>OY720635.1:4897881-6325122 GCA_963169105.1 Ceriagrion tenellum | reverse complement strand
TGGTAGGTATCCACAGTTCTAAAGTTCGTTGGTAACATGTTAAAAAATCTGACATTTACCTTATGATAGGATTTATAATTTAATGACTCTCAGCAATAATCAACATTCGAATTATCAAAAATCAAAATAGGGTATCAGAGGGGAAAATAGAGGGAAAGCGAGGAAGAGGAAGGAGGAGGGTAACAATTCTGGACGAAATGAGAGGAGGAGGAGGAAGAAGATATGGAGAATACAAGAGGAGGAGGAGGAGGAGGAGGAGGGGGGGTGGGCATCCAAAGGATTGTAAACGGAGCGATGAGCCAGAAATTGGGACGTTCAGATAAAAACTGTTCAAAAACCGACCAATCATATGAAGAAATACTCAAAAGATGAAAATGACAAGAAAATGAAAGTTTAACACTCGGGAATAAGTTTCGGGCTCTCAGTTCAGCAATTTAAGGCAGTCCGAGCGAGATACATAGTTCCCTATAGTCATAATAGAGACCATATTCGAATTATACGTTTTAATTTCACCAAGCTATTGGACACATCAATTAAATATTGCATAATTAATGGTGCAATTATATAGTTTTATATGACAGAAATTGTAAGTAATCAAATGAAAATATCTAAATAAGTCTTCAACTTGACTCGTTTTTTTCGCACGGTGCGTTTGAAACTCCTTCAAAACGGAAGGTTCTTTCGTGATACCCATGAACCTTCTGCGGTGACTATATGATTAATTTTCAAATATAGTTGAGAAAACATACAAACTTCACGCTGTTAGTTTTTTTGACGACAGCGAAGTGTTGTAAATTCCTCATTTTGAATATTGTGTCTCTGTGAAGTGCATACACGTATCGCTTCCCAAGTAAAAGGGCTGTTGTATTTTAGGCAAATATCTCGGAAAATAATGTGGTGAGGGGTTGAATTTTTGGTGTCATTGGATAGGTGAGATGTTTCTCTTTAAAATGAGACCAAATTTATTGATTTCTAAGTCAAATGATTTTTCGCTCAAACTAACTTAAAGCATTAGGGACTTCCGATAGAATGGATGGGGTTCATGTAACACTGATTCATTCGGTAAGGGCTCGTTCGCCCGAATTTGCGATAGCTGACGTCAGGAACGCTTTCCGAGCGAGTCCATGTAAACAATCTTCCCATGTCGTCAGGCGGCCATTAGGGCAGTGTCGCAGTCCATACCCTGTGAGCACCAAATGCTCCAGTGGAGATGGACGCCTTTTGGACATCAAAGGGTTTGTACACAAGTTGTTACTGATTCGTTGGATAGGCAATGATGAGAAAGTTAGTGAGGAAAGCACTTTTCTTTCCGTTGCGCACGTTTCATTTGATCGGAGCGATTTAAAAAAAAAACATATTTACTTGAAACGTTGAGTACATGATTTCATTAGTAACATCAATACATCAGAGTGAAAAATATGCACCAGGTCGATTATATTATTTTGGCGATTAAAAGCGAGTTCAAGACGTTTCCTTTATTGGCACATATGACAATTCGTAATGATTTCATTAAATATGTCCAGATTTTTTCTAAACGCAAAATAACAAATCTCATAATATTATTATGGTTCCTAACAGATATGACAGCGTTACGCAAATTTAAAAAAATCATGTTTAAATAGAATTTCCACGTCATGTCATAACTTATTTCAATTATAGTAAGAATTAAAAATATTATTGTTCTACTATTTCCATTTCTACCCGGATGGGGAGTGTTCCATGGAAAAACAGACGCACAGAGTAATTGAGTGGCCGTAGAATTTTTATTGACTTAATTGAAATATCATCCAAATATGCCGACACAATGGATGACCCGCGTTTATCTCTCCGTCCACCCTGAGTGGCTGGGAAACATTGCGGCAGATGCGCAACAGACTGATTTCTGTGGAATGCATTTCTCTTCTTCCGACAACCGTGGTTCTCAAGGTCACAAGCATACGTTTCTTGATTCAAAGTGATCAATATGTCATTCACGTCAGCAACATTGCAAAATGTACAAAACTGGCCACACCGAGGGGTCTGCGGACATGATTACCGTATGTTGATGAATCCTCCTCCCTTGGATCTGCCGCGGGACGAGACGCATCCCTGACCTTGGCTGCCATCTCAAGTGCACTCATGTTGGCGGTGTTATTGATAATACATACCCTAATCACCCTCAAACGTTAGTTGAACACAATACACTCTTTATTGTAATGAAAAAATATTTTTTTTACAACAACTCTTAGTTACCCAGGGAAATTTAACCGCCATTGTCTCAAATACATGTTTAGATTCTCATTACGAGCAATTTAAGTATTGAGTTATTTATCAAACTTAGCGGTTAAAAATTATATAAAATTACGAATACTTTCACTTCTGTTTCACTTTATTGTGATATTTGGATTCTTGGTGCAGAAAAATATAAATTTCCACGATTTCCTCGATGTCCAGAGTCGTGAAATTTCTTCTGTAACTCCTCTTCTTTCTCTTCCTCTTCTCTCCATCTCTTCTTTCTCTTTCTCTTCTCTCCATCTCTTCTTTCTCTTCCTCTTCTCTCCATCCCTTCTTTCTCTTTCTCTTCTCCTCCTTTCGTCGTCCACTCCGTATCATCTTCTTTTCCACTCTTCCGATTCCATTGTTATCAATCTGCGACTTCAGCTGTCTTACTTTATGCGAATTTTGCGAGGTATTTCGCCTCTTTCGTGTTTCCTACATTTAATTCATCCACATGAATTCATTTGCCTCAGTATTATTCTTTTCAACTCAGTCCTTCCTTATCCTATTTTAGACATTCAGTAATTCTATGATTAGCGCTGTCCGGTCTTCGAATACAATCGGCATTCCTCGTTTGGTTGCTTTCCGATTCACTTCACGTAATCCTTGAAGTCCCCGCGCCCGGCAATCCCGTTAGGTGTCGGTTCATGTCAATCTTCAACTTCAGTCTCCCATCGATTCCGGGTGGGAACTCCCAAATTCGAGTTCCTTTTCCCGAGTTATCCCATTCCGTTCTGCAGTTTCTCGCATAGATTTCTAATTCTTTTTCCATGAAGTTTTTGCTTCTAATTTCACCTCTCCGATCATGACTTCTCCTCGCGTTTTCACCGCCCTTTATCTCGGCAGCAGCGGAACCCGCACTCTTATGCCCTCTGCTCCAACGCCCATGCCACTCACCTAGTGCCTGCCTTCACTTTTTCCACCATTCGCAGACGACTGCCAGCATGTTTCGCCACCACTGTAACGGTCGGAATAGTCTTCGAAGGGACTATCAGCTTGTTCAGAAGGAATTCACAGGAAACCATGAATGAAATTGGTGAAAATAAGTCTAAAAAATATAATTCCACACAATAAGGCTCGTAGCATGCCACTTCAAAGTCAGCGTGCGCGAGGGGAATAGTCTAGTTTAAGGTAGTTTGAGGGAAATATCATTTTACTTATAAATCAATGAATTTGGTCTCATTTTAAAGAAAAACATCTCACCTATTTAATGACACCAAAACTTCTACCCCTTACCACATTACTTTAGGAGATATTTGCCAAAAAATACCATCACTTGTCCATGGGAAATGGTACGTGTATGCACTCCAGATCTCGAGAGACATAATATTAAAAATGAGGAATTTATAACACTTAGCTGTAGTAAAAAAACTAATAGCGTGTAGATTGTATGTTTTCTCAACTATATTTGAAAATTAATCACATTTTCACCGCATTAGGTTCTTGGGTATCAAATATACCTGCCGTTTTGAAGGAGTTCCAAACGCACCGCGCGAAAAAAACGAGTCAAGTTAAAGACTTATTTAGATATTTTCATTTGATTACTTACAATTTCTGTCATATAAAACTATATAATTGCACCATAAATGATGCAATATTTAAATGATGTGTCCTACGGCTGGTGAAATTAAAACGTATAATTCGAATATGGTCTCTATTATTGTCGGTCCCGGTGGCGTCGGGGTAAAGTCCTCGCCTGCAAACCCGAGTGTCGCGGGTTCGAGTCCCGCCTGGGTAGAATATTATGTGCCCAGGACATGGGTGTCAGTGTATGTAAACTGGGTTGGGGGAAGAGGGGACGGTTCCGTCTCATCCAACCCCTGGCTAAATAGAAACAATAATAATAATAAATATTATGACTAGGGAACTATCTCGCTCGAACTACCTTAAGAAAAGCCTCACAGCCTAGTTCGCCGCGGTCAATGCCATGGAGACCCCGAGATGTTTGTAAACTTTCCAAACATCCCTCTTCAACCCGTTGAACGAAGAGGGCAGTGGATTTCCGACCCTAAACCGCCCTGCGTGTCTTTCCGCATCCCGAGACATTTTTGTCGTCGGCTCTCCCACTCCACCTCCGCCGCAAAGTATTTCTCACGCACCAACTTATACATCCCTAATGACTGCGTCCCTCGTTACAAATTCTTGGAAAAAATGCAGGGTGCGGGGAAGACGCAGGGGAACAAGAGGAAGGCATGCGAGGGAGATACCTCAGCCATGCCAAGAGTCATCACGTCAATATTAGTGGCGGATTCGGGGGGGAGGATTCTGAGATGGAAAGAGAGGTTGACAGTTGTCAAAGGTATGGCTGTGGAATGAAGTGTGTTTGGGGATCGGTTCGAGAAAACGAGGAAATTTGGCGGCGGTGATTATCGATTCGAATGTTTCACGTGTTCATGCATTTTTCCAATGTAAAAAGCAGGGCAGGCGTCAAATGAAACGGCCTTTGCCACTCGCGGTACGCACTACGCAGTTTTCCTTAACGATATGGCGACTTTACGGGATGCAACAGAACATCTCTCATAGCAGAAACCATTGTGGTGTACATGTGTTTGAATCAAAATAATGTAGGTAAAAGTAAATGCTTTAAGTGGCCACTTTTAGCCTCATTGACTCAATGCTGTTCGATCCTATTTCTCGATTGTCCTGCCTCTCTCTTCCAATGGATATGCCTCCTCCTCCTCCTTCACTTCCCGTCCGTCCTTTACCTTCACCACCTCTTGCTTTCACCTCCCCTCCTCGCGGCCGTGCTTATCTCTCTCTACACCTATTTCTCTCGTTTGTCGGCGGAGGTGAGTGGCAGAGGGTGCGAGAAAGGGGGGGGACGAGATAAAGAGTGCTTCGCGTCCCCGCCGTGGGAGCCGCTGCAGACGGCGTCTCTCAAGGCAAGCGCGTGCTTCCGCGAGGAACGCGTCAACAAACACAGCAACAACGTCCCCCCTTCCACCCCCCCCCCCCGTGAGTCGTGGTGGCTACACTCTTAAGTGTGAGTCGGGGGTGGTGGAGGGGAAGGGATAATGGGTGGAAGGGGTTATGGGCAGGGGGTGGGAAAGGGTTAAGAGGTCGAAAGCGAGGAGGGGAGATTATGGCTGCACGTTTGCTGAGTAGTGAGACACCGCGTGTCGGGCGTGAGAATAGGACGGGTGGTCGGTCGCGATGGAAACGAGGGGAGCGGCGACAATGCATTCCTCCGACGAACGCCCCCCTCCCCTTCCCTCCCCTCCCGTTGTCCGTTGAGAAGAGCGCAACCCTTCGAAGTGGACAACGTTGCAGAAAAGACGCGAAGAGTCCAGAGCGATGGGTACCACATGTGCATGACCTGGGAATCTACCGATTGGATTGGACATAAACATTAATTCTGCTTGAAGAAATTGCCATGAGAAAAATTCGGCCTGGACCGGGACGGACCTTTGGTTTGGCGGACCAATGCGCAGACCTCTACGCTATCCAGTCTCCCTAATTCCCAGGGTAATTTTGAATATTTTCAAATGGCTAATCACGGCATAAGTGCTGAAGTGAAGGATACTGTCTCTTGGTTGTGGCTTCTTTGAAGCCCTCTCCTCCTTTGCGTTGCCATCTTTGATGGACCGCAAGGGCCTAAGATCTAGGTTCGTTGTATCCACCAAAATTGCCATGGGAATTAGGAACCAAAGGTCCGTGGTTTTATTCCCGGTCCAGGCCGAATTTTTCTCATGGCAATTTCTTAAAAAAGAATTCACCCGCCATGTTTGAATATTTTTATTAATTCGATTATATGTGTTTTAACTTTGGAGGGTCAGGAATGAGTGGGTAATAAATGAGTGTGGGTTAGATGCTCCAGTAATTGACATATATGACAGGAGTGTGCTTCGTTGGTTTGGCCGTGTTGAGAGAATGGATGAGAGTCGAATAACGAAACAGATATATAAGAGTGAAATGAATGGTGCGAGAGGGAGAGGTAGGCCGAGAAAGTAGTGGTTGAATATGGTCGAGGAAATTCTTTGGAGGAGGAATATTAGGAGTCTTAAAAACAGGAGGGCCTGCATGAAGCAGTGTATGGGGGTAAATGAGGCAAACGAGGTTTGCAAGTATAGGTCAGTATGGAGGAAATTATTGAAGCAGAGTTAGGTGTACAATTATGTATTTATGAGTGAAACTTAGTGACTCTGCGTACCCCGGAAGGGAACGGCGTGATTGGTATGTTTGTACTTTGGTTTACTAGACACCCTGAGGTGGTGAGGTAGTCTGTGATTTTATTGTTCACAGTTGGGGGCGTTGGGTACTGGTGAGCATAACAATGGGGTAAAAGTGGCTCGAAAAAGTTAGGAGAACACTGTTTCAGAATGAGCCAAAACATCAAGCCCCAGGATTACGTAAGAGCAATATTAAGTGAGTAATCCGCCAGCTTCTTCAAGTGCGAGATGGATTGTTCCTCGAGCGTCCGTCTCGGCGCGAGGAGCCGGTCCACAGGAGAGAGAAGGTGCAAGGAGGCTGCGTCACGTGACACCATCGCCCGAGCGACCACCCCCTCCTACACCCTCTCCCTCCACGTAAACTCCTCCCTCACTCGCACACAGTCGTCCAGCCGACAAAGCCGAGAGATCATTGTAGGACGAGCGGGAACACAGCCAGCCTCCTCATCCACTCTTGACGACCCTCTTCTTCAGTTCCAGCTCCATTTTACTAGTTAGTATAATAGCCTTTTTCTTCCTAAATGCCTCCTTAGCCATACCAATTCTTGTTCGCATCTCCATTTCACTCTTCCAATCCTCCGTCACTGAATCTGAAGTGGTTAGTATTAGTTAAAACCGAAAATGGTAGTTGCTCCATCAATGCGGGCATGCTTCATACATGCATGCAAGCATGCATGATGCATGAATATATGGATTATTTATTCTCAAAAAATGAGAATTATAGGTTATTCCAATTTGAAAGCAGACAGCACTGACTAACAACGAGGACAAAGCATTGATACCGCCGGAGTAAACGTAATTAAGTACTCAGGACCCGTTACATTAGAACAACGGACACTGTCACAGATGGAATTCTAATTCCATGCTAAAATTTACGGAGGTTACAGTATAAAGCTGCGGCGCGGCAAATTTCGAAACCTCAGATACTCGAATGTCGTAATTTGGCCATTTATCAATTCTGCGGGTAAACATCTTGCAGAACGTCTTCTAGTAATCTCGGGTGCGAAAAATCGCGAGGATCGGAGGAAGCCGACGCACTTATAGTATGTTATGGCCATTTGGTTGAGATTTCGCTGCCTCACCCAATATTCATGTAAATACGCCCAGGGAATCAAATCAATTCATTATACGCTCGTTAAATGCTTCGACTTTAGCAAAATAAGGAGGGACATGTCGAGTCGTGACTTTTTGGATAAATATTATGAACAAGACTTAATAAATTCTATAGATAGGCTCAAAAGATACACACCAGAAAATATCAATAATTATTAGATGAAAAGGATGATATAATTCCAGAGAACTTCCAAACATCTAGCAGCGGAAAAATAACGCGTAAGGTAGTCCGAGCGAGATAATTCCCTAGTCATTAGAGAGACTATATTCGAATTATACGTTTTAATTTCAACAGCTGTAGGACACATCAATCAAATATCGCATCATTAATGGTGCACTAATATAGTGAAATATGAGAGAAATTGTAAGTAATGAAATGAAAATATCTAAATAAGTCCTTAACTTGACTCACTTTTTTCGCGCGGTGCGTTTGAAACTCCTTCAAAGCGGAAGGTTATATGTGATACCCAAGAATTACTGCGGTGACAATATGATCAATTTTGTTTTTTGTTGCAATACAATCAAAATTGTTGAGAAAACATACAAACTTCACGCTGTTAGTTTTTTGACGACATCTAAGTGTTAGAAATACCTTATTTTGTAAATAAAGTCTCCCTGGAGTGCATATACGCACCCATGTAAAAGGGCTGGTATTTTTTGGAAAATATCTCCGAAAGTAATGTGGTAAGGGGTAAAATTTTTGGTGTCGTTGGATGGGTGAGATATTTCTCTTTAAAATGAGACCAAATTCATTGATTTCTAAGTAAAATTATTTTTCGCTCAAGCTACCTCAAAAATCACAATCAACTGTAAACTATATTTCACCAGAGATGCTCTCGATCACTGGAGAACGACTGCGTCAATATTTATTCATCATGGACTCAGATTAAAACATTTAAAGAAATTGTAAATCCTTGTCATGGCTCTTGATGGTCGACTCAAAGCGATTTTCAGAGAGGCAAGGTCGTTCGATAACGATTCCTTTCAATCGAGATCTTTGCAAAGTAAACGAGTTGCCACAAATAGGAACGCTCATTTTCATGCATTCTCCATGACCTCGGCGTCGGTTGTCGATCCCACACCCGTGTAGATTCGGCGGCGAGTGTCGTATTCGAAGTAACTAATCGCATGGGCGCGCATTCACAGACGATTCCCTTTGGATGGGCTAAAATAAAGAGTAAATGCTCTGAGGGACCATTAATACCGGCCGCGTGGTGTGATTGGTTGCTCATATCGATAGAGCAACGGATATATCGAATCGAAAGGCACTATCAGACATTGCACTAAAACATCTACATCTACATAATACCCCGCAAGCCGCCGCATGGGCGTGTGCAGGGGGTGGGAGGTCACCAGCCGTGTAAATATGTATGTTTTTTTGAGATGAAATGGTGACATATAATATAGGAGTGTATTTAGTGGAGCTTAATTTTTATTGTGGTCGCTTATTGTTCGCGGAAAGAACGAGTTTTTGTACCTATTTGTTCGGCAGTGTATCTCTCTTATTTTATCGCGTCTGTCAGACCTACAGCTGTGGTGAGGAGTCATGATAATATTATCTATGTCGCTCTGAAAAATATCAGTTCTGAATTTATCAAGCAGTCTAAGCGTAGCGTGCAGCCTCCGAATCTCTAGGGGCTCCCACCTTAATCCCTCTTAACAGTTGTGTAACAGGAAATGTTCGCTCGCAGCAGTTTTTAACGAAGCGTGCTGCTTTCCTTTCTATTTTATTAATCAATTTGGTTGAATCCTTATTCCCAGGGTCCCAGATCCTCGCGGTGTATTCGAGGTGAGGCCTAACCAGAACGAAGTAGAATCTCACTTTTACTTTTTCATCCGATGACCTTCCTATTATACGTTTAACAAAACCTAGTTTCTTTAATGCTGCGCTACATATGTTCTGTTTGTGTAATCCCCACGATATATCAGATGTTAAGTTGATGCCAAGATATTTTACTGTATCTGAAGATTTTATTTGTTATATTTGTATAAATATACATCTCAGTTAAATATCGATCCCTCTCAGTTGCGATAGTATCGAATGAAGATCGAAGTACGTAAGGCGAAAGGCAGGACTAGATGGTTCTGTAGTTTGATCGAAAGAGAGTGTGGAACAGTTTCTAAACTCCTTTAGTTTGAGAACTTTGCATTGCGAAAACATTGTCTTTTCGGAATACTCGGAAGGGGGAAAAGCATCGCCTGGAAATGTGTCCTCCCTGCGCCTTATTGGGCTGCGACACACACCTGTGGAAATGACGAGGGGAAATTAAAGGATTGTTGTTTCCACATAGAAACTTAATTAAAATGAAGTGGCTTCGATCATGCGAGTGAAAGAACGGCTTAAACGCAAACACAAACTACAACGAGTATGCTTCGACCCCTTATTTTTAATAAGACATTTTTGTAGAGTGAATGTCCGAATGGGAAGTTGTTATTGCTAATCAATGCTAATCAATGAGAAAAGAAACGAAGTGACCGATCGACATCTCACTCCTTATAATTGCTTGCATAGGAGATAATATGTTTCATTTCTTGTGAGTTTAGTGCACACTCACTAATTGTGAGAAAAGTTGTTTCTGTGTCTTTTGATTCAGTTACATAAGTGCAGATGGGGCGTGGTGATGCAGTGACGTTTCCAACAGAAATGCATGGGAGTGATGATTTCTCCAAAGGATTTACGAGAAAATATATTGAATAGGAATACGAAAATACCAAAAGGTGTTCCGACATTTTGTGAATATCGATGCCCGTTTTGGAAGTTGCTTTTCATGTAAAGGTACGAGAAAGAAGTGGAGCCCTTGTTAAACCTTTCAACCCATAACCATGAGACGTAATGTCTTAATTAGAATCTTCGGTGTCCATTTCCAATGCACGGCTTGCCCTCCGGCGTCCGTCACAGGGGCGAAGGAAGCGTTTCCGCTCTCGGGACCGACCTGCTAGGCCTACTACTGTCGGTACAAAAATTATGTAGACTCGAGTTTGGACACTGATTAAAAATGAGCCGTGGTACCCACAAGAATGCGAGTTACACCACATTTTAGCTTGTTTTATTTTACGTTTAACTGTGGCTGCCGATTATTTTTATACTACTCTCTCGATTTTAAATTGCGGTGAGAACAAAAAAAGGGCTGATTTTTGAACTGAGCGCTCTCTTTGACATTTAATAGTGAAGAAACTTGAAGTTTAATCGTATTGAACCTGTAGTATTGTGCTGGGAAAACATATCTAAATGTATCTTAAAACGTTCAGTTCTTTCTAATGTGCCATAAAAAAGTTATTAACAAGTTTATGAAACAATTTTTTATTAGTGAAGAAAAGTAGTAGAAGCAAGATCTTGGTTTTGTTTTGAAGCTCTTTACAGCAGTATTTAATGACAATCACCATCGTAAACTCACATTGTGATATCGATTTTTAACGAGTTGATAGTAGTAGGCATTGTGATGCCGCAGCCATGGAGGCAAGTCGCAGCGTCGCGAGGCGTTCACGCGAGCATCTCCCAGGGCGACGACACGCATCGCATCGAACACGCGGTTAGCCTTACTTCCAGGATGAGAGATCACTGATACAACCGTTTTATGCCTGCTGAATGTGGCGCTCCCCACTTTTCGTTTGTCACGCTCACAAAATTACTGCTTTCACGGTTGAAACGTCTTCAGCTGTTAGAAAAAATATGAAATGCAATGAACTTTTGCGCATTAGTCCACCGATGCGCATTTTCAACGGGCACAATTTTAGATGTAGAATCCGACGGTGGCTCCATAGTCAGGGTACTGAAGCAACTTGACTTCAGTTCGTGAGTTTCATCATTGACTGACTGACAGTAATCTACTGATTACTCAAAAAAATAAGGGACGAATGCGCTTACATTTTATCGCAATTCAACCTCCAACGGTGAAAATTCGTTTCTCAGCAAGTGTCTTCCGCGGGCATAAAAATAATGATTTTCTCCATTTCTCAACCATTTCCCTAGTCAACAGGTTATTATTTCAAAGTAAAATTCTCCAAAAAAAGCGTGAGAAGAAATGTTTTTATGGTTCATTTCAAACAAAGACAACAATAATTACCAGAATGCATTATACAAATGGTAACTTCCATAAACGCTCCTCCTCGAACATAGCTAATGTACTGCATGGTGAGGTGATCACGTGATTGGCTTTAAAATACACCCTCACAAGGCTGATGCGGAGAAAATGACGGTGACCGTTGAATGTCAGAAGAGATGAGAGAGATAGAAAGAGAGAGAATATACATGAAAATCGAGAACCATTTGTATAGCAACTTCCAAATTTCAAGTATGATCAAATGGTATGGCGGCGGATATTATAAAGTCCTTTTCATGTAACTTACAATCTCCGAATTGATCTCTTTTGATTCGATTTCCTTCGCTGAATATATGTTCTTACCCAAGTTTATCATAGGTTCTAATTCCAATGAAAAATGTTCAAGGCAAATTCTATAGATACTTGAGAAGCAGAAATGTACACATACTTTAATTTCCCTACTAAAACTTCTGTATAGTTTCCTTATAAATACTTCTACGGCGTTCTGCGGAATTCCTTAGAACGTTCTGCGGAATACCTTAGGACGTTCTACAGAAGCCCTTTGACGCTCTGTAGAACTCCTTACAAACTCAAGGAAACCTCACATATTTCCGTAGAGTTGCCGAAGAACGAGTTTTTGTACCAATCTGTTCGGCAGAGTATCTCTCTTATTTTATCGCATCTGTCAGACCTAGAGATGTAGTGAGGAGTCAAGATAATATTCTCTATGTCGCTCTGAAAAATATCAGTTCTGAATTTATCAAGCAACCAAAGTGTAGCGTGTAGCCTCCGAGTCTCTAGGGGCTCCCACCTTAATCCCTCCAAAAGTTGTGCGACACTCTATGCATGCTCGTAGCAGTTTTTAACGAAGTGCACTGCTTTTCTTTGTATTTTATTAATCAATTTGGTTGAATCCTTATTACCAGGGTCCCAGATCCTCGCGGCGTATTCGAGGTGTGGCCTAACCAAGCGGTTCGGCTCACGCCGCAGGATTACAACTTCCACTCCCGGTCTGAAGCTCTCGCTTATTACCGAGTATATGGAAGAGGTGGAAGGAAAGGATGGGTAGGGAAGGTTAGCGAAACCACTGCCCCTTCGAGACCGACACCAATGAGGCGGATTGAGGTCAAAAGGACCTCAAGGGCCTCCGCCTCCCCGAAGTGCTCGTTTTAGTTTGGTTCCCCCAAACAACTGAGACGAGTAACCGTCGGCTCCGCTTTCGCTTGAGCCTACCGCACATCTCTGCGTACCGAGAGAGCCTGTTGCCCAAATATTTGGGATTAGGTATCCCTCTGATTCGCTTTACGGGTTGCCGTCGTGCGGTCTGCCGACTTACGTCATTGGAGTGAGGATCACCGGACCCAATGGAGGGTCAAAACGGACCAATTTTGGTCAAATGTGTGAGTACAACCCACTCCTCAATAGGTCCCGGCAACCCCTTGTGACCTAACCAGAGCGAAGTAGGATCTCTCGCTTACTTTTTCGTCCGAGGACCTTCCTATTATACGCTGAACAAAACCCAGTGTCTATAATGCTGCGCCACATATGTTCTGTGCGTGTAATCCCCACGATATATCAGATGTTAAGGTAATAATGGTGCGTTCCCAAAGAGTGCAAATGCTGCATTGAATCATGTTGATCTTTCCAAATGATTCAGAAAGACGACGAAGGGAGGATGAGGAGGGTGGGAGGTTTGGGGGGGGGAGAGGAAGGAGGAGGAGGGAGAGAGGGAGAGAGAGAGAGAGGAAGGGAAAGGGATGTTTCGTGTGAGAGGTTCCACTGCAGGTGAGAAGAGGGGGGAGGAGGGAAAGATGGGTGGGCGGAGTTTGCGGCGTCGACCAATGGGATCGCGGCCGAGACCACGCCTCCCTCCACACCCACGCGGGCGGGGTGACGTCAACGGACCGAGGGGGGAGGCGGGGGTCTCGAGACGCCGCCCTGTCGGTAGCGCCGCTCTGCGGTCGATTCGCCCAACTATCAAGGCGAGGGGCGACGGATGACGTTCCATAATCCTCCGCCGTCGCTTTCCCCTTCCCCTCCTACACCGTGGGTAGAGTAAACTTAAAAATCTTCAAATACAGTAAAATATCTTGGAATTACCATAACTTCATAAATATCGTGCGAAACACACATACAAAACATATGCGGCACAGCATTAAAGAATCTAGGTTTTGTTAAGCGTATAATAGGAAGGTCCTTGGATGAAAAAGTAAGCGAGAGATCCTACTTCGCTCTTGTTAGGCCACACCTCGAATACGCTACGAGCATTTAAGACCCTGGGCATAAAGTTAAACCAAAAAAATTAATAAAATACATAGCAGCAGCAATTCGTTAAAAACTAAGCGTTCAGCGTGCATATAGTGTCTCACAACTTTTAGAGGGATTAAGGTGGGAGCCCCTACAGACTCGGAGGCTACACGCTAGGGTTAGGTTGCTTGATAAATTCAGAAGTGATATTTTTCAGAGCGACATAGAGAATATTATATCATGACTCCTCACTACATCTCTAGGTCTGACAGATGCGATAAAATAAGAGAGATACACTGCCGAACAGATAGGTACAAGAACTCGTTCTTTCCGCGCACAATAAGCGACCACAATAGAAACTGAGCTCCACTAAATACACTCCCATAATACACGCCACCATTTCATCTCCAAAAACTTTTACATATTTACACGGCTGGTGACCTAACACCCCCTGCCACACGCCCAAGCGGCGGCTCGCGGGGTAGTATACAGATGTAGATAACCGCCCACTTCCCTCCCTTCCTCGTCCTCCTCTCTGGCCTCGTCTCCATTGAGCCCGTTTTACACGGGCCATGAAGTTGCACAATTTTAAACTGCACATTTTTCTCAATTTGGCGTGCAGAAACAATTGAATTTAAAGAGGAGCCATTTTGCCATCTCGCGTACATGTATTCGAGCACAGGCATACTTGCACTTCACCCCTATACTCGGTGCTATTTAAAATGGACGTTCGTACGCACATCAGCTGGCACAATTCTGTGCCGTGCGTAATAAAGCCTTTTTGTTACGCCGGTTGGCGCTAAAGCTGGTAACAGTTGGTGAGGGAAACTCCAGTTAGCGGAAAATGTGGTTTAACCCAACTTTTTTGTGTATTTAGTGACCTTTTTTTTAATACTGTACCTGATTATGCTGCACTGCGGCGAAACCCGGGACGTAAAATTTAAAAGAAAATGAAGTGGAACGGCAGTGAATGGCCTTTCTTATCTTCACTTCATGGTTGAACCATGTTGGGCCGATTCTGGTGAACAGGCAACTCGGGTAAGACATCGTTACAGAAAGCCAAGTGTTGTAGTTATCAACGAGCGACGAACGTATTTTACCTTTGGTACCACCAAGAAACTGTCTTTCATTTAGACATGTAGCTAAATTTCATGTAATAGGGCAATTTTTTGCGATCGAAATAAATTTTTATGGATTATATCACAATATATACGTATATCGGTTCCATAAGGTGATCATATGGTACCCTTAACACAACAGAGAAGATACAAGTAATTTCTAATGCAAGCAATTAATAATTACTCTATTCGAAACGATTGATATGTTCTCAATTTAGTAGTCCTCCATGCGCTGACAGTAATCCATGTCAGCCTTCTCCACGCATTTTCTCTTAGAAATTAATGACAACGTATTCTTTGTCATATCTTTAACTTTTTGTCCTCTTTTTGAATCTCTACTTCGCACAGCACGAAGTAAAGGATACCAGTAGGAATACATTTTACCGATTAGTGAGTTGATTATTGACGTGAAGCAAGTTGTTTATATGCATCGACTAAGAAAGATTTGGAGTCGCTGCTCCTCACATCTCACTGTCCTCGAGTTCTTTGTCATACGGTTCCATATATGGAGGCTCTTCCGAACTCATAAGAGTGATGTCAAAAACAAAACCAAGCAATTTTGGCATTTGTGAATTTATGTAAGCTCTGGACCATTAATAGGTTGCGTGCAGCGAAGAGGAGCTAGGTTTGTAAAACGATGCTACGATAAGTTTACTAGTGTATTTGGATTGTTAGAAGAATTAGGATGGAATCGCTATCACGGCGTAGATTAAATTATAGGCTTAACCTCTTTAACTATATTTCAGGAAAAACATTTCTCTGACGACGTAAAAAAACATACTATTAACCCCCTCGTACTACGGCAGATTAGATTGCGCCCATAAAATTAGAGAGATAGATTGTAGAACCGATAAGTATAAAAATGTCATTTTTTCCGCGGACCATTCGGGACCATAACAGCTGTGATCGTCATCATGATTAGTGCAAATAGTGACATAAGCTATACTGTAGATCTTTCTCTTTATATTCTCTACGTTCTTATTTATGCATGATGTAAATATTGATGTTCTTATTTATGCATGATATTTTGAATCTGTTGAAGTAGTCTCTGCATCACTTGCATGTTGGAACGACTGACGATGGAATGTTTCTTTGTTGGTAGAGTTTCAATTGGCGCGTTGCATCTGTGGTACGCTGGTTTCAATGTAGTTTTGGTGTTCTGCCGTATAAATAATTCATGCCTGGTAGGGAAGCACCCTCTGCCACACACCGTTTGGGTGGCTTGCAGGGTATGACGTAGATGTCTAGATGTAGATTGGTAGCAGAGAGTGGTTACAGCGAGTTGGCACTGTACTGTGACTGACGTACGTGATCGATGAGGGCGAAATCGGGGACTTCGTGGGAATACGCCCTGAATAAGCGATGAAGCGACGGTTGAAGCGATGAAGAGCCAGGGTTTCCGGGAGGAACAACTGGATGGGACGCTGGATTACCTGCGAGCGACATTTAAGGATTTCCTGGTCGCCGGAGGAAGAGTTGAGCCGTCTACAAGTGTCGTGGAAGAGGACCGTTGCCAGCCACCAGAGTTCGGACGACACGAGGAAGGGCCTGCCGAGCTAAGTAAGTCGGAAAGAAATGTCCTCTTAGATTTCATAAAGGATTTTCTCATTTGCGGCGGGAGTGACCCTCATAGGGTTATGAATTTCCTCATTTCAAGCCACCGGGTGATCAAGTTGGGAATGTTTCCATTGAGAGATACGTTAATAAATTTCCTGCCAAAGAGAAAGGGTTCCTTTACGACCACATCGGCAGAATCGATTAACCGTGGGTCGTGGGAGGAAGTAAAAGACAACGTGCTCCAAAGTTTCCTTCCACCGCGGTTAAGAGAAGAATTTATCCGCAGGTATGTGACCCATCATCTTCAAAGGAAGCACGAAGACCTGCGGACATTCATCGACGAAGTCAGTACCGCAGCAGACATACTTCATTGGGGGAACAATGAAGGGTAAGTTGTGAATATAATTCTGCAAAATATCGATCCCGAAGTACGAAGCCTTTTCATTTTTCAGAGGAAGCCCAGATCATTCTCGGGACTTAATCAGTTGGTTAGAGAAGCCGCAGACCTCGGCATGGCGGCCAATCAGCGGATGCAATCGGTGCAGTCGAGCTCTTGTGAAGACGCCAGGGCACGTTTGGAAACGAGCAACGGAAGCCAGGCGGCAGCGAGAAATTACCAGCGGGATTATACGGATTGACATTGTGCGAGCTCACAGATAGAGTGCTGGAGGTGCCACACGGGAAGGGACAAATGTCTAGAAATTGCCCTGGCAGCGGAAGGAGGAACCAGCAGGAAAACGAAGGAGGTGGTCGCTTGATGCCCAACCAGGGCCGCCGAGTGTAAAGGGGACTTCGCGAAATAAAATAATGGACCTTGGTCTACAGTTACAGGTGGAAACGTCAAAGACACCCCAAACCTCTAGACTTATCGATGGGGTTAAGCATATGGCGTTGTTAGACTCTGGAGCGACGCAGTCCTTCATACATCCAGCCAGCGTTTGGACATTTGGTATATGCCAGGACATATTTGCCCCCCCTCTTCCGTTATGTGTGAGACGGCTACGGGATCAACCTTCGAGGTTCTCAAAAAGACCGTGTTAATGGTGAAGGTGGGTAGCTTCACTTGGAGGCATGAATTCCTAGTCTCGCCGCATTTAACTGCGCCATTTGTCTTTGGGGTGGATTTTATGAACAAAAGCGGTTTAGTGTTGAATTTTGTGCATCAGTCCTGTCGTTTTAATTTCGGTTAAACTGGGACAGTTTTCGTTTCAGGCGATACTTCGGGAGAAGAGCCGAGAGTTAAGTCTGGGAACGGTACACACGATCTCAAGGCGAAAGATTAAATTCGCCTTTTTCCGGATGTGTTGACGCCGAGGCTAGGGTCGGCCAGGCTGTCTACCTATTCCATATCTCTCAAAGACAATACACCGGTGCCGCGTTCACCATATCAATCACCTCCTCCTAAAATGGAGTCTTGATGAGTCGTTGCGTAAAGGAGTTATTTCGAAATCTCAGTCAAGTGAAGCGAGCCCAGCGTTTCTGGTTCCCAAAAGGAGAAAGGCGGTCATCGGATGGTGCTTGATTACCGAAGATTGAACGAGAAGGTCGTTTTCGATTGTTCACCTCTTCCCACCGTTGAAAACGCGTTTCAAATTATCAAAGGAGCACTGGCTTTTTTTCTGTTATAGACCTCAACTCCAAATATTATCAAATCCCTTTGACTGTACAATCCAGGGCGTGCCCGGCATTTACGACCCCGCTTGTGTGGTTTGAATTCCAAAAGCTCACCTTCAGAACATGTAATGGGGGCCAAGTGTTCTCACGAGTGTTGGATGAAATTTTTTAAGATATCAAATGTAAATTCGTCTTCAATTACTCGGACAATTTAGCAGTTCGGACCTAATTCGGACCTAAAGGGAAAATAAATAATAAAGCCAAAATGAGGATTATTCCGACAAGATGGAAGTGAGTGGGGGAGGGGAAGGGGGGGTGGGGAGGGAGAAGAGGGGAGTGGGACAAGAAGGAAGGCCAGAACCGCGAGACGAAAGCTGAAGTCTGTCTCCCGAGGCATTAATTTACCTCCTCAGTCTCGAAACATATCCATCATTATTTTTGGAAAATTCTTCATACTTACGTTTTGCGTTGTAAGCCATGTTTTCAGAGTTAATATCTCTGTGAATCAAGGTTCTTAATAATGCTGCCACTTATCAACAATCGCTGAACTAGTGGCGTTGCTGAGCGGGAAAAAATTCAAACGTCTGTGTATTGTATACAATACGCCAGGACCGAGGAGGTTAACTGTCCGCGCTCTCCCAAGGGTAGACAAGGAGTATTGAGTTGACGGATGTGCCCACGCTTTGACCAGAATTGGTCCAGATTGACCCTCCATGGGTCCGGTGGCCCCTGATTCGATGATCTACTCCAGCAGACCGCACGGCGTCTACCCGGAAAGGGAGCCAGGGAGACACCTAATCCCAAATCTTTGGGCAACGGGCTCTTCCGGTTCTCAAAGATGTGCGGTGGGTTTTCGCGAAAGCAAGACCGACGGCTACTCGTCGCACGTTGTTTGGGTAACCAAACTAATACGAGCACTTCGAGGAGGCAGAGGCCCAATTGAGGTCCTTTTGACCTCAATCCGCCAGATTGGTGTCTGCCTCGAAGGGGCTGTCGCTCGCTAATTTTCCCTTCCCATTCCCTTCCTTTCCACCTCTTCCTTCCCTTGGAGATTAGCGAAAGCTTCCAGTCCGAGGGGGGAAGTTGTAATCCTGCGGCGAGAGCCGAAACACCTGTCCGCGCTCTCCCAAAAACCGTGAATATCAAAGACAAATGCACGTACATCAATATCCACTGCAATGGAACCCATGCAGAATAAATGGGAAAAACATTTCGCCTGCCAATGTCCGGATCACAATGGTAACAACATGTCTCGGCCACACTTCCGATACCAGGAACACTCGCCGCTCGCCTTGGCTGAGAGAAAGGAAGCGAATGTAGGGCGTCTCCCAATCCATCCGAACATCACATCACATCCCTGGTTCGGAATCAATGAGTACATATACTCAAGCAGACGAGCGTTTTTCTCAGACAAGTGAGTCCACAGAAGCGAAGTGTTCGTCGCGGGATGCTCGCAGTCCTCCAGCTTTCGCTATCCTCCACCTATCGCGCGGCAATCGCGGACGACTGTCAGACCCTCGCTCGCATAAATGGCGCCCTCTGTGGTGTGCTCACGAGACGGAAACGATGGCGATCAAAGGATGAGCGTGCTCTCGAATCAAACGACCGTGCTACACGGCGCACGCATGACGGATATTGCGAAGAGACACGTCTTCTCAGACTCCGTTCCTGCCAAGACACGCGGCCACAGCGATTCCGGGTACGAAGTGGGAGGCTATGGACTAGGAGAGAGAAATGGCCACCGTGAGATATGAGTTTAATTTGAAGAAGAAATCAATTTTATGTGACATCACACTTGGTAAATATAATCATCCCAGGCGCGGGTAAACACGAACAACTTAGGGTACACGGAGACATGCAATAGATTACATCACGGTTAGACAGAGGTTTAACAGCAGCGAGAAAAACTTGCGCAGCTATCCAGGGGCGGATAGGGAGCAGATCATGAGTTATCAACTATGATGGGTGATGTTAGATCCAAAAGGCCTCGTTAAAGTAGGAGAATGAAGAGGTGGAAGCATTTACAGGGTTGAAAAGGAGGGAATAGCAGGAGTTCGTAGAAAGGAACAGGCGAAGATATGGAAATCAGAGCAATCAATGACGGATGGGTGAATGTATTGACAGGCACGCAGGTAAGAGCGGCGGAGGAAAGAAACAGGATCGATTGTTACAAGCATCGTTAAGAAGTAACGGTAAACTGAGGAGATGGAAAAACAGAGGAGGGAAAGAAGAGGAAACACACCGACACCGACCAAGGCAACAGAATGTAAGTGTAAGGAATTAGGGTCATTCCATTTGAAATGATCCAATGATGGTTGCATGACCAGTTTTGAAAAAAATACAATTTTTACGCACGCATACTCATATGCATTGGCAGTTAAATGTGACGATTTAAAAAATTATATTCCTCTATCTTACCTAGACTCTGCCATTTTTCCAAGATGGCACGTGCAACTTTTTGATAATATAGATGTCCGCTCTTATCTACATAATTGAAAACATTTCATTTTTTTATTTTTTCCTTTGCAATTCTTCATTGTGGAAATATAACTGGAAATCAATATGTTTTCCTTCAAAGTAACTGATTTTCGAGTCGAGAAAAGCACACGAAGAAGGAAAGTCGGGATATTTGAGTGTTATTGTACTTAAAGCAATTAAGTACAAGAATAATCTTAGTTTTAGCTATACGAGTGGAATCAGCCCTTCCTTTTCTAGAAACTGACAAAAATACTTTCGTGCTCTGGATCAATCATATTTAGACTTTAATTTCTCCGTGGAGGGAGCTATTGAAATATACGGCTAAGAGAATATGAAATACGGAACGAAGACAAATATTCAACAAGCCGGAGTAATGGGATTCTCGAGGACAGGGTAAGCAAGGCTGGTCATATAAGTCAAGAGGAGATAAACTGGGGCGAGTAGAGTAGTTTAATTTCATGTGTGGTTCGCTAAAAGAAAATGGACACAGTAGCAAATACGTCATGAGGAGAATAGCACTCCAGAAAGAGGAGATGATCAACATATATCTGAGGACTGGGATCTTGGGTAAGGATATAAAGAGGCCGGCGAAGGGATTCATATGGTGTATAGTGTAGTGTGAGGCAGAAACGTGAACGCTGAAAAAGGAGGGCGAGAGTGAACTCGAGGCGTATGTGATGCGGGGAGTGGAGGAGGCTGGAGAAGATGGGTGCGGTGGACGGACAGACAGTGACGAATGAACGACAGTGACGTGGAGGAGTGGTGGTGGAGGAGAGAGGACACTCCTGGATGAGACGAGGAGGAGGAATAGGTGACGAGAGGGGCCAGAGGGTGGTTAAATTCGCGATAGAGGGAAGTATATTGGGAAAGCAGGATGGGAAGAAAGAGAATGAATTCAAGGTAGTCCGAGCGAGATAGTTCCCATTGTCATAATAGAGACCATATTCGAACTATACGTGTTAATTTCACCAGCTGTAGGACACATCAATCAACTGTTGCATTATTAATGGTGCAATAATATAGTTTTATATGACAGAAGTAGTATGTTATTAAAAGAAAATATTTAAATAAGTCTTTAATTTGACTCATTTTTTTGACGCGGTACGTTTGATACTTCTTCAAAATGAAAGTTTTTTTTAAGATACCCAAGAATCTATTGCGGTGATAATATGATTAATTTTAAAAAATAGTTGAGAAACCATACAAACTACACTCTGCTAGTTTTTTTACGACATCTAAGTGTTAGAAATACCTCATTTTGTAAATAATGTCTCTCTGGAGTTCAAACACGTACCGTTTCCCATGTAGAAGGGCTGGCATTTTTTGGCAAATATCTCCCAAAGTACTGTGATAAGGGGTAGAATTTTTGGTGTCATTGGATAGGTGAGATATTTTTCTTTAAAATGAAACCAAATTCAATGATTTCTAAGTATAATGATTTTTCGCTCAAACTACCTGAACGCACAAAAAGAAGGGTTGGACGCACGCGGAGATGAAGAATGAAATGCTGGAGGTGGACGTGTAAGAATATGGAGTATTTTTTCCGCTTGGAGGGATGCACCACGGAAGGAAGAGTTGGATGTTGTGGATGAGGAGAGGAATTGTCTGGATGAACTTAGGAAATTAAGGAAGGTGGGCGATTGGAGGGGAAAATGAATGTCGCAGGGTTACTTGAGGACGTGACAGAGGGAAGGATGTTGGAGAAGCGAGAAAGGTGAAGGAAGAGACGGGGTATTATGGATGCGATGAAGAAGCAGACGATGTGGGCTGAGATGAAGAAAAAAGATCATTGATGGTTGAGATCCTGCACGCGATAAAATCCACAGGATTCCCACTTACATACACCTAACCCTACCTTAACCGGTAGATAGCTACATAGGCACTAAAGATAAAAATGGAGCGAGGAAAGAAAGAATTGGGAGTACCAAACGGTTTGGCACTCTCGTTTGGACGCTTCCACCGACACTACTGTCGGTGCAAAAATTATGTAGACTCGAGTTTGGACACTGATTCAAAATGAGCAGTGGTGCCCACAAGAATGAGAGTTACACCACATTTTAGCTTGTTTTATTTTGCGTTTAACTGTGGCTGCCGATTATTTTTACATTACTCTCTCGATTTTAAATTGCGGTGAGAACAAAAAAAGGGCTGATTTTTGAACGGAGCGCTCTCTTTGACATTTAATAGTGAAGAAACTTGAAGTTTAATCGTATTGAACCTGTAGTATTGTGCTGGGAAAACATATCTAAATGTATCTTAAAACGTTCAGTTCTTTCTAATGTGCCATAAAAAAGTTATTAACAAGTTTATGAAACAACTTTTTATAGGTTATGAAAAGTAGTAGAAACAAGATCTTGGTCTTGTTTTGAAGCTCTTTACAGCAGTATTTAATGACAATCACCATCGTAAACTCACATTGTGATTTTTAACGAGTTATTAAACAACCGAGTATTTTAGCGGGCTCAAGCCAGTGTTAAGGCGGCTGTAAAATAGTACGGTACGGAGTCCAAATCACATCCCCTGCGTCACTCTTCGACTCGGCTGCTCTGAATGATGCACGCGAGTGGTGCGCGTGCTCCACCGACGGGGGGCTGCTCCACTGCGATTCCCGAGCTCGTCCGACCGCACCCATCGAGGAGCGGGCGGGCAGCAGCTGAGCGGACGGATGTGTGTGTCCGTGAGATCCGGAGCTCCATCTCTGCCCGGCCCTCGAGAGAGAGAGAGAGTAAACACATCGAGAGTTGCCCTCGCTCGTCGTCGCGGCGCCCTCGGCGTGCGCAAACAAAAGACGTCTGCTTCCCGTGCGGCTCTCATCGAGGAGTCGTTCCGAAAGTAGGGATGGCAAACAAAAGTGTGTGCTGTGCTAAATTCAAGATGGCGTATATGCGCAGTATATGGGTCCAGATGGCGTAGTGGCAGTAGTAAGAACCAGTAAGAACTTCACATCTTAGCATTAACGGTTTACTGTGTAATGCGTTGGGCAGTGTATGAGATAAATATAAACAAAATAAATATAAAGAAAATTCGCTATAAAAGTAAAACTAACCGCTGGCAGGAAGAACACTTTAATAGTTAATAAAATATTGCAACAGCCCATTCTTATGTTCATGGAGCGTAAGATTTATCCTACGAGTTAGCGGGTAACACATAAAATATGCAATATATGTATAGGTAGCGACATGGGATTTAAAGGCACATATTTTCAGTGTACCTTTTAGTGGGACATCAATCCTTGGTAACATGACGGCAAAGTTGGGCAAATATTTTTGTGAGGCACAAAATTGAGCTGAAAACTCCCTAGTTTATTAATTAACTGGCCTGTATATTTTTGTACGACATTAATAGGGTTAACAACTGTACTGACGTCTTTGAATCAGGGCATACATTTGTGTATACCTCATAAATTATGCTATATATGATTAGCCTCTTGGCATTTGGAAGGCATACATTTTCAATGTACGTTTTAGTGAGACAATTCCTTGGTTACATATCGAAAAGGCAAGGCAATCATTTTTGTGTACCTTAAAGTAGAGTTGAAAACTCCTAAGTTTATTAACCGACTGGCTTTGATAATTTTGTCCAACAACTAATAGGGTTTAGATATATTTCAAAATGTTTGAATCAGGGCATACATTTCTATACAACTCAAAAATTATGCAGTATATGATGAACCACTTCAGATTAGGAAGGCACACATTTTCGGTGTACCTTTAAGTGAGAGAGAATTCCTTGGTTGCATGTTGAGAGGTTGGGCAAACATTTTTGTGTACCATAAAGGGGAGTTGAAAATTCCTTAGTTTTTAAATCAACTGGCTTAGATTTTTTCCAACAACTGATATGGCTTCATAAGGTTCAAAATGTTTGAATCAAGGCATACATTTTTGTGAACCTCATAAGTTATGCATTATAAGAATAACAACATGGAGATGGAAGGCATACATATTCGGCGTAACTTTCAGAGTGACACATTTCCTAAACTAATATAACCTGGTGCGTTTGAACTATGAGCCAACCAGGGTCACTCATAATTCATCATCTGTACTTGACAATGTTCTGACTAATATGTGAATCTAGTGAAATCCCCCAAAGATTTCATCAAGATCAAGTCAAAAAAATGTTAGAATGTTGATACAAAGATTTTTAATCAACATTCTAATATTACATATATCCAATTACAACTCTTTGTCCATTGGGAATACATTTACATAATAATACAATTTGTCAAAAAAAATGGTTTAAGCTTCTGCTTAAAGGAACCAGTACTACTGCTTGCACCCTTTAAATCCTGCAATCCTGCAGGAGTTTGTAGTGTACTCCTACACCCATTTCCTCAGGCCCTTCTTGAATCATTTTTCCTACTGAGAAAATATGTATAGCAGTTTTCTATCTTGTGGGATATTTATGGAAATGACAGATTTTCAACATCGCATCTCTGTTATCCCGAATAAGTAACACAGTAAACATGGAAGAGGCGGTCATTTAAGCTCTTTGAAAAGAGGTCGAAGGGAGAGCATGGAGGTTCCCCAGCCATGATCCTTGAACTGTTTTTTTGAATGACAAATACTCTATGGGCAGCAGATGAGGAATCCCAGAAAGAAATACCATAAATTGGGTGAAAATAAAAATATTCCAAGTACAGGGTGATGAGGACATGAAGGTCGAGAGTTTTCTTTAAACATCTGAATAAAAAACAGGCAGAGCTAAATTTTTTGGCTAGAATGTGAATATGCTGTTTTCCAATTCAGTTGGGATCAAGAAAGAGTCCAGGAAAATTTAAATTGTGAACATTTTTGACAAAATGAACGTCAATTCGACATCGCACGCTCTATGATTTGGACGTCGGGGAAATATATATAGACTGTGAAATAACAGCATCCTGACTAATGCAGTTGAGTTTGCACCAATTAACTACCTGTTGTACCTAATTTCTAACAGATGGATCGGATAGCAAAATTTTGGAATCATCTGCATATAGTATTAAGTGGCTACCGTCTCCAGTGAGGAAGACAGGCAAGTCGGTGATGTATACAAGGAACAGTATGGGACCCAGAATGGAACCCTGAGGAAACCCGGGGCTCGTTACTCAACTTTTGGATAAATAGTTCTGGCCATTAGAGTGGATCGCCACTTTGTAGTGTCTATCAAGTGAGTATCATGGCATCCATTTTAGGGCAGGTCCGAGAGCACCATATCTCTCTAGCTTGGCGAAAAGGATATCGTGATTAGCACATCAAAAGCCTTGGATAGATCAATAAAAAGGCCCAGAGTTTCCAATCCCTCATCTCTACTGGCCAGTGTGTAATTGATCGCATTAAAAGTGGCAGACGTTGTAGATCTGCCAGGTCGGAAACCATGTTGACAATCAGCTAAAGCATTGACAGTTTTGAGGAAATTCAACAGACGGTTATAAAAAATGTTTGCAAAAAGACTATTTCAGTAGACCTATTGTTCTGTTATTGTTTATATCCTGTACACTGCCCTTGTTTTTAAAGATTGGGTCAACTTTTGAGCTTTCGAGGGAAGATGGAAATATACACAATTAATCACCCATTGATTTGATGGAGTAGTGGACTACTGGACTGAATATTGGTAAAATATTTTACCGTTCAGAGGCAACGCAATGAATTCCAGAGACCTACGCCGCAACTGAGCGAAAAATCCGCAATTTTTTTATTTTTTCGAAGGCTTGTATATAAAAATTCGGCGTTTTTGCTAAATATCCATAAGGATCATACAACGTACCATATGTATGACAAATTTCAAGGTCATATCTTCGCTATTGGAGACGTGACAGCTCGAAACATGTTTGAAAATTTCAAAAATCAGACAAATTCCGACTTTGGCGCCATCTAACTCCGTAAGTAAGGAACGTAGAAGCATACAATTTGCGCCATTGTGTAAATCATTCAGTTGCCTGCAAAAACCCATTCTCTATTTGGAGATCAAATTGGCTGTTTAGAGGCTAGAGCACAAAAACCGAAAAAACCGGGAAATTTTAAACTAAATTTCGTGTTTAGAGACCTCTGGTGAGAAAACTACGAGGCTTACAAAGACAAAAATGGCGTCATTTGTAGGAAATTCAATTCGCTGTCATAAAATTTTCATCAAATTCGAGATCTGAGCAATAGTTCAAAAGATATTAAGCGAGAACCGAAAGTCTAAAATCCGAAAGCGTCGAAAAACCTCCATTTTGATTTTTTTCGGCGGGTTCGGTTTTAGGAATTTTTCCTCCGATGAATTCTTCCATAGAATGTCCGTGCCAAATTTTGAGTTCCTACCATGTCTAGAAGTGGTCGGGAATTTGTATACATGAGTCAGTGAGTCAATTACACAAGCGGCTGTATATATTAGAAGAAGAAACTCAAGAGAAAATCTCTTTCCATCGAAGTGAAAATTGAAATTCACAACGAATAGGAAAGTTATCCGAAAATTTCAAAAGATAGATAGCTGACAAATAAGACATTTCTTCTTATACGCTCTCCAGTTTTAACTAAAAAAAGAGAAGACATAGGAATGTCTGCAGTTGAGGGCAAAACAAAAAGAAAGACTACTGAAAAGAGTGAAGAATGAGGAATTAGAAGACGTGCTTGTGGGAATGACTCTTTCTATCTAGAGCCAATGACATCCATCTCAGCATGAAGAAAAGGTGAAAATAGTCGGTCGTTTGGATATTCAAGGGTTTGCAGATACCAATGGATGGATGAATCGGTTTAGGAAGAGAAAAGGAATATTGTGTACCGGCAAAGAGTCGGGGAATCCCGGGCTATTGTCCAAATGCGTATTGGCCATTGGTGGGTCAATGAAATTCATTCCGAGAAACGCGGAGGCTGGAGGAGAGAGACCAGAGACACATTCAAATGCGGATGAGTTGGGGCCTTTTTATTTAAAATCTGCATCCTGACAAAACCATGGTGTTTCATGAGCAGTCGTGCCACAGAGGAAAACGCAGCAATGGACGAGTTGTTATAACTCTGCAGCAGTATGAAAGGATCGGAGCTACTTCATCTCCTCGTCATCGGGAAATCCGCCAAACTGAGGTGTCTATAGAATATAATATCATCTCCATGAGAATATCAGGACCAAAATAAGGTACGGATGTCTAGAACCCTACTCACTGGGGGGCTGAAGAAAACTGACATGTACGTGGGGGCCAAACATCGTAATATTATTTTATCATTGATCGCTGCCCAGCACATCCAACAGATTTAGGTTTCCTGAAAACGGTCGCGTCGAATTCTTGCCACCGATTGCCACGTCAAAGATCCAGCCTCTCGATATGGGAATCATCAGGGCGATGAAGCTTTGCAACAGGAAGATGATTATTCGGCGCCTGCTGAATCAGGTTGACCGGAAGACAGAGAAGAAGGACATGAAAATCTACATGTAACAGGCAATGCATTTTGTCGCGCCGTTTTTGGAGATAATTTCGTTACGAATGAGGTAACAATTGGTCAAGGGACCAACTTCTTATCATCCGTACTCGTCATACGCAGGATAATAAGCATCCGCCATCATAAGGAGAGTCCAAGGGACCGAGAACTCTCCATGTTATAGACGGGATTTTGTTACTTGTGTGATCGTTATAAACGAGTTTTTCTGTAATAGTTCAACTGTTGAAGGCTCTACTTTGTGGAATAACATTACGATGGGAGAAAAAAATACTGTGTAATATTCCACTGCCATTTATTCTTCCCCGACCGACCGGTTTCCAAAGGTTGTAAATGTAAATGACAAAGGGTTTACACTACCTTTTTTAGAAAATTTTGAAATTGCTAAGAGACAAGGTGTCGTTGATGTGTTCCTTTTAAATGATTCTTCTGCATAAGAAATGTTCTCCGTTCACCTCAGTGTTACACCCGCAGTCCCTTTCTTCACCCTGACGTGGCTTACTCCAAATACCCTCAATTCTCCTCCCCCCATTCCCTCCCCCTCCCAAACTTATCCCCCTTTTTATTTAAACCCTACCCCAGCCATACACCCCTCCCCCGAGAATTTGGTATATATATGTGGCGCGCACTCCCAAAAACTTGGACAATGTCCCCTTGAAAATGACGCACTAGCGTTGAAACCGGTCGGGGAAGAATAAATCGCAGTGGAATATTACAAAGTATTTTATTTTCTCCCATCGAGTTTTTCTGTATTAGACATATGTGCTCACGAGAGGATGGAAATAAGATTTCGAATCGCGAAGGATTCCAGGGGGGTAAATGCATCTTGCTCACACGTGACTAAACAGTGAATGCGCTCCGCTGCGTGACGTTATGTTCTCCTCTGTGGGCCCGATAAGGGCGTTATCTTCTGCTTGGCGATAGAACACGCAACGAATGGCAAAGACCCACCGCCGCATAGATTACAGCCTCTGCTTTCGGCACAAATGCCGACTCAACATTCCGCGCCACGACGATCGTTGAGCCGCCTTGAGAGGTGATCACCCGAGGAGGGTGAGTTACCCCGGGGTTTGGGATTGGAGTGGAGTGAGATTGGGGATCGGGGGTGGAGGGAGGAACGGTTTGAATGCACGATCACCTTACAAAAGGCGCATGCCTATCTCACGCCTCGCTTCTTTCACAGATGCGACTCCGCTATCGCTCCGGGGTTAATTCAGCGGCTGATTGGGTGTAAAACGTGACGGGAGGATTTTCGAAATGAGTGATCTCCCGTTTGAGTGAGCTGCATTTACCACGCTGTCCTCCTACATTCACTACGTTGTTGACACTGGCAGCAATTCGCCAGCTGGAGCCCGTTTTTATTATGTCTGGTGATCGTAAACCACAAGATGACGTGGCCTTTTCATAGACTTAATTTTAACCAAGAGATCAGGTAAAATGAAAGTACATCAGCCTGTCTGTGGGTTGACGTGAGCGTTTTAAGTGGGAGGATATTATTCTGTCTGCGGTTTTCATTCCGAGAAAATATTTAACGAGAGTAGAGCAGCAAGGTCGGAGAGCAGTAGAGAAGGTTCAATCGGGTATGTTTGGGCACTGGCAGAGCCACTCATAGCAGAATAAATTTCAGCCCCAAACACAAAAACCAGGATTTTTACAGGAAGTTGGGTGACACCACTAAAATCTGTATTTTAATAACACTATAACACTGCGTTTGACTTGATTAGATAGTGACAAGTTTCGTCCGACATATAACAATATCACACTGTGGCTCCTTGGGTGCCATTGGTTCGAAGAAAGAAATTAACTCTTTAATTTAATCAAAAACACGTTTTTATCGAACTCTTTCTCTGCTTAAACATAGTTTCCTTGTTCTACGCGTCATAATTCAGACAAGTCGCAGTCGTCGGCAAAGCAAGTATCATTTTCCATCAGGAAATCAAAAAGAATTATACCTTTCCGCAAAATTTAATACACAATACATAACGCATTCTTACTAACTGAGTCATTTTCAGGTGAAAATGGGAAGGCGATATGTTTATAAATCAAAAGAGAAGGGGTGTGTTGAGGAAACTGGTTTTCACGTACTTGGGAGTCACGTGCCGTAATTGGGATTTCCGGTTGAAAAGGCTGTGTGTTCCACTCCACTCCCCGGAATTTGTCGACACCCACGGAGAAAGAGTTTGGCCTCTGCCATGTTAAGCTTGCATCCCGAATGAAATCAACAGATTCAGTCTTCGTCAATGGTGACATTTCGCCGCATGAAGACTTTCATATTTGGGGTTATCACGCATCTGAAGATGACTCTGTGAGTTCAAACACGTTGTATTTTAAGAATTAAATCTCTTGGAAAAGTGTGATTCTGTATGAACTCATTATGTTGAACTGCCACTATGTCAAACCAGGATCTGTAAAACATATATTTCCATCAGTAAATCTTTGACTGAAAACTTCACGAAATGAGGACATTACAATAAAATACTTCCAAGATTTTGTCTGAGTCAATTGACTGCAATAAAGACAAACCATAACTGATATCTGGTCTCAGAATGGATTAAAAAACGAGAGAGCTATCGCTTAATAGTTTATCATGATTTATTGAAAAGAGAGATGAGAGGCGCTCATCTGCGTCGTGCATTCAGCTCTTACATACGACGACACCCATGCATGCGTAGTTCAGTGTATACAGCGCGCGACTGACCTCAAGGGAAGTTCTTCGACGCCCGATATCCGTGGCCGGCATTCGAATGTACTCCTCCTCGTCCCTATCGATGGGGAGGGTTTCCAATACGGGGTGGGGGCGGCGACCCCTCGAATACTTCCACCCCACCCCTCTCGCCCGCACCCACTCATCGAACGGTCAAATATTGACAGAGGACGCGGAGGGATTGTTGAGGAGGCCCTCCCGGCAGGACCACCGGGAGGTGAGGGGGGTAAGATGGGACAAATACATCTCTCTCCCCATCCACCTCAACACCACGGCCATGAAAGAAAGCACTTCGAAAACACGGAAAAACGCTCGGTTTAAATTCTTCTCAGACATTGCCTACGGGTTAAAAAAAAGTACCGACGTTTCGTACTGGTATAAGGTTTCGACGTTTCGGCGGACGAGTCGTCAATTGTCTTTAGGGTACATCTATATCTACGTCATACCCTGCAAGCCACCGGAAGGGTGTGTGACAGGGGGTGCTTCCACACTAGGCATGCATGAATTATACGGCAGAACACCGAAATTACGTTGAAACCAGTGTATCACACATGCAATGCACCCATTCTAATCAACTAATTAAGAAACATTCTATCGTCGATCGTTCCAACATGCAAGGGGTACAAAGACTACTACTAAGAATTCAAAATATCATACATAAATGAGATCATCAATATTTACATCATACAGAAATAAGAACGTAGAGAGTATAAAGAGAAAGATCTACAGTCTAGCTATATCAGTATATTTGCACTATTCATGACGACGATCACAGCTGTTATGGTCCCGAATGGTACACGGAAAATAATGACATTTCATACCTATCGGTTCTACAATCTATCTCTCTAATTTTATTGGCGCAATCTAATCTGCCGTAGTACGAGGGGGTTATTAGTATGTTTTTTACGTCGCCAGAGAAATGTTTTTCCTGAAATTTAGTTAAGAGATTAAACAATCCAGGCACACTACTAAACTTATCGTAGCATCGTTTTACAAACCTAGATCCTCTTCGCTGCACGCAATCTAAGTCCGATATCAACCCCGCTTAAGGGTAAATGTCGTCGAAAAGAAGTACCTACGTTATCCTAATGGTCTCAGTCCAACAATCAAGTGACTCCTGATTGGTCAAGTACAATGGGAAGGAGGAGTATTTATTATTGTACACCTAATTACCTTTAAAACAGAATTCCAAAAATTACTGAGATGAAAACCAGCGTCACGATGAAAATTATTCCTTTCCAATCGAGTCTCAATGGCTTCCAGTGCAAGTCTATTCCAGTGAATGTTTGGACCGAGGAAAAATGTACGCAAAGCATTCGCCAGGAAAGCATTATGTGATTTTTGAGTAGAACACAGCTTGACCGAAATAAAGTGAACAGAACCGTTTCGGTCAACCATTTTTAGGATAATCGATGATACAAATAGAATGAGTCAAAATCAATAACTGAGCATCACGAAATATCTATTTCTTGAAATGATACAAATCTTTTTTCGGCAATTTTCCTACGTAACTGATTGCGGGCAGCAGTATCTCTCAATCTCATGGTTAAGGGTACATCAGCGGGCGTCGAAATATTTGATTGCTGAACAAGTTGGGAGGGAAATCTGAGAAAAATCCTGTGCATAACTATTGCTTTCAAAATTTCGGTTGACTCTAGTATCCGTTTCGATGGATTCAACTGAACTTGAATTCCGCAAATTCCGCATCGAAGTCCGATTTTGTTCAGCCGGCTGCTGTCGCAAAATTGGCAAAGAAACTGGATTAGATTTCCGCAACGGAAAAATATGATGAGTTTGACCAGGAATTTAGATATTTGGTGACGCGCCATGAGATGTCCGAAGCGGTCCGAGGACCTAAAACTCAAATCCATAACAATGACTCCTTTTTTTAATACGAGTCTTGCACTGCATAGACAAGTCATAGAGCGAGAGGATATGATAGGGAAAGGCAAATGTGGAAAAGACATTTCAGGAATGCAGATGTGAAAAGGAAGATTAGGGGTGAACAAAGGAAGTCCAACAGAGTCAGAGCGCACCAGGGTACACGCATTGGACAGGGTTCCGAGCCTTTAGTTCGGGGACTCATGTCGATTCCAGAGGCCTCATTCAGTAAGGAATCGACGCGGTCGAACCTCGGTAAATCCGTGGATGTGACGTCGAATTCCCCGACAAATCTCAACTTTCGAATGCGCCCCTTTGAATTTTACGCGGCTCTGACGTCAAAATGTCGTCACTGTCGAGACTCGGAAATCCCGAGGATATACAGAATAGACCCCCAGGTTGCGCAGCAGAATCTGAGGCAAACCAGGGGAGTCATTCTGGAATGGCATGCCCGAGCCTCGACGGCGACGAAATTTTGTCGTCGTAACGACGAAAATTTCAGTTCGTGAATCAGTCGAATAATACCACTGCTCAGACGCGACATTTAAACGTCGAATGAAAATGGCCAAATCATTTGTTCGAGTCTACTGATGACGCTAAAGAAATGATTCAAAAACCTCTCTCGCGATTCCTGAGTCAGGGAGGAGTAGAAAAATAATCAGCTCAGAAACACAATAAGTGATATAAAAATTGCAAGGATGAGTGTTATAGTTCGTTTTATTCGTGATTTGAAAGACAACAAAACTTACGAATGCAGACTCGATGATCTTAGAGTATACAGAGTTATCGATGGATATGACATCAGACTACAGCCTAGGTTATCCACTAACAGATTTCCGTATATTTTTCACACCGAAGTCACTGTCTTATAGAGCACACGGTAAGCATTGCGCTTTTGTTGTTCATTATAATTTATTGATGCACTATAATTCCAAATGTCTCTCAGCGCCTCGATGGTAGAGCAAAGGGGAGGTTACTTTGGCTTTTTATTTTTCAGGGCGCCACGTGATTTTGAATAAAATCACCACCAAAGTCCACAGGACACTTAGAGTTATAAAAATAAGAAAATCAACTAAATAAAAGATCAAATAATATCTTTATAAATCCACAAAATTCTTCCAGGATCAAAACATGTCTACTCTGGACCAGCACGACAATCAAACTCCCTCACGCAAATTAATAAACAACCGTTACCAAGCAAATAAAACCGGTAAAATCCAGCCAAGGCCCTTACAATTGTATTAAGAAATTTGAAGTAATTTCAAATGTGACATTAATCGCTATAGTACCATGAAGTAGCTCCTCAACAATTAATGCAACACAACGAATATTACACTTATACGACGAGCTGGAAATATCCATTGCGAGAGGATGTGTGTTCATCACGTTAGCAGTACGCACAGCGCCCTTCAATGGAAGGAAGGGCGGCCATGATGGCAATCGGCGAAGATGATGGATCCTTTTCCCATCGAATATCCAGCGGTGGACCAACTGTCGTGTCGTGTCGGCCCACTCGTCCGGCTGACTCTCCCGACGCTCACTCCGCGCCGCGGCAAAAGAGCGGCGACCTGACGCATCTCGCAACTTGACCCGTGTATTTCCCGCGCTCCTGCGTCCATAATGAGCCCGAAAGGGGGCGTGGCCCGCATTAATATTAATGGTGCATAACTTTACACCCACCACCAACTTGAGCTGTGTAATTATTTCGTACCGATACTGCACATACAGTGAAGACATTAGGGGGAGAATTGCGTTAGCGAAAGAAGCAGTCGGCAACAGAGGGGCTGATGACAGGGATGTTGAGTAAGGATATAAAGAAAAGGTGAAGTGTTTCATATGGAGGGTAGCGTTGAATGGGGTAGAAACGTGGAAACACTGAGAATGGAGAAGGAGAATGAGCGGCAGGTGTTCGAGATATGGCGGTGGAGGATGATATGCGGGTGGACGGAGAGGAAGACAAACGTGGAAGTGTATTTAGTATGGATCGCGAGGACAGGAAACTTCCGTATAAGATCAGGAGTGGGCAAAGCAGGTGGCTGAAGGGAGTAATATTAGGGTGAGGAGCTATTGAAGACTATAATGGAGGGGAGGGAGTTGGGCAGGCTGGGAAGGGGAAGAAAGAGAATAGGTTAAATGGAAGGGATGAAGAAGGGTAGGACTTACGCTGAGATAAAAACTGAAATACTATAATTAATAGCCCCCCCATTTTTAGAACTCCACAGGACGTCTGTCTTCCACTTAAACATACTTTTACCGTTATCTGAGTCAAGAATAATAATTGTTCATACAGAATACATAAAAACATGATACTAAAAATGAGTCCTTCTATCCGAAAAGTGAATCTCTTCATTCTCTCTCCATTTCCCTTCGCTGCAGGCCCCCCTTCTCCTCCTTTAAGCCTTATTGCTGTTCCCTCATACATTCGCATGAACATGTCCAATTGTCTTCCTCGCGCTCTTGGTTTCTTCATTTCTATTTCATCCGTCCACTTGATCTCCAGCGTCCACCTCCAGCTCCCGGATTCAAAGACTCATGTTCTTCTCTGAGCTCCTCCGGCCGCCAAGCACCCAACAAGAAAAAAACCCTTCCCCTCTCCCTCCTGACCAGTCACCGCACACGACTACATTTTTTTCTGGTATCGCCTTGAAGACAGACGAAGACGTCCGCAAGCTTGCCCAGTAATTGCTTGTCTATTTTTTTAAAGAATTTTTAGATACATATACATACATAGGCGAGAAGATTGGTTATTTTCAAAGCAAGATATTGAAAATGTATTTATGTAACATACTGGTAAAATTTTATTAATTGTTACTCACGTAAACTATGTTTTATTGGAATCGCTGTTCAGTCTTTTGTTACAAAGTATATTTTTATTTTATTGAGAAGTATTTTATTGGTGCATTTATATAAATGTATTTGATCTCTGAACGGTCTAGTGTTTACATGAACACACTCATATTTCGTAAGCTATTCTTTACATGTTTTTCTTAGGACTTATTTTATGAAGTTATATGCTAGGAATTGATTTTATTGTGTTTAAATTTTCATCTGCCTCAAATGTAAACTTGCAGGTGGTAACCCCAAAACAGATGCAAATCTCAGGGGTACCTAATTTCACACTGAAATATTTTTGTTACATTTTACTGTAACTTTCTATAGTGTGAAATAAAATTTATGATTATTATTATTATATCGTTTTTTACTTGAATTTTCAAACCCATTAGCTATGTGAACGATAAATGCGACATAACTGTGCTAAGCTTCCTCTGATTAATGGATCATGGAATCTGAAGTCACGGTAACTAAGGACGACAAAGTGCGCTTGCGACATGAGAAGGAAACGTTTAATATCCAGCGCTTTCGTCTCATTGGTTCGGAGGAGAGCGGTATCGTCGGTAATCGCGGAGGAGAGCGGTATCGTCGATATCGGTATGTCGTCTGTGACTTGTACTATTTGGAAGACAAAAAAATGTTAATGAATCCATTTGTAAACATTTATAAAATGAAAGTTTTATGATATAAATATATTAATTTTATTTGTATTTATAATAAATAATGAATCATGAAAAGAGATGAAGATAGTCCAAACAGGTTGCCCACCATTCAAAGCTTGTATGCCATTAAACATTTTGAAGCTTGCCTTGAGCATTGATTGTAGATTATTGGTCATCGATAGAGATTTGAAAATTATGCCCAATGCCATATTTTCACATAGATTATACCAAGTCAAAAGAGGCACGTGAAACCTGGGAATCCAGTTCTTCTTCTCAATCCATCTTGGAGAAACACCGCGTGGGTACTTCATTCCCAACGAGTGAATGTAAAATTAAGCGTTGGCGTAATAATGCGTGGTCACGTTCCAAATGCGGATATACTGCACGAATCAATTGGAATATTACTTTCATAAATTGAATAAATGGATATGTTTTATTGATTTCCATTGTGTTAAACTCTGCATATATAAGTATACATTTATTCATAGTTGATAAATTAGATTGATGTTATGTCTTGTGGTATTTGCCATTAATTATGACTTGAGTAGTAGGCTTTGGCTAGCTTAAGGGAATGTCACTAAATCAAGCTTATTTATCAAGATTATTTACACTATCCGATAGTTTCTATTTGGCATTCTTGCTTGTAACTACCTTCAGTTTTGTAGTTTTGGGTAATTATTAATATTTTGATGTTACAAATACTGAATTTTTTGTAGTGTAAGCTCGTTCAATCAGGACCACTTAACTATGGCTTCAAATAGCTACTTCCATTGAAGCCCCACTTAAACGATATATTTTCCATGACAAACTCTATCCAATGAAGGAGACACTGGTACGCTTATATATAATACATTGTTAAAAGTTATATCATGAAAAAATATTTCTGTTAAAAATACAGTCCCCTGTAATTCGTAAAATCTGGTCGTGTGTTGTGGACCCAAACGAAAAAATGTCGCGCCGCTATCGGAATCTAAAGCGAGCTAATCATATCTATGGCTAATTTCGTACTTTTATGTTCCGCATATTTTCTTTCAAAAATTTTACCTGAAATTTGTGTGTATGAAAAGCTAAATTGATGTCGTATCCTGCCATATATTAATCTTAGTTAATCGTGTTGCCTCAAGAGTTTCTAAGGACTCCCAGCCTTATCCTTAGTTAGAGTCGAAGGAATCGCGGAAGGAATTTTAAATGCGCCCTAATATCACCAAAATGTCCCTGCGAATGCATAGAACGGAGTGTCATAAGGTTTCCAGCCAGATTGAGGTAATAGATACCACGGGCCACAATATATAACTCCGAACAGAATGGCATTGAAACGTCGCGACTATCAAATTACGATATTGAAAATACGCGTCGGTGCATTCGATGAACACCGTTGTCAGCACGCTTGGGAATAACTAATGCTAGGAAAGGTAATTGAACCATTGGACACCAAGGTAATCATATCGAAAGCTACTCTCGTAGTAACTGATCCTGCATGTTATCTTCATAAATTTTACCTGAAACTTATATAATGAAATCTATTTTGATGTCGTCCCGGGAAGAAATTAATCATATTTCAGCATGTTGCCTCAGATTTTCTAAGTACTCCCAGCCTTATAAATAATTAGAGTCGAATGTATGTTTGAAATAACTAACATATAATCATTAATGAGTTGAGGAATCGAATGAAATATCGGCGTAACTTGGTTTATTTGTAGAAATCTCATGACAAAATTTTTATATTTGTAAAAGTGGCATAAATAACTGAGGGGAGAATAAAGACCAATTCATTTGCTTCGATAGTTCACGTCCATCTTTACAAAATTTTCACGCTCCAAGTATTTGCATTAATTTTATATGTTGACCCCAGAAGTCAAGGGGTCTAAGTGACGTTAAAAAGAAATAAGTTAGGTACAGGAATGGGATGTGAAAATGTAAATCTTTAAGATGGTAAAGCTATCCAAGTGATTTTATTGACAGATGATGCTATCTAGGGTTATGCATCTTAACTACTTAGTGGGTTGTACCAAAAATTTTCAACTTTGACTAAAGTTTTCTCAAAACAACGATTTTGTTACTTAGACCCCTTCTTCTTTGGGGCCTAGTTTTTACTAGTAAGCGTAATTAAATTTGAGTCCCAATGTAAGAAACGTATCTATAAAAATTTCCATCACGGCGCTTATCTCATTCTCTGGAGACCCCTCACCCCACATCCATGGCCAGACCAACGTTGGGTGAAAACATGACTTCTATCCTGAGTTGGGGAGGATACCTTAGGTTTTGCAATGCATTTTGTACCCACGACCGCAGGAGTTTGTCCGCTTCCTTGACTTCCTTGGGGTCCTCATATACTATTATGTAGTGCGTTTCAGAGTACTTATGGTATCAATTCAAATACTATGTACGCCTTAATTCTCACGATAATGTCCCGGCAAAGGTGTAGTACGAAGTTTTCTTGTATTTTCAGGTGGGTGAGGGAGATACCTGTGTTTTAGAATAGATCGCCGAAAACCCTTGTAAACCATAGCATGGAAAAGGTACGACAATAAAACGAATAAATAGAGAATACGAGTCCGTGTATTTAAACACCTTTGCCAGCCTGGAAGTCATTAATTTTGAAATTATAACCGTTGAGTTTCCACGGTACATAATATATTCCAAGGATTGCAAAAATACGTTCAAAATGATAAAATACTTAATTTTGGTTGTACTCCTTTAATCAGTGATAAGATTTACCGATCACTTATACCGATTTAAGATTTAATATCCTGAAAATAGGTTGCTATATTCATGTGTTGTCGTAATACTTTTAATAATTATCAAAAGAACGACAAATCCCTTTTAAAAAAGAACTATACAGAAGCTTTAGTTACTAAAGCATTTCTTTATTAACTAAAGATGAGTGCCTTTAGTTTTTCAAAAACTATTCAGATTCTTTAGTTTCTGGTACAATAACTAAAGAGCTGTTTAGTTATCATTCTTTAGTTTTCTCGTGAGACTGGAAGTGTTTAGTTTCAGCTCCAAAAACTAAAGAGGTCTTTAGTAATCACTCTTTAGTTACTATTGCCTTTTAGTTTTCAAAACTTGACTATTAGCTGTATAGTTATTACCTTTGATGGTGTTTAGTTTCTGCCCCTTAAACTGAATGGTCCTTTAGTAATCACTCTTCAGTTATTTTTGCCTTTTAGTAACCGAAAATTGATCATAATTTGTTTATTAACTGCCCTTGCTGATGTTTTTTTTTGGTTAACACGAGAGGTTTCTTGAGTAATAACTTATTTTTGCCTTTTTCTTTCCAAAAAGTTTACCTAAAGTTATTTAGATATTGCCATGTAGGTTTTCATGTGGCAGATGACATGTGGGTTGGAGTTCATAGTTTGTTTTACCGAGGGCGCTGAAAAGGAGCGGAGGGGGAGTAGGGGCGGCTTGGGGGAGGGGAGAGAGATAAGGGGAGGGGGACACCCGGTGGCTCGTGCGGATATCCTTGTAAACACCATCAGTGCACCGCCAGTGAGGTCGCGTGGTCGTGTAGTTGTACTGCGTCCTATGTAGTATAGTCTTTATAATACTTCCTTTTGCGTCCTGTGTATTATCATCTTAATAATACCTTCTTTTGCGTCCTGTGTGTGATAACCTTTGTTGCGTACTCGAGCAAAGTTAATATCTCGAGTGAGAGAATTTTGCGCACCGATTGCGAAGTCGTGCGGAAATGGCAGTTTCCACTGATAAATTTTACACCCTCTGTGAGTTTTTAAATGAAGACGTGACAGAGGAGGGTGTTCGCTTAAAACGTGACGGGGAACTGTCCGATAACGAGCCTACAAGACCTGTGCAAGTTGTGTTCACGGAATGGATTGATCGTGACCATCCCATCCATGAACTCATCCGATCGAAGAAGGAGGTATCTTTGAAGTACCCAGCCAATGTTGAAGTCCAGTGCAAGGAGAGGTTCTACAGAATAAAAGTTCCCATAATTTGGCGGACAAGCTGCACCGTCTTGGTGGCCCAGGACGATGGTGAGTCAGCCGGTTTTGGCTAATGCGTCACTGCGAGCCCGCATTTTATAATAGCTGGTTCCTATCGCTTTGTTTAACTTGGTCTTTGATCGCCCGAAATCATGTTATTTTTGGGTAGCAATGAGTCTAGTGAAGCTTCTTACTTTTATTACCCCTCATAGGCATTAATGATTGCAAGACAAATTTTTACATTGGGCTAATTGACGATTTTTACCTCACTGAATTTAGGGTTGAAACCAATGCTTTCACTGTTATTTAATATTTAACTTTAAAAAATTAATCGCTACCTACAAGATGTGTTACCGCTTCAATTTCTCAGACCTCCCGAAAATAAACAAACATCCAATCTGTTATTCATCAATTACGGATCAGCCTAAATTATTAGAGATTTATGAATCATTGATTCATGTATTAGAGATTGTTTACAGCATATGAAGACATGATCTAAATAATCAATGCTTGATAAATAGTTGTAGATTCACCAATCATCGATTAATTGTCCCATCTATGAATACTGGCCTTCATGCAGATATTTTCCTGCCTTTGCAAAAAATAAGATTCATATCCTGTTAGGGACTTGTTATTCAGTCTGTCTTCTAATCTTTAAATTGAAAGCTATAACTTTTTGAGTTCTTTTTATACCAATGTGAATGAAATTGTTGCAGATTACATTGCTGATTTCCTGAAGGAGGAGCTTTCACGGAAGGATGTTGAGGCAGCAGTCAAGACAGCAATTACGCAAAAAATTAATAATTTTTGTAAATCTGAAATGGCTAAGGCCATCCATGTTGAATATTGTTTCTGGAAAACCAGGTATACTGGGTAGTTAATGGAATTCAGTGTGTTTATTTATATTGTATGATGTTGAAGCTAGCTAATTATAAATTCCATCCCTTCCATTTCAACTGTTGTTATTTTTCTTAATATATCAGCCACTTATTTCCTTTCACCAATTCCATGTCACGCAAACCGAACATTGGTCAATCACCAATTGCTAGATAGGACTTTCTGCTTTGCAACTATCCTTTCACTTCCATATCATATGGCCACATTAGAGGCAATTTACCACCAGTGTTTGGGTTCTTCTGGGTGAGTTCTTGGTTGTAACCAAGAAGGGTATATCTACCGACAATGCATTTTACCAGAAATGCTTGGAAATTGGTTAGTACCTGTGTGTCACTGCAGCTACCCAGGTTTTTATGGGAAATAAGACTATCAGCGTTGCTGTTAAAAAGTTAGTGGTCTGTCTGCATAACAAGAGATGTAATGCAATGGAAGTGTTAGGGCCAATTTTTAATGAAATAAAACATTCCTGTGTTCAGTATTTCAGGTAGAAATAAGCATGTGAGGTGAATAGTTTTGAGTTCCGAAGACAAGGTTAAAAAACTAAGGGCTTTTTCTCATAAAACTATAGAGTCATTGCCATAGTTTTTTGGTTTGGACCCCAAAACTAAACATCTCAAAACTAGAGAGTTTGTATAGTTTTTCCTATAGTTTCCGGTCTTAGTTTTTGGTCTATAGTTTTTTTGTATAGTTTTGGTAAAACTTGTTCCAATTAACTATAGTCTCAACTAAAGGAATTTCTATAGTTTCTGCTTTAGTTTTTCCTTTAGTTTTGGGGCCAAATTTTCTTAAGGGATGGGCGCTTGGAAAAGTAAAAGCTCTTAATAACGTAGAAATAATAGGTTGAATCGCTCCATTACAAACACAAAATATGGAGACATATATTCGTTTAACTTCAGAGGAAATCAATTTAAATGGAAGATTAACGGGAAAAAAATTATTTTATCATGGAGTCAGCACTAAAGTGTAAAGTTAAAGAACCTTACTATTTTTAAACGCTCAATAAAAGTAAAAAAATAAATGACTTTCGCACGGGAAGGACTTGACCGTTGCTAGACAATATATAGTTCGCTCGAATAAAAATTATTTTATCCGTGTAAGATGGGAAACCGGCTCCTCGACCCCATATTCAGTCAACTCCGACCTAGGTTTCGACTTAAGTCATTATCAAGGTCTTCAGTCGAAACCTATATATAAGTCTAAATACCATGTGGAATATTACAATCATTCAAAATCATCGCAATGTTGTCCCACCAAGTGAAGCCTGAAAGTTCACTATACAATCGAACTCTTATACTTTGATAAGAATAGTATTTTTCTCGCGCTTCCATCTCGATGGAGGATTTTTATTCCAAAGGAGTGTGAAAATTAAATTTAAAACTCATGCAGTGCGTCAACTAAGCCTAAATTTACTTTTCATAGTGAATTATATTCGTATTAGGAAAACGGTAATTCGAAGAAGAAGGCGTTCTGTCTTAAGCACTCTCAATAAGGATGCGACAATCAGTTCAAATAGCAGACGAAATGAGAGTTTATTGTCGATAATGCCGGTACATCTAATGGAGCGTTATCTACATGAATGAGAAGTGACTTTCCCAACCAAGGGGCGCCGATCAAGTTTTATCATGACAATCATTACATGTATTATGTATTAATTCTCTATAGACAAAATCGGGGTGTTCCATAATGAATTTTCCTCTGAATATTACGCCATAAAAGGTAAAATGATAAGGGTTTTAACATCTAACTCCACCTTCCCTCGTCAAAGTTGCAAAACACACAAAATATTTTCAACTATCATTGTAATTTCGTTCAATATTTAAAAAAACCCACGAGTATTATTGGCTTTCCTCAGTTCCATTACACTTCAGTGATGAGTTGCCAGAGTTGTTACAATTGTGTCTTAGGACAAGTCTTCAGTTTGATATGGAAGGTAGCATTCGTTTAACTTTATAAGTAATGTTCGCAATTAGAAGTTCATTTCGTATTTCATGTCTGCTGCTTGATGCTTTCATTTATATTCATTTGACATTTACAAACCCTCTGGTATTAATGGGTTTTGTGCTCAAGTTTCCTCTCTCCGTTAATATGAGGCAACAATAAAACACATTATTACCCTTAGTATTTATTTACTTGCGTTTCGACAGTAAAAAATGTGGGAACACTACACCAATTAATGGTAAGCTCAAAATTAGTTAATAAGATCCATGAATATATATTATGGATTGTGATCTCGTCGACAAAAACTGTTTTCTAGAATTCCGTAACCATATTACCATGAATATGCATAGGTTATACTTACAATTAATCATAATGCAGTGGATAAAAAATGTGGTACTACATGCGGGACGTAATTATACTCTTTTTTAATATTGTCCGGTCTACAGATATATTTATTTCAAAATTTAATTACACAAATGCACAATTAACTTCTTAGCACTTCGTGAATATCGCTGTACGGAAATTTAATAAAAATGCGAGGTGACTTCATGAGTATTCCCAATGGCCATCATTGCAGTGTAGGTAAAAAGGAATGCACTTACCGACACCTAGAACAGATTCTTATTTTTCAATCCAAGTGCCCTATTTTGAGTCATCGTAGACTCATGCCCTGTTTTGCAGCCTGATAGGAAGCAAGTTCTGTTTAAGCAAGGAATTCTAAATTCTTTATGTTAGCCTAACGAGCTTAATGCATTCAAATTAGAATCAGAGTCTGGCAAACATCGTCGTCGGCACACGATGGACGTTTCATAAACCTCTTACGCAATTCCTGTAATAGATAATTCCTTTCTAGCATTAACAAAGTCAATTTTAGATCACAAAAGTTGCAAGATGTTATTCAAAGCATCAAGTAATTCAAGTCTAATCGATCTTTACTGAATCTTCACCACGGTCTCACGTTAACAGCAATTAACTACGTCTATTTACAATAACAACAGAAAAGACTAATCCAAGTGGCGCCAAGGACTGGGTGATCTAAATGTGGAAATTTAGACAACGCGTAGCCTAGGCAACAATGCCAAAAATCCGAATCCATAATATATATTCATGATAAGATCTATCCTATTGATGGACGTTTTCGTGAGCTTTCATTGTTGACGTTATGCTCCCTTCCGCTGTGAAAATTTGAAGCACGCGCCATTGTTTCATACTTTTATTTATATTCATTTGATATTTAAAAACCCTCTGGTATAATTGGCTTTTTGTGCTCCGTTGCACTTCAGCGGTGAATTCCCAGAGTTAATGCCTGCATGCCGGAGCTCACGGAGTTAGGCGGGAGACGAATAAAAAGCATATTAATTTAAATTATGTGCGAATTTCTAAGGAATTTGGTCCAGGAGAGGATTGTCATAAGGATGCGAGAAGCTGTGCGAATGGTAACCATAATATGAGTTGGACGCCGATAATACCAGTTTGGATAATGGATTGTTAGCGACATGAAGTGGATGTGACAATCTAAACAAAGGCGCCACGATCATGCTTTTCTTTTGTCAAGATTGCATACATAATGTATTTATTAGCAAGAAAAAGACGTCGGGGTATTCAAAATTGAACTTTACCGATAATATCACGTCATACAAGTTAAAATGGTAAGCAGTTTAAACCTGATTCCTTACATATAACTCAACCTTCAGCTGTGAAAATTTGAAGCATGCGCCAATTTTTTATAATCTTATTTATATTCATTCGATATTTAAAAAAAACCCACTGTTATTATCGGATTTTTGTACTCCATTACAATTCATCGGTGAATTTCCAGAGTTAATATGAATATAGTCTTAGGTCAGAGGTGTTAGGTGCAGCCCTCGGAGGTAGGCGTGAGATTAAATACGAACGCATAAAAATTTTTAACGAGCGCATTTATGCTTTTATTTTAGGTAAGGTTAATAATAATATGAAATAAAATCGAATAAAATTGTATTACCGTTGGAAGTACGAGCCATCGAATAAAAATCCTCAATCGAGATGGACGAGCGAGACAAATACTAATCGAAAAGATGAGTAAGGGATCGACTGACCGAATATTGGGTCGAGGATCCAGTTTCCTTTCATACGCAGATTAAAGAGCTCTTTTTACTTCCTCATCCTCAAATGGGGATAGCGTGAATCGAATGCTTTCAGGTAAAAATGCAGTCGCTCATAAAAGGCGTCCTACCTATTTTTATCTTTGGACTTTTGTAATCCTTGGAATATATATCGTACCATGGAAACTGGACGGTTATAATTAAAAATTAAGGACTTGCGTGCTGGCAACGGTGGTTGAATGCACAAACGCGTATTTTCAATATCGTCATTTGATACTCGTGACGTATCAATGCCATTGTTCGCCATGGTCTTCAGAGATCTATTCTGAAGCCCAGGTGTTACCTTACCGTGGCTGCAAACACGAGACCTCTTCGTACTACGCCTTCGCCGGGACAGTGCGTGAGCATTAGAACGAGCCTAGCAATTACAATGATTACATAAATGCTCTGAAATACACTACATTATATATTATATTTCGATAATGTGCAAATACTTGGATCGTAAATATTTTGAAAAGATATTCGCAAACTATCAAAGCAATTGGTCTTAAATCTCCCTTCAGTTTTTTATGCCACCTTGACCAATATAAAAATGTTGCCATAACATTTCCCTAAATAAACCTAGTAACGCCGTTATTGTATTCCATTTCTCAAAAAGTAATGATTGTATGTTGATTATTTCAAACATACGCTATAGTATAAGTATTAAAAAGGCTGAGAGTCCCTAGATACTCTAAAGCCACAGGCAAAAATAAGATTAATTTATGGCAGAGATAAATTCAATATAGTTTATAATTTACGTTATTTTCATGTTAACTTTTTGAAAGAAAAGATTCGGTACCTAATACTACGAAATTAGCCGCGATATGATTGGCTTCCTGGGCAATAATTCGTTTTCTTCTCTTGGTATTAATTATTCCGGAATCCTACGTAATATCTGTGTTCGGAAGGCGCGAACAAAGACCTCGGGGTCACTTTATCGGGTGTCGCGACTGACTTTGGCGTTCAAAGACCAGTAATTAGTGTGCCTATAACTCCCCCCTCCCATCCCGCGTGTACCTATTGGACCGCTTTCCCGCAGGAGAGCGGAGAACAGCCCTCTCTGCCCCAGCGTGTGAGAACCAAGGTCTCAGTTAGCTTGGCCACGCCACTGTTTGCGTTGGGCGATGTTCTGATTTTTGGTCCCCAGCCTGCCTAAGAGTGCAAAGGCAGTGCAATGGCTGGGGGTGTAAAATGGGGCCCTTAGCCAGGCCAACGAGTGCGTCGGGGGCGGCTAAGGGGTTCTTTCGTGTACCAGCCGTAGTCTTCTCGACTCCCGGTCTCCCTGACCGGAAGCCATTCTCTCCGGGCCGGAACCTCGGGCCTTAGATCCCCAGGCGGGGAGGCCCCTTCGGAAAGTGGTTACGTAAGATCGGTTACCGTTGGTCGGGCCTCTCAAACGTTCCAAATCCCTGTCCCTATCAAGTCGCTGATGAACCTGTGAAAGGACGTCACGAGATGGTATTCCATTCAACACGGCCCACGGGCTGTGTTCGCTGGCTGGTACTCCTTCGGGGATCGTCCTTTCATCAAGGACACCGACTCGTCGCAATGGCAATCGGACTCTTGCAGAAGATCCCATTCTCAAGCTCTCTCCTTTGTTATCCTTGGGTTGTCGACCTTCTTCTTTGTCTGGTGGTGATCACACGATGTTGTCCTGGCTGGAACGTGAAGATTGTAGCAATGATGCCAGTCTTTAAATAGCGGATTTCGATTCCGCCCTTCGTCGTGATTGGCCGATGACTCTTTGTTGATGATTCGGCCAATCCGAAATCAGCACGGTATATATCCAAATCGGCATTCGTTCATAAAAACCAATCCGGTAATAAAACTGAATCCATTCTTTTTCTTTTCCCCACAACAAAAGTTGATTTTTCAAACTTCCTTCATCGCGGAGGATAACGAATGAAAGATAATCAATGGAAAATTCACTGTTGTCCATTCGTTTGCACATAGATACTTAACCGTCGCGACGGCTTAATTCTCCGGAGCCAACGCCTGGGTGGCCAACTTACTCAATTGAATGGGGAGTGGACAAGAGCAGTATATTCATTCCACGAGAATTTTCATGACCAGGAAATCAGATTAAATCTGTGAGACCCTCACCATTGTTACCCGTCGACCGCGTGACCAAGAAGCGTAAGTAATATTTCGACTGGAGGCCACTTAGCACTGTCCAATATAGAGAAGTACTCATTAGTAGCAACTGCTCGAAAGGCGGCATGTTCAATACACTGTTAACCCAGAATGATTGGCAAAGATTATTGATCTTTACCCGAAACGAAACTTGATTTGGATTACACCTTTGGGTGAATAGTTGAAACTTCAGAATGATATATGCGAGGCAACTGAAGAGTTGTAATTTATTCCAACATTTGATGTATATAATGACGCAGTTACTTTTCTCTTTGAAATAATGTGCTCATATCTCTGCCTTTCTCAGCCGTGGAAAAATTGTACTAAACACATAAAAACTTCAAAATTTAAACGAAGGTATTCTACTTTTGGAATTTCCACGGCAAGGAAGTATTAATAACGGTGAAAGTTGTTCAAATGTTATCGCGTTTTTTTATATACGGCATCACGACCTCCAAATTTTCACAACATTGTGAAGCGCGTCAGTAAGACTTGAACATCCTTTTCATCGGTTTCGCGTAGTGACAACAGACGAACGCTCTCATTCCCATTGTTCAGAGCCATTCAACAGAAACGTCCCTTCAATATTGATATTTCGAAATTTGGTTTTGCCCCACTTGACTTAAGGTAAGACTCTTGCAGGTCTAACTTTGGAAGGCCTCCGAGTAACTGCGTCATTCTTCAGAAGCACGCACCTCTTGTTTGTTTCTGCGATTGAGGGGAAACAAGGTGAATGATCTCATTGCAAGCGGTCGTATTATTATTCACACTAATATTTTCGAAAATGATCTTTACTTCTGCCGATGAAGAATTCCCGTATGCTATCCCTTTATATAAATCGGCCAGACTTAAAAGTGATGATATTATTGGACCAATATAATTGTAAGTCTTTACTCAACGTAAAAATATGACTTGAGAGAGAAATTGCGTTACTGACACGACGCCAAAATTATATCCTTCCAGTATGACACGAAGAAATACCGACCGAAGAGTCGGGCGACAGCGCGTAGTCCTCGTCGGTAATAATCAAGATGATTTTCGGAATTATTGTCGAAAATAGTAATACGGTCGATTACAATGAGATCATCCACAATGTTTCCAATCAACCGTAGAAACAAGTGAGAGAGTTTCCGAATAATGTCGCAACAACTCGGAGTTCTTCCGCGCTCTGAGCTATTGCAACCTTTTTTGAGTCAAGTGGGGCACTATTGAATCTGGAAAAAAAATCAATACTGAAGAACAGTGAATGTAAATCACTTGAAATAATGAAAGAGGGAGTGTTTCTTGAAACTAGGCAAAATAAATGAAAAGGACGTTACAAGTCGTACTAACTTTCTTCACAATTTCGTGCGTTGGGGGAGGGGGTCATAAATGAAAAACGATGACATTGGAACAACATACACACTTATTAATCCATCCTTGTGGCGCAACTTTCAAGGGTAACAGACCATGTAATAACGTAATACTCTCGTGATATTCGATTTAAATTACAAAGTTTTAATAAATTCTAAGGAGTTAATTATGATTTTACAATAGGTGAGAATGGTAGAGATAGTAACACAATATTTAAAAGAGAATAATAATAGCTTCGTTAATCACATAAAATTATGGAATATTTGTTAGCTCGTCGGTCTCATCGTATCCATTAGATTTCGTCGTCAGAGGCTACAGCTATTGAGGACAATAGGCTAAATTCAAATGATTAAATTGTCCTGGAAAAATAGACGTAGGATGACTGTTAATTGTTCCTGGACAAAAAAATGAAAAATATTAGATAGCATTGAAAAGGCCCTGTTATGTCTTCTTTTCCCTAACGATTACATGAGAAAAGATATCCACTTTATTTGCCATTATAAAAAAATTGATGGTTAATACAAGATTTTACGTGAGCCAGTAGAGTATGAGATTACTGAATGATATTTGAAATAATATTATAACAGTAATAACTTTGTATTGCGCAACAACTGATAGAATAATCACAAATGTGTCTGTCTCCATTGATCATCTTTCATTCGTTATCCTCCGCGATGAAGGAAGTTTGAAAAATCAACTTTTGTTGTGGGGAAAAGAAAAAGAATGGATTCAGTTTTATTACCGGATTGGTTTTTATGAACGAATGCCGATTTGGATATATACCGTGCTGATTTCGGATTGGCCGAATCATCAACAAAGAGTCATCGGCCAATCACGACGAAGGGCGGAATCGAAATCCGCTATTTAAAGACTGGCATCATTGCTACAATCTTCACGTTCCAGCCAGGACAACATCGTGTGATCACCACCAGACAAAGAAGAAGGTCGACAACCCAAGGATAACAAAGGAGAGAGCTTGAGAATGGGATCTTCTGCAAGAGTCCGATTGCCATTGCGACGAGTCGGTGTCCTTGATGAAAGGACGATCCCCGAAGGAGTACCAGCCAGCGAACACAGCCCGTGGGCCGTGTTGAATGGAATACCATCTCGTGACGTCCTTTCACAGGTTCATCAGCGACGTGATAGGGACAGGGATTTGGAACGTTTGAGAGGCCCGACCAACGGTAACCGATCTTACGTAACCACTTTCCGAAGGGGCCTCCCCGCCTGGGGATCTAAGGCCCGAGGTTCCGGCCCGGAGAGAATGGCTTCCGGTCAGGGAGACCGGGAGTCGAGAAGACTACGGCTGGTACACGAAAGAACCCCTTAGCCGCCCCCGACGCACTCGTTGGCCTGGCTAAGGGCCCCATTTTACACCCCCAGCCATTGCACTGCCTTTGCACTCTTAGGCAGGCTGGGGACCAAAAATCAGAACATCGCCCAACGCAAACAGTGGCGTGGCCAAGCTAACTGAGACCTTGGTTCTCACACGCTGGGGCAGAGAGGGCTGTTCTCCGCTCTCCTGCGGGAAAGCGGTCCAATAGGTACACGCGGGATGGGAGGGGGGAGTTATAGGCACACTAATTACTGGTCTTTGAACGCCAAAGTCAGTCGCGACACCCGATAAAGTGACCCCGAGGTCTTTGTTCGCGCCTTCCGAACACAGATATTACGTAGGATTCCGGAATAATTAATACCAAGAGAAGAAAACGAATTATTGCCCAGGAAGCCAATCATATCGCGGCTAATTTCGTAGTATTAGGTACCGAATCTTTTCTTTCAAAAAGTTAACATGAAAATAACGTAAATTATAAACTATATTGAATTTATCTCTGCCATAAATTAATCTTATTTTTTCCTGTGGCTTTAGAGTATCTAGGGACTCCCATCCTTATCCTTAGGGTTGAATGCATGTATAAATAAGCATTTACCATCTCTTGATGATAATTTGAGGAAATGAATGCAATAACGGTGTAATTATCGGCATTTACTGAAATTTCGGGTGAAATTTTTAATTGTCAAAGTCAAATACAAAATGAAGGGGGTTATAATATTTCGATCGTTCTCGTGCTTCTTTTCCAAATATTCATACTCTCCAGTTATTCGCTAATAAATTTGAAATTTCATATTTTTTGCAGTGAGTTGTGCAGAGCACTTATGTTATCAATGGAATTAGTAACTATGCCCTAAGGCTGCCGAAAATATCCCTGCGGATTCTTAATAAAAAACTTCTAGCGTTTCCAGCATGGTTAACGGGATATCGTGGATTCAGGATACGTCTTCGAAAAAAGAATTTGATCATTAAATGAAAACTCCCTAAATTTCGATCGTGGATGAACTAATACTAGACGGACCGAGACCAAAGGCATTTTGTTAAGGTAGTCCGACCGAGATACTTCCCTAATCATAATAGAAACCATATTCGAATTATACGTTTTAATTTCACTAGCTGTAGGACACAACAATTAAATATTGCATTATTAATGGTGGCGTAATAGTAATATATGACAGAAATTGTTAGTAATTTAATGGAAATATCTAAATTAGTCTTTAACTGGACTCATTTTTTTTCGCGCGGTGCGTTTGAAACTCCTTTGAACACGGAAGGTGTTTTGTGATCCCGAAGAATTTACAGCGGTGACAATATGATTTTCAAAAGTAGTTGAGAAAACATATACACTTCACAGTTAGTATTTTTACGACAACTAAGTGTTAGAAATACCTCATTTTGTAGATAATGTCTCTCTGGAGTGCATGCACGTACCATTTCCCATGTAAAATGGCTGGTATTCACTGGCAAATGTCTCGGATTGTAACGTTTTAAGGGGTAGAACTTTGGTGTCATTGGATAGGTGAGATGTTTTTATTTAAAATTAGACCAAATTCATTGATTTCTAAGGTCGACATTCCTTATTGGATTTTTACTTGAAAATAACGTATATCTTTGTAAGATTTTCGCGTATAAGAAAAGAGGTGTGATTTATGAGCGCTGTAATTGCAGCGTAGGAATCATAGTTCATTTAACGCACATGGAGGGAAGTATTTCTAAATAATTAATGGTTTACGCAAATTATATCACTTCATAACATCATTATTATGGCTCCAAAACAAAAAAAAAGCGGAACGTGTAGTAATTGCTCCTGCTACCTTAGAATCAACAGGAAAGGTTTGGCTATCGCTGAATATATATTGTTTGCTCTTCGATAAATAGAAGTAGTCATATGACCAAAAAAATTTATTCCTAAATCGCTCTATTTTGGCAGATATGTGAAAAAATTTAAATGGGCAATAATCACGCTAAAATCATTTCATAGAACATTTCAGATTAATACGTTTGAGGTCAAATGCTTTCCGAACAGCAAGTTTGCGTGAAATGTGACATCCTGAGGGACAACCGTTTGTAGTATTCATCTACATACATCTACCAGCCGTGTAAAGCTGTTCGGGATTTGGTTTTTGAAGGTGAAATGGTGACGTGTATTATGGGAGTGTATTTAGTGGAGCTCAGTTTTTAATGTGGTCGCTTATTGTGCGCGGAAAGAACGAGTTCTTGTGCTTATCTGTTAATGGTAATGTATCTCTCTTATTTTATAGCATTTGTCAGACCTAGAGATGTAGAGAGGAGTCATAATAATATTCTCTGTGTCGCTCTGAAAAATGTTAGTTCTGAATTTATCAAGCAACCTAAGCCTAGCGTGCAGCCTCCGAGTCTCTAGGGATTCCCACCTTAACCCCTTTGCATTTGCAACAGCTACCAATATTATTGTCTTTCCCAAAGTTCCTTGGTGTTGAAGGTGTGATAATAAAAAAATGTCGCCCATTTGCCGTGGATTTCTTTTCGCAGGGAGTGCACTACATGTTTTGGGCAGCTCTTGCATTTCATTATTACATTTATCATCCGTAATGCACAGGTACGTACTTGTGATAAAATATGATCCAATGTGATGGATAACTAGTTGCCATCCTTGTCCTCGGCCTCTTTTCGTCAGACCATGCTCACAATTAGTATTGGAGAAGACGAAATTGGATGCATTTCTGATGTCAATTTTTTCGTGCATATGTAATTGATTGAGGACTATTGAAGAAACAGAAAAAAACATTTGCTCCCAAAAAAATCTATGACGACGATTGAAACTACTTGGAATGCGAAATGGACATATGATCAGTGGGTATTCGGTTTTATTCGACATCGTAGCAGACGATATCTAAGGCATTCTTGACATATACGTCATTACGTCCATGTGTGATAAAGGGAGACAAACATAAGCTTTGGAACTGTCATTTATGCACAGGAGTTTCCCCAACGATACTTGCATGTAATATTCATCGGAAATGGGAGGTTTTCTGTAGGTATTAGGTTTCCAATGGAATCGTAGCAGACGATGATGTTATTTTCTCTATTGCTACGAACTGTCGCGAATTGAAGAATCAAAGCAAGTTTTATTTCTTGGTACAAAGGTTAATAATAAATATATAAATACATTTCCCGTGTTATATTAGCTCCTGGGTCCCGTATTCGATTATAAGTGCACCGCTAAAATACACGGAGTTAAAGGGAAGAAGGCAATGTTTTCATAGTCAGAACATGGCCAAAGCGCAAGACTGGTGGCTTCATTTTTCTCGCGTAAGGTAACCCCTGTGAAATAAACGGAGTAAATGAAATCGCAGTATTGTTATGCTCACTATGTATTGAGCTAATCGTTGCGCTAATCCCTACGACGGAAACCGCTAATCGGTCTCTTTTGATATAGATATCATGTTCAGCTTAAATGCTCATCTACATCTACGTAATACCGTGCAAGCCACCACTAGGTTGTGTGGCACAGGGTCCTCTTGAGTTCATTTTACAAAAGTTAAGCTTCCAACAATTAATCTTATTTTGTTTTTGTGCTTTATGCTCCAAAGCGCAGTCAAGTATAGAAGGCGTACGTCTCAGAGGGGAAAGAAAAAAAATAAATAATGGAATGGAGAACACTGGATCTGGAATAGATGCGATGTCCATTTCGGATGAAGTTTCTCTTTCACACTATCGTGGATAAAAAGTTCCAAAAATCGTGGAGTGAATCGGTAAACACTTTTTAAATACGAGGCACTTTATTACCTTCTATGTTTTAGCTTGCTGAAGTTGGCATATAAGGACGCCATTGGGTAAATGGCGTTCAGCACAACATGCACGATGCAAAGAGATTATGGATAGAAGGATAAAAAAATAATCTCTTAATTTATTTACTGGATCAATGTTTTGCAGAATAGACCTTTAAACATGAATCATCATAGTGAAAAGGGACTTGGTTATGAGTTAATGTTTCTTACTCGAACTTCAATGGGTGGTGAAACTTTCGCTTGGAAGGAAATAATATTTCTTCCCAAGTTTGTATATCCAGCAGTCAATGTGGAAGAAACCACAAATAATGACCCAAGGATTTTTTTAAATGGACTGAGTCCTTTGTTCTTTTTACCTATTATTGAGCAACAAAGAAAGGGTGATTGGAAGCATGGTCAGGTCAGCTACCATATTAACTGCATAGGTGTTAGAAACATCGCTAAGTATTGGATTAGTGAAGCGCCGTCATTGCAAGTGAAGGCATTTCCTGGGCGGCAGCTTAAGAGTTCCTTGAACCGTGATCTGAGGTTATATTTTCTTTGGTATCATTCTCCGCGACCTCCACATTAATATTCCATAAGTCCATAAAATTCACCATTTAGAGCCGGAAACTGATATAGAAAATGTCCGGGTCACACTCAATTTGCCATCAAGCAATTAGTAATTGGAACGAAATAATATATCTTCTCAAGTTTGTATATCCAGTAGGCAATGTGGAAGAAACCACAAATAATGACCTGTGACGGATTTTTTAAATACTTTCCCGGTTTCACCAACGACGATCAGCCCTTGATCGAGGATCATTCTTGAGTTGACCGGTGATTGCGTTTCACCAACGACAATCAGCGATGATCGGTGATCAAAATCGTCAGTCAAGTTGATCGTAGATTTTGGCCGATCAAATCCACAATCAACCAACATGGTGGAAATATTGTCTTCACCTCAGAAAAAAACAGAAGTCATTCTTAATTATTTGAAATGGTGAGAAAACCACAAGCTAGTCGAACGAAGTGAACGCATATTAGTCCTAAAATATGTTATAGTACACTATATATTATGTAGATATATACACGTTAAGTGAATTGTCACGTGGTGTTTCTTATATAGCCTTCCTTCAAGTATCGTTGTACGCTCAGACTTTGATAAACGATGATTTTTATTTCTAATTACTTCAAAATACCTTACGGGTTTACTACCACACCATACTTACCAATTCACATCGATATATTTACTTTGGAAAAACTATCGACTTTAGAGAAACTAACGACAGGAATTACAGGTAAAATGGTGCGGGGCTTACATGAAAATCTGGAGGATTCGTGTAAGCCGCGCACCCCCATTTTTTCACCGGCATTTCCGGAAAAAAAGGTGCGCGGCTTATACGAGTAAATACGGTAATAAATGTAAGGTCTTTAAAGAAACATTGGGATGAACTTAATGTGCTGCACAATCAGTTAAACAACTTTTCCCCTGTCCTTGGCTTTGCCCTATCTGAGGTTAATGTCACATCGTCAGAAATACATCCCTTTCATGTACTTGGATTCACCACCTACCATTAGTTCAGGCAAAATCAAAAAGCCCAGAAAAATATTTCAAACCAGAACGAACCAACAAACTTCATTTGACAAAATAATCATCGCCATTTCACTTGGACGAAAACAATCACACAATTTACCCTCAAACAAAAGAATAAGCCTTGACATGGCCAAAAATTCAAATAACTACGTCTATTTCAACTAGTTATCACTTGCATTAAACGTAGATGGGTTTATTATTGTCGCAAAGTGACTCTTGGTATTAGCAACGCAAGGGAAGGAATATGAGAGGACATTTCGTCCACGGGATTGAAAAAGACTGTGATATCGCGTGAGGAGTCGAATGCACCGTAATATTTTTCATAGCCCGAGCTTCGAGTGTTAGAACATAGACTGGCGGAGCTGGCGGGCTTATCGCGGAGTTGATGAACTATCGTAGCGAAAGTGGCGCCGCTCGATTCGTAACACGACTTTTGAAAGATATAGTACATCCTAAGTCTTCCTCCTACTGTAAAACACATCTCAGCCTTCAGTGACAACTGTGGAGGGCAGAACAAAAGCCATCTAATTGTAAAATTTTGGTGTTATATTGTTAAGAACACTCCAATTGAAACTGTTGATCACCACTTCCTAACTGCTGGTCATTCATACAACGAATGTGATAAAGACTTTGGGATCACTGAACTTAAAAAAAAGAAGAACCAACGTGATTTATATGTACCAGAAGACTGGGTAAATCTGGTTGCTGCAGCAAGTCGAAAATTTCAAGTTACGAAGATGATGGATGGAGACTTCATTGATCTTCAACCACTACATCAGCGCTACAAGCAAACAGTGCCAGAGATACGAGGAATGCAAGTACTGCATTTTGGAAAGGCGAACCCAACCACTCTTTTTTATAAGACAGCATCAGCAGAAGGTATTCTGCCTTATCAGGAACTGTCATTGAGAAAACAACGAACAGGTATACTCCCGGCACAATTTCCCACCCTTCAACCGAAGGGTGAAAAGCCAAAGCTGAAGTACAAAACGTATGAAGATCTGATGGAGCTTCTGCAGTTTGTGCCACCGATATACCACCAATTTTATCAAAGCCTATCCCATCAAACCAAGACCGGTGAACTAGCACATTCTGGTACTCCTCCTACGGATAATGAAGATGATGTTGCTACTGATTTCGGAAATAACATCTACGATACAGATGACGAAAATTAATGCATGTTTTGAAGTGTTAATCTCTCATATTGTTCTGTAAATCTAGTAAATAACATTTTGATAAAATATGTTTCTTTTTGTGACAATAAAAGCATCTTATTTTGATTGTGAACTCTGAGCATTTTCATTTTTGCTCTATTAAGTAAAAGGTAAAGGGGTCTAAGTGCGGATTCTCCATTATTTTATACATATAAACCTTAAACCCGATGTTGTACCCATTTAATGCCATTGATAATGAAAAGCTGAAAAGGACTGAGCATTCATCTGATATGGTCGAAATTGTGAAATTCTCATTTTCCCTATTACCAAACATTTTCAACTTTGACTTAAGTTTTCTCAAAGCAACGATTTTGTTACTTAGACCACTTTGACTACTGAGGTCCTCATATATTATAACATTAATGACGCAAAGATATTGCTTTATGTGACTGAAATTCTCATTAATTAACTATGAGTATTCAATGAGTCTCTAAATCGACTTTTCATTCTCGCTGCAAGATGAACATGCCTCCGCAATAGACTTGGCCTTTTATTTGCTATTATGTAAAATTTGCAGCTGTGAGCTTTCGTTTGTTTTGAAAAGATGGTCAATAAAACATACAAACTATGCACTGTTAGATATCTGACGAGATGCATGCGTTAGAATTTCCCATTTAAAAAAATAGAGTCTCTCTACAGCACATACGCGAACCAGATCCCATGGGAAAGAGCATATACCTATATTTTAGCCAATATAGAGCGGCTGATATTTGAGTACCCTTTAAACAGTGAGATATTTTTCTTTACGATACGGCCATATTCCTTGACTCCCGAGAGAAATTATATTTTGCCGGAACCACCTTAAATGGGGCAGATGAGTTGATACAGCACTTTGTCTGCTCCAAACAGATCAACCATTCAACTAACCCATACGGCAGCTCAGCTCCCTCCACACGCCATGGCAACGGAGACTGTTCATTAACGGACGAGACCCTGCATACGACTATTCTGTCACAGTACAATAATTAGTCATACATATCCGATCAACACTTAAATCCGAATTATGATGCACTGTTTCACGAGTCGGAAGCATTTCCGTAATTTTCCTAATATCTTTAGACATCAGGGAAAAGAGATAATCTGGGTGAAAGAAAGAAATCTGGTCGTGGACGTCCGTTCCACATTCAGTTCAGAAAGTACTTACGCGCTCAAGGTGAGACTCATTTTCTGAGTGTATCTCCACGAGGTCACAGGTAGGACGATTAGAAAAGTGGCTGGATAATTAACCCACTACTGTTGCCAAATACTAACTGCTCTTCAAGGAGTCTTCCAATACGAAAAATGCGTGAATCCACGCGTAACTCATTCGCATTTGGCGCAACGTTGGAAAAGATTGTCTCGGGTAGGCGTCAACGGGTGAGGAAGACACGGAGCGTCAGTTTGGCAACGGCTCATAAGGCCCATGCTGCCGAACACAATGAAGGCGGAACGCTTTGTTGTAGTTTGAAAGTGCGACCGACCTGGCAACAATTTGGCTCGGAGAAATGTTGGATAGGGCATCACTGAAGTGCCTCCTGACTTGTTGCTGTATCTTTGTCGTTGCTCTACCGCATATGTCGTACTCTCCGCTGAGGTCGCGAGTTCGTATCCCCGGGCAATTATATCGTCTTTCTTTCTTTGATGAGAGTCATTAAGGCAGTCCGAGCAAGGTAGTTCCCATTGTCATAATAGAGACCATATTCGAATAATACGTTTTCATTTCACCAGCTGTAGGACACAATAATAAAAAAGTGCACTATTAATGGTACATACAACAATTGTTTCATATGACAGAAATGGTAGGTAATTAAATGAAAATAATTAATAAGTCTTTAACTTAACTAATTTTTTGTGATGTGATACCCAAGAACCTACTGCGGTGACAATATGATTAATTTTCATACATAGTTGAGGAAACACAAATTACACGCTGTAGGTTTTTATACGACATATAAGTGTTAGAAATGCCTCATTTTGTAAATAATGTCTCTCTGGAGTGCATACACGTACCATTTCCCATGTAAAGGGACTGGTATTTTTTGGCAAATATCTCCGAAAGTAATGTGGTAAGGGATAGAATTTTTGGTGTCATTAGAAGAGTAAGATATTTGTCCTTAAAATGAGACCAAAGTCATTGATTTCTAGGTAAAATGATATTTCGCTCAAACTACCTTACGCTAGAGAGTTCCCCATAACGTAAGTAGTCGGAGCATCTCCAATCGTGGCTAAACACAGCTCTTTCCTCTCAATCGAATCAGAGAATGATGAGAAATGAAGTGAGTCGCGGGGAGATGACGAGAGAAGCTCCTCTCCCATTTGAGCACTCCGTTTTCCCAAAAGCGAAGGGGGGTTGCAGTGTGGGTCAAAAGGAATGCACTTACCGCCGCCTTGAACAGATTCTCATTTTTCACTCCAAGTCTCATATTTTGGGTCCTCGTAGACGCATACCCTGTTTTGCCGCCTGGTATGATGCAATTTCTGTTTAAACAAGGCATTCTAAATTCTTTATTTAAGCCGAACGGGATTAATCCATTCAAATTAGAATCGAAGTCTGGCAAACATCGTCATCGGCACACGACGGCGAGATGGACGTTTCATTGACCTTTTACACATTTTCTGTAATAGATATTTCCTCTCTATCATTTACAAAGTAACTTTTAGATCAAAAAAATAGCAAGATATATTTTAAATCATCAAGTAAATCATATCTCCTCGATCGTTATTGAATATTCGCCACATTCTCACGTTAGCAACAATTAACTACGTCTATTTACAATAACAGAAAAGACTCGAATGGAAGTGGCCCCGAGGACTGGGTGAACTATGCCGTCGCCAACCCTCCTTTCCCCCACTCTCTACACCCCCCCCTTCCTATCTCCACCCCCACGGGCAAGGAGAGAGCAGTCAGCGAAGAGATCCTTGTTTTCCCCCCGCCGACGAAATTTCCCATGGCCCCGCCCGTCCGCAATGAGGATGCCTCCTATCAAAAGGTCCCCACGTATACGCGTCTCAAGTTGCGAGCGACCCATTAAACAGCCTCTCTCTCTCTCTCTTCCCGGCATGCCACGCACCGCATACCACGACCGGAGCAGAGGGCAGCACTACGGTCGCAATGCGCTGCTTCCTCCCATCGCGGGAGAGATCATCGCGAGTCATCGGAGGACACGCACTAAACACTTTTCAAGTTAGACGTGAAGACATTCCTGGGCCTCCCTTCACTTAAGGTAGTCCGAGCGAGATAGTTTCCTAGTCATAATAGAGACCATATTCGAATTATACGTTTTAATTTCACCAGTTGTAGGACACATCAATTAAATATTGCATTATTAATGGTGCAATAATATAGTTTTATATGACAGAAATTGTAAGTAATTAAATGAAAAAAATCTAAATACGTCTTTAACTTGACTAATTTTTTTCGCGCGGTGCGTTTCAAACTCCCTCAAAACGGAAGGTTTTTTGTGATACCCAAGAACCTACTAAGGCAACAATATGATTTATTTTCAAAAATAGTTGAGAAAACTTACAAACTACACACTGTTAGATTTTTACATCTAAGTGATAGAAATACCTCGTTTTGTAAATAATGTCTCTCTGGAGTGCATACACGCACCGTTTCCCATGTAAAAAGGCTGGTATTTTTTGGCAAATATCTCCGAAAGTAATATGGTAAGGGGTAGAACTTTTGGTGTCATTGGAAAGGTGAGACATTTTTCTTTGAAATAAGACAAAATTCATCGATTTCTAAGTAAAATGATATTTCGCGTTTCACCGTTTCCCATGTAATAGGACTGGTATTTTTTGGCAAATATCTCAAAAAATAATGTGGTAAGGGGTTGAATTTTTTTTGTCATTAGAAGGGTGAGATATTTGTATTTAAAATGAGACCAAATTCATTGATTTATAAGTGAAATGATATGTCACTCGGACTACCTTAAGAATATACCTACATCTGTTCATACTCCGGGATTCACCATTAAGTGTAATAATGCAAATGATGCAAAAATTATATTTTACGATTTCCGTCCAAATTAAAGTATTGTCATCACTAGAATTTAAGGCGCGGAATTTGAATTTTTATACAAAATCGTATGTGAATACGTGTTTTTGATTCGGCAAGATATATTTATACTCAATGGGAAACCACCTCATTAATAGAAAACGTATCTACTATTTCGCGCTTATGGGAAAGTATGCGCGTATAGAGTCGAATTATTTCGAAATATACACGTGCCAAGAGCCATAATATAAGGCTATGCGTTGAAACAGCGATAAATTACTAAGAAACCAAACCAGTGACAAGCACTTTTCCCACTTTTATCAATTCATATTACTAATACAGGAATTTAAGGACAGATATAAGAAAAAGATTTGCAAGATGCTTCATATGGAACACTGTACTATACGGATGCGAAACATGGACCTTTGAAGAAGAGAGAAGAAAAGTACTTGGAAAGCTTTGAGATGTGGCTGCGGCGACGAATGGAGAGAATTGTGTGGGAAGATGTGGAGTTGGGAATGATGATGTGCTTGAAGAGGATTGGAGAAGAAAGGAGTATTTTGAGAGAAATTAAAAAGAGGATTGGATTAAATTGGATTGGGCGTATTTTAAAGGAGGAATAGTGTTCGGAAATTGACTATAGAAGGGAAGAGAGGAAGGAGGAGGCACGGAATGCTGACAGACATCAATAAAGGAAGGAGCTACGAAGAGAGAGAGAGGCCCAGGACAGAATGCTGCGAAGGACTGTACCGTTGACACCTGTCCGAGGACAGAGAATCACAATGATGATGATAATGATGACGATTACTAATTAGTGCACGCGTGCGCTACATTTCACGCAAATCTGTGCAGAGACGACAATCCACCATCCAGCCACCGTTCAAAGACGGCGTTCGCACGGGGAGAGCGTGCGAAGAAGACACCTCGGCAGTCAACAAGAGATCTGACTCGGGAAAAAGAGACTCTAGGGCCTAGAGAATCGACATGCGCACCTTGGGTATGGGTACACTACAACTAAAGTATCCAGACATTCCTAATTTTCATGGAAATCTAATCAGGGCCAACAGGCCGCTTCACTGGAGATACTTACTGAACAATATGACGTGTGGGTGGATGTGAAGCGAGAAAAATGCGTTTTGTAATGCGGGAACTTGGTAGGACGTCTGCGCGAATGCATGCACAGAGGACGAGGAAACAGGCTCTGCTCTCATTCAGTGCCCGCGTTCTCGCCTTTTCTGCGCATCGATCTGCGCATTTTGATGCCTCTTTTAGCACGGAGAAATGGAAGTCAAAGTCATGCAGTCCATTAAGGATGGATTACGTAAGGAAATCACGGCTAAAAGGAACGTACTAACCACAAGGGTATTCGCATCACCAAGCTTTAAGATTACGCACATTAAGCCACCGATTTCCGCCGAAACAATGGCGATGAAATGCTGAGAAAATTGCCATTAGGTTAATTAAACAAGTGGGTAGGAATTCGTCATAAATAGACTCCGATTAATTGGTATACTCGAATTTTTTTAGCTGATGACAGTCTTAAAGCATTGTAGCTGATGATAACCTTAAAGCATTTCACAAAAATTAAAGTGGGAACAGTGAATTTGAACATTATCACGATAAAAGAACAATTACGAGATATTCCAGAGCGTAGATTGATATGTTAACCAGAGAGCCAAATAGCTACAGCTAAAGAGGGGAATGTATCATTCATCCAGGTTCCGAATCTAGAAAGACAGATGGTTTCAGCGCTAAGGATACGGAGAATCGATTTAAATGAGCATTGTGAGCTTCCTCAATGAAAGAACACGCGATGAGGTAAGGACGTTTAGATCGTCTGAAAGAGATATCGTTTAATCAAAAATTCAATGAATTTGGCCAAAAGTTGAAGAAAAACACACACCTCTCACCCCACCACTTCAAAGGCACCAAAATATAAAACCTACGACCGCACTATACATTTCGAGGAATTCGCCGACAAACACCGGTCGTTTTACATGGGAAATGATACGCGTATGCCCTCCAAAGAAATAATGAGGAATTGATAACAACCAAATCGCGTTAGAAATTAAACAATGAGCAATTATTATGTTTTCTGCACTATTTAAAAAAATAAATTATACACTCATCGAAGTAACTTTTTCAGAATCACAGCAAAACCTACCGTAGTGAAGGAGTTATTAACTTACCACCGAAAAAATAGCCAAGTTTAAGATTAGTGTCAATGCATTAATTTAATTGGTGAGGATTTATTTCGCATAAAGCAATATTTAGCGCAATTTATTTTACAAAATTTTTTTCACACTTCTCACAGCAACTATAGTAAAATAATAAAAAATTTAACGCGGTCTCTCAATTATGACGAGAGAGGCAAGGGAAAACGAGGGGAGGATTGCCCTTCTGCTCATACTCTCCTGCCTCTCTCACGGTCTGTCCTTCGCATTGAATCTCGTGTCTTCCCAGACGTCATTCCTTTCATTTACGAATCCAAATATCTTTCTTAATATTCGTCGCTCAAATGCTGAGCGGACACTTTCGTCCGACCCTTCGCACTTCGAAGTATCCGAATTAGCGGCGACGGCTTGTGGGAAGTTGAAGAAAAGCTGGGACGCGCCCTACGATACCTGAGCACCGCTCCTCAAACTGCATGTGACCACGGGACTCTATTTCTGACTTTAAAAGGTGAAACTTGGTCTTCATTCGTCACCTATATCATCGATTAAGGTAGTTGAGCGAAAAATCATTTTACTAAGAAATCAATGAATTTTGAAAATCAATGAAATTTTGTCTCATTTTAAAGAAAAATATCTCACCCTTCTAATGCCACCAAAAATTCAAACCATTACCACATTACTTTTGGAGATATTTGCCAAATAATATCAGCCCTTTTACATGGGAAACGGTGCGTGTATGAACTACAGAGAGACATTATTTACAAAATGAGGAATTTCTAACACTTAGATGTAAAAAACTAACAGCGTGTAGTTTGTATATTTTCTCAACTATTTTCGAAAAGTATTCACAATGTCACCACAGTAGGTTCACAAAAACCCCGGTATCACCAAAAATCACCGTTTTGAAGGAGTTTCAAACACACTGTGCGAAAAAAATGAGTCAAGTTAAAGACTTGCTTAGATATTTTAATTTAATTATTTACAATTTCTGCCATATAAAACTATATTATTGCACCATAAATGATGCAATATTTAATTGATGTGTCCTACAGCTGGTGAAATTAAAACGTATGATTCGAATATGGTCTCTATTGTGACTAGGGAACTATCTCGATCGGACTACCTTAATGTGACATCAATCGTTTCAACTGACTGGTGGAATGAGAGCTAAGGCCATCAGTTCCCCACTTCCGTCCTGGGTGAGCTTCTGGTAGAGGCAGTTATGGAAAAAAAGAACTCCACTGCGTACAGCCAAATAAATTATGGAAAAATATGAGGGAAAATATGGAAAAATATTTATCTGTGAACATTTACACGGACTCCATGTCTACGTTAAGGTGAAATACCGCCAATCCCAATACGAATGATTAACTGTCATGAGGGAGTTAGGAGGTACTTCAACAAACAATCCGGAAATAAATGGGGCATCTAAGAGTGGGGCCTGAGTATCACAGGTAACAATCATGAAGGTGACTGCGAAATGACATTCGTAGTAAAATAATCACGAGGATAAGAGCAAATTGAGTTTGATTTGACATGTATTCCTTCCACCATATAAAGTCTGACTCTTCAGAACTAAAATTATCCAACTAATCTAAACTCGTTCTCTAAGTATCTATATTAGCGCCTTCACTAACTGAACTTCAGCGTGATGTGCCCAAACGGCTTCCAGGGAATTCCGCACGTGGCGCGAGCGTTGATATAATGAGCGCGTTTGTTTCTATTAGCATGATGCGAATAGGAAAAATTAGCGAAATAAAGCGTTTTCTGGGGCAGACGCGTATGATGATAAATACCCATTGTCCGAGTGAATGCGACGACTTTCGTCACCTCGCGAGGAGCTGAGTGGAACGGCCACGCCTCGCGAGACTCAATTGAAGCAGCCTCGCCAATTTAGGATCCGTCGTCCCTCCCCCGGCCCCGCCTCTCGCCGTCACGTGAGCGCTTCCTCCAGGACCGAAGAGAGTGAGAGAGTAGAAAGAAACAAGAGGACCCTTTATATGATGGATGGCCTTTCCTTCTGGAGCTTCCGCTTCGAGGCATTCCCTCGATAAGGACGCCCTCCCCTGCTCGAGGCCTACACCGCGTTCCCAATGGCATCCACTCTCGACCCCCACTGGACCCCAAGTGGACCCGATTCCTCGACCGTAGGAGTTAACGGGTGAGAACTACTGTCGGTGCAAAAATTATGTAGACTCGAGTTTGGACACTGATTAAAAATAAACCGTGGTACCCACATAAATGCGAGTTACACCAAATTTTAGCTTGTTTTATTTTGCGTTTAACAGTAGATTCAATTTATTTTTACATTACACTCTCGATTTTTTATTCCGGCGAGAACAAAAAAAGTGCCGGTCTTTTGCCGTTTTCGAAAGGAGCGCTCTATTTGACATATAATAGTGAAGAAACTTGAAGTTAAATCGTATTGAACCTGTAGTATTGTGTAGGAAAAACATGTTAAAATGTATCTTAAAACGTTCAGTTCCTTCTCATGGGCCATAAAAAAGGTATTAACAAGTTTATGAAACAACTTTTTATTGGTGAGGAAAAGTAGTAGAAGCAAGATCTTGGTCTTGTTTTGAAGCTCTTTACAGCAGTATTTCATAATAATCACCATCGTAGACTCACATTGGGATATCGATTTTTAACGAGTTAATACACAACCGAGTATTTAAGCGGGCTCAAACCAGCGGCAAGGCGGCCGTCTTCGCGAGAGAGGGTGGTGAAAGTTTGAACGCTGTTGCCACTTACAGGCTGAGGGCCGTCCATGTCTTGGAATCTCTTTGGGCGCATTGAAGAAATTCAGTGCATATCTCTCTCTCTCTCTAACCCATCTCTCTCCAGAGCACTAATTCAGATGGAAGAAAATGGGTTGGTTTCCCGCAGAGGGTGAGCCTGAGGAATGGGAGTCAATGGGAGACATACATGCGGAGAGATTTCTCGCGCAGCGATGGATTTCGAGGCGAAGAGTGAGAAAAAGGGACGCATTTGGAATGAATTAGAGGCGGATACGAAAAGAGGTGGGGGTGAATGGGCGAAGAAGGGGGAGGGAGGGAGGGAGATGGGGGAGGGGGCGGTAGGAGGGAGGAGGACAGAGGAGACCCTAAAGCGACAGAGGAAATATATTATGCGGAGTTCACTTCTAAAGTTTTATTTTTTTCGAAAGGCAGAAAAAGAGAAGTAGTCCGGCCGACTCGCAGGGTGTGGGAATGGTGCTGCGGTCTAGCCCAATCATGCTCGGCCAGATCGGCACTGGCTGATAAAAAAATACGATGACACTGGCAGCCAGGATTTGTCGTCGAGGGAACCACGGGGAGGTTATGGACATTCCCTTAAAACGGCTGCAAGCATAATTAAACCTTTAAGACGCGATGTTATTGTTATAGCGTGGCTTCCACGAAAATGAATACAATGTCATTGGAGAACATTTAAGAGCACTCAATAAAAACCTTTACGTTTGAACCCTCTCGCACACATCTCCCTGCCATTTTATCAGTTTTAAATCAACATGTTGACAACACTGTTAATAGACAGTTCGATTCGTCAGCAGAGCCACGATCGTCCCAGGAGGTTGGCACATACCACCCAAGCCCCCTCCTCCTCCTCCCACGCACCTCCTGAAATTTGTCACTACACTCGAAAAGTAACAAAGCTTTGCTTAGATGTACTACTTAGTGTTATGATTGTTCAATCCTCAACAATATTCCAGCAAATAGCTTTATACATGCTCTTAGGGTATTACTAAAAGCAAATATCCTAGACAACGGCTCATAAACTTTCGAAAACTCACGGTTTTGATTTGCACTTCGACTCACCGTAAGCGATGAGTTGCCACGGAAGTAACATATCTATATCTACATCTACGAAATACCGTGCAAGCCATCACTAGGGTGTGTGGCACGGGGTGATTCCACACCAGGCATGCAGCACTCATCCCTGTTCAAATCAGAACCGCACACGTTCCCCCGAATGCCAGGCGCAGGCCAAAGCAGTCAGGACAACGGTACGCAGTCAGACCACAAACTAGGAGAGTGATACGAAGGAGAACATGCTACCATGCAGCACACTACTCAAGATATAACTACTGGTTAGAATTATTAATGTGACAAATAAATAGCACTACAAGGTACTAAGACATGCAGGAATATATCATGCCATGGATTGCATGCAAAGTTAGTATCAACAATTCATTTTAAGATATTTAGCACTACTGAAAAAACCTACCTAACCTAGTCAGTATCCTAGCACTGATCTATCGCAACTATTATGATCCCTTATTGTACGTGGAAAAAATGACATTTTAAATCTATCGGTTCAGTATCATCTAAGTATTCAGAATGGCCAACGTGGAATAACATATCTATGTATTCAGAATGGACAAGGACAAGTAGAGGATTCCAGATACTATAAAGCCATTCTCAAAAGGATAATATCAGCCAAAATATTCAATAAATTGCTACCAAACGTCTGAAGAGGTATTTTCTTGTTTTTGGATCAACAAACAGACGCTTGGAGAGTAGTAATAATTCCATAAGTACATTTAACTTTCATATTTTTTCATAAAACTGTAAAATTCAGGCGTAAAGACAGTTCAAAATCAGAACATTCTCTCTAGTTCCGAGAACAGGATCGGAACAACATTTCGACGAGCACGAAAATTAATTTTTTTCCAAACATTGCTAATAACAAATGACGTGGTACGAAGTCACTCGCACGGGTGCATGTACACCAGGGTTGAAATCCGCCATGAAATAATCATTTGCCTTGACCGGGATTCGAACCCAGATCTCCCAATTGCCGGTCAGGTGTGTTATCCAGTTACACTCGGGAGATCCGGCAATTTGGAGATCCGGGTTCGAATCCCGGTCAAGACAAAAGATTTTTTCATGGCGAATTACAACCCTGGTGTATACGAAAATTATTTCCCACTCTAAGAGAGACAAGAGTGCCATTAGTGAACCCACAAGGAAACCCATGAAATAAAATGGTGTTTCAGAAATGTATATGAAAACTATGTCCTAAAATTTATATTCTTTCCAAAGGTCCATTAATCATTTCATCTACGATCCGTATCTGCAATCGCGATGATAAGAGAGCCGCGCCCAGAGAAAACAAGAATGAATCGAATGGGAGTTTCATGGATAATTTAAATGGCTTATGCTAAACTGCGGGCTAAAAACATGATTTTTAGAGCAGACCAAATCACAATGGGAAAATGCTGGTGTGAGAATGGTGTAAGAAATGTAAAAAGTGTAAAACGAAAGTGTAAAAAAATGGTGTAAGAAATAATTTGGGACCGATTATTCAGAGTTTAAGGAAGGATGCGCCCATCGCACGGCAACGGCAAGAAAGAGCAACAATTGATTTCCACGAGAGGGTAGGGGGAAAGAAATTTGTTGGAAAAAGAGAGCCCATGCATTAGGACCTCAACTGTTATTCACTGATTTTTTTACTCTGTCAGCCTCCACATGGAGCCGCGTGATTAGTGCGTTCGATACAATCTGCATTGATGAAAAAATATAAAGTAATTTCCAAGTCCCCTCTTAAAAAATGACAAAAACAGCACTTCGAGAACACTTATAGCAGGATAATTATAAAGGATAATGTCTTCCGCAGCTGATTGATATCGAACGAAAGGTCGGTCAAGGACATTCAAGTTTCTAATTTGCCCCGGAAGACGCAGGAAAACTATGTCAGCAAATCATCGTTCCAAAATAACTTCCAGAGCTAAACAAAGACCCTTTGAGTGACTAATGACTGGCCAGCGGTTGCCCTAAAAGAGCAACGCACTGCGCAAGACTAGTAAATTCCTGTGTCGATGCGATCGGAGTGTCGTATTTACTCGCCTTGAATTCGTGCAATTCCACCTCCCTTATGAACTTGGATGAGCGCGCTCAGGTGTTTGCGGACGGGGAGAGTGAAGAGCACATGAAATCCCACCGCAACCAAGCGCTGGTGCATCGTCACCAATGGTTTTTCAATCCCAAGATTGATTGATCGGGGTTGATATCGGAATTAGATCGCGTGCAGCGAAGAGGAGCTAGGTTTGTAAAACGATTCTACGATAAGTTTACTAGAGTGTCTGGATTGTTAGAAGCATTGGGATGGGAATCGTTATCACAGCGTATATTATATTATAGGCTTAACCTCTTAATTAAAGTTCAGGAAAAACATTTCTATGACGACGTATAAAACATACTATTAACCCCCTCGTACTACGGCAGATTAGATCGCGCCAATACAATTAGGGAGATAGATTGTAGAACCGATAGGTCTAAAATGTCATTTTTTCCGCGTACCATTCGGGGCCATAACAGCTGTGATCGTCGTCATGAATAGTGCGAATAGTGACATCAGCTAGACTTTAGATATTTCTCTTTATATTCTCTACGTTCTTATTTATGCATGATGTAAATATTGATGTTCTTATCGATGATGATATTTTGAATCTGTAGTAGTAGTCTTTGTATCCCTTGCATGTTGGAACGATTGACGATAGAATGTTTCTCGGTTAGTAGATTTTTAATTGGCTCGTTGCATGTGTGGTGCGCTGGTTTCAATGCCCTGCTGTATAATTTTGGTAAAAAATAAATAAATAAATAATGTTGTCACTGGCACTGGTGTTTAAATGGGTATCACTGGAGTTCGGGGGGGGGGGGGAATCACTTGGGGTGGTGGTGTTTGGGGGGGGGAGGGGTACGCTCCGCGCGACTATTTTCGCATGCCAGCGAGTAAAGTGAGTATGAGGAGGGAAATAAGCAAGAAGCGAGGGGAGCGAGGAGGAGGGAGACAATTGTCGCCACCCTATAACGTGTGCATGGGGAGACAATCGCCGCTATGGCAGGGCGGTTGGGGTGGGGGGGGGGCTGAGGGGGGGGGGGGGGTGGCGAATAAAGGGAAAATTGTAAGAGGTGGTCGGTGGCGGTCGCCTCGTGATTTCGGCCCTGGATTTACGAGCGCGTCCCGCCAGGCCTTTCCTCCGTCCAGCTTCTCAAGTCGCCAGGGAGGATGAGGAGGGTGCGGGCCCAGACCTCAGGTAGGACGAGGTGGAGGTTGGGGAGGGGGGGCGAATGGGGTGGCGGGACACAGGCACACGGAGGGACATGTCCATTATCGCAGCTGGAGATCTCCACTCCACTGTCCCCCTTCCTCCCCCCCGCGACGCAACGACACATTACCCACCCATCCTCCTCCTCCACCCTGCAAGCCCACACCTCCATATCTCGCGATGTCCCGGGAGAGAAAAAGTAGAGAGATGGGCGATACCGATACGGCACGCGAGAAATATCGGTCCTCGTAAATATTCCGATTTTTTCAAACTGAAGTTGAAATGGCTTCGATGTTCGATATACGCCGCGAGGATTTGGGACCCTGGTCATAAAGATTTACCCAAAAACGTTAACAAAATTCAAAGGAAAGCAGCGCGCTTCGTTAAAAACGTGCGAGCGTGCATATAGTGTCTCACAAGTTTTAGAGGGATGAAGGTGGGAGCCCCTAGAGACTCGGAGGCTACACGTTAGGCTTAGGCTGCTTGATAAATTCAGTACTAATACTTTTCAGAGCGACACAGAGAATATTATTATGACTCCTCACTACATCTCTAGGTCTGACAGATTCGATAAATAAGAGAGATACACTGCCGAACAGATAGGTACAAAAACTCGTTCTTTCCGCGCACAATAAGCGACCACAATAAAAACTAGAGCTCCACTAAATACACTCCCATAATACATGTCACCATTTCACCTCCAAAACTTTTACATCTTTACACGGCTGGTGACCTAACACCCCCTGCCACACGCCCAAGCGGCGGCTTACGGGGTGGAATGTGGATGTAGATGTTCCGGAAATGGACAACTGAAAGGAGTGCCCTCGAATGGCGAAGCGATGCCAGCGGCCAATCCGCGCGTATCATTCGTTGAGTATTTAAATGTATGTTTATTAAGATATCTTCTGTCAGATATGGTTTGCATCTCTACCTTGACCAGATATGGACCAAAGTGGATTGCCTAAGTAACCTTGGCAAGTTTGGATACCAAACCACTGGAATTAGTAAGAATTAAGTGAGCCAGTCATTATACGCAACGGACGATACACATTTCTGAGCACACTAATGAGGGCACAGAGCAATCAACATAAGCCCTGTTCCACAAAGATATCCACCGAAAAAGTAAAAAATATATTGCAAGTAAATGTAATATAAGTATTATTTTACTGTAAAAGTTGACATATCTTTGGTGGTTTCCGACAAGCGGGATACTCCCAGAACGATAGAATGAGAAGCTCTCCCAGTGTCGACGCGAGAGCAAGCGACACGAGCAACGAAACCTACTCAGCTTTTGGTGTATTACACAACTATTCCTGAAGTGTTTCTTTCGCCGGACGCTTGTCACCCCCCTCTCCTCACCCTCACACTTCACACCCAATTCACACCTCCCCCGAATCACGCAACACCCACACACATAATTACCAAGAGGGACGCCCGCAAAGTTAACAATATGACACTCATTCACGTAACCATGCAAAGTGAATTGTCACTGCATTGGTAGCAAATCCAAAAATTCAAGAAAGATACTCTCTCCGATCAATGCGTTGTAAGGTTGAGGGATACAAAATTGAAACGAAAATAGGGCAGTTCCTTACTTCGCGATTTCTCTATAGAGTATGCATATGTACAATGCAATAGGTTGCAGGGATATCAATCCGTGAGCATCCAGAAGAATCTGATCCTTGGTAGACAGCTCACCGCACACTTATCGAACAATCACATTCTTATATTTATTGGGATTCAACCGATCGAGACAATGGGACAATGCTACGCTATGGTCACATCCATGAGGTCTTTATCGACTCGTAGCCGGCTACCCGTGGCTGTCCCCATTTCCCTAATCAGCTGGACCCATTGCATAAGACGCGTGCCCCTAAATCACCAAGCTCGAACCCTATAAGGGTGTGCGCAACACGCTAAGAACCTCTCATTTGAACACGCACGCTCGAATCATCAAGAAATATCTGTCAGACGCCATAAGGCTGCTAGTTAAAATAGCAGTATACTGCCAAGAAACCATATTTACCGGTAAGATGCAATTTTTTAAACTCTTGCCTATACTTAGATATCACCGATTTGAAAACGTTAAGTTTCATGGAAATTTGTTCACAACAATGATCGCGTGGGCCTCCATCCTCCTCGCTCTCCGTTTCTGTTTCTTTCCGCCAGATGGACTCGCATCACCCTTCTCTAACTATTATTTTTCGCACATCAACAAAATGACCGCTGCGCTAGCCAAGCCAACGAGCACTTCGGGGCGGGATCATGATCCCCACTTTCTTTCGCATCATCATTCGCGGAAATGCACACCGCTCTAACAAGGGCAATGCTCAAGGTCACTGTCCTAATAAACGCAATTCATCAATTATAGTAGAACCAGAGCAAATTTTTAAGAATGCCCATCACGTTTTTTCACACTCGCGCGTGCAATTGAAAAGCGACAACAGGTGGGCGCACGCGTCGCAGAGACCGCAGATCGCGCCCCGGATCCTGCCATTTGAATATTTTCTCATCGATTCGATTCCACTTCGTAAACACGAGACTCGGTGGTTTCATATCGGACGAGGATGGGAGAGAGACGAGAGAAGGAAAGTTGGTGGGGTGGGAGGACGACTCGTGTCGGGGGACGGGGGAGGGGGGCGGTGATTAAGGCAGTCCGAGCGAGATAGTTCCCATTGTCATAATAGAGACCATATTCGAATTATACGTTCTAATTTCACCAGCTTGTAACGAATTCACGTCTCAGCTGCGGTAACATGCAAAACATTTATGTATAATTTTGGAACCCCGGCAGCCAAATTAAATGTAGGATAACGCAGATCATTTAGAGAAATTGATTTTGCATCATTACAGTATCGGTATTACAATTTCAAGGCTATTTATTCATATTTAAAAAATTGTAATATTAGGCATTCCTCCATATTGGCAACCACATGGCGGGAGTTAGTGGACACGAGGGAGTTGAACAATGAGCAGAATATTCTAGAAACCGGAAACACGAGGAGAGGGAGAGCGTCACCCAGAAAGTTCTAGAACAATAACAATGGGAAAGCAAAGGACTATTTAAGCGAACGCGAGCACGTATAGTCGCTCATAGTTGGTCTCTCTGAGTCGGTGTATAATTACCGAGTGCTGCTATACGATACCACTGGCAAAGAAGAAGCATATTTATCGACGTGTGATAACCGAGTAATAAGTGTTTCAATAATTTTGGGCTACGTGCGGGTCGACATCCTGAGGGACTAATAGCAGCCAGAAAATAGCCGGAAGGAGCAGAGAGCGGGGAAATCTATAGGGACAGGCGATGGATGCGGCTCTGTAAGGATTGGCAACGCTCACTAATTACGACACTTGGTGTAAGGTATTTGGAGGGACCAATTGTCCCGAATTGTATTTGTTTGTTATATGTGTATGTTTCGCCCACCAGTGTCAGGTTTTCTATATGTTTGTTGATGGTCAAGTGTCCCATTTGTGTGTGCCCAGTGTAGTACTCGAGGGTATTTATTTATGATATCAAGAGGGTATGTGTGATACGAATGAACTGTCGTGTGTTTTTTGGAAATAGATTGATTTCATGTAACATATGCAGTCAGGGCAAGTAATTAAAAGGTCTCTTGTCTAACAAACGCGAGTGTTGTTATTGGGAGTAGAAAGGCAACCAAAGTTTCCTGTGGCTGAAGTAAGCGGAAGGAGGAAGATCGACTAGGGTTAGTTGATAGATGCTGCTGTAATATGAAGTTTGACCTTCTGATGATATGATTGTATTCATCTATCTGATGGATATATTGATATAGATTCCCTAGCCATTTGATATGCTAATGACAGGAGTTCTAATTGCGTCCATGGTACATAAATAATTCATCCTACTGATAGATACCATCAGCCTTAAGTTCTCTTATTCAATATACCCCTCGCAGTATCCCTCACTCTACAATTGTAGATGGTTATTGTAACAAAATTAGCAAGAAGGGTAAATTAAGGGCAAAAATAGGACTGCATGGATGTTTTTTTGAAAATATGAACTCAGTTGCATATTTGTACTGAAAAAACAAATCTGGCAAGTTAATCTGTCTCTCAAGGATATCCATCCATCATGGATAATTTATTAATGAAAATCGCACAAAAATCCTCATAGATCAATCTTATTCAACATATATGACCTTAAATACACAAAGCAGGCCGATTTTATATTAAAAGGTATCAATTTAAGTGGAGGGGTAATGGTCTCTATCTGTACTTTAATGATGCTGCAGCAACATGGTAGCCATGTTTGTAATAAAATTAATAAATGTAGTAATGCGTTAAAGGCAGAATTTAGAATCCACTTTCATCACAGGTAGGCATAATATCTTAAATATATCCTGAAATATTGTAGCACAAATTATTCCAAGAGTGATAGAGGATGACTGTGTGTTGAAGTATTTTTTAACAAATATCTCTGGTGTTCAAATAAATTTAGATGAATGTCTGTTGGAATAAGGTCATAAAGCATAAGAAATTAGAACGTCAAGAGATATTTTTCAGGCACATCTTCTTTTGTGCAAGTACATTGCCTTTAAAGGGGATGGAGGAAGAGAAGAGAAAGGAGTGAGTAAAAACATTAGTATGGAATGGGAACTTGAAAGGACATCTAGAAGACAAACCTTCAAATGAATACAAACAAAATATGGGGGAGTGTATACGGACAGAGAAAATTTTTCATTTGAATTTCAATGAGTTATTACAAAAAATAAGGCTACAAGAAATAATCAGCCAATAGTTAATGGACATCTTACCTAGAATATGATATCTTACATTACAAAAAGTAAATATTTATCGTAGTATGCAATATGGGAGGGATATATCAGTCAAAGAAGACTCCAGGGAGAGTCTTAAGTTTTAATACAATAACATTCAAGAAGAGCTCCATAAATGGGATACATTCTATATATTGGCAGTCCTCTCCACTGGTTACTACGGTCTCACGGAATTAATATGGCATCATGAATTAGAGACAGGTCACTGTGATAAGTTGAAGTGTACTAGACAAGTTAATTACCAGTTGAGGACAACAATTTAATAAAAACTGTGGTATTTTATCTTTCATGTTGATGTTATGATTTTTAATTCTCATTAGCTTTGAAATATGGTCAAATTTTTCTAAATATTGACAATATTGAGTAATATCACCGAAGTTAAATGCATATTTGGAACTTAATTCAGTCAAATGTGGAACCTATCATTCATCCAAGGCCTTGCTAGAGTTGTGGCTTTAAATGTTTGGACTTCACTGGAGCATATCATGCAATAACTTTATCCCATATAAGTAATTAGAAAGTGAAATGGACCCCATGAAGTTATCAATATAAGCATTTGCTATGTAACAGTTTTCAGTAATTAAGGTCATAAAATGAAGTTTGATCACTATTCTTACCATTAACATTCACCACTAATAATTATAAAAAAATAAACGTAAGTTGACAACTTAATTCTACTCTCATCCCTTAAATACATACCTTACTTTCTAATGAAAAATGATGAGGCAAGATCAGTAGCAGTCACACAATACTTATCACAACATCAGTTTCAATTGTACCTCATTCAATACCATATATTGTGAGAGGTATACAATATTCAAGTACATATACATATTCCCAGTCATTCTTTGTATCAATGAATTAACCTAGGTAGTCAACAACTTTAATTTTACACAGGACTACTACATAAGTGATAGAACCATAGGAAATGGACTCCAAATATATGGAAAGTATAATTTGAATTGGCATGTGCATTCATAATTAGCATTATAAATATTACCATTGTCATTAATCAGCTGATCTGAACAAATAATCATTCTTAAAGGGAAATACCACGATTGCAGAATTAAACTATTGCAATGGATCACTAAAACCTCAACACTGACTAATGAACTAATATAACATAATATTTACCAATACATACATTACTTGTCGGGGTTAGTTCGACAGTAACGGACTTTGAAATGTTCTGTTCTTTGCATCCTCTACTTAACATCTTTACCAACCTACTCTAAAGGATAGGTCTTTGAAAACTGTTACCATAGAACGTTAGTAAATATAATGCTAAGAAGCTTGTATAACATCATCACGCAGGTATTGGGAAGAACAAGTTTGCTTACATGTAGTGGTGGAGAGGTGAAATCATATAAGTAAAGAGAAGATACAGTGATATAGAACAGACACGGTTACTTATAAGAATACTTCCTGCATTCAAAGCGTCGCTCGTTTATCGTTATTGGACACATCGGTGAGACTTCACAACTTAAGACTACTAACAACTTTTCACCACTTAAGACAATTTTCATAACGTCCAGAGACTAAATATCTTGTCAACTTATGGCATTGATATTAATGTGTAATCCGAGATCTGATTAAGTCAGCAAGAACATCGATGATGGATAGTAACAAATGTTATACACACGGATCGTACACCTTTCGAATTGGGAATGATACGTAGGTTTACAACCCGGTCTCCAGAAACTTAAACATTCCCATAGAACTTGTGTCACATGAGACAGCTGCAACATTGTATGTACACGTTCATGTTGTTCTTGGCGGCCTCGCAGTCCGAAATGGTCTGAATATGGATTAATTTGTCGCACAATCTTCCCGCGTCGTCCTGTTTGTTGACAGAAATGACTGCTGAGCAATTATGTGCGAAATTCGCAGTTGATGAGCGATCGTTTCATTTGAATCATGACGCGGGAAAGTTTTATCCCTTCACGTAACGATTTCAATGCACTACACGGATTAATTTAAGTTCTTTGTTACTAAACAAACAAAAATAAAGCTCTAGAAGACTATGACGTAAATGTATTCATACCATAAGTCTGTGGTAATCAAATAATTACATGAAATACCGCGACCATCACACGTTCCCAAATAGTATCATAGATTTCGCGAGCATTTTGAGCGACTGGATCGTTTTAAATATACTTAAAATTGTACTCTGATTCACCAAGATCATTTAAACGCAAAGCACCATAATATTTGCAGTCATTAAATGTTCTAATACCTTTGTATTGGAAGTGTTGTAATCCAGGAAGTATAAGGAATTTGCAAGGCCATGTAATTTCAAAAGTTACGGCGATTGATGCCACGAATTTCGCTCAAAGCAGTCACATCACCAATAACTAGGATTACTGAAAAATAATGATTCTAGTAAAATTAGTTAATTCACCAAAATTTCAATTTAAATATGCCAGGTGATTGCGGCAGACATCTTGAAAATTGCTCACTCGAAATGAGTGGGCACTCGAGTAATCAACAGGGGTCATTCGTTTCTGAGGGCAGTCCGAGAGACCGTCGTCACTCGAATGACGTCTCATAGTACAAAAGTGGCGACCGAGTGGAGTTTGAGTGAGGTTTGGGGAAACATCCGCCCTCGAGTATCGTTACTCGTGTAATACGGCCCTAAGAGTGCACATGAGAGAGTATTAAATGCAAGTGAAATGCACATGCTGAGATGGATGAGTGGGGTTACCAGAGCTGGCAGGATTAGGAATGACCACATTGGAGGGAGTTTGCGAATTGCACCTATAACAGAAAAGGTGAAAGAGTGCAGGTTGAGGTGGTATGGCCATGTTGTTAGACTATGGCCATGGCCATGTTGTTAGAGATTGAATATCTGGGGAAAAGAGTAATGAACCTGAATGTGGAGGGAAGGAAGAGCAGAGGAAGGCCAAGGAAAACATGGATGGAGTGTGTGAAGAAGGATATGTTGGAGATTGGTGCCAAAGAGGACATGGCTTTGAATAGAGCACGCTGGAAGCTGAAAGTCCAAAAAACTGACTCCAAATAATTGGGATTGAAGCTAAGGAAAAGAAGAAGTGAGTGTTACATGCTTTAGGACACATCCGTTAAATATTGCATTATTATTATAGAGAGATATTTCTCTTTAAAATGAGATCAAATTCATTGATTTCTAAGTAAAATGATTGTTCGCTCAAACTACCTTAAGTGTGGGGTGAGAACGGGAATGGGGGGGGGGGCTGGGGCGGGGGGCTGGGGGGGGGGGTTAGGCAATGGACGCCTCCCTCCCTCCCTCCCCCCTTCCCCCTCTCAAAACAATCCCAAATCCCACGCTCATATCACTTTGAGGGAGTGCGTATATAAACGCGCATTTTTAACACGCGGAGCCGTAATCCACGGAGAACGGCCCTGAATGCGTGTGGCACGGACGCGTAATTATTTACGTGGCACCAAAAACGGAGGATCCAGGGGAGGAAGGGGAGGGGAGGAGGAGAGGGGAGAAAGGAAAAGGACGGAAAAGGCATCCGAGGAATGTGTTTTAATGTCTGGGGGTGTGAGGCGAATGGAAGGAAAGGGAGAAGTGCTATTCGCCCTCTCCTTTGGGGCTGGAGCAGAGGGGGGGGGTGGGGGGGAGGGGACTTTTTAACGCCCCGGGACGAGATGACGACGATAAGGAGTTTCTTTACGGGCAAACGGAGACGAGCGCCCCCACAAGGGTAATTTGATATATGCGCTTTTAAAAGTGTTCTCTTCTCTCGCGGCGAATAAAAACGAGCCCTGTGTTCGATTCAAAGGAGATGTTTATGGCCCTCCGTGTCCTCTCTACAGAAGAGGAGGGATAAACAAATCGGACTGATAGATCTACCCGAGAACATATTAATTTAAAGACAACATCTTTAGCTGCGGACTCCACGACGCCCGGCCACAAATAATTCTCATGCGATGACTTAACATTCCAAATTAAATTCATCCCGATACCAAACGTCGATGACTGGGCTCTCGAAAGGCATCGTGTCCTCGAAGAGAAAAGTGCTTATGGTCGGTGGATGCAAAGTTGACGCGGTGGTGCCGGAGGCGCCACTTGTGGTCCCTTGGCGACTTGCTCTACAGTTGAAGAGGTGCGGGCTTGAACTGACGCGAGGGGACATAGCAGTTGGGAAATAGAATTTATAGTAACTCTAACTCCATCAATTCAATCGCAGCTTAATAGCACTTTATTTAATGACACCGGTTAAAATTTTCCATAACAAAATTTTAAAAGATTATTGAATTAGATATTATTTTGCCAGAAAGCAACACAGTTCTAGATTTCCTCCATCCGTTATGATTCACCGCCATACTTTCACGCATCTAATTGGAAAGCAGCTCCAATTGCCCCTCTCTGACGCGAAGACCATTCTGGGATATATACATATCTGATGGCGACAAAGATACCAAACTTGGTCTAAGTTTATACGAAGAATGGACCTTCCGTCTTCTCGGCTCTCCACCGCAATATTCTATACTGTGGGCGACGTTTCGCTGGCAAACCTTACAGGCTTCATCTGGTTCAAGGTCAGGCCAAGGCCTGCAGAAATAATGACTACAAGGAGGAACGACGCGGTGTACGGCCTGGATGACGGAACACACAGCATGGACGTAACACCCGCGGATAAATGTATCACACAGTGCCATTAGTTTAGCTGAGTTTCTTTATAGAGATTTATATCACTTGCAAAACAAAATATTAATTTTCATTGGAGAAATAGAAATGGCAGCGATAACTCTAGAGTGGGGGTGAGCGATTGAAAGTGGCCACGTGCGAAAGATGGGAAGAGTCTCGTCCTGGATTCAAAGGATTCGCAAGGGAATCGGAGGACAAGGATTTTCTTATGTTTTAAAGTTACCACAGGGTTAGGGAAACACATATTGTTAAGAGCAGACGTCGCGAGTTAAACGCCGGCACATCCAAATTTGAAGCCGAGCAAAGAGCCAACGATGAGGGAGGGCACCGGAAGAATATGTCACTCCTCCAGGCACGTAAATATCATGGGTACGGGGACAAAGCACGAGCGAATTTCGGAACGACACGGAGTCGAGGGGGAGAGGGAAAAAGAAAGACACGGGCGAGCATCTTTACATCTGATCGACGGCCCTCTCTCGGACTCTCGGAACAATTACTCGGTGGGTGGCAGCGAGACACGACTATGTCTCTCTCTCTCTCGGCTCCTCTCACGGCTCCTCCGTGCAGTCGTGTGACCCCTCCCCAACCCCCGCCTTCACCTCCTACCCTCCCACGTAGTCATCCCTCGCAGTATGAATATATCCGCGGCACCCGAAGCCTCCATTTACATCTACGAAATACCCTTCAAGTGCCACCCCTAGGGTGTGTGGCACTTGGTGATTCCACACCATTCGGATGAAATGAAGACCAAATGCAAACCTCTAGCAAGGAAATGCGTGCTAACAGTGAGCGCTCATATTGATCTCTGTCGAAAACACAGAGGCTTTTCTATTCATAAGCAAATCTCGCGATTTGCGGTCGGCCTCCGAGAACACGCATTGAATTCATTTGTCGTGGGTGTCGTAGGGGACGTGACAGCAAGTTTCCTGTCGAGGCCTGATAATCAAATCACACGTATCTGCGTCAACCTTAGCATTTTTTTATCGTACTTTGAATGTGCGTCGACATTTTAAACAGTCACGCGATCCAAAACGGCAAATCAATTATTGTTCCACTGCCCTTCATTTCATTCCCTTTCTTCGCCACATCATGACTCTTTCCGCTCCGCTTCAATAATTCTCGCCGATTTCCCTTTACTAAAGCAATAGAGACGATTAAATTCCTCGGATTGGGATCGCCCTATTTACGTTACCGCGTGGACTGGTCTGCATGAGATTCTATTCGGCGACGCCATCAATCCTACCAGCCGCCGTTTACGTTATGCAACGGAAGCGAAATTCTTAAGGAGAAATATTTTAACTCAAATGTGATGATCGCGGACTCTCATACATCGGTCAAACAGGACGGAAAGTTAAAGGCAGAGTGAAAGAACATAGGAACCACTTTGTTAATGGCGGTGGAAATTCAAATGTTAGCGAACATTTATGCACAGATAACCATTTTTGTGATTTTGACCCTGAGAATTTACATGTCACTGACAAGGGTTTTAAGTCGGATTTTTTGGAACAATTTGAAATTGTAAATAGCCTGCATATTTTATGTAATGACCGCCTGTTCCCCACCCATTCTCCCCTCTCTAACATAAAACTTCCCTCTATCCACAACAGACAACCGTCCTAGTCATCCTTTCTGTTCTTGTTTGTACCTACAAATTACTCAGTTTTCACACCCAATTGTACCCATCCTTTCCGCCGCCTTCACGTCACCCCTATACCAGTACTCATACCTCCACGCCCCCTCCCCCCCCTTCTCCTCTCCTCCCCTCTTTTCCTCCCTCAACCTTTACTGTATATACATGTACTCAGCCGCTCAAGTCACTTGTATACCTCGAAAATGGCACTCATTCGCTGAAACCCGAGTCGGTTTTAATGAATTAGTGTTGAATTAACCAAGTTGTATCTTTTCAATATGAGAAATGTTTTCGTTAGAGGACGTTTCTCGTCGACAGACGTTGAACTGCAGAATATAAACTTATTTCATGAGAATTCCGATTTCACAGCATGTTAGTGAGTAGCGGGCGAAAAATATAAAGGGGACGGGAGGGGAAGTGAGAAAGAAGAAAGAAAGAAAAACATTTATTGTCCAGGAAAAAAATCCGAACCACAAAAAAATAGTGATACAATTTACAGGCGAAATAATTATTACAAAAAAATTGATGATATCTATCACAGCACACAAGCTTATGTGTTCAATACTTTACAAATAACAAAATTGTACAATAACAAAGAAACCATAATAACATGAAAACAGATTTGACAAAAAAAGCAAGTAAATTATGTTATTCCCGGGAAAGTAAGTAATCATGGTATCTCATTTCAAATGTTTTTACATATGTGCAGTTTTTAATTTGAGGGAGTCAGGGGGGGGAAATGACAAGAGGGGGGTAAGAGAGATAGAAAGGGAGGGACGGAGAAGGAGGTGGGGAAACACACACAAAGGGGGAAGAAGGAAAAACACACACAGTCGCCCACACATTCAAACAGATCCCGCCATTTTTTTCCCCTCCGATTACAAATCGTGAAGGGGGCCACCGCCCCCCCGCCGCGACATCCACCTGTGTGTTCCGGCGGGAGATGCATGCGCGGTCGCCGCCGCCGCCGGGGGCCTCTGCGCGTGGGGGCGGGATATCCCTCGTCCTCAGAGAGTGGAGGTGGGGTGGGGGCGGGGGGTAGTGAAAAGGACAACAAAGGGAGCAGTGAGAACTAAGAAGTGGGATCACGACCCTCCTCGGAGGCAACAAATCTCCCCGTCTTCATCTTCCCCCACCCCCTCTCCCCCACCACAACGTGACATCAATCCTTTTTTCCGAGAGGACACCAACCTCATGATATACAACAACCCCTCCCTTCCCCAACTCAGCCCTCCTCCCCCTCCACCCTACGGCACGCCCGCGAACAAGGAATGGTAATATTAATTTTTGTGGCATGAGATACCACAAGCAAGGTTTCCAAAGGAAGCGTAACCTCTTGGTAAACAATCACCTGTCAATTGAAACGAGGGAGAGATTTGTAAAGACGTTCGAGTGGAGTAGGCTTGTGCGATGAACAAATTTGCCCATCGAGGGTCGATGAAAAAAATCATCGAGACGATTCGGTTTCGATGATTTCGATGAATTCATCGCCGTCGATGAACTCACCGACCTCGATAAGTCGATGAATTCAATCATCGCCGACGGAAAGGTAGGGATAGGCACGGGCGGGCAGCGCAACACAAATAATTGTCATTTAATGGGGATCGATTCTCTGACTCATCTACGTTGACGTCATTGACTCATTGACGTCAGGTCATTTATCAACTCATCGACGTCAGTTAATTCATTGACTCATCGACGATGATGAATTCATCGACGTCGATGATCGATAACATTCATTGTCATCGACGCGGTTCATCGCAACGCGATGACTAAAACCATCGTCGATGAATTCGATGAATCGACTCATCGCACAAGCCTAGTGTGGAGTATACTCACCCATGGTTGTGAAACATGGACGTTAAATAGGCAAGAAAAAGACAGACTCCATGGCAGCCGAAATGTGGTTCTGGAGGAGAATGACTAAAACAAGTTGGGTCATGAGAAAAACAAATGAACAAGTCTTGAGAGAAGTGGGCGAAAAAAGAACGCTTCTCCAAGCAATTCACTCCAGGAAAATAAAACTTGTTGGTCACTTAGCAAGACATAACGTGTTCATGAAGAACACAATTGAAGGAAAAGTGTTGGGGAAGAAAAGGAGAGGACGACCGAGAATATCCTTACTTCACAGTGTGATGTCAATCATGAACTGCAACTCCTACGGGAAAAGGAAAAAAACAGCCTTAGAAAGAGACAATTGGCAACAAAGACAGCGACAAGGCCTGGCCTTATGAGTAACCACGACGACGACGACATCCCACAGCAGCAACCCACCCTTATCATCCGTGCTTGGATGCTTTTCGGGGGCAATTCATTCCTTCCGCGCGAGATCGACGCCGCCCCTCTATCACTTGATGGCGGCTTCATCCTCTCTCTGCGGAGTCACGGCATTTGAAAAGGTCGAGATGGTTCCGATGGCGCGCGACCAAGGAGTCACGTGCAACAATCACGGAGATACTCTGACCACTCGAGAGAGCTCGATGCGGTCGTCCTGAGATCTCGAGTTTCTCTTGCGATCGAGATAAATTCACGATTTGAGTTGAATATCGCGATTTGAGACGCCATGAACGACATATTGGACGCTTGAGTAATCTATTCGAGTCGTCAAAACTCGCCAAAATCTAGAACCATTCGCTACTGTACACCTAACTCGTGGAGTTACGTGATCGACATTATCTCAATCTGTTAAAAAACAGCTCCCTGATGTTACCTCGCGCAAAGGAGGCGAAACGTTGATATTAAAGCGCCAAATTAATGGCCCCCTCGAACATTTGGGGAAGACGACAAGCGCATGCAATTCTAACGTGCAGAGTGATTGTTTTAGTGGGACCCCCTGCGATTAGGGACGTGAGAATTGCATGCGCTTGTCGGCTTCCCGAAATGTTCGAGGGGTGGAGGGCCGAAATGTTCGAGGGGTGGGTTCGACGGTCATTTTCAAGGGGAGAAATCCTCTTGAAAATGACATGTAAGCGTTGAAACCGGTCGAGGTGCAATAAAAAGTGTGGAAAATACAAAGTGTTATTTTTGATTATACCAATAACACATGAATACGCTCTTTCGCGTTTTGAAGAAAATCTGTTCGTATGCAATCGGATTCTTACGAAATCTAAGCCATTTGCCATGAGGTTACGTGATAAAATAACAATGAATAGTCAGGAAAACAAATAGATTCAATGCATTTTTTTACATTTATGGATATTTCATCGATAAGAACTTGTGTGCACCGTTCCACGTAAATCATTACAAAAATCGTTCCAACCAACTTCAATAAGCCGCGTAGATGACGGTGAGTGTAGACGACAGATAACTATGAGAAACACGACCTGTCAATTAAAAACTTAACCTTGGAACAATCGATTTAACGACAACCGCAAAGAATGATACATCAGATCAGATAAGTAAGTATTAGTGGCTGTAGTCATGGAAACATAAATATTGTATTGCGTAATGCACGTTGATGATATCAAACCACCTGCTACGACCCAAGAGGTGGCTCGCAGGGTATTATGTACATCTACATCTACATAATACCCTGCCGCCACATGGGCGTGTGGCAGGGGGAGTTAGGTCACCAGTCGTGTAAAGTTGTAAGCTTTTTGGAGATGAAATGGTGACATGAATTATAGGAGTGTATTTAGTGGAGCTCAATTTTTATTGTGATCGCTAATTGTGCGCGGAAAGAACGAGTTTTTGTACCTATCTGTTCGGCAGGGTATCTCTCCTATTTTATCGCATCTGTCAGACCTAGAGATGTAGTGAGGAGTCAAGATAATATTCTCTATGTTGCTCTGAAAAATATCAGTTCTGAATTTATCAAGCAACCTAAGTCTAGCGTGTTCCTAAGTCCGAGTCTCTAGGGGCTCCCACCTTAATCACTCTAAAAGTTGTGAGACACTATATGTACGCTCGTAGAAGTTTTTAACGAAGCGCGCTGCTTTCCTTTGTATTTTATTAATTTTTTTGGTTAAATCTTTATGACCAGGGTCCCAAATGCTCGCGGCGTATTCGAGGTGTGGCCTAACCAGAGCGAAGTAGCATCTCTCTTTTACTTTTTCATCCGAGGACCTTCCTATCATACGTTTAAAAAAACCTAGTTTCTTTAATGCTGCGCCGCATATGTAGATGTAGATGATGCATTTTAAAATCCAGGGACGAAATTACTTCAGAGCCAAAAAATACTACTGATTGACTAATAATCACTAAAATTTTAGCCCCCGTGTTTAATTTGGGAGATTGACTCCCAGCTCCTGGGCCACCATGAGCCAGACACGACCGCGATTCATGGACAGCATCCTCGCGTCTCGTTTCCTCTTCGTCAATCAATGCATCGATTATCATGGCCAGGGGTGGTCGCCATAGAGGCCTCCAGGAAGAGACGGATCGTGGAAGGGCAGACGGGAAGGGGGAAAGGGGGGTAGCAGCAGAGGACACGCATAAGGGTTCATTCTTTGACCTCGACGCGCAATCGACAGAGATATGTCCCTTCCTTCCTTTACGGGGTGGAATCGGGAAAGAAGGGTCGGATAAATAGAAGGACACAACCCTTCGGGTATATAGGTGAGCAGGGCAAGGGACGACGAACTTCAGATGAAGCCGTTTCCGACAATTCAAGAGTCCCTGGGATATTATGAATGCTATTTGTGATCGTGAGATGATGTCCCAACGACGAGTGCTTGTTTCTTGCTTTGAAGAGAAATATTTGTAAAATTGTGATTGAATTTGGAAGACGATTTCTTGCGGCACACAAGAGCAGACGATATGCTTTTCAATGTTTCCCACATATGCGCATTACTCCTTGAGACAAATACTAGGTGTGAAATTATATTCACTCATCAACTTACCCGGTATTTTCCCAGTTACTCAGTAGTTCAAACCATAGTGTGCAGAAAACTTGTCATCATCATAGGTTGTTCAATCCTAAGATTGGTTGACTGCAGCCCTCCACCCTTCCCTATACATATAATACTAGCTGCCTTACCTCCTGGTATATCTCTCTAAGGACTTTTCTCTTTATCTGGTCCATGAACTAATGCCATGATCTTCCTCTGAGGACTTTTCCCGCTATTTTACCTTCAATTATGTTCATCATAAAACCCAGGGTGTGTCAGGGTGTGTCCAATCCATCTGGTTCTTCTTTTCTGTATGATGATCCACACGGTTCTTTCATCTTCTGTAAACCTCATCATTTCTTATTTTGTCCGTCCAAGCAAACTCGTAATTGTAGATAAATATGCTTATGCCTATTACCAGGGTGTCCAGCAGCTGGGCATTTGAACATTCCCTCAGATTTCCAGGTTTTCCAGACATAATTTTATTTTTCCTCAGGAAATATTGATTTTTTCTTGTTTATTATAAGAGAATGTTCGGTAGGTGTTTTTTTGTGATTAAACATACGGATTTTTTTAAATTTGCATATTTGGAGGAAAATAAACACAAAACTTCAAAATAGTTTGAGAAAAAATCACATCACCACCCTTTCTTAGATTTAAACATAATCTTGCTGGTGCTCAAGGAACAAGGTTATATTACAGCCAGACTTTGCTATGAATAGCATTGATATAATATGATCAACAGCTTAAAAAACTGAAGGAATTGACTTCTTTCCTCATTTTGCTAAATGCGACAACCCAAGGGACATTTGACTTCGCAACTTGCCGAAAAAGGCACGTTCTTTACGCAACTGATTTACGAACAATGACCAATAAGAACACAATGTACCTATATAGACAACATTGCACCTACTTTCGGTGATTACAGGAATGCAAAATGCGACAACGCAAGGGAAATTTGACTTAGTAACTAGCCGAAAAAGGCACATTGCTTCCGTTGCTGTTTTATATATTGACACCACAGAAAATTCCAGTGCCAATTCGATATTTCCCTGAGATTCCCCTGAGATTTCCAGCGAACATAAAATTCCCTGAGATTTCCCGGTCTTACCGGTTTTCGGGAGTGCTGGACAACCTGATTACGCCAATGATAAGTCACGGGCACTCAAAATGCTGAATCGGCTTCGCCATGGCTCACGGCGGAGAACAGGCAGCGCCGTCGTCTCTGGTGCTAAACTAACTTCCGCGGCCACCATCCCCTTGCCATCAACTGCCCCTTTCCCTCACAACGACCCCCCTCTCTCTCGTGGCACTAAAGGGGTTGAATGAGTCAAAAGGCGCACCCGTCCGTCCAAACCCCTTATCCTTAGCCTCCCGGCCCTGCCTCACCAGAACGAGCGGTCGGGTCCCTAGGGTTCGATCCCCTTCCCTCGCCCTCTCTTCATAAGCGGGGCACATAATCTATCGTCCTCACAGACCCTTCTCCGGTGTCATCTACCCCAAGCGACCTAAGGGCCCCATAATGAATAAGCGGCAATCGCGTGCCCTTCCCCCCCTGCCACCGCCGCTCCCTGCCCCTCTACTCCGATAGGGACGGGGCGAAAGGGGGCGAAGGGCGGCTGACGCTCTCCTCCCTTCAATCGGCGTCCGTCCATCCTCATCCTTGGCAACATTGGCCGCGGAATTACTCTCCTTGCCTCTCTCTATCACCATCATTCGGGTTACAGTTAGGGTTTTATCGAATCGCCAGATTTTGTCGGGTGGTCACCGAATTTAGGATTTATCACTTATTTCACATTCTAAGCAATACTAGATATGGACGGAAGCGCTGCAACAACAATTAAAATATGATAAATACGGTACTGATCTTGATTAGGGAAGGGTACCTCGTCTGCTTCGGCAGCCATAACAGACGAAAATAGAATCAACAAGCGGCTAGGCGACAAGAATTCCCCCTTCTTCGCATCATTTAGAAGGAAAAAACTTGCTTGTTGAAAAACTTGCAAACCCGCTTGTTTATAGTTAGTAGTGGAAGTAACTGGCCGCTTGTTGATTCGATCGTCCATTGTCGTCTGTTATGGCTGCCGAAGCAAACTAGGTACCCATTCCTGATCAATATAAGTACCGTATTTATCATATTTTAATTGTTGTTGCAGCGCTTCCGTCCATATCTAGTATTGCTTAGCATGTGAAATAAGTGATAAATCCTAAATTCGGTGACCACCCGACAAAATCTGGCGATTCAATAAAACCATACTATCACCATCATTCGCTCCCAAGAGTCGAATCCAGCGGCGGCAGAAAATTTTCATCACTGAACGCCAAAATACAACAGAAATATTATTACCGCTAATTTAATTTGGGGTAAAACGAAGAATGGTGATTTTAATACGCGTGAAATGGTAGAAAGATGAAATATACTAAATAAGTACGCAATGATGGCTGTTTCCACTGCTTTTACTTTTGACGTTAGTGCCACTTTAAATAATGAAAACTGAGGAAAAGAAACGGAAAATATTGTTCTTATACAGCAAATAAGTAAGACTACTTCAAAGAGTACCGCTATAATTATATACTCTGAAAACCTTTCACCTATTTTCAGCGATGGTGGTCATTTTAGGACGCTATACAGCTTCCATTGCTCAAAATAAAAAGAAATGGAAGCCTAAGATCTCGAATGATGACAAGGAGCCAGATCGGACGTATCGGTGATAATATATCAATACACTCTGGAAATGTTTTAGTTCTGACCAAGGGGACGGGTGTTTCGGGTCTCTCCGTCGGCGATAAACCTCCCCGCTCGGCCGGAACCTATCGCTTATCGCCAAGCATGGGGAGGACAGAGGAGAGACAAGCAAACATTCCACGACTCCACTTCCAGACTACAGTCAGTTCGCGTCGTGAAAGCACGTATCTGTTAGTCGCTCTCGTCACGGAATGCCGACTACCTGTGTTAAATGTGACGTTGCCATCAAACGGCACTCAAAGCTCATATCTTGCGGTAAATGTCAAGAGGTCTATCCACCTAACCTGCGCCGAAGTTACGGAGGTGGAGCTAATGTTCTTGAAGAACAACAACGATCCTGGTACTGCATTTCCTGTACTGCCGATGCGAGATCTTCCCGAGCGGATGACACCCCTGTGAGGACAGCTTCCTACAAACCAGAGGCCCAAAGTGAGGACACCAAGTCTCTGCTGAGGGAGCTGTTGGCAAGGGTGAAGGTTATCCAGGACGAACAAGGCGAGGTAAAGAAAACTCCTTTGTTGTGGTGCAAGGAGTCAATTGAGGAAAATACCAAGGCAGTAACTGAACTGTATGCTGCCATACAAACTATAAATGAGCGTATCGATAATTTAACATGTGATGTTGTTCACGCTAACTCGCGGGTGAGTCAGTTTGAATCCTATATACACCAGCTTGAGCAAGACTCGCTAAGAAACGTGGTTGAGATGGCGCTCCTCGAACAAACAGCGAATCACTTACAGCACTTTTTTGTCAAATCGGGGGGCGATAAACTACCCCAAGTAGCACCTTTCCATACTCGCTCACCAGTTCAGCCAACAAGTATTCAGGTTCAGGTATTTATCGCCCACCGAAATCTGGTTACCTGAGTGAGGGGTTTGAGACCTCTTTGCTGACCTTTTTACCGATATACACAAATGTCATATTGTGTGGAGATTCCAACTGTGATATGCTAAAGAAATCATACGATAGTGCCTATATGAATGATCTAATTTTTTCCTGTAATCTTTCGCTGGCACCATTCAAACCTACTCATAATCTAGCAAAAAGTAGTACTTTTATTGATCTTTTTATTGTGGATGGCATTGATAAAGTCGTAGAATATGGCCAACATCCAATCTCCTTTCTCTCTGAACATGATTTGATATACATCAAGTACCAGTTTAAGTTGAATGTTTATATTCCTATAGAGTTGAGTTCACGAGATATTATTCACATTGATCACTGTAAATTTCAAGAAGATTTCTTAATGCTGAACTGGACTGAGTTTTTAAATTCTTATTGTGTTGATTCCAAAGTTGAGATTTTCAACGAAAATGTTAACAAAATACTTGATGTTCATGCCCCACTGCGCAAATGGACTTATAGACGACCCCCGGCCCCCTGGATAACTGAAAATATTAGATATATGATGACGCAAAGGGATCGCATGCGGCGAAATTTCCAAAGAACCCGTCTTCCTGTTCTTTACGAACAGTACAAATTACTTAGAAATCGTGTGAAATAGACGCTGCGGAATGCTAAACAGAAATACTATCACAAATGTTTTAAAGATAAATGGGACTTTCGGTCAACCTGGCAAGAACTAAGACGGCTAGGTCTTGCGAAAAGTCGGAAAAACTCTTGTGATTTAAATTTTAATCTGGATGAGCTCAACACGTTTTTCCTAAATACACTTACTGACGAAGACCAGGCTGTAGTAAACACAAGGATGCATTCAGAGACAAGTTTGCATGATGAGCTAGAATTGACATCAGAAAATGGATTTAATAGACTGTATCTACCACATTATACGCCGGAAGTATTACTTCGAAACTTAAAAATTGTTAAAACTAATGCCACTGGTGTCGACGGGATCAATAATAAAATTTTAAAAATTCTACTCCCTGTCGCTATGCCCGTGATACTAGACATATTCAATTGCTTGCTAAATTACTCAACTTTCCCCACTCTCTGGAAGTCTGCACAAATTCAGCCGATTCCTAAACTTTCTCACCCAAAAGTAATGTCAGATTTTCGGCCAATCGCGCTTCTAAGTACACTTTCAAAGCCACTTGAGCGATTTGTACATGATGCCACCTTGGAACACCTCTCTAGAAACGGTCTATTAGATCAATATCAGTCAGGATTCAGAAAGGGGCATAGTACTCAGTCTGCCCTTTTAAAAGTTACTGACGATATTAGGCTCTCAATTGAGCAAAAAAAGATAACCTTGTTGGCCCTATTAGACTTTACCAAAGCTTTCGATTCGGTGAATCACAACATACTAATAAATCGCTCGAATGATGTCGGACTCTCAAATTCAGCCATGCTTTGGTTCAAGTCATACCTCTCTAACAGGAAACAGGCCGTAAGAGGACCAAAAGGCGAGCTATCAAACTATTGTCCCGTAACCAAAGGAGTGCCACAGGGGTCAATCCTTGGACCCCTTCTGTTTTCCATTTATGTCAAAGATCTTTCTAAAGTTATCTTAAGCAGTAAATACCACATGTACGCTGATGATCTTAAGATCTACATTGACAGTTACCCTTCTGATGTGATTGAAGCCATTACTAAGGTGAATGACGATATTCAAAATATATGTAAGTGGTCACTGGAAAACTGTCTACAACTAAATCCCAACAAGACCAAAAGTATCATCATTGGTAGTAATATTTATGTTAATAGAATTATACTTGATGTTCTGCCAAAGATAAATGTAAAAGGTGTCCTAATTGATTATTCTGATAGTGTAACTAACTTAGGAGTTACACTAAATAAAACCTTATCATGGAATGAACACACAAAATCCATTTCGCATTGGGTGTTTAAGACTCTATATCAGTTAAAACAATTTAAACACCTTATCCCTGTCCCCCTTCGCCAAAAATTAGTTGATACTCTTATTTACCCACAAATAGACTATTGCTGTTTGGTATATTCTGACCTTACAAACGAACTATATCTAAAACTCCAGAGGATTCAGAACTCATGCGTGAGGTATATCTTTGACATCACATATTTTGAAAAACTAAGATGGCTAAAAATACAAAATAGGCGCTTACTTTATAAGGCAACATTCACGTACAAGCTAATAACGAAAGAACTTCCCACATACTTACACCGAAATGTACAATATAGTGCTAGAACAAATAAACGTCCAACACGCCGCATGGAAGAACTTTATATACCACACTATCGAACATCTGTCTACGCAAGGTCTTTCCATGTCACCTCTTGCGAAGTATGGAATCAATTGTCAAACGACGTAAAAAAAATCTGCAAATGCAAGTCAATTCAAAAAGAAATATCATGAAATATTACTACAAGTGAACTAAATACTGTAAATGAATTAAATACTGTGCTACACTGAACAAAATCAGATGTTTTTTATGTACATTCATACATTTGCCTTCTTGCCAAATATTTTGTTAAATATTATGTCGGATTCTGTGATACTGATGTATCATGTAAATCTTCCTATTGTATGTACTACTTGTTGACTCTAAGATATGTATAATCATGTATGTTCCTAAGGGACACACTTGTCCCGGAATAATAAATTTCATTTCATTTCAGGGTCTTTTACCCTTAATTACTCGCGATGGAGCTTAATCCTCAAACGGCCACACGACGCAACCCTTGAATTGACAACCATTCAAACCTTGAAATCACAACCATTCAAATCGTTGAGTCTCTGCACTAAAACATTAGAAAATGACACCGCATTGCACACACACACACGTGAACACAAAGAATAAGTCAAGGTTGAAATAATTCGTCACTAGATCTTAGATGACTTGTCTTACGCCCATCTGACTTATTTCATCATCCAAGGATGGAAACCATTCACACAGGCAAAGAAAACAAATCGCGCCGCTAAAAAATAAGCTATCGCCCACAATCACTGATCTGAGGTGACATAAGGGGTCTCAGAGCAACAAAGACGCATACTCCCGTGAAGCAGGCGACGGGCAACTATAGTAACCGCTCACTGAAGCATCACACTGAGATTGTCAAGGGCAACAATGGTGACGGAGCCTACGACTGGAGCGCCAAAACGGTCTCGGAACCGCCTTCAACTATAATCCTGATCGTAGTTGGAGGTCATACGTAGGCTATCCTTAATGCGGTACCTCCATCTACATCTACATAATGCCCTGCGAGCCACCGCGTGGGCGTCTGGCAGGGGGTGTTAGGTCACCAGCCGTGTAAAGGTGTACGTTTTTGGAGATGGAATGACATATCTTGGGGAAAACATGTTCGGGAAATTTGCGGTCGAGCATACAGAAGGCTAGGCTTTATCAAGAGAATACTCGGAAAATGTGATGAGAAAGTGAAAGAGCGTTGTTATTTTTCAATCGTTAAGCCTCATCTAGAATATGCTGCCAGTGAATAGGATCCATATGAAGCGGGGTTAACATCGGAATTAGATCGCGAGCAGCGTTGAGGAGCTAGGTTTGTAGGCGCGTTGCATTAGTGGTACGCTGGTTTCAATGTAGTTTCGGTGTTCTGCCGTATAATTCATGCATGCCTGGTGTGGAAGCACCCCCTGCCACACACCATTTGGGTGGCGTGCAGGGTATGACTTAGATGTAGATGAAGACACTTAGAATTGGATTTTTGACGCACCTTTGCGACATCAACCCAGTCATCAGGTGAGAGTGAGCGAGCAGCACACAAACTATTTGAAGAATTGATTTTGCACCGCCGTTTGAGCGATGCATTTAACGCGATGTAAAAACCAATAAAGGCTATGATAAAAAAATTAGATTCTTCGGAGACTCTAAAAAGCTAAAATTACTCGAATGATCACTTCATGTAATGCTCAATTTCTGTTATAAATGACATTTATTGTTGAAATGCACAAATTGTTTGAAAATACTTGTTTCCTATTCTCGTTTACTTGGCTATTGTCCTGGTTGTCATTGAATGAAAACATTTTCTTCTGAAAGAACATCAATATCATTCGTATATCAAGTATGAAATACAATAAACTAATGAGGATTTGATAACGGTATGACTAACTGGGAGAAATTTAGGTAGGTTTTAACGAGACTTCTTAGGGTGGTAATAGTGAGATCCTTCGTGCTCATTAAACTGGAGATCATCATTAGAATTGACAACCAACTTAAGGGTTGAAGGCGTCAGTGGTTTTCACTCGTGAGAATTATAAACAAATCAAACACATTCACATACTTTCAATAGCTAACGTTACATAAATAAGCTCGAGTTGCTTCCATGGATCACCTTGCATTTTATAATAATCGCAAACATGACATAAAATTCAAAAGACATTTAACGATTTTAAAAATTAAACAGCGAAGCCAAAATAGGTGCTCGAAAAGAGGAGATCGGGGAGGGGTAACCATGGAGACACAAACGGCCGAATGGCGTCCTTGAATATCATCAGAGCCTATTGAGATCCGGATGGACACCGAGAACTAAAAAAACCACGACTCCGGCTCACGCGCTGAACGAGGATTGAAAACCGGCACTCCGGGAAGTTGCTAAGGATCGAAAAGGGGAAACATTGGTGTCACGTGACGCGAGCCGTAAATGTAAATGTAGGACGCAGAATTTTCAAACTGACATGACTTGAAGACGATGTCGGAGAGAATGTCGTTGGCCAACAATCATACCACCGGGTGGGTGGGAGACACGCGAAGACTTCACCAATAATACACCCAACTGTCCATTGCGACAGTTCAATCCTCGACGGTTTGAATTGAAAGAGTTGAACTCCAAACGGTCAAAATCAGTCTAGGAACGGTTCCTATAGAAGCGAGATAAAACGCCAAAAAGCCGATGTTAAGGAAAAAATTTAACATTTCTATAGATTCACTACTTTTTATGTGGCCCACCCGGAGCCGTGAAAAAACAGAAAAGGGGTGATTGCCTCTCTCTCTCTCTCTCTCTCTCTCTCTCTACCTCTTTCGTGGAAATTCTCCGCAAGTCTGAGGAGCAAAATCCTCGGTGCTGCTAAAAAAAAAGACCTCGGTAAAAATTCCCACGGAGGAGTGGCGATGGATGCCTTTTCTACTCACAACCCTTCCGAAAGCAGAGAAACCACATCAGAACGGAACTCGCGTTCGCATGCATCGCATAAAAACTCCTCGCGCGTTCCCCGGGCACGCAGGAAAAAAATGCTGCGGGAGCCGGAGGGAAGGGTTAAAGGTAGAAGGGGGTTTTTTTTTACCGCGGGAAGGGTTCGACGAGCGAGAAGAAAAAAGAAAGAGGCCGATGGAGCGGAGAAAGAGAGGCGGAGGCAAAGGATCGCCGAGCGCGGCAACGCCCTGGATGAAAAAGGCGAAAACTCGCGGAAAATTTTAAATCACAATCTTCGAAAATTCGACCCAAAACTAACGCGAAACATCGTTTTTTTGGTAAAAGGGTTATCGGATGCACCTGGAGCCAACAACCCTTTCCTCCACATGCTCTCCTCTCGAAATGGTGAGGAGGCAACGGAGCCGTGACGACCACAAGCGACGAGACCCATCCCGACGCCACAGCCGTCAAAACCATTTCCCCCTTCCTCTCTCGGCCCCACAACTGGGACACCGCGAGAGGGCAATGACAAAAAAAGATGAGGAAAAGGGCGTCGTCGCTCAGCAGTTTTTTACCTCTTCTCGGAGTCAGAATCTCTTAATCTCTTTTAAGGTAGTCCGAGCGAGATAGTTCCCTAGTCAGAATATTCGAATTATACGTTTTAATCTCACCATCTGTAGGTCACATCAATTAAATATTGCATTATTGATGGTGCAATAATATAGTTTTACATGACAGAAATTGTAAGTAATCAAATGAAAATATTTAAGTAAGTCTTTAACTTGACTCATTTTTTTCGCACGGTGCGTTTGAAACTCCTTAAAAACGGAAGGTTTTTTGTGATCCAGAAGAACCTACTACGGTGGCAATATGATTAATTTTCAAAAATAGTTGAGAAAACATACAAACTACACGCTGTTAGTCGTTTTTACGAAATCTAAGTGTTAGAGGTACCTCATTCTGTAAATAATGTCTCTCTGGAGTCCATACACGTACCATTTCCCATGTAAAAGGGCTGGTATTTTTTGGGAAAAATCTCCGAAAGTAATGGGGTGAGGGGTTGAATTCTTGGTGTCATGGGATAGCTGAGATATTTCTCATTAAAATGAGATGAAATTCATTGATTTCTAATGAAAATGATTTTTCGCTCGAACTACCTTAAATCGCTTGTATACCTACACTGTACAGTGTTCCCAAACATTTCCCGCCCCCAACCCTTTCCGCGTCGCCCGGCGACGGTCTCGAGGCAAAAGCGGCAGAAACGGACGATTTCCTCTCGACGCTCACGAAAGAGGAAAACGAATGGGAGGGACAGGGTGTGGGGGGGGCGAAACGTAGGGGGGGGGCAACGGGTGACAGAGCGCCCCGCGGGACGGGTGGAGCCTTGTGTGTCATCGAAGGAGACGACGTGCTCTCCCGTCATCAGATACACATTTGTTCCTCGACGATTCCGAGTCGGGCGCCGAACCCTTTCGTAAACCCTTTTAGGAAAACCACTCGGAGGGTTCGAACCCTTTCGATCGCCCCAATGCAGTCGCGCCCGCGACTCCGTGGGACACATGTCTCCATGGGAAGCGACTCGAGGGAGGACATCTGCCTCGCGTCGCCATGCGAGACAACGACGTTCTCGATACTCGTCGAACGGGGAGGGGTGCGAGGGATGGAAACGAGGTTTCCCACGAAACTGAACATATTTTGGGAAACAGAAAAAATAGGTCCATCACCCATTGGAAAGTGCATTCAGAGTTTATCCGGGTTCCAATTTCAGTTTGACTTTAGAGAGAAAGCTGAAAACCCATTTACAATATATTTCGCGGAATTCTCATTAGGATTCTGCGGAACCAAAGGACCAGTTGACTCTATACTTGTATTTGCCAAAAATTTCATAAAAGCCCAAATTCACTCCGCGATACGTTGGATTACGTCAGTCGATACGATTATACGATACGACACGAATATAAACACTCCGTGATACGATTGGATTTAATCCTACGACCAATAGAAATTTGTACAAGGTCTGTTGGCCCAACCACCCCTCGTAAAACTGCTTTCGAAGGCGATTGCAAAAAGTGGTTGAAAATGGTGCTCTCACGAAAGCGTCTATTAAGAGTTGGGAAAGATCTCGCTTAAGGTACTCCGAGCGACATATTGCCCTAGTCATAATGGAGACCATATTCGAACTATACGTTTTCATTTCAATAGCTGTAGGAGACATCAATTAAGTATTGCATTAATAATGGTGCAATAATATAGTTTTATGAGACAGATATTTTAAGTAATCAAATGAAAATATCTTAATAAGTATTTGGATTGACTCATTTTTTTCGCGCGGTGCGTTTGAAACTCCTAAACGGAAGGTTTGTTGTGATCCGGAAGAACCTACTGCTGTGAACAATATGATTAATAATCAAAAATAGTTTAGAAAACACACAAACTACACGCTGTTAGTTTTTTTACGACATCTAAGTGTTAGAAATTCCTCATTTTATAAATAATGTCGCTCTGGAGTGCTTACACATACCATTTCCCATGTAAAAGTGGTGGCATCTTTTTGCAAGTGAACTACAATCCACCACATGTGATCTACAATCAATCCACGGCGACAACTTCAGATTGAGGACTCTTCTTTCGGCTTTTGATTACTAACTTCCATTTGCCCACAATAAGGCTTCTATCTGAGTTTTAGTTTCTCTATATATATCATACAAACATTCAATGGAGGTAGAGAGAGTAATTACAAGCGACGGCATTGTAGTGTTCGCACTCACCGCTCAGAATGGAGAAGCGAAGAGGGCGCCCCGACATGTCTGATCACAGGAATCACATCGCAGGGAGAAGAGGGGAATCGGAGATGAAGAAACGCACTTCCCTCTCACGTCGACAAGGGTTCTTTCTCGGGGGATGAGGGAGGGGCGGGGAGGGCGAGGCGTAGAGAGGGGGAGGGGGTGGGAAGAGGGAGAATTGCAGACGCCCCGGGATAGTAACCTCTCCTCCACTTACCTGCGGAGAAAATGATTTAAAAAATCAAAAATATGGCACCAAAACATCTATTATAAATAACAACAGTTTATACATCTTAATACATGACAATAAACATTTAATGGGTGGGGTGTTTAACGCAAATCCTTGTATTTATTTCGGGATAACAAAGTAAAATATAAACTCGGTGAATTGAGGCATGGGTTTGTGGAAATTCATTTTCAGTTGTGAGAACACTTGGGTATTTTCCCATTGAATATTTATCCGGTACGATTCCATAAAGTCGGCGAGTTAAGTGATTTTGCTTTTCGGGGAGGAAGCGTTGGGAGGTGATGGCGAATGAATGATTTCGCACGAACCAGGGCACCCGTAATATTTTTCTCAGTAGTTGATGGTTAGAGAGCGGAAGGCATGCATACGTTCCACTCCCGTTGCGCCAACCTAAGTCGTCACCGTCATGGCTTCATATCCCGATCTCAATCGTTCAGCCCGTCTCTCCGTCATAGACCACACCGCACTCATTCGCAGGGGTTATGGTAGATTTCCGGCGTCTAAAGACCGATCAAATCCTTTGCCTTCACCGATCGATCGTTTATCTTTCGTGCTGATGAACGAGAAGTAGCTTTTATATCCGAGCTCCTAGAAATGCGACAATGGGTAGAGACTCACTTGCGTCGCCATTATAATAATATGGTCGTATTCACAAGTTTCAGGCGTCACTTTTAGCAATTATTACATATTGTAGTTAGAGCGAAGGCTTCCGCAGCGGTTTTTGATCATGCTTCCAGGTTCTCCGGTGCAGCTGCGTGGGTCAATATTCATGACGACAGTTTCTCCTGAGGAAAACTGTCGTCATGAATACTGTCACGCAGCTGCACCGAAAAAACTGGAAGCATTATTACATATTAAAGATATGTCGTATTCCCACACGATGACTCATTAGTCGACCGGAGTTTTAGCGTCGAAACCACGGTCCACCGATACATTATCGAGAGGAAATCCTAAGTAATCTTTTACTATTACATTGAGAGTGGGCCCCAGGAACGATTGAGGAGTAGCCATCCCTTCGAATCCCCGCACGAGCGCTTCAATGATGACCGCTGAAGTTCTGTATCAGGACGATGATTTTCTTGAGCCCTACCTTCCTACATTATTCGCTTCTTCCACTAGAGGGCAGAAAAAAAAGTTTTCCTCCTTTTGCTGGTCGCGTGGAGTGATCAAATGTTCAGCACTGAGGAATAATCGTGGCTAAAAACGACTAAATATAAAGCAAACACCCGAGTAGTCTCCAACGCCTACCGGCTAGTGATGTTTTCCCTTAAGCCTGAATTACACGATATTTGTCCTTGCACAAGTCCGAGGATGCTAGCTAGCATACTAGGACTTGTGCAAGGTCAAGTATCGTGTGATACAGACCAAACAAACTGAAAATCCTGCATGATCGCTAGCATACTAGCTGGTATCCTTGTTTTCGTAATTGGTGCGGTACTAGTTTGATACTTGCTCCTAGTAGGACCTAGCAGCCACCGACCAATCACCTTTGCTGTTTGCAGTGCGGTCGTCAATTTTTGATGTCAGCGCCTCCATAGTCCCTCGTGACAATTACATTGTCCCGCGATCAAATAAACAACTCAAACCTCACAACAATACACAATGGCCTGGATACCTGAGGCAATTGAGGTTGAGGGGCTGCAGCAGCTGAAAGCCGTCGTCTTCGTTCGAAGTCATCCATTTCGGTCGTCAAACTCCCTCCGCGACTGTACTAGATCATATATTCAAGGACTTTAATAAATGCTAGGCGGAACTTTGACTTTGATTTTTTTTGTTGACGGCTGGTGTCCTAACACCCCCCGCCACACGCCTTTTGAGGCGGCTTGCGGGGTAGTATGTAGATGTAGATGTAGATATATCTATTAAACAGACCTTGTGCAAGTTCAAGTATCGTGTGATAGCTCCTAGGAAGGTTTCAAGCATGCTAGGTTTCGTACTAGAAATCTGTACTCGCTAGCATCCTCGGACTTGTACAGGGTCAAGTATCGTGTGATTCAGGCTTTACGGAAGGAAATGGTACGAATCCGGCTGTAATAATTTTATCGTTCCAGAGGAGCGAAAGGCCCGAGAGGAGTCGAAGGACCGAAATGAACGGGAGGAATCAAAGGACCAAATGTAACGGAAGGATTCCAAGGACGGAAAGGAATCTGTGGAATTAATGGTATCAACCAAACAAAATGAATCAAAGGAGCTAGTGGACTCAACCAACTACCAAAAGGAAGAAAAGACGAAACCAGGAAGACGAGGATGAAATAAGACACAACAACGCAATGTCACAATGAATTATATCGAACGACGGTATTTTTGGAAGTAAATGTTGGGTAATAGAACAAACATCGGGTTTGGCTCGATGTTCAAATATATCCCATCATAAGGATTGGAAATTAATTCGGTGAAATAACCAAAAGTTTGGAAAAAAAGCTAAAAGTAAATGTCAGCACTAACAAGGAAATTCCCTGGAGTACTCAGTTATTTTAATCAAATCGCTAAGATTTGAAGTTTTCGCCATTGAGGTTTCCCATCTTGAAGTTCAATTAGGTATATCCATTGAGTATCTGCCCATATATCTTCAACCTTAATTCATATGTCTTCTGAAAGGGGAAGGTCTCTTCATTTTATAAGGGAGTAGCGACTTTCAATTGCGATTTATGTTCTGTTGCTTCCGACAGTTTTGTTTGCGTACAAGATCCTCTCGCCCTCACACCCATTACGTTTTGTTGCACGAATTGTCGGAAAAAAATCCAAACTGGTCGGAGTATGCGTTTTTGCTTCATTTGCACCCACTCGACATAAAATACTCACATTGACAATTCAACATTTGTCTCATATCTCCTTAGTTTTTGTACCTTCTCTTAACCACCCAACTTGCATCACTTTTCATAATCCAATAAGCCAAGCTTTTGCCCTCAATCCAGTGAGTGAACTGCGAGGCGTCTGCATCAGAGATGTCCGATATACTAGTAAGCACCGTGTTTCACCGCATAATCGTCGCAGATTTTATGACAATTTTTTCGCTAAAAAGTAGGGCGCGACCATTATGAGGGGAAATAAAAAATATTAAATTGCGCCGGCATTAGTTCTACTTAGGTCATTTACTATGTACTTAACTGCCTTTATTGCAAAGCTAGGATCTCATGAATGGCAGGCCTATATTAAACAAAATGCATTAAAATTTAAGACTACAAATCGACACTATTGTCTTCCTGTTTAGCGATTAGTTTTAGAATATACAAAAATGGAAAATTCATAGGACAAAAGTGTATCCAACTAACCCCGGTCTCCACTACTCTGTATTTGTGAATGGCAGGTAGAAATGTACGTCAGGTAGATCGAAAATTTTTCCTTTTACAGCAAGTGTCGTGACGAACAGAACTAACATGCGGCGATTATGCGATGAAACGTTGTGAACCAATTTTTGGACTGAAAAAGTAGGGTGTGACGATTATGCGATGAAATACGGTACTAAACTTACTTTTCTTCAGTAAGTTCTTGGGAGGCCGGCGTAATTAACCCGTCTTTCGGCCACGCGCTGAGTCTGTTCGGGTTCGGGCCCACAACGGAGCACTTTCATGGGTGAAGAGGTCCCATGGGAAGGAAAAAATTATTCCTCGGCCTAGGAATGTAAGAGTAAACAAAAGCTGTTGTTCATTGCGCCCCTTAAAACAAGGTCAGTTGCTTCTTCCTCTTGGCTCAGTGTGTGTGGATCCCCTCACGCTCCAAGTGACACATGAAAACTTTTTAATGAAGAAGGACAAGTGAAGGCGAAATGCAATTCCTGTTCGGCCTTGGCGTTCATTAAAGATGGTTCAACTGCGAACATGTTTCGAACTTGTTTCGACACTAGAGATATTCTACGGAAGCATTTGTCAAGAATGCCGATTGAGCCACAGCAGGACTCTTCCTACCCCCCTTTTAACTTGTATGTAGTGCTGGAACGGGAAGTGAAAAAGCCACTGCGTTTAGTCAATGAATTTTTCATTTGTAAGGAAGCCACTTTTTTGGATCCACACTTCAAACGAAGAGGAGTCAATGAAGATGGACCATTCCAAGCAAACTGTAGCGACGACCATCAGTCTTTCGTCAATGACCTTACAAATGAACTGTTTATTGATAAAAAAGTATTGAAGATACATCAGTTTGAACTGCAGCTGATTATTATACTATTATTTTTTGTGTAACGTTCGACGCTCAAACACCGGACGCATGGTCAATAATTAAAAGAGTTTTAAAAATATTTCCAAAGCAATCCTCTTCAAATCATATCAGCCACCTATTCAATCTGCTGCAGACATATGTTTAATTTGTAGTGCTCTTACTTTTTCTCTGTGATGCCTTTAGAACAGTATAATGCTAGAATATCTGCATTTCACGTGAAGTAGTCGAGGCATGATATTGAAAAAGGCCAGCACTAACGAGAGAAGGAGATAAAAAGGGTACGATAGTGTACGAAGCAAAGCTGCTCAATATTCAGAACTCCAGCATCCGCTAAAATTTTATTCAATTTAATTTAGACGAATGTTACCAAACCATGCTTTTTAAACGTTTCGCACCATGCTTGGTGCGAAAAGTGGCAGAACATAAAAAGGTGCGTAGCAGTCAGCTTTTGGAAAATTAAAAATAGGCCAGGTAGGGCTTACAGAATTAATGATACGGAAATAATTACCGCCGAGTCTGTTAAGTACTTTGGGGTCACAATTACTCACGGCATATCTTGGGGAAAACATATTCGGGAAATATGCGGTCAAGCATACACGAAGCTGGGCTTTATCAAGAGAATACTCGGAAAATGTGAAGAGAAACTGAAAGAACGTAGTTATTTTTCAATCGTTAGGCCTCATCTGGAATATGCTGCCAGTGCATGGGATCCATGTGAAGCGGGGTTTATATCGGAATTAGATCGCGTGCAGCGAAGAGGAGATAGGTTTGTAAAACGATGCTATGATAAGTTTACTAATGTGTCTGGATTGTTAGAAGAATTGGGATGGGAATCGCTATCACAGCGTAGATTAAATTATAGGCTGAACCTCTTAACTAAATTTCAGGAAAAACATTTCTCTGACGACGTGAAAAACATACTATTAACCCCTTCGTACTACGGCAGATTAGATCGCGCCAATAAAATAAGAGAGATAGATTGTAGAACCGATAGGTATAAAATGTCATTTTTTCCGCGTACCATTCGGGACCATAACAGCTGCGATCGTCGTCATGAATAGTGCGGATAGTGACATTAGCTAGACTGTAGATCTTTCTCTTTATATTCTCTACGTTCTTGTTTATGTATGATGTAAATATTGATGATCTCATTTATGTATGATATTTGGAAATTGTTGTAGTAGTCTTTGTATCCCTTGCATGTTGGAAATGTTTCTTAGTGAGTAGATTTTAATGGGCGCGTTGCATGTGTGATACACTGGTTTCAATGTAATTTCGGTGTTCTGCCTTATAACCCATGCATGCCTAGTGTGGAAGCACACCCTGTGTGTGGAAGCATACCCTGCCACACACCCTTTGGGTGGCTTGCAGGGTATGACTTAGATGTAGATGTAGATGTACCAAAAACCAGGTATAACCGTGATTCCCGCCAATAGCACATCAGGAAAAACATTCGATACTAAACAAACATAAAAGCTCGAGAAATATACACATGTATAAATTACGATGTCCAATGCGCTGATGCATTGGGCAAAAAAATTTTCAATGGCAAAAGCTATCATGAGTGCATAGTGGCTCCCAGGAAAATACTGAATTGAAATCCAGGCTAAATGGTGCATTACCAACATGCTGAAGTGAAAAAAGTGCATTTAACACAGATAATAAAAGGGGCAACTTGAAAAAAGGACCGAAATGGAACAAAATGTTCAATTATTTCCTTTCAATGGAGGAGAAAGAAGGGAAGGAGTCCGGAAGGGAGGAACGAAGCTGTCTATCACAACTTCTGACGCATCTCACGCTGTCCTGTCATGAACAGACTATCGTGTACTCGTGTAATGATTCGGCTCTGACCAATCACGTGCTTCGCTCGGCGGCAAAGCTTGCGGCAAATAATGGCCAAACTTTCATGGTACAGAATTTTATAGACCGCTGCCTCGCACACCCCCTGGTGTCGTCACCTCGCACTGCTATCCGAGGGTGCAACCATGGTTCGCTCTCGTGGCTCGTGAGAGAGCCCTTCTCCGGGCCGTCGCCATCCCTTCCATACCTCACCACCCAAACGACCTTTCTCCCTCTCTCCCTCTCTGACACCTTTCACCTGCCCGGCTACAGCCTCGCCACAGAAGATTACGGGCCGCTCTTCATTGGCGCTCGACGCACTTGCGGTCCAGGATGGCGTAGGTCGTGCCGACTTTACATTCCCTCCGACGGCTGACCTTAAATCCCAGACGATCATTTCCCACACTTCAAGTGACTTTCATGAGGATGTGCAATTAAATTGCTGACTGCTCACATTATACCTATCTTTGGCTTTTAACGAGTCTGTATGAATCAATTTACTTCCCGAAACGTATAAATTGTTGCAATAAACATGTTCGCACTTAATCTAAGGCTGCAATCGATTCTCGAATGATTTATTCACGATGATTATTCTAGATTAGTGGATTCGTAAAAGGTGATTTGTTCCTCAGATACAAGCATAAGATCCTTATCTTAGGAAAGGGTCTCGGTAAACATGGTATAGGGAATAACTTACAATTGGTTCATCGCGCCTTACGAAGTGTTTCGAAAAGGAGTATTACAATTAGGAAAATACGTCCGTTGACCGTAACATTTTATCGAACACATACTTAAATACTGCCACAAGATCACAACCTTCACTTCAGCACAGCCCACCATGTCGACGAGCAACTTCTGTTAACAGCTGAATTCATTAAACTGACAAAATATGCGAGGTACCCAGCAACCATCTTATCGAGACAAGGTTTCTGTTGCGTCCGAGAAAATTGGACCCAATGCGCCGATGCGTCTTATGAGCCCGTCTCGGCCCACTAAACGCATCAGCGCACATCGGCTGTGGTTTTTCAGGTTAGAATGTACGAAAACAACTACAGAATCGAAATATTTTTCTTTAAATACTTTAGAAGAAGAAAGTGGAATCGTAGCATAAAAAATTAAAAATTATATCAACGTTAATTCATCGTAAAGTCCTATAAATTCGACATCACAGCTGCATAAATCAGTTACGCAGTTATTTTCACTGGTGCCGTCACTTTCAGTTCAATTCATTTATTATCGTGGGCTATTCTGGCCCATGAGAAATTTTACATAATTATTACAAAAGTAAGAAAAGTACATTTATAAATAAAAAAAAGAAGAAATGAAGAATGTGATTACAAAAAAATAATATACATTTTCAATTCCATTAAATGCTAATTCGCCGGTTCTCAGTTTCACATTATATATATACATATCAGGAATGTTGAAAACATCCTTGTTCGGTACATATTATTACATTCATAACCATGATAGAGATCACAGTTTGAAAATGTAGCAAAGAACAATATTAAATACATACATTCTTTCCCCTTTTCACATAAGTTAATAGAGCAGCGTAATATGCAGGGAACTGCCACGCGTCATTTACAAGTAACTTGTACAATTTTGATTTGAACACACGTATTGATTGTTTCTTCTTTCAAATGGTAATGAGTTCCATATTTTAGCAGAGTTCACTATAAAAGATTTACTGAGTTCTGTGCTGGGGGGTATGAACTTCAGCGTCGTGATTTCTGGTAGATATTGAATGGATATTTCTTTTCCAAGTGAATCTTTGGAACAGATAAGGTGGGTTACCAGAGGATAGTATCTTCAAAGTAAGGCAAGTGAGGTGATACAGGCGACGTTGTTTATATTTCAACCAGTTTAAGCGAGCATATGAGCTACTTATCCGATTCCATTTTTTGAGGTCAAAAATAAGGCGTAATGCAGAGTTCATAGTAATTTGCAGTTTGTTGTTGTTTTCTTCATCGAAATTTATCAGCAGTGAAGAGCAGTAATGCAGGTGTGGGAAAACTAATGATTGAACGAGGGTGGTGCGTATTTTAGGGGGTATAATGTTCTTCGGTTTAAAAAAGCTGGTGACAAATTGAAAGCTTCTTTACTACAGCTTATAAGGAAAATATACAAGACGGGTGAAGTTCCTGAAGACTTCCAAAAATGTGTTATGATTCCCATACCAAAGAAATCATCTGCTACGAAATGTGAGCAATATCGTACACTCAATCTATTATCACATGCCTCAAAAATACTTATAAGGATAATCCTTAAACGAGTCGAAAGAAAGTTGGAAAACACTTGTGAGTGTTTTCCAAGTGAGGACCAATTTGAATTTAGAAGAGGAGAGGGGACTAGAGATGCAATACTCTCTTTAAGGCTTCTCATTGAAAAACAAATATCTAAAAATAAACAAACTTATGTTGCATTCGTTGATCTTGAGAAAGCATTTGATAATGTTGTATGGCCAAAAATGTTTAGGATTTTGGAAAAAGTTGGGCTGAAATACAACGATAGAAGGATAATATTTAAAACATACCAAAAAGAAACAGACTTAATTAGAAATAAGAATAAAGAAGACACAGCTATAATAAGGAAAGGAGTTAGACAAGGCTGTCCTCTATGACCAATAATTTTCAATGCATACATCCAAGAAGCAATCGATAAAGTAAGGGAAAATGTTGATGTAGGAATCAAAGTCAATGGGAAGAAAATATATACGTTACGATATGCTGATGATATTGCCATAGTTGCAGAAAAGAAAGAATATTTAGAAATTATACTTAACGAGAAGGAAAGAATTCTTAGAGACCAATATGGAATGAGGATAAATAAGCAAAAGACTAAAGTGATGGTATGCGGTGCTCAAGACTGCTGTGAATCTATAAGGATAAGAATAAATGATGAAGAACTAGGACAAGTTACAGAATGCAACTACTTGGGAAGTAAGATAACAGAAGATGGAAGGAGTAAACGAGAAATTGAGAATAGAATACAACTAGCAAAAATAGCTTTCAATGATAAAAAGACTCTACTGACTTGTAAAAATGTTAGTTTGGAAGTAAGAAAGAGGGTTATGAAAGCTTATGTTTGGAGTGTGGCCCTTTACGGGTGTGAAAGTTGGACTATAGGGAAACATGAGGAGAGCAGATTAGAGGCCCTAGAAATGTGGTGCTATCGAAGGATGCAGACAATCAGCTGGCGAGACAGAATCACCAATGAGGAAGTGCTGAGAAGAGTACAAGAAAATTAGAAGTCTCTGGAGACAGATACAGACAAGGAGACTTAAACTAATAGGTCACATTCTACGAGGCAATGATTTATAAAATTAATAGCTGAAGGTTGTATTGAGGGGAAAAATCGTAGAGGACGTCCTAGATTAAGCTATATGAAGCAGATCATCAATGACTCTGGATGCGTCTCATATGGTGAAATGAAGAGGAAAGCTGAGCAAAGAGCGGAATGGCACGTGCTATTGCCAACCAACCCATGGGTTGATAACCGAAGAAGAAGAATGTTCTCCGATTAGTGTAATATACCTATAGGGCTTTCTGTTTAGTATTTTGTACTGGTTGCTTCCAACTGAGATGTTTATCAAACTTTCGCCACACATAATGTCATTTTTACTCCCATATAGCGAACTACTAATTCCACATTTTTCAAAGGCTTTGTAATAGTCTCGCTTTTCACATTCTGCCACGATTTTTCCACCCAATCACAAGCATTAGACATCGACGGTCATTTCCCTCTTCTCGTCTCGGAGTGACGTCATGAGTTGATGCTTCCACCACTTCCATCACGTTATGAATCCCGCGAACGCTTTATTGAATGAAAAGCCTGGAGTCTGCAAGTGAGAAGATTGATCCTCTACAACAGCAAGATGCGCCTTCAGTGCAGTAGCGAGTCTTATTGCTGACTCCGTTATGTGGGCCTTATTATCGCACACGAATAAAGACAATTTCTTTAGATGACGCCTGGACCACAATTTCTGTAACCACAGCTTAAAACCCTGTCCATCCATCCATCCTTTGAGAAGAATGTGAATATAAATTTCACATGGAATTGCACATTTAGGCAGCGTTTTTCGTTAAAAGGTTAACAAAAGGGGAATTGTGACCCGTCATCGCAAAACGCAAGATCAACGATAGAGCGTGTCTTCTCATCACCAGAAGTCTTTATCAATTCCGTCTTAGCACTTTGAACGTCCACTGTTCTCTTATATGGCACATCAGACGTCAAGGGTACCTCGTTCATGCCCCCGGCTAATCATGTCTCAAAACATATTTTTTCTCAAGTTTATGACGTATTTTTGGAATTCCATTACATTTCTCTTGTGTTCAAGCCGCAGGTTAAGGGGCTAGCTTAGTTCTCGTACGCATGCACCCACCCAATTTCTCTTCAAGAATCTCTCGCACCGAGATGTTGTCCCTGAGAAATAGGCAGCAAACCTATCGCTAATTTTTTCGCTTCAATTAAAATCGTTTTTGTTGAAACAGTAATCCAGTTCTTCTCGTGATTTACTACATAACTCTTAACGTGTTCCTCAAGATTTGGCCATTGAAGAGCACATGAAAGTTTTTTTACTGCTCTCTGCATTTACTAAACCCATCTCCTGCTTCCTCCATTCTCCTTTCATCTTTTCTCACTCAGAGGAGGGCCAAAACAACGCCCTCTTTCATCCGCCCTCTTTCCAATGTGCCGAAGCGTAATTCACGACTTCAAACTAAACGCAATATTTTGGGATAGAATTCTCTTTTTACATCCCATCAGGTCACTCATATTAGAATCCATATTGGAAATAAGTTCGTACTTTTCCACAATTATTGATCACAAAATGTGGAAAAATGCGATACTTATTTTCAATATGGATTCAAATATAAAATACATCCACGAAGTGACGCCTGAAGATGTACAGTGTATCTTTGAGGTTATTTATATTTTAATTTTTCATTCAACACTCGTTGAGTGTAAAAGCAAAGGTGCTCAGGACATAGAAAGGAACGTGTTACGCATTGAGCGACACTGTCACCACACTTCGGTTGAGGGCCTGTTGACTCCCGAATTTATAGTGAGAGATAGGTATATACGTACAACGCAGAGGCTGAGGGGCGACGTCTCCAACAGCCCAAGGCGGACGACTTTTACAGCAAGTGAAATGAAACTAAATGCACATCAATGTTTAAAGCTACAATTTATTTGTGATTTTTAGTGGGTATTGCCAGGAAAATGTTAGAAATTTATCGCTTACTTCTCTTTCAATCGGTTTCATCATCGGAATTCGTCATAAAGACAACCATATTATTCTATGCCGGGCAAGGAAAAATATACCAAACTGTAATTATTTTCCTGGCGAATAAGTTTGCGTCTTATACCTACGTCGGAGTTACAACCAAATACCCCCGGCGCATAAGACGCACGCTGATTTCAAAGCACATTTTGGGGTTAAAAGCGTCGTATTTTTTTAAAGTCATAGCCCTCATCAAATGGATTTATTATAATTACTTCTACAATCCACTGTGGTCAAAAGCAACACGCACGATCCGGATTTCGCATGCTAAAGAATCATCATCAGGTGCTTGATGACAAAGCAACAAAAAGTATTAGGTAAATTGGAATGGGATCTTTCGGCAAAATTACTCTTTTGTTGTCATGAAGGTAATTAAGGTAAAATTTTTCCGAAAATAATCTTGTGTTGTCAAAAGCAGACAAGGACAATGTTGTCGTTACTATGGATGAAAATGTGTACATAGATAAATGTGAAAAATATCTTAATGACAACAAAAGGGTAATTTTGCCGAAAGATCCCCCTCCAATTTACCAAAAAGAGTGCAAAAAAGTGATATCATCCTGCCAAGTGCTATTTCATCCCCGGAAAGCTGCCCGCCTGGTGCAAATGAATCCTGAATCTCCCAAATTCTTCGGTCTCCCGAAGATACATAAGCAAAACATACCTATTAGACCCGTTGTGTCCAGTGTCTCCGCCCCTAACCATCTTCTGTCACACAAGATCAATTCTGTGTTCCGCAGTTATTCCAGATTTAACCCCAAATATGGAATTAAGAATGCAGTGGCATTTGCGAAAATGTTATCAGAAAAAGTGGTTCCCCACAAGTGTACTATGGTGTCCTTTGACGTTACTAGTCCCATTCCCGAGTGTCCCACGGAATGAATCCCTCATTCTGGCGGAAGCCCTCCTTGTGAAAGCCAAAGTACCGCCTTTAGTGATCAGTGAATTACACACAGTGCTCACTACATGCGTGCAACAAACCAGTTTTCTATTCAACGGAATGTACTACCACCAACCAGGCGGTTTGGCAATGGGCTCTCCTCTATCCCCCCTGCTTGCTGACATCTACATGGACAATTTAGAACAGAAGTTATTCTCCTCCAACCACCCCCTGATCAAACACGATCATCATTGGTCCAGGTACGTAGATGATGTATTCTGTGTCTGGACGGGAACAAAGAGACAGTTACACTCATTTTCCAATATTTTGAACTCCATGGACAAAAATGCGAAATTCGCCAGTGAAGTGGAATCCGACGGAGTGCTAAATTTCCTGGACATGTCGGTTAGAATCATAGATGGAAAGTTTGATTTTTCAATATATAGAAAACCGTGCTATTCTGATCAAGTGATACACTACCAATCGCGACATCACATATCACAAAAGTTGGCTGCTTTCCACAGTTTTTTGAACAGATTGTGTCACATTCCTAAGACAGAACAAAACAAAAACAAAGAACTAAACATAATAAAACAAATTGCATTAAACAATGGGTACTCCGTGGAATTAATAGACAAACTGTACCGACAAAAACGCACCCAGACAGCCATGAAGGAGATTTACCGTGAAACACCTAAAGAAAAAGACGCTTCCAAGTGGAGAAGGATCCCCTTCCTGGGAAGCATTTCATTAAAAGTCCAACGGTTATTGCCCAAAGAAGAAGTGAGAGCTGCCTTTTACAACAGGCACACAGTGAAGAACCTGTTAGGAAGCAATAAGGACAAGACGGAAGTGATACAAAAGAGTGGCGTATATGAACTCCAGTGCAATGATTGTGGTATGACGTACGTGGGTCAGACTGGTAGGAGATTTGTGACTAGAGTGAAAGAACATAGAGCCTGTTACATAAACAATAACTATAATTCACAGTTTGCAAAACATTTAATAGAAAATGGACACTCCAGCAATTTTACCCCTAAAATTCTACACGTTCAAGAAAAAGGACCGAAGTTAGATGCTTTGGAAGAATTGGAACTTTTGTACAGGGCGAATTCAAACGAATTTCATATTGTTAACGAACTTTTGTATCCCTCCCGTTCCCCTCTCCTACATGTCCTGGCTCCGACCAACAACATCCTTACTCATCCCACAACCCTCGCTGCCGAGGCCATTGCCTCCTCCCACGACGCCCTATCCAGCGTCCGCTTCCCGAATTATGTCCAATACCCTAGCTCCTCCCCCTCCCCATCCAATCAAACCTAAAGGTCTCCCACTCCCCGCCCATCCAACCCAATACCTTCCCAACGCCTTACCTTTGACTTCCCCTCCCTCCCCTTCACCCGCCCCCCTCTCCTCTCCTTCATCCATAGAATTTCATATGTATATATAGAGTAGAAAATATATCATGTGTACCTGATGATGCTGCACTGCGGCGAAACCGGTCGTAAATAAATCTTTTACAATGTGGAATTGCAAAGTTAATCCTTCTATCCCTGATATCTTGTCGGCCCCGGTGGCGGAGGGGTAAAGTCCTCGCCAGCTAACCCTAGGGTCGCGGGTTCGAGTTCTGCCTGGTTAGAATATTATCTGCCGAGGACATGGGTGTTTGTGCCTCGTCCGTTGTTACTGTTATTCACCCGACGTAAATTGGCCCATTGTGCTGTATTCGGGATAGTAAAGATAAATAAATAAATATCGAAGAATTCCATCGGGTGTGGTCTGAAACCATCGTTCAATTGTATTTCTCATAACAAAGTCTTGTACACGCACAAACTCATTACAAATTGAATGACACCCTATAATTAAATGAAAACTAAAAATTCTATCGGCCGTATTCATAGATTTTAAATGAATTCCGGGTTGAGGAGGTTTATCTTAGTTCGATCTAAGTGCAGTTTAGAACGGTACTAAAAGTTGGTATTCATAGCTCGAGCTGAGGGCTGAAATCAACCGTAAGAACTAATACCTGTAAATGTTAACGGACACTACTACGAATGAAATAAAAACGAAATATTACCGACTACAAACTCACTACATGAAAAACCAAGGAAGGCGTAACTATTCAAAGTGAAAGAATTAACTATACAAATTATTATACCGAGTACTAAAACTATTCTAAGTGTAAGCCTAACTTCTAATGGATAAAATTTAAGAGTAACACGTTATCCCCAAAAACTGAACTAACAAATAACAACGTTAATGAACGACGTACCCTGAGAACAACAGTGCTATTATTCTGCTGCCTATAAATGTACTCACCAACGTAAGAATTAACCTAAACTACAAAGCCAAAACTATTCCTATCTCCAAACTATCTATTTATACTACTCCTATAAGTAGCTGTAACGAAGAAATTGCTCGTTATGATCCACAGAGTACCTTCGATAATCACCATAACACATATGCTGAAGAGAAAATGGCTACACTAGCAACTTAGTCTCTACGGTAAACCATGATTCCAATGGTTTAACTTCCTCCGCACTAAATTTACCGGAACATAAGTCGGTCAGCGCTAAAATTACACTATGAATACGGGTTTAACCGAATCACCGGTCTAACTTCTTTAAGCCAGTCTTAGACTTAGACTAGTGCAACTATGTATACGGCCGTATGGATCTAAATAGGCTTTTCACTGGAATCAAGGTGCATACGTTAGTGGCACGAGGAAAGAACTCCACGTAAAGAAAGGAGTCCGTCGCGGGGGCGGGAGGTTAAACGGTGGACCGTGAATAACCACTCTCCCAAACTGGATGGAGCAAACCCATAATCCCAGTCGCCGACGTGCCTATCCCCTCGTCACCTCTGACCACAAGTATGCGTTCCATTCAGGACAAAACTGCTCGAGGACCTCGCCTCGTTCCCTCTCCCTTTCATCCATAGTTGTATTTTTCCCTTCTTCGTACAAAAGCAATTTTAAACCCCCACACCAGATAGATGACCCAGGGAAACCCCAAAAACGGTGGCTGGAATAATATCGAAAGACAATGGCCGTAACACCTACAGAATGAGGAAAAGAAGGTGGGAATACGAGATTGGGTTGAAATCCAAGACTTAAATATTTTAGTTCTGGCGTCTACGCAGGTATTTAGCCGCTAGTTGAAAGAGTAATAAGTATTATCCTTGCCAAATCATTATTCAGGCAAAATGGTAAAAGCATTATTGGCGATATAAATCTCTGTAAAAAGAGACGTTTTACGCGTAATCTGGTTGAATGCCATAATTAATGAAATTTATATTGTGGAAAATTGCCAACTTTCATTACATAAATCACTTTGATGTGATTATCGATTATGGATACATATCGGGAGAGTTTTTAGGATTGTTTCCGATACTATTTTTTTAAACGGAAGTAACTGGGTAATTATCGGTTCCTGAGGTTCTTTATTCGACTTATCTCGTCGTAAAAATATGAATCGTCCGTGATTTTCTTTTCTAGATAAAATATTCCTCTTCCATGGACGTTGAAATGTCTCAGTCCCTATCCAAGTAGATGACAAAAGGCGTTAAGGAACCGTCCATCAGCTCCTCTCCCTTCATCTTGAATATGAAGGTCATCCATTTTTGAATTCTCCCAATACAGTTCCCACGTCCCGTAAAATAACAATATTCTGGGCTTAAGGCAGTACGAGCGATATAGTTCTCATTGTCATAATAGAGACCATATTCGAATCATACGTTTTAATTTCACCAGCTGTAGGACACATCAATTCAATATTGAATTATTAATGGTGCAATAATATAGTTTTATATGACATAAATTGTAAGTAATTAATTGAAAATATCCAAATAAGTCTTTAGCTTGACTCATTTTTTTCGCGCGGTGCATTTGAAACTCCCTCAAAACGGAAGCTTTTTTGTGATACCCAAGAACCTACTGCGGTGACAATATGATTTATTTTCAAATATAGTTGACAAAAAAATACAAACTACGCACTGTTAGTTCTTTTACGACATGTAAGTGTTAGAAATACCTCATTTTGTAAAGAATGTCTCTCTGCAGTGCATACACGTACCATTTCCCATGTAAAAGGGCTGGTATATTTTGGCAAATATCTCCGAAATTAATGTGGTAAGGGGTAGAATTTTTGGTGTCATTGGTTAGGTGAGATATTATTCCTTAAAATGACACCAAATTCATTGATTTCTAAGTGAAATTAGTTTTCTTTCAAACTGCCTTAAGTTATCTCTCTGTTGTTCTAGACTAACTAGGTAAAAAACAAATTAATTATTTTCAAGTATCATTATATCCTTTTACGTGGAGAGATCTTAGAGCAATAGTTTCCATAGTACTGTTACCTATGATAGGACAAAACGAACTCTTGGTACTAATGTGATAACAGTATCACGGCATGTTCGTGATCGCAGAGGATTTTACTGAGCCGTCGGTCAAATTGTCAATCGTATTACTCGCACTGTATCCAGTTGTTTCGAATAGAACACAGTTTCTTCGGACAAGGATGAAGAGTTCAACCACCATTGAAATCAGTAGCTCTTGGATGTCACTAAAACCTCAAGTCATTTGCATAATTGAGGATGAATAATTCGCTTTGGTGGAGGGAGGGAAGAGGGAATCCGGCCAATGAAGAGACGGTTCGCGGTTCTCTCAACGAAGGCGACGAGGAATATTCCATCGTTTTGAGGCGCATATGCGAGCGAAAGAAAACACTGAACTACAAACACACTTCTGTTTACTTGGATTGAAAAATCCTGCTTCGGCCGATGAAATTCGTCACCAAACTCAAAACATAAAGTATGCGCCCGATTATTCCACGACTACGGTCTCAAAGACAACATTTGCCCAGACATGGGAGCCGACAGAAGCGTCATTTGTAAGGAACTACCACTTTAAACGTCCATTTCTGAAGTAATTCGCTCATCTATTTTAGGCGGAAGTCAATGTACGACCCCTGTATTTTATGTTTATTCAATTTTTCAAAAGTTTGTGCTTCTAAAACAGTTTTCAATCAAAGAGATCCGTTTATTCGGGTTTTTCCCGCGTTGGTTCATTTTTATGGACAACAGTTTCTCTTACGTTACAGCTAGCGTCGCCAGGACAAGGATAAACTAAAAAAATAATTTTCAGGACCTGACGACGCTAGCATTAACGCACCGTGGAAGCCTCCAAAGTCGGAATGTTCTTTCTGGTTCAAATTGACATTTTCGGTAATATTTTGAGAATTCTCCGCAAGAACCTATGTTAAAATCTCAATTTTAATGTCTGAATTATGTACATTAAATATAGTCAGAGAACCCTAATTTCTTGACATCTTAGTTCATTATTTTCTTCACTTCACTTCAGAGATACTATAAGTACTGAAGTTCTAAGAATTTATAGAATAAACGATTTCCGAGACCAGAGGTACCTTGAGGACGACAGCGGCACTTAAGTAGGGATCGAGATTCCGTGGAATAACATTCGCAACCGCCAGGGTATGAACCCGGGCCCCCCGAATGGGCACTCGATGCCTCATCGACCGCTGTAACGATTAATGTTACATTTTGAATTAACTTTTAATTACTAAAATAGAATTGTAAGGACCTTGGCTACATGTTACCTTACAAAATAGCAATCATACACGTGCAAAAAGTGCAACAGAAGAGAAATGCTTGATCTTGTTAAGACAGCTTCCAATGGCCAATCCATGCTGGGCGACAACATTTCTATGACTCCAAATGTCTTTCAGTGCCTCGATGGTAGAGCAAGGAGCAGGGGATTACTTTGGCTTTTTATTTTCAGGAGGCCAGGTGATTTTAGAAAAATCAACACCAAAGTCCACAGGACACACAAAGAATGATAAAAATATGAAAATCCACCAAATTAAAGATCGAACAATATCTTTATAAATCCTCAAAATTCTTCCAGGAACAAAACATGCCTACTCTGGACCAGCAAGACAATCAAATTCTCCCAAGCATATAATTAAACAACCGTTGCCAAGCAAAAAAACCGATAAAATCCAGCCAAGGCCCTACAATTTTTATTTAAGAAATTTAAAGTGATTAAAAATGTAATATTAATCGTTAAGCCGCATAGAACACTTCAAAAATTTTGGTCCTCGGATGAAAAAGTCAAAGAGAGATGCTACTTCGCTCTGGCTAGGCCACACCTCGAATACGCCGCGAGCAGTTGGGACCCTGGTCAAGTAGATTTAACCAAAAAAATGATAAATAACGATTTAAATCAGCACGCTTCGTTAAAAACTGCTGCGTGCGAACATGTGTTATTACAACTTTTAGAGGGATTAAGGTGGGAGCCCCAAGAGACTCGGAGGCTACACGCTAGGCTTAGCTTGCTTGAGACATTCAGAACTGATTTTTTTTAGAGCAACACAGAGAATATTATCCTGACGCCTCACTACATTTCTAGGTCTGACAGACGCGATAAAATAAGAGAGATACACTGCCGAACAGATAGGAGCAAAAACTCTTTCTTTCCGCGCACAATAAGCGATCACAATGAAAACTGAGCTCCACTAAATACACTCTCATAGGACATTTCACCATTTCACCTCCAAAACTTTTACATCTTTACACGGCTGGTGACCTACCACCCCCTGCCACACGCCCATGTGGCGGCTCGCGTGGTAGTATGTAGATGTAGATGTAGAAAATGTTCAACACGCTCGAGAGATAGAGGAAGCGTGGCCTCAATCCACTCCTTAAAAAAGGGGCCCCCAAAGGCCCTCCTCTCCCGCCTCAGTGGACCACCACCGCCTCCCCCATTCCAACTAGGGCCTGAGTTCTCTCCCGGGCGACACAAGTGGAAGGACGATGCGTGCCTCCTCCTCCCACCTCTCTCTTCTGTCTCAGAGGACCAGTTTTCGTTCTCCTCGTCTCCTCAGCGCCCCCCACTCCCCTCCATTCCGACCCCCTCCCTCCTTCCCTCGCCTCGCCGTCCGGCGGTTCGTCGCCCTCCGCTTCAGCACACGAGGGTGGACGGGCCCCGAGCAACAGAACTACTATAAACGAACTTTGCTGTTTGGGCGGGCAGAAAAGGAAAATAAATAAAATGCGTTATTGGAAATCCCAGGACATTTGACGAATGATTATTTACATATTTATAATTCAGACATCATTGCGGTTACAACGGCATAACTCAAACCTCTATCGCATCGTTAGTTTCAGAATTAGCCGAGGTTTACAACTTTCGCAACAACTTGCGTAAAACTCAACGTAGAAACAATTTTTTTCCTTTGATTTGTTATAAACATGTTTGGCTAACTTACATCAATATCCGTTACCTCTACAATAAATATTAAGAGAATGGCGGTAACATAAATTCGGGCCATCGGGTTTTGAGCGCCGAAACCAGGGCCTTTTTTCAAAATAAATATCGTTAAAGTGTAGATAAGGGTAGGAAAAATTGTTGACACGCATCAGTAAACGTAGAAATGATCATTATATCGTATGCATTTTATTTCGTTAAAATCGGTTGACAATACTTGAAGGTACAGCGTCTGAAACTCAACGGACTCGACTTTTTTTAATGGACAGTATGAACTTCCACGGCGAGAGTCCGACCCGATGCCATCGTCGCTATATCTACGAGTCAACCGAATGTATTTACGCTTGTTGTTCACCCGAATGGCAAGCGGGAATTATTCTTTAAAAGAGCGTTCGCGTAAATGCAAAATGGTAGTCGCAAGGCAGTTACCAAATCAAAATATTAAGCGCTGGAATTGGTATGTATCGGAAAAAAGAAATTATAAAATACACTCAAGGTAGTCCGAGCGAGATACATAGTTCCCATTGTCATAATAGAGACCATATTCGAATTTTACCTTTTAATTTCACCAGCTGTGAGACACTTGAATTAAATATTGCATTATTAATGGTGCAATTATACAGTTAACTATGACAGAAATTGTAAGTAATTAAATGAAAATTTCTAAATAAGTCTTTAACATGACTCATTTTTTCGCGCGGTGCGTTTGAAACTCCTTAAAAACGGAAGGTTTTTTGTGATCCCGAAGAACGTATTACGGAGACAATATGATTAATTTTCAAAAATAGTTGAGAAAACACACAAACTACACGCTGTTAGTTTTTTTACGACATCTAAGTGTTAAAAATACTTCATTTTGTAGGTAATGTCTCTCTGGAGTGCATACACGGACCATTTCTCGGGTAAAAGTGCTGGTGTTTTTTTTGGCAAATATCTCGGAAAGTAATGTAGTAAGGGGTAGACATTTTGGTGACATTAGAAGGGTGAGATGTTTTTTTTTAATTCGACCAAATAAATTGATTTATAAGTAAAATGATATTACGCTCGGACTACCTCAAACGAGCGTTTGCGTAATCGCAAAATGGTATTCGCAAGGCAGGTAGCAATTCCCAATATTAAGCGCTGAAATAGTTATGTTTCGGAAAAATGAAATTATAAAATACAATTAAGCAAACACATCCGAGTAGAGGTATGAGTCATTTCTAATTGAAGGAATATGCGAAGAACACTTTGTAGGGTCCACAAAACAAGTCATTAAAATACCGGTACAAACGGATACTTCGACGCACCCGAGGATGCGATCACTGGTTGTACTTCATTTAAATAAATTGCTCTGTGCAAACCACAAAGTGCCCTGCGTATTTTTCTCCAGCAATTCAGAGCTTCTTGGAGTAATGCTTTGCTACGTCGGTAATATCAAGTGACATTACTTCAAAAAGACCTCGAGGAACTGAAAATGTCTTCAGGATGCAGATTTGGCGATGAACATGCATTCTACGTCGTAATTTTGAGGCGTTCCCAATGAATGCGTAGAACATCAACATTCTCGCGTTTTCAACCGGGTGATGTTTCAGATATAAATCGCATGCAGCGGAGGGACGCTAGATTTGTTAAAAATTGTTATGATAAACATAGAAGTGTTACAGAATTGTTGAGGGAATTAGGGTGAGAACCTCTATCCAATCGAAGGGAGAAAATCTTTTACAAAAGTTTGATGTAGACTATGTTTTGCCCGACGCTGAAAATGTTTTGCTAGAGCCAAACTATTATGGTAGGAACGATCACAGGAATGAGATTAAGGAAATAGACTGCAGAACCGATAGATTAAAGATGTCATTTTTTCCACGTATACAATAAGGGACCATGATAGTTGTGATAGATCAGTTCTAGGATACTGACTAGGTAAAATAGGTTTTTCATTAGTGCTAAATGTCTTAACATGAATTGTAGATACTAACCTCGCATGCAATCTCCGGCATGATATACTCCTGCATGTCTTAGTGTCTTGTAGTGCTATTCATTTGTCACATTAATAATACTAACCAGTAGTTATATCTTGAGTGGTATGCTGCATGGTAGCATGTTAGTCTTCGTATCACTCTCCTAGTTTGTGGTCTGATTGCGTACCGTTGTCCTGAGTCAGGACTCCTGACTGCTTTGGCCTGCGCCTGGCATTCGGGGGAACGCGGGCGGTTCTGATTTGCACTGGGATGAGTGCTGCATGCCTGGTGTGGAATCACCCCGTGCCACACACCCTAGTGGTGGCTTGCATGGTATTTCGTAGATGTAGATGTTGGAAAGCCGAGATCTCAACATTCTACGCTTCACCGTTCATAACAAATTCTTTGCTGGAGAGCAGAACGGAGTCACAAAACGGAGGGTGAAGGAAGAGAGTGGTGAGGGAGGCGACGCTGCTTGTTCTTCGGTTCGTGTGACGGGCGGGGGAAGGGGAAGGCTTTGGCGGTCGGAGACGAGGAGAGGGAGGGCGCGTTGAGATTTTAGGCCGAAGCATGGGGACGGTGTGTGCGACAGCCAGGGGGGGGGATGGCGGGGGAGAGGAGGAAGAAAGGAGGAGGGGGTTGGTTGTTTTTGTCGGAGGGAGTGGGTGGGTGCAAGAGGCGGAAAATCGGGATCCCTGGAGCGCGGCTTTCGCTGTGTTTCCCTCATCCCCCCCTCGTCCCCACAAGTAGTGTGGAGGGCCCCAGCATCTCTCTTTTCGGGGACGGAGGGGTGTGGGGGGCCCAGAGACTCCTTTCATCCCTCCAACTCCAGCCCATACTGGGCGTTTAGGGCCGATATCAGTCAGGAGGCCTCAGCGTCACGCGGGAGACCGACCATTCATCGAAGGGGATGATTGAAGCGGGGCTCAGGGGATGAATTGCCCCTCCTTGTCCCTCGTCGACCCACCCGCCCCTCCCGCCCCCCTCAGAACCGGCCACCGCCTCAAAGGCCCACGGAAACGCACTTCTAACGCCCCGTTTCCATGACTACCAGTAGGGTCGGAGCGGTAGTAAATGTGGTAGCGATAATGTCCTGTTTACATTACTAGGGTTAGAATGTTAGTTAATATGGCGGCTTAACTAACTCGCATTTACACGGCATTCTTTAACCCTTGTTAACATGCTGGCGGCCTCTGGCAGAGAGTCAAGAAGGTGATGTAGCCCACCTAGCCCACAGCACAACAAACATCGCAAGTCGCGTTTCATTTGTTTCCTGGGCTATGTTCAGCTTTATTCACGGAACTTGCATGGGCGAGAAAAAGGATTGAATATGCAAATTTTTCGCACGGTTATACTTTTCATTCATTAGTATTTAAATGTACACACATCACTTCATCAATAAACATCACTTTATGCATCGAAAGTTGAAAATTGAGAGAGTAAATTTCATTAATAGAAGGATGTCTCACTATGCTACACTAATACGTTATTGTGTCTTTTGCACTCTATTATGATAGATAAAAACAATTCAAGATGTTATCTAGACATTCAATATTTGTAAATAACTTCCATTTAGAGTCCTTGCCTCAATATATGAAGAGGAATCAACGACTTTTTCTGACAAGTTCTGCCCATGGCCCGAACTAGATTGCGCTTTTAAGGAAAATTTTGAACTTAATATACGGTTAATCATTCACTAATGAATTAAAATACATAATGCAACGAGGCACGGATGCATGAATACGGAATATGACAATAGAAACTCGCTTAATACATCGTACGTTTCAAGTAAAAGCTGCAAAAGTGGACTGGATCACTGGAACTACTATTATAACTGACCTGCGTTTACACGAGTTGTAAATGATGGTTACCAGCGCCAACTCTAGTAACTCCAGCGCGGTTAAAAAGTAGACTAGGGTCAGCGCCAACCTGCGTTCACACGGCGAACTTTTACTCCTAGGGATAAGAGTTAACCTGGTTAAAGGCTATTAATGTAAACAGGGCATAACCGACTTGCGCACACACGACGATATCCCCTGAGCATGGTGGAAATGCTGATGCCCTCCGGTGGAGTGTGAAGAAATCGACGAGAGAAAATCGAAGCGCCCGACCCATTGCGCATCCCTGAAAAAGTTGATTTCGTTTCGCGGAAGAAATGTGCGCGTAGCATTCGAATCGGATAAGTCCCGCGCATTCACTCACCACCACTGATTGCTCATTGACTTGCTGCACTCATTATCCCTAAGACTCTCTGCTGTCGAGTGATGCCGAGTTTCGTTCAACCTAAACAGGTCAACGAGAGTGTGGTCAGCGATTCTACTGAATGAAACCTCCAAAACAAATCTTTCCCTTGGTTCAACCTGGATGGAAATAACTTACTTGATTGTTTTCTCGAGTTGTTGCGATCGGATTGAGATCGTCATTAAACAGCTGAGGTTAACACTAAAAACAACAACAGTGTGCATTGGGTTTGATAATCGATAATCAGAAACGCGTCAATGAAGTGCACGGTTTTGTTAGTCACTCGTGTAAATTTAATGGAAGACCTCGAATTTAACGCGTGTTACTCACCGACTGTTTTGGGACCGCAGGCTAAACACTTAAAATGGCCAAGTGGCGTAAATACAGCAGATTTACAATTGCGCTTTCAATACACGATAGTAGTTAAATGTATGGTCATTGGATTGTTAAGGTCATTTTGTCCTAAGTGTTAGTCGGCTACTGGACGGGGAAATAGAACTCGAGTCAACAACTGGTGATCGAGCATTGTCGAGAGATATTCCCGTCTTAGCGGATCTTCGCCCGTAAAGCTCCAACTCTTGAGCTTCTAATAACTTGAGGGTTGCCTCCGATGTCATTGTTACATTTGATACTAATATATAACAAACATATAACATATACTATAAAATTACTAATATTTAACATTGTTACATTTGATACTATAAATAACGCCGAGTCTGTTAAGTATTTAGGGGTCACAATTACTCACGACATATGTTGGGGAAAACATATTCGGGAAATATGCGGTAAAGCATACACGAAGCTGGGCTTTATCAAGAGAATACACGGAAAATGTGATGAGAAAGTGAAAGAACATTGTTCTTTTTCAATCGTTAGGCCTAATCTGGAATATGCTGCCAGTGTATGAGATCCATATGAAGCGGGGTTGATATCGGCATTAGATCGCTTGCAGAGAAGAGGAGCTAGGTAAGTAAAACGATGCTACGATAAGTTGGCTAGTGTGTCTGGCTTGTTAGAAAAATTGTGATGGGAATCGCTATCACAGCGTAGATTAAATTATAGGCTTAACCTAAATAACTAAACTTAAACTAACTAAATTTCAGGAAAAACATTTCTCTGACGACGTCAAAAACATACAATTAACCCCCTCGTACTACGGCAGATTAGATCGCGCCAATAAAATTAGATTGGTAGGTAGATTATAGAACCGATAGGTATAAAATGTCATTTTTTCCGCGTACCATTCGGAAACATAACAGCTGTGATCTTCGTCATGAATAGTGTGAATAGTGACAATAGGCAGACAGTAGATCTTTCTCTTTATATTCTCTACGATCTTATTTACGTATGATGTAAATGTTGATGATCTCATTTATGTATGATATTTTGAATTCTTAGTAGTAGTCTTTGTACCCCTTGCATGTTGGAACGATCGACGATAGAATGTTTCTTAATTAGTTGATTAGAATGGGTGCATTGCATGTGTGATACACTGGTTTCCATGTAATTTCGGTGTTCTGCCGTATAATTCATGAATGCCTGGTGTGGAAGCACCCCCTGTCACACACACTTTGGGTAGCTTGCAGAGTATGACGTAGTTTTAGATGTAATAGTAAGTGAATTATAATAGTGAGTGAGTGAAAATTGCCATTCCAAATTTCCAGCTCCTCTTATGGATTTCTCTCCAAAAGGGTTTGTATGATATTCTCTCGCCACAGCAGAACTGCGAGTGATTCAGAGGCAGAGGTAATGGCACTAAGGCGAGACTATTGGCCAACAATTGGAGGATTTAAGATGCCTTTTATCGGCATTTCATGCACGGAATTTTGACCGAAGAGCAACTAGAAGAGAAGAAACGTTTTACTGTTCGGTGGCCTGGACCAGAGACGCTTGTACCGTCTAGCATCTTCAACCGAAGTGATTTATGTTCACCGCAGCCTCTTGAATGCTATCATTTAATAAATATTATTGATAATGGTATTATTGCCGAAAATCAACGATGAATGTCGATAGCGAAGCGAAGGCGAAATGATACCGAGGCAGTTCACTGGCGCGCTCTCGTATTTCGCCGAGGCATTACTGCTCCTAAGCAGTATATTCCATCACTTCTTCCACCCACCTTCAACATACCGAGGTTGACTTCCCCTCTCGCTCGTGAGAAGCTTACCAGTGATTAAGAAGCTTGAAAAAAAAACAATGGGCTAACGGAAAACAATTCCCGGCGGTTTAACACCGGGTCCTCAACGGATATATTTGATCCGACGGTTTCATCAGGACGCACGATTTGCGCTCTGCTCTCTTCAAAGTCAGCTTTTTGCTCCGTCCTCCAGGGTTCCCCGAGCACCACCCTCCCTCTCTCTCTTCTCCCTTCCTCAACTCACCCCCTCCCTCGCTCACTCCCCCTTTCGATGAAATTTGACTCCGTCATCATCTTGCGGTCCTCATAAGCCCCTTCGTCCCTCGGAAAGTCCAAGCGGGAACACTCGGAGGAAAGGGCAAGTACGCGAAAAGGCGGTGCGACCGCCCATTTCCTTCATCTACATCTACATAATACCCCGTGAGCCGCCGCATGGGCGTGTGGCAGGGGGTGTTAGGTAACTAGCCGTGTAAAGATGAAAAAGTTTTGGAGGTGAAATGGTGACATGTCCTATGGGAGTGTATTTGGAGGAGCTCAGTTTTTATTGTGATCGCTAATTGTGCGCGGAAAGAACGAGTTTTTGTACCTATCTGTTCGGCAGAGTATCTCTCTTATTTTATCGCATCTGCCAGACCTAGAAATGTAGTGAGGCGTCATGATAATATTCTCTGTGTCGCTCTGAAAAATATCAATTTTGAATTTATCAGGCAGCCTAAGCCTAGCGTGCAGCCTCCGAATCTCTATGGGCTCCCACCTTAATCCCTCTAACAGTTTTGTAACACTATATGTTCGTTCGTAGCAGTTTTTAACGAAGCGCGCTGCTTTTCTTTGTATTTTGTTAATTTTTTTGATTAAATCTTTGTGAGCAGGGTCCCAAATGCTCGCGGCGTATTCGAGGTGTGGCCTAAACAGAGCGAAGTAGCATCTCTCTTTCCCCTCTCCCACACGCTCAAGATTCGCCCACTCCTTGGGTTCCCTAGAAACTGGTCACGCTTCGATCTCATTACAGTTTATTTATTGAAGAATACTTCGAATATCATGGACGGAACGAAGAACAAACGTGTCCATTCTCGCCCAGCTGAAAATTGTGATAAGAGACCGACTGCTGCCAACAATATATCGCAACTCCCTCAAATTCTTCGGCCACGTTGTAAGGCGTATTAGCCTAGAGAATATAGTGCTCCAAGGCAAGGTCCAGGGCAAAAGACACCGAGGAAGGCCACCGTCTGAATGACGGAAAGACCAAATAAAGACACTCACTAATCTAAATCTGAGTGAAGCGGTCCACGCGGCCCAAGATAGAGAAAAGTGGCGCCAGATAGTCCGAAAAACATAAAGTTAGTCCATATGGGTCACAACGCTCGATATCGAGCCAATGATGAGAGAGAGAGAGTATTGTAATAATGGTTGACATGTATTTGTTGCAGGTGTTTGATTTATTGAAGGAGTGGAGATGAGGAAGATTGTTGGGAGAGGTCAAAGGGGTAGTGACGTGTGACGGAACGAAAAGATATCACATTCAACTTTACTCTCAACCGAACGCGCTCTGTGGAAAATAAGCCAATTAAAATGCTGTAGGTCTTGATTAATAATAAAAGTTATACGGCCCCGGCACAGGCGCCACCGTAAGACGAATGCTGAAGACTGCGCGGATCTCAAACACCGTGTAATTCAAAAATTTTGCGGGACCTTTGAGTCGCCTGCCTTGGGGTCCGACTCGAGTCACGTGAGATTATCTGACCAGCGAGGATGCTCCAGGTGCTGAACAGACTGTTCACTGAAGTATTGTCCAGCTATCTCTGATGCGCTTCTGCTGATGGTGGGTTGCCCTCGCTCAGTCATGAGTATCATCAATGTGGACTCAAGGCACGCACTCAGAATTCACCTTAGGTGAATTAGGGGGGTCAATACTCCCAGGATTTTCCCTTTTGGGGGGTGAACTCCAGGATTGTCGCTGACAATAAATAGAGCGTGATAGAATTTCAGTCGGGAGACAAACTTCATAGTTATCACGATAAAAAATGAAAAGATAGAAAGTAAAATGAATGCTGTTAAGCATCTATGAATGTATTGATTGAACGATTTGAAATTAGAACCAAGCTCCATAGGCTTGTAGTTTCCAGGAGTTGGGGGGCTAAAGTCCGTTCGACTCCCCTCTAAAGGGTTCGCGCCTGGATACGGCCATTTTTTTCTATTTCATGTGCTAGTATGTCCTCCTGGGCCTATTGTGGGTCGATCACGCAAATGTCAACAAGTGGCGGGCCGAGTGAGAGTGGCTCTCTAGATAATGCTTGCTTGCTCTCTAGGTAATTCATGCTTGGTACGAAAAGTGGCAGATGGAACTAAACATAAAAAAGTGCGTAGCAGTCAGCTTTTGAAAAAAAGAAAAATAGACCAGGTAGGACTTAGAGAATTAATAATATGGAAATAATTAACGCCGAGTCTGTTAAGTACTTAGGGGTCACAGTTACTCACCCCATATCTTGGGGAAAATATATTCGGGAAATTTGCGGTCAAGCATACACGAAGCTAGGCTTTATTAAGAGAATACTCGGAAAATGTGATGAGAAATTGGAAGAACGTAGTTATTCTTCAATCGTTAGGCCTCATCTGGAACATTCTGCCAGTGTATGTACGATACTATGATAAGTTTAGCAGTGTGTCTGGATTGTTAGAAGAATTGCAAGATTATAGAACCGATAGGTATAAAATGTTATTTTTTACGCGTACAATTCGGGACCATAACAGCTATGGTCGTCGTCATGAATAGTGCGAAAAGTGACAATAGCTAAGCAATAGATCTTTCCCTTTATATTATCTACGTTCTTATTTATGCATGATGTAAATATTGATGTTCTTATTTATGCATGATATTTTGAATCCGCAGTAAGTAGTAGTCTTTGTATCCTTTGAATGTAGGAGCGATTGACGATAGAATGTTTCTTGGTTGGTAGGTTTTTAATGGGCGCGTTGCATGAGTGGTGCGCTTGTTTCAATGTAGTTTCGGTGTTCTTCCGTATAATTCATGCATGCCTGGTGTGGAAGCACCCCCTCCCACACACCCTTTGGGTGGCTTGCAGGGTATGACGTAGATGTAGATGAAGTACCAAACGAATGATTTGGAATGAAGTCGGCAGGAGTGTTTCGGAAATTCGATCCTGCTGGCGCGATATCAATGAATTTTCACATTTCGAAAATAACTACAACGTCATGACAACCTGGACACAGTGAAGTGTGCTATTTTCCCAACGTCAGCGACACACGATGACATCCTGTACACATCGAGGACAATTATCTTACACCTGTGGCTTAAGATTAATCTTTCCATAAGGAAATTTACATTAAATCGGCTATAAATTTGAAATAAAAAAAACTGTGCTCCCGGTGAAGCCACATAAATCTTGCTTTTTCAAAAAAATATCCTGAAAACTCTTCCAAGGAATGCCCCACTTCTGACATAAAAGGCATTATCAGATTACAGGTCGTGATTTCTCGCACCGTTCGCAAGATGCCGACGAGTCCGCTATGAAATGGAAGTCGGGAGGAGGTGAAAGCACTGCCCTGCACCGAGTAACCGTAGGAGTGACGAGGATTTGCAATCAGGCGCCGCTGGAAATCAAACTCGGCCCCGGGCGTAAGAGGATTCGGCGCGGCACGCAGACGGCAGCCGCGATAATGCGATGAGAGTTATAGCGTAATCCGCTTGGCGAAGGAGGTGGAGAGGGGATGCAGTCGGGTGGTAGAAGGTGAGATGGAAGGAGGAGAGATGGAATCTGTCCTTCATACCACACGAAAGCTATGAGAATCGCGACTGTGATATGATGCACTCAAATAGCAAGTCACGAAAAAATAAAACGTTGTCTGATGTAAGTTTTTTACGATGGTGAAAAAATGGCTTTTTTCTTGTCCAAATATCGATTGGACATTATAAATGAGTTCTACGGTTAAATAAACTGCAACAATTTGCAATATAAAACAAAGAATGTTAAATGGCAAAGCATCTATTGTCATAACGGAAGCTCAACTCTGGTCCTAATGACCTTTGAAAACACTTCAAACTCCCCTGTTTATATTGCTATTTTTTAATGCATTATATCACAATAATGCGGGAGTCAAATATGTAATCTTCTTCTACATCCACGTCATACCCTGAAAGCCACCCAAAGGGTGTGTGGCAGGGGGTGCTTCTACACCGGGCAAGCTTGAATTATACGGCAGAAAACGGAAACTACATTGAAACAAGCTCATGCAACTCATGCAACGCATCCATTAAAAATCTACCAACCAAGAAACATTCTATCGTCAATCGTTCCAACATGCAAGGGATACAAAGAGTAATACTACAGATTCAAAATTTCATGCATGAATAAGAACATCAATATTTACATCATGCATCACTAAGAACGTAGATAATATAAACAGAAAGATCTACAGTATAGCTAATGTCACTATTTGCACTAGTCATGATGACGATCATAGCTGTTATGGTCCCGAATGGTACGCGGAAAAAATAACATTTTATATCTATCGGTTCTATAATCTATCTCTCTAATTTTATTGGCACGATATAATCTGCCGTAGTACGAGGGGGTTAATAGTATGTTTTTTACGTCGTCAGAGAAATGTTTTTCCTGAAATTTAGTTAAGAGGTTAAGCCTATAATTTAATCTACGCTGTGATGGCGATTCCCATCCCAATTTTTCTAACAATCCAGACACACTACTAAACTTATCGTAGCATCGTTTTACGAACCTAGCTCCTCTTCGCTGCACGCGATCTAATTCCGATATCAACCCCGCTTCATATGGATCCCATTACAATGGCAGCATATTCCAGATGAGGCCTAACGATTGAAAAATAACCACGTTCTTTCAGTTTCTCATCACATTTTCCGAGTATTCTCTTGATAAAGCCCAGCTTCGTGTATGATTGACCGCATATTTCCCGAATATGTTTTCCCCAAGATATGTCGTGAGTAATTGTGACCCCTAAGTACTTAACAGACTCGGCGTTAATTATTTCCGTATTATCAATTCTGTAAGTCCTACCTAGCCTATTTTTCTTTTTACAAAAGCTGACTGCTACATACTTTTTTATGTTCAGTTCCATCTGACACTTTTCGCACGTAATGCTACTGTATTAATAATCGGAGCAACAAGTGTGCCTCTTATAATTCATCCTTTATGAAATCGTTCCGATTTCACGTGTATTTCAGACCAGTATAGAGTTAGAAAGTATTTGTTGGCAAACAGATTTCCTTTCCAGAACACAGCACCGGCAATTTCGGCCTCGCTCCGGTATTCTTCGTCCAGGGTCTCCCGGTAGACTGACAATCCAACACTCGACTCACGACACTTCCATTCCAGAGACATTTTTGCTCCAATACGAGACAATCGATTTCCATGAATTGGAGAGCAACAATAAATGCGCACTCCTCAGCCTTTAAATCTTTCGCATGTGTACGAAGAGCGGATTCGTAAAAGGACCCGAACAATGAAGAAGAACGGCACCTGTAATTAAGAAGATCAATTAAATGTACGCTTACATCCGCGTCTGATAAACCCTCTCTAGTTCGAGGCGTCAACATTTGAGTCCTTCGACTCCCTCATGCTTTCCACTCGATGAATTTAACAGTGAATTCACGAGACTCTGAAGGATGGACTCCGCGAGACAAAGAATGAGACATGTTAATCTACATCTACATCAACGTACTATGTACCACACGAGCCGCCGCATGGGCGTGGGGCAGGGGGTGTTAGGTCACCAGCCGTGTAAAGATGTAAAAGTTTTGGAGGTGAAAGGATGACATGTCCCATGGGAGTGTATTTGTAGGAGCTCAGTTTCTATTGTGGTCGCTTATTGTGCGCGGAAAGAACGAGTTTTTGTACCTATCTGTTCGGCAGAGTACCTCTCTTATTTATCGCATCTGTCAGACCTAGAGATGTAGTGAGGCGTCATGATAATATTCTCTGTGTCGCTCCGGAATACACCAGTTTTGAATATCTCAAGCAACCTAAGCCGAGCGTGTATTTTCGCAGACCAGGGTTCCAAATGCTCGCGGCGTATTCGAGGTGTGGCCTAACCAGAGCGAAGTAGCATTTCTCTTTGACTTGTTCATCCGAAGATTTTCCCATTATACGTTTAACAGAACCTAGTTTCTTTAATGTCGTGCCGCATATGTTTTGTATGTGTGTTCCCCACGATATATCTGAAGTTGAGGTAATTCCAAGACATTTTACTGTATTTGAAGATTTTGTGTTTACTCCACCCACCCACATAAAGACTTGACGAAGGAGGGAAGTGAAGGCGGTCCAATTGGAAGGGGACCAGTGCTCTGCGGCGGAAAATCGTACATGGCGAATTGGCCGCTGCAGATGAATTGGAATTTCTAACGATGCTCCCTTGAGGAGACCAAAACGCATAATCTAAGAGATTGCACCGCGGATTCTATTCCCTCATATTCATCCTTTGTACAGAGCCGCGGGAATTGAAGCTAGTTTGCAGGGGTGAGTACAATGGAACAGGGGCGGAGGAAATGGGGAGGGTTCACATAGAGGCAGATTGTGGGGGGGGGGGAGTGGGGCGGCAAAAATTTCCCGGTAGAAAGTGAAGCAGGAGGAGAGTGAGGAATGTTTGTACGGGACCATAACAGCTGTGATCGCCGTCATGAATAGTGACATTAGCTAGAATGTAGATATTATTCTTTATATTCTCTACGTTCTTATTTATGCATGATGTAAATATTGATGTTCTTATTTACGCTTGATATTTTGAATCTGTTGAAGTAGTCTCTGCATCACTTGCATGTTGGAACGATTGACGATAGAATGTTTCTAGGTTAGTAGATTTTTCATTGGCGCGTTGCATGTGTGGTGCACTAATTTCAATGTAATTTCGGTGTTCTGCCGTAAAATTCGTGCATGCCTGGTGTGGAAGCACCCCCTGCCACACACCCTTTGGGTGGCTTGCAGGGTATGACGTAGATGTAGATGTAGTTGTCCCTCCGTCCCCCGCGCCCTCTTCCTCTCGAACACACTTCACCCCGACCATGGTCCTACTAATTCAGGTAGGTCGTTGCGCAATATCGTCGATACGATATATCGCTGTGGTGGAACCTGTAATGTCATTCGGATCGCAAGCGGAGGATAACCTTGAGCTTTCAGTGTTACTGACGCGCTTAATCCTGAGTTTTTAAGAGTTTCGTTGAAGTCCTAGGCCCCAAATAACTGACAATGTCTCATTGTGCAGTATTTGGGTGCAATAATTCCGTAAGGAATCGGAAGGAGAGGCAGAGGTTCTTTTAGATTTCCTGCTGAGAGTGCAGTGCGGACGAAGATGGACGACACGCCTCCCGGAGGCACGCAAAGGTCGAGACAAAAGTTGTAAGCACTGTTTATTGTTGTCTTTATTTTTTGAGCTAATGTTCTGATAAGCAAGCATGTTATGTTTTGTAACCTTATGATACTTTTCTTTCCATAGGAGTAGAGGTGGTTTTATTGAAGTGCACCAGGAATTAAAGTTTGATGTCAATTGGAGACCTCTCAGTCAGGAATGAGTAATGTATCCGAAGGGTGAAGAGGATATATGATATTATTAATGATACAGGTGAATGCTGTGTTTCGAATTGATTTCTGAGTAATTCTACTTCATCGCGTGATGCTGAATCCTAATGCTGTTATTCCCATTTATTCTAGAAGCCTGACATCTTTTGGTTATGTCACGTGACCGACGAGAAAGAAATGTTATTCTATTCATCAGAATGCACTAAATTTTTTATATGAGAGATTGATTCTGTCTTCTTAATTTCTCAGAATGTCTGCAGTGGATGGTTGTCAAACATTGCCCCAATGGTTTCGTTACAATTTTTCCCCATTGATAGTTATGTGGGTGAATGCTGTTTCTTGAAACTTGTCAATACAATGTTTGTATCAGTATTGGTTTACACATCCATTTATGTTTTTTTCTATTTTTTGTTTCAGTTAAAATACTGGAATAATTGCCTGCAAGTGATGCGTCTACGTGCTTAAATATATTCCTGAAAGATTATTTGATGAATCAGCTAAGTATCTCTTTACAGTATTAGATGTGGAGTCTGTTTATATTTTATCCTTGAGAATCTCTGGTGTAAGATTTTTTCTCACCCTCATTCCTTGGATTTCCATGTTCCCCTTGGTTATAAGTTGAGGAAAGGTGTTTCATAACGATGTTGCTGCTCCTTAAACTTCTTGAGTGACTTAGGCCGTTTTCGAACTTCACAAACGCATAGTTAACTTGATATCAAGATATCTTGATTCATAGGCAAGCAAAGTGAAGTTCTTACTTGACACTTTCGTAGTCCTTTCACGATGGAAGAGACATCATGCGGCCTTCATCTCGTAAAACATACGAAAGCGCCATCCGTGTCCATAATTATTGTGGGTGATTGAAGTGGATTACTTCATTAAAATGCTTCCCAACCTTATACTACAAATTAAAGGAGAATATTATTTATAAAACCTTATTGCTTATGAATAAAATAATTCTCATATACCATAACATTGCGATTAACTATTATGCTTCGATTACTTGGGGCTGCTAAAGTGAACGACATATCGCTCACTGTATTTCACCATAATCAACGTCTATATGCACAAAAAGGCATTATAATATTCTTTTGCCTATATGAAAAAACACGTAAGAATATACCAGGGGCCAGGGGCGATCCCAGGAATTTTTTTCGGGGGGGGGGGGGGGGGGGGGGGGGGGTGAGCATACCATTAAATTACGGCAATTTTCAGTCATCCTAAAAAAACTATAAAACTGTTACATCATTATATCTATATAATAATGAGCATAATAATAACTATTGTATTTTTCAGATCAGTGGTCGAAGTGTTCAATATTGTATTTGATAACTATGTCTAGTTGTTAAAATTGTTTCATAAAAACCCAAAATTTTCGGAGGGGATGTATCCCCCTGGGATCACCCTTGCAATATACTGATGTATTACACTCCGAACAAACTACCTATGGTCTTCGACTGATGACTGATATATACGCGCGTTGTAACTAACATAATTAAGCTGAAAACAAATTATATTTACTCTAATGACTTAATTCTACCCTTCTTGGATGAATGCAGTGAAAACCTATCCATTGCTCAACGTTAATTATCAATTATGATGTTCGTTGGCTTAAAATAATGCTGCCAATGAAATTATGGCTACCTTAGAGTACTTTTCATCGGACCATAATTCTTTCAACGGGATCATTTTTTTTCCTTCCAGAGCAAGGAAAACAGAATTTGTAGGTTCAATGAAGTTAACAAGGACGGAACATCTACAATGTATGTAATTATTCACAGAACTATTAGGTACCAAATCTTTCAGTAAGTATATTCACATTTGAAAAGCCTTTAAATTTAGCGAATTCATCGATTTTTCCGCAAAATATTAATAAACATCACACAAATACACGTAGTAATGATAAAATAGTATCCATTTGAAAGTTTCTTCACTTCTATTTTCCATACAAGCCCATATTATCACATCCCGAATCCTAACTTAATACCTAGTAAGCATAATCTGTTTTTTCATTTACCAGGTATCTTGACTAGGTAACTAGACAATATGGCGTCTGCGGTCACTTGAATTTGACGTCATATCCGCCCAATGCGTACTAGGTTCCAAGGGAAGATTGCTTGATTTGCAAAGTTCGAAAGCGGCTTTACTATCTGTGTTATGATTTGTATATTTTTTGATATTGTCATGCGAACACTGCTTACTTACTGCATTTTTTCAATGTTAATTAATATTAACTTTTTTAGCATCCTGGCTAGCATACTGTTACTCTGGGGAGACAAGGATTAAGGACACTTTTGCCTGATGACATTATACACCTTGCAGCACTGACAACATTCTGGAGAACTCACTTCAATGCAGTTCAATGATTGTAAATGGTTGTGTTACTGGAACTTTCCTCTTGTCTCATTTTGAAATTATATCTTCGTGAATTAAATATCAAATTTCTTTAACCACTGATGTTGCTTACTGGTCAATTATTTGCATGGGTACACGTATTAAAAATAAACTTACATTTATGCCTACAAGGCGATCTTTAAATTTAAGGAATCTGGCATCAACTGGTCAAAAACCCTTTCAAGTTGTGTGCGACATTATGCTGTTTTTTTTGTAATCCTTTAATTTTGCACTGAAATATGTTTCCCCTACTGATAACCTGCAGGTCTACCTTCTTCCCCATTCCCGGACGGGAATGTTGGGTTTCATTACGATTGATTGATGGGGTAGTTATGAATAACGTATCCATCGAGGTAAATATTAATGTGAAATCAATCACAATAGGAGTTGGACTAAGGCTGAGGTGTCCCTACTGTCTAACACCTGTCTTTACTCGTGGTTTGGAGATTCATTTCAAGCTATAAGCAACGTGAAATTTCTTGGTTAAACGAAGTGTATTCCCATCTTCTCGTCGACTGATAACATGTTCTACCTTGGTAGTTTGCGACATGAATGAGTAAGTCGTTCACAACAAAGGCATAGAATAACGACAAATGTTCGGACGCTCGTAGCCATTGCGGAAATACGATAACTTATCGCCGCTTTAATGCTAATTGAGGTTAGATATTATCTTCTCTCCTCTTGAATCAATTGCTTAGTGATTGTCAAATATTAGTGTAGCTAATGCCGAAGCTCTTTAAATTATGTAAGCTACCTGAGATACACTTCGCAAGAAGATTCTAGGCGATTGAGATGCTAACTTTATCGAATTTCGCAACATAGTTATAATTGGGATAATAACATTTTCTTACTTGTATAAGCTCGGTTGCTGTTGCTGCCTACTAGTGCGCATTATTCTTCACTGAGCTCCCTCATCTCTAATTAACGAAGTTGATATTTCTTGCCTCACGAACGTCACTTCCCGTGGTTTCTTCGGTGGTGTTTACATATCAGAGTCACTAAACATAAGTGGCTCATATATTACTTCAGTGGCACTTTCGTTGAGAAATGACCATTGTGCGGTTAGCTTGGCGTATATGTTTGAACTTACGACCGATTTTCCACTGATGCAATTGACTTGTGTCTCCGTAAGTTATTACATATGCGACGGCTTTCACCGGCTACCTCCATACATTTAGCTAGTCCTCTTCTGCGTTCCGAGTGACGTCATCAACTCCCACATCTCGAGAAATCATTCCCTCCACCCCTTCTCCTCCTCCCTCCCTTATTGCAATATTTTCACATATCTTTTATATGCTGACAAATGCTCCTTGAAATTCTTTCATTAATAAAAATTGAGCTCCACTAAATACACTCCTATAATTCATGTCACCATTTCATCTCCAAAAAACGTGCACCTTTACACGGCTGGTGACCTAACACCCCCTGCCACACGCCCAAGCGGCGGCTCGCGGGGTAGTATGTAGATGTACATGTAGATGAATACTCTCGGATCAGACAACTCACGAGATGAACTCTTCGGAAACAAGTCTGGAGGCGCAGTGTTGGAAGGAGGTGTCGTGTCCGGAGATTGACTGACGCAGGGGAGGGAGGAGAGGGTCGGGGGATGGGATTGTGGAGCGGGGGAGGGGGTTGGCCGTCTTTTGTTCGTTCGTTTATTTATCCTCTCCTTCTCAAAGGGGAGAGAGAGTCACTTTGCTCGTCGCGCCATGGGGGAAGGAGGTAGGAAGGGTTTTCGAAAAGGAGGGAATGGGGGTTTAAAAGGCTCGGCCCCCCTCACTTGTTTTCCTCGGGGACAGGTGGAACTCATCGCATCCCCCGTTTCCCCTCAACGTGGTGGCAGCTCGCTCAAAGGACTCCTCACCCGCCACTCTACTCTTCGAGCCCTCATCTCATCCACCACCAACCACCCTCCCTCCGTAAGATCTTCGTTTCTCTATGCACGAGAGGGAAGGGACACGTGTCGACGGCCGAAATACTCTCCACTGACTCACAACACTGGTTCTACAGAAGCTCATGGAGAGATAAAAATCATTAAAATAGTCCGAGCGAGATGGTTCACTAGTCATAATAGAGACCATATTCGATATATACGTTTTAATTTCGCCAGCTGTAGGGCACACGAATTGAATATTGTATTATTAATGGTGCAATAAAATAGTTTTACATGAAAGATATTGTAAGTAATCAAATGAAAATATCTAAATAAGGCTTTAACTTGACTGATTTTTTTTCACGCGGTAAGTTTGAAACTCCATCAAAACGGAAGGTTTAATGTGATCCCGAAATTTACTGCGGTAATATTATGATTAATTTTCAAAAATAGTGACAATGTGTGGTTGGTAAGAGCGATGAGATCGACCCTGTTCGATAGTTTTCGATATGCAACTTTGTCATCCCTGACATCTCCCGCCCCCGGGCACATGGCCCTTGACAATCATGGAGAACGGTAGTTGCTATGTTGAACCCCTCTAACACAACATGGTGGCAGCGGTGGAATCTGCGGTGATTAATTAATTCGTGGTTGTTTACAGATCGAGTAACTAAATAATCTTCCGAATGACGGATAAAAAAACGACCAATCGCCGATAACGGTCAGCGGATTCTCCGTGCAACCGCCCGATTCCTTTAATTTTACGGCACCCGAGTCATGGATAGTTTGGAAGAAAAGGTTTCTGCGCTAATTGTCCGTGACAGGATTGACGGGGAAAACGCAGCAGGAGCAGATAGATATTCTCATGTACCTAATGGCTGAGAAAAGCGAAGAGGTCATGTCACAATTTTCTCAACAGCCCGAGACTCTAGAGAATGCGTTGAAAGAGCTCGATACGTATTTCGTACCGAGACGAAATGGTATTTTTGGAAGGTTCATATTCAATTCAAGGGTACAACAAGTGGGGGAACCAGTGCATTTGTTTATTACCGATTTACATTCACTTGCGGAGTATTGTGAATTCGGACTGATAAAAGAGGAATTGATCCGCGATCGCAACGTAGTTGGCATGCTAGATGCTCGAGTCAGTGAATCCCTTCAGTTGAAACCCACTCTAACCCTACCTGAAGCTATTAATGCCGCTAGGCAAGCCAAGCTCCAGCGTAAGCAGAATAAGGTCATCAGGGACAAAGAAGATTACAGCGTCAACCCGGTGAAAGGACGTCGAGACATCCCAGCGGCCCAACGAGGAGGCTCATGTCAGAGGGGAGGAAAGACTCAGACACCAAAGTGCCAGGGGAAGCCAGGATCGTCGGAGAAGCAAGGGCAGTATCCTGGAGGAAGTTCAGGAAGTTGTATCTTCTGCGGTGGAATTCGCCATCCTCGGTATAAGTGTCCGGCCAGAGACTCATTCTGCTTTGTGTGTAAGGTGAAAAGGCACTTTGCCAAAGTATGTAAGTCTAAAAAAGTACAATTGGTTGATGATTACTCTGATGGGGAAACTGGCATGGAAGGGTTTATTGGTGTTGTCGAGAATCGGTCAAGAATTAACCAAGGAAATGCTCGATGGAGTTGCCTTGTTAAGATTAAGGAAATTGATAGAAATTTAAAATTTGTAATTGACTCAGGGGCAGACTGTGTTTGCATTCCCTGAGGGTTTTTACCCAGAGAAATTGAGCTCCAAAGTAAAGTAAATGAAATTTTGAGAGGTCCTGATGGGAAAAGGTTGGATGTTGAGGGAAAAGTAAAACTTACCCTGTGTTACGATGGTTCTTCATTTTTTGTACTTATTTTACAATCAGGGGTTTGAAGACGCCTTTACTAGGATGAAATGCTTTGGAACAATTGAATGTATTAAAATTTCCCTCTCTAGATCCTCATGTCTCCAGTATATCAGAGACAGAGGTTGTCCCTTTTAAAGAATCTCCTAAACTTTTTTCGGGAATAGGGGAATTCAAAGGGGGTATTTCGATTAAGGTTAAACCTGGATCAAAGCCGTTTGCACAAACTAATCCTAGAATTGTACCAATTGCTCTCCTTGAAAAGTTAGAGGCAGAGTTGAAACGACTTCAAAGGCTGAAATTCTTGTTCCAGTTGAGAAGGCGACTGAATGGGTTGCTCCTATTGTATGTGTCCCAAAAAAAATCAGGAACTCCGTATGTGTTGTGACTATACTGAGCTGAATAAGTGCATTGTAAGACCATATTTTCTTATCCCTAAAGTGGAGCTAACTTTAGCCAAACTCCAAGGAGCCAAGATATTTTCTAAAATAGACTTAAACAAGGGTTTTTATCAGATCAAACTTGACGAATCAAGTCAGTTACTTACCACATTTATTAGTCCCTTTGGAAGGTTTATGCTCAAAAGATTACCCTCTGGTATATCATGTGAACCTGAATATTTTGTTAGTAAAGTATCAAAAGTGTTAATGGGAATGAAAAATGTGATTCATATTGTTGATGATATTTTAGTTTATCATTCCAGTGTAGAGGGTCATGATGAAGTACTTAGACAAGTTCTAACCAAGCTAGAAACAGAAGGTATTACAGTAAACCCAGATAAAAGTGTTTTTGGAGTACATCAAGTGACATATTTAGGGAATGTGTTCACTAAGAATGGAATTTCTATAGATCCAGAAAGAATAAATGCTATCACAAGATTCCCTGAACCCAATAACAAAACAGAGCTCCTTAGATCCTTGGGAATGGTGAATTTTGCTGCCAGATTGGTTGAAAATAAATCACAGTTACTAGAGCCTCTCACTTTTCTTTTGAAGAATGATGCTCCATATTTATGGGGTTTGCCTCAGAAAGAATCATTTGAAAAAAATAAAACTCTTTTATCAAGTGCCCCAACATTAGCTTATTTTGATCCTAAGAAACCTATAATAATTAGTGCTGATGCAAGTTCCTATGGCTTAGGAGGATACATGTTTCAAATTAATAAGAACAATGATCGAGAGATTGTTGCTCATGTATCACGCACAATGACTGATACGGAACGTAGGTATGCCCAGATTGAACGAGAAGCTTTGGCTCTTACTTGGGTTACAGAAAAGATGTCAGAATATGTAACCGGATTAGAAATCATGTTAGAAACTGACCACTAACTTTAGTGCAGGTTCTGCAATCAAAAAAATTTAGATTTACTTACTCCTAGATTACAGCGATTTAGAATTAGACTGATGCGCTATGATTACACGGTAATGTATACTCCGGGAAAAAATCTTGCGATTGCTGATTCACTTTCAAGAAATCCAGTGGAAACTAGTACCAAATTAGATGAACTAAGAGAGGAAGTGGAAACATTTGTAAATTTCGTAGTAACTAGTTTGCCTGTAAAAAATGCTTATCTGAGAAAAATAGAAGAGGCACAGCAAGACGATTTAGTTTGTAAATCGTTGATATAAATATTGCAATGAAGGGTGGCCTGATAAGAGTACACTTACTCCAATCTTGTATCCTTATTATCAATTCAAACATGAATTTTCAGTTAGGGAGAATCTACTGCTAAAGGGCACTCGGATTGTAATCCCACCCCAATTACAAGATGAAGTCCTCGAATTTATTCATTCAGGACATCAAGGAATTGTTAAATGTCGTCGACGAGCCCAGATGTCAGTTTGGTGGATTGGATTAAGTAAGCAAATAGAACAATTAGTTCGGAACTGCCCAAATTGTATTGAAGAGAGAACTAATATGAAGGAAACTTTTGTTACAGATACATTTCCAAAATATCCTTGGCAAAAGATTGGAGTTGACTTCTTTAAATGTAAAAACCAATGGTATTTAATTGTGACAGATTACTATTCTAGATTTTTCGAAATAATTCCTCTTTCTCAAATGAAGGAAGAGTTTGTAATCTCTCAACTAAAACACATATTTGCTCGTTATGGAATTTGTGAAGTTATGCGGTCGGACAATTGGCCTCAATTTTGATATAAATTTTAGAAATTTTCTAAATAATATAATTTCAATCATGTAACAAGTTCACCATACTATATTCAATCTAATGGTGCAGTAGAATCAGCTGTAAAAGTGGCCAAGTCATTAATAAAAAAAGAATGTGAATCTCAGTGAAGCCCTTCTGGCCAACCGCATCACTCCTTTAGAAAATGGATTTTCGCCCAGTGAGTTGTTATTCAATAGAAAGCTAAAATCTAAGTTACCATAGCTATCTAGTATCCTTTGTAAAAAAGTAAAACCATACAAAAGGTGGAAAGAGAAAAAAAATGTAAAAAAATCTGTGTATTACAACAAAAGACATAGGTCTGTCGATCTCCCAGAGTTGAAAAGGGGAGATAGAGTTTGGTTGGTAGATAAAAAAGTGTATGGTAAAATTATTAAACAAATGAGTGCATATCCAAGGTCATATCTAGTGAAAATTTCCAGAGGTGTTGTAAGAAGAAATAGGTGGCATTTAATCCCTTTCCCTTATTTGGGTACAGAAAGTGAAAGTGTGCTGGGGAGTGGGGAGGAGAATAGTGCTTGGCCCCTTAGTGAGATAAGGGGTGATAGTTGTGATGCTGCTCCCTTGTCTGTGGAAGGTGGGAGTGGTGTTGATGTGGCTGCTGAGGGGAGGAGTGCCAGTGGGGGATGTGCTGCCGGGTGCTAAAAGGCTTAGGAAGCCACCCGAATGGCACAAGGACTATGTATTTGATTTATGTATTTGATTTCTATGTGAGATATATACCTATGTATTAGATGAATACTATTAAAGGAAGGGGGATGTGTGGTTGGTAAGAGCGAAGGGATCGACCCTGCTCGATAGTTATCGATATGCAACTTTGTCATCCCTGACATCTCCCGCCACCGGACACATGGCCCTTGACAATCATGGAGAACGGTAGTTGCCATGTTGATCCCCTCTAACATAACAGACAAAACACACAAACTTCACACAGTTGATTTTTTGACGAGATCTAAGTGTAGGAAATGCCTCATTTTTAATATTAGATCTCTCTGGAGCGCATACACGTATCATTTCCTATGAAAAAGGGCTGGTATTTTTTGGCATATATCTCGGAAAGTAATGTGATAAGGAGTTGAATTTTTGATGTCAATGGAAGGGTGATATATTTATTTTTAAAATGAGGTCAAATTCATTGATTTCTAGGTAAAATGATATGTCTAGGAAAAAATATGTATATTTATTTTTTTCAGAAGTGCTTAAATGTGATTATGCACCACCACGGGGCATAGGTGTTTGAGTGTGCATTTCTCAGTTGTTTAATGGCCCTGGAGAGTACAAGGGGCCTCAACTGCTCCGTCTAAAGGTAGTAATAATTAAACAAATTCAAGCATCGTCATAAAGCTCACGTACAATATTTGGTAGCATACTCCCATTATTCGTTGGTTTCACCTTGACAGAAGTGAATGGGAATTGGATTCATAACCGGAAGCTCATCGCTGAAAGTAACAGCGAAGAGAAAATCAAAGCGATTCGGAGGATGATATGAAATTATCACCATGTTAAAGAGACAACGCTCTTCCGGGGCCATATTCGGAAAGGACTCGACGTTCTCGAGCCTCAGAAATTTCGTAGACTTGACCAGCAATCCCCCGACAAGTCTCAACTTTTGTAATGGCTCCTTTGAAATTTTGGAATCTTTGACGTCTTACCGAATAACCCCGATGTCCCCGATGCCCGCCCTCCTTCCGACGGACGTTGAAAACAACCGGAGACACAACGGGGGGGATTCAGGAGTGAGTCGGGCGAAGGAAAAGACAACAGCCGCACTCTGGGCATATCACTCCCACCCAGCACGCAAGCACAAAGTTCACCTCCCAGCGTCAAAGCGGCAGGACAACGCAGGGGGAACATTTGTTGAACGCTCGAGAGAGCACATCCCATCGTTTCTCCATCCCTTCTTTTTTCGTCCGCGGAGAAGAAGACGACTGAAGGGGAGTGAGGAGGGCGAGAGAAAAGGGAGAGATTGGAACAACCAGCGGACTGGACCAGGACGAGAGATGCTCGGTTCCCTTGTTGTTGTTGTTGGCGCTCAATGCGTCGCCCGCCATCCTTGCCCTCGAAGGGAAGGGCCAGCAGCCGTCTTCCTCCCTCGCTCCATTCCTCCTCATAACACACGCTCTCAAACACAAAAGATGGGGGAAGGAACAGGAGAATTCCCTCGAGATGACATTTGAAGAGCACTAGTCTCAAGGAGCGCCCTATCCACTCAAGAAAAATATCGGAACGAGGCAGGGAGGGAGGGGGGGGAGGATCCGGGGAATTTTTCTTCCAGGGAGGGGGGACTTAGTAATATCTCTAGGACTGGTTGCCTTTGTGTACCGTGTGTCTCATATTTACGACTACCGTTTAATTTTATGTATTCTACTGGTAAAGGTAGGTTTTGTTGAATATCAGAGAATCTCCTCCCGGTTTTCTACAAATTCAGGGGCCTATCTCCCTCTAGTTAATCTTTTTTCGCCTTTGCATAAGATCTACCCTTCTTCATCCCGTCCATGAAACCCATTCTCTTTCTTCCCCTACCCCTTTCGCCCAACATCCTTCCCTTCTATCTATCCTCTTCAGCAACCCATCAGCCTTTATTACATCCTTAAGCCATCTACCCTACCTATCCCGGATATCATTCAAGTTTCCTTTCCTTGCCCATCATCTCAAGCACTTTCTCGTTAGTCTACCTTTCCGTCCACCTAACCTTCTCCATCCTTTTCCACACCCACATCTCAAATGCCAGCAGCCTATTATCGTCCTCCGTTCTCAGGGTCCACGTTTCTGCCCCATACAACCCCACTCTCCATATCAAGATCTTCACCAGCCTCTTCTTCATATCCTTACTCATTGTCGCTGTCAGCAACTCCCTTCTATTACTAAACGCCTCCTTAGCTAGCGCTATTCTCTTTCGTATGTCTTTGCAACTATGCCCATTTTCCTCTAGCGTGCTATCTAAGTAATTAAACTGTTCTACTTGCTCCAGTTTGAGTCCTCCAACTTTAATCACAAGCCTCGCTTTCTTTTTCCCAGAGAATCGCATTACTTTTGTTTTCTTATGATTTATCTTCTTTCCGAATATCCCGCACAGCATTTCTAAAGCATCTGCCAAAGCTTAGTTTCCTTCGAAGATCCACTAACCAACGCCTGATCGTCCGCGAATCTAACTGATATTATCAGATACCCTCCCACTTTGACTCCAACCTCAAGTTCTTCCCATACCTGTCTTACCATTTCCTCAGCATAAATGTTGAATAGCAATGGCGACAACGAGCACCCTTGCCTTACCCCGCGACCTATAGTTACCATTCCTCATTCACCATTAGCCACCCTCACCTGCGCCCCTTGAGTAATATATAAGTTTCGGATTAGTCTCCTGTTTCACCAGTCTGCTCCCACTTTATCGAGTATTTCTGTTATTTTATTCCAATTTACCCTGTCAAAGGCTTTTTAAAACTCAATGAAGCATGCGAAACGTCCTGATTATTCTCTGTTTCTTTCTATAAGTGTTCTCATCGCCGCTATCGCATCCCGAGTTGACCTTCCCTTCCGGAACCCAAACTGGTCTTCGCCCAAGAAGTTATTGGCCTCACTCTCCAAACTTCTATTGATTAATCGAAGTAAAACTTTGGTTGCGTGTGAGATCAAACTGACTGCTCTGTAATCCTCGCATTCTGACGCATTCTTCTTTTTTGGGATGGGAATAAGGACTGTTTTCATGAAGTTCTCTGGCCATACTCCTTCCTCGTAGATCCGACGTATAAGTTCGAAAAAGGCTTGCCTATGTTTACTTTTTAAACTCTTTAGCAGCTCCGAAAGGTATGTTATCTACTCCTTGAGCCTTTCTTGCCTTCATCTCTTTAAATTCTTTCTCTATTTCGCTGTCGAGAATCATTGAACAGAGGCTATCTTCCTCTAGGCTTCCCTCATCCTCTATATCTAAATTAGCTGGTCTACTATTGCTGTCATATAGCTCCTCAACATATTCTCGCCATCTTTCTTGGATATCTTCCTTCTCGATTAATATGCTACATCTCTTGTCCTTAATCTTTGGGACCGTTTGCCCTCGCTTACCTCCGATAGCCATTTTCCTATAGCGTGCAACGCACCCACTTCCGCTTCCTTTTGCAGTTTCTCCATTTCCTCGCATTGCCTTCTCCACCAATTTTCCTTTGCCCGATTGGTTATTCGCCGTAGTTGATTATTTAGATCCTTGTATTTCTCCCTACCCTGGTCGGTGTTGACATTTTTTCAATTCCTTCTCTCTTCAATTTTCCTAATCATTTCTCATGTAACTCAATGTTTCTTTACCCTCCTCATCTCCGCAACTTCTATGGTTTCCTCGGCCACTCTTATAATGCCTGTTTTTATATTCTCCCATTTTTCCTCGATTGTTCCTATTTCCTTGGTTTCGCCTCCGCACTTTTCCACTGTCTCTTGGTAGTAGAGAGATACCTTGGTAGTAGTAAGTTGTAGTCCTGCGGCGAGAGCCGAAACGCCTGTCTCTTGGTATTCCCTCCTTTTTCCCCATTCCAAGTTCCACCTATTCATCCTCCTGCTTTTATTTACCTTTTTGAATCTAACCTCACAATTCATCATTTCTAAATTATGATCCGAGTCTGCACACTGTTCCTGAATCTTTGTCTAACCATGGTATAGTCAATTTGGTATCTCACAGTGTCTCCCGGCATTTTCCACGTGTATCTCCTCCTGTAATGGTGTTTAAACCAAGTGTTTGTAACTATTAATTTATTTCTCCTGCAAAATTCCACTGCCTTCTCTCCGCGATCATTTCTCGTTCCTAATCCAAACCCTCCCACTTCATACACATCTCTCCCTTCCCCCACTACTGCGTTCCAGTCGCCCATTACTATTAGATTTTTCTTGCCAGGCACTTCTCTGATTATCTCCTCTATCTGTTCATAAACACCATCAACCTCTTCCTCCCTATGATTGCTTGTCGGCATGTACAGCTGGACCAATACGAAATTTGTAGGGCGTGCTTTTATTTCTGCAACTAGTATCCTGTCGCTCACCGGTTCAATATTTACTACCCTCCTCCCCAATTTTGCGTTCAATACTAAGGCTACCCCACGTTGACTCTCTACCCCACCACTATAGATTACCCTGTAACTATAACTCCAGTAGTCGCCGCTGTCCTTCCATCTCACCTCGCACAGCCTCAAGGCATCCATTTTCCCTCTATCCATTTCTCGTTTAATGCTTTCCAGCTTCCCAGCCCTCATCATTGTCCGAACGTTCCAAGTTTCTATTTTTATCGGTACCTACTTTTTCTTCTTATCTTCCTTGGTCCTTGTATCCTGTGATGACTGTGTTGTGCAAGGATTTCGTGTGATGACGACCTCGGGGGTCTTGCCTCCCCCGATGCCGGGCCCGACACCCGCCCCATTGGGCGGCGTCCCCTAGTTACCAGGATTCATTTCTCTTTGGGCGACGTTCATATTTCTGGGTAGTATAATAGTCGAGAGGGGACTCGCATCCCCACTTTCCAACAGTGTGTCCTAACCTTCGAATTCAACGAATTGTGTTTGCGTACACCTCTATTTTAATTTCCCATTTCCATCATCTCCCATCTCTCTAGTGCACCAATTACCAGGATAACTACTCTCGGATGACCTTCTTCGCGTCCATCGCACTTCCATTGAGTTTCCACGGGCAAGTGGATTTCTGTAGACTACGTTACTTTGACACTGGTCCCCGGAAAATGTGGAGAAGTCCAGCCCAACGCACAGAGTTCACTGCCGCCGATTCAATGGCGGCCAAAGTGTATGAGGATTAAAATAGACATGTTACATCAGTCTCAGGAAAAGTTCAGATTCCTTGCCTATCAATGGGAGTTTGAAATGATACTGTGCTGCTCAAATCAAAATAGTGTTTTCCCCATCTCCTTTCATATGTTGGTAAACGAAGAACTTTTTACATCAACGAGGGATGTAATGCAATTTAAATAAAACACAAGGCCTTCTGATGAAGCAGTAATCGAAATATAGATGATCGAAATAAAATTCTGCTGTTGTCAGAGAAATTCCACGAGAAGGTTATATAAGATAGAAGGAATAATTATCAGGTGAAAAGACTTATTTTACAAATTCAAAGAACTACACGCAAACTTAAATGAGAGGCATGAAATCGAAAAGGTAGTGCCCACAGTGTTAGCTGACTTTAAGATCTCTGGAATTTGTTAACACTAGTCGGCGCCATGGGCAGGCATGTTCGTATGAGTTATTCAGTATAATTTAGAAGGGGAATATCTAGGAGGGAAGCAGAATAGGATTTTGTGAAAGGAATACCTGGTGTTATTTCAACCTCAAGTTAGTGAAGGGTATTCTTATCGGTGAAAATATCTTTCAAGCGGATTCCAGAAGCGTGCTGCATTCGATTATGGGAACAGTAGAGGAGTCACGCACCATATTCACAATTGTCGCTAATTGCACTTTAAGGGCAGCAATCGAATGCAATGGAAACGAATCACGTGATACAGGCTATGGTAGATTAGTGGAGTGGGTAGTGGACGCAATGGATATCACTCTTCTAGAAACGTTTCCGGATATTAGACATAGTTCGTGGGATTTCATCGCCAGCAAAAAAGCGGATGTGATCGAATTTAAAAAAAAATAAATAAAAAAGGTTACCTACGTCGATGACCGTTGTGTGCTCCAAAGAATCCGGCAATTGGGAGTTGCAGCTCTATCAATTCGTACGTGGTAGGAATGTTAAGTGGCTCATGCCGCAAAATCGACTATTTCTCATTTTACTTAAGATAGTCTCTCCATCCAAGCATACCCCTACTACATAGACATCTAGCGTACTTTTTAGGCCAAATTCCGAAACTTAAAATATTATTTCTTTCTGCTAACTAAACCAGATTAAGTTAATACAACATGTTGAGTAAAGCGAGTGGTCTATTGATGTTACAGTGCCGCATTCTTAATGAAGTTTGAGTGAGATAGTTCCCCAGTCTTAATGGAGATCATACTAGATTTGTAAATTTTGATATCAGCAACTGTAGGAAGCATGAATTCATTGTTGCATTATTAATGGTGTAATAATATACTTTTACATGACAGGAATTCCTGAGTAATTAGATAAAAATATCCAGATATAAGTCTTTAACGTGATTCATTATTTTCACGCAGTGATTTTTAAAATCCTTCACAGCGGAAGTTTTTTCGTGATTACGAAACAATTACTGCGGTGAGTAAATGATTTCTTTTTATAATAGGAGAGAGAGAGCATGTATACAGTTATTTCCTTATTTTGAAAAAAGAAGCTATCTCTGGAGTGCACACAATCACCATTTCCTATTTAAAAGGGCGCATATTTTTCGTCAAAACTCTCGATGAGAAGTTGGCTAATGGGTATAAAGACTATTTTGGCATTTTTTGAAGGGAGAGATATTTTCCTCTAAAAATGAGACCAAATTCAGTGATTTCTAGGTGAAATGATATTCCGCTGAAGTTCTCTTAAAAGGACTTTATTGTGACAGCATTAAGTCGAGCTTCTATGGCGATATCGATCGCGTGTTAAGAGACTCCTTTGTCCCTAGATATATTAAGCGTGAAAATAACCTTCATTCTGGCGAGGTTTCAGCGGCTCAGCATCCAAGGCGGACCAACCAACTTTGGGATTCGTGTAGATTGAGTTACGACCACAAAGGCATACGGTGTAATGTTTCCTGTCCTTTTTCCTCTAAATCGCCTTGACCCTGACTTCAAACGATACATGAATGGTGCCGCCGCTAGAATATGTATATACATCCAACGCCAAGGATGCTGCGAAACTTAAACGTAAAAAGCGGACACGCCGACACTTAAAAATAAGGAATCCCTTGGAAGAAAAATAAGCTTCGCAAAATTTCAGGGATGAATAGTTTAGATATTTAACAGCACAATATTAAAAAGTGAGCCACTTCTAAATGGGTTTTGGCTTTTTTCTAGAAACTATCTAAAAGTTTTTAAAGTATGGAATATTTTCCATGAAAGACATTATAATAATGTGCGCCGATCCTTTAATTTCAAACGAGCATTAGCGCTCTAATTTAGGTGTCATGTGTTCAGAGGTATCAAGGAAAAATCAAAATAAAATGGGTGACTTAAAATTTTCCATCGTCCCCTAACTAAGGAAATGGATGCATATATTGATAAAAAAGTGAGCAAATGTCCAAAAATTAAGTAAAACGAATGAATTGCGCAAATTTAGTCAGAATCGGAGCACTTTGCCGTTCCTGTCGTATAAGGACTCCACAATTGCTTAATTCCACAGCAACCGTAGTCTTTACTGGACAAAAATGACCATGTAGTCACCAAAAGTATCGACGAAGCCAACTAATTAAACAACCACTTCGAAAGTGTGAGCACTAAGGATGACACAGTACATAAATCAGACATTTCTGACATCAATGAGCTGAGTTAATAACCAAACGACTGCTTCTGACTAAAAGTAACAACTTCAGGTCCAGAAGAATACCTGCACACGTGCTCAAGAAGATAGTGCCGCAGATTGCACTATTAATAGAAACCATATTTAGCAAATCATTACCGAAGATCGAGATTCCCCAAGACTGGAAAATAGCCGACGTCACGCCAATATTAAAAAGAGGAAACGGGCATGACCCGGAAATCCCTAGCCAATATCGTTAACATCACTTTTATGCATAATTCTCGAATTAAATCGGTGACAGCAACCATCCAGGACCATCGAAACTTCTTGCACAGCAGTCAACGGCGCTTCCGGAAGGGTCTTCTTCTCCAATTGTCAATCTACGATAAGTTTACTAGTGTGTCTGGATTGTTAGAAGAATTGGGATTAGAATCGCTATCACAGCGTAGATTAAATTATAGGCTCAACCTCTTAGCTAAATTTCAGGAAAAACATTTCTCTGACGACGTAAAAAACATACTATTAACCCCCTCGTACTACGGCAGATTAGATCGCACCAATAAAATTAAAGAGATAGATTGTAGAACCGATAGGTATAGAATGTCATTTTTCTCGCGTACCATTCGGGACCATAACAGCTGTGATCGTCGTCATGAATAGTGCAAATATAGTGATATAGCTAGACTGTATATCTTTCTCTTTATACTCTCTACGTTCTTATTTATGCATGATATTTTGAATTTGTAGTAGTAGTCTTTGTATCATGTGGAACGATTGACGATAGAATGTTTCTTGGTTGGTAGATTTTTAATTGGCGCGTTGCATGTGTGGTACACTGGTGTCAATGTAGTTTCTGTATTCTGCCGTATGATTCATGCATGTCTGGTGTAGAAGCACTACCTACCACACACCCTTTTGGTAGCTTGCAGGGAATGACGTAGATGTAGATGTAGATACACCGAATCATCTGACTGCCGCAACATAATTCCGAATCAAGGTAACAAACATCATTCACAGGTGGGAGCATGTTTCCACAGTAGAGCACACCGAATTCTCAGATCAATCAGCACTTTGAGATGGAGTCTTGTTCACACGCGGGCTCGAATTCACCAATTGGATGGAAGCCCTCAATAGTTTCCTTTGAGAAGATGAGGCGAAGGCCAACGTCCGAATTTGCTTGGGTGTTCACACTGCGGCTTTGGGCCATTATAGAGCGAAGAAGTTATGTAACCATCAATATGAATTTCTTTAACTTTTCTAGAGACAAAATATCAGTAGTATGTGACGGATTATTATAAAAAAAGGTATAGCCCAAACTCAATGGAGATGATAGCCATAACTAGGACAACAGAATGCAATATTCAAATGGTGACGATGTCCTTCGCTTAATTTAAAGTTAACTTTGAAAATATGGCTGAACCTACTGGAATATTATTCGCAAAAATGATCTCATTAATTATGTGTGCCCCAGCCTTCTAAGTTCCGAATAATAGAATGATTTTGGATAAATATTTAACGAGAGCCGAGCAATCTACTCTTCGCACGTCTCCTTTTTAAATCACGTAGCCTGATTTCCATACAATAAATAAATGGAAAGAGAAAAATACATTTCCAATTGCAAAACTAGTATTGCTTTTAGTACATACATTCCATGTATTTAGGAGTGGAGAAAAAACTAGCGTTAATGTTAGAGAAAGGATTCCCAGGCGAAAGTGAGTTCACTCCCTTGGAATGAGGTTTTGTGCGGAGACTTCAACGCCGCAGTCGCGGAAGACGAGGGAGTTTCTAAACCGACGCACTTCGTGAGTCACCTGTCCAACACGATCTGAAAACCAATCGTATAGAACTCCGTCACGTCATCGTTTGTCTTCTCCGAGTAGGTTCTGCACGAGTAGGTACACGCGCTGGCGGGGCAACGCCCTTATTCGGCAAAACATGTGGCTGCGTTGAGACAAACTGTGAAAGGACGGTAAACGTTGCTTAGATCTCCGCGCGAAAGAGAAATGAGTGCAGATGAAATCTCCCGAAGTTTGAGGCAAAATTCGGCCTTCGTATTTATCTACATCTACGTAATACCCTGCAAGCCACCACGAGAATGCGTGGCAGGGGATGAAGATCACCAAACATGCACTACTGACATGCAACTAGGATATTTAATGGAGACATGCTAGATAATAGGGTCACATGCAGCTAGATGGTTAGTATCTACACAATAAGAAATGGATTATTGGTTGTTATTACATTCATCATGCACTATAGACTACTCTGACTATAAGTAATGGTAGCGGGCGTGACTTCGTGGAAATCCTTCATAGTAGGAGCGTCTGAAGAAATTACAACTTGGCTGTTTCCACATGAAGTTTTATTGTTACCGACCATGCTTTCGTTACAGACACCTAGTTACACCTTGATAATGTTACTCTGTAACGAGACCATGGTCGGTAACAATAAAACCTCATGTGGAAACAGCCAACTTGTAATTTCTTCAGACGCTCCTACTCTAACTATATTTCACCTACCTATCCCTTTGCTACGCTGCCTATTGTGTGTCTTATGGTACGCGGGAAAAATGACATTTTAAATCTATCGGTACGACAATCTATCTCTCTAATTTTGTTAATATGGTCAAACCTAGCATAATACGCAGGGGTTCTCAATATATATCTAACGTCATCTGTGAACAAATCGGTTTCAAATTTACTTAAAAGGTTTAACCTAAATTTTAACCTGCGCTCTGACAGTAATTCCTATCCTAGTTCTTCTATTAAGCTCGTAACACTAATACAATTATCATAACGGCCTTCAACAAACCTAGCGGATCTCCTTTGCACGCGCTCTAATTCTTTTATCATACCTTTCCCGTACGGATCCCATATACTAGCGGCATATTCTAAATGAGGCCTGACAAGTGTAAAATAGCTTCTTTCTCGTACTCTCTCATCGAATTTGCCTAGCACCTTTTTTACGAATCCTAATCTACGATTTGTTACACTAGTTATTTCCCTGATGTGTTTCCCCCATGAAATGTCTTCAGTGATGGTGACACCTAAGTATTTAATAGATTCTACGTTACATATTTTATTTTCTTTGATGCTATAATTATTCCAGGGAAAGCCATTCTTTTTCCAAAATTTCATTATCGCGCATTTCTTCAAATTTAATTCTAGCTGCCAACTATCACACCAATCATCAATCGCATCTAAATCCTTAGCTAAAGACTGACTGTCCTCTTCATTTCTAATTTCCTTATACACTACTGCATCATCGGCAAAAAGACGGAGCTTGCTATTTTTTACAACTGTATTCAAGTCATTTACGTAGAGAAGAAATAAAATTGGACCTATCACGCTTCCCTGGGGAACACCCGATGTAACATTTACTTCACCTGAGCTGACACCATCTGATACCACCCTTTGAACGTGTTCATGTAAGAAGTCTCCTATCCAGCCCACTACATTACTGTCTATTCCGTATGATGCTAACTTCGCGAGTAACTTACAGTGGTGAACCTTGTCAAACGCTTTTCTAAAGTCAAGAAACGCTGCATCTACCTGTACGTTACCTTCTCCGGAAACTATAATATCATGAACAAAACTACCTAATTGAGTTTCACAAGACCGTCCCTTTCTGAACCCATGCTGGTTTGTTATCAATAAATCCTGGCTGTCGAGGTGTCCCATTATTGATGTAACTATTATATGCTCTATAATTTTACATGATAGTGACGTTAATGATACTGGTCTATAATTACATGGCTGTTTCCTATCGCCGCTTTTAAAAACTGGGGTCACGTTTGCTATCTTCCAGTCTTGGGGAACCCCGTGTTCTTCGATGGATTTTTTAAATATTACTTTAAGATACGGAGCCATTTCGAGAGCTAATTCTTTATATACAAGAAATTGAATTTCATCAGGACCTGAGGACTTGTTCGGGCTAATGTTATTGATAAGGATACAATTCTGCTACAAGATATATCGATCGGGGGCATTGGTTGCTGAAATTGGTCTGGTATGGTTTCGTTCAAAGTACGCTAAGATTGATTAAAAACGCTCTGAAAAAAATAATTCAACAAATTAGCCTTATCTAAACTGAAAGTTGCTATTTCGCCTCTATCGTTTTTAACATTTTTCTTAGTTTCGCGTGGCTAACTCGTTGTCGTTTTAAACATTTTCTAACCTCCGCGTTGTACCACCTTGGTTCCCTATTCTCACTCTTATACTTATGAGGTATATATCTGTTGACAAGTGACCGTGTAATTTGGAGGAACTCTTTCCATGTATTGTCTGTATCACTATTTTTGCTGATGTTCACGAATTTTTCAAAAAAAGTCTTTAAGTCACGCCTAAATCCGTTAAAATCTGCTTTACTAAAAAGGTAAATCTTTCTTTTTAATTTAAAATTTTTTTCAGTAATGAGGGAAAATTTTACGTTCAGGGATTTTTGTGGCAAGTGAATCGAGAACAATCTCCCATCTATTAGGCAAATTTACTATTTGATGTAGTGCGCATGATGCGAACAGGTTAAGCAATGACTCGCAGATTTCTTTGTCCCCCAGACTTATGACTACATGTTTTCCAATCAATTCAATCATGTTTTGCAAGTGAATCGAGAACATTCTTGCATCTATTAGGAAAATTTACTATTTGATGTAGTCTAGATTGCGGATGATAAGGCAGGGATTTCCAAATGGACATAAGAGAATTGGAATAATTTACAGAGATTTTAAAGAGAAATTGACATTTTAGAAATCCTTTCAATCTCCGCCTTCCGGATGTGAAAATCGCCGAAAACCCATCTAAAGGGGAGCGGTTCTCGGTTAATTTGATCAGCTGTGTCATAAATATATTCACGAAAAGATTTTAAAAAATCCATCGCCTTATTTGGAAACTCGTGTCATTTATAACCCCAAAAATGCACCAAGAACGAGGATTAAGAACATTGGTGGTGGAATGTAGGAAAAGGTTTTCAAAACCTTTATCAGAGAATATACATAATATTGTACCAACTAACTCCAGGCTACTCTGCAGGTCATGGTACGATAAAAAAACGTTGGAAAAAAATAAAATTCGAGTGAATGACTATGGTATTAATGCAGTTAATGCTGCAGAGATGTTTCATAATGGGTGAAATAGGCCCAAAATGCAACCCTTGGATAAGGACCCGTTAGGCCACGCGATCATATATACGATGGATTTTCGAAGCGGCAGTACTGTTACATTGTCCGCAGTAAGTATGAACTTAGAAGTGGAAGTGGTTTGGGGGGGGGAGCATTTTCTCCCGACGAAGGGCGAGGGAGAGACGTGCATGTGGTCCAGACATGGCCGCTCTTCCTCCCCCAATCCTCGAACCAGTTCCTGCGCGTTGTCCACTGCTCGTGGCCGCGTTTGTGACAGTTGATTGGCGGGTTCAGGAGGGTGGGACTGAGGGAGGGAGGGTGAGAGGGGGTGGAGAGGGGAGGGGGGGACAGGTGTGAGGGGGGTGAGGAGGTGTTGCGGACGGCGCCATTGCGTTGCCTCTCAGAGAGATAGGAAAGGGTGAGTGAGTGATTGAAGGGAGCATGAATATATATATATTATGGATTGTTATCTCGTCGCCAAAAACTGTCGTGTAAAATTCCGGAAACAAACAACTTTTTGGAAAGTGGTGCCGCCCAGGAATGAAAGACGGAAGTTAAAATGTAAATACAGTCGATAGTTTGTAAATAAACCCGTCACACTGGTTTTACCATGAATATACATGGGTTTTTACATACAATCAATCATAATGCAGTGGATGATAAATGTAGTACTGCACACGGGACGTAATTTTACACTTTTTTAAATATCGTCCGGTCTACACATATATTTAATTTCTCTCCAAATTTAATTACCCAAATACACAATTAACTTCTTAGCACTTCGTGAATATGGCCATACGTAAATTTAATAATAATTCGAGGCGACTTCATGAGTATTCCCAATGGCCATCTTTGCAGTGTAGGTAAAAAGGAATGCACTTACCGCCGCCTTAAACAGATTCTTATTTTTCAATCCAAGTCTCCAATTTTTGGTCCTCGTAGACGCATATCCTGTTTTGTAGCCTGGTACGAAGCAAGTACTGTTTAAACAAGTCATTCTGAAATCTTTTTTAACCCGAACGGGCTTAATGCATTCAAATTAGAATCAGAGTCTGGCAAACATCGTCGTCGGCACACGATGGACGTTTCATAAACCTCTTCCGCATTTTCTGTAATAGATATTTCCTCTCTAGCATTTACAAAATAACTTTTAGATCACAAAAATAGCAAGATATTATTCAAAGCATCAAGTAATTCATATCTCCTCGATCGTTATTGAATATTCACCACAGTATCACGTTAGCAACAATTAACTACGTCTATTTACAATAACAACAGAAAAGACTCTAATCGAAGTGGCGCCAAGGACTGGGTGAACTAAAAGTGGAAATTTAGGCAACACGTAGCCTAGGCAACAATTCCAAACATCCAAATCCATAATATATATTAATGGGAGGGAGGGTCGCCGTCCTTCCGTATCCAAATTGGCAAGTTCAAGAAAGTAGAGACGAACCGCGTCGGGGTGTGCGTCAGCAGTCCACACACGCGACCGTCGTCGCCAAGCGAGCATGTCTCTCCCGCCACAAAGGAGGTGCGAGGGTGGGAGGCAAATAACACACCATTCGGCAGGAGCAGGCGTCGATTGAGAAATCTCGTAGCGCAATCGTGGAGGGCGAAATACTAATTAAATCAGCGCAGTCTTGGAGCGAGTTCCTCGTGCAGAACCACCCCAAGTATCCCCAGGTAGCCTCATTCTCAGATTATTTATTTTCACGATTGTAATGCATTGTCTACAAAGCTGTACTCAAGCCACAACATAGAGAGACTTAATCTAGGCATAAAAAGAAAAATCAGAACGGACTTTCAGAGAGGTGGGGATGAATCATAGAAGAGCTGCAGGAATATATCGAGGGGATAAAGTTCGGAATAGTAATAGGATTTAGAGGAATTACGGACGTATTATGCATTATATAAGTGTAGAAATAAAAGGAAAACAGAAAGAATGATAAGGACGAATGGAATACCGAGCGAATGGACAATGTGGGGCTACCAAAACACGACCTGCTGTGGACCCCTTCTATTGGCAAAAAAGGAAGATCTGGGAAGAGATGAATGGAAAGAATTTAAAAGGGACATACGTGTGCTAGAGAGAGAGAGAGAGAGATATGCCTTGAAGATGATCAAATGGAGTGACCGAGGAAAATGGAGATTGGGAATCGGAAGACACCTCAGAAAGTTAGAAATTGACATATTTATATGTAATGAGGGAACATTTGGTCCGCGGAAATATTCTCATTCACTTATATTCGCCACTTACACATCATTTACATACGATTCCTTTTCAAGTAAAATGTAAACTGCGTTATTTTATGACAGCGCACGTGCTTTCACGAATAATAATAGCATCGTGTCATTTGAAATTCTATTTCAAAATTGTTCGGGCACGCTGCTCAGCTGTCCTGTCGTCAGCGCCACTGCCAGGTGCTTGGACGGCAGGCGAGGCAGCCCAGGCTACTTCGAACTCTCGAAGCAGAAGGTTGCGAACAGAGTGTTCAAAGCAAGGTGGCCACGACCGTTCTTACGAAAAGGCGTCGACTTTGGTCACCAAAATCACTTTGTTTCTTTCATTGTAAAGACCAACAGTGGTAGTTGAATTTTGTTGATGCGAAATTCTTTTCTTTTGAAATCACCCTAAACCACCAATTCATCGACATTATCAAGCACCGACCGATATACAGGCTCCATTTGCAGAGTGGCAGAATCGGCGTGCACAAAAATAAATGGCGAATCATTCGAAGAATGCGACATCACACACAAACATCGCGCATCATCTCCACACTAAAGCGTCACCAGAGACAAGATTCGCGAACAAGGAGAGCAACAGAGCGCATCGCCAACCAAGAGGAGGAGGAGGATAACCAAGCACTCATTGATTTGATCTAGAATGGCAGGGGGTGGGCGGGGCCCTTCTAGAGCAGCAGCAACAGAGGGTGGAACATGTATTCATTGAAAGGGAGAGGATGATCGTCGACCCGATTGAAAGGGGAAGGGCACGGGGTGGCTTGTAAAACTTTGCTGGAGGGCAAATGCAGCGAGGAGGCGGGGGGTGTGACGGACGGGCGGGTGGAGCGAGCAGACGTAATAATGATAATAAGCGAAGAGGGGGGAAAGCTGCTCTGGCCGAGGGAGGTTGCGAGTGAAGAGGGGAATTGAAGAGCGCGCGGAACAAAACACATACGGCGAGCGAATGAATGAATGAATGGCGCGCGGCAGAGGGAGACAGCGACGACCGACCGACCGACCGACTGAGCGGGAGAGTGTGAGGGACGAGAGGGGAAAACATTAAAAAAAAAAGAACATCGCTGTCAGACCGGAGGGAGGGGTGGACCGGTTGATGTGGGACAAGGGGGGGCGAGGGAAAATCAAATGAGCAACAAAGCGGCGCAACAATCGGGACGGGATCCCATTGAGAGGCGAGGCTGAGCCCCACATTATTAAAATCAGGGCCGGCCGAGAGGGCCAGCGATCTCGACGGATCCCTACCTCATCCCCCATTGAGCATTCAAACGACGTCAAAAGGGCCCCCTCTCCCCTCCCCCCAATAATCAGCCACGGCCAAAGAAGACCCTGCCTCTATCTCCACATAAAACCCCTCCCCCAGAGTGTGAGTAGTTCCCCCCCCCTCACACGAGAGAAGCAAGCCCATCGCGCGCGTTATATATGTACAGCGGCAGATGCCGCCGAGTGTTCGGGAGCAGTCGCGGAAGTGGCGCATCCACTCGAAATCCACGCCACCAAAGCCATCAAAATTGTCGGCTATTCACTTGAAGCCTCACACGGATAAAGAGGCTCACTCGTCGAAAAACTCGAGAATTTTGGTAAATATTACTAGTTTGAATGATTGAAAGATGATTTCAATTTTTTTGTGACCCGGTGTGTCAGTACACCGCATATACCTCCGAGTGGTGGGTCGCGGGCAAAGGTATGCTGGATCTCAAGGTAGTCCTTTCAGAAGGGATCCTAGATTGAGTTTAATAGTGAAAGCGGGCCTAGGGTATTGCTATGCTTTGGCTTCTCTTGTGTAATACTGACGAATATGTGCCAAAAATGACCGGTAGAGCGCCGTAACCGTTAGCAGGGAAAGATGCACGTGGAGCGCGTACTGTAAAGGCTGGTAACCTTGCATACTCTATGACAACTTACTTCTAAACGTCAAAATGTTGCTTCGGACAGCCGAAGCCACGATGGACGGCGGAAGCTGAATAAGGTTGGCCCATCAAGATGCCGACTTAGCAATACGAACTGGACTATCGGTACTTGGAATGTGAGAGGAGTGTATGGAAAGGAGCATGAGTTGTTGAATGAAATGACAGTGAGACGAATCGATGTTTTGTGCGTATGTGAAACTAAGCGCAAGGGGCGGAATGTTGTTACCGTAGATGGGATTCGGGACCATAACAGCTGTGATCGTCGTCATGAAGAGTGCGAATAGTGAGATTAGCTAGACTGTAGATATTTCTCTTTATATTCTCTACTCTCTTATTTATGCATGATGTAAATATTGATGTTCTTATTTATGCATGAGATTTTGAATCTGTAGTAGTAGTACTTGTACCCCTTGCATGTTGAAACGATTGACAATAGAATGTTTCTTGGTTAGTAGATTTTAATGGGCGCGTTGCATGTGTGGTACGCTGGTTTCAATGTAGTTTCGGTGTTCTGCCATAAAATTAATGCATGCCTGGTGTGGAAGCACCCCCTGCTACACACCCTTTGGGTGGCTTGCAGGATATGACGTAGATGTAGTTGTAGATGACGGTGGTCTGGCACTGCGGTCAGAAGTTGAAGATAATGTACACGGCAGTCAAGGTGTAGGAATCATTCTTAATGAGAGAGCAAAGTTACTGGTAAGTAAGTATGAGTATGTATCCCCTTGATTGCTCTGGGTTCGCATTACATTAGGTATTAAGAGAGTTGTGATTTTGGCGTGCTGTGCAAGAGTGGATGGAGAGAGTGACAGTGCAAAAGTTGAAAAACAGAGAGAAACTTTGTGAAAAGTTTTGGAAAAAACTGAGGAAAAGAAAAGACTACTAGGAGAGGTTTTGAATGAATGTGACCCTGGTGAAAGAATAATAGTTACACAGGGGAAAACTCTCCTCACACGAACCCTTAGCCCGAACAAAGATAAACACTTAGAATAGGAAAGTGATGAGATTCTCTGGAAGCAAGAAGGTGGTGTTCATCATATCAGTGGTTGGAGGGCACAAAGGTGAGCAAGTCGATTAGTTAACGTATCTGGGGCGTATTTTGGAGGAGAATGGGTTCATTGGGAATAGGGAAATAAGATTTAGAACTGCCACGAGGCCTAAGAGGAATTTTAAAAGAGGAGGGAATCGAAGATGGGGGGAGTCAAGTGGAAAAGACGTTAAGAAAAGGCTGGTGAAAGCTCTAAAATGGAGCTTGGCGCAGTAAGGGTCGGAGACTTGGTCATTGTGAAGGGAGGACTCGAGGAGTTCGAGATGAGGGCGTGGAGAAGGATGGAAAGGCCCTAGATATGCCCTGATGACGATTAACGACTCGTACATCGAAACGTCGGCCAAGATGCAGAGTTAGACCCGGTGGAAAACCCAAGAAACCTCCAACATCTCGAGTAAATCTCGTTCAGATAGAGGGTAAGAGACAAGGGAGAGACAACAAATAAAATGAATCAAAACAATAAATGTGAAAAGGAGGAAAGGTGGCTGATTCCAGGTGAAAAAAATGCGAGCGATGGCCATGGGAACGCTCTGAGTCGCTGCCTTCGCTCTCCTCCGCACTCAAGCTCGCTTTATCCGGGAGCACTTTACGAGACCCCTTTTCTGTCTTCAAATGGGTAGGATCCCTAGGCATAACTCCTCCAAGGGTACGTTTGGTGGTTTACGTTGAAACACCGGAAAGTGCGTAAGTAGGACTCGAGGTCACGGGATCTTGTTTTTCTCAAGAGCCGACCATCGCGGTGCATTATGGGTGGACAATCGGAATACTCTTGGAGAGTGCAACATGAAAATAAGCAAGACGAAGACTAAAATCCTAGTACGCGGAAGAGAGAAGCTGAATGCAGAAGTCACTCTGAGAGGAGAGAAATTAGAGCAAGTGGATTCCTTCACATATCTCGGAGACACCATCACGTGGGACGGAAGACAAATTCTGATATAACATGGGGATTACACATACAAAACAATGTGGCTAGCATTAAAGAAACTAGGTTTTGTTAAGCGTATAGCAGGAAGGTCCTCGGATGAAAAAGTCAAAGAGAGATGCTACTTCGCTCTGGTTAGGCCACACCTCGAATACACCGCGAGCATTTTGGACCCTGGTCAAAAAGATTTACCCAAAAACATTAACAAAATACATAGGAAAGCAGCGCGCTTCGTTAAAAACTGCTACAAGCGTACACATAGTGTCTCATAACTTTTAGAGGGATTAAGGTGGGAGCCCTAGAGACTCGGAGGCTACACTCCAGGCTTGGTTTGCTGGATAAATTCAGAACTGATATTTTTCAGAGCGACACAGAGAAAGTTATGATGACTCCTCACTACATCTCTAGGTCTGACAGATGCGATAAAATAAGAGAGATACATTCCCGAACAGATAAGTACAAGAACTCGTTCTTTCCGCGCACAATAAGCGATCACAATAAAAATTGAGCTCCACTAAATACACTCCCATAATACATGTCACCATTTTATCTCCAAAAAAACTTACACCTTTACACGGCTGGAGGCTTAACACCCCCTGCCACACGCCCATGCGGCGGCTCGCGGGATAGTATGTAGATGTAGATGTAGAAGTAAAATGGACATAAAGCGGAAAATAGCCCAAGCTAATAAGGCGTTCATGGGAAAAAGACAACTGCGGTACTCAAAGAGGATAGCACTATATCCAAACCAGGAAACAGTGTGTGAAAACATTCGTGTGGAGCGTGGAATTCAATCGGCCGTATTCATAGATTTCAGCTAAAAGGCGCTATAGTAGGCGACTAACTTGGAAGGTGAGGTTAATATAAGTGGGTTCGTTGGTCCAGCGATGGGGAAAGGGGTTGTTGTCCAATCGACCCCCGTCTCTCACCCACCACCATCATCGCTCCCCGCACGCCGTGATTCGTTCCGATGGACCCGCCCCCTTGCCCCCTCTCCCACGCACCCAATTCATTGGGAAGGGGAGGAGCGCGCACCCCAGGCAATCTTCAGACGGAGCGCAGCATCAAAAGGGGCGACAACAAACAGACATGCGCGGCGCGAGCGCACATTTCATGGACTGCGAATTTTGAAATTGTGCGTCACTCTACTGCATTCAGCTCGCCCACCCACCCGCTGCCAAATAAATAATTTTGTAAAACGCCACACAACTTTTATTTTAAGGTAGTCCGAGCGAGATAGTTCCCTAGTCATAATAGAGAATAGAGACCATTTTCAAATAATACGTTTTAATTTCATCAGCCGTAGGACACATCAATTAAATATTGCATTATTAATGGTGAAATAATATAGTTTCATATGACAGAAATTAGAAGTAATTAAATGAAAATATCTATATAAGTCTAACTTGACTCACTTTTTTCGCGCGGTGCGTTTGAAACTCCATCAAAACGGAAGGTTTTATTGTGATACCAAAGAATCTACTGCGGTGACAATATGATTAATTTTAAAAAATAGTTGAGAAAACATACAAACTACACGCTGTTGGTTTTTTTACAATATCTATATGTTAGAAATGCCTCATTTTGTAAATTATGTCTCTCCCGAGTGCATACACGTACCGTTTCCCATGCAAAAGGGCTGGTGTTTTCTGGCAAATATCTCGGAAAGTATTGTGGTTAGGGGTTGAATTTTTTGTGTTAATAGAAGGGTGAGATATTTCTCTTTATAATGAGACTTAATTCATTGATTTCTAAGTACAATGATATTTCGCTCGGACTACCTTAAATATTTCAGCATCTTAACTTCCACGCGATAAAACTTCTAAGATTATGGAACATGTGAGGAGTGCTGTCGGCGTTGAAATCCAAAGAAATATGAAATAGAGTGAAATGTGCATTGTAGCTGTTTAATAAGAGGGCAGTGAGTACACTGTCACTTGATTTCTGCCAATCGCATTGCGAGGAATGATGCATTATACGTACACTGTAGGGGAGCAGCTGGGCGAGGTTTCCTGAGTGAAAAAAATCACTAACTACACTGGCATCCGGAAACAGATCCTTTAACTTCGCGCCGAGGTGTTATAAATGTAATCTACATAGAGTGCGTTTTCAGAGCGAACTGCAAAGTGGAATATTTTCATGAGGAATGTAGTATGCAAGTGTACATGCCAAGCATGGGTGTAGTGGTCTTAGAGCACTTTGTACTCGCAGCTCACGGTAAATAACGATTAGCGACGGCAAAAATCGCATTTTAAGTAAAGCCACGTATGGTTATATGTGCGCATATATCTCGGAGAAATTCACAACTCGGCGAGATATTCTGCCCCAGTAAGTCGCACCCAGTGACACACACGAATGAATGAACAAATGAACATCAAGGGGTCGTCGTAGAGCTCGAAGTATCCGGGGAAGGACAAAAATCGAATCCACTCCAGACGAATAACTTCCATTTTCAGGTTCGCGACCTTCCTCGGCACGCAGGCCGAGCTGAAGAGTATTCATTGCTTAATGAAAGACGTCATTCTCAATATAAATATTCTCTGTCGACGATCACAACGAAGGGCCTTCCTGCCCTACTTCTCTCTGCTCTATCGCTGTAATCAATAATACATGTTCTAATAACATCCCAAAAGACTTTATCTAGGGCTCTGTGTCTAGGGATTTATAAATGTGGTCTCTACAGCGCCAGTGAAGACCCGGCATAACGGCGACTGCTCGAACCTTCGTGGGGGTGAATAACAAACTCAAGCGCAAGAGGGGTTTCTGTGCTTAAGTAAGTTCGCCAGGGCGCAGTGTAAACAATTATTCACCCAGAAAGCGTAAAATAAGCGAAGGGAAACTCTGGGAATGCTGCCAACAATGGTCGCCGCCCCAACAATGTGACATCCCGCTGGAGCGGCACCGAACACCCACCTCCCCGTCCTTTCTTTCATGCCTCCCGCCGACCGGCCCGACCTTAAGACGACGGTGCAACTGACATGCACACGACAATGCAGGTCCCTGGCACAGCAGAAGAGGAAAACGCCGTCAAGAGGACGGAGGGCCAAATCTCCTTTGCCTTCTTTCGAAAGGAGGGTGGGTGGATATGGGGAGGGGATGAATGGAGGGAGGGGGGGGAAGGAAGAGCTTATCCCCACACTAAACACCCACCAGATTTCCCTTTTCGAGCATTTTTCCACAGCGTCCGAAAGAGAGTAAATTCACTGGAATGGAGCTGCTAGCCAACATTTTCCAACCCAGCCCCCTGCCTAGCAACACATCACCCATACCTAGCAGCTCTACCCTTCAAAGCTTTTCTGAGCACTTTTCCCTCCCGTCAGTTCTTCCTTCCTCCATCCACCCCCCACCCCCCTCTTAAGCCGCGCTCTTTCGGGGGAAGGCAAAATTCCCACGCCGCCCCAGAAGACGGTCACTTTCACGACCCCCTCCCCCCCCCATACTACGTCTTTCGAGTGGCGAGGCAAACACCTCTTCTTCCCCCGCCCCTCGTCCAAACGGGGGCGGTGAAGTACCTGTCCCCCCCCCATTCCTTCTCAACCCCCCGTGGACGAAAGGACAGCGTTGCCCCTGGAGAGGGAGGGAAGGAGGTCCCCTTGGGAACGCATATTGACTCGATTTCCGGGCTATATTGGTGATGAAGAGGGGACTCAAATAAGGAACAGGTCAGGCATTGCATAATCCCAAAGAAGGATCAATTTTTTTCGTCATCCACATACATTCCTTTACGTTCCATTAGATACCGGGATTCGTCGATTACGCATCGACATTCTCGCGACCTCAATATTGAGTCTAATAGTATATACATAGATGTTTATAAATAACCCAGCGGTTGGAGCCAAAATCAACACAATCCTAATTTAAAAAAAAACTGATAGCTTTAGCATTCGCCGTATTAGAGTATTTTTGGATTTTAAGTCATTAATTACTTCCACGATATTCCTCTTGGGTGACGGGTTTTGAGTAAACTGATGTTAGTATAACTATTTTCTCCGAACTTATGTACCCGATCATATTGCATACCTACGAATTTGAACGTCTGTAATTGGATACGTAAGACATGGGATGGCGCCAAGGGGGTGCGAAGAGGAGGAGGATGAGGATGAGGAGGAGGAGGAGGATCAGGGGGTGGTTGGAGGAATTTGGCAGAAAAGTGGATTCGGACGACACGAGGAGAGAGAGAGAGAGGGAGAGAGAGAGGGAGAGAGAGAGAGAGAGAGAGAGAGAGAGAGAGAGAGAGAGGGAAGAGCGTGAGTGATTCGAGAGAAACCGGACACATGGCGAGCAACCAAGCTATGAAGTAAAGCGAAACGATGCCCAAGACATGGCGAAGTTAGTTAAGAGAATGTCCAAAATACCCGCCAACCAGTTGCTCTAACTGAATAAACGTTGTTATTTTTCAACCGTTAGGCCTCATCTGGAATATGCTGCCAGTGTATGGGATCCATATGAAGCGGGGTTGATATCGGAATTAGATCGCGTGCAGCGAAGAGGAGCTAGGTTTGTAAAACGATGCTGCGATAAGTTTGCTAGTGTGTCTGGATTGTTAGAAGAATTGGGTTGGGAATCGCTATCACAGCGTATATTATATTATAGGCTTAACCTTTTTCAGGAAAACTTAATTTCAGGAAAAACACTTCTCTGACGACGTACTATTAACCCCCTCGTACTACGGCAGATTAGATCGCGCCAATAAAATGAGATAGATAGATTGTAGAACCGATTGGTATAAAATGTCATTTTTTCCGCGTACCATTCGGGACCATAACAGCTGCGATCGTCGTCATGAATAGTGACATTAGCTAGTCTGTAGATCCTTCTCTTTATATCTTTATATTCTCTACGTTCTTATTTATGCATAATGTAAATATTGATGTTCTTATTTATGCATGATATTTTGAATCTGTAGTAGTAGTCTTTGTACCCCTTGCATGTTGGAACGATTGACGATAGAATGTTTCTTGGTTAGTAGATTTTAATGGGCGCGTTGCATGTGTGGTACGCTGGTTTCAATGTAGTTTCGGTGTTCTACCGTATTATTCATGGATGCCTTGTGTGGAAGCACCCCTGCCACACACCCTTTGGGTGGCTTACAGGGTATGACGTAGATGTAGAACTCCATCAGCTCATGTAACTGCGTAAAATGGTATCTAATCTCCAAATAGGTCTGCCATCCACGGCGCCGAAACTCCATCTAATTGAATCCATACATTTTTATAGTGGATCTAAAACAATCACTTCTTCAAGACGTAATCAATATCATACTTACATAATTAAACTAGTTATTCTCCGATGAACCCCATGGGTCGATGCAAAGGCTGAACGGTTTCTTCTTACGCGCCCTTCATAATATCCTACAAGCTAAGGCTTCCGGTGCTTGGCAAAATGGAGCTGTAGCTGACGGGTGTGCTAGCGATTCAAGAGACTTGTGTCGAGTTTCACGGCTGTTTATTGTTTCCATGTCGATACAAGACTGGCTCGTTGGGCCAAGGGCTTCAGTATTTATGCGGAAGCGACCATTCTAGAATATGCTATACAGTTTCAGGAAAATTCCAGAACAATATTCCAGAACAGTCGAAAAATTGCGAGAAATAAGCATTGACATACAGAAAACTTCGGGACCTGGGAATCGAACCCGGGCCGCCCGTTTGACGGGCGAGCGCGCTAGCCCTGAGCCACCGCGCCGAGCCGTTCGGCCACCCATGAAGCGAGAACGCCAATCGTTGGCGTTGGCGGTGTGGAAGCGGACCGACGCGCAGTGGGCCCAATTCGGGAAAAGCTGGCCAAAAATCAGAATCTGCATTAAGGTGCTCAAAATTTCAATCCAAAGTATAATTTACCTACCATGTTCTTTGTTTTGACATAAGTTCAACCGTATCTATCGTATTAATTCAAATATTGATGCGATACATAGGGAAAAGCCAGATTGGGAAAAGCGTAGGAAAAGTATAAAAAAATTACAGCAAAAATACAAGTATTTCATATCTACTTAATATGTAATATTTTATAATAAAATGACGACTACTTAAGGAAATTACTCGGAAAAACGAAGTCACGGAACTAGACAGAATCGGAAAACAGAGGTTTCCTCCTTCGTTTCGTCTCTTTTGAGCGATGACGAAAGTGACCCACAGTCTGAGAATATCCGAAGTCTTTGAATACCTATTCGGGGTCAAGTGTTTCATTTCTTTTTTCGGCGGAAGGTTTTGTGTTGAAATGGTTGTATTGGATTTCAACATATTTTAATCGGCTATTCCTTGAGTGCCGATTGTTATATTTTTATGGTGTCTATTTTCTTATATTTGCGTATGTCCGTAATTCTCGCCTACAGCACCTACTCCACAAGTTGGCGGATTGGAAGAATAGATATCTTAGCAAAAGCCGCACCATATACGAGTGTGATAACCTTGTTTACAACGGAAAAAATAGTACCAACCATAGAGTTAAATATATATATAGCTCCAGTGTGATTTTGCAGTAGATAGATGATGCAAGGTGTGGTATGGCCGCTGGTTGAGGTCTTCGGAATGACCGAAAACCCCGAAATCAATTCCTCATCGGTCCCTAAAAAATTAAACATTGTTATCAAAGCATTCCACACAATACCATAGCTATAAAAAGCACAGTGATTTTTGGCTTGCTGCCATCAACTTCATATAAACTTAAAAAATTTACTACTTAAGTAATAGAGAGGAACCTGTAACTTCTGCAGATTCTTTTCCGCAAAATATCTTCTTGCAGTTACTCCATCATTGGAAGTTTTACGGCTCTGTTTTGGAATGTTTACAATAAGCCCATAGTATATTTTAATAAATATTGGATAGTACTTTTCTCTCTATCCATCTGGTCCTTACTTTCGTCACTAAAATTCACCTCAGAGAGTGCTCAAGTTAATTAACGGTCCTTCCCACAATGCAATCCATACTTGCGCGAAAAGGTAGCTACATCTATTAACATGCTTATTCACCTGTACCGATATGCTTCCGATGATTCGGGAAGCGGTGTGTACAAATACTTTAGAAAAATCTACTTCAGACTTTTCTTCATTAGCAACAATTCTCTCTAGATAGAATGAATATGTTGCAAACTTCACACTCCCGTAGTTTAGATAGAGCTAATACCCGTATTTTTAAGCAGCTTCTCCGTGGAAGTGAACTTTGATTTTGGGTGACATCGCCAGAAACTAATCGAGAAATGGCCTCTAAAGTTGAATAATCACTTTTTTTCTCATCAATTTTCCTCAATTTACTTATCACATCTTTCGCTCTTGTTGATGCACCTGTGATCTCTTTAATCAATTTCTCAGTAGCCTCGTCACCACTGAATCGATATTTCATCGATACCACAAAGGATAACTAAGCAGCGTAGGTATTCAGCCATTTAACTTTAAGCTTTCCATCGTTTAGATCTTTCGCTGAAACTCCCATATAGATCTGATGGTTGATCATGAGATAAATCGTCCGGAAAGGCAAAAAGAATGATCGAAGGTTTTTATATCTGATAAAGTCGGTTTAGACTGTATTCTAATTCCAGGTTTACGACTATTAAAAAATAGCTGGCGACTTATCTAAATTGATGGTGAATGACTTGTGTTCTTCAGGTGGGAGTAAAGCTTATGATTTTAACAACTTACTTTGTTTTCTTCGGAAAATGCTATTCTGCAGAAAGCTTTGGATCCATTTCCATTTATAGAAATGAACTTAACTCTTCTGAAAAGAATTTTTACAATATTTTTGACTTCCTCGTCTCCAGTCATTCTGAATTTTTCTATCAAATACTCGGAAATATATTTCTTCCGCAATGTTAACTCAATTTTTTTTATTATTCACTGTCGTTTCATCGTGTAGCTCAAGGCGATTCACACCCTCACACTCTCCATAACAATCGTCAAGTTTCCTTCGATCAAACCCTTCCAATCGGTACGCCGTACTCTGATACTGTCGTCGGTGGAACTGCCCCATTTGCAGTGTGACGCGTGCTCCACACTCCTTCGGTTAAACTTTTCATAAATTTTAAGTTTTCTTTCTTTATTTTGTTAGCATCTATTATTTTCTCAAGCTTTAAAGCAACAAAAAGTAAAATTCTTGCCATTGCCTGAAATAAAGAATATTCAAATATTTCCCCATAGCAAAAAGCCTTTGGGAATAGGCAAGCAGTCGCTCGGTAAGGGAACTAACGAAGCAAATGAATGAGTGTGTACGGTGTCAAAGTGTGAAGAAGGAATTGTGATATGCCTTAAACAAAGTGAAAAATACGATTTGTTAATTTAAGCTCTTCTAAAGAAGAATTGTCTCCCGATGTGGACCGCGCGCTCGGATAGGAAGAAGGGCGGCGAAGCGTGCCGCGCGACATATTAATGTCCAGAAGTCGCCAAAGAGCAGATATCCGCAAGATTTTTGGTCTTTGGGGTCCCAAATGCTCGCGGCGTATTCGAGGTGTGGCCTAACCAGAGCGAAGTAGCATCTCTCTTTGACTTGTATCCCGAAAACATGGCCAAAATTCGGAAATATTATCGTTTCAGCCGAAAAATTGGTGCAGTTGGGTTTTAAAGGTCGCTGTATGCGAAATAGACGTTAAAATTTTGGAAAACATAATATTTGAAGCGGTAGGACGAAGCCGATAATTTTGCGAGTTAATTGCATTCGTTTCCATGGTGTTAAAATGTTTACCAGGTTTACGTCTGCGCCTAATACAACCTCTCGGTCTGTCTCTTCAGCACCGAATAATACGAACATCGCATATTATTTTTCCAGGGAAATTCATTTTTAGGAGGGTCAAATACTGAACTATTTAAAAAAATATAAATTTACACAGACATTGCTCTAGCAATTACACGGTCCCAGATATAAATGTTGAGTGCCTTTTCTGATGACTTATTGTTAGCTACAACAGTTTGATTTTTTAACACTTTTTGCAGTTCCTCTGCAGTAGACTTTTAAAAAAATCGCTTGCTAATATTTTAATTCATACTATGCTTTGAATATCGCGACTCGAACTCGTTTGGAAATATAACTTTTCAGTGCATAACTACACATTAACTTTAAAAACATTTACCAAATTCTTATTATCGTCATTTCTTATTATTATTATGATCTGTAGGATTAAATAAATATTGGTAAAAACGTATTCAAATAATAATTACTTTTATGGTTCGATTCCATATTTCAAAATTGAAAACGGTTCAATCAGAGTGATGTGGTAGCCGTTTGAAAGTACTCGGCGAAATTCGGGCTCGGCGTCCGTAGCACGAGTGCTCCGCTCACCCGACACTTCCACACTGATTTTTGCGCGCAGGTGCACACATACCTACCTGTTTATTGAATAATTTTGCAACTCAAGGCTCAGGCTACCCAAACTATTCTTTCAAATACTGAAATTGGAACTTTTAGTTTTGGACTTTTGTCCGACTAGAATGAAAGGGAGACAGTTTCCTGGAGTGACGGCAATAATTATATTCTTTGATTTTGCCTGCTCCGAAAGATAACGGCGTGACTGATATTTATATACGCATAAAATTCGTTTATAACTAGAAAATAATAACATAGTTTCTTGCAAATGTTTATTTGCCAAAATTACCTAATACCTGTACTCTCTCTACACCGTTCCACGAATTGACATTTCTTTGAATCAATCAGAAAATAATTTTTTCCAGGTCGATATCATATCAATTTTTCGGGAGTTTATACTTTTACTGTCACCTCTTTCACTGCATAGTTCGTCGATGGCAATAATGGCGAGGCCTCAGAGGTAGCCGAGCGAACTATAATTAACCCTTGAAATCAATTAATTTGGTCCCATTTTAAAGGAAAATATCTCTGCCCTCCAAAGATACCAAAATATCAGTCCATTTCGCCACTGCTTTACGAGATATCTGCCCCAAAATACCCACAATTTTATGTGGGAAACGTGTTTGATATTCAGAGAGACATTTAAAAAATGGCGAATTCGGCGAAGTTCGGCCCCACAGTGGGGGAAGGAGTAAGCACGTGACATGAGGAGGGAATGGCAATTGGAGAAAGAGAGGGTCGAGGGCACCACTCGGTGCCACTTCGTGAAAAAATTGCTTCGAATAGATCAGAGAAAAGTGATCGGGGGAGAGGAGCTGCATAGACAGACGCCTCGGCAGGTCGCCGTGCAGAAATAGGCGTGGTCCATGATTCCAGAGCACAGTCTCCTGCGTCCATTGTGATGAGTGCACCGGAAAGCACGCGTTTTTTTCATTTAGACCATCGTATGGGTCGGTGATTGCGGAGGGAGGATGCACTTAAACTGACGGTGAAATGCTTGTATCGCATGTGATCCATTATCCACTACTTCAGATTGCTACGGCACCTAACAGATAAGAGATAATATACTCAATATGCTCGAGCTGATGGAAAATCTTGAGGATCATTTCAAGCATTGTTAGGCCTAAAAGGTTAAAACTGGTCTAATAATTACATCCCAGAGTAGAAGGAAACGATTTGTGTCTCGCCTCACACGAAACTTCAATCCCAAGACTCTTTCGGTCTCACCGTTACCTAATTTCGCAGAATAGGAATCGAAGTTAAATCATAGTTCTCTAATCATCCTTTCCTAGACGTCTCCTCCTCACTCCACACATTCAAGGCATTAAACGTCATTTGCGTAATAAATCCTCAACCGTAAAATTTTTCCGTTGAATTTGTCGCTGTGTACTCCTTGTTTGTTTCAGTCATAGAGGGAAGATCGAGCAGTTCACGTATCTGAGTAGTCTTTAAACGTAGAATGGGTAAAACTGTAGAAACATCAGTTTTCGGATTTTCCTGACGTAAGAAGCATTGTCAAATGGGAGGGAATTGATGACGAGGGATCTCATAGGAGATGTTAACAAAAGGCTACTGAAAACTCTAATAAGGGAGGACGCACGTGAACTTGAGGAGTAAGTAGGAGATGTGGGGGTGGAGAAGGATGGAGAGAGGGTGATCTGGATTGCGAGATGGACGAACGACGATGGAAGAGATGGAGATTGTTTTGAAAAGAGAGGGAATGTTGAAGGGGGGGTTAAAGCGGGGAGAACACTTAAGGAAGAGAGGAGAGAGGCATCCAAGACGGAATGAGAAGAGGGAGGCTGTGATGCGAGGACCTGGAAGAGGGGGATCTAATAGGCGGATCACCCATAGGAAGGAAAACGTAACGATGTGCCGTGAATTGGAATGTTAGGATAAGGAATACCCAAATAGTAGAACACTCAAATGAATGATCTCATTCCACATGACACGAGTCATAATGGACAAATGCGCAGACTATGCTTGCGGGCGAAATTTAGAATATGATAACCGACGAGGTCAACTCTATGTCACGCACTTATGAATAATGATAGTAGTGATGATAGTAGCTACGATTCCATAATTGTCATTAGAAATTAAGGATGAGTCGAATCTAAATGTCGATTCTCGATTTTACCGATTCTCAGGTTTAGAATAGGTATCGATAATCGATCGCCTATAGTCGATTCCGATTCCATCGATTCCAGATGAATAAATACTCAAATCAAATTTCATTTATCACATCATATTTGTCTCAGTAATTTTGGGTGTAGGCTACCAATTTGTACCTTTTAATCTCAATCCTCAATAAGCTGAGGATATATTTGCTATTTGTTAATAAATATACTTTTTGAGCGACTTAATTGTCTTTGTTATTTTATTTCAGCCAATACTTGAATTTAAATAATAGTCGTTTGCTACTGGTATATCAATATCCCACCTGTTTATTAGGAATAAGAATCGATGGAATCGGAATCGATAATCGGGCATCGATTTGAAATAAATGGAATCGGAATCGAACAAAAGTGGAATCGACTCATCCCTATTAGAAATCTATGCATAAATCATGATTCCACCCCGTGAAAACTCTGAAATGCATACGATACATTTCCGACGATATTTCTTCCGTTCTGCACTGAATCGAATGGCACACACAAAGAATCTCCGGATGTTCGTTCCTCTGCTCTGAGTGAGCGAAGAGCGTTCACCAGTTCAGACTCTTCCCTCGCTTTGCCGTGCGTCCGCTAATAGGGCCAGGTGCGCTGCTGTCGCATCCAACAACGGGATTAGGAAGAGCTGCCACTCGCCAAATTTCGCAAGAAGCAGGAAGGATCATGACTCTTACCTGCGAAGAAAAGAGTTCATATAATTACAAACTATTATCTGAGCAGATTAAAGGTCGATACATGAAATAAATATACTCTTCATTACAACTAGTAACCAAGATACCGTAAGCCTAGGTGAAGACGTTGAGCGGGGTGGAGAAGATACAAACATGGAAATTTCGAATCTGGAAGGAATTGGCTGACTTTCGAAATAGGGATGTCGACGACGGTGGTTGGTCTATGTACGTGCTAGACCCTAGTTTGCAAAAGCAGACAGTGACTGCTTAAACCACGATTCCGAGATTCACCTCCAGTTGGTAACACTATCTTTATCTTCAGTGCTTATCTATTTAAAGAATAATAGACCACATACAGCAAAATTACCAATTTTAAAGTGTACTAGAAACAAACACAAAAGACAAGACAAATTAATAAAAATAACAGCAAAAAATAGAAACAACGACAACAACAAAAACAGCTCGACTGCAGCGTACAAATCCGCAGTTGACGTTCACGCTTTTTCAGTCTAGGAGCGCTGTTTATTTGTGGAAAGATGTGTGGAGGCCAAGTTGCTTGTTTTTTGTTTTTTGAAGAAGGAAGGAAGGACCTTTTTTGATGAGAGAGGGAAAAGGGATCGATATCAGAGGGAGGAGGAATTTATCAGGGAGGAGAGACGGAATAAAAGCGAGCGTTTAATTAATGATAATCTTGGAGTTGTGATATGCAGTAGTGAGTTGGTTTTTTAGGGCTCTGGCAATAATTCCGCCGTCACAAATTGCTCTCAAAAGACATTTCAAATTTACTTATCTACCCGGAGTTCCTTGTCTGTCTGTCGCCTCAGCAATTATCTCACTTACGCGTCGTACCATCTCGGTTCACTGCTCTCTTTTTCCACTCTACTTGGGATATATTTATTAATTCCGGAATGTACGATCGAAAGAAAAGCTTTCCAAGCACTCTCCGCCTTTAATTTGACTATTGACTCTAGGAATACGGGATAGGAATTTTTAGATGAAATTTGAAACCTTCGAAATCAGCTCTTTTAAAAATGTAAAATTATCGTATTCGTTCAGAGTTTTTATTGACATTTAAGGAAAACATAGCCGTAACTACTCTACGATCACTAATTCCCTCGACAGTATCCACCTTCATCACTTGATGTGGTATATTTGTAGCCAGTGAATCAAGGATATTATCTCCTGTGTGAGGTATGGTCGTATTTTGCTGATTTATTAAACCAATTCATTGTTTAATAAACATTTTGCATTATAAACCTTATTTGGTTTTATTTATTTCATTTCTACATTTGTTTATGCATACTTAAGGGGATACATCGCATAAACGGGGAAGCCGCTCAATTGGGGCAAAGTGCGCCAGTCCTGATGTGTCCCAAATAACCCGAATCTACTGTGTTTGAAATTTGCAAGCTTTATCTTCTGTTGCGAATGGTCAAGTTCCGCAGGGGTTAGTTACGCGGAAAGTTAAGTCTCTTGGTCTCCCGAGACGAGAGTGGGAAGGGGGGGGGGGAGAGAGGGAGGGAGAATGGAATTCGGCGGAAGACAAGGACAAAGGGAGGCGGTTGGGGGGGAGGGAGGGAAGAACGTGGGAGGGGGAGGAGAGAGAGGGGAGGGGGACGGAGAGTAGGGGACGGAGAGAACCGTCGCCGTCAACGACACGCTGTCCTAATCTGATGTCCGAATCTTGGGTGGTCGGGGCCCCAGATACAAAGGGGTGCCCCTCCCAAAAGGGCCGGCACACTGACCCTCCCCCCTCCATCCGGACCCCGTCCCAAATCACCCCTCTGACAATCCGACAGAGAGAGAGAGAGAGAGAGGTAAACTGCGAGTGCAAGAAGACGATCCATGGCGTCCGTGAATCTGATGCGGAGAGGACGTGCCTCGCGTCCGTCGTGGGGCTTCCTCTGTCCAACAAGAGGAGACTCCCGTCCATCGCAAGAGACACGCCTTGCGGGGAGGGGTGGGAAAGGACGCGAGGATATGTTCGTTGGAGGTTGCGTGTGAGGAGCGGAGGGATGGAGAGGGTACGGGGTTCGGCACCAGGCGCGGGGAACAGTGCGACACACCGAAATATGAAGCGGCGTTGATATCGGAATTAGATCGCGTGCAGCGAAGAGGAGCTTGGTTTGTAAAACGATGCTACGATGAGTTTAATAGAAAGTCCGGATTGTTTGAAGAATTGGGAGGAGAATCACTATCACAGCGTAGATTAAATAAGAGGCTTAACCTCTTAGCTAAATTTCAGGAAAAACATTTCTCTGACGACGTAATAAACATGCTATTAACCCCCTCGTACTACGGCAGATTAGATCGCGCCAATAAAATTAGATTGGTAGGTAGATTATAGAACCGATAGGTATAAAATGTCATTTTTCCGCGTACCATTCGGGACCATAATAGCTGTGATCATCGTTATGAATAGTGAGATTAGCTAGTCCGTAGATATTATTCTTTATATTCTCTACGTTCTTATTTATGCATGATGTAAATATTGATGTTCTTATTAATACACGATATTTTGAATCTGTAGTAGTAGTCTTTGTATCCATTTCATGTTGGAACGATTGACGATATAATGTTTCTTGGTTTGTAGATTTTAAATTGGCGCGTTGTATGAGTGGTACGCTGGTTTCAATGTGGTTTCGGTGTTCTGCCGCATAATTCATGCATGCCTGGTGTGGAAGCACCCCCTGCCATACACCATTTTGATGGCTTGCAGGGTATGACGTACATGTAGATGTAGAGCGACTTTATTTTATATTTAAGGAAACAAGACTGTGGTGAAGCAATACGATGTTTGATTAACCGAGAAAGAAAAATTGAAATCATCAAACAACTTATTAACTCACACCTTGCCAGAAACAAAAGGCGAAACTCCGCATTCAGCGTCTTCCATGAATTTACAATAAGTTGACTGGATTTAAATCAACAGCTGATCCCAAACATGAAACTTCGGAAATTGCGTTTTTTTCGCTCTAACATTCTTCATTGCGTCGCGCTTCACGTCTTCCTTCGTCACGCTCACGATGGAACTATTCCTTCCGTCCACAACGGAGAACTTGTCGTTTTTTTTGACAACAATAGAGGCAATAGAGGACGTTGAATCTTGCCCAACCGAAAAAAACTCGAGGCCTAAGTAACGCTTAGTTTCCGAGATATAAATTCTCAAAGTTGTCGAAATTCCAACGGCGCGAAAAACGGGCGAAAAAGGGGGCGTGGTCAGTTCGGGCGGGTCTGACGTCACTCCCGTCGTTCGGAGGCCACAGCGGTGGCAGGCCCGGTGCGCCGCGGCGTCTGTCTCGGGGACTCAGGATGGCGTCACCGAGGAACTTACGGGAAGGAGCGCTACTCCTAGAGAGGTGGAGTCTTCAATGGATGCAAACACGCAAACATCTACTCTGCTATCAACGACGGAAATTCCGCTTCCAAAGTAACGGAACGGAAGCGAAATTTAACCATCTACATTTAAGTCATATTTAATCAGCATTGTCAGAACTTCTTACCCTGTAAAGACTGGTTTTGTGAATGAATTTGTGCGTATAATTTATCGAGAGCTCATTCATATGTCCCTAGTTACAGGGCAACATCACGAAATCTGTGTTTAGGCTGCTAACGACACAATTTTTTTCTCAAACAGGAGAGAAACGTGGGAAAAGTGTAAGATTCTCTCTCCGATACGCCTGGGTTCGCGATAAAATTGCAACCATAGGAATTATTTCCACTATTTTACCTGTCATTGCATTTACTTTTGTAACATTTTGTGGAATCGAATCTCGGGAGAGAGAAACTTAATACATTCCAGTTCATTACAAATGCAGGGCATGATAACACAGTATTCTTATTCTTTCCCTTAATATGTGTGTTGTAACTCTAGGAATTTCATCTTTCGTTCACGGCGTTATGCGGCATAATTTCAAATGATATCCGCCCTCTCGCATTCGAAAACACAACCGTCTCGTCACACCCGAATGAAATCCACCGATTCCTTCAAAGTCACCGCCCTCGACTCTCCCTCTCTTCCGAAAGAGTGTCTAGCGCCCACTCAGCAGCTCGTCTCTCTCTCTCTCCCCCTCCCCCCCATTCAACCGGAGAGCTTCCCACGATTATCGGAGTATCAGCGCACGGAAATGCTGCCGCCTATCAGCGACCAATCGACATCTACGGCCAATGCCGAACGGGGGAAGGGAATCACGTGACCGAAGAATCCACGACGAAGGCCTTCGTTTATACTATTCGATCACAATTACAATGGTTTTCTTACACGTCCCGACCAAATCGGTATATTCTGCGCTACGGACATACGGCTAAAACATACGATTACTTGTTTTTTTCAATCAAGGCTACGTCTGATTATTCATTGATTCAATAATTCTCCATCATTTTATGTTACACATGACATAATTCGGTCTAAGAGAAAATATTTGTTAAGTCTAAGGGTTTTTTCACAACGCCACGATTATTCTGTTCGCACATCCTCAGTCACACGATAATCGGGGGGGAGTCTAGTTTTTTGTCCCATTCGCTTGGCTGTACAATCCTAATGGTGGTCATCAAAGGAACGGCGATGTGGTTTGGTTGCTAATTCAATATTGCTATGACATGAGTTTGCACATGACTGCTCAGAAACGAAAGTCACAGCGCTTTCCCCAAATAATAGAAATCCTTCTATAACATGGTCGCCATTTTCTGAATGGAGCTCGTAGAGTCACCTAGTTTCTTGCATTGACGACTGCAACTACAAAAAAACTGACTTTTCTTCATTCGTTAAATGACCACGAAGAAGATTGTTCGATAGCAGGGAAGAAAAAGCACCAAAATCCTAAGAATACACTGCGATTACGAAAATAATTAATAACGGGTAGGTCGAGGCATTTCTTACATTATACCTACGAAGGCACTTGCCAGTATTCAAGATTTTTGCATTTCGAGCACCAATCCGCAGCGTCCGAAGGGCCAAATGATATTGCCTTTCTCTCATCGTCATCTCCCGTTGAGTGAGTAGAGCGAAAGACAGAACCCTGCTCAAAAATTCCTTAGAAGCTGTTCTGTAGAACGTAAGGAATTCTACAGAAATTGACTCTTTTTCTTCAGAACTAGTTCCTTTTCTAAGGATATGTATGGAACATGAGAGCCTGGACTCTACAGAAAACACGTTCTGTACAGTTATTTTCTGCAGAGCAAAATAACTCCTTACAAGCTGTTCTGTAGAACTTAAGCAACACTAAGGAAATATGTGAAGTTTCCGTTGACCCAGTTCCTTTTCTAAGGACCTACATGGAGAGTCGTAGGGAATTCCACAGAACATCCTAAAGTATTCTGCAGAATATCCTAAAGTATTCTGCAGAACGTCGTAGGGAATTCCGTAAAATGGCGTTACAATACTCTATCTATCTACAAAATATATCTACAAAACTTTTTAAGAAATTCTGTGGACGTGTTTTAAGGAAACTATACAGAATTTTTTAGCAGGGCAGTGCGGCCACGACACGCATTTCCAAAGCGGTTTAAAACACGCCGTCCGCCGACTGCACGTCTCGTCGCAAAGAGAAATACTCCAGCTCGAGGTATTGGTGCGGGCGTGGGTGGCGTGAGGAGAGGAGAGGTGGGCGGAGAGAGGAGAGGGCGAGAAGGAGGGGTGAAGGGGAAGGAGGGGGAGGGAGGAGAGGAAGAAAGGGAGGTTAGGCAACGAGGGGGAGGCAGGCAGGCAGGGGTGGGTGCCAGATTACAATTGCGCACCAATTATATTCCACCATCGGAGACCCAAAGTGACATAGTTCGACGAGTCGACGCTGGACAAAGATTGGAGGTGAATAACCAAACTTCTCGAGGCGCTAGCGTCGGCAACAATTAAAAAGGTTTTCCATAAAATCTTCAGATTCCCGCGAAATGAAGTGGCATTTATAAATCATGACATTATATAAGGTTTCTATTGACCATGTTCACGGATTCCATATAGTTTACGTAGAGTCCCTCCAAATGCATTGTATTCCATTAATTGTAATTACCTGAGATATATATACCTACTACTATAGATAAAGATTGTAACATCTGTGTGATAAGATGACATTTTCATATTGTGTGAGGAGACTACTTGTACGTTTAGTTGAATAGCCCTTTGTATATTTTATTTTGTTATATTTTCATGTAACTGCCGAAAAACTTGAACTGAAAGAACTTCCATCAAGGGTACCCAATTTCACTCTCCTGTTTAATTTATTTTTTTTGTATTTCTTGCTGGAGTGGAATAAATATTCATGATTATCATTATTAATTAACCGTGCAATTTGTCACCAATTGAAATTTACTCTCGACCCGAGTTTCAATATTGATACATCATTACCTGAAACTGATTTCGTGAAAAACGTTCCCGGAGTGTCCTTCCACACTGACCAACCCTCTTCCCCGTTTCGCAGTGCTTTCGAAAGTGTCTCAAATTCGTCCAGTGCGCAACGCCCAGGAACTTAAGTTAGTTTGAGCGAAATATCTGTTTACTTAGAAATCAAAGAATTTGGTCTCATTTCAAAGAAAATATCTCACCTCTCCAATGACACCAAAAATTCAACCCCTTACCACATTACTTTCGGAGTTATTTGCCAAAAAATACCAGCCTTTTTAAATGGGAAATGGTACGTGTACGCACTGCAGAGAGACATTATTTACAAAATGAGGAATTTCTAGCACTTAGATGTCGTAAAAAAGCTAACAGCGTGTAGTTTGTATGTTTTCTCAGCTATATTTGAAAATAAATTATATTGTCACCGCAGTAGGTCCATGGGTATCACAAATAAACCTTCCGTTTTGAAGGAGTTTCAAATGCACCGCGCGAAAAAAATGAGTCAAGTTAAGGACATTTAAATATTTCCATTACTTACAATTTCTGTCATGTAAAATTATATAATTGCACCATAAATGATGGAATATTTAATTGATGTGTCCCACAGCTGGTAAAATTAAAACTTATAATTCGAATATGGTTTCTATTATGACTAGGGAACTATCTCGCTCGGACTACCTTAAGTTGGGCTCTACGTTCCATCGCCGTCCGTCTCCATCGGAGCCACGCCCCCCCACCCGGTCGCCCGGGGGACGCGTCTGGTAGATGTGGGAGGGGGATGCGGGGGCATCCACGCCACGCCATCGTCCATTGGCCCCCCCGTGGGGCGTTCGTCGAACGGCAGTCCGCGCCTCCCGCCATCTTCTCCCAAACTGTTCCATTAAAAACCTTTTGCTTACCACGCACAAAAAAGTCACTTCAAACGTTGCCCTTCCTCCAGCACCCCTCTCCCATTCTCCCCCCCGCCCCCCCGCCCCGCCCCCACCTCGCCCCACGCTCTCACCCACCACCGACTTTTTCCTCTCGAAAACAAAACACGCTTGTAGGTGAACAAACTTTGTGGAAGTCAATAAGATTCTTGCTGATCAAAAAACTTCGTTCTTTTCCACATACAATTTTTTATCCGATAACTTACAACCGGTTTCAAAGTGTTTACATGTCATTCGCAACAACTTCAGAATGACTAACATACGGAGGCGCGTGCACGACGTAAACATTTGACGCTTTGTGCGACACCCCATAGTCGCTTCCTCGGCAAACTTGACAACTCTCCTCTCCCGAAACCGAACCCGGGCCCTCGGTACGTAAAGCTTGTACTCAAACCACCACGCCAATCCGACCCCCCCTCCCAATGCGCCGGAAGTCGAAATCTTTCGATGTCATCCATTTGCACACGACGCTTTTCAAAGTCAATCGCTGCATCAAATCTTAATAGTTAATAAATCTCAATGCTCACAGGTTGGGCGACTATAATTGAAATGTTAGATCTTCAACGATAGGTGAGGACCTGGCCGCTTCGCCACTGAGACAAATGTGATCTCAATTAATACATAATAGATGAGGATACGGATCACCATTCACCGCAAGGAAGCCAGTTATTTTGGCCCAAAGCAAGTCTAGAAAAAGGAATTTCTTTCTGCCCTGGTCACTTTGTGTTCTCCATTGTGCTCAAGACTATCGTGAGACTTTTATTTCAAGTTCGAGTCGCGATGATTACACGATACTGTCGAAGATTTTCTTTTTCATATTGTATGTTGTTTATAAGCGCTCAAATAGACCCCTTTTCCATTGTTCTTGGTCTTAATCCAGGAACTTCTATTTAATCTCCTTTCGTAAGTAATTATACAGCAAATAGGCCGGATGACGAGTCGAGGGCGCTCTCTACACTTCCCGTCCCCACCACCACTGAATATACTCACTCACCAAAGTGCATGCGTTAGCGACTCATCTAGCTTCGACTCGAGCACCTTCAGCTGCCTTCTCCTCCCCTCTCTTTCAAATCAACATGCGACAACGAAGGACGTACATTGAAACCAGAAACAGTAAAGCAACAGACGTATTTCTCGCAGCGTCTCCAGCTTTCCACAGTATCTTTGGAGGAAACTAAAACTATACAGCGTTCCACATTTAGTTCTACATCTTTATGTACGAAATACCGTGCAAGCCACCACTAGGGTGTGTGGCACGGGGTGATTCCACACCAGGCATGCTGCACTCATCCCAGTTCAAATCAGAACCGCGCACGTTCCCGCGAATGCCAGGCGCAGGCCAAAAGCAGTCAGGACAACGGTACGCAGACCAGAAACAATATGGGCCTCATGGAGAACACTGTTGCCAAACTTACGCTCTATGAGCTCACTTTCCGGCCCCGTAAGTGATCGTTTCCGAAGACTAGCTGAATTTATTTATTTTTCTTTTGGGATTGATATCTGCACTTTGGAAGTCTCCTAGATTTACAATAAGTACACGACATTTGTACTTAGTTACGTATGGTACTGATTTTAGCAACACCAAGCTTACGGCTTCATGGAAACTTCACTTACGGAATTGGCAAATCTCCACAATTGCTATTTTATATTACGCTTACGACAGCACTGACATTAGCCCTGAAATCAGCGCCGAAAACTCGGAATCCAATTCGGGATATCAATTGAATTCGATGCGTCGGAGACTGCATTTACACGATGCAGACTTCGGCGCGCTGTCTAGAAATTCGTAGAACTACGAAATGTAAATAATACATACATATATACCAATCCCGTCGTTCCCTTCCGGGGTAGGCACAGTCACAAAGTTTCACTCATAAATACATAATTGTACACCTAACTCTGCTTCAATGATTTCCTCCATACTGACCTATCCTTGTAAACCTCTTTTGCCACACATACCCACATACACTGCTTCATACACACTCTCCGATTTTTAAGACTCCTAATATTCCTCCTCCCTAGAATTTCCTCAACCACAACTTTCTCGGCCTACCTCTACCTCACGCACCAAAGATACCAAGACATCAGCCCCTTCTACAGCAATAGTTTTCGAGATTATTGTCACAAAATATAAGCCATTTTACATGTGAAACGGTACGTGTGTGCACTCTAGAGAAGCATTAAAAGATGAGGAATTTAAAACACCTAGATCTCGTCAAATATTAATAGTGAGGAATGTATGGTTTCTCAACTATTTAAAAGAAAATATAACACATACAATGCAACAACAACAACAACAGACACCATAGGCAGTCAAATATTCCGAACCGCGTAAAAATCCTTCCGTTGTGAAATGAGAGTTTTAAGCGAACCGCGTGAAAGATGAGCCAAATGAAAAAACTCATATGGATATCCTTACATTAACATTAGAACAGCCGAAGGAGCCATTTCAGCTACTTTTACATTTTCAAGAGCTGTATTTTGTGTTCTTTATGCCTTGATAATCATTATTTTCTCTGACTTTCAATTAATTTTCATGGCGATGCCACTGGAAAAATATCTGTGGCTCATTGCGAGTGGGTACTTCTTCAGAAAAAAGGTAATTTACCTCGAACAGCCACTGGAGCCAATTTGGCTCCATTTAGGACCGTGAATGCCATTGAGTTTTTAAAAGCATAGAGTTTGCTACAAACATCAAACAATTATGTATTTATTTGCTTCTTTACATCAAGAGTAAGTATATTTAAGTTAACTTCGATAATCTGCTCCTTTCTTCCATTTACAATATCACAACACATTTGTGGCATTCATTACACGACAATGTCTTTGAAATGTCGCCAAGAAGCTGAAGAAACCGACATACTCCAACCATTTTATGTCTGTGTTTACTTTGTATCCATTCAGAGTTTCAGAACTCAATTGTTTAAATAATTGGGTAATTGCCCAAATCGCTTCATGCTGGCAAATGCGTTGTCCGAATTGGATTTTCATCACTCAGTCTTCATCTTTCGCCGTGAAATCTAGATCGGTTCGCAAGAGATACGAGCTTCTTTTCCGGCAATGTCCATGAAGCGACGCCTACAACCTGAAGACATTATTAAGATTCTGAGCAAAATTTCTGAAGATCAATCAGAAGTTGAAGACGATTCACCTAACAGTGACGGCGATTCAGACGGTGAGGATTATTACCAGGTGAAAGGCATTTCAAAGTTCCAACTTCTTTTTTAAGTGTGCCTCTATGGAATTGTAAAGTAGCTAAAATATGAGTGTATTATTATATATACCAAATAAAAATCATATTTCTAAAGTTATTTCTTCATTTCAGTTCCCCAAGTGCATGATATTAGCGACGGAGCCAAAATGGCTCCGTTGGCTGTTCTAGGGTGGTAGAGAAGCTCGGCTGTCCTAGTGTTGACTACCGAGAATTGCAGCTTAATAAAAGTATTTGGAACCATTAAACAATATTTAAACTTCCTACAGCTGCTGAAATTAAAACGTTAATTTCGAATACAGTGTCCATATTGACGGGAAATATGTCGCTCAAACTACCCGGAGGTCCTTCACGGAAAAGTGAAACGCACCACACACTTTCCTCGATATCACTACACTCCCCATTCTTCTCCATTCCCTTCACAACGGATTGCTCCAGTCCATTTGAGGGAGACGATCGTCATTTGGACACATTCATTTCAGGGTTTCCACGGCGATTCTATCATTCAGCGGGGTCTGGCGATCGAGGATCGACACCATAACTCAAAATGTTGTGATTGTGGGTCGGCGCGGCGTGTCCGCGCACAACTGGTGCACGCAACGCACTGGTGTGCTTCTGGCGCAACGACAGACACTCAACGGTGGCAGCCGACCCCTTCCCTTCGGTCGTAAAAACCCTCCCCCCTCCATCCCCTCCACTTGCCCAGTATAAACAAACACACGTCGTCCCTCTCAATCTCTTAACTGGCATCAACACTCACTTCCCACATCGGCGGCTGTCTCTCAAGGGAACCCAATGTCTCCTTCCCCACCCACCCCTCCCCCAAACACGCTTTTAAATATCCTCCTCGAAACGCCACCCACCTAGCAACCCAAAGCACCCCCTTATTTTCCAGACGGAGGCGATTATTGTAACCCTCGCGGCTTTGAGGTGCGGGGAACGTCATGCTGTCACGCCGACGCACTCATTGTTTCGCCCTCTCTCGGGACAGGGAGACATGTTGAATTCTCTCATCCGGGGGGGCGGGGGGGAGGCTGTGATTTTGTTCCACCCCCCGTTGAATGCCATCTCCCATCCCAATCCACTTCTCACCCCCGCTTCAGAATCCCTACTCGACTGCTCTCTCCGCCCAACGAAGGAGCCCCTGATCTGCAGATTAGTACGATTACGCAAAGGCAAGGCGTACTTACAATCCATTTAAGGTAGTCCGAGCGAGATAGTTCCCTAATCATAATAGAGACCATATTCGAATTATACGTTTTAATTTCACCAGCTATAGAACGCATGAATTTAATATTGCATTATTAATGGTGCAATAATATAGTTTTATATGACAGAAATGGTAAGTAATTAAATGAAAATATCTAAATAAGTCATCAACTTGACTCATTATTTTCGTGCGGTGCGTTTGAAACTCCTCCAATACGAAAGGTTTATTGTGATCCCGAAGAATTTACTGCGGTGACAATATTAATTATATTAAAAAATAGTTGAGAAAACACACAAACTACACACTGTTGATTCTTTGACGAGAAATGTAGGGAATGCCTCATTTTTTATGTCAGGTTTCTCTGGAGTGCATACACGTACTATTTCCCATGTAAAAGGGCTGGTATTTTTTGGCAAACATCTCGGAAAGTAATGTGGTAAGGGGTAGAATTTTTAGTGTCATTATAAGGGTGAGATATTTTCCTTTGAAATGAGACCAAATTCATCGATTTCTAAATAAAATGATATTTCGCTCAAACTACCTTAAAAGATTAAGAGCCATCCAGAACTCTTCCTCTTATTGTACGGACAGCACGAATCGAAATTAAATCAACATCCGAAACACAATTACTTCACGCCAATGAGGGATATAACAAGGTGATCTATCGGTCAGAGTAAGACTGGACGAATCGTGTGTCATATCCCGGAGGGCCGTCACGGAATTTTCCGCGACGGCCCTCCGTGATGTTTTACGTGAGAGATGACTTTCTACCATTTCGATATTTCTCTTCCCAGCTTCGCTAATTTCCCCTTATTTTCCAGACGGAGGCGATTATTGTAACCCTCGCGGCTTTGACGTGCGGGGAACGTCATCTTCGAGCTTCTCAATCGCTTCGCCTCCTCTCCTGTTTCTTCCACTTCCCGGCTTGCACTATACTATCAGCTTCCTGTTCCGGCCTTCATTATCGCCATCGTTTTCAATTAATTGCTTCAGCCAGCGGTAAGGTATCTACTTATATACCACAAGCTGACGTCTTTTCGTCCCAATGAATGGGGTTTTAATATTTTGGCGGAGAAAATGACCGTCGCCTCCATTCCTCGGAGCATCGCGACGCCTCAGGCGTCGCACTTAACTCATTACGCGACTGATTCCCGACCTTTCTCATCTCATCACCTCTCATGATTTAGCGATCAATTAACAAACTCTTTTCAAAGAGAACTCTTTCGTTCAATGGTTTCCTGCAATTACGTGAAATCGGATTCCAAATCCGACGACTACTCCTCCGAGGGATAAGCAACGCATTCCGCCTCTTTATCTATCTATTACGACGGAGAGTGCACGCCACACAGTCGATTACACTTCCCGGACATTTTCAACGGGCCGTGTGGAAGAAGGGCAGTCAAAATCGATTGTTTCGACCTCTCAGCGCGTAATGATTCCCTCCATTCGTCAACGCGTCTCAACGCAGTCGAGAGAGGAGACGAGGGTTCGAGGGCAAAGACATTCCCTCTTATGGATACGCCCTCCCTCGAGCGAGCGAGAATTTCTGTGATCGTGGAAATAAATAAAATATATAATACAAAGCAACAAAGCGGTGTTGTTGATGTCCACTCCTTTCGTGGGACATAATTACGGCAAGGGATGGCTCAGGGATGTGAATCCCCTCGCCATAGGGCGGCGACTGGACGGAACGACCCGCCCTCCCTCGCACTCAGCGACGAGCGAATTAAGCAATAGTGAACAAGAGTGCCTCGCACGCTGTTCGCCGAGTGCTGCGACGAGCGAACGGAGATCGTAACCACAGCTCGTGGAAGGATTAGGATCGTTTGGGAGTCTCCATGGACTCGGAAGCTGCACACTAAGCTACGACTCCTCTTTTTCCTTCTCCTCCACTCCACGTGTGAGGCTGCACCCGTTTGCCGCACAAACCTCTTACACTTCTGCTTCTTCTCCCCGTGCAATCATCATTTAAGGCCTGCAATGGTTATCGCTCCGTCCAATTGGTCGATTTCGGTTGGTCCCACCGAAATGAATCGACAAATGCCGACCACAATGCCGTGATTCAAGTGCATGCCTCGTCCCCGAGGCGGCCGAAGTATGCACTTGAAAGACGGGAGTGCTGCTCACTTAGCAGCTCTCAGAAGGGAACCACGGAGGATTGTGGGGGTGGTTGACGACTCCTCACCGTCCCTCCCTCCCCACCCCCCTACACTCCCCTCTACGGACGGATGGACCCGTCACTTCCGCCTCGACACTCGTCAAGGACGACCGACGGACGACAACAGTTTCGTCCACTATCGGTATACTACCAATGCTACAGTGACTGCTAAAATACTCTTTAATGTAACTTTGTAAACGTGACGCAAGTGTCATGCAGGGAACATGCAATATATGGTGTTAGGCATTCTCGGCAGATTTAGAAACATGCATTAGGGGGCATACGAATTAATCAGCTACACTTACTGTTAGCTTATTCACTTCAAAGTCTTTACAAAGCCATAATGATCTCTTACTGATCGCGGGAAAAACGAAATTTTAAACCTTTCTGTTCTACAATATATTTCCCTTATTTTATTCTCATGATCTGATCTACCGTAGTGTGCGAGAGTTCGTAAGATATTGATAACTTCTTCTGCATAAAATCGGTTTTCCATTTACTTCAAAGTTTGAGTCTAATTTTCAATGGACGATCTGAAAGCTATTCCCTTCCAAGTTGTTGCAGGAGGTCAGTAACACTAATAAGACTATCATAATGGCATTCCCAGTTTCTTGCTGATCTTCTCTGCACGCGTTCTAACTCTGTTTTTAAGCCTTACTCATGTGACACCCAAACACTGTCAGCGTATTCCACGTGGGGTCTAACAAGGGAGAAGTGGATGATCTCTCTAACTTATCGTCGCACTTTCCAAGTACCCAAACACTGTCAGCGTATTCCAAGTGGGGTCTAACAAGGGAGAAGTGGCTGATCTCTCTAACTTATCGTCGCACTTTCCAAGTACTCTTTTAACGAATCCCAATTTACGATTTGCTCGACATTTACGATTAGCTTGACAATTACGATTGGCTTGACAAGGTTCTGCCTCGTTGAGCTGATAGCAAACTGGGGGTTGGGAGGGGATGGGGAGTGAGAGGGTGAAGAGAGTTCCTCTGATTACAAACGGCCGAGTCGAACAAGGAGGAGAACGAGCGGGGGATTCGCTCTCCTTGGCCATCGGAACGACTGAACTCTTGATTGAAAAGATTAAGACAATGGGCGAGCGGTGGAGGATGTAAAGGGACCCGTAAATGTTTAATGCTTCACTTCCTCGAGGAAGGATGTCCAAGGATGGATGAGAGAGTGGACGGGATGACGAAGTATGTCGGAGGTCAGACTAGTAGTGCACGCTTCGCGAGAGATTGGGCTCTCGTTCTAAGAAAATACTCCACCACAGATTATCAAACCGGATGTAGGTGTCACATATACTTTAAAGGGGACCATACTAGAATTGCCTGGGCAAGCGAAGGTTATGCTTCTCTCGATTTACACGAGCAATACATGTGTAACTACTACGCGCTTCAGTATAGAAATATTTTTTTCTCGGGTAGAATATTTTTCAAAACCTGAACGAAAACATAAAGTCAGGGATCACATTACTTTCCAACGCCATTTGTGTGTGATCGGCAATGTTTCCTGCGGTTTGTTTCCTTTCATATCGGAAAAATGAACATGAGAAAATCGGAACAAAGGTTTACAGCTTTCCCGGCGATTACTTAGCGTCTAAGAATTCGCCGGAATTTAACTCATCGACATTTGACTTAAAGTAGTTGGACGAGTCGTCCGTCGAAATTCGGCTAATTTACGCCGATTTAACGCGGTGGAAATTCCCGAGAGGAATGTACGCCTGGATTGTTAGAAGAATTGAGATTGGAATCGCTATCACAGCGTAGATTAAATTATAGGCTTAACCTCTTAGCTAAACTTCAGGAAAAACATTTCTCTGACGACGTAAAAAACATACTATTAACCCCCTTGTACTACGGCAGATTAGATCGCGCCAATAAAATTAGAGAGCTAGATTGTAGAACCGATAGGTATAAAATGCCATTTTTTCCGCGTACCATTCGGGACCACAACAGCTGTGATCATCGTTATGAATAGTGAGATTAGCTAGGCTGTAGATATTATTCTTTATATTCTCTACGTTCTTATTTATGCATGATGTAAATATTGATGTTCTTATTTATGCATGATTTTTTGAATCTGTAGCAGTAGTGTTTGTATCCCTTGCATGTTGGAACGATTGACGATGGAATGTTTCTTGGTTAGTAGATTTTTAATTGGCGCGTTGCATGTGTGGTACGCTGGTTTCAATGTAGTTTCGGTGTTCTGCCGTGTAATTAATGCATGCCTGGTGTGGATGCACCCCCTGCCACACACCTTTGGAATGGCTTGCAGGGTGTGGCGTAGATGTAGATGTAGGCTTAAAAACTGTATTATCTCGCTCCGTCAAGCAATTTATTCGAGCTCGGAACTAGTCCTTTCATCTGGAGTCGGTTCTTATCGTCTATACGCTATAAATTACCCTAGAATCCATCGTCATCTTATCCACCATGCACCTCACGAGCGTCCTGCAGAGTATATGAGTTCGAAGCGGAATGCAACACCACGGCATTGGAATATCGGAAACCTTATCCCTTGCTATGCAAGCATCTCTCGGCGCATTTCGTCCAAAATCCAAAGGAAGCGTTGACTCAACAATTGACAGCGAATATTCTACAAAGGAAGGACACTCTAAACAGTGACTTTAGGGCTGGCGGGCGAGGACTCTAGCCCCAAAATTAATGATAAAAGTAACAGCTGCCCTCACTTGGTCACCCTCGTGAGGGTTCAACAGGTGAAAAGTGAAAGAGCTTTCATTCAGGTTACAGGTTGACACAAGGTTGATAACGCTCGACCGAAATTGACCAGAGATCTCCTCGCTGCTGAGGGTGTTCGCCAGAGTATGCCGTGCTTGATTTTTACCGCAATAGCAATCTTTAGAATCCACTTCCTTCCACTCGAAAGCTCCCTCAAAACGAAGCACCGATGCGACCGAGGTCACATTTCGAGACCGCTTTCAAACGCAGCATTCCGAGGTGCTCCCTCTTTCCGCCGAATACCCCTCGTCAAAAGCCCTCCGCTCCCCCCTCTGCTCCTCCCCCCCTTTGGCCTGCTTCAGGGCTCACGGCAGGGAAAAAATAAACACAATTACAAACACATTACCCCACCTTCGAATACGGAGAGCGTTTTAGGGCAGTCAAAAGGACACTGCACGTCCGAGTACCCTCGCCATTCATTCTCCCCGTGTCCCATGATGCCCTGCGACAGATAGAGAGAGAGAGAGAGATCGAACGGCTAGATGCACCGGGAGGGGACGGGGAAGGATCCGGAGATCGTTTCATTGCCGTTCAGCGATCCGCGGATGGGCGTCCACATCTGAGGCACGGCACGCGTCGTCCTACCAGCTGTGGATGACGGCACCCAGAACACGCCTCGATGGGAAATCTCCACCCGTGCCTTCCTCGTGCCACGGAATCGCTCTCGTCCCCCCCTCACCCACCAACATGAGATTCATGACGCGCGATTGAATTTTATCGGCAGCACTGTCAGCCAATGGAGCACTCACTCGCGAGCCTCAAAAAGGACGATTGCATTGCACGATGCCCTTCCACCCGGTGCGGTCGTAACAGTTCCTTCCACGTCGTCACCTCTGCACTCCACAAGGGCCACTCATCCTCGGGGTGTTTCGCCACGCTCGGCAATTCCACGAACCATGCCACCTTCGTGCCCTTCCCACTCCCACTCCCGCGTGAGCCGAAATGAAATTATGGGATCCGTATGAAGCGGGGTTGAAGTCGGAGTTAGATCGCGTGCAGCGAAGAGGAGCTAGGTTTGTAAAACCATGCTACGATGAGTTTAGTAATGTGCCTGGATTGTTAGAAGAATTGGGATGGGAATCGATATCACAGCGTAGATTAAATTATAGGCTTAACCTCTTAGCTAAACTTCAGGAAAAACATTTCTCTGACGACGTAAAAAATATACTATTAACCCCCTCGTACTACGGCAGATCAGATCAAGTATCGTGTGATTCAGGCTTAAGTAGACCAGATTCGAAACGGCCGACCATCGCAGAATCCGCTGATGGAAACCACAAATGAAGCGAAGCACTCTCCTTTGGGGGGTGATTTAAACTGTGTCCCAATCCGTTAGGCATTAGGGAGGATGCGGTTAGCTACCTAAATATGTAGAGGCCTTTCGCTAAGGGAGCTTGATTTGGGACATCCTTCGCTAGTGTATCCGTCTACCGAGCTGGAAACGAATGAAAAACATCTGAGTAATTAATAAAGGACTGAATGAAACAAATGAAACCTGAAATTAAGACATTTTTGGCGCCTGTTGCTACCTTCGTATGCGTTGTGAGATTTGGAAAGTGAAATAACATTTTTTCATCCATTTCGTTGTTTGGAGATTCGTTAGTTTTTAGTTTTCGGGGTATTTAAGTTTGTGCCGGTGTTCTGGGATTCATATACATTTTTTTTTCGAGTGTACTAAGTAGAATTTTATCTTTTGTAGTCGGGTGTTGGGTTGCGAAATATTAGAGAATTCTTCCAATTACAGACAAAATACTTGCCGGCCATGTTTGCCACTTTTCAACTACTTCCTTGTGTACGAGTCTCCTTGTACGACGCATGCAGCGCTTTGCATGATGGGAAATTCAATATGGGGCGGATTTAGGATAAACTCCATCAACCCTAAATTTCACCCCCGAGAAAGGCACCTAAATCCGCTCCCCCATGATGCCTAACGAATTGGGACACACTTCAAGATGGCGTCCTCCCTAAATCTGCCGATTTAGCTGCCTAAATGGCGAACTGGGACACAGCTTTAATTGGTGTGCCAACAAAGCTCTGCTCTGTACCCTCAGGCAACCCTTTGCAGCCCTCATCCCAAACGGGGGACCCGCTAGGTGAGCGGAGGCGCATTTCCCTATCGAGTGGGCCGTCCAATGGACAAAAAGACTTGAAGCAGCGAGCGCCCTCTCGTGTCCTCCTCTTCGACTCGAGAGGTCATCATTGCCGTCTCTCTCTCACTTCGGTCGGTCGGTCGGAGGGACTCGAGGGCCATACGAGGGGCCCCGGGCACTAGAGGCCCCGGGCACTAGGGGCCCTGGCCCTCTCGAAAGCGAAGAGCCCGACCGTGCTCCACCGGCACTCTCGCTCGCAGAGCCAATTGTGGGGAGCGGCCCACTCCAACCAGGAGAGCAAAGAGGATGCCGCAGAGCGATCAAGCAAGCCCTCCCCGCCGAAGGAGAGGCCTCACTCACCTTCCTTTAAAGGCGCTATGGTAGTGACGGCCGAGGCGAGAGCGTTTCAGGCCTCCTCATTTTCACTCTACCCGTGTTTACGTATCACTCAACTACGGGTTAACTATTAAAGATATTGACTTCGGGTTTTCTTTATTTGGTTTGAAAGATATCATTCCTAAATACGATGCGAAATAAAAATTTGTATCCCTCTTGGCCAGTGAGGAAACTTACCTGAACTTTGGCTAACGAAAATCACTTCTCAGCCAGACACTTGAAAATCGAAGATGGTCAACTTCTGGTGACATCTTTCATCTATACGATACATAAAGAACATCCATCATTACTCGTTTTTGAGGTCGAAATCGTTAAAACGGTGGACCCATGCTCGCTAAATATGTGACTATTTTCTGACACTTTGGAGGTGAACCGTGCCGTTACGAATTTGTTTCCCCTCCCTCATCCCTTTCCTCATCCGCGATTCACGGTCCAATTCGGGCAGTGGAATCGGAAAGTATATCTGCATGGACACAAGCAAATATTACTAAATATTAATCATAAATTCTGTACACGTACTGAGGTTCTGGGGCCGTTCCGAAATGCGGTCCATTCGGTGGCTTCTCACCGCCGTCTTATTCCACCACGCCAGCATTCTCCCCCATTCCTTCTCCACAAAGCAGAGGAAACTCACTTTCAATACTTCTAAGATCGAGGGAGTTCGATGACCAAGTTATAGTGCAAGTATCTGGATTCTCATTTTAAAAAAAACTGCTTCCAGCAAAACCGTTGAGTGAATTTGACGAATGTATTGTACGAAAACCACTCATTCGGCCCTATCACGACATCTCCTCGGTTCTCGAGATTAACATGGAGAAGATAAGCGCGGAAGAACATAACGAGTTGTTATATTTCTCATATGACGAGCCTGGAACATTGGTATATATTGGCATATTCCTTTGAAAGTGATTGTAATTGGCCAAATAATAACTATCACTCACTCATTCTCAACTCGCAACCCAAACGACGAATTTAGGCAAATGTTTCGGAAAATCACAAATTATAATTATTAAATCCCTTCTGCACGGATTAATGAAGGATATATCACATAATAAGTATTGACTGACTGTATCCAATGCCTTACTTGGATACGTAATACAACATTTTTCATTTAAAGAGAAATACCGCGGAAAATGATTGAATTCATAATATTACGGATCAGCTCTCTCTAGTGGTGCACAAACACAGGCGGCTAATGTTTGCGTGTCAGTAGTGTTCACACGATGTCTTTTCCCTCTCACATCTCATTCATTTGACGCGTGGTCTTCATTCTTTACTGGCGCTCACTTCGCCGAGAGGCACTTGTTCATAGAATTTCAATCTTCCGATGACATCGAACTTAAATGTAGAGCATCATACGAAGGAATCCATCGTGGTCACGGAATGTGGCAACTAGGTGTGGAGATGTAGTCTCATTATCGTTCTTCTCGTGAATTGCGCGGCTCCCAACAAATTTCGGGGATCACACATGATTAACAAAATGGAGACGACAGTGTTATTGGACCCGGAGGTATTGAGAGCTCTGCAATTGCTCCAGTACTCACTTAGCGAAACACAAGGGCGCACTAAGTCTTCATTCATTTCAGGGCGCATTAGGACGCGGACTACAAAACAGAGAAGGAGACGAGTTGATGCCAGCTCAACATCAAAAGGGCTTCGAAATTCGAATCTAAAATTGCCGTCTACGGATTGATTTTCATGAAAGGAATAAAAAACTAATGATTCACAGTGTTCAATTACTTTGAGGTAAAAAGTTTATATTTTTCATCATACAGTTCGAATTATTTTGGAATCTGTTGACAAAACATTCGGTCATGACTAGAGCGCGCCCAGATAATGCGTTTCCAGAACGTTTAGTCTGTGCTCGCATTCGTCGTCGCTGGCTGACGTGTTCCTCCGATCTGCGCCGACTTCAACACTTCGACTCTCCCACTCACTAACGAACACGGGTCAGGGGCAGAAACGTCGCTTCTTCTTTCTACACTCCGCCCGTCCTCTTCATTCCTCCCAACTTCGCCATCGAACCCGAAATCATATCAGAAAACCCTTTGGCAACGAGCAGGGTATGATAACATTCTATCTCTGACATAGGAAGATCAGAAAGTCCACGAAAAGTATTTATAAACGCTCCACTTATGGTCGCTTTACCACGGTGCGCGCCGAAAACGCTTCCGCAGACGTCTACGACGTTTCATTTTACGACTCTCATTTGCCACTAAAAGCTGAAACGTTCGCGCTAGCCTCTGGAATAAGGATTAATACTTAGCATAAGCGTTTTACCCTTTCGCTGGTTGCTTTCTCAATAATTATTTGAACGGCGGGCGAAGCTTAAATTTGTCGGAGAATAGGCGATCGCCAAGACTCGTGCGACGTTATTTCTCAAAAATATCTCCGCACAATGTTTCCCATTCAAATCCTACACTCCCATGCAGGCCCAATAAAACGCTGCAAATAGTGAGTTTTAATGTCTCAGCGAACATTCTCGTGGACTCGTGCAACGTCGTATCGTCCACCCGTTCCATCGGTGGCGCCGCTGTCTAAGGCGGGTAATGGAAGAGAAGGCGAAGATGTCTCCTCGGCAGCGCGGCGGAAGGCAGAACTAAAAAGGCCGTTTCCGACTCACGAGGAGTTCAGTCCCCTCGATCCGAAACTCACGTTCCTACTTCTAGCACTGCGGAACGGTGCTCTCGAATCGAGAGTCGTGAAGAGGTGTGTTGATGAGATGAAGGAGGAACTTCACAAAGCAATCGCACGCGTTCGACGAGCGATTATTGGCCGTTCGATCGCACGGCACAGCGTTTGCCCTCGATCGATGGAGCCCTCCTCCATTTATCAAACATCTGACGATCGCCTTGGGTGGGTGGGTGGGGGGGGGCACTCAGCGAAGCCCCACCTATCCTCCCATTTCGACGAATGCAGCGCCAGCAGGCGGGAGGCGATGGGCGGAGGGAGTTGGAGCGACGACTGGTCCATTGTGGAGAGACGCCAATCTCCAGAGGAGAAGGAGGGGAAAGGCGTCCGGGCGTTTGGCTCTCGGCCGCGCACTAATCCGGCCCCCTCACGACGGCTCGGGGAAGAAGTAAAAAAATTAGACGATCGGCCTCTGCAGTCTCAGTTTTTTTCGCTTTCCCGACAAAGCTCGGGTCTCCTCCTTCACGTTGGCTCTTTTGTGACCTCCCGAGATGAAGAGAGGCTCCCTTTATTGATGGCATATGAGGGCTCTCCTCGCCGGGCAGGCGACCGTAGAATCCACCTCCTGATCCCCCAGTCGTGAGAAAGGCCCGCTCCCCAAACCCTCGAGCCTTCCCTTCTGCGCGATTAACATTTCTCCCTCGCGCAGCAGAAATAGCACACCAAAAAGCAAACTTGGAAACGTCCTTTAACGGGGATGAATAGGAAGGAGACTCCCATTCTTCGTCCTCTCCATAATTGCGTTTCAATACGTCAAGGGGTGTTCTTTCTCCTTGTCCGCCAGGCGTAGGTGCCCTAGTGAAAACATTTTCAAGCCCTACAATGGGACGTGGACAAGCGAGTTCCCTTATATTCATCCGACCGAGCGGTCCTGCTGAACTACACACAGCAGCCCAACCGCCTCTACCGCCCTACGACCCTTCATCGTCCTCAAGGAGAAAGCCCTCCCCCTCTTCCGTTCCCCCCTCCCGTTCACACTCCTGACCCCATTACTCAGAAGAGTCGCTTCTATAGCAATCGGAGCCACCGGAAACACCGAATCTCGGCTCATGAGCCGGAATGCAAAACGAATACGCCCAATGTAGGCAGTACTCATTTTCGGGAAATAAAATAATGTATAGCAACGCATGCAAATACCTAGGAGTTCACTTAACGAGCGATCTAGGATGGGGGAAACAAGTAGAACGCGTGACATGCACAGCTTTCAAAGTTTTGCATTGGACAATGAGAAATCTAAAGGGCTGCAGGACGACCACAAAGGAAATGGCGTATAAAGTGTTTTTTCGGCCAATCCTAGAGTACTCGGCGATGGTATGTGACCCTTTTGAGGAAGGATACGTTAAAGAGCTGGAGAAGTTTCCAAGGAAGGCAGCGATGTACGTTCTGAATAGGCATAAGAGGACTGAAAGCGTGACAGAGGTGACGAGAGCCATAGGATGGGAGAGTCTACAGAGCAGGCGGAAAAGAAGTCGAATTTGCGGGTTGGATAGAATAATTAAGAGCGAAAGAGCATGGGGCGAGCTTCGAACAGAACTCGAAGAGCCATTCTTCATCAGCAAGAATGATCGTATGCTCAAAGTAAAACAGAGATCCCAAAAAAAACAAAATTATTGAGTGGGACCAGTTACCTGGAGAGTTGTTTAAACCCCTTACCTTCGAAAATACACAGGCATTCAAAAATAAATGAATGCACAGACTTTGATGTGCACAATTTATGCAATTTGAACGGTGATATTAATATCTATGTTTATGAGTCAAGATGTTTTTGACTATCTATGATTTTATTTACATTTCGCCTCACAGAGTATCTTTTGACGTAACCTTACAGTGCCACCTGACCTTTGTCTTTTCGTACTGGTCTGTGTAAATAAATAAATAAATACGCCTCACGTATCGAACGAAAATCGCACGTGTGTAGGGCGAAACGGTTCACCAATATAGGCTTCGGGCACCTCACGGAAAGCTAAACGATTGAGTTTTAAGAATTTAAAAAAAATCTCACAACTGCAACATCAGGTTCAACAGAAGTTCTTTATCACTCCCTCCCCCGAACATAGCCGTCGAATAGAGACTCAGTATTCCTCGTGATGGAGAAACTGACAAGACCTAAGTCCACTGTTCAATGACCAATTAATGCATTAAATAACTTATCGACATATTTAATTCATTGTCCTATTGATTATAAGTCTTTTAGCAGATACTTTGAACGCCTATCAAGCAGATGCATTCCGGAGAACAATGAAAAAGAACTGACAAAGAGGACGAGAAATGTTTGTCAACATTTCTTCAGCGCTACTGTCATCCTTTCATTGACACTCTCCTATTCCAAGGATCTCAAAGTCCTCAGCATATGAGACGCTAGCAGATGTGTCCGATCAGTTAAAAAACCTGAACAATACTGAAGTCTTGGTCCTTCGAAGATGACTGCGCTGAAACTCGCTCGCTCACAGGGAAAGCAATGGGACTGCGGTCCGGCGTGGGACGGTGGGTGCAGACAGAGAGAGATGGGTGAGAGCGAATGCCGGGCGAAGGGAAGGGAGCAGTAGCGACAGACACGCGGAGAAGAGGCAGGGTATCCAATGAAAGCAGTCGTAAAAAACAGTAAGTCGGCTTCCCTTTAGAATTTTCAAGGATAACAAACATATTAAGACTCGTGAATCCACTACATGAGAGGGATTATTTTGGACGCTCTGTCGCCTTGTGGAGAGGGAAAGGCGTCCTGGAATAAATACGAGCCAATGAAATCGCGGGGCGAGTTAGGGGACGGACGAAAGGGCAACAAAAGCAAATCAGAGTCTTGACGGACGGCTTAGTTAGTGAGCGTAAGGGGGCCACGACTGACGGCCAAAGAACGCCGCTTCACTCGTCGAAACGTCTAGTGCCGCGACGCCCAAACATTCCGCTGGTTCGATTCCATCCCAAACACCGTCGCATAGTCAAGGGCACATAAGGGAGTCTCTAAAAACCGTTAAAAATTACCAAATTCACTGTTAACCATTTGCAAGTTCTATCAATTCACTTAAATTTGTTTGTGTGATGGTACCGAGGGGGCGGACGGTGACTTTTCAGGCCTGAATGATCAATCACCTTCTGAAATGGCCAAATGACGACTCAATGCCTTTCCTCTGTAAACCCTGAATCACACGATACTTGACCTAGTACAAGTCCGAGGATGCTAGCGAGTACTGGATTTCAAGTACGAAACCTAGCATGCTTGAAACCTTCCTAGGAGCTATCACACGTTGCTAGAACTTGCACAAGGTCTGTTTAATAGATCTTTGATCTAGTACAGTCGCGGAAGGAGTTTGACGAGCGAAATGGATGATTTCGAACGAAGACGACGGCTTTACCAAGCCGCTGCAGCTGCCGTAATAGCATGGGCAGGGGCAAGAATGCTTCCAAAACATTACTGGTATTATAAAGGCACGAGTGCCTACCATAATTATCGATTAAAACCTCAATTTACTCAGGTACCCAAGCCATTGTGTATTGTTGTGAGGTTTGAGTTGTTTATTTGATCGCGGGAAAGTTTAATTGTCACGAGGGACTATGGAGGCGCTGACATCAAAAATTGAGGAACGCATTGCAAAGAGCAAAGGTGTAAGCAAAGGCTTATCTGTTATTAGCTCCAGGAAATTGTTCCAGTTTCAACAGTTTAAAAAATAAAAAAATAATAGAAAACAATATGTGGTTTTTATTTTGAATGAAGACAACATGTGTGACCATGGTGAATAATACATAATATCTACATGAAAAATAATTCTTTGTGTACAACATTTTTGCTAAAGATAGCGGGGAAGTGTCTTCAGCAGTTTCCCTTTTTGATATGACGTGTCGTTTGAAAAATGTCCTTAGAGGACAGGTTATAGACACGCATCGGCGATGCACTGTGATTTGCTAACGTTGGTTCTCTCTTGCCAGAGTCAATGTGGTGCATACAAAGGGCGAGTGAAAGAATATCGTCAAATGGCTTGCTGCTGTGCTCCACGATGCTCCAACTCTATGAAAACAGAAGTTACGATGTTTCGTTTTCTCTCTGATCCCAAAAGAAGGCCTATGTGGTCGAGGAATTGCCTTTTCCTTCACGGACCATAGTAGAGAACGTATACGGCAGAGTCCTCTACATTGCGCCATTAACACTACAAAGTTGTTAAGTGGTTCCTATGTAGAGGACTCTGGTGTAGCCGGATAGTTCGCCAGCCATCTATTGGCGCACACCTGAATCACTACGATTAGAAACTGAGTCATACATAATTATGGTAGTCCGAGCGAGATAGTTCCCATTGTCATATTACAGACCGTATTCGAATTATACGTTTTAATTTCGCCAGTTGTAGGACACACGAATTAAATATTGTATTATTAATGGTGCAATAATGTAGTTTTATGTGACAGAAATTTTAAGTAATTAAATGAAAATATCTAAATAAGTCTTTAAGTTGACTCAATTTTTTCGCGCGGTGCGTTTGAAACTCCTTCAAAACGGAAGGTTATTTTTGTGATACCCAAGAAACTACTGGGGTGACAATATGATTAATTTTCAAACTTAGTTGAGAAAACAAAACAAACTAAACACTGTTAGTTTTTTACGACATCTAAGTGTTAGAAGTACCTCATTTTGTAAATAATGTCTCTCTGGAGTGCATAGACACGTACTATTTCCCATGTAATAAAAGGGCTGTTTGTATTTTTTGGCAAATATCTCGGAGAGGAATGTGGTAAGGGGTTGAATTTTTGGTGTCATTGGTTAGGAGAGATATTTTTCCTTAAAATGAGACAAAGTCATTGATTTCTACGTAAAATAATTTTTCGCTCGGACTCCCTTAAGCGCCCCCTTTCATATCGACGCCCTTTCCTTATTGCAACATTTTCTTAACACTTGTTGTTAGACGAAGGCGCTCTCACAAGTGTGGGAGGAGGAGGGGAGGGCTGAAGAAGAGGAGGGAGGAGCAGCACGGAGAGGAGAGGGGAGCATTCGTGAGTGAGTGAGTGGGGTGGGGTGTGGAAAAGGGACCGGGAGGAGGGGTGGGGAAGAGGAGGAGTCGGCTTCTCTCTTGCCCAGAGACTAGACGCCACACCACGCGGCGCTCAGAGTGCGTGCGTCTGTTTGCGAGTGGGGATCTGTGGTGGTGGGTGGAGTGAAGGAGGTGGGCGGATGGGGGGGAGGGGGGGAGGGGAGGAAGAGTAGAGTGGTTGAGGGGGGCGCCATTAAGGGAGGAGGGAGAGGGGATTTGAGTTTGCACAGGTGTAGAAGCGGTAGCCGAGTGGGGGGATGTGGGAAGGGGGAACTGTCGACGAGGGAGGGAGGGCGTCCGTTTGGCCGCCGCCGTCTGCGAGGACAAAGGAGCAGAGGGGAGCGTAAACGAAAAGAGCCTCTGCCCCGGCGATATGTCTTCACCTACAACAATACGTATGAATGGTACCACAGAGTAAGTATATATATATATATATATATATATATATATATATATATATATATATATATATATATATATATATATATATATATATACAGCGGCAAATACTCACATAAATATTTATACAGAAAGGTAGAAAGAAAGTGGATAGGAACAATTTTTTCTGCTTGGAATCGGCCATCTTTACATCTTCACACCACCACTGTGTTCGTTCATTTTATGTTCTCCTATCCACTTTCTTTCTACATTTCTGTATAAATATTTATATGTGTATATATATATATATATATATATATATATATATATATATATATATATATATATATATATACACAGCGGCAAATACTCACATAAATATTTATACAGAAAGGTAGAAAGAAAGTGGATAGGAACAATTTTTTCTGCTTGGAATCGGCCATCTTTACATCTTCACACCACCACTGTGTTCGTTCATTTTATGTTCTCCTATCCACTTTCTTTCTACATTTCTGTATAAATATTAATATGTGTATATATATATATATATATATATATATAGTGGCAAAGAGATAGGGAGATTCGGATATGAGTTTTTAAATTATACTTTGGCCGATAGATGGAATAGGTGTATCGAAGTTGCACGACAAGCCATAACAAATGAACTTTGGCACACGGCCATTTCATTTAGTGTCGCATAACTCATATGATGTTCTAATGATGATTTCGGTGCCTGGATGTTTACTAATCGACCCATAGCAACGGAAACAAATCTTATTGAGTCGTAGAGACCATATTAAACATATATTTTAATGTGCCTTCAATGAGCATCGTCTATAATGTATCGAATTCACGTCAATATGATAAGACACGCGGTTACCAAACACGGAGTCAACTGTTTACCGATGTATCATAGCGACGACAAAACAATTGATACTCGATTAAAAGCACACAACATCCAAGGTAAATCCACCTATGTAAGTTGATGCAAAATCACGGAGTACCACTAGCGCCTCCAAGTGGTCTCCTCCGTGAGAAAAAGTCTTTCTCCCCTTAAAGTGCTGGCACGTGAGAAATTCTTCCCAAAGCTCTCAGAAAGTTATGACCAGTTCTTAGCATTGCTTTGCCACTCTTTGCCACTTTGCTTTCTCTATGATGGTACCTATGTGTACTGCAACTTTCAAAAATATCGTTACACCCACCAGCCCCATTTTACGAGGTTGATTGAATGGGGCGAGTTGAAAAAATCTTGTAGTTGGCACACAGGGCTTGCTGCGGCATCCGCTGGGAAAGCTTTACGTCGCTGAGAGACGAGGAAGGGCGAGTAGCAACAACAGGGCTAGCGAAACTGGAGTCAAATAAACTCCGGAGTAAACGCCCCAGCGGAAGGAATGCCTTCAAGAAACTCACTTCCACGCATCGGAGCCGATCGATGAGTTTTCTATGGGACGTCGCCTCGACTATTCAGTTCGCTGTATTTTCATTTTAAAAACGACCGTTTTTGAGGGTGGGAGGGACTGGCACAATAGCTGTGGTGATTAAGTCTATGGTCGATGTGATAGCGGAGATGGAGATGGTGTTCAAATCTTCATTGGCGACTTTTTTTGCAATGAGCAATTTCATGTGGAACGGGTGTGTGAGAACTCCAAAGATGCACTCTTTACATCAACACAATCCGTAAGGTTTGCTTGAGATAAAACGAATTATGCAGTTAGTGATTAACATTTGATCCTACATAAAAGATTTGCATCTTCCTACTTAGCCACACTTTTTTCTCATCTGATTTCAATCACTGGAAGAAATTCAGTTGTAACAGTTGTTGGATTATTTTGAGTTTATAATGAATTACTGGAATATGTCCTTGGAATAAAATATCCACCCATTGAATTATACTCTCTTGATAGCCGAATGGCCACCATTTTCCATGGCCACCTTCCGTGCGTGGAAGTGAGTTTATTGAAGGCATTCCTTCCGCTGGGCTTTCCCAGCCCTGTGTGCCAACTACAAGATTTTTTCAAATCGCCCCATTCAATCAAGCTCGTAAAATGGGGCTGGTGGGTGTAACGATATTTTTGAAAGTACTAGTATAATATGTATGTTATGCGATCGATACGAGCTGGAACGCCCGGACCGATTGACTATATATTACGCATGTGAGTTTATTTTTGCACTGGGGCGAACATAGGCTATGTTAAAAATTCCTCGGAGCCCTTGGGGCCCTCGAACGAGCCCCTCTTATTAAGTCCCTTCAGAAAAGTATTTCAATCGGTGCAGAGGTTTTTTTTTTTTTTTTTTTTTTTCTTTTATAAATTACTAGCACTAGATATCTTAGGTTAAAATTATCATTATCCGATAGCTAAAACATGTAAAATTTAATTTCTGTGATCAATTTTGTATTAACCTTCGTATTAGCTTATAAATGGCGTTTTTAGCGCGAAAATTTTCAATTTTTTCCAATTTCAACGATGGCATATTTACCAAAATTTTCATGTTTCTCTATACCCTTTAAAATTCTCATATTGTGCTCTAATTACCGTCATTTGCAGTCAAAGTACGCATTCAAATGATCAAATAGAACAATTGCTTTATTTCTGCATCTAAAGCATGAATAGAATTTCAAACTTTCATGGAATTGGAGGCTAAAATAATGTTAGGAACACGCATTCAGCCGAGGGATTCGAAATAAAAGACGTCGATGCGGCGATATCATATGTTACAAATAAAGCATCTTAAAACTTCCGCCGCGATGATATTTGATAATACTTGAAGTTTGAGAGTTGTGGATACAATTGGTCCTCCATTTTCATCTTTTCCCACAACCTCTGCAATTCAGCGGGCATCATCATAATAGCATCGCTAGGTAGAATTTAACCCAACTATGTAATGACCTCACAATTTGGTACATTAGTTGAGCGGAATGTGCATAGAATTTACATTTATAAAATGCATTATGCTAATTACAACTCATTACTGTGTACCTACCGTTGGAACATTTATGATAATATTAAAATGGCGAACTTTACTCCAATAACTTTACGCATGGGTTTTCACGACCGATTCGCTCCTTCCCTTTGCGAAGCCGTCTTACTCGCGTGAGAACAGAATTGGAATCAGTGCGGAGGTCATAGTGAGGAAACTATTTAATTACAGCAAACGATTTTGTTAAAACTACATATTTACTAGAATAATACGTTTTAATTTCAATCCCTGTTCATCTGACCACCATTTCATAAATTGAATTTTCCGTTGGCAAACTGAAGATCGGCCATGAACAGACAAAATTCTCTAATGCATTTTATGGCGAACAAGTTGAACCTGATTCTTTTTATCATTGATGGTGCAATTAAACTTTGTCAAAATTTAACCCTCACCCAAGCAGAGCAAAGGGTGGCTCTGCAAGTGCTTGATAAAAATCCGCTGCAGCCCACTCATTTACGGTTAATATGAGCACACACACACACTAAACGTCACCCATCGTGCGTCCTTTTCAATGGCACTCTGCAAAGTCACAGAATTGCCAAGTCACAGAGAACTCTCGATGGGATTCCTCAGTCGAGCACAACCACGCGCCAATCGAATCCATGGAGGCTGGACAGTGGGACGACGCAAGGGAATGTATATACGTCACGGAGCGACATCTCCCGGACTATTTCTGGTGACTACTTAAAAGCTCTTCCTGAATTATTTCACCGCAAATTGAAATAAAATATTCTATAAATCATTTGATTCGTGAAAATATGTTAATTTAAAATATACTCGGTGCACTGGGCCAACGTCAGCAACAAATGAAACAGGATACACGCAGCATAATTCAGACCCACAGAGATCCAATCTCGAACAATAAGATTGTCGAGGTGTACGGCGAATGTAAATTTGTTGTAGCCAAGGAGATTAAGGTCAATCGCAAAGCTAATGACCTTGAGGGAGACCAAAGCGCTAATTCGCTTTCTTTTGTTCCTGAATAGGAGGTTTTCGCTGATTATACCTCATTCAGTAGCAGAGATACTGGTGTCATAGGAGAATTGATTGTTCGGGCTGAGACGCGTTGTCGCTGAATTCTTAGATACGTCAGTTGTTGAGGTGAGGCTTCTACTACCCGCCCTGACATTACCCTAAATAGTGATATCGTATTAGAATGTAATAATAGGTGTCACTTGGTTATTTTAAGGATTCCACTCATACGCAGGTTCTATTCTCTTCATGAGCATCAAAATATGGATTCAGAAAGTTAACGCGGAAAAGTTTACATACGGAAAAAGCTAATACCAAGATTATGTTCAGTCTTCATTACTCGTTAAAACCCTTTCAGCATACTTTCCACCCAGAATTTGCCGAGGGTACACATATCCCTCGGTCCATTTTTTAAAGAAATACAAGAATGTTATCTCCATTCACTACGGTTATCCTTCAACGATAAAACGTAGCCATAAACAATCATGGGATCTTATAAAGGCCCCACTTCGCACATTCAAAATTAGGCCAATAAAACCCCGAAGCAGCCCGGTGCAGCAGCCCGAACACTGGGCCAAGAGTTTCCAAAGGAGTCTCGCGAGGGACTGATACCAATCTTAAAAAGCCTGAAAGCGCAAAGTTTTCCTTCGGCATGATATACAGTCCGAGAGGATAATGCCTTGAATGCCGCGCCCATGAAGACATGAGCTTAAGGAATCATTTCCTCGAAAAACCCTTTGGCCATCTTTGCGAAAGGAACACCTCCCCCGATGGGACCAGCCAACTGCTGGGGGAGGGGGGCAAGTGGAGGAGGGGAGGTGGGAGGGGGGGATAGGAGGACACAAACCCTGCGGGCCTTTTCATGCGAGGGGGAGAGTACGTTCCCATCCCTTGGGGACGACACCGCCGGAATCTCCTCTCACTCGCAGAGAGAGGGGAATGCAGCGAACGCGGCTTAGATGACAATCTCTCTTTCCTCGGCGCGGATTTATCTTTTCGGTGAGAGATGGAGAGGCGGATAGGGCCGGCCGACTCTATGGCCGGGCCACTCGCCGCCCCACCAGCCAGCTCCCAGTCACGCCCGGGCGCGCAGGTGGAGCTCCCCCTGGTCCAGGGACGGTCTCCGGCTCGCTATCCGAGTCCCGTCACCCTTGCCCCGCCGAAGAAGGCAGCTGGAGATAAAGCAATTAACATGTCTCACAACAATCATACCCAGAGGGTGGGGGGGGGGGTCAATGGACATCAGACCCCACTCCACCAAGATTCGACGAGCCTAGTATAAATGGCCAATCGTTTAGTAAATACATTTCTAAAATTCTGCCTTTTTTTGCAAGTACACCTTCCCTGCTAAAAAATTCATTAGAAGCTGTTCTGTAGAACGTAAGGAATTCTACAGAAATGGACTCTCTTTCTTCAGAACTGGTTCCTTTTCTAAGGAACTGTACGGTGCATGAGTGGCTGGACTCTACTGATCATATGTTATGTAGAGTTATTTTCTGCAGAACAAAATAACTCCTTACAAGTTGTTCTGTAGAACTTCAGCAACTCTACGGAAATATGTGAGGTTTCCGTTGACCCAGTTCCTTTTCTGAGGACCTATATGGAGAGTCGTTAGGAATTCATCAGAACGTTCTTAGGAATTCTGCAGAACGTCCTAAGGTATTCTGCAGAACATCCTAAGGTATTCTGCAGAACGTAAATGGCGTATCAATACTTTAAGGAATATCAACAGAACTTTTTAATAAATTCTGTAGAAGTATTTTAAGGAAACTATCCAGAATTATTCAGCATGGTTTGTATCATTTTTATTATGAGAATTCGTCAGCTCGTCTCCCAGCTAAAATTGTAATACGATCGATTTATTTTTAGCGACAATCCTTTCGCTCTGCTCTCCAAGCGAAAATTCACATTGTGAACCAAAATTTAGACCACAGGAATTAACTGGATGTTCGAGTTCTTCAGCCAGATGTCGATTATACAGAATTCCGTTGTGTATCCAGGTGAGACGTAATCGAAGTTCTCTCGGAATTGCAAACGGGTGAGTGAGTCCAAGGTCACCCACGTTTCGACACGTTCCGCGCGACCATTCTCCTGACGGACGAGTCACGTGTCAGACCTCGAAACGTCGGCGACGATGGAATCACTCGCGGGTTGGCCTTCCCGAGAAAATATTACCCGTTTAATAAGTGGGAAAGGCACCAGATCCCCATTAATCATCCGGCTCAGTATTTTTACACTATTTTCGGTCGATTACGGTAGAACGTTCAAGAGTATATCAAAGGTAAAAAAAAGCTGTACTAACATATACTTTCTGCTCTCCAAGTTAAGCAATAAACCGTGCTGGAATGCGTAATAGTCACGATCAAAGGGGCTGATTCGCTAAAATACAGGAGTCCAAGGAAAGAAGAGGGACTAAAATAGCCGCGACGATTTTTCAATTCCCCCACATCCGGGTGTCCTAGGGAGACAGAGAAGCGACTCACGAGTCACCAGTCGCGCAGTTTTATCGGCGAAAAACGATCGAGAGTTACTGAATGTTAGTGCCCCGAGGAGGAGAAGTGCCTTTCATCTCAGAAAGACAATTACATTCATCAAACGCCATCTCCACCGATCGCTGACAAGTGGTTGCAAAACACACCCATTGAAATTTGAAAAATACTATACAGATTATGTTTTCCCGCTGTATGCAAAATGATCTACATCTACATTATACCTCGCGAGCCGCCGCATGGGCGTGTGGCAGGGGGTGGTAGGTCACCAGCCGGGTAAAGATGTAAAAGTTTTGGAGGTGAAATGGTGACATGTCCTACGAGAGTGTATTTGGAGGAGCTCAGTTTTTATTTCGGTCGCTTATTGTGCATGGAAAGAACGAGTTTTTGTATCTATCTGTTCGGCAGAGTATCTCTCTTATTTTATCGCATCTGTCAGACCTAGAAATGTAGTGAGGCTTCATGATGATATTCTGAATTTATCAAGCAGCCTGAGCCTAGCGTGCAGCCTCCGAGTCTCTAAGGGCTCCCACCTTAATTCCTCTAACAGTTGTGTAACACCATATGTTCGTTCGTAGCAGTTTTTAACGAAGCGCGCTGCTCTCCTTTGTATTTTATAATTTTTTTGGTTATATATTTATGACCAGGGTCCACAAGGCTCGCGGTGTATTCGAGGTGTGGCCTAACCAGAGAGAAGTAGTATCTCTCTTTGACTTTTTCATCCGAGGACCTTCCTATTATACGTTTAAAAAAGCCTAGTTTCTTTAATGCTGTGCCGCATATGATTTGCATGTGTGTTTCCCACGATATATCTGAAGTTAAGTTGATTCCAAGATATTTTACTGTGTTTGAAGATTTTATGTTGATAATGTTAGGGAAAGTGTATTTCTGAAATTGGTTCTCCCGTTGGGTGGAGTTGGGTGAACTCAGATGCTGCACCGTGATGCTCCCTTCACTACCACCCTCGGACCGAGTCATCCCAAGGGCCGCCTAAGCGACGGATCAAAAGAGGACACCGACTAAACCAAAGCCTAATCCTAGAAGGCTGCATGCTAGGGATGGGCATCGATGGTCGATGATTCGGAATTATCGATGATTGGTGTACGATGGTCGATGTTTTCCCCATCGATAGTTTGGCCTCGATGTTATCACACTGTCGATGGTAACAATCGATGTTTTCCTCAAGTGTATCCATTGATTGTTATGCTAAAATTTTGCTAATCGATGTGTTTAAAGGGTTAACTTACATAAAGATTTGTTGGTGTGAAAGTAGATGAGTTTGACTTTTATTTGTCGTAACGTTGAAATCGAAGCCATTTCGTAATAAAGTGTCCAATGCCACTAATGGTTTCACCATTGATAGTCAGCCATCGATGTTTCATAATCGATATTTTCTCAACATCGATGGTGATGCTGCGATTGACCATTGATGACATATATCGATGGTTTCCTATCGATGCTCATCCCTACTGAGGACTGCACTCTGAGGACTGCGCAAGAGATCACCCTCGAAGTGTTTTGCGGCCACCTTTTCCTCATATGACGATCATGGAGCCCAAAATACGTCACTACGGAGTATCAGTTTACATGGCGTAATGAGTGACGCAACAATGGATAATAAACACCACAAAGTAATCACGATCGATGAAATACAAAAATGCGTCGAACTGAGTGTAAATGACGCGACACACACCCTGTGTTAAACTCTTAAGCAGGTCGATCCGTCGGCAGCGCGCTCATCGAGGGCGGGCCACTCATTGTCGGACACCAAGAGGGCTCGGTGTCCACGGGTGGGGGGAGGGGGGGGTCCATTAGCGACCGGGGGGAGACGTGTGAAGAGAAGAACAAACGAATAAATGACCAGCCACATGAAGATGGGGGGGCAGGGGTGCGAATGGCGGGAGAGGGAGAGGGGTCGAGGGCCCAGAGTCCGTTCGACGGGCGACACCGACGAGAGAGGGAAATGAATGCTCTCCCCCCCCCCCCTCCCCCTGGTCAGCCTTCCCTCCCTCTCGGGCGAAGGCATTCCCTTCGCATAATTCATTAGTGTAAATTGGGGGATGGTTCGCGCCTTAATTAGTCAAAATGGTGGACAGGGGAGGGAAAAATGGAAATGGGAGAAATGGGACAGGAGAGAGAGGGAGGGGCAGACGGACACGGGTGAATCGAGGAAGGGCGAAGAACGAAAAACGGAGGGAATGATGAAGAAAGGGAGAAAGAAGGAGGGAGAGTGTGTGTGTGTGTCGAGGACGAGAGGTCGTTAAATCGTCCTCTCCGGTGTAATTGGATGGACACCCCATTCCCATCTCACACTCCCCCTCCCAATCTCACGGAGAACACGCCTCCAATCCCACCGACTAAAAATGACCCTAATTAGGGGTCACGCAATTTAACAATGATGCTCGGTTAATTAACGGTGTTTATTTTTTTTTAAAGTTTCCCGACCTCCGTGGAGTGGATGTGATGCACGGAGGATTTCTTTCTGTTCAATAAGGTTGCCACGCTAGCGCGGATCCGTCGCCATCCTCTCGGTTTTGTCCGCCTCGGACGTCGAATTGCGGTTATGTGCGAGTAAAAAAATATTCCGATCCATTTCCCTCATTAAGACAGCCAATGGTTCATCTAACTAGTCAACTCGAAAATATACTTCAAGCCTCGGTTTTGCGAACCGCATGAATCAGTTTTGCAAATCTCACGTACTATACACGCAATGAAACTTACAACACACTTGTAGTATGGACATTACGGTCTAAATGCATGTACCCACAGCTTCATTTCTCAAGCCTAGGGACAACAGAGATATAAATAAATTCAGGAAGATGAACTTGGCGGTCAAGGGACTTATTGAAGGACTACACCACTGATGGATATTATGACGAGTCTTACGCAGTAGATCCCAGATGGCGAGCTCATCCCTCGTGCTCGGAGCTCATTCGCGACGCATAAAAAGGACAATGCACATCGTTCTCAAAAGTACATTTGGTTACTTTCGTATCGCAGATAATGTAAGTAATCCCAACAGACTCAATTCAATCTCTAATGGCCAGTTGCAGGAACGACACATATATATTCTATAAAGTTATGGGACCAAGAAGCCATGGCAACCATTTAATAAATGTTGCATAAACATTCGATAAATTTGTTGGTCTCATAACTTATGGCATGGAGGTATGAATTCTATTAGTAGCCAAGATGGCGGATGCGCATTGAACCGCTTGGAGACTTAATTACTTGATAAATGAGTTGTTTTGTGACAAATGACCAGTTTGTTTACCTCTGCTGACTAATTATTATGTGCATCACCAATTATTCAGTGGCTAACCTTTCATAAATTGTATCCAGCAGTAGATGATTAGGTCAAACATTCGAAGCTATTAACAATTGATAAATAAGTTATATAACTAGAAGATGTGTTCCTGCAACCCGAATATAATTATGAGGTCGATAACTGTATGGATCTCATAACTATTGATTCTATAACAAAATGTTCTTGCAACCGGCCATAAAACACCAAGCGCACGGCATTAGCGAAGTAGATTCGTCATCACTCGCGCACGATGGCGACCACGCGTCGTCGTCCGGCCACACGCATTCGAGAAGGCGACCCGAGATCCCAGGAATCGAGGGGGAGTCGGACGGGCTACTTGGCGGGCGGCGGACGACCCGCCGCGCGAGGACATCGCCAGCGACCCTCCCCGCTCCCCGAACGACAACGTCCGCGCGTTTTGCCGGCCCTTCCCCACCCGTGGACACACGGGCCGGCAGCGGCGGCGGGCCACTTGGGAGTGTGTGCCGCGCCCGTCCGTCCACAGCGGTTAAACCAACCTCCTCACACCACCCATCTTCCTCCTTTGACACCCCCGCAGCATGCGGAGAGCAATCGCTTCTTTTTTTCCCACTGCCCTTCGCCTCGGAGATATTCTCCCCACCATCCCTCCCACTCCCTCCCTCCCACTCCCTCCCTTCCATCCCCCGAAGAGCAGGAGCACCGCTGTGCGCTTTTTAACTCCACCATCCGTCACGTCCAACGAGGATTATTTATGGCGGTCGACATCTTGAAAAAAAGAGTTACAACTCTGCGTCGCCTCGAGGTTTCTTTTTAGCGACAAGAACGTACCGGGAACACTGAACGCGCTCCACAGAACACCCGCGACTGAAGTTGTAATGAGCCTAAAAAACAACAGGCGGCCGGGTCACCGAAGTGGAACCGTGTGGAATACGCCGTGAAATAGGTGGCTCCCCCATCGAACTACGGCCGTCCGAAGAATTACTACTCTACGGCTCGAATGTTTGGAATGACGACGTGCCACGGTGAAAGAATGGTGTCGATCGAATAGACTGAGAGAATCCCAGACGAGGCCAAGTCAAAGGAAGAGAGTGCAGAGAGGAAAGCAATGCGGAGAGCGTTCTCCAGAGAAGCAGCGATTTTGTAACTTACGTAGCTGATGCCTTGATGACACACTGGTCAAGTGTAATTTAACCGATCTTAATAACCAATTTTCCGGCTCCTCACCCTATTGAAACTTTACAATTGGATTTTGGCCATTTTTACAGTTGTATTTCCCTTTTTTATAATTGTATTTCCGTTTTTACAATGGTGTTTCTCAAAATTACAATTGTAAATTTTCTTTTAACAAGTGTAAAGTTTCAATAGGGCATCGGTAGAAATAAGAGAAATATAATTCCAGACATTAAATCACAACACGTACAAAGAAAGCAATGTACATTTGCACATTTATTCACAAAAACATTGGCAATGTACTCCTGCACGTTAACCTTTAGGTTTGTTTAGAAGAACTATTTGGCCCAATTTTACACAAGTAATTTAATCATACAATTACTTCACAAGTTGGATCAATATTCTTTGAACGACCCTAAATTCCCAAGTATAACGACGGTTATTTCCAATGAAAAACGATCCACTGTGATGCCTAACTAGATGTCATCCGTTTCCTCGGCCTCTTTTCGTTGGGTCAGGCTCACAATTAGTATTGGAGAGGATGAAATTGTATGCATTTGTGATATCCATTATTACGCACATTTATAATTTTTTGAGGACTACTGAAGGAAAAGAATTAACATTTGCACCCAGGAAATTCTACAACGACGATTGAAACCACTTGGAATGCCTAATGGACGTAGGAATTCAGTTTTAGCCGACATCAGAGCAGACGATATTTAAAATATTCCTGACATACGTCATTACGTCGATTTGTGATAAACTGAGACACTTATAAGCTTTGGAACTGTCATTTGTACACAGGAGTTTCCCCAACAACACTAGAATGTAGTATTCATGTGAAATGGGAGGTATTTCTGTAAGTATTAGGTTTCCAATGGCATCGAAGCAGACAATGTCGTAGGCATATGTTGTTTTCACTATTGCTACGAACTGCCGTGAATGGAAGATTCGAAGCAAGCATTGTTTTAAGGAACAAAGGTTAATATTCATACATATAAACATGTATGTACACTTGACGAGTTGTATTAGCTCCTGGGTCCCGTATTCCATTAAAATTGCACCGTTAAAATACGGGGAGTTAAAGGGAAGATGACAATATTTTCATAGTCAGAGCATGGCTAAATGCGCAAGGCTGGTGGCTTCATCCTTCTCACGTAAGGTTACCCCTGTGCTTTGAGCGCGCGCTTCGACGGCACCGGAAATTCCGCGCTCCCTGTCTGCCGATTGCATCGGACGGCGAGGAATCACATATTATGGGACGAACGAATTACTTTATTTAATGTTATTTATTCAAATGTCTCTTACAAGTGCGAGTGGTAAGTTAGATTTTGGTTTTATGAGTATCATTTACTTCTCTTTTACAGACAAATTATTTTTGTATCCATGCTTCTGTAGAACAACATTTCTTGAACATTTTTGTTAAAATATTGTTTACAAGACAGATGTTTATTTTCAATATCAGTGAGGAACAAGCCGACGCGTGAGTTGCCAAGTATGTTCTTATTTTAATTTTTACACCGATATAGAGTACATGAATTTAATTTGATCGCCCTTCTACGCCGTTAAGAATGAATGCGATTGTCACCCTAGCAGGAGATATACATTGTTTCTGCAACTGTACCGTGATTGTTTGAGAGATTTTACGTGATGCACTTGTGCGACGCGGAATCCAGTGAAGAACTCTTATTGATCAAATTTTGGTGGAGTTACGAATGGTGGACAGAGTGATTTCGAATGTGAGCAGATCGACATCTCAATAAATCGGTGAAAATTGGGACTTCATCTCCGAAAGTGACTCTACGCCGATTGATATGCAATCTCCTATAAATGAACTTTCTAATTAATATATTTTAAGGTTTAGCAGGTGTCCGTTGAATTTTCGAAATTTTCCACGGTCGCCGTATATTTAGTCCTCTGGGAATCCGTGGCGACTCAATAATTTCAATCAATCTGCCCGCGCCGACTATCCACCTCACTAAGCTATTTTAAAAGGAATAAAGCCTTCAAAAAAGTCACGGAAATGTAGCATAAACAAGCTGATCATTTGGAATTTTCTCCGGTTTTTAACAGAAGCGAGCTGATATTCTGGAATTTGATTGTCTTGAATTTACTTTTAAAATTAATTATAACCTAATAATAATGGCTCGATATGAAAATTCTTCAACTTCCATCAGTAAAAGGGATTGCGTATTTCCTCTTTTCTTGTTAACATTTTATTATCCTCGCTGTTCTTCTGCGCGAAAGAAATCGGGTGTCATGGGCTGTGTCATTGACATCATTTCTCCTCATATCCCATGACTTAGTTTACCCTGCTAAACACAGCACTACTCTAGGTGGCATACGTATGTACAGGGGATATACTTAAGGCACGTGATTAGAGGGTCACCCCCCGCGCCGCCCGCCTCCACTCTCAGTTGGACTCAAGCTCTCGCTTATATCCTGCGGGGTCAGTACACACAAGACCGACACCATGAGGCGGATTGCCATCAAAAGGACGACAACGGGCCCCCCGACTGCCCCTAGTCCTCGTAGCTGTTGGGTTCCCCCAGCAACGTTAGACGAGTCGCCGTCAGTCTCGCTTCCGCGAAAACTTACCACACATCTGTTGAGAACCGGCGAAGCCCATTGCCCAAATTCTTGGGATTAGGGTGTCTGCCGGCTCCCTTTACGGGTGGACGTAGTGTGCTCTGTCGGAGTTCGTCATCGGATCGGGACCCTACCGGACCAATAATGGTCACATCGGACCAATTATGGTCCAAGTGTGAGACCCTTCACCTCAGAAGTCCCCGCCCACCGATGATATGCTTACTAGTAGGCATTGCCCTTTCGTTTTCCTTGATTCTATTGATTCATTAATGATCTTGCGCCTGCCACTACAGAGGGAGCCACACTCACCTACGCACGCCCACTCCCTCGTTTGGACAGCGGGATAAAGGCAACTTGCTGAGCTGCACGGTCGACGTAAAAGATACGTGGTATATACTGAAGGAGTACGAAATAAGAGGGAAGTTGCATCAAAAATTTACACTTGATTGGAATTGAGAGATAATTGTTGAGGAGTGATCTTGGAAGTTACCCAATACCATGGCAGCATAAGTTCTTAAAGAGAAAAACCAGATCGAATACATAGAAATAAAATCTCCAATGACCATAGATCATGCAGTGTGAGGAGAGGTGAATATCTGGTCTGTGAAAAATGGTCCATAAAAGTGCGTAATCACGGTTAAAAGTATACAAATATCCAAGAAATGCATCACAAAGGAAGGGAAGCGACGCAAGCGAGGTCGTGCGTCGAGAGGGGATGGATGGTCCACAAGGGTTCGGCTTCGAAACTGCTCTTGCAAAATGGCTTACCGTGCTCTCGTCGTGATTTGGATTCGGTGATGAGGTTTGTTTTAATAAACTCTGGCCGAACAAGGAAACCAAGTGTAAGTGTGGCATATTCGTGCTACGTATTACGGCCTCGCTTCATTGCTTGTCCCCGTTCGATTTGATACCACTCCGTACTTTTGTCGCTCAGATCGATCGAGATGTTTTACCAAGCGAAGATATGTCCGTCTGAGATGTTCCTTTACCTTTAGAAACGACTACATTCTCCGTCACGGCGTAAGGTGCTATAAAACGCTCAAGGCTGGGACACGATCAACGTGTACGTGTAACGTGAGCCGTTAACGGGAATACGCGAAAAGATGACTGACGGGAGAGTATAGCGAACGAACACAATCAACGTGTACCTACGGGGAGTATTACGCGTACGCGAGAGATGGGCAACTTTCATCTCTTCCCGTGTCCCGTATTACACGGAAAACCAATCAGAATAGTCCTGAGAATCCGGGAATGGGAGCCATCTGTCGGCAGATACATCCAACTGTTGAAGATTGCTCTTGGCGAAGACAACTGATTTACTTCCACACTTGTTTACACCTGATCTCTTAGCTGCGCCTGAGTTAGTCAATTGTTACTCCGGGCCGCGTTAACGTCGATTGTGACCGCAGACTTGCGTTCCCCGTCTCCCGTTGTCCCGTTAACTTCTCGCGTCACACGTACACGTTGATTGTGTCCCAGCCTTCACTCGCACGTTAATGCCTAGTGGACGCGGAACCTTGAATCGTCCAAGTCGCGTTGTTTTTCCCTCTCCATGTTCTTCGTTGAATTCTGCGCGTGGTCGGAGCGCATGAGGCGAGGTGACCGACCGCGCCCAGAATCCCCCCCCTCCATAAATGTCGTCTCTCTCTCTGCGGGCGAGTGATCTGCTGGGCGTGGGGGAGCACAACCACCCCGTGCACGGGCCGTGGTGGAGTGTGTAAAGAGCGGCCCATAATTTGGCGGCCCCTCTTTCTGCACTTCCGTCGCATACGGCCGTCCTCACACGTACGTGACTCTCTTTTAAAACCCCAAAGTTAGATCGATCTCGCACGAGTGCACTTCTTCATGGAAATGCCTAATCGGAATTATTCTCCTTTCTTGACTTGCTCTGAGAATTTTCTCATTTTTCTCCGGGGACTTGTTTACCCCGAAGAGACCGTTTTCCGGGACTTATTCTGCATCTACGTAATACCCTTTAGGTTAAACCTTTTAAGTAAATTCGAAACAGAGTTGTTCACACATGACGTTAGAGGTATATTGAGAACCCCTGCGTATCATGCTAGGTTTGATCATATTAACAAGATTAGAGAGATAGATTGTCGTACCGACAGATTTGAAATGTCATTTTTCCCTCGTACTATAAGAGAGAACAATAGGCAGCGTAGCAAAGGGATAGGTAGATGAAATATAGTTAGAGTAGTCTGTAGTGCATGATGCATGTTATAACAACCAATAATCCATTTCATATTATGTAGATACTAACCATCTAGCTGCATGTGACCACTAGCATGTCTCCATTAAATATCCTACTTGCATGTCAATAGTGCATGTTTGGTGATCTTCACCCCCTGCCACACACCCTCGTGGTGGCTCGCAGGGTATCACGTAGATGTAGATGTACCCTGCGAGTCGCCGCGTGGGAGTAAGGTCCCGACATTTTCTTTCGGTACACATTTTCCGATATTTTTGAGCAAAATTTGCGATTCTACATGGTTTACCACGGTGCACGGCTCTTTCTATGCATCATTTTCATTAATCTATCAACTTTTCAGTAACCTTCGGCAACCTTTGAGGTACATCTGACACATAACCGTTGTACACGGTGTTTGGTGACCTGACCAGACTGAATTCTGTAGTGAAATCAGCGTCGAAAACTCTAAACCACATTCTGGACTAAACTCGCATCCGATGCCACGGAGCCCGGAGGCGTGGTTGCACTATACTGATTTAACTGCGCAGAGGCAATGCCCAGGTGTTCGCTGAACTGCGCAATGTGAATATATTTGGCCTTATTGTTTCGGTATAGTTACTTTGCTGTTTATAAATCACTCGAAACAATCCTCATAAAACCAGGTGCCTGTTTCTCCGAGCTACTGTCTACAAGTTTCAATTATTTAGATACGTGTGATACATGTGAGATTTTGTTTCTCAGGCGTACAAGTCCACTATTTACAAGTCCATTTAACAAGTTGCAAGTGTTTCTCGCACAATTTTCCCCAAAATCGTTGCTGAACAAGGGTCTCGTATGAGTTTCTCATCTCTCTTTCCTTCCTGGAAACCCCGAGGGCTTCCCTTGAAGTTCTTCATCAGTCAGTCGAGGGAGTGTATTGTTCGCTTACTGACCGTTCAAGCCCATGACTACCTCCACAATAATCAACGATCTCTCGCGCACCTTGCTCACGTCGTGCATCGCGTTCACTTCATACGAGAGACATTCTTTTTTTACTTTTTTTCAGATTTTGACATCGAATTTCTATCTTTTCTATCGTTTTCACGTGACTTTCACGTAAAAAAATGGCGTGTTGTGTTTACGCATTCCTCGAGAGCTTGATCACTATCGCTCATAGTTAAATGCGAATGGAACAAAAGCCGCCATAGTCACTGTATGCGTCGAGTCATGCGCCTCTGATTGCGGTGACGTAAGACTAATGGACTGAAATTACGGATGCGGGAGGCGAAATTAGGCGCTCAAAATTGAACCAGTACACGCTCACCCATAACTTAGGAATTGTAGAAAGATCGGGTTTGTTTTATTTGAAAGAAAATCAATTACTTTAATCAATTAATCGTGACGTAAGCAACGTGGTGTGATGTGCCTAGAACGCAACATGCATACACCTGAGCTTCACTATGCGTTTGAGAAATGCTGCTTAAATTATGAGAGAGTAGTTCGAACGGAAGGCTTTGGTTCTGGCCGAAAGTACTCATCTGAACATATCACTCATCTGCGGATTACCTTGCAAGCCGAATCAAGGGTGTTTGCCAAGGGATACAATGTTCCCTTAAAACCTCACGTTGGGAAGCCACCGATTTTTGCTTATTTCGACGCTCATAAGAGCATGGTGCGCGTCTTTTACGACGGTGCGTGGTCCACGGGTTTATCAACATCGTCATGTCGCGATAAGGCCCAGGGGATCCGGCGAGATCACTGTCAAGGCTCTTTCCTAGACGTTGACGTTCCTTCCCAGTTCTCTGTAGCATAGAAGTGCTCAAGGTCCTCTTTCACTCCCTCTCCCTCTGAGGCCTACTCCCCCTTCTTCATCCCTCTCGGGTCCATTCCAATACAATCATTGACCATCTCTCGTCATTCATCCTCACAACATGTCCAACCCATTCTAGACTCCTACTCCTCATCAATCCCACAATATTGGGCTGCTGGTGGAGTTGTCCTATTTCCTAATGGTGAAGTCTCCTCCACTCCACGGTTATTCGGTCTCTACGTGTCCCATATATTTCACGAAAGAACTTTCCTTTCGAGCACGAGGAGACGTTTAATTTATTTCCTCAAAATGCTCAAACTTTGACTCCCGTATAAGCTGACCCTCCCTATAATGCTCCCTATTTCAAATCTCGTGATGTGCTTCTAGATGCTCACGATCTTGTTAAGAGCTTGGAGACATTTATTTTCTATCTCTATAGTAGTCTTCGTTTCTGTTTCACTTGATGAATTCTCTGTTATTATAGCGCCAAAGTACTTGAATTCTTGCACTCTCTTGTGTATTTTTCCATTTAACCATATTCCTTGGAATCCTTGAGAGTGATGGCATCTTACTATCACCATACATTGGGTTTTTGAGGGGCAGATACTTAGACTGAACTTCGATGCGGCCGTTTCCAAGGTACTTCATCAGTTCACCCTTGTGTGACATCAATTCAATACCATCAGCATATTCTAGACATGAGATGCTCCTATGAGTTCAACTCTGAAACCCCTAGGAAAATCCCTTGGCCAACTCTCTGATTTTTTCAAGAGCAAGGTTGAACAGAATTGGTGACCGTCCGTCACGTTGTCTTAGTCCTTGATTTTACCCGAAAACTAGTCGTGATTTGGTTTCACCATTTTATCTTGTAAGGTATCGCCTTTCCATTATGTAGAACAAGTTCCGCCAGTTTCACTAGTTTTTCCCTAGGAAATTAAGTTCTACTAAGGGTAATAGCTATTATATTAATACATTGCAATCATGTGTTATGGAAATATATAAATTGAAGGTAAACTTCTTGATTATATTTATGGAATTTTTCCAAAATTGGTTGAAGGAAAAACACGTGGTCGGTTGTACATTTGCATGATTGGAATCCACCTTCTATCTCAGATTATATTTTCAGCGATGCATTTTTACGAGTTTATACATCATACCTATGAATGAATGTATGATGAACCGTAATTTTAGTTCACAGTTTACCTCAAAAGATTCCAGGCAAGGAAGTCATCGGCAAAGGTTTAGCATCATTAGAAAAAGTTGTTTATTCCGCTGTATCAAGGGAAGGAATGACTCAAAATGGACGTAATTTATAGCCCTCGCTTGTCAAGTTATCATGTTGAGCTGTTTTTATCTTTCGTAATATAGTGCATGTGACGTAATAACGTCATATTTTAGCGTCACTTCATGGTAAAGTATTGCATAGTGACATGTCGTTATATTCTTTATATTTGTCCATTAAGGAAGCTAATTCTCCGTATTTTTCATTATTCAATGCATAAATTACTGACTTGACATGAAGTAATCATTATAAATATTTTCAAACAATAATAAATATTAGGGCAACCCGAGTGAAAATTTCATACTAAACCTTTTATTTTGAGAGCATTAAAAGTGAAAATATTTTGATGTTAAATCCTTTCTTTCGCCTGTTGTTGTCTCGTTGCTGTGGCTCACAGTACACCGCACGCAGCTCACGAAACACCGCGGAAATCGCTTAGCGTTGTTTGTTTTCCCGAAATGCCATCTGCCGTGAAAGAGTAATCGCTTGTTTGGAGAAATGTATCAAGTTGTTAATGAATGCATGAGTCTACAGCAGTCACGTGTGGAGCGCTCTCATTTGTTACCGTGAGTTTCACAGATCTCCATCGGCGATGGGAACAGCATCCTTCGCTGGGAGAGAAGGTATGTTCCGGCGCAGTCCTCGGCGGAATTCCTCGGCGGATTATCCAGATGCCGTGGCATATATCCAGGCACTTAACAATGCCGTGAGCGAGTGATACTCTTGTCTATCATTCACCCCGCTCGGTGTTTTGATTATTCTCTCAAATATTTGCAATGAATTCCACCCCAATGCTTGAAAGTTGCTTATTGTATTTCGGGAGTGTCCTTGACGCTGCGCCTTCAATTGAGCGGATCTTGGAACGGATCAGTCCGTGAACGAGAGGAGAACAATGGAGGAGAACGACTCATTCGTGGAGAAGAGGGTTGCCGTAAATGACAGTTCATCCCTCGAATTTAAAGATGTGGTTACTTAACTAATGTATTTTCATAAGAATAGGGTATACGGGAAAAAATTCAGATCCCTACATCCTCAGGAGGTAGGTTTAATTTCAATGACAAGATTGGACAAACGGGAGAAACCCAATGAAACCTTTTAAAAACATATTTCTCCGAATCTCATGACAAAACCCGTCGAGGTACATATTCCAAAAAAAATGAATGCCCTTATGGCGAAACAGCTAACACTATCATCATGGAAAAGACAGCACTAAAGCTTTGATTCTGCCACCGGTTAATATTCTTGGTTATTTAATCGACGCGAAAGGAAATAAAGGCTATGCGTCACAAAACACAAGCAGGAATCAAAACCCAACATTTTCGGATCGCCCCCTTATTTACGTCCCAAGCCGTCGTGGCGCTGGGGAGTCATTCGACGGACAATCACGTCAATGAGGTAGCCGATTGCCCGCCGCCAATCCGTGGCGGCACGGGGAAACAATGCCCGGGGGTTCACTCGCCCCCTCCAACCTATGGATGATGGATGCCCCCCCCCCCCCGCCTCCCAGCCCCTGTGTACTGCAGCTCTCTTCAAATCAGTATACGTTTTTACTACCAACGTACTTCGTACATCATCTAGGAACTTCTTTCTTGGCCTTCCTCTGCTTCTCTTGCCGAACACCTTTCCTTCCATTATGTTTTCTAAAAAATTATTACGTCGAAGAACATGACCAATGAGTTTAACCTAAACCTAGTAAACCTTTGCTCCATCTCTTTAATCAGTCTTCTTTCTTCTTTTATTTCCCTCAGCACCTCTTCATTGCTCTTTCTGTCAGTCCATCCTGTTTTTGTCAGCCTCCTCCATATCTACATTTCTATAGCTTCCAACCGCGACTTTTCCATCTTTCTCAGTGTCCAGGTTTCACAGCCAAATAACAGTGTGCTCCATACAAACGTTTTCGCGAAAGGTTTCCTTATTTCTACTTTAATGTGGCTATTTCCTAGAATATGTTTTTTATTTTCATATGCCTTATTTGCCAAGGCTAGCCTTCTTTTTACTGAAGAGCTGCTTCTGTTATCTCTTGAAATTATGCTCCCAAGGTAGCTGAACTCTTCAATCTGTTTAATTATCGATCCCCCTATCATTATATTTACATGGGGTTCGTTTTCGAGTCTAGATACTGTCATAGCTTTGGTTTTCTTCACGTTTATTTTCAATTTCCATTTCGCCAAAAATGTGGACAAGATTCGGAGCACTCCCGTCGTATCGTTCAGATAATTGGACCATTGAACGAGCTTGTTTGCGGACGCTGCATTGAGGACGTTCATCTCACATCTCACGCGGACAACTCCCCCTCATCTTCCGTCTCCTTCCCCCACCCTCCACCCCCACCCAACCACCGTCCATCGATCCTTTTGGCAGCATTCTTGAGATGAGGAGACGGAGAGGTCTTCACCATCATCGGTCCCGTGTTTCACTCCCTCGCTTCCAATGCACCTACCCTAATAGCACCTCTAGCACATCTCCTCCGGAGGACCGTTTTCACCATCGAGCACTCTATTCCCATCGGGACATCCGCGCGCAGATTTGTCGCACACCTGCGACGTCCGACATCGCCCTTTCCGTCCGACAGCCAACCTTCCCCCTCGGCTCGCAAATCTTACACTATTTTTAATAAATATTACTAAATCTTACGCTAATTTTACGCGTTAACCTGCGCGTTATGCATTAGTGCCGACCAGTGGATTACAGATGATACATGTAATAATGAAATGCATAAGCTGCCCAAAACATCTAGTCTGCTCACTGGGAAAAGAACTCAGACTACGGCAAATGGTCACCATTTTTTTATTAGCACGCCTTTTGCAGTCATAAACATTCATTAAAATGCAACAGTCATCATAAATTTTAACGAGCTCTTAATCGAAAACAGGCGTTCAATCCCACTTGAGGCTCATCCCTACATGATCAAAGCTAAAAGTGTACAAAAAATCGAACGCAGTCGACTGATACAGGGGATAAATACGTTCAACACCAAGGAATATTGGGTAAGACCATAGTAGTAGTTTCAATGATAATATTAGTAGCTTTTTAGATTTCTTATTTATTCTGTTTTGTCAGCCAAATGCAGAGCACGATGCCATTTGACACGCACAGATAGCCGCTCGCGGCATTCGCCTTATTTCCCCTAATTACGATATAAAACGCGAGAGCACGGCACTAGTGTTGATTTTGGAGGCTGCCACAAGCACGTTTTCTTCGCTAAAATCCTCGATGGACTCAATAAATCCACAAAACTGAGCCACAACAAAGCCAAGAAAGTCACAATATTGAAATGCTCTAGCATAGGATCACCAAATGTATTCGTAGTCACAACATGGCAAAATGCGCAAAGTCGATCGTCAATTTGGCTTCAATTCTCCCCGTTGCAGAGAGCTTCAAGAATAGAGCTACCCCAGTGGCTCAAAGCGACGAGAGAGAGAGAGATAGGATTCGGGCATCAATTGTGTATAGTGTCCAAAACAGCGAAGCGAGTGAATCCGTGCGCGTCAAGTGTCCTTCGGCGGGGACGCAGAAGCAGAGAGACCGGGGGAGATGGTGTCTGTCATTCGTAAGGACTTTTGTATTGTGGAGTCTCGGGAGGGAATATGTAAAGATAGCTCGCCGCCGCCGAAGAGCTGGGGAAATGTGTTGTTCTTCAGCCGCCGTCCTCCCCCCTCCCTTCTCCCCCCCCCCCACACACGCATTAATACGGCCCGTTGAAAGGGGCCGAGGGATTTCGGAACATGTGGATGCAGGCGGCGGGCAGTGGTGCGACGACATTAAAAGAGCGATGTCGAGGGGGGGAGGGGGGTGGGGGAAGGGAAGGAGGAGACGGACGGACGCGAGAGGGCCTATTTTTAATAGGGAGGGAAGGAATAGGGGTGGTGAGAGGCGGGCCACCGTGTTTTGCCGAGAAAACGCTTAATTTGTTTGGCGCGGGCAATAAAGAAGCGATGATGAGGAGAGGTCGTGGGAACAAGAGGGAGGGGGTTGGGGGGGGACAAGGGGGGGTGGGGTGTGGAGGCGTCTTTTTTTAAAAGGGGCTGCCCCATCGTGTTTTGAGAGCATTAAAAGAAAAGACGATTGTTTGGAGAGGGGGCTGGAAGGAAGCCACTCAAGTGAAGGGAGAAGAGCGAGACCGCCGTCGCGGAATGGCCGTATGTGCGTGTGTGTGTGGTGGTGGTGGTGGTACGGGAGGGGGAGGGGGAATGGGGGGCGGGGCCGTCTCTTCCGCCTGGACCAGCGCGGAGAGGGGGGGGGAAGGCCGGCCGGCGCCCAAATTCCTCCGACCGGCGCCCTCGGGTCCATCCTCTCCATCGACCCATTTCTCCTCCCCCACTTCCTACACACCGCTTCCCATAATCTCACAAAAGAGGGAGTGGGAAAGACTTTTTAAGTGCCGGCAGTGGCGCCTCCTATCCCCGTCACGAAAACAAGAGAGTATCTAAATCCGCCACGCGGGCCACGCGACGAGGGGTCGCCCGACCGACTGGCTCGGGCCGCCGAATGAAGACAAGAGGATTCGGGATTTCCGGAAGAGATGGCCAATGAACTCCTATCGCTAGTCGCACCAACAGCACGATACCAGTGTGTCATCGCCGGCCATACGTTTTATTGACGACGAGACGATGGTAGAGACTCTTGGATTGGATTGGATATTTGGGGAGGCGACCGACAGCTAAGGTCATTTGCGCCATAGAGGATAGGTAAGGGAGGAAGGGTGGATAGAAACCCGGTGTCGGCATTAGCCTGCTCATAACGAAAGGCGCCAAGAGGTCCACGGTTTAACGTCTCATCCACAGGACGGATTACTGTACTTGAAGTGCCCTCCACATGACACTCAAGTAAGGAGCGGGTTTCCTTTGAAAAACATCCTCTGCAGGGATTTGAACCCGGGCCGCCCGTGTGATAGACGAGTACTCTAGCCACCACACCAACGCGATCCCCGGTACAGAATCTTTCATCCGAGTTAATTCGGATCCAAATGACCTCGGATTACCAAAAACCTTATTAATTCGGACTTTCAGGGCAATACCGTCCACTACTCGCGGTTCAAATGTATACAGGCGTGAGTAATAAAGCAAAATAACGAGTCTATTCAATAGAAATCAATGCTGCGCAGTAGGTCACTCAGCTGTCGCTGCGTCGCGTTCCTCCATCCGCCCTCCCCGCCCTCCGTCGCACGGCCTCCAATAGCTCGCAAATCGCCGCTTTGTTGAGACACACGTCCATCGGTTAAAGCGGAGCTCGGTTAGTCGGGACTCAATTGTACCCTCCACGGACTGTCATTTTACTGCTTTCACTGTCCTCGAAATAAAGATCGTTTCCTCCCATTCTCTCTCTCAATCCAACATAACCACGGACGACGTGCTATAGTGATTACCATCGGCAATGCGCGGCAGAATGACAATGGAGAAATTTTTAAAATGTGCCTACCATCAACCGAAGTTTCCATTTTCAATTCCGAGCGAATGCCTGAGGGCCTACACAATTCAAGAATGGGAATATACGGAGGGGGCGATTCCCCCCGAGAATCAAACTCTCCCTGGCATTTTCTTCACGCACAAGAACGCTCGCATCAACCAGAATAGACTACCGTTTCCAAAAGTATGAGTGCATCCACTTTGCCCCATCCTACGGTTTGTACGGTGGGAAAAATTTTACAATTTGGCACTGCTTGCGGACTGCGTCTTTTACTGGGCTAGCTTCACTTGTCGTGAGACGACGGTGGGGAATGAGTTATCGACGGAAGGATCGACGGGGACGGAGTAAAACACGAGTGAGGAAAGCCCCATCGGAATGCAGCGAAGGTTATTCACGCTCATGCGGTTTGGACGCGACGATGGAAGCCTCAGACTTGTGTGATTTTCGCACTCGAAATTCACTTTTGTGCTCACGAGTGACCCATTCTGTAACAGAGGCACGGTAGCCGCGTGGTTAAGGAAGGATTTCCGCCGGTAACTCATTCCCCACCGTCGTCTCACGACAAGTGAAGCTAGCCCAGCAAATGACGCAGTCCGCAAGTAGTGTCAACTTTCAACATTTTTCCCACCGCACAAACCGTAGGATAGGGCAAAGTGGATGCACTCAGAATTTTGGATCGGTAGTACATACATACCAAGGTATAATAAAAGTGAGCAGGAAAGCCTCAAAACATTACAAGCGATTGGGGGTGCACCCGCGAGGGAAGGAATCCAATTGGTGGGGGAAGGGGTTACCTCTCGTCTCTCTGACCAATCCCACAACGTCGGACGAATTGCCAAAACGCTTCCAAATGCCAAAGCTAAGTCAAAGATTTGTTTCCGTGAGCTGGTTTTGGTTTTTGGCCAGCAAATTTACTTCCTTCATATCGTATTGGATGTGTGAATATGAAGCATTAGAGGCCCTTGTCTGAGGCATTGTTGAAGAGAATGGAGAAAAAACTGAAAGAACCTCGACAAATGCGCATTACAAAGGCATTACATATTTATCGCACGCTCCAAAGCATTAGAAACTTATTAATTTTTCCGCTCAGGGGATATTTTTGTCACTCTTTTGCTATAGAACGACGCCCTCTTTCTCATTCTGAAACGCCTAATTTCACAATCGTGAAGTAGTTTTTCTCGTGAACTTCGCCCCAAGCACGAGGACATCGCGGCATCCATTCGGAGAACCTTCAAGGATATTGGCAGTGATTCTCCACTTACCAACATTTTTCTCCAACATTATGCATAATCATTATCAATTCATGCATAATATTTCTCCATTCTTATTACTATGAATCTACGCGCAACTCAACTTGCAGACATATTAATTTAAATACCTTTTAGAAATAAATCCAATATAGTGTCCACTTGGCATTTTAGTTTTATGCACTTAAGATGCAGCTCAGATATTCAACCTGAATATATTATTTATCAAAGCGCGCAATTGAGGGAGTCTGCAAAGAACATATATGTAAGGGTGCGTTCCATTTCACGCTCCAGTCGCATTGATGCGGTCCCGGCCGTTCCGATTCACGCACCGGAGATCTTCTATGCGCTCTCGATGGGGCCACGCGTCGAGCATAATATGCGCTCCAAACGCTCCATGGAAAAGTTGGCGCAGTTGATGCGGTGACGTAATTTTGGCGGTTTATTTGTTATGGTAACGCATGCGAAATGTAGAAAATGAATGAAGTGATCGACTTCACGGAGACTAAAACACGGATTTAGCGGCATTGACCGCTAAAAATAATAATAGTCTATTTTCCATTCCGGTTTCCATTGTGGCTGTGTTTCCCTTGCGAAATATCTCATCAACAACCCTTAGCAACGATTCGCCGTCGCTATTCAAATTTTCCGCCCGCTCAAAAGACGTTCCGTTTCACTCTTCCACATCAAAATCTTCAATGCGAGAATGAAACGGACCGGCATCTTCAGGATTGAAGACTGGAGAGGAGGCAGGGGCCTTTAAATGTATGTGTTAGAGGGTCGTGGCGCTGGAAGCAAGCGAATGACTTCGATGGAGGTCGGTCAAGATTATAAAGGGGAGTTCTCGAGAGGTTCTCGGAGGAGGAAGTCGAGCGGGACGGGAGGATTAAGATTTCCGACGAATCGAATGAAATGAATGGGAGAGGCAGGGGGTGCTTCAAGGTAAGGGAGGCATTAAAGAGGATTTGATCCAAGACAGGAACAGCCAAGGATATGCAGAAAAAAACAGCAAAGGGGATTACGAAACGTCAATCAAGGAATTGAACAATGCCAGCAAAACACTGACTGAAGTCGCCAATACGTCTAGCGCACGGCTTGATTGGATGGTGGGCACATCATAAGGTTTCACCCTTCGTAATGTGGGGGTATATTTATCGAAAAATTCAGGCATGAATGCCTAGAATTTCAATTTTAAAAATGAAGAGACAGAGTATTCTTTCACAGAAATTTTTCTTTGATACTCTAGTTTCAATGCATAGTTATCATCTTCAATAAAAATCTAGTGAAAAAATACCCAGCGTTATCATCATGAGTGACGCTTATAGCTCCCCCTACATCATTAAATCAAAACCCACGTATCCGAAAACCAATTAGCAGCCAACCATGGAAGCACTCACGCCTCTGGGTGTTCCAAAGGCAAGGATGTCGATGAGATTATGTCATTTTTTTGGCTATCTCCTGCGGCACATGAGGAGAGTTGAAAATGAACGTTCACACGGATTGTGGATCGATTCGCCTCATCGTGTACCGGTTCTCCGCTGAACGGAATGGCTCAACATTGGGGATGGTCTTTGGGGATGTGGACGAGTGGGGGCGGAGGGAGAGGTTGAATGGATGAAGGAAGGATGCGCTCAAGATGCACGCGACGTGCACTCGGCGACAGCACCAGTTGGCACTCCATCCCCATGCGGGGGGGGAGGGAGGGGACGGGAGGGGCAGCGAGAGCGGCGGTGGCGGCTGCCCGGGGCGAATGAATGTAAAATTCGCCAACGTCCCTCATAAAGGGAAGGGACTAGGATATCGATATGGAGTCGTGCTTCCGCGTGAAAGATTCACTCATGGATGACTTCCATGCCGGTATGACTTCATGATTGCTATCGGCCACTACAGCCATATCATTAGCAAACCAGATACATTCCTGTCTTTTACCTCCGAGGCTCATCCCTCTACTTCAATCAAAGCATTCTATTATTATCTATTCGAAATATATGTTACATAGGGTTGGTAACAGACAGTATCCTCGTTTGACACCCCTTCCTATCCCGAAAGAAAGGCCTAGGAACAAATAGAAGAAGACCGAATAGAGAGGGAAGTATATGCATGATAACAAACATCCCATGGAATACGGGAACTAGCATTGGATGGTGAAGGATTGAGGGGTGCAGTCGGCCAATTTCAAGGATTGATCTACCAATGATGAGGTGAGATATTCGCCACACAAGGAAAAAACTTCTCCCTCCCATTCGTGTTCTCCATCGCCGGAAAACCATGCCTCGCAACCGGAAACGAGCAACTGTACATGGGAGTCTTTTCCTCGGCGACGACGTCAGTGTTTCATCCCCCTATCTCTCACACCCTCCCTCCCTCCTCCCCCGCCACATCCACCACCACCACCCACCCCCTCACCCGGAGTCCACTGCACCCTTATCTCTCTCCTCGTTCGTCCCCAGCGCAGCCGCGCCTCTGAATCCACTATCCACGCCGCCAACAGTCGTTACCACCGACAACAGCCGCTAATAGTCGCGATAGTATACGCACTTTCGGTTTTATTGATGGTAAAATATATCGGCAGAATACAGCCATTTTAAAAGTAGAAAAACATGACAAAAATTCCGAACTTTAACTTTGCAGAATGAAAAAGCCAATCACATCCCTTAGAAACAGAAAAATATCCTGCGCTAGGCCAATGCCAGTTTTCCACATCATAATATCCTATCATTTCGCATCCATCAAAACTCACCAGTGGCCGCTAAAGCTATCTTCAATAGAAAATTTGCGATCTCAAGTTCCCTCCATTCCGTTCAAAATTCACAGATCTCGATCGAAAACGGCGTCTCCAGACGACGCTCAGGCATCCGTCCCGACTTACGCCAATACGCGAACAGATGGGAGAAAGGGGTTTTTGAGACCGATTCGGGGCGCGGTCGCCGTATTCCGCGAAGCGAATCTCAAACCCAACGGAGAGAGGGCACGAGAGGAGAGTCAGTCGGTCGTTAATTTCGTGCGCACTAGAGGTACTGTATTACCAGAGGTTGGTCAAGTTTTCACCGTTTTCTATAGGCTAGAGCTGTTTCCGGTCTGAGCGGAAGTGACTGTACGCCATATCTTGTGCAGGAAGGCAGTGAGTTACACAGCAGCGAACGGGAGAAGACCACATTTGCTTCATTCGGTGATATTATGAAGGTAAGTTCGCCAAAATTTTTACTGCAATTATGAGCTTGAAGACTGATGAATCCATCGAAGTGTGTAAAATGAGTATTCACGAGCTATTTCGTATTTTAAAGCTGTTTGAAAAGACGCACATGTGTCACTACCCGTTACTGCCTCATATTTTGGTATTATTTGGTGATTAGGAGTCGGTTGTTCATATTTTTTTAAATGCTAAGTTTTCTGAATCCCTGACCGTATTATTTCCAATGAAATATGCGTAAAAAGTGAAAATGGGACGTCGTGGTGAGGCCACAGATGACTCACAACCGTTTCTCCCCGGATTCTAATCTCATGGTGTTGTTTTCCTTTGCTAGCTGGTGAAGATGATGTGTTTGTTTCCCTTGTGTTGATTATTTTAAGTCGGATGATGTTAGTGCTACAATGTAAACGTTTCTGGATCATGAATTTCTTTTTCTCCGAGAAATATGCATGAAAGGTGATACTCGGCTGTCCTCCATTACGATTATACCCCATATTTTTATCCATATCCATAGACGTTAATTAATTGAGTTAGGGTTCTAGGGATAATTTTCCTATAGAGGGCCACTATAGTGCGCACACGTCGTGAGAGCCCTCCGTTGGGGAATCGGAAGCAGAATCTTCTCGCGAAGGATGGATCGGTCGGAGCGGCCGCCAAGGAGCGGGCGGGCGACGCTGACGCCACCGACAGTGTCCCGACCTCGTCAATGCATAATTCCTTTTCGAGCGCGCTAGCCTCCTTCTCTTCATCTTCGTCCTCCCTCCCTCTCCCCCCCCTCCCTCCCCCGTCCCTCTCCCCGCACGATTACCCCTCCCCTCGCCCCCCCATTTACACGCGTCCTTGAGGGCAGTGTGCCTGGATCCAGACTGGAAGCCTCATTCGCCTGACGAGCGATAAAAATTCGCCGTTTCCTCTCTCTTCGCTCGTCGCGGAATTCACCGGACGGCGGCGTCCCGCACCGCGACGGGTGCAGCACATTCGCTCTCGGAGCTCTTGCTCGCATCGCAACTCAAGAGCGCCTCCCCCACCCCACTTACTTATTTCTACATTATTCGCGCCACTTAACACGGGGATGGTCATTCAAGTATGAATTCCCCAATTAATTTCAATGATGAATTTCAACAATCCGAACAGGTCGTTTCTTCGTTCATTTATCTTAACTGCGCTTACCGCCATATTGCAGTGTTTCAATATCATGCACCCGAGGGATATCTCTCAATTTCACACATTACCTGTAATACCAACACTTATATGATTATAACATTTCTAACGGCGGGGTGGCCCCCTGGAGGCGAGTTGGAGAATGATTTATTTCATCAGTTCGAATTTCTTATCGCCCACGCAATAACAACCAAGGGAAGATTATAAAATATCGCGAGCTATAGGTAGAATACGATTTCGCTAAGATGTGAAACTGCCACTCACACTGCACCATCTAGTGTCAACATCGACAAACTGCATCTTGGCCTCACTACAGGCGGGAATATATCTCACCATAATAAACGCTGACGTTGAAGTAAAATATCCGTCAAAAGTGACCAGCGGTGACGCGCCACCAACAATATAAGAACATCGATAGTGTATTCCCTCATCGTTGCCGAGATTTTTTTTATTTTTAGTAAAGGCGTTAAATGTGCCAATTAGATAATTTTAAATCTCTCTTCGATGAAAGACGTTTTTTTAAATACTTATATTGAAGGTTATCAACAACTTCCCGCAAAACACTCGGCCGAGACTGTTTTTCACCTACTGGAAGAATACCAAACACTTCGCCTGCGCACATATCGTTCCATTCGACGTCATTCCTGAGTGATTAAGCGCGCTCCGATGGGCGCAGTATTTCAGCACATTGAATGGTGAACTCCCAGATACAAATGAACGCATCAAAAGCTCTTCTGCGAGGACTATTTGCTGATATTTCGGAGGATCAAAATTTGAGTCAGCAGAAAGGGTCAGCCATGGTCGACTCCAACGTACACTATCGAATGATAAATCGTTCATTTTTTAGATATATTGTGGCCTATTTGAATCGTCATGGCAACATGTACCATGCAAAAGCATCTCGGCGATTAGTATGAAATAGGAAATCCAAAGGACGTAATGGCCGAAAGCAAATTCACAAAATCGAGTCAGCATGAGAGTCGAGACTCTTCAAAAACTCCGTTTGGAAACACAATTTATTAAATTCTCCCATGACAGATGCACTCCACCCTCAAGCGTATATTTCATTGACCCGAAAAAACCAATGTCAAATCCACAATTTTCCCTCCTCAAGTATCGGTAAGTGATTGTATGGCAGCTTCCTTGAGCCTCTGCGGCACATATCGCCATTGTGGCAGTACTATAAGCAAATAATCTGTTTCAACTAATCAGTCGAAAACAGATTACCATAAAAAGTCACATAAATATTTAAAATTGAATCTATTTGCAGCAAAGGACCAGTATTATGTTCCCCTTCGAGTCTTTTGAACGAATACCTACTAGTTAAATCTCGTCAAAGTTCTTTCGAGGGGAGGAGAAGATGGACTCCCGGACATAGATTACCAAAACATTGATCCGAGTCTCACTTCATGACGCTCATGAAAAGTGGTCTCGCACTCGGGTCCCACCCATTGAAAAATGGCTTGTCTCCAACGAGATATAGAGTTCAAAGAATTTAAACGTTTCGCGCGACGATTCAAGGGTCGCTTGAACGACAAACTAGCGAAATGAAGGCGGAATGGAGAATTACTTGGTGAGTTGGAGACCTACTACAATCAGGGCGGTAATTTCGCGCTTCCACATACGGTATTGGCGGCAATCGGTTTCTCCAGGGGTTATCGGACGAAGCGGCGGTTGTGGAAGTGGATATAGAAAAACTGATCAATATTCATAGAGCCGTCATTTTTGCAAAAACAAACACTATTTATCCAATACTAATGATTTATGACCGCTGAATCAGAATATTTAGCTAATTTTAATTGGAACATTCATGGAACTCTGAAAAATAAAACGATTTACAATAAAAAATCCGCACCGGTAGCTGATGCAAAGTCGAAGAAAAACGCCTTCCGTTCATAAGCGGTGCATACTTTATCGCTCAAATTACTCAAGTTAAGCTTTTTCAATACTGATATTTGCCATGATGACCACTTTTATCACCACGTATCGATGCCCCAATACCTAAAGCAAACGCCCATTCGTCGATGCAATTCGTACCAAAACAAATATTCTATGGAAAAGTACAGAGTTATTTACGCCATTGAACGTCCACGAAGTCACGCCTGAATTCACCGAATCTATAGCATCCATATTTAGAGACTACAGTTTCGTACTTTTCGACAGAATTTTATTTTGTGTGGTACGACGCGTTTCACCGACTTGCGGCATCATCAGGTCCCTGATGCGTCGTACCACACAAAATAAATGTGTGCCGAAAAGTACGGAATTTTATTCTCTAAATATGGATGCTATTAACTTCCACGAAGTGAAACCTGACACTTTCGAGCGAATCTATAGCACTGCTGACAACGTTATTCCAATTTTACATTCAATTCAGAATTAATTTCGCGTGTGGTACCGATAGCCATCGCGGAGCGAAGGTCGACCGCGTGGCGACGATCATCATGGCACGCCACTCCTCCACACGGGAGGGAGGGTGGGACGCAAGCAATTAATCTTTGACCCCGCACGGACGGACGGGGCATTTCCTCCCTCACCGGATGACGGAATGGCCATCGGGTCAAGGATGATGCTCGGGTCCAGTGCATGGATGCGACAGCGACGCCCACGCCGCGCACGGAGAGCGAATATTAAGCGAGCAGCACACGATGGGCGAAAGAGCTCTCCCGTCCGTCCTGTTATCTCTCCCCATCTTCCTTCTCCCCTTCCTTCCTTTCTCTCTGTCTCTCTGCCTTCCTTTCCCCCTTCCCTTCTCCTCCCTCCCCAACACTCCCTCCGCCGTCCAGCTGGGATCTGCGACCACGTGCACTCTCACCCCCGCGGGAAGAGACGTCCCCCACCCCCGAAGACGACCGCGTGCAGGGGGTGGGCAAGTTATCTCGCTGCGGGTCCGCAACAATACCTACGAAGGAGCGGCGGGCGCGGCCCAACTCCGCTCCGTCTAAGCACACACCCACAATCGCCTCTCCTTCGCTCACGCCGAACCTACCCACAAGTCCCTCTTTCAAAAAGAACATCGACAGCCGTTTGGTTCACCGGCAAAACAGTCATCACCTTCTAAAGGCTAAGTCTTTGTCTCTGCAGCCACTGTGTCTCCGTGTAGGTACTGCAGCTCTCTTCAAATCAGCATATGTTTTTACTCCCAACGTACTTCGTGCAGCATCTAGGAACTTCTTTCTTGGCCTTTTTCTGCTTCTCTTGCCGAGAACCTTTCCCTCCATTGTATTTTCTACAAAATTATTATGTCGAAGAACATGACCAATGAATTTAACCTTCCTTTGCTCCATCTCTTCTTTTATCAGTCTTCTTTCTTCTTTTATTTCCCTCAGCACCTCTTCATTGCTCTTTTTGTCAGTCCAACCTGTTTTTGTCATCCTCCTCCAAATCCACATTTCCACAGCTTCCAACCGCGACTTTTCCATCTTTCTCAATGTCCAGCTTTCAAAGCTCTTGAAAGCCGACTTGAAGTTGAAAGTTGAAAGCCGGAAGAACAGAACGGAAAAAAATACCAGACGCTTTCGAAATATGGCGCTGGAAGAGGATGCTGAAGATAAAAATGGACTCACAAAATAAGAATTGAAAAAGTATACTGAAGAGTAAATTGGACACACACTGAGGCACAGGGTTTTTGAAGAAAAGGTGAAATTGAGGGTGAAATAGAGGGATAAGTAGGCAGAGGAAGGCCAAGGAACAAATACATTGGACCAGCAGGGAAGAAAGTACGTGAGATGGACTACCGGGAGTTAAGAGAACTAGGAACAGATAGGGAAGGGTCGACCAATCTTAGGATCGAGCAATCAATGAAGATGACGACGGTCGTTCAATCATAGGACTGGTCGACTGCACAGCTCTCCATCCTTCCCCATCTTAATGCTTGTTCCCTTATTCCTCGTTACTTCTTCTAATCCTCTCTCCTCTTTACCATGGTTAGTATATTCACCCGCTGGCCTTCCTCATGGAACTAATATTCCCACAATTTATCTTTTAACTTTAGTCTAAATTACTGGAGCTTACGACCATTTCCATTGATGATGGCTGTTAGTAGACAAAATAAAAATTAAGGCATTTTGAGCGAAATATCGTTTTACTTATAAATCAATGAATTTTGGTCTCATTTTTAAGAAAAACATCTCACCCTTCTAATGACACCACAAATTCAACCCCTTACCACATTACTTTCCGAGATATTTGCCAAAAAATACCAGTCCTTTTACATGGGAAAATGGTACGTGTATGCACTCCTAAGAGATATTATTTACAACATGAGGTATTTATAACCCTTAGATGTCGTCAAAAAAAGTAACAGTGTGTAGTTGGTATGTTTTCTCGACTATTGTTGAAAATTAATCACATTGTCACCGCAATAGGTTCATGGGTATCACATAAAACCTTCCGTTTTGAAGGAGTTTCAAACGTACCGTGCGAAAGAAATGAGTCAAGTTAAAGACTTGTTTACATATTTTCATTTAATTACTTACAATTTCTGTAATACAAAACTATATTATTGCACCATCAATAATGCAATATTTAATTGATGTGTCTCACAGCTGGTGAAATTAAAACGTATAATTCGAATATGGTCTCTTATTATGACTAGGGAACTATATCGCTCGGACTACCTTAAGCAGGCGCCCCTATGTGAGTTGGTCACCAATAATAGTGTTGATTCCTATATGAGAGTCTCAAATTTTTATTTGCTATTGCCAACAAGGACCTGTAAATCAAGTCTGTCGTTATTCTGGCGAAGAGTCGCGGGAAAGTGAGTCGATGTGGCTTCTCAGTGGAAAGTTCGCTCTACGGACAGCGATGGCGCACAGTGGAAGATAGCTCCTCTGCGTGAAAAGCAGAGGAGTGGAATCGAGTGGAGTGGGAGAAACATTTGAAAGAGACACCGCGATGCACGTCGCGCTCCTTAGCGAGTCACTCGGCATCCACCTGGAATCCACCTGTCCACAGCGGTCGCAGCCCTTCGGACCCTAATCGTCTCTCTCGGCCAATCCCCTCCAGTCTCACCGAGACCCTACAGTTTTCATCATGCGATGCATAGAAGGGAATATCTTTCATTTATACCAAAATATTGAAAAGACGATAATGGATCACGGGATGAGGAATGCAAATCACTAAGTCTAGCCAACGGGGAAGGAACAGAACCCACGATTATTCTCGGGCGATTTCGAGCAACCAATCCACCCAATGTCAGCATATGTTATCGTGGCAATATTTTCTTTCGATCTTCATGATTTTTGACGCCAAGGAAGAATTTAGCAATAAAAGACGTTTCGATAAATATTAGCCTTTTATAATCATAAATGTCACTCTTCGGATGTCACAACTCAGCCCAAAATGTCTCGCCACAGCTCCGAACTGTAGGTCCAATTAATAGCGACACAATCGTCAGATTCCAAATACAATGACACTTTCGAAATAAAAATATAATGATCTGAGTTTTATTTTTACTCTCAGCTTCATAGATATGTATTCGTAACTCCCAGATGACTCTACTTTTTATTTGGCCCACGTTTGACGCCAAATAACTAACTCCTTAATTCACTCGTTTAGAAAGGGTTAGTAAGGCTGACTTTTGTCTAAAAGTCATGATACCGGACTGTACGTCCACTGCAAAAGCTTTTGTTTGCGGCTAATAATCACGGAAAAATGAAGCAACAGAAGTGAAAATGTGAAAGTTTTGGAACTCATCCTGCTGACAAAAGCGATATTTGACAACACATCATCGGTAGTAATACAGGGTGGCTACTGATATCCAATTTTTAAATTCCCTGACCTTTCCCTGACTTTTCCCTGACGGATTTACCAATTTCCCGGACCAATAGCCAAAAGGCCACCTATTATTGGAATATTTTTCTCCGCCGAATTAAATTTTCTGCAGCAGCTTTAAATTTTCTAATCATCATCTCGTATTTTTATAACTGCAAGCATGTATTTACTCTAAGCTAGTGTGCTCCAGCTACCACCTCTCGACCTGAGTTTCGGATGTTTAAAGTAAAACGCGAAGTAAAATTTTCCGAGCAACATAGCCTCGGATTCGTTGTGTTGAGTGTAATACATTGTGATCATGAATTTTAACACTACTAGGGCAAATATTGATATAAGGGTATACAAAAGGGATACATTGTACGTATGATTCACAACTGCATATTTCACGCATTGATGACGCTTATTCAATGCACGTCAGCGACGGAATTTAGTTTAAGTTGGTGAAATGAAGGGCGGGAAAGACTGGCCGATAAACGTAATGGTAGAAACATAATGAGGATTCATATCCCAGTTTCTCCCTGACTTTTCCAGAAATTCAAAATTCCCTGACAATTCCAGGTTTTTCCGGTTTTCCCTGACGATCGCCACCCTGTAGTATATTATATTCTAATAGTCAACACTTCATCTATTTACAAGAAAAAGAATGACTTTGGCGGCTAATTTTTCAAACACATAAGAAAGGGTCAAATCAACGGCGTACACAGCGTGCGATTGCTTTAAATAGTGAGGGTACTTGAGGTAAGGGTGTTTCATAGTGAGAACTGAGGTAATGAGCAGGTCGCAGCAGTGGCTAACAATCCAGAAGACCTATTTTTAAATCCCGGAGGAAGAATTTTCCAGCATACATTCCATTGCCAATTTGGGTGAAGAACGTGATGCATTTAAAGCCAAGTATTCCCTCCGTCCGAGGAAACGTTAAACGGCGGCCCTATCAGGGCTCGTTTCCTTAATCGAAGGCTATTGACGACGCCGGGTTTCTCTCCGCATTTTTGCCACTGTCAAAATAATCCTCCCTCTGGCATTGATATATTTATAAACGTTTGGATTCTAAACAATACATAATTAGACTATCACAGAGTGTGTTTGTCTTCAGTGATTGGGAACGGGAAACCAACTGATATTCAATTCACGGAAGGGCATCATGTCGAGAACTCAAGATCAAGGCTTTTACATTCTCAACTTAAAATATATAGCAACCACTTCTTCAGCTCTCCCGTTCCACATCGGCGTCTTAACATTCGAAAGAAACTGAGGATTCAAGCCAAGGGGACGCATTGAAGCGTGCATGTCCCCACTAATAAATATTCCCTCACCCTCGACCTCGATCGATTCATTCCAGGACGCTCTCGTATTTATGTTTCCTTGAGCATAGACGGTCTACCCTTCCCCTTTTAATGCGTCAAGTATCGGATTATCTTCCCTTATCGCAGCATATCGAATGTTAGATTGAACCTTATGGCATCGATATTCGCACGCCGTTAGTGAGTCGCTGTTCCGACTCTTCCTCGGCGAGAGTGAAGAATGAGGCGACCGTGACCCTTCCCTCTCTCCCCCCCTCCTTCGCTCCCTCCTCCTCATTACCCCCTCCTCGCCCTCCCCCCCACGCACGAGAAAGCACAAGGGGGAAGGGGGGTCGATCGCCTGACTGACCCCTCCCCACCCCACACATGAAAGCACATTTACCTGGGTAGCCGTCACGAAAGGAATAATATGGGACCGATGACACTGCCCTGGGGTACACAGGATGTGACTCTTATCTGTATCTGAACTAACGCCATCTAGAACTACCCTCTGTTCGCGGTGACTTAAGAAATCTTCAATCCAGCATATTATATCGTGATGTATTCCATAGGCTCTTAGATAAACAATTAATTTTGAATGTGGAACTTTATCGAAAGCTTTTTTGAAATCTAAAAATATCGCGTCTACCTTGGTGACTCTTTCTCCTGAGGATAGAACGTCGTGAAGAAAGGGGGCTAGCTGGGTTTCACAGGACCTGCCTTTTCGGAATCCATGTTGGTTTTGAATTAGCAAATTCTGAAGACCTCATAATTGTGCTGACGATTATATGTTCCAATACTTTGCATGAGATGGACGTGAGGGAGATAGGTCTATAGTTACAGGGATCTTCCTGGTGTATACCTGGGCAGCCGTCACCCCATTCCACGTGACACACCCCAAACACACAGAATGTGCAATGCATGCATTGAATACAAAGCATGGCGCTCGTAAACGCTCCATATTCGACGCTTCCCTCTCTCCATCTTGAGTCGCAAACTACCAATAAATACTAACTTTCCGGTAGATGACGAGCCCTCACCGAGGAGCAAGCTGTTCTGTTCCAAATAGACTAAAACAGCAAGTAATGGAAGAATAAATGGTTGTCCATAACCACGGCTAAAGCATTAAGCCAAAATTTTCGAGCAATCACCCTTCACTCTCACCATTAGCTTTCAATTACAAATCAGAATAAAAAATATTGCAGCATTTTATACTATTTATATTCATCCCACTACATAAAAGTGTGCACATGAAACATATTTTTAAAAATACATTTTGCGAAGATAAATAAATAATTAAATGTAATTCATAAATGCTTCCGGCAACGTCATATGAACTGAAATTTTTTGAAGAAATAAAAAAACCCGGAAAAAATCGATACGTGTATATATAGAAGTAAACGAACGGTGAGCCGCCATTATATTCATTGATTTAAATTACAAAATAATATTTGCGGATTTGCAGGAGCAGTGGCGTCCAGCTTCATTAACACTCAGCAGTACCGAGTTCGAATCCCATCACCGTCTGAATCATGAATATATATTATGGATTGTCGTCTCGTCGCCAAAAACTGTGGACTAGAATTCCGTAAACAAATACATTTTTGGAAATTGGTGCCGCAGAGATATGAAAGACGAAAGCTCAAATGTAAATACAGTTGATAGTTTGTAAATAAACACGTCGTACTGTTTTACCATGAATATACATGGGTTTTACTTACAATTAATCCTAATGCAGAGGATAAAAAATGTAGTACTACACGCGGGACGTAATTATACACTTTTTTAGTATCGTCCGATCTACAGATATATTTAATTCCTCTCCAAATTTAATTACACAAATGCACAATTAACTTCTTAGCACTTCGTGAATATCGCTGTACGGAAATTAAATAATAATGCGAGGTGACTTCATGAGTATTCCCAATGGCCATCATTGCAGTGTAGGTAAAAAGGAATGCACTTACCGTCGCCTTGAACAGATTCTTTTTTTTCAATCCAAGTCTCCTATTTTGGGTCCTCGTAGACGCATACCCTGTTTTGCCGCCTGGTACGATGCAATTTCTGTTTAAACAAGGCATTCTGAATTCATTATTTAAGCCGTACGGGCTTAATGCATTCAAATTAGAATCAGAGTCTGGCAAACATCGTCGTCGGCACACGAAGGACGTTTCATAAACCTCTTACACGTTTCCTGTAATAGATATTTCCTCTCTAGCATTTACAAAGTAACTTTTCGATCACAAAAATAGCAAGATATTATTAAAAGCATCAAGTAATTCATATCTCCTCGATCGTTATTGAATATTCACCACAGTCTCACGTTAGCAACAATTAACTACGTCTATTTACAATAACAACGGAAAGGTCTCTAATCGAAGTGGCGCCAAGGACTGGGTGAACTAAAAGTGGAAATTTCGGTAACACGTAGCCTAGGCAACAATTCCAAACATCTAAATCCATAAATTTTTTTTTTCATGGTCTGAATCAACCACCTTCCCCAACGAGTCACTCGTCTGATCGCACCGAGAAAAAAGGGGCGAAATAACTACGCTCAATCCGGCATATCTCTCGCTGAGGCTCTTTCCTCGAGCCAAGGGATGAACGCTCGACATTCAGCCAATTCAGCCAAGAGCCAATGAGGATGCGTGATACGAATCGAATAGCCGTTTCCGACCAACACATTTCTCGCCGTTAATGCTCTGCGAACATCTGCGAGCAGTGGAGAGAAGTCCTCAACGAAGACATATCAGCGTTGGTCTGGACATCAGGGCGTCGAGACAGAGCCCATTGGCCGGGCCGGGATTCTCTCTCGCCCAAACCGCCCTCCAAGTCAGCAAATCTCCATAAACGAATACTATCTACGCTAAGATTTGGTAAAAGCACATTTGCAATAAAAAAGCAGAAATTTGAACTAAGGAATACGAAAGCAATCTTGTTGCGAGTGCAGAACACATTAACTCCCAAGAGCAGCAATGAGCGGAGATTAGAAATCACAAAACTCGCCTACATCTACACCTACATAATGCCCCGCGAGCCGCCACATGGGTGTGTGGTAGGGGGTGTTAGGTCACCAGCCGTGTAGAGATGTAAGGTTTTGGTAGGTGAAATGGTGTATTATGGGAGTGTATTTAGTAGAGCTCAGCTTTTATTGTGGTCGCTTATTGTGCGCGGAAATAACGAGTTTTTGTACCTCTCTGTTCGACAGGGTATCTCTCTTATTTCTTCGCATCTGTCAGACCTGGAAATGTAGTGAGGCGTCATGATAATATTCTCTGTGTCGCTCTGAAAAATATCATTTCTGAATTTATCAAGCAACCTAAGCCTAGCGTGTAGCCTCCGAGTCTCTAGGGGCTCCCACCTTAATACCTCTAAAAGTTGTGAAACATATGTACGCTCGTAGCAGTTTGTAACGAATCAAGCAGTTTTTATTTATAAGTTATTAATTTTGTTGGTGAAATGTTTATGACCAGAGGCCGAAATGCTCGCGGCGTATTCGAATGGTGGGCTAACCAGGGCGAAGTCGCATCTGTCTTTTTCTTTCTCATCCGCGGACCTTCCCATCAAAATCTTGATAAATTCTAGTTTCTTTTATGCTGTGCCGCTTTTTTTGTTTGTGCGTTCCCCACGATGTATCAGAAGTTAAGGTAATTGGAAGATATTTAACTGTATATGAAGATTTTTTGTTTGCTCCACCCACAGTGTAGGTATGGCATTTGTTTGATGACTTTCCCAGGAAGTGATATATGGTGCATTCACTAAGATTTAATTTAAGCTCTCACACCTGGTACCACGATTGATCGTTGTTAAGGTCTAATGACAGCACTTCTAAGTCTGCATCTTCTCTTATTTCGCGGCAGGTAACTTATCGACTGCAAATACTCATAATTTACTGCTAACTCGTTAGGTAATATATATAAATAATGAATAATATAAGGCCGATGACGCTTCCTTGAGGAACACCAGAGATCAAAGTAGGTCGCACACCAATGAACTGTACATATGGTAATTTTTACGTATTTAAATTCCAGTTCGGCCGACCATCCTTCTACAAATAAAATTTTCCAAGCTCCATTGAATGAAAAGTGCGCCGGGAGAAAGGAAAGGAAGCGAAATGCCGACGCTTTATTCATCTACGAGTCATTTACGGAGCTCTCGTAAGTAATTAGTTAAAGCACGAAAATGGGAAACACATTTATTTCTGAGTTCCCTTCTCTTCCGCTCCGATCTCAGATTACTCGCGGTTAGACCAATGGACTTGAGGAAAACAATTGGTGGTTAAAAACACTCGCGCTGTTTCTACAGTGCAAGTCGGCCTACTTCTTCACGTCCCTTTACGGAATGCACTTAGGAAAACCGGCGGAGTCTGAGAAGAGTGAAGACAAAAAGAAGGGGTGGATTGATTATGGGTGGACGGGGAGTATTGAGATGACGGGACCCGCACTTTTACCATAATTGGTCCGAATTGACTGTCCATTGGTCCGGCGGGTCCCCGATTTGATGACGTACGACGTCTGCCCACAAAGAGAGTCGGCGGACACCCTATCCCAAGCATTTGGGCAATGGGCTTCGCTGGTTCTCAAGAGATGTGTGGTACGTTTTCGCGTAAGCGAGACTGACGGCGACTCGTCTAACGTTGTTGGGGGAACCCAACAGCTACGAGGACTAGGGAGAGGCGGGGGGCCCGTTGTCGTCCTTTTGACGTCAATCCGCCTCATGGTGTCGACCTCGCAGGGGTTGTGCTTCGCTAACCCTTCCCTTTCCTTTACCCCTTTCCCACTACTTCCCATACTCGGTAATAAGCGAAGGCTTGAGGCCGAGAGTGAGGTTTTTGAACCCGGCGGGGAGACCCGAAACACCCGATTGGATTTCTAATTCGGAATTCATGAAAACAGAGGAAGATAAATTGTGGAGATTTTTTGGTGCAGATGTGGGGCAATGGGGGGATGCCTGCGGTCCTCAGGAAACCATATCGAATGAGGCCGCACAAGTATTTCAACGGCTGTAAAAAACATATATCTGTCCCTAAATCGAAAAGGAAAAGGGAGGAAACTCTTGAAAACCCATTTTGAACTCTGGATATTTCGGCTGGAAAATGAACATCCTCCAGACGAAACAAAGGAGAAATGTGACGGCAAAATAGGGATATTATTAATAGACCCATGAAAGGTGGAATGAAGAGAATGCGCTGATTGAGTGCACAATACGACCACGAGAGGAAAATTTCGAGTAATTCGGCGAAAGGAGACGCTCCCAACCACTTAAGAGATTTCACCCAAATAATTGCTGAAGTACGGATACGAATGGCCCGACATCCTAACCGATTCAGACTGTCTGAAATATGTCTACCAAAATTGCCAAATGCTCTCTTATTAACTCATTCCGCCCGAGGAAAAAAATAGTCGAAATTGTTGAGGTTCATGAGTTTTACTTTGAAGAAAATTGATCACTCCATGAATGGTAGCGCACCTGAATGTGTTTACCGTTTCTACTCATTGGACCAGACTTAATCATCTTAATGGCACTATGATTATCGATGTAAAAGTGGTTTGTTCTCTCTAAAACACTGTCCCTCAGATGAACAATTGGCTGATATTTTTACCAAACCTCTTTTGTCAGTGAAATTTACCAAATTCAGAAATGCAATACTTCCTGAGATATTCTAGGAAATAAGTGCTTTGAATTAATTTGAGTAAGTGATGTTGTAAATATGTGCCAATGTTATTGAACTATGATTTTACTGAGAAAATGATTGGATATATTTTGTCATGCATTATGTGACACATAATGCATGACAATACACATTATTAAAACGGAGCATAGACTGCACTGATTACCCTCATATCTCCCCTTCCCTTTATTACCCCCTCCTCTGCACCTCCCCTCCTCATCCATCCCGCTCCCTCTATTACCCCCTCCATCCCCCCACCCACCCCCATCTTCCCAATTCCCTCTTACTTATAAACAGGATCGCAACTGACTCCTTTTCATTGTATACATTGTACCCGATGATAGCGAAGGAGCCGAATCCGGCCGAATTGAGTGCAATGAATCTGTGGAAAACACTTAAGTCAAGTTTTTCTTTTGAGGTAGTCCGAGCGAAGTATCGTTTTACTTAAAAATCAATGAATTTTGGTCTCATTTTAAATAATTAATTAAAATTTAATGAATTTAATTTTAACAATTTAATTTCTAACAATTTCTGTCATATAACTATATACTTCGGCTATACGATAAAACTATATAATTGCACCATTAATAATGCAATATTTAATTGATGTGTCCTACAGCTGGTGAAATAAAAAAGTATAATTCGAATATGGTCTCTATTATGACAATGGGAACTATCTCGCTCGGACTACCTTAATCATGGTAAGATTCGACGAAGTTAGATCTTCATGTTATGATGGCGTGGTATGAAGAGAGGGAGTGTTCGAGGGATGTTCCAAACTGTCTCCCGAAGAGCGACGATGATCTGTGTGCACGGCGACCAGTGAAGGCGACACACAAATCACAGAGGCCGCGGCGTCGGTCGATGGAGGCGACGCCACCGTCGGCGGCGGTGCGGGGGCGAACGAACGGCATTTAATTTGAACGGTGCAAGGGGTTTCCGTGCAGCGCCCGGGGCAGCCTCGGCGACAAGAGTTATCGCCCCACTATTGCATTCTGGGTAGAGGAGGCGAGAGAGCAGTACTAACTTGCAATGGGAGTTACGGCGCCCCGGAACCCATGCTTTCAACCAGCTCTTTAGAGCCTCGGCTTATCTGCACGACGCATCACTCGTGGCTTTGGGCAATTTACAAAGGTTATCTGCCGTCGTGACCAAAGTGCATCTTCGATACAAATGCTCAATTGAACAAATGTTACTGAGAAATTAAACTGAATAAAGCCAAAAGCTCTCTAATATTCTGCACCTAGCTCGCTCTTCTCTTGAAGGATCGAAATGAGGGTGTTCAGGGAAATAACCGCGCTGATTTACACTCATTGGGATACAAGGAAACCCGGGAGAACTCAAACGAGCATAATAGAATAATTTTAGAGACTATTTTAAATTAGGCAAGACAATGAGACGGTGCTTTCCAGATGATAGAAAGCACAGTTTCCATAGACACCACATCACTAGCATGCATCGAAAGTAGTCTCACTGAAGAGATGGATGCTCTCCGCTTCGTCTTTCTCGCAGCCAAACGCCACACTCCTTCGCAATTCTGCATTTCAGCGCATCTCTCATAATTTGCTCCTGGCACTGAATTCTTGGATGTCTCTCTCAAAAACTTCCAAGCCGCTATTTCTTCCATCGCTATTCATATAAGACTGTCATTTTGCATAACGTGCCCAATGCATTTTCTCCGCCCAAGTCGCAGCGATTTTAAACGGCGTTTTTCCTCAGTTTTCACTGGACGTCTTCATTTATGATTCTGTTCGTCTCCTCGACCTTAATCACCCATCCATTCATTCAACTCCACTTCATTATACGGTCTTCATGCCAGAGTCGCGCATAACTTTGGAATCCAGTTTAATACCAAATGATCAGTTCCATAACGATAAAATCACTTTTCATATTATCATATATAAATTTTCTATAAAGTCAGGTAACAAAACAACAGAACGTACGGCGAGAGAAATATACGTTGCTCAACGCTCGATAACGAAGAAAATTAAGCGCACTACTCTACGAAACTTAAGAAAAAAATCCTAGGTGAGTTAATAGATGAAATCTCCATGTCATTCTGGTCTTACGCGAGAGAGATCCAGGGCGAAACTTCGACAGTAGAGTCTTTATTGGACACGAACGGAAAAGTGGTCACCAGCAGCATCGACAAAGCCAACTTACTAAGCCACTACTTCGAAAGTCTATACATTAAAGATGACGCAATACACAATTCAGACATTCTTGACTTTAACGAGCCGATGGCTGACATAACAATTCAATGTGATGGAATAACTAAACAACTACTGCTTTCGATCAAAAGTAACAAGTCCTCAGGCCCAGAAGGAATACCTGCACGCGTGCTCAATGAGTTAGCGCCACAGATTGCACCCTTCTTAGAAATTATATTTAGCAAATCGTTACCCGAAAGCAATGTGCCCCGAGATTGGAAAATAGCCAACGTCACTCCGATATTTAAAAAAGGAAATAGAAGTGACCCAGGAAATCACCGACCTATATCGCTAACATCACTTTTATGCAAGGTCCTCGAACACATTGCCGTGAGTAATATTATGACATTCCTGTGTCGCATTGTCCAAAGCACTGGAGTACGTAAATAGCACATATCTAGGGCTCTGAATTAGAGATGGGGAAACTCATCCATTATTGGGATCTCGTTCACTGTGGATCCTCTTTGGGACCCGTTCCTTTGTACTCGTTCACTGTTCCATTTTTATTAATGATCATTCATTTTTATTTTCAGTATGTACTTAGCATTTATAAATAATAAATCTAGAAATAATTTGTGTGCTGTAATAATCGCGTTCTACAATATCGAATAAATGACAATAAAAAATTAAATTACCAACTTTAAAAAATAAACCAATAGGAGGTTTATTTCCATAAGGAATTTATTCCTGAAGCGAGAGTTCATGGGAGAAACAAAGTATTAAATAAAAATAGATGACGGTGATATTTGGAAAAAAATGGAAAATGAGATGGAACGTATATTGCCAAACCTAAGCCAAATAGGAAAAAAAGATAAAGCAAAGCAAAGCCAAATAGAAGCGAATAATCATGGTTACGAAATGTTCTTCCAATCGAAATGAAAAAATCTCTGATTCATTCACTAACCCCATTTCCCCGATTCGATTACTGCTCCGTAGTCATAAATGATTTGTGTGAAGCATTGGACATAAAATTGCAACGGATGCAAAACTCTCGCATTCAATTTATACGCACCGTGACGACCATATTTCTCCTCACAGGAATAAACCCCAATAATTGAAGATTAAGGATAGACGCAGATACCTTTTGGGTAGCTTCTTGTTTCAGTTGTATAAATGTTAGGAACCTCTGCATTTGTTCAATGCATTTGCGCTGTTACCTGTATCCATACACAGAAATACAAGGAGGAGCGAATCATTTTTGTACTGCCCAGTTCATCGCATTACAACCTACAGCAAATCTTTTGTAGTCCAATTATCCTTTTGTGGAGTTCATCACCGCCAGAAATAAAACATATAAACACTCTTAGAACTACAAGACTTAATTTTAGAATTTCTCATTGCAATGTTCATGACATATGCCGGTGCTTGTTTTATTTAATTTTATGTATTTTTTTCTGTTACACAGTAAGAAGTAATATATATTATATATACACCATTGAAGGAAATGCAATTATTTCTTTGTAGCTCACAGGGCTTTGTACCCATTAGTGCACTTCAAAAAATATATTTCTGTTTCAATAGTTAGTAGTAAAATAAGATTATTTGCAGACGATAGAGTTATCTGCCGTGAAATGAGTGAAGACGCGGACTTAGTAGTTCTGGCATCAGACCTTAACAACGTTCATTCGTGGTGACAGGAGTGGGGGTTAGAATTAAATATCAACAAATGCACCGCAGTTCACTTCCTGTGAAAGTCATCACAAAAATGCCATACATATACTGTGGGTGGAGTAAACATAAAGTCTTCAGATACAGTTAAATATCTTTCAATTACCTTAACTTCTGATACATCGTGGGGAACGCACAAACAAAAAAAAAGCGGCACCTTATTAAAGAAACTAGAATTTATCAAGATTTTGATGGGAAGGTCCGCGCATGAGAAAGTAAAAGAGAGATGCGACTTCGCCCTGGTTAGCCCAACGTTCGAATAGGCCGCGAATATTTGGGACTCTGGTCATAAAGATTTCACTAAAAAAATTAATTAAATACAAAGGAAAGCTACTCGATTCGTTAAAAACGGCTACTAGCGTACATATAGTGTCTCGCAACTTTTAGAGGGATCAAGGTGGGAGCCCCTAGAGACTAGGAGGCTGCACGCTAGGCTTAGGTAGCTTGAGAAATTCAGAACTGATGTTTTTCAGAGCGACATAGAGAATATTATCACGAGTCCTCACTACATCTCTAGGTCTGACAGATGCGATAAAATAAGAGAGATACTCTGTCGAACAGATAGGAGCAAAAACTCGTTCTTTCTGCGCACAATAAGCGACCACAATTAAAAACTGAGCTCCAACTAAATACACTCCCATAGAATACATGTCACCCCCGGGACACTTCGCCGTCTTGAATGCTTCACGCTCATCAATGCAAAGATTGACAGTCTCTCCACAGCCCTCCCCACTCCACTCTCCCCTGATCGTACACTCGTATTTCTCTGTTTATAAGTTTCTATTTCAACGTCCCTCATATTTTCCCGAGTGAAATCCATCGCTGATCATTCTCGATAGACATCTTCATTTATTTTACCCTTCCGTTGTCGTTTTCAAAATGCTGTCAATTCGAAAAATGTGTGAGAACCTTGGGTCTCCGGCTTTTCGCATATGTACCATTGAGACGGAATTTAACCTCGACTTGCGATACTCCGCATTCATCTCGCTTCTTCCTTTACTTGTGTTCCTTCATCACCGAGAGCAAAATTGTTCAACTTTTTCCTGCCAAACCTCGTAGTTATTTAGTTATCCCGATGCTTCTACATTACATCGCAAACATATCACAGGAACAGAATATTTCGGGCTTGTTGCGACATAATTCAGAGAAAATGCTTGAACTACACAGGAAACTTAAGAGTTTGACATATTGACCATTGAAACTGATAAACTAAACCGCAGAGGGTTTCCAATTCTCAGGACAATTGACAATTTAAGAGCGAAGCCACGGTTGTAAAGTTTAATGACTGATGTTCACAGTCAACAAGGGATCGCACGACAGAGGAGAAGTAGGTGATTCTAAGCAGTGGAATTATTATTTTTCCTCTTTTATTTTTCCCTGACAGAAAAACTGTGAATCTTCCATCGCATGATGAGCAGCAAGAAGGTGATTAACACTCGAGCAGCCGAAGGAGCCATTTAGGCTCATTTTACATTTTCAAGAGCTGTATTTTGTGTTCTTTACGCCTTGATAATCATTATTTTCTCTGACTTTCAATTAATTTTCATGGCGATGCCACCGGAAAAATATCTGTGGCTCATTGCGAGTGGGTACTTCTTCAGAAAAAAGGTAATTTACCTCGAACAGCCACTGGAGCCAATTTGGCTCCATTTAGGACCGTGAATGCCATTGAGTTTTTAAAAGCATAGAGTTTGCTACAAACATCAAACAATTATGTATTTATTTGCTTCTTTACATCAAGAGTAAGTATATTTAAGTTAACTTCGATAATCTGCTCCTTTCTTCCATTTACAATATCACAACACATAAGTGGCATTCCTTACACGACAATGTCTTTGAAATGTCGCCAAGAAGCTGAAGAAACCGACATACTCCAACCATGTTGTCTGTGTTTACTTTGTATCCATTCAGAGTTTCAGAACTCAATTGTTTAAATAATTGGTTAATTGCTCAAATCGCTTCACGCTGGCAAATGCGTTGTCCAAATTGGATTTTCATCACTCAGTCTTCATCTTTCGCCGTGAAATCTAGATCGGTTCGCAAGAGATACGAGCTTCTTTTCCGGCAATGTCCATGAAGCGACGCCTACAACCTGAAGACATTATTAAGATTCTGAGCAAAATTTCTGAAGATCAATCAGAAGTTGAAGACGATTCACCTAACAGTGACGGCGATTCAGACGGTGAGGATTATTACCAGGTGAAAGGCATTTCAAAGTTCCAACTTCTTTTTTAAGTGTGCCTCTATGGAATTGTAAAGTAGCTAAAATATGAGTGTATTATTATATATACCAAATAACAATCATATTTTTAAAGTTATTTCTTCATTTCAGTTCCCCAAGTGCATGATATTAGCGACGGAGCCAAAATGGCTCCGTTGGTTGTTCTAGGGTGGTAGAGAAGCTCGGCTGTCCTAGTGTTCAAAGCGCAATGCTTTCTGTCCTTGAAATCGTAAGTCTAATTCGACTATAATAACTGAATATGTAAACATCGATCGCCTTGGTTCGCATCACTCCTCCAGGAGCACCACCTCAGGTGCACGACTTTATCTGCGATTATTCAGGTTCGATTACCGCCAGGGATAAATTCATTTAGAACTGATATAGCAGCCATTTCTTAAGAGACATCAGATGAGGATTCACTCAGACTAGGTCTCACTGAAGGAGTACGACAATCTTCCATTTCTCTCTAATGCAAGGAGGAGCATTGCTGAGCGATCCAGTCCTATGGCCGAGAAATAATGAGGAACAACGGTGGGACAAATTTGAGGAATGACTGCTATCCTGAAACACCTCAGGGAAAGGATTTTTAATCATTAAAGACTAGCATATTGATCAAAAGAAAAGTATCCGGGATAGGAGATCCCTTAAGACTTGCTTGTTAGTCGATTTAGTATAAAGCAAGATACTGTATGTGAGTTTAAAATTAAAGTCGACGTCTATTCTACAGTAGTGAAAGTAGTGTTTCAAAAGCTTTATAGTGATAACCCCAATTAAAAAAACTTGAAGAGGGTAAAAAAGAACTGTTGGCCCCTCAAGAATACGTGTCTATCAGACGCATAAGTTTTCACTTCGAGGACGTAGCATTATGCAGAATTTTCAGGTATTTAAGACAACTTTGTAAAATAAGGACATTCTGTCACTCATTTCACAATCAAGAAAAATTATTTCCAAAGCAGCCTCTTCGATAGTAGGTATGTTTGGAAACAAGGTGACTTACGAAGAGACACGATGAAAGGCAGAGGTGACCTACATGCACGCACATCCTAGCCTGCGAGACACGGTGCACGGTTCTCCCGTGATTCCACGACGCATAGTGCATCGAGCGCAGGAAGGTCGTGCATCGTGGGGGATGGGGTGGGTGCAGTCGACGAATGGGGGAGGGGGAGGTGGAAGAGGGGGTGGGTGGGAGAGATGGAATGGAAAGGGTTGGTTTGAGCGGAGTGTGGCGGCCGTTCATCAGTTGACCGAACGACCACCGCAGCACCGCTTTCTCTCTCTCTCCCCAGAGGGAGGAGAGAGAGAGGAGGGGTGAGTGGGCGGAGGGAAGGGAAGGGGGAGGGAAATGCATGCGTCTCAAAAAGGGTTTCAAAAGAGGCGAAGGGGAGAATGGACATTCGATACGTGGGCGTCGTCCATCCTCTCCTCCTCCGCGTATCGCGTTTCAAAAGGGCGAGGAACAGAGAGAGAGCGTGTGCGGTGCACACACACACACACACACACAGACAGACGAACCCCACGTAGAGTAGGGAGTCTTCACTCGGCCAAGCACGCAGGGGCCTCGCCATGTGAGAATGGGGTGTGTGGACCCCCTGCAACCCTCTAATCCCGGCTCCCCCGAAACCGTACAGCAGATGCGCACGTTCCTCAAAGGGGGGAGAAAGATGGCGGCTGCGCCTCCCCTCCCATGATCCAACGGGAGCTATAGACATTACGAAAAAGAAAAATCTCTTAGTCTATTTCCACGCTTAAAACTTTTATTCCTCTCCTTTTTGTTTCGATTACCTTGCAATCATTTTCAAAGGTGAATCGAATCGAAACACAGGCAATCGAAACCTAGGTCAGGAATAAAAGTTGAAAGTGTGGAATATACAAAGAGATTTTTCTTTTTCGTCGTGTCTGCGGTAAAATTCCACAAAGTTACGCCTTCATCCATTAATGTTAACACTCAACTTTGTTATTCCACATGTCTTTATTTTCTACGACCCGGGTTTCGACGTTCGACGTCATCTTCAGGTGTCGGTTCAGAAGTCGACCGTCGAAACCCGGGTCGTAGAAAATAAAGACATGTGGAATAAAAAAGTGAAGTGTCATCATTACAACGTTAACACATTCCACAAAGTTACGCCTAATACTACCAATTCAACCATTAAGTGTAAGGGAGCTATAGCGCTTTCCACTTTTATTCGGCAGGACGACTTTTATGAAAAAAACTGTAGCCACAACACTTCTTAAGATATTCACCTCTAATGGCCATTTGCAGGAACGACACATATGTATTCTATAAAGTTATGGGACCCATAAGTCATGGCAACCATTCAATAAGTGTTGCAGAAACATTCCATAAATTTGTTAGTTCCATAACTTATGGCATGCAGTTATGAGTTCTGTAAGTAGGCAAGATGGCGGATGCGCAATGAACCGCTTAAAGATTTAAATACAAAATAAAAATGTTATTTTGAGACGAATGTCCAGTTTGTTTACTCTTACTAACTAATTATTATGTGCATTAGCAATTACTCTCGTTAATTTTATCTGGAGGTATAATATTAGATCGAATATTCTGAGCTATTGACCATTAATAAATAAGTAAAGTAACTGGTATATGTGTTCCTGCAACCCGAATATTTTTATGCGATATATAACTTCATGGTCTTACAATTAACTATTGATTCCATAACCTTAAGTGTTTTTGCAACCGGCCATAAGACACTCAAGCAAACATATCCGGCACCAGAGTAGCTTTATGTAAATTATTTCAGAAAATAATAATTGCACATTGGAAGACTCCTAGAGGTGCGGTTACTGGATTAAATTTCTAAAAATGTTAACATTCCAGCTGCTTTCAGCAACATCGCACCGGCAGCCTTACGCGGGAAACGAATCTCCAAAAGAGCGCCTTGTGCAGCTCAACTAAATGTGGAAGGCTATATAACTGCCCTGACAGGGAGAGAGAGCAGAAGTAGAGCCACATCCCTTTTTCCCTCGACACTAGGGATATAGGGAGTAGTAGATAGGGAAAGGGTCAGCGGGGGAGGGGGCTTTCTATGCACGCACTTCTCACGCGCGCCCGGACCGGTCGGCCTTCTGCAAATTTTGGTCGACGACAAACACGAACGAGCCACGATCCCCGGCTAAAAGGAAGAAAATTGCTCATCGAGAGTAAACAGTCCCTCATTTACTTGATTCATCACAAAAGAACGTCCAGCCAGCCGTGGGATCGTGCGGACCGAGAGGCATTAGAAGGCGTAGCAAGGGACGCGGAAAAACTGCGTACAGCTTAATCGTACCCAGCACGATTCTGTACCTATAATGTGTTCCCTGTTACGCATCGTATATCAACGATAATTTTCAAGCAGATAATTCGAGGCGTTCATAATAGAGGGGTTGATATCGGAATTAGATCGCGTGCAGCGAAGAGGAGCTAGGTTTGTAAAACGATGCTATGATAAGTTTGCTAGTGTGTCTGGATTGTTAGAAGAATTGGGATGGGAATCGCTATCACAGCGTAGATTAAATTATAGGCTTAAACTCTTAACTAAGTTTCAGGAAAAACATTTCTCTGACGACGTAAGAAACATACTATCAACCCCCTCGTACTACGGCAGATTAGATCGCGCCAATAAAATTAGAGAGCTAGATTGTAGAACCGATAGGTATAAAATGTCATTTTTTCCGCGTACCATACGGGACCATAACAGCTGTGATCGTCGTCATGAATATATGAGATTAGCTAGACTGTAGATCCTTCTCTTTATATCTTTATATTCTCTATGTTCTTATTCATGCATGATATAATATTGATGCATAATATTTTGAATCTGCAATAGTAGTCTTTGTATCCCTTACATGTTGGAACGATTGGCGATATAATATTTCTTGGTTAGTAGATTATTAATGGATGCGTTGCATGTGTGGTACGCTGGTGTCAATGTAATTTCGGTGTTCTGCCATAAAATTCATGCATGCCTGGTGTGGAAGCACCCCCTGCCGCACACCCTTTGGGTGGCTTGCAGGATATGACGTAGATGTAGATGTAATATTCTCTTCAGCAATACATTCACGAGATTGGTCAAAGTGCGGAGGAGGCTCCCGCGCCTCGAAAGGGCAAATGGTATCCGAGGGCACGGGGTCATGACCCCCACGACGTGTCAACCCGTTTAAAAAAACTGTTACGCACGCCGTCGGCGCTCTCTGAACCAGATTAAATCCAAGACGGATACATGCACGGAGCACATCCCAGTCCGGAAAGAGTGGCGGGAATGAGAGGTCCGCCTTAACGAGCGATGTCATTCCTCGGAGGCTTTGCTTTGGAGGTCGTCGGCGTTTCGGTCGAAGCGATAAGCGAAGCACGGATCTGGGACACTGGACGTCCATTCTCTCATCGATGGATCTCCGCTGATCGATCACACAGGCAGCGAGACTTGATATGAATACGTCCAACCAAAATCTCCCCAGAGAGAACGCCTCCTTTTGAGACTCGCTAGCAGAGTGATGGAAAGGCGGAGTCCGTTGGGGGGCTCGACACATTCAAGGCCCGTGGTTGTTCGCCATGTCTGCAAGAGCCACTCTCATGACCTATCGTAATAGGTATGTTGACGGACAAGTTAATGGTTCGCTTTGATTTGCTTACTGTTTCTCTCCTCCCTCTCAGAGTTGTGTGAAACGTCATTTCCCCCTCATTTGCCCCTCCGCAGGATCCCTTCATTTACGATGCTCCACTTCCGTTCCATATTAACCATTCCTCGGTCACAAAAACATTCCATTTTGCTTCCATTCTTGTTGCTTCTTCGCATGTCACCGTGCACGCTTTTCCGCTTCTCGGAGGTGCGTACATTTTATGAAATGCTTCCCTATTTCCAATACATGAGTTGTTTAGAAGACCCTGCTCCCTCTTTCCATAGAGATTAGTTCAACAAATCGTCCCGATGTGTGAATATGCTGCCATTGTAATGGGATCCATATGAAGCGGCGTTAATATCGGAATTAGATCGCGTGCAGCGAAGAGGAGCTATGTATGAAAAACGATGCTATGATAAGTTTACTAGTGTGTCTGGATTGTTAGAAGAATTGGGATGGGAATCGCTATCACAGCGTAGATTAAATTATAGGCTGAACCTCTTAACTAAATTTCAGGAAAAACATTCTCTGACGACGTAAAAACATAATATTAACCCCCTCGTACTACGGCAGATTAGATCGCACCAATAAAATTAGAGATACAGATTGTAGAACCGATAGGTATAAAATATCACTTTTCCGCGGACCATAACAGCTGTGAGATGCCTGGTACCATGCCTGGTGTGGAAGCACCCCCTGCCACACACTCTTCGGGTGGCTTGCAGGGTATGACGTAGATGTAGATGTATAATTCATCATGCCTTATAGAACAGGTTTTCTGTGACGCAATAAATGTAATGCGTATTCGCAGTGTAAAGTCAACGGTACTTTGTCCCGATGTAGCGTCACCTGGCGCCCATAACTAATTCAGGGTAATGTAACACTCGGTACATCATTTTATTCTCTCGCAAAAATGACAAGCATGAAGAGCGAAACGTTGCACGGAGGTCGTAAATCGAAAAACGCTGGACAGAAGTCCAAAGTGGCTTTTTTTGAGGTACAGAGTTGAAACCAGGAGCATATACTTACAAATGATTGATAATTATGGATTGGTAAGCCACTTTCTTAAAGTCCCAGCCGTTACTTGGATACAGGGGCATTAAACATCATCTAATTTCCAAGGAAATGCCCATTTTCATTTTTCTTCGAAAATCTTCAAATTTGCACAGATGGTGATGCAGTGGAGGGATTTTAACGAAATAAAAAACATTACCAATTGTCAACGCGGGTTTTTACCTGTACATTGGTAAAGGATAAGAGATTTTTGTTGATATTTGTGTCCTATTTCGTCAAAAAATGGCGCACTCTTTTTTCAGACAAAATTTTATATAAAGCAGTCATTTTCTTTTGTTTAAGAAAAATAGTCATCGGGATATTTCATCAGGGTATTTAGCAAATATATTCTAACGTAATTTTGCAAAAGTATTGGAAAAAGGTTTGCGACTCTGAGTGGAAGATTGATTTTTCGATCGCAAGTCGCGGCCCGGCTAATTGCCAAAGGTTCTTTATAGAAGACATTGCGAGGATATTGTGCGCTATTTCTTCACAAAATGGCGGATGTTTTCTCAGGCAAAATTTTACATAAAGTAGTCATTATCTTTGGTTTGAGCATTATGTGCACCGAGATACTTCACAAAAGTATTAAGTAATCATATTTTAACATTATTATGCAAAAATCTTGGAAAAAAGGTCGCGAAGCCTAAAGTAAATTCGATTTATCGATCGCTCGTCGCGGCCCGGCTGCGCGGCGGGACCTGGAAATGCTGATTCTGTTGGATCGTTGAAGTTGCCGGCCTCCTTAACTCCTCGAGTTCGCCATTTTTAAGCTAAACATGCTGTCACATATTACCAAAGGCACTATATAAAATATATTGCGGCGATATTGAATCCAGCGAATTTAGCGAAAATTAACAATTGATGATAAAAACCAACCAAACATTCAATATATTTTCCTTATAAATACTTCTACAGAATTTCTTAAAACATTCTGTAGATATTTCTTAAAGTATTGAATCGCCATTTTACGGAATTCCCAACGATGTTCTGCAGAATTCCTTAGGATGTTCTGCAGAATTCCTTAGGACGTTCTGTGGAATTCCCTACGACTCTCCATATAGGTCCTCAGAAAATGAATTGGGTCAACGGAAACCTCTCATATTTCCGTAGAGTTGCTGAAGTTCTACAGAACAGCTTGTACGGAGTTATTCTGCTCCGCAGAAAATAACTCTACAGAAAGTATTTTCTGTAGAGTCACGCTCTAATGTTCCGTACAGATCCTTAGAAAAGGAACTAGTTCTGAAGAAAAAGAGTCAATTTCTGTAAAATTCCTTACGTTCTACAGAACAGCTTCTAAGGAATTTTTTAGCAGGGAATGCCTCATTAACCATTACTAGCGATAATAACGAAAAACTATATTTTCTATAATATCTGTTATTTTTTATTTATTTATTATGCTTTAAGTTCGCCCAACAAAAGAATTACAGAGTAATATTTGCACATTTAATATCAAATCAATGATAACACAGTCATACATAAATATAAAAATAAGAAGCGTTTTCATAACAATTTTATGTAAGAATTTTCTTCAGTTGGGTACAGAATTGATTTTTTTTTTCAAAAGTTCGAGTTCATTACAGTGCTCATTGGATGTGTATGTTAATTATTAAGTTTATGTGGTAATCTTTGGGTTCTGCGTTATTTTCTTTTTATCTTTTTCTTTTGTTTTATTATCTTTTGTATTATTTTTTGCGACAGTTTTGCTCTGCTGCCGGCTTCGTCGGGCTTTTTAAACAACAGTGGTCTTCTTTTTTATGAATGATATATACACTGTATACAAATAGAGTGGAAGGCTATAAAGTCCCTTACATCTGGAAATCACTTCTTTGGAATTAATTAATTCTAAATTCATCAACTGCCGAATTTGTTTATTTATAAAAAATAAGTGAGAAAAAAACGCCTCAAGGTTTTATCCGCGTTGTCTGCTTGGAGGCGTAAAAGCTTGAGCTATAAAACAAAAAGCAGGAAATAAAGGATATTCGGGGAAAATATAAAACATCTGCCAAATGTGCAGTGAGTTGTAATTTCATTGATAAAACATTATGACGTTAAGCTCACGTTAAAAATATTCTCTCCTGACTTCCGGGAAATTTGTTGTCGACGTTTTTCCTCACGTCCATTGAAAGCACATTCACTCAAACACTAACCGATGCAAAGCATATAGAGTTGCCTTTCCAGGAGTCCCGGCGGCTCCTAAGGCATCAGCGGTGCACCAGACACATGCGAGAACTTAAAAGGAAACATTGCATATGCATCGGACCAGACGCGAAGATGGGATTGAAGCCTTCAACGACGGACGAAATATACCACCTTCTGTGATCTTCGTCACCGTGGAAACAGTACGGCTATAGTTTCACCGAATGACATTAAACGTTATCTGAATATTATATCAAATACATTGTTTATCTTTCCCATCAATACATTCTCGAAAAGTTTTCATACAATACTTTTGCAGTATTCTCCATACACGAGGGATTTACAATCTCTGACTGTTTGCCCAAAAAATAGGTTAAAGCCTCCGAGGGTATTCGATTATAACACGCCATCATATAAGTGTTAGAGAAGTGTCTCGTCCTTCCATTCCAATCCAATGTGTTAATATAGGGTTAGAATAAAAAATCAACCATTTACAGAAAATCAATGCCATTAAAATATTCTTTGTCTTTATTTGACTCTGCGAGCAACTTATTTTGGAAGAGATGTTGAGATGACGACTAACAGGATAAACAATACATCCAGCCAAGTAGATTACACAACTGATCGCAGCATTGTCTCCCAAAGTAAATAACAGTTTATGCCATGAAATGAACAGTGACCAAGTCAACTTGCGGTGTCCTCGCGAAGAAGATCTCGCATCTGAATGCAGACTGGACATTACAACTCTCGTTCTCCGACCGTCGGATGAGACGTTAATTTCATCCCTGGCCGCCTCTCGTCAAATGCTGGGTTCCTTTCCCTAAAACCTTCCTAGAATGATCCAACCTCCACCAACCGAATCACCCTGAAAGGATCCAACGATACAAGTTTTCACCCGATAACCTCATCGATTACTTCCACGCGAGGAAAAAGACAAAATATCGCGCTGACAGTCACAAACTGCACGGTTCCAACAGCGAGAATTGAGGGATAAGCGAAATATTTCCTTTTCCAGGACGCTGATCAGGGATCTGTCACGGAGCTAAGCCGTGAAGCCACTGATTAAAATTTAACAAGACTTTTTCAACGGATGAAGGAGTCTATAGGCCAACGTTTTCGCGCCGGATAAATCTGACCGAGAAAATGTTTTTTAGTGCGGTAGGGAGAGAGAGGGGGGATGCAGGAGAACCAAACCATTTCGAGAAAAAAGCCCAGCCTTTATGCAAGACAGACGGTTAAAATCACCCATGGCTAAAATATTACGTAGGAATCAATTTTGAAGTGTTACCGTACAACTGTTGAAGGGTCTCCTTTGTGGTGTGAAATGTCTTTTAGACAAGATAGACACATTCCATGTCTAAAAGACAAGATAGTCATTCTGTACAAATGTGGCGTGTATTCTCTATAGAGTGTGATGAATATAGAGGTGTATAGTATGTTGGTCAAACGGGTCGCAGATTCATAACCAAAGCAAGAGGACATATGAACTATGTATTTAATAATGACCCAAAATCAGGCTTTGCTAAACGCATCATTGACACTGGACACCGTAGTAATTTTTTACCAAAGGTTTTACATGTAAACGACAAAGTTTTAAACTAGAGTTTTTAGAAAATTTTGAAATTGCTTAGAGACAAGGTGTCGTTTATGTGTTCCTTTTAAATGATTCTTCTGTATTAGAAATGTTCTCCGTTCACCTCCGTGTTACACCCGCAGTCCCTTCCTTCACCTTGACGTGGCTTACTCCAAATACCCTCAATTCTCCTCCCCCCATTCCCACCCCTCCCAAACTTACCCCCCTTTTTTACTTAAACCCTTTCCCCCACCCCCGAGAATTTGGTATGTATGTGGCGCGCACTCCCAAAAACTAGGAGAAGGTATCCTTGAAAATGACGCACTATAGTTGAAACCGGTCGGGGAACAAAAAATCGCAGTGGAATATTACAAAGTATTTTATTTTCTCCCACTTGAAGTGTTACCGTTCTAAGAGTCGAAAATTGACGACCGATAGCGGTGATTCATCTCACCTCGTCTCATATCGTTTAGATTATAACAAGAGAGATTTTTCTCGCAGACATACCACACCAAACAACCATCCTCCCACACCTTGCATGCAGCATTTAGAGAGTTCCGCAGCCCACGTCCCAAAATCGTCCACAGCGGATCGACAGGAACTAAAATGGAGATACGTTTCCCGCGCAAAACACCATTAATCAGGTCGGACGTGCGATGTCGCCACCAACGCCAGGAATATTAACTCAGAGCGATTCAACATAGGTACTCTCTCAACATCAAAGAGTCTTCGATTGCGCAACTATCATTCCTTTCGGCAATTCGTTTAAATCCCGCTCGCAGTTTGTCTGTGCTTTCACTAAGGAACCTTTATAGCTCCACGTCACGTATACTCCAGGACTTGCGAGCCAATGAAATCTCGGGTTGAGAATTGATGACGTCATGTCGCCAGCTCCCTGGCGTCCTCTCGCAGAAAATTCTGAACTTGTTGGATTTCACTGCGAGGACGCGACTGTAGAGCGGACATTTTGAAGCGGCAACAAGGATGGATAGAAAGGTTTGACGCATCAAACGTGCTGTATTAGCTGGGTTAAGAGCTTGGAATGTGATTACTAACGTTGGTCTAAATTACTGTGAGATTCAGAATCTTTTTATTTTGAGGTTTTTCCAAATGTAATGCATAATTGCCTAATCGAGTGAAACGGAGGCAACGGTAGTGGCCGAATGCTCATCGAAGTGGTTGCTCATCAGAAATGTAATATTAATCTCAAAATGAAAAGTTAAAATAAATAGCCTACCTTAAACCTCTGGCAAACAAAATGCGCTTAACTATGACCCCAAAATATTAGATCCTAACCGTACTCAACCTAGATAATATCAAATAATAAAGCCTTACTGTTAATAACGCAAAGAACACAACAAGCAAACTAATGATAGGTACTCCCAACTGACCGAAAGCGAAAGAAAGAAATACTCAGGGGCAAATCTGAAGCGCAACCGTAGCAATCAACCAACAAGTCAGAGGATGTAGCGAGGTCTGGTGGAATGCATGGAAATGCATTTTGCGCCGATTTCTCGACCCTCGTATAAGCTATAAAGGGCCCCAAGTGGGGTCTGCGCTGTCGGAACCCGTGGCGAAAACGTGACGCGGAGCTATCAAGGCATCCATACGGTCAAAGAAACGTGGAACGCCAAAAACATTCGAAGTCTCACATTGGTGTTGTCATGGTGAGCCCTCCACACCACAGTCAACGAACTCTCCGTCACAATTGGGCGAATTCAAAGGGCGACCGATCGGCAAGCGCGCCTTCCGAGGACGTCGTGCTGGCGGAGAGGGCTATGGGGGGGGGGAGGAGGGGGCAAGGGGGGGGACAAGAGGGGGTGGCTTGGGCGCGACGGCCGATCGAAGCTCTCGGGCGGGGAAGTGGCGGAGGATTGCGGGGAGGCTTCGAGGACGGGCGTTCGTTCCTCTGAAGGGGAGGGGGTGAGAAGGGGAGGGGGAAGGGGTTGCGAGGGTAATTTGTTTGCTCGGATTGTTCACCGCCGCCTGTTGCTTTTAGCTTCCCTTTGTGTGAAGTTCTTTTATTCCATCCTCAGGAGGAGAGGATGGACTAAAAGCGAAGCGAACAGAAAAAATGCCGAGTCCACCAGAGTTGTGTTCGTGTTACTAGGGCCGGCACACGGCGAGCCTCGAGGGGGGTTGATTGGGGTGGAGAGAAGGAGGGGGGACAGGACAGGGGGCAGGGCAGCAGTGGAGGAGAGAAGTTGGTTGAAATGGAAGAGCGCTCCTTGCTTGGCGGCATTTTTTTGTATTTTTCTCGTCGAGGTGGAAATGAGACGCGGGTGTCGAATCAAAGTAAAAGAAAGAATGAGTCGGGGAACATGGTTCCCAGGACAACGAGTAATTACCGTCGTCATTGTTTTAATTACAAGGGAACACGACTCGGTCGCAAGGAGATGTTGACAGTAGCGTTTCTTTTTTTGAAAAATGACAAAGGGAAGGAAAAAAATCTTCGGTTGAGTCCTTCCCTACGAAAGATCTGAAGTACACCGGCGCCACCTGCATTTCGTCGAAAGCAATGACACCGCGTGTCTCCTGCTATAACAGCTCCTCCTACAACACAGATATACATACTGGTACACGTATAAGAAAAAACCAAGAGTCCAAGAACAAGGTTCTTTCTCTCTTCCACACCCAAGGTCCGCCGCGGATCGTCCACACCCGTTCTACACGGACACTAAATGAACACGACACGACATCAGAGCCACGTTCCCTTTCTCTACTGACCATCGCCACTCCACTCCAAGAAGAAATCCAAAACCAGGAAGAAGAAATAAGACGTGTATGGGCTACTGACCAACCCCGTCCCACTGTGATACAAATCCAGTGATATATGTGCCCAATGAAAATTTTATTTACACTCAGGGTCTCTGCGAACTGTAATCTAGGAATTCTACGCTTTGGTTCCTTAAACAAATTCTATTTATTAATGAATCTATTCCGCTTCCCATCGTTCTTGGGCAAATGCCGGACCAATAACACTCAGGTAACTGATGTCAACCGTTCGAGTGATACATTTATTCAACCCCTAAAGAGGAGAATGACTATAGCGGGCTTCACACCGCAGTTGTTTTTGTCATTTGCTGTGTTTTATTGCTATAGAGTGTGTAACAAACATTTGTTGAATTGAATTGGAAAGAAGAAACCGATAAGAATGAGCCATTGTAAGCAAGTCTTAAAAATGACAGTATTAAATCCACACGAAAAATTTCTCGCATCAACCGTGCAGAGATTAACTGCGGGCCGAGTCACTGTTTAAGAGAGATTTGGAGGTGACTATATCACTACCAACGATTTTATTTCCCGAAGGAGCAGTAATCTCGTATGAGACTCTTCATACGTCCCAACCCCCCTCTCCGCCCCCCCCCCCAACCAGTTCCCTAGATATGATGCCTCGCCCCGATCGAGTGGCGTTTTGTTCCATTATGGTGGTCACTAGGCAAGAAATTACACCGTTAAACCAAATGCCGAGCATACTGTACCAACATCTAGATGGAGCAGAATACCCAATTAATTCGCAGGAATTGCTTCGACGCAGAAGACTTACTGATAGTCCGAAATTCCACAGGGAAAAAATCATCCGCCTTGACCGGGATTCGAACCCGGATCCCTCAATTTCCGGCCAAGTGCTTCAGCCAGTTAAGCTACCGAGGCGTCCTCCAACCCCGTGGATTTAATTTTTTTATTTTATTTTATTTTTTTTTAATTTTCACTGTCCCGAATACAGCACATTAGGCCATTTTACGTCCGGTGAACAACAGTAACAACGGACGAGACACAGACACCCATGTCCCGGGCAGACCTTTTAGCGACCTTTACTAATTAATAGTTATCAGTTTTGGAATGAACTCAAACATGTACAGGAAGATACAACGAAGCACTTGACAGCTGAGTTGAGTGTTGTCTCTTGAATGCCAAAGGGCGTCTACGACCAGAATTCTTACTATGCAGAGCAAGATTCCGAGAAATTTGAAATTGATAACTGCCAAATTGAACATACATTGCAGTTCTAAATAGAACAAGTCACCCAAAATAAGAAGAAAGTAAATCGCATCTAACTCCCAGTTCTGAGATTTCTCCGCGATATTTTATGATCCAATTGATACGACAGCAGGGCAGAAAAAAATGTGCCACGAATCCAAATTATGATTTGGTTGTTTCAAGTTTCCAATCCAAATCCAAACCAATCAAGTTTCAAGCCAAACTGATTGTAACATAACGACGACGTCGCCACGTTGGCTTTAGATCTCCCCACGCGATTGTTCGTCGACAATGGTGGTCCGCCATATTTGGCCACTCCATCTTGGTAGTGAACTCGAGAGGGATGGGGGAACAATCGCCGACATAAACATCGCCGTTGCCAGAAAACAAAGCCCACCAATCGGGAAGCGACGCCTCATCACATGAGAAGGGGTTGGGGTAGAAAAGGACGCGGAGGAATATTAGAGAGGTCTCGATCAAATGGGACTTAGCGGTCAGAGTTGAAAGTGACCAGACGTGGAGGACTTGCCGGTCAGGATTAAGGGGCCTCCTCCCTCGGCTTTGCCGGTCCGTGATTTGGACCAGTTTTCGAAGAGATTTTCTCGTCAACCTCACAAGATAATCGAATTTGGTCTTCAACTTTTTTTTGAAAAAAGAACTCTTTTTGAAAAAAGAGCTTTGAAAAAAGGCTCTTTTTACAATGCATTGCCTTTGGCAAAACTTGGATATTCCTCCCACATTTGCCAAAAAAGCCCTGCAAATTAGAGCCAGCACATTTCTATTTTACTCCCGTTTGGTAATGATAATCGGAAAGATGTAAACTGGCAAGCATAGATTGATTCTTTGGTATTCAATTCTTGCATAAATTTGACCTTCAATGCAAAGCGTTTTCCAAATAATTTCTTAGTTTTATAGACGTGCAAAACAATATTTTTCCCTGCTTGGCGGACCATAGGAGACCATATAGTTCGCCGTTTGTTCGCAGTCGTCCAGTGGCGCTCCATGTCACTCTACGACACCGAGACTTGAAATAATCAACATAAAAATATTGCATTATTAATGGTGCAATAATATAGTTTTATATGACAGAAATTGTAAGTAATTTAAAGAAAATATATGTAGATATAAACTTCCCGCCTCGGAATATGATCCTGTCTGTTACAGTTAGTTTCAAATAACAAATCAGAATCTGGTCCTTCCTTTCGACTAATTCTATGGATATCTTAAGGCCTGCGAATATTTTTCTCTCTTAGAATCTCCGCTCTAGAAATGTTCCATAAGTTGGGCCTTTGTGAACCAGAATTAAGGGCTCCGAATACCAGGCGACGATGAGGATTCAAAGCGATTGAATTTTTGTAGCCTTTCGAATATCGGGCGACCACTTCGGGGGTCTTTGTTTCGTCGCCCGGATGCGGGGGCTTTTTGGTTGGCAACGGGGGCGCCCCCTTTCCTCCCTCCCTCGTGTATCCTAATGGGCGGGGCCCCTGGTTACCATTCTCATCCGTCCTCAATGGTGCCACGAAGCGACCCCCCCATCGGCGCGAGCAAAGAGGGGGCGCGGCTGCTGGATGGCGTTTGTTTGCTCATTTCGCGGTTCTCTTCTCCCGTCGGCGGATGCTTGGGTTCCCAGAAGGCAGGAGGGATTCCACATCCGTCGCCCACGGTGCGGCACCTTGGTGTTTTTTTCGGGACAAATGTTGTCGTGTGCATCTCCGACTCTTTTGCTCACTCTGCGAATTCACCCAGTGAGATTTTGACTCTCCGCACGGATGCGACGACGGGCGAAGAGAACCGCCATCCAGCAGCCGTGCCCCCTCTTTGCTCGCGCCGATGGGGGGGTCGCTTCGTGGCACCATTGAGGACGGATGAGAATGGTAACCAGGGGCCCCGCCCATTAGGATACACGAGGGAGGGAGGAAAGGGGGCGCCCCCGTTGCCAACCAAAAAGCCCCCGCATCCGGGCGACGAAACAAAGACCCCCGAAGTGGTCGCCCGATATTCGAAAGGCTACAAAAATTCAATCGCTTTGAATCCTCATCGTCGCCTGGTATTCGGAGCCCTTAATTCTGGTTCACAAAGGCCCAACTTATGGAACATTTCTAGAGCGGAGATTCTAAGAGAGAAAAATATTCGCAGGCCTTAAGATATCCATAGAATTAGTCGAAAGGAAGGACCAGATTCTGATTTGTTATTTGAAACTAACTGTAACAGACAGGATCATATTCCGAATCGGGAAGTTTATATCTACATATCCCGCCTCGAATACGCCGCGAGCATTTGGGACCCTGGTCTAATAGATTTAACCAAAAAATTAACAAAATACAAAGGAAAGCAGCGCGCTTCGTTAAAAACTGCTACGAACGGACATATAGTGTCTCATAACTTTTAGAGGGATTAAGGTGGGAGCCCCTAGAGACTCGGAGGCTACACGCCAGGCTTGGTTTGCTGGATAAATTCAGAACTGATATTTTTCAGAGCGACACAGAGAAAGTTATGATGACTCCTCACTACATCTCTAGGTCTGACAGATGCGATAAAATAAGAGAGATACTCTACCGAACAGATAGGTACAAAAACTCGTTCTTCCCGCAAACAATAAGCGACCACAATAAAAATTGAGCCCCACTAAATACACTCCCATAATACATGTCACCATTTCATCTCCAAGAAGCGTACACATTTACACGGCTGGTGACCTACCACCCCCTGCCACACGCCCATGCGGCGGCTCGCGGGGTATTATGTAGGTGTAGATATATTTGGAAATAGGGAGTAATTGCTATTAGACTGTGATACACAAGAGCTAAATGCAAGACATGAATATAAATTGCAATAAATAGCATAGCAAGAAAGAAGGGACGAAGAGACGAGCCGACGCGATAATCTTCGACATTGCTCGAGCCAACACTCCACCCGCGACCACTACTCTCGCCGTCCAAATGATACGCCGCTGTACTTTGAAAATTTACACCTTATCTCCTGTTAATGCTAGTGCAATACTTTATACACCAATTTAAAGATAATTTTATTGCAATTTCAGCTGGATCTTTTACTATATGATAAAACCAAAAATGGAGACACATTTATGCAAAAATCGACACCGCACACCCTAAATATAGCAGGTTTGTCAACTTCATGAACTTTATAACTCAGTCTAGGGAAAACTACGCGATCTACAGCATTGGCTTTCCACGAAAAGCTGCGAGAATTAATTATGATACACAAAATGGCAATCACAATTTTTTATAACACATAATTTGTTGTCAATGAACGAGAATGTTTAAACATTATCTCGTCCCACAATTTGCTCAGAATCAAAAAATCACTCAGTGCGAGTGGTAACTCGGAGCGAGAGAGAGATTCGCGAGGAGCTCTCTCGGCGTCCGCCGGCGAAGGAAGGGCTGCCGCCGCGCACGGTGCGGGCGACCGGTCGGTGTGGGCGGGCGGGCGGACATCTGGGCCGGCGGTGGTGGGCGCCGCAGCCGCCGCCGAGAAGGGATGCAGAGCCGACGCGTTCGACGTCGCGCTCCGCGAATTAATGAGATGGCATTCCCGCGTCGATCGGAGACTGCGTCATCCTGCCGAGCCACCATTGAGCGCAGAAAGAGATTGACACCCAACCACACACTCACGGAAACGTGTATCGGAAGGTCTGTCTATGTAAGGTAGTTTGAGCGAAAAATCATTTTATTTAGAAATCAATGAATTTGGTCTCATTTTAAAGAAGAATATCTCACCCTTCTAATGACACCGAAAATTCAACCCCTTACCACATTACTATAGGAGATATTTGCCAAAAAATACCAGTCCATTTACATGGGAAATGGTACGTGTATGAACTCCAGAGAGACATTATTTACAAAATGAGGAATTTCTAACACTTAGATGTCGTCAAAAAACTATCAGTGTGTAGTTTGTACGTTTTCTCTACTATTTTTGAAAATTAATCACATTGTCACCGCAATAGGTTCTTGGGTATCACAAAAGACCTTCCGTTTAGGAGTTTCAAACGCACCGCGCGAAAAAAATGAGTCAAGTTAAAGACTTATTTAGATATTTTCATTTGAAGTACTGACAATTTCTGTCATCTAAAACTATATAATTGCACCATTAGTAATGCAATATTTAATCGATGTTTCCTACAGCCGGTGTAATGAAAACGTATAATTCAAATATGGTCTCTATTATGATTAGGGAACAATCTCGCTCGAACTACCTTAAGGAAATAAACCCGATGCGAAGAGGTGAATGGCGAAAAGAGAAATACAGGAGAGACTTTCAAAATTGTTTTTGGGACGTTCAAATTTCAATTCGGGTCTTTAGACGAGTGTAAAACAGAGAAGAAAATGGATAATTGAACCGTGCGTAAGGCACGAAAACAAATGAATGCACTTAATGTGCAAATATATGCATTTGGATACCTTCTTTGGCTACATAAACAAAAAACAGTTAAGGGATCGTTTTCTGGTAGCTGGATTAATCCACAACTGCTGGTCATATTAACCAAGGCAGCATTACCAAAAACGTCCAAATTCGTAGTAACACTTAACTCAAAGCGCATGCGTGGCCAATTGACTGTCCACCAGAACGTTATATTGTTTAAATAACAATGATTTTCTTACGTGAATTACGTGAATAGAATGACCCCTCTTTCTCCGAAACAGACTTCTCGGCTCTAACCTCGGTGAGTAAAATGAATAAATGCTTCCCTTGAGAACGCCTTCAGCCGCAGAGACAATGTGATTTTTCACAATCATTAAATTCCAATGGAGAATACGACCAACCGAAAATTTGACATCACTTTTGGAAAAAGTGATTCTCATTTTAGGCAGGCATTGATATGCATGTACATTTTGGAACTGGCGTCGTCTGTATCACCGAATCTGTCAAACTAAATTATTTGCGACTTTAATAAGACAAAATATAGCACATACATGGCAGATAACAAAACAAAATCACAAGATAAAGATGCAAACAACCAGTCATACGAAAATGCCTCGCGTTAACTGCAAATTCGTCACGGAAGAAAACCTGCGTGGATTGATTAAATATAGCGTGGTAGAGTAGTAAATATAGTATAGCGCGGCACTGCCTTTCATAAGAAACAGCCGAGTTATTAGCTTTTCCGTGTATGTACTAGATACTGAGCACTGAGAGACCTTCGGAAATGAATCGCCCCCAACCGCTCTCATGTTTGATTTGAACACGTCGTGGTCATAAGTAACTTCCTGAACTTCATTTCCATTGACCTCCAACGCCCACCTATCTAATCAATCAGTGGAAACTGGTTTGCTTCCGGGCATTTACTGCAGAAAGATTAAGACATGCATGTATGGCAAAAACATTATGTATAAGTCTCAATTAACACTCCAGCAATTACCTAAGCTTAACCGCCACTTTTTTTCTGGTCTATCGAGGTACTTAATACCATCTGTAAAATAGGTAATAAGTCACCCAGCGCAGATAAATTTTGTCCTGGAAATCATAACCATCTAAATGAGTTATCATAAATTTCACTGTGAATAATTAAAAGACGTGATCTTAGGTCTTCTCTTTTAAAATACACACTGTTTTTGAGGTTATATTTGTAAAGAATGTCAATGGAAACAATAAATAATTCTTGTTTATGTTACAAAATGTCACATTTATAGTGGAAAAGCGTAGGGAAAGTAGAAAATAGTCATTTTCATGCTTTGGGATGGATACAGTGGAGCGTATAATACTTTAAGTCCTCATTATCCGCAAGAAGTATTAGAAATCAAAGCAACGAGGGGGTTGAAGCGGATGCACAGCACCACAGCAGTGAAAATATCACAAGGCCTGAGGGTGTACCCCGAACCTGGTCTAAATTTGAACCTCTAACTGTTAGTCATACGAAGTGTGATCCAAAATACCGCAGGAGGCAGCAGAAAGGGTTTCCCGTTGTTGAGGAATGTCAGCCAATAGAGACAGGATGTCGGAACAATTGCCGGAGGTTATGAGATGAGGAAGGTTTGATCAGCAGATGGTCAATTGTACGCACGAGTTATCCAATCAAAGGAATCATCCGTCTAGCCATAGTTTGGTCAATTATAGCGTCAAATAGAAATGCAATGACTCATTTGAAGAATCATCAAAAAGTACTGATGTCGCAAACATTTGTAAAAGCCAAACATTGAAATGAAAATGAGAGGAAACACATTGAACGGGGGCAGAAAAATAAATAGAAAACAAAAGATTAAAAAAACAGCGCATGGGCACCGCATGAAGAATGGCATCCAAACATGAGGGCAAGGCGGGAGTTTTGTGCAAATAATGACTGGTTGTGAAAATAAAAGGTACTGTAAGAGAAGGATAGAAATTCTAGGTCAGTGCTTGCACATATCTATTGTAAATGTGGCGTTGAAAGTCGGATAAAAAGAGTAATGAAGTAAACTATTACGATGGCGAATTTTATTCAGTCTTTCAAGCGTCATGAAGAAAGGCGAATGAATAAAGAGAAAATCAAGAAAAATTACTTATACTATTTCAAGAAGAGTTTGCAACATAACGAATGGTGATCGTCGTCTCTCGACAAGTAATCCAAAATTTTAATAAAATGATGGAAAAATAAATATCATATTTCCTTGATACTAGAAAAAGTAAAAGAAGCTAAGATACGGGAAAAATCACAGAATGGACCAGAAATGTGGACATTCCGGACTCTTTACGATCAACACAACCCGGCACGAGAGTCAGCCATTTGTCTCTCGAAACTGCTGCGGAGAATGCTAAGGTAGCTGTAATACCCGCATGTAGACTACACGCTAATGAACGTGCAGAATGAGCATTTTCCTAAGACCTCATGCACGAAAAATTGCCGAACGTAGGTTTTGAGGCATACATTTATAAAATAGTGCGTTATAAAAAATATAGAAAAAAAACGATCCAAAGATATATCAGAGCGAAAAGTCACCTTTTGCGACGAGATGTGTACACTTCATATTTGACGTTTTTTTTCATCATAAAGACCTCTCAAAAAACGACGGCTGTTTCTGGAGGGAAGTAGTGGCGGCGGCGGATGCCGTACAGATGGGTTTACAAGGGGCGGTGGGGGCGGAGGGAAAGGGAGACACCTCCCCCCCCCCTCAGCCCCCATCAGGCGAGTCGCGATGCGACTGAGGCACCTCGCTTCGCTTCGCGTCGCTTCCTTTGGTGAGAGAGCAGACGAGTCCGTCCATTCGGCCATTGAGAGTAAACCAATCGATGGGGATGAGAGCGACTTCACTCCCCCTCCGAGAGGGGGCTTCCACATCGGTGGCACATGACACACAAGTGGCGACATGACGGCAGTCGAAATCCTCCCGGAATCAAAAGGAAATTACCTTTGAGAAGCTAGGTTGGAATTGCTTCGGAAGAATTAAGGTAGTTTGAGCGAAATATCATTTTACTTAGAAATCAATGAATTTGGTCTCATTTTAAAGAAAAATATCTCACCTATCCAATGACACCAAAAATTCAACTACTTACCACATTACTTTCGGAGATATTTTCCAAAAAATACCAGTCCTTTTACATGGGAAATGGTACGTGCATGCATTCCAGAGAGACATTATTTACAAAATTAGGTCTTACTAACACTTAGATTTCGTAAAAAAACTAACAGCGCGTAGCTTATATGTTTTCTCAACTATATTTGAAAATTAATCATATTGTCACCGCAATAGGTTCTTGAGTATCATGAAAAACCTTCCGTTTTGATCGAGTTTCAAACGTACCGCGTGAAAAAAATGAGTCAAGTTAAACACTTATTTAGATATTTTCATTTGATTACTTACAATATCTGTCATATAAAACTATATCATTGCACCATTGATAATGCAATATTCAATTGATGTGTCTCACAGCTGGTGAAATTAAAACGTATAAATGGAATATGGTCCTTATTATGAATGGGGAACTATCTCGCTCGGACTACCTCAAGGGAAAAGTTTCCATTCCGGTCTTTTTCAAAATATTAATGTGTTTGTTTCGTCATATTTTGGTCTTCTTCTAAGGCAAGAGACTTGTGTGCAAAAAGTCAGTGTTTGGTAAAATTCTCAAAAATTTAATTGGAACGGATTAAACTTTATTCATCAATTAAATATTCGATTACATGCTAAGGTTGCTTTAATAAAGTATTCGATTACAATTACAAGTACATTGTGATTACTTTACGTGCAATCGCTTGCCATACCTTTGAACTGTTATTTGATTTTTGGAAAAATCAATGCTGGTAATTTTTCCAGCAACAAAAAATTTATCACGATGAGTGGGAGCAAATCTCAAGAATATAGTCACGTATTCCTTGTCTCCTTGGGAGCAACTGATTATTAAAACAGCATTTGATCCAATACTTATTTTTCTGTGATATATCACCTATTTTTAGGAAGAAAATCGTATCGAAATATTGTGATGCGATACGTAAGGAAAAAATCAACGAAATGTGCCGAATATACCCAAACAAATAAATTTTTATATCTTATAGCAATATAGATTTAAAGAAAAAACAGCTCTTTGAAATCGTAAAAGACGTCACGTGGAAGATGGATAAGGCTATGAAGTGCACTGCAGGTGGCAACGGGCAAATGAAACATTGTCGAAACAAAGGATTGTAAACTGCTGTTATTGCCGTCGGAAACCGAAAGTTAACAGGCACCGATAACCCCAAGAGTGAAGATTATCCAGATGTAACGATTACTTTTGGAGTGAATTATTAGCAAAATTACAATTTCAAAAATGAAAAATGATTACAATTAAAGGTTAGAAAAATGTAATCGTTACCGGTAATCGGATGACTAATAAAAGATTACTCCACACCTCTGGAAAGTGTGTTCTGAGATGCTAATTATACGCTTTGGACTTAATCGCCATTTCTCAAAATCCCATCAAACCTTTCACTTAACAGTATATGGCGAGTGGAATGACGACGTCACTCGTCACGTGACCGCTCTGATTGAAGTGGGATACATACCAACAAACCGTGATTCACCAGTGCCGGAAGAGCGAGCCCATTTTAGCATTAACAAACTGATAAATAAGATGCTCGTCGACAAATTTGACCCGTACAATACAGACGTAATTTATAGGACTATACTCCGTATTATTCCGCACTCATTTAAATAAAATGCGGAATTTTGCGAATTATAATCCTGTTAGCACTGGATCCCATTTCTTCGGGGGTCACTTCGTATGTGTCAGGAAACGAAGGTTCTTCCTTCGCCGCTACTCGAGGCGAATTCATATCGAATGCCTCCTGTTGAATCACTGCTGTTATAAAAAGAGAACTCGCTTTGTTCTTTCCACACTGTTTTATTCTCTCCGACCGTGGTTTCGACAAAGTTATGTCATTATCAAGGTAACATAACTTTGTCGAAACCATGGCGGTCGGAGAGAATAAAACAGTGCGGAAAGAACAAAGCTAGTTCTCTTTTCATGTGTCGCTGTTCCACAAAGTGAAGCCTGAAACTGTAACTTTTGCACTGCTATTATACTGGTGTGGAATGGCCATGCTAAAGCATCATCAGCCAACTTCCTCGCTGAGCACACTGGGGAGTAACGCCCGATTGACAGAGACTGAAACCCTCGCGAATTTCCTCGGGAGTTGAGTGAAATTAAACCAAGAGAGAGATCGAGCCAATCGAACAAAAATCTATTTATCGCGCGAATCGCGCGAAAGATGCGAGAGCACCACAGTGTTTCGCGTGGCAGCACAAACGAAAAGATTCCCAAAGTGAATGGAGCACCTCGGATGAAAACCGAAAAAAAAAGAAACCAGACGCTTAGAATAGAATGGCAAACACTTGTTCTCCCATAAACTCTACAGATTCAGGCTTCACATAGTGGACGTTTATAGAAGGGAACATCATTAAAGAAAAAAGACTTGTTCTTTTCCAAAAATGGGGAAAATCTCCAAAGATTTTTATTTATCTGGTACGACGCAATTCACCGACTTGCGGAAATCATGATGATGACGTCGTTGCCGCAAGTTGGTGACACGCGCTGTATCAGATAAATAAAAATATTTGGAGATTTCCTCCATGGCCTTCGAGTGCCACTACCCAATGCTGGGAAAGTCAGAGATAAACCCACAAAGAAACCTGCGTTGAGAATCGAACTAGCGAATTCTTTGACGCAGACCCTTAGGGAATATGATGATGTTGGATCGTTTGTCGCACCGCCCCGCGAGTCGTGAATCCGTGTCGGAGATACGGTGACACTTGCACTGACTAACACCGACGTCACCTCCCGCCGTCTCGTGCACTCATCACCCGCCCGCGGTCCGGGGGCCACATGGTACAGAAAAAGCTATACGAAGATCAGATTGAGACGAAAGAAGGAGCAGAGAGCGACTCCAGACAAGAGAAACCGGTACAATAATGCGTGAAACACCTCCATCCACCGAAGCGAACGCACGGTGTGATAACAACAATTCACCTATGAAGTGACACTACTTCATTAATAAGGACCTCTGGTGTTGCCCTTGTCTTGAGGCCATTTACTCGTAAAAGTGCTATTGCAAAAAACCTCGGAAGTAGTGCATACATTAAAATTATTATGGCGTGCACTCACACAAGGAACTACTAACTAACATACATGCTACGAACGAACATATAGTGTTACACAACGGTTAGAGGGATTAAGGTGGGAGCCCCTAGAGACTCGGAGGCTACACGCTAGGCTTAGGTTGCTTGATAAATTCAGAAGTGATATTTTTCAGAGCGACATAGAGAATATTATCATGACTCCTCACTGCATCTCTAAGTCTGACAGACGTGATAAAATAAGAGAGATACTATGCCGAACAGATAGGTACAAAAACTCGTTCTTTCCGCGCGCAATAAGCGACCACAATAAAAATTGAGCTCCACCTAACACACTCCCATAATACATGTCACCATTTCACCTCCAAAACTTTTACATCTTTACAGCTGGTGCCCTACCACCCCCTGCCACACGCCCATGCGGCGGCTCGCGGGGTATTATGTAGATGTAGATATGAAGGAAATGGAAAGGACGGTCACATCGGCAGAGCACACGGGGAAATCGAAATGCGAAGTTTCTGTAGAAGATTGAGAGTGATATTGAGAACGAATAAGAGGGAATGCAAAGGAGACCAATGATTGAGTACATTGAGGAATCCATGATGGGGATGTTAAGAGAAGAAGGCATTAAGAATTGATAGATTGGCTAGAATAGACGGGGAATAGAGATAGAGAGAGGAGAGATTAAGCAAACCTATTACGCGGCGCCGGCTGGTGACGGCAGTCGACGACGGAGGCAATGATAGGAAAGTTCTTCTACCGCTGGACGGATGATTGCCGATCGGTTAAATTATAATTGAAGGAGGGAGTCGAACGAATAGAGGGAGGGTATCACTTACACAAAGAACGATGAAAATACTATGTTTCTGGGATGAATAATCAACGCGAGCACACGATTTACACTGCGCCGAAAATGTGCGAACATCATTTGTTGCCTCGAAACTGCACCTTCGTGAACCTAATCCGGTGACTATCACTTTCACTTATAAATAATGCTGATGAGCGGCGATAATGAAATTGCACAAGAAAGCCATCTTGCGGCCGCCCCCCAAACGGATTAAGACAGGGCACGGAGTTTTAAAGTATACAAGAGAGGAGGAAGGAGGAAGACACGCATCCGGACGACACGAAACGAGTTTTCCAGAGGGCGTTCGTTATGTCGTGCGGGGAGACGGAACACGGCGTTCATAACGCGCCTTTAAATGGCGACGATTCTGGTAATGTGACTGTCATCATTACGACGGAGATCAACGGCACAATTACCGACACCAGCGCTTAGGAATACGAAACGGAATCGATAAAAAGAGTCCCTCTGGGGGTTCGTCCATTAATTACAACACCACCCCCCCTCCTCCGGTCACCCTCGGCGGAGGCACGGTTGGGTAGATCGGGGGAGGAGGGGTTTCGGGCGACAGCTTCACAGCTTTTTCGTCACAAGAGGGAGCGAGAGAGAGGAGGAGAACAAGATTGGTTCGTCGAGGATCGCTTCTTCTTCGCCTCTAGTCACGGGAATGCAGAGACGGCACCGCTTCGCATTTGGTAGCGATTCATTCGCTATCTTGGAGGGAACAAGAGTGTCCTCGCGACTGAAGCACCAGCCACATTTCATCGAGTCGACGCGTGTCGATTCGATCATTTGAAATCGTCGAATCCAAACTTAAGCGCAGGGTAAATTTCCCAGTCGACCGAGCCACAGGTGATACGTTCTGCGACGAGACGACTTTGACTAATACAAAAGAGATCATTGGCGACAAGAAAGTAGGAGGACGGATGGTGTGGGTCTTCACTGAAGACGTAATAAAACAAAAAAACAAGAACACTCTGTCGGGAAGTTCCGCAGAGTGAGAATACGAAACCTGTTGAGTATTTAAAAGATATAATAGGAGCAGCCTGAAAGTGATGAGGATTTCAGGAATGATAAATGAACATTGGGAAGAGGGCGACGAGGAGGACCGACGAGGGAAGAAGGATGCTTTTGGAGAGGGAAGGGTATGAGGAGAGGTCAGTTCATAGGATAGCACAAGTGATTGCAGCAGAGGAGAATCGTGCATGTAGAGGCGGTTCCTCACACGTGAAGCCACCCATGGAGTCAGGGGAGCGCAAATTATAATTATCATAATAGAGAAACTCGATATTTTCGAGCGTAATGGTCGATGGGAAGGCTTGCAGAAATGGGAGAGTGACAGTCAGTTTAGAAGAAGAGGCAGTTAGCGCGACGCATAGCGGACGAAAACAGAAAAAAAGAGGGAAAAGGTGAGAGTAGAAGTCAGCGCAGAAGCCGTCCAGACCTTCCGTAGGTAATCATAAAATTGATGGAAAGACGCCTTTTGAGTTGGCGGGGACGTAACTCGCCCGGGGCGGGCCGGCAGTCAAGTGCCGGGCCAACGATCTTCATTTCGTGGAGGCAGCGAGGTTCGTCCTCTGTTCAATACGAACCAGCTTCCGTGCATCTGTAGAACGAAAGCGAATGCATCGAGATCCCCTCGAGGGCAGTGGGCGATCCCCGCGTCGGAGGGAAGAGGCCCCTACCGGGCGGGGACAGCCGAGGAACGGCGGCCGCCGACGGCGGGACTTCACCCGATCGCACCATGAACTGATCGGCGGTGAACTTTTCGATGGAACTTAACGGTGAAAATATTACACGGCTAATTTTCCGATTCAAACGACTACGAGGAGTCCTCATCTTCCGAAGATATCTGGAATACCTCAATTTCATTCTCTTCAACGGGTACCTACTCCTTGACCGTCGGAAATAACGACGCCTTTTCCTCATCGCACGCACCATCGCAATTAACTACTTCCAACCTACAAAGTAAAGCGTCGTCACTTATTTGCAACTCATTCGACACAAAAATAACTGGCCTCCGCCATTCTACAATTTGCCCATTTGTAAACTTCTGTGGGGCTCTAAAAGCTAAACCTTCCAGTAACCTCGTTAACATATTAATACAATGATACTGCACATCAAATTCTTCAAAAACGATAACCCTATGAAAATTTAAATCCAAATCCAAGCACCGTTTTACCGTGCGGAGAGGGATACCGATTAGAACCGATGATCTCATGATTCGAGGAAATATATCAGTCAACAGCTGAAGGGAACCGGTGAGTTTAAGAAAAATTGGGTAACGGGTGAATTCCATCCACAAAAATATTACCTGAGACGCAAAGCGTTCCCAAACGTAAATCTACCACTATCTGTGAAGAGGCGCCACCAGCCTAAAACAGGGTTGATGTTGTAAAATTGTTCATATAACAATATTTACAGTTGTGTAGTGTACCTAAATATTGCAAATAAAGTCAATGACAGAAAAACTAATGTGATATGAACTGAAGTCCATTATTTTAAGAGTTTAAACATATGGGTTCTACGTGAGAATCCATTTTAAGTCTGAATACAACGAACAATCTAAGGACATATGCGAAGCAGAACAGTGGCTACAATTTTAATTTCAATTACGGATACATAAATCTTCAAACCCTTTCGTCAATATCACTTGTTGGTATTCCATCATTAAATAAAAAAGAGGACAACTTTTACTAAAACTACTAATTTTATTACAAAACGACCCGGGTTTCGATGTGCATTCACATCATCTTCAGGTTGCCTTAAGATGATGTGAAGGATTCGATATTCGATGTGCATTCCATGAATCTCAATGAATGAATCTCTGAATGAATGAATTCTATGAGTGCACATCGAAACCCGGGTCGTTTAGTAATAAAATTAGTGGTTTTAGTAAAAGTTGTCCTCTTTCTTATTTTTTACATAAATCTTGCTTTCACTTCCCCACTCAATCTCACAGCAAGTAGAAACGCTGCGATCAATTTATGCAAAAATTTGAGAGAAAATATTTACATAGGTATGAAATAAGTATGAAGATAACTTTTAACATTTTTAAGTGCATACAGAGCATTCGCATGAAGACGTGAGAGCCTTAAATTTCAGAATTCATCTGCAATTTTGAACCGTCAACCACGGGAAGTGGACGAGCAGAATAATTAAGGAATTTGAGGACCGGACTACTGACGCGTCATTAATGCCACATGTGGTTGGCAAGTATGTTCGACCCTCGCGCCTACTTTTCAGAACAGTATGTCTCAGTGGTGTAAACTGGATGGTTCTTCTGATCTACGACCATTCAACTCGAGTACTCGATGGTGTGTCGCCCGAATTTGATAGACATCAGTTTACCTCCGCTAAACTAATGAATATAATAGAGCAGAAATCAACGGAACGAAAGAGTTCTGCTTAGTAAAATTATTAAATTTTGAAACTAAGGAAACAATGGGGCTAGAAACACTTTCTTTCGCAGCAATTGTAGTTATCAGCCGAGTCTATGCAAATGGAACTTCCTTCGATTCCCTGAGTTACCTTTCCAATAAAAAGTCTAAGAGTCAATGATCTACGACGCACTTACGCATGTCAGTAGCAATAGAGCAAAATACTGACATAAACACTCCATACTACAAGTATCTTAGCGTCTAAAATAAATATTCAGTAGAAAACAACAAAGAAGTTACACCTCATAAATTTGTCACTATCTCGTTAGAACACCTGGGTGGAAAACCTACATCACACGAAAACTACAACGGCAAAAAGACTAAAGTGAGAATAAGTAAAGCTTCTTGAAGTCCAAGCAAGTTGAGGGAACCTGAGGATTGTGTTGATTTACCTGGGATTCTAAGTCCACGCATTGCCCTACAAGGCACCTCATGTGTGTTTGGGAAGAGGTGAGTCATCACATACATATATCGCAATGCACCAGTTACTTTCACCAATATGCACGACACTAATAGTCATGCTATCAATGCAACAGAAATTCTTTATATTAATGTACATTACAACTTCATAAACGAGTTGCAAGAGTCACGCATGGGACATGCGAAACGTGATGTTGGTACAACGTGGCAGATACAGTACCAAGCATTTAGGGAGTGAATCAACCAATCAGGTACACGATCTGTCGAAACAGCAACTTCAAAGTTTCGTTAGCAACCATTATGGTCTGTTAACGATCGCAGGGCAAATGACATCAGAAACCAGTCTGTTCTGCTCTACATTTCCCTAATTTTATTCTCATGATCTGATCTACCGCAGTATGTTGGGGTTCGTAAGATATTAACAACTTCGTCATAAAGTAAATTAGTTTGAATTTAGAAAGAATATTACGAGTGCCTTTTATTAGACGGTCTGAAAGCGATTCCCATCCAAGTTGTTGCAAGAGGTCAGTAACACAAACGAGACTATCATAACGACCTTTCACGTATCTTGCCGAACTTCTCTGAACGCGTTCTCTGTTTTTAAACGCACCAAGCTAACGTTTAACAATTCAGAAAAAGTCACAGAAATGTGAATATTAAAGTAGTCTGAAATCAATAGCAGCTAAATAAGAAACAAATTTCAAATTATTGTGTCTGCACAATATGATGGGATATGAGGATCCTCAGCACCAATATTTCAACCCTTCACGAACGCACAGGTCACAAAATGTCAACTTACATGATGCGCCCACCACACACCATAAGTCTGCCATAAGTAAACACTTATGAAGATATGGATCTCATATGCCTGTACACACAGTGGGACGTGAAAATAACTTTATCAAAAGTAAATTTACGTCCAATAAACCTTATTCATGAAAGAGAATATGAAATCGCGGGTCCATCACCGAGAACCTATTCTAAAAATACAGAGGTTGATTTCAGCAGACGAAAATCGGGAACGAAATCCAAAATACTGATGATTTCGGTTTTCCCCCCTGGAGTATTTCCTATCGAGCCCGGCCATAAAGCACTAACAACGATAAAACATGATATGAAAGAGATTCATGGAGAAGGATATTAAAACTTGGGATCTTACTAGAGAAAATGCAAACAAGTGCATATGGAATTACAACGAAACTTACTCATTCACAGGAGATTACATTTTCTGTGCCTTTGGAGTCACAGTTAACGGAGGTGAGTACGGCACTCAACCCCAGCAGCAGGGGCTGCGGGACGTCGGGCGGGAGTCTCTTAACGGTAGCTGTTTGGGCAGCGAGTCATCTCACCCATTGCTGTCACTCATTTCAAACAAACTGATTTGGTCGCAAAGCAATGCTGAACTTCACACGCTCGGAAAATGAGACAGTTATTCGCTAATTCGAAGTCACTTGAAATGAACCACGTTAGATTTGAAAACCAGAATCCAAAAACCACTTCGAAAGAAAATGGTGAATTCCGTGGGGATATAGAAATTACTCTGACACTTAGGCGTTATACTTCTCAGTGTATTCTAAACAAACAAATGCAGAACCCTTTTCAGAGTAAACCGCCATCAGTTTATTAAATCACCTTAATACACAAAACTGTATTTCCAGTCGCCTTCAAAGTAATCGTCGCTTCTGAGACCGGGAGGAGAGAGAGTTATAATAGGAGAGGATTAGGACTGGCAGGATCAAACGGAGACCCGGTGCCAGTGTTTACCTGCTTTGGACGGAATACGGCAAGGGAACCGCGGTTCAACGTACCTCCTGACGGACGGAGTAATCCACTCGATGTGCTCTCCTCAAACCACCCAATCGGAGATCGTATAACCGCTGAAAATTTTTCACCATCGCCGGGACTCTAAACCCGGGCTTTCCGCGCAGGACGACAAACAAACTCCGTGCTAGCCAGACCCCCCAAAACCAATCAAATAATCGCACTGATTTACATTTTGCAAAGAAAACAGGGCATGAAGTCAAAAAACCACACGAACAAACAAATAGAGGAGAACGCTTTGTAATTATTCATTGGAACAAGATGCATTGCATGCGCCATATTTACGACACAATATTTAAAAACAAAGAGACATGATTGAATCATTTACCAATGGAAGCCCGAGTAGAGAAAGTATTCCATTCATGAGGATATATTAAATACTTAGCAAGGGATATTTAACGGAATTTTCGCCGGAAAATGCCGCCCGAGAATCCTCAAAGCCCGTGAAGCGACGGTCCCCACGCTCAAGACGATCGCCGATGGAGGATGCGGCCCGCAGTCGGCGCACCGGCCCGCGACCGCTGCCGACCCATTCCGCGTTCACGGCGCGTTCACGACCCATTCCACGTTCAGGTCTCCTGAGCGACGCACAACTCTGTGTGAGCGGCCGATTGCCGCTCCTCAAGCGACGGGCACTTATTCATTTCGTGCGCTCACGTGAGAGAAGAGATGTGAGCGTCAGCGGTGGAATATCGTACACAACTGGACGGAAGTAAAAGACCGGAGGAGTCCGACGGCGAGCAGAGAGCAGCATAGAATCATCATCATCTTCTAAAGGCTAACAACTGCAGCCAGGTGTCCCTGCGTAAAGCAGCTCTCTTCAAATCAGCATATGTTTTTACTCCCAACGTACTTCGTACATCATCTAGGAACTTCTTTCTTGGCCTTCCTCTGCTTCTCTTGCCGAACACCTTTCCCTCCATTATGTTTTCTAAACAATTATTACGTCGAAGAACATGACCAATGAATTTAACCTTCCTTTGCTCCATCTCTTTTATCAGTCTTCTTTCTTCTTCTATTTCTCTCAGCACCTCTTCATTGCTCTTTCTGTCAGTCCATCTTGTTTTTGTCATCCTCCTCCATATCCAAATTTCCACAGCTTCCAACCGCGACTTTTCCATCTTTCTCAATGTCCAGCTTTCACTGCCATATAACATTGTGCTCCATACAAACGCATTCGCAAACGATTGCCTTATTTCTGCTTTAATGTGGCTATTTCCTATAATATGTTTTTATTTTCATATGCCTTCCTTGTCAAGGCTATCCTTCTTTTTACTGCAGAGGTGCTTCTGTAATCTCTTGACATTATGCTCCCAAGGTAGCGGAACTCTTCAAAAAATAGCGGCATAGAAATCTCTCCGCAAAGAGAAGAGCGTCTTCAAATATGCGACTCACATCCCTTCCACAAATACGATCATTAATGGAGCATTTTATCCACATTATCACTTCATCACCCACTCATTCCTAGAACTATTCATCTCACCTTTTCCGCAAAAAAAACCTCAGGTACTCGATCCCGACAGCATTTTGCCCACTCTCAGCCTTATTCTGACATATCTAAGTTTCGCTGACGCATAATAACAAAACTGTGTAATTATATCATATTTATTCAAATTCCATAATTAAATTTTTAATTTTTATTATTTATTATTATTATTAATAAATTCTTAAAAATTAAATTAAAAAATTGAAGATACCACTACACCGTCAATGGACTCGTGAATGTTGGAATATTTTCCCACTGTCCCACTACAAACTGATTTCACGTAAGTTATTCACCGAGCGTGAATTAATGCATAGATGAACTGCCAAAATTCTTATAGTCTAATGCTGAACTACATCTCGATTAGTGACAGAAGTGAAAACATTAGCGAGATGCATGGGCGAACAGATGGATGCATACGTCTTTCTCCTCATATTTCCCAATCCCAATAAATCCCTATTCCCAATTACGTCACTTTCTGATGTCACATTACATCATCACATTGAAACAGGACATATCGTAGATAAAACATTAAATAAATACACACCAATTCAAATATGATATACAATTGAATGTATTAAAGTAGTGAAAAAGATTTTACATAAATGTAAAATATATAATCACAGCTGACTATAACGGTTTGGTTCTGCTAATCCCATATTATAGGCTCGTCAGCAGGATCAAAATGTTAAATATTAATCACAAAATTTTAAAGTCATATTTAAAATCACAAAAATTAAACAGCGGACATATTTTTATTGTTGTTCATTTTTGTGCAAACAACCAATTTTTAATTTCTCTTTTAACCTCATTTTGGGTATTTAATAATTTCAATCTCTTAGGAAGCTCATTACAAATTTTTGGCACAGCTATTTCCAAATGTCTGTTCCCATGATTAGTGTTGTGTGTTTTTTAACTGCATATTTGATGTTGTCCCTTTTAGCTAATTCACTTTTTCTAATACAATGTATTTTATATACATTACTTAAATAATGTTTTATTATAATGACATATTTGTACAGTTTATCCACTGTTATTATGCTCACTTTTTACATATTTCATCTGAATTGAAATTTATTTCATTATCTAGCAAACGTTTTGCCATTTTTTCAGAAATTTCATTTGTTTCGTTTTTATTATACTGCTATTGGTCATTCCACAAGATCCCCAAACCGTTATCCCGTATCTAAGGACACTCTCGATTAAAGTCAGATATATGTATGATTTTCATCATTGATAGATTCATAAACCTATTCATATAACTGAATTTGCAAAGAATATAATTTAATTTGTTGTTAATATTAGGTAGATGAGCACTAAAATTGATATTTTGGTCCACAATAACACCTAAGTAGTCGTATCTATCAACCTGTTCAAGTAATGGCCATTGACATTAATTTTATTTTGAAATGTAAGCCTGCATGTGAGAGTGCCCGTATTCTCAATATTCTTATATCACATACCTCGTGCTTAACATAAATGACCTTTGTTTTACCTTCATTGACAATTAGCTCATTAACACGCGCCCAATTGATGGCAGGAGTCCTCCTAATACCCCTGCTCTGTCACAAGCCCCCGCCACGGGACATTTATCAATGAAATTTTCATAATACCTAAACGTTTGTCACACATTATTTTCACACTTTTCGGTAATCTCTCTAACTCCTCTCCCCCTCAAAAAACCTCAAATGCAAGCTCGTTGCCCGTCTTCCATCTTTCCTCACCTTTCATAATTGTGAGCCAGCCAAAGGTCAACTCTTGGAATGGATTCTCGCCTTCCGAGACTCTGATGACGCCAATCCCGAACGAAGGTAGATTCCCCTTAAACTCGCCTCACCATGCATTTTATTCGCTGAATAATTTAAGAAAAGTACATTTGCACGCTCGAGAGCAAAATTGAAGAGTGTCATAAACGAGCGAATACAAATATGGAACGCCAAAAATCAAAGCGACACATATCCCCCTAGCGGGCTGTTTACGGAAGTGTTCCAATCGACACAGTCAAACATATCACGAAAGAAAAACGACAACAGTGCAGGAGATAGGAATGAAAAAAAATTGATAAGCGGGGATTTTTTTAAGGCTTTAACAAATAAGGATGAAAAAAGAATAAATATCCAAGTTCTTATCCAACTTCCAAAAGTTGCCGTGGAAGAGAAAGCGGAGAGAATACTATACACTTCCGTAAAAACTTGTTAATACGATAAATTGCAATATTTCGAGTCAATTATTCATTGCATCCATCCTTAATTATAAACATCTTTAATCTTTTAGACTAAAGAGGTCAGCCTTAGCGACGAATAACTTAGCTATACAATAAATAGTAATAATTTGCTAGTCAAATGCCAAGCGTCAAAACCACGAGGCGACCTGTCCTAGATGCTCATGTTTTGACGGCGTACACTTGTATTGAGCATTTTGCTTACGAGATATATTGCAATGGCTAAGAAATAACACATCTATGCAGCTCAGAAGTTGTATGGCACAGAAATGGAATCGAATATTTAAAAAAATGAGCGAAGATTTTTTTTGACAGAGACATTAACGTCCTCAAAGGCTTGTAATGATCATTTAAGCCTTAACAAAGACGTAAAATGCTTTCGTGCAGCAGTGCAGCTGTCAAATAGGGCGGAAACAAAGTTAGTCAAACTTCCAAATAGAATGAGGCCAAAGGATATTGGTGAGATTTATTCTGTATAGATATTAAATTCTTCGTAAATGGCTTCTAGAGCTCCAAAGATAAGGGTTGTAATCCATAATAGAACAGTGAGTGATATAAGGGTTTATATTATACATGGCGGATATCCTCGGAATGGGAAAATAATGTCAAAACATCAAAGTTGGTTGGACTATTACTGAGAGATTAGGGTGAAGCTGGGACACAGAACAGATAAATTGAAAATCCTTTTTTTCGCTCAAGACATGGGAAGACTTCCCATCGCGGATGTGCCCGAGAGCGAGGTGCGCCGCATAAACTAGAATATGAATCAATTTATACATCCAGCTACTATCTCCTACCCTTTATTTTTCCGTATATCTTGACGGATACCTGTTCCACGCCGTGATTTGAATTCTCTCCTAACAGTTCGTTTGCCTCAACATTTTCATGACGAAGAGATGCTTTGACCTCATCTGCCCCCTTCAGTCACAGAGTCTTCCCCGGTCACCAATACGATTACATGGCAGCCTGTATTTGGCAGAAAAGAGTCGAACAAGTTGTGCCATTTCCTAGCATACAGATACTCAAGACGCCACCCTCTGCTGCAGTAATGAGACCCTTTACTGGCCAAACAAAATCCATTCATATCCAGAGAAACATACCAAGAATTGTCCATTTTCAATCAATTCTGATTTTTAAAAATCTCTCTGGCCATCACGACAATCTAATGAGGAAAATTCATCGAGGATCCCATCTTCCTTTCCTATCCCCCTCACTCTGCTGACTTTCAACGAATTTCACTCACGCATTGCCATTCCACGCATTCTCATCGGCATCTCGCAGTGTGCATTTGCAAAAATGCGTCACCAGTGACGCATTTTTCTTCGATAATCCGAATCGCTTTTCTGGATCTTTCCTCCGCCAAATAGGACGGCAGATGATGAAACATTATGCCAGAAGAAAGCGTGTTTTGCTTCGTCGGTCACCCCTCGCTCTCATTGGAGATTATCTTAAACGCATCGGGCGCCACCGTGGGGGAGCGGAGGGAAGACGCGAGAACACAGAACGGGATGAACAACGTAGAGCGGCACTCACTCTTTTTAAGGTAGTTCCGAGCGAAATATCATTTTACCTAGAAATCGATGAATTTGGTCTCATTTTAAAGAAAAATATCTCACCCTTCTAATGACACCAAAAATTTAACCCCTTACCACGTTACTTTCGGAGATATTTGCCAGAAAATACCATCCCTCTTGCATGGGACATGGTACGTGTGTTCACTCCAGAGAGACATAATTTACAACATGAGGAATTTCTAACACTTAGATTTCGTAAAAACAACTAACAGTGTGTAGTTTGGATGTTTTCTCAACTACTTTTGAAAATTAATCATATTGTCACCACAGCAGGTTCTAGGGTATAACAAAAAACCTTCCGTTTTTAAGCAGTTTCAAACGCACCGCGCGAAAAATATTAGTCAAGTTAAAGACTTATTTAGATATTTTCATTTAATTACTTACAATTTCTGTCATATAAAACTATATTATTGCACCATTAATGATGCAATATTTAATTGATGTGTCCTACAGCTGCTGTAATTAAAACATATAATTCGAATATGGTCTCTATTATGACTAGGGAACTATCTCGCTCTGACTACCTTAAGGCCTTCGAGAGGTGAAGAGAACCGAGGGAAGAGAAGTCTGCTCGCTTCCCCAAGAACACGGCTGAGAGGACTCCGGCGAGGCCACGGGAGGAACGCGAGCGGCGGCAGCAAACACAAGAGCGGGTGGAGCACATCATATGCCCATCGCATCATCTTCATCGATTGACGAAATCCAAGCTCCGCTGTGCACGCTAACGACCGAGTGCTCTCTCTCTATCTCTCTCGCTGTCACGTGCAACTTCAATTCATCCATCCATTGTTTGGGACACGAATTTACGACTTACGGTGGAATTCCACTCAAGGAACTGGACGGGAGAGAGGCTATAACAAGTCAATATCACAATGGCAGCTCGAAGACATGATGCAGTGTATGAAACAATAACAAATAAATGTTACTTCACACAATATTAAGTTCCTCGAGGGGGATCGGGTTGGTGTGCTGGTGGCTAGAGTACTCGCCTACCATACGGGCGGCCAGGGTTCAAATCCCTGCAGAAGAGGATGTTTTTCAGATGAAACCCGATCCCTACTTGAGTGTCAAGTACAGTCAAGTACAGTACTCCGTCTGTCGGATGAGACGTTAAACCGTGGTCCCCTTGGCGCCTTTCGTTAAGAGCAGGATAATGCCGACGCCGGGTTTCTATCCACCCTTCCTCCCTTACCTTTCCCCAATGGCGCAAATGACCTTAGCTGTTGGTCGCCGCCCAATATATCCAATCCAATTAGGTTCCTCGAAGATATCTGGTAGATTTCGCATGTAAATATTTAGATCAGAAATGGAAAATAAATTTGGAAGACTCAGATTGTATTTCGAAAATTCGGGAGGAAAAGATTTCACATTTATGGGATGAAAATTAAATAATTGCTACTTCCGACTTCTCCTGAACTGTACGTAGATTCCTCTCGGTTGGGGAGTGAATCTTAGAGACACTTCAATGCTTGGAACACTTAGCACTAATCTTATCCGATGGTATAATTGCGTGCCAGCAAAGCACCCCATTACCTCAAAGGCTCATTTTTGATTAGAGAAACGGAAGTAAAAAATTAGATACACTGAATACATTGATACTAAATTATTGATAATACTCTAATATTAAAGAGCTGCATCATGGTGTAAGGGCTCTAATTTTGCTGGAATATTTTCAGTTAAGCAAATATGTAAGACTGCATAATCAATTTTCCATATAATTTTCGAATTCCCGAAAGCGTTTAACCACTTCTTTACGGAAAGATCAGTTTCCTTGTCACTTTGAGGCTTCCAGATTTTGATACCGAGGAAATCGGTCGGAGAGAGGAATCCCGTCCTACGACTTATAATTAGCAAGTAAGTTTCATCGGCTCTCACCTGGTGGTAATAGGAAAGCGGCGAGTGGTTGTAGTAAGAAGACACGTTGTAGAGCATTGCAGTCCTCCCAACACTGTTGCTTTCCTCCTCCTCCGCCTCGCGCAGTCGAGAAAGTCCCCCGGACGCCTCGACCACCGCCGCCGGTCGCCGACGCAGCACCTCTCGGCGGCGTCAGTTGGACACCGGCCCCTGGCAAAGCCCTCCGCCTCCGACGGCACCCATCTTTACACTTTCGTCACTCGTCGAAACACTCGCAAGATTTCCACACCACACGAAAAGTATCCGAAGACACGAATCCAAAACGACTAAATCGCCCTTCTGCACACTCTGCTGTAGCAACCGAATGCCCTCCAAATGCCCGCCGTCAGTCCGCTCGCTATTCGCTTGCGTTCGGATGATCAAGATCGAGGACCTCGTCGCATGGCCCGTGCGGTGGGCCTCCGCCCGAAAGGGGCTCGTGCAGAAGGGTGCTTGGGTGAGGGAGCGGGAGGGAGGCACACGCTGGAGGGACACGTCGACGAACGCGTCGAATTCGCCGACCCCTGCCTCGCCGGTGGACAGTCGTCAGACGAGACGAGATTGAAAATCTCCCGCGAGTCTGAATGCACCGTGGTCAGCGACACAGCACCGAGTGCTTTCAACTCCGGGTGTGGCGGCGAAGGGGTGCACGAGGAAGAGCACACGAGGAAAGAGGGGTTTGAATGGATGATGACTGGCGCAGCGGGGCTGGAAACAGTCCGTGGCTCGTCCCGAAGGAAAAGGAGCGAACGCTCTCCGCGCTACAGTGTGGACCGTAGCCGGAGGAATTGGCCTCGAAGGGATCTTCTGGTCCAGCAAAAGGCAGAGAGGAGCGAGGAATCGATGCAGACGGTCGGTTGGGACGTCGTCCTGGACGAGATGCACCACGGGAGACGACTGAGGGTGGACTGGAGGGAGGGAGGGGGGGAACGGGGGCGGGGCGCGTGAGGGGGGGAGGGGGCGCGAAGGTGGCGGCGCCCGGTGGCGGACGACCGAAGCATCGTCCCCCGAGCGCATCCCTGCCACCTCCCCGTGACGTCACGAAGGTAGTGGGGTGGGGGGTGAAGAGCAAAAAGCTAAGGGAATGAGGGAGGGATGGAAGGAGGCGTGCGAGGAGAGCGTGTGGAAGGTGTGAGGAGCGGAATGGAATGGAATGGGTGGGTGGGTGGCGGGAGGTGATGGGTGGGCGCTGGATCCAGGGACGTGGAACGGACCGACCAATGGGAGCGCCCGTCCCGTTCGCGTGACGACGCGAGAACGGGTCGGAGGCAGCCAATGGCCTAGCGGCGAGTGTCGCCGCCCCACACGGCAATGGAAGGGGATGATGCCCATTGTGCCCCCGAAAGGGGTTTGGGATTCACTCCATAGGGGTTGCATCTCCTCGGGGAGGGAGGCTGGGAGGGGGAGGGGGGGAGTCGGGCGGCAGGGCGCATGGATGACAAACACTCTGCAACAATTATAATAATGAATGTGAACGTGACATTACACTTCAATCATTCACCTGATTAGTTTCGCCCATGCTTCTTGGGGATTATGTACAATAACCTTGAGCTTCGCCGTCCCATAGTGCCTTTGTTCCGGTTCCACTTTCGCTGAATACACTTAGTCCAATATAATTGCGGTCCTCATGCGCCGCAGCCGCTGCTGAGTGAACAACCGCGATCCACAATGATCACCGTGAACCAGAGGAGAGAGAGACTGTTTTGCATTCCATAGATTCTTTTTTGTTTGATATCAGACACCCGAGCAGAGATCAAATCCCCGTACCAAAAAAAACAATAGGTAGTCTTTGATGACCTTAGGAGGGCATCAGATTTTATCCATAAAATAATTTAATATTTAACATAACCGCAGCGTGAGAGATTGTATGTGCCGCGATGTGCACTCATAGTATACATGGGTGCACATTGCGGCGAGACTAATATCCCCGGAAAGCCTGAGCGTATGCCCGTTATTGCAAATCTCGAGGATCGCCGTGAACTAGAAACACGAGAGTAAGAGGGAGTGGTTATGCTTTAATGAACTCCTTGATCAGTCAAATTTTCGCGGTCTTAATGTCTTGAGTTAAATTGATAGAGAGATCACCGACATTCTACAGGGCATGTATTCCGAGGGCATGGGTTCGGATTACCGCAGAGAACTTTCAGCGCCATCAAATCCTAAAATTGGGATTCACGTGAAGTTCACGCACAGAACTGATTCCACCGAACAGAAATACAACTTTGGAACTTTCGGTACCTTCCTTGAAGGCGTGGCTAATACCGTCACCGGGATTTTCCCAAACCTTCCTCAATCTGCAGAATGATTCTCCCTCACCAGCCTAGAGCATATATTACACACAGAATATCAAATTACTGACTGTAGAATCGGTGAAATACTTTGTAGATTAACTAATAATCTATCGCTGGGTAAACATATTCGGAAAAGCTAAATCGTAAATAGGGGATGCGTTTAAAGAGTACTTGGAAAGTGCGGAGATAAAGACAGAGAAATCAGCTACTTCTCCCTTGTTAGACCCAGATTAGATTACGCTGGCGGTATTTGTGGTCCTCGTGCGGTAGGCTTAAAAACAGAGAACGCGAGCAGAGAAGATCGGCAAGATGCGTGAAAGGCCGTTATGATTGTCTCGTTAGTATAACTAACCTCTTGCAACAACTTAGATGGGAATCGCTTTCAGACCATCGATTCAAAATTACACTTAACCATTAAAATGTTAATTAAAAAAAAAATTTCCGTCGTAGTTATTGCATGTCTTACAAACTCCAACATACTACGGTAGACCAGATCATGGGAATAAAATTACAGAAATACACAGGAGAACAGACAAGTTTAAAATGTTATTCCTGCGGTCGATAACAGATGGCTGCCAATGAAACTTCTAAGTAGGCTCGTCGACTGGTCGTGCAGCTGATTAGTTGATTTTCCCCCTTAATAATCGCTTCTTAATCAGCCACGCAAATCTAACATCTCGTTCTTCAAGATCCCTCCATGACTCTTTAATTTCGTTTACGTGGTCGCATTATGTATAGGTATATTCAATAGTTTCTGTGGAATTGATATCAAACGTTTAGTGTGGTGCATATTGGCGAAGGTTACGATGGGATTAGCTTGCAGGGTAATATACAGATGAACCTGCCCGCCTGCCCTCAAATATTCGAGGAGGCCTCCACTAATCACTACTCACGTTTGCTCAATGCATCTGTACCCCTCGAAGGGAATGGCAAAGGAATTCATATTTTTGAAGCTCGTTTCATCTAACCGTCGTTACGACATCCACTCCCGGATTGTCCTCCAAATTGTTGATGGCCAGCCGATGGTGCGTCACCACGGGTGCATCACAAGAGCGAGCATCCGCAAGTGCCCGTCGCCCTGGCACGAGTTTCATTCGAGGTTGGTTAGCTCCTCGAGCTCATCACGACCGTCAAAATCTCACGGGAAGAGAGGACTCAATTTACAATCTCCTGAAAGGCTCATGGGATACCCCTAGCCAATAATTCCTCATAGTATGTAACGATAAATTAGCCCTTAGCCTCTCGTTTTTATGGCTGTAGAACTTCGCAGGAAATCGCAGATGGTCCACAAATGACAGCAGCGCCTACACATGCCCTCGGGGTTCCGACTCATGTGAGGCCAACTCTACCGTCAGCTGTCAAATGTTACGCCGTCAAGCTGTCACAAGTTGATCATTGAATGCAGTAATACTATATAATATCAAAATCCGTTACATTCACCAAGATAACATATTCAAGCATGAAAAAAATGAGTCACAAAACTTAAAAATAGTGTGGGATCATTCCTCAAAAGAGGAAGCGGGTGAGTTATCTAAAACTAAAGGAATTTATTAATGGTGGGCAAGCATAAAAATTATGAAGGAAAATTTAACTCAATGCCCTTAATGTCCCAGAGCTAAATCACTCTAAAGACACTACTACGCAGAGTAAATAGGAATCTAAATTATTCCCAGACAACGAAAGAACACGGAGTGACTGAATAACAATTTCACAAATTCTTCAGTTACATGCATAGCTATAAATTTGTGATCTTAACATCCCTATTTGTCACTCTAACATTAATGGGACATTTCCCGGTCTTTTGTGCTGGTAAGATGTATTACTGAGTTGTTTTTCATCGCCAATACCATTTTTCGAATAGTTCGATCGATCTGTACCAACTAATTCATGCGGTAGAACAAAGAAATCTTTGGAACCTAATATTTCAAGTGCCATAATAAAACAATTATACATTTTGAAAATTATATGTAATCATCGTTTCAGATGAGGAATAAGAACATTACACACGAATAAATTACAAAACTTCATTTCACTATCATCACTACACCTTCACACACGAGGAAAGCAGGACGGAGATTTCAACGCCCGCATGAGTCGACGCGAGGGACGTTATTTCACTGGCTCGATGAACCCGGAACTGTTTTATTTCCGCTAAATGTGACCGTTCGACCCTAGACCCTGAAGGTTAAGTCACACCAAGATCATAAATGCCGCGTCTCACCTTAAACGGGAGGGTTAGAGAAAGGGAGAAGACATGCTCGTCGACTTTCACAGCCCTCGCTCTCTCGCCACCTCCGATAATAATTGGCCATTATCAGAGGCGGCCGAGGGCTGGTGATTTCAACGACCGCAGCGCCACGGCCTCCCGTTCCGGCTGACTCGGCGATCACGAGTTCGCTCGAGTCCGGTCCGTCCGTGCAAAGGTCCGTCCTTTTGCTTTTGGGCTCTAGTACGGAGTGGATTGGATATTAGGGGAGGTGACCGACGGCTAAGGTCATTTGTGCCATAGGGGATAGGTAAGGGAGGAAGGGTGGATATAAACCCGGCATCGGCATTATCCTGCTCTTAACGAAAGGCGCCAAGGGAACCACGGTTTAATGTCTCATCCGACAGACGCCGTACTGTACTTGAAGTGCCCTGCACAAAACACTCAAGTAGGGACCGGGTTTCCTTTGAAAAACATCCTCCTCTGCAGGGATTTGAACCCTGGCCGCCGCCCAATGCGGTATGCGAGTCCTCTAGCCACCACCAACCCGATCCCCTCTCTAGTCCCGAGTGGTCGAGCACTTTAATTCCCCGATGGCTTTCAAATCTTCAGAGGTAAATTAAAATAAAAAGGAGAACCCATTTCTAATTATGATGGAGTTTTGATCTCAATATCAACATCAACGTATGTACTACCCTCCGAACCGCCGCATGGGCGAGTGGTAGGGGACGTTAGGACACCAGCCGTGTAAAGGATGAGGTTTTGGGAGGTAAAATGGTGACGAGTACTCAAGGGTGTGTTTTGAGTGGAGCTCCAGTTTAATTCTCGCCCGTTAATGTGCATGGAAAGAACGAATATTTGTACTTATCGGTTAGGAAATATATCTCTCTTACTCTATCGCATGTGTCGTAACTAGAGATGTAAATTGGTATCAAAATGATAATCTCTGTGTTAAACGGAGTCTAGTGTGCAGCCTTTGAATCTCTAAGGGCTTCCACATTAGTCCGTCTAAAAGCTAAGAAACACTATATGTTCGCTCGTAGTAGTTTTTAACGAAACGCGCAGCTTTCCTTGGTATTTTGTTTATTTATTGTTTGAATAGTTCTTTATTTATCCTAGTTTATTTAATGCTGTGCCGCATATGTTTTGTATGTGTATTCTCCACGATGTATCTGAAATTAAGAAAATTCCAAGGTAGGTGACAATTTCTGAGGACTTAAGGCTTACTCAACCCACTGTGTATATATGGAGTTGGTGCGATGACTTCCACAGGAAGTGTACTGCGGTTAAGATTTAGTTCTAACCGCCACTTTAGGCACCTTGAATGAACGTTGTTAAGGTACCATGAAAGTACTTCAAAGTCCGCATATTCGCTTATTTTGCGGTATATGACCGCATCGTACACAAATATTCTTAGCTTATTGTTAACTAGAGAACTTGGGTGATTTTTATAAATAATGAATAAGAGAGGGGCGAATACGCTTCCTTGTGGAACACCAGATGTGACTGTAACCATATCAGAGCTGATACCATCATTAACTACTCTTTGTTTGCAATCACTGATTAAGTCTCGTATCCAACTCACAATATTTTATTAACTACGCATAATTGCAATTGTATATGAGTTTTTTGAGAGGAACCTTGTCGAATGTTTTTTTCAAATCAAGGAATATCGTGGCAACTTGCATTTCACCTGATTTTCGGATGTCATGAAGGAAGAGCGCAAGCTGTGTTTTGAAAAATCTACCCTCTCAGAAGCCGTGTTGACTGCTATGTAAGAAGTGTCAATTATCTAGGAAGGTCATAATATTTCTTACAACAATGTTTTCGAGAGTCTTGCATAAAAACGATGTTAACGGCAGAGACCGGTAATTTCCTGGAATATTTCTGCTTCCTTTTAATAAATAATGGTCTGACGTTGGCTATTTTCCAATCTAGGTTAACCTTGACTTCGAATAACGAATTGAGAAATATGATTTATATAAATGGTGCAATCTGTGGTACTAACCCCTTGATCACTTGTACAGATATCCCTTTTGGTCCTGAGGACTTGTAGTTGAACGCAGTTGTCCAGCTATTTCATCATTTTGAATAATTATCTCAGCCATCGGTTCATTAATGTTAGGCAAGTCTGAATTATGTGATGTGCTATCCTTTATGGATGCACTTTCGAAGTACTAGTTTTATAGGTTGGCTTTGTCGATTCTGCAGGCGACTACTTTTCCGGCATCTTCCAATAAAGACTCAACCGTCGTCTAGACTTCGCGTTGACGTCCTTCATAATCTTCTTGATGTTTTCCACCCTCGTTCTTCCTCGGATAAAAATAGTCTCCGCTCACTTCTCCACCCACATGTTTTCAAGCAGCTGCTACGTCGCGAAAGGTCTTTTCTTTCCCTTTCATTTTGATCGTTGCAAAATCATTTCATCTCTTCTTCCCAGAAATTCCATGAGACAAGTTTGCTCTCCAACTCCTCGCAGAATTTCTTCGGCGGTGATTCTATCCGCTCATTTTGCGATTGTCTGACCAGAACATTTATTTCCGGCATTTAATAGCCATTACATCATCCTGATAGCGAAGTGTATCTGTTACGTGTGCTGAAGGTGGGCGTGGTAGGTAGTATAGCATGGGCGTGGGGCGCCGCACGCGTGCGATGGACACGGGACGAAGCATAAAGGGGTCAGGGTGGGAGGGTGGGTGGGAATGAGGGGGTGGGTCGGAAGGGGTGCGGGAAGCGCAGCAGTGTATGTGGGGGCGGGGGACGGACTGATGAAAGAGAGGGCCTGGCGCCGGACGGTCGCGGGAAGAGGCGACGCGGACGCCGCCCGGTGGAAGAGCAGGTAGGGGTGGGAACAAATGACGGCTGGCGAGCGCCCCCTTGAGGGGCTGAAAGTATGGTAGCTCCGGGTTCGCAATGGAGCGGAGGGGTATTCAGAAAAGTTTGGGCAGAAGCATTTAGAGGATACGGAGGGCATGCACCGTCGTCATGACAATGGCGGGGAAACATTAGACGCGATGTGAGGAGGAGGGCGAGACGGGGGCGAGTGTTTTGGGGGATGGGAGGGGCGGAGGTGAGGGCGAGGACAAAGGCTGTGGAGGCTGGGAAGATTTATCAAACCTCCCGCATAAGTCTCCTCGCCCTGAGCGATGCTGCTGCTGCCCCCATGTGCGTGTTGCGGCGGGCCGACGGGAGCGACGCTTTTCCCGCACCATTCTTCTCCTCCGAGTGAGGCCAGAGGTGGCAATAGGGGTGGGGGGGGGGTGAGGGGGAGGAAAAAAATTGGTAAATTGGAAAAGTATTTCCACTACACATTTAAACATACATTTTCTTAGAAACTTTCAAACATATACAAAAATTATTATTCATTATGTATAATTTTATTACTTTATCGATTTATTTGGGTATTCTACTGATAAAAGGTAGGTTTTGTTGAAAGTCGGAAAATCTCGTCCCGTTATCAACACTTTCAGGGTCCTATCTCTCTCCAATATTTTCTCTCACCTCAGCATACGATCTATCCTTCTCTATGCCGTCCCTATAACCTATTCTCCTTCTTTTCCTTTCCCGCTTGTCCAATATCCTTCCCTCTGACACACATTTCAGCAAACCATCCCGGACCCAACCCATTATTACCTACTCTAGCAATCTACCCTGCCCATCCCGGATTTCATTCAAAAGTTTCCTTTCCTCGCCCACCGTACGAAGCACTTCCTCGCTGTTCTTACTTTTCTACCCTCCGCACCTTCTCCATCCTTCTCCACACCCACATCTCAAATCCCAGGAGCGTATTCTCTTCCTCCTTCCTCAGGGTCCACGTTTCCACCACAGACAATGCTACACTCTACATCAAGCTCTTCACCAGCCTCTTCTTCACATCTTTACCCAAGGTCCCCGTTACCAGCTCCCTTCTATTACTAAACGCCTCCTTAGCTAGCGCTATTCTCCTTCTCATTTATTTCCCACTGAGTCCATTCCCTTCTAATACTCTGCGTAAGTAATTAAAATGCTCCACTTGCTCAAGTTTGTGCCCTCCAACTTTTATGACCAGCCTCGCTTTTGGGTCATTTCATTAAAAATGATCAAAGTTAGACTTTAATCGTACGATATTTATAGCAACTGTAAAACAACAGAAAATTTAATGCAATTAATGCGGTAACTACCGTTCTGATGAATTCTACTATAGTTTGGTGACACGAAAAAATCCGTGAGCCAACCATACAATTATACTTCAATTTTCTTATTCATTACAACTGCTATAAAGCTTGTACTAGAAACGTCTTCAACTTCAACTTTTTACAGTAAGCTGTGCCTCTGAATATCTTTCTAATATGTAAACCACAAGTTTAATAGCTCCTCTCACGGAGTATTATAAATTCAAAAAATGGTTTATTTAGAGCGTCATGCTAGTTTACAACTGCCATATTTCTCCCACAAGTAGATTCTTGAACTCAAAATTTTTACCCTTAAATAATACTTTTAATGTCTTTATACCTTCTCTACACATATTTTGAACAGCTCCCCTAACGGACAATCGCACTTAACTGCCAATACACGTGAGTAAACGTGAGGAAAAAGTTGATTTTTTTTATAAACGGCCATGCGACCAATTAAAACTTTCAATAGATCATTCCATTTGGAATGACCCCTTTCTTAGTCCAAGTGAATCTAATTAATTTTATATCTTATGCATTATCTTCATTTTGGACTACCCGCAGTGAAAGTCTAAACCATCTACTAAAGCTAGCAGTCCATTCAAAGATCCACCAACCAATGCCTGATCATCCGCGAATCTCATTTAGCACTTTATCAGCCGCCCTTTGACTCCCACATCAAAAGCCTCAAATTCTAGTTCCTCAACATTAATGTTGATTCGCAATATCTTCAAAATAAATCATTTGGTAATCAGTGGCAACATCTACAGCTTTAAATCTTAAAACGGCGAATTCGAGTAGTTAAGGTCCACGACTTCCAACGGTATTCTCAAGCACCACTGCGCGGAGCCGAACCTCAGCGCGCGGTCGAAAAATCCAATTTACATTCGGCATCGCGACCATTTTACCAAGATTTTTACAAAATAACATTCAAATATGTTTACCTAATCCTCTGATGAAGTTTTTCGGTGAGCATATTTCGTCAACCGAAGATAATGGCTAATTTACGTAAACTTTTGCCTGAAAAAGCGTCCTCCATTTTGTCACGTAATAAAACACAAATACCAACAAAAATATCTGACACTTATGCAAAGTATAGGTAAATTATTATACTGACAGATGGAAATGTTTTTATTTCTTAAAAATCCTTCCACTTCTCCGCCTTCCCCGTAACTTTGAAGACTTTCGAAGATAAATGTAAACGGTCGTTTTCTTGGAAATTACGTCCTGTTTAGGCATCCGTATCTTAAGTAGCAGCTCAGACTTAAGACACATGGCTTACCATTTGATAATCAGCGATCATTTGTGAGCATATGTGCCAAGATTCAAGTCCTTACCTCAAAAAAAGCCATTTTGGATTTTTTTGGCTTATTTCGATTTCTGACACCAGTGCAGCGTTTTGTGCGTTAGTGTCTCACCCACGCGGGTGCTTTTCCCGTGCACTGTAAAGCGAGGAGTAATTGCACGTACTAATGCACTATGGATTAATTTTACCGCAATTGGTTGTCCGATACACCCGAATGTTGGCATTTGAGGGTTTTGCGATACGAGATCTCAATAGGGGGAGAGAGGCCCCACATCCGCGAAAAATCTGTTTCTTGCAGAAATATTAGAGCCACACTACCCAATTGAATTGCATAGACGTCTCCTTCGGTTACTAAAGCTTGGATAGGAGAGGCCACTCATTGATTCGTTTATTTTACTTTTTTCCGATTCTCCGCAGAAGACCTTCGCAACGACGCGACGATTAGTTCAGCACACGATCACCAAAAACAATCATTCTCTTTTTTATTTTCGAGTAATAGTATTTAGGCCATCATTAATGAAATGTTGTAAATTTATAATAAAATTCATTAACGGTTGATAAAATTGTACTATATAATTTCAAAATTCCATTTAATTTATAAAACAAACGATAATTTATAATTACTGGAAATTTACAGTGTACCGAACAAAGCTCGATCCTCCGTTACTTGTTCTTATGCTAAGAAATCACAATGAGTGGCGTTGGTCGAAAGACGTAGAGGATGTGCAGACGAATGGATAAGGGTGAGGAGGGATAGGGGAGGAGTGGTAGGCAGCAAAAGAAGAGAATTTATACATCTATAACAACATACTACCCCGCAAGCCGCCGCTTGGGCGTGTGGCAGGGGGTGTTAGGACACCAGCCGTGTAAAGGTGTACGTTTTTTGGAGATGAAATGGAGACATATATTATTGGCGTCTATTTGGAGGAGCTTCATTTTTATTGTGGTCGCTTATTGTGCGCGGAAAGAACGAGTTCTTGTACCTATCTGTTCGGTAGAGTATCTCTCTTATTTTATCGCATCTGTCAGACCTAGAAATGTAGTGAGGCATCATGATTATATTCTGTGTCGCTCTGAAAAATATCAGTTCTGAATATCTCAAGCAGCCTGAGCCTAGCGCGCAGCCTCCGAGTCTCTAGGGGCTCCCACCTTAATCCCTCTAACAGTTGTGTAACACTATATGTTCGTTGTTAGCAGTTTTTAACGAAGCGCGATGTTTTACTTTGTATTTTGTTAATTTTTTTGAATAAAGCTTTATGACCAGTGTCCCAAATGCTCGCGGTGTATTCAAGATGAGGCCTAACCAGAGCGAAGTAGCATCTCTCTTTTACTTTTTCGTCCGAGGACCTTCCGATTATACGCTTAACAAAACCTAATTTCTTTAATGCTATTCCGCATATGATTTTTATGTGTTCCCCACGATATATCTGAAGTTAAGGTAATTCCAAGATATTCTACTGTATTTGAAGATTTTATGTTCCCTCCACCCACGGTGTAGATAGTTAGGGCATTTGTGTGATGACTTTCGTAGGAAGTGGACTGTGGAAAACGATGGGAGGCCACTGTGAGGAAGATGACGACTCACTTCGGAGCCGCTTCAGACCTTAGGCAATGAATCTTTAAATCTAAATTTAGCCACAAGAATACTGAACTATAATTCAGGTAAATTGTTGTCCAATACAAAGGTTATCAGTCACAAACACTGATAGCCATTAGATTAACAATATCGCCTACAGCATCCCCAAACCTTTCAATGGAGACCACTACAACTTTCACATGCCAAATTTTTTGGAGGTAATTGACAACACCGGCCTAAGGAAATAATCATTGCATTTTAGATGATGTGACACCAAACGCAGTGATAACTGGTCAGATGAAATGAGAATCACTACAGAACCCAAGTTTGACCAACATCCAAACTAAGCACGCAAATACAGCCAAAGCAAAGGAATTACAGTCTAACACGTAAAAATGATAGCCAAGATTACTTTTGCAGCTCATAAAAAGCGACAAGGCACGAGACAGGACTCGTATCTTGAAGGGCAGAGCTACGAAAAATAATTTTATTGCCAAAGCACGTCAATAACAGAGAGAGAGGGCAACTTATTACACGGAATCTTCCCTCAGGCGTTTGTCAGTCACTCACATCCCTTTTTTACTCTTCTGGCCCATAAGCCAATGGCCGTATAGCTAAGCACGCAATCGTGGCCCCATAACCGCCCTCTGGGGGGCTCGTAGTGAAATACGCGCAAAGAAATCATGGAGCACAGGCTGAGTAGTAAGGCGGCAACTCTCCTTGCGAGCAAATTTTCTCTACGGAAATTCATTGACTTACTTTTCCAAATTTTCTTCCGAGCCGTCCCCAAGGAGACTGAAACAAAAGTGAAGTCGGGTGCGCAGCGGTGGCACCCTTAACAGGTGCCTTACTCAGTAAGGACTCGACACGGTCGAACCTCGGAAAATTCGTTGAAGAGATGTCTTTGCCCCCGAAAAATCTTAATTTTTGTAATTCCCAATTTGAAATTCCCATGAAAGTCAAAATATCGTCACTATCAAGGCTCGGTAATTTCGAGGCCATACGGAAAAGTTACCCCGGCATCTAGGAACGGAGAACCCAGCTAAATGGGGATTAATGAAAAGCCCAGGTGAAGGCCATCCAGTCACGAAAAGAACACGCTGATGAGTAACATCCGTCAGAGTATCACTCGGCGGTAAAATCTACCTAAAACAGACTCGAAGGAATTATTTGAGTCTCACTATGCCAGTCGATAAACCGCGGGCCCCGAATGAAGACACTATAAAAAAACTGAATCATTACTGAGAGCACTAATTACTTTTTAATTCACAATTGTCACGAGGGAGCCAGCCTGGAGTAGAGCCAGAAAAAGTTAGAAAGAAAGTCACTAATATCACGTTTCGAAACTTTTCTAAAAAATCACACCATTTCCCAACGTTTTGTAACACCACAACCAACTTCTCTTCCCATCAAACCACCGAAGGATTGATTGAAGAAAGTGCAGTTGATAACTATGTTAAATTATAATACAGAGCGATCCAAAATGTCCCCATTAATGCGAAGGAAAAAAGACTCCCATGTCTGCTTTTCGGTCATCAAGGTGGCCATCGACAGGGAGTTCTTAATTGGGGTTCTATCCTCGTTTTCACTCGGAGTTTATCTGTGAAGTGTTTTCACTTCCAGTGTCAGCCTTGGGCTACACGCATTTGTTCACCAGATTCAAAGCTGTTTCACCCTGCCCATGATGGTCATCTAGAAGAGCTGAATGCATACATATAGGAGTCCAAGTACCTTCCCACACCCTACTATCATTGGTTCCTCACCCCTCTCCTCCTTTCTTCAATTTTCGTATTTATAGAACGTCAGTCCTCGCAATTTTTCACTATCAACCGCGTGTTTTAAGTGTATTTTCCCTTCAGTTCGCTGAAGAGGGCCACCATGTGGCCGACATACGCGTATACGACGCACACCCTCGTCTTTTCCTGTGTCATTCCTTTGACCAAGCTCATCTCGAGCCTGGTTCTCCCAGAAGTTGGACCCTGTTGAATGTGTGAGTAAGTGAGTGATTTTGTGAGTGCTTGAGAGAGTGATTGCTCTGTGTGTTTGTGATCATAACTCAGGCATCATTAACGGGGTCTCTAAAGCCCTGTGAAGGATTCCAATTGGGTTTAGTGTCTGTGAATGGTCACTGGCGAGGAATTAACGTTCCCGTAAACCTTCACCAGGGTATTCTGATTGAGAGGATGTGATTGGTCACTGACGCTACGGTCAAACCAACAAAGTAAATATTTTCTGTTCTATCCTTTGACGAGTGGTGCCAATAGTTACGGCCATTGGAGAAATATTCTCACCCTTTTTTGTCAAGTATACCTTTGTTTCTACGGACAATTTGGATTTCTCTTCCACCACGAGAGGAGCGCAGAGAAGAGTGCCACTCCGCATCGTATCTTTGCTTTCCTCATCACTGAGGGTGCGGCAAAAGGAGTCGAGGATAACATTTTATCGACGCAGGGAGTAAAAGGGAAGCCAAAAAGGAATCCTTCGCAGAGAGGAAAGGAACGCGTACGACGGATTCGTCGGAGGGAAGCGGAGGGGGCGAGAGTGGATGTGGAGAGGAGAGGGATTGAGAGGGGAGGGAATGGACGCAGCTCGCTGTTCCAGGACGCAAAAGGGAGAGAGAGAGAGAGAGAGGGAATTGAAATAAAGTGAAAAAACAAAAGAGGGAGCAGAGGTGAGGGAAGGGAGCGGGGGTTGGAGAGAGGATGGGGGATGGGAGGAGGGCCCTTTCAGAAATCCGGCCGACCTGTCTCTCTCTCTCTCTCTTTCGCTCGGCGACTATCGGATTTCAAGCCAGAGCGCCCCCCAAAGGCATATCGGGAAAACAAAGGCATTTCCACGCACTCGGGGCTCCCATCTCTTCCACACCCTCCCCACTCTTAACCATCGCGAGCGCCCCTTTCCCCCTTCTGCTGCCATTCTGGGAGGGGTTAGTGTGTGGGGGTGCATCGGGCGGTAGGTGAGTGGTAGGCAGAATAGAATATAGAATAATATTTTATTATTCCGGGACAAATACTTTCCTTAGGAACACAAATTTTGAATACATTGTTTTGGAGTCAAATAATTAATTCCATTATAGGTTACTGATGAACAACAATACTTGATGCCCCTATTTTACAAAAATTACCACAGGAATTCAAAGTAAATCATTCAAAACAACAACAAAAAATATTTATATGAATGTTACACAAGATAACACACTCATTAATACAGTTGAAATAACATTTTGTAAATCTCATTTTTATATTTGGTACTGGTTTTACATTTTATAATTTACTCAGGTTAGTGATTCCACATGTCACCGTAGGGAAGGGAAAGAAAACAACGGACTAAGTGACGGACGGTGTGCCTCCCACCACGGTTCCGCGCGTGCGTTGAGAGAGCGAGCGGGCCAAAAGGCGCCGCCGTTGCTCGCACGCCGCACCCTCTGCACCCAACTGCGCGAGAAAAGAAGATAACAAAACATTTTTTTTAAACCCTTTGTCCTTTCGTTGACTCGGCATTGTGGGGAAATAAAAATAATCCAGGTTTCTAATCCGTCTCCAAAATATAATTATCCATAAAAGTGCAAAGTATAACCAACAGGCAGAAACAGGGTCAAGAATATCTTAGTCTTCAATGACTGTGTCGGGAAGAGGGAAGATGACCAAATAAATAAGATCTCTCACCTCTTATCGACGTTTCGCAAAATTATACTCGCACATTCAGGGCTTGAGGTAACAATCAATTTGAGAATTCAATGTACGCGGAAATCACACCGTAAGCTTGCTATGGATAATGAAATGGAAACCCGATAGCGTGATATTATAGATAATACTTTCGTTATCCACAGAAAATGTTCGGTATAATGCCGACATTTTCTGCATAGGTATTCATATTAATTTTCACCTCAGGTCTTAATGATGTATGCATAATTTTGCGAAACAATGGCGAGAGGTACACGACCTTGTTTTATTGATGATCAACCCTCCCAAAACCGCTTTTGAAGATAATTTAGTGACCAAAACCCAGCTTCCGTAAAAGAAAATTATAATGCGATGGAATTTCAAAGGATAATGTCACAATTCCTTCTCCAAAGAGACGATCGTTCGGGTGGAGAAAATTGAAAGGCTTAAAAAGCATACAAGACGAAATAGAAACTTGCCTTCGCTCATCATTATTGGTCGTTCAATTCTAAGATTGGTTGACTGCAGACCTCAACCCTTCCCTAGGTAACGCTGGGTCTCTCACTTCTTGGTATCTCTTCCTATGTGCTTTCCTCTTTATTTGGTCCATGGACTTATTCCTGAGTCTTCCTCTGGGGGCTTTTCCATCTAATTAGCCTTCCAATATGTTCTTAACTCAATTATGCTCCACTCACAACACTTAAAAAACATCCCTTCACAACTTCACGTCTCAGGAGCCTTCTTCTTCAACCTTTGCACGGCTGGTATCTCAACACCCCGCGCAGTGGCTTGCAGTGTTTATGCGACGCAGGTGAACCTCGACGCTCAGAAGAGCTGATGATTAACACCAGAGTTTCGCATCCTAATCACAAATAGTCAAAGTTTTCACCTTTTTTCAGGGATTCACTTTCTCGGAGCACGCATTGAGCAAGAATTTTCATCCAACACAAATTTACGGTAGTCTTTGCGCCGCTTAGGAAATCAATTACAACTTTCCAGCGGTTATACCACAGTGAATATTAATTTATCAAAGAGATATCACTCTGTTTTCGTCCTGATGAGATATATTCAGCGAAATACATGTATGATTTCAAAAGGCTCATGCCGGAAAGTATAATGATGGAGAAGTTCACGGTTGGTGGAAGATGCAGAATGAAGCGAGTTGGGGGATGTCGTGCCTTTGGGATAGGCTTAAATGACGCGTTATAATCTCCGGGTCGCCGCGAGGGGGCGATGCAGGGGGTGTCAAAGATCCAAATTCAAATACATAGGCCCCGCATAAATTTCAACGGAGTCACCCGCTAGAGGCCACGTCGTTGTGTGAAATTCACAGAGGTAACAAAAGTGTGATTTTCACGCAATCGTCACGAGCCATTGTTTGCCATGAAGAGTGAACGACGGAATTTGGAGACGCAATACGGTCGGGGAGAAAAGTGAATTGCGAATTGCGTGAATGTTGTCTCTTGCTTCTCTTTTGTTACGAGCATCAATGAAGCGCATGGAGAAGACATTAGTGCAGGCACTCAGTGTCAGTTCGGCAGTGTATGTCTCCTTTTACTTGGTAAACGGCAAGTCACAATGGAAACACTGGTCAGCAAAGTTAAGCATGACTGGGGCTCAGGTTCAATATGGATGTGGGTGATCCTGCCATCCGTTCGAGAGCTGTAGCCACTATCTTCAATTAAGTGGCAAACAGAACAGTGTTGCGAAATGACATTAGCCATCGAAGTACGTTAGACGGAAATAATAAATGATACAACTCTTTTTACTTAGTATTCCCCCTGAGCTTGTGCGACGAACTCACCGACCTCGATAAGTCAATGAATTCATTTATCGCCGACGGAAAGGTTAGGGATAGGCACGGGCGGGCGACGCAACACAAATAATTATCATCTAATGGGGATGGATTCACTGACTCATCTACGTCGGTGAATTCATCGACTCATCGACGTCAGTTAATTCATCGACTCATGGACGATGATGAATTCATCGATGTCGATGATCGATGAAATTCATTGTCATCGACGCGGTTCACCGCAACGCGATGACTAAAATCATCGTCGATGAATTCCATGAATCGACTCATCGCGCAAGCCTAATTCCCCCTAGTACTAGAGAAATAGAGCGAAATAGAATGAACATCCTCTGGCTCATTCTGAGACTCTTCAGATTATAATTATTTCAACCAATACCTGACTGGCTGGCGTGTGGCCTCCGAAACTGTAGCGGACCCCAAAAAACCAAGTTCCATCAGCTTCATTACGCTCTCTGTTTGCTCAAAACATTTCAACGAAGAGAGCGCCCTTCCCAAGCATTTCGTTTACTTCGCAAATTGAGTCTTTCTGTGCAATGGTCGCAGATAATCGCTAGGCAATGAAGATGTGGCAGAAATCAGAACAAACCATTTCTCTTTCACCTATTCATCCGAGGGCCTGAATTTTATACGCTTGATAAACATGAGTCTCTAGAATGCAGGGCCCAATGTTGAAGAGGAAGATAGTGGGGAAACCACGGAAGGATGATGAAAGGAGATGAAATCAGAGGCGGCACTATGCGAAGCGAGACACGAAAGCACGTAGCCAGGAAGGGAGGGGACTTATGATGAGCTACAGTTCCCTTGGTATAAGGGAAAATGTAAATTTTGCACCAAAATAATAAAAAGCGGGTTTTTTCACACTTTCAAACCCACGATAACAATATTTTTTTCAATCAAGGTTCAATTTTACCTTATCAATTGAGGCAGTTATGAAAAGAATTCCATAATTTAACTATAGCAACGAATCAAAGTGTACTAAGAGATGACCCCCAACCCTCCCTCGGCTTTGGACTCAGCTTCCCCTCAAAACAAAGTCCTGGCAAAGTCACCGGAAACTTGAACTCCAGCGCACTTATGATTCATTCTGTTCGTGTATCGGTTTGGAGTGGACGAAACAAATGTAAAAGTGAAAAATCCTGGCCCAAAAATGTTCAGCAAGGATTCGAGTGGAGGGCGTTCTTCGGAGGAGGAAACGCTACAAGGGAAAAGCCAACCTCTCCCTGAGGTCTGGGGAGGAAGAGAATGGTCGGTGGCAGGGTGGTCAATGCCTTAGGGAGAGATATCCAGTGGAATACGCTGTCCATCCAGGATGAGGTGAGGAAGCGAAAGTAATTTTAGGAGCATTAAAGAACATTAAAAGCAGTGTGGTCGGAAGCGAACGTAGGCGATCTAAGGTAAGTCCCGAGGGAGATAGGTCACTTTCGCCCAAACCCCATTGCCGGAGCTGTTCGTGTAATAGACTCCTCGTCCAGGTGAGAAAAAGGTTTCTGCGCACGGGACAAGAGCTTCCAAACAAGCTGGTAGCTACAGATAACCTAAAAGCCCATCCATCCATAGCATTTCGATTTTCCGGGCTAATTATCAGCGGGGAGAAGTACACTTTTGCGGTAGTGAAACATGGGTATGTCAGGATAGACATGAGAGTAGGCTAAACACGAAAGGAGTGTGCTTCGTTGATTTGGCCACGTTGAGAGAATGGATGGGAGTCGAATGACGAAAAAGATATATAAGAGTGAAATGAATGGCGCGAGAGGTAGAGATAGGCCGAGAAAGTTGTGGTTGAATGTGGTTGAGGAAAGTCTTAGGAGGAGGAATATTAGGAGTCTTAAAAACAGGAGGGTGTGTATGAAGCAGTATATGGGGGTAAATGAGGCAAAAGAGGTTTGCAAGGATAAGTCAGTATGGAGAAAATTATTGAAGCAGAGTTAGGTGTACAATTATGTATTTATGAGTGAAACTTTGTGACTGTTCCAACCCCGGAAGGGAACGGCGTGATTGGTAAACGTATGTATATAATTACCAGCGGATGATGAGTCGGTCAAGATAATACCCCTTGGGTGGTACGGCTCTAATCTACCGACCGCCATCATCAGGCACTGACTGGATTGGATATTTGGGGAGGCGACCGACGGCTAAGGTCATTTGCGCCATAGGGGATAGGTAAGGGAGGAAGGGAGGATAGAAACCCGGCGTCGGCGTTAGCCTGCTCTTAACGAAAGGCGCCAAGGGGACCACGGCTTAACGTCTCATCCGACAGACGGAGTACTCAACTTGAAGTGCCCTCCACAAGGCACTCAAGTAGGGATCGGGTTTCCTCTAAAAAACATCCGCCTCTGCAGGGATTTGAACCCTGGCCGCCCGTGTGGTAGGCGAGTACTCTAGCCACCACACCAACCCGATTCCATCAGGCACTGACCCGTGACCGTCGCGAGGGCACTAACATTGAGAGATGAGACTGAGATGAGGCCGAGAAGGGCGGCATTGGGAGAAGGCGCACAACTGATGGTGGCGCTCCCTCTCTTCCCGCAGCGGAAACAAGCGGACGAGGGCGCCAAAGAAAACGGGGAGGGGGGGAAGATCCCCCCACTCCACCTTCGTTCCACCCCCCGCCGCTCCCACGCGCGCAATTTCGCCACCCCCACTCTCCCTCTCCGCGACACTACAGAACCCCCCATAGCTCTTCCCCGCACGAGATGATGTGCTCCGAGCCATCAACTTCAACCACGCACACACCCACCCCACCCTACCCGCCCCCTTCCCCACTCGTGCGCCTGCGCGAAACACCCCCTCTCCAGGCGCCGTCCACCCAACCCCACCCTTCTCCTGCCTCCCCCCACCCCCACCTCAACCCTCCCCTCATCCATCCCTCTCGCCCGACCAGTAAACTCTCAGCGTTCACGAGTGAGAGGGGGAGAGTCAATCGATTCCACACGCACTTTCCCCTCCCACTTCCCCCAATGGGAACCTCCCCCTTTTGCCCTCCCTCCCTCCTCCCCATCCATCCCCACCCATCCATCTATTCATCCTCTTCCTCTCGTGCGTTCTCGTATTTCTCTGTCGAAGGAGATTCGCGACTCCCAAAATCCTTCGCGTCGGAGTAGAAAAGGAGAAGCAAATCTCCCTCACCTATGGCGTATTTTTCACGCAAATATGCGGTCAAGAGGCGAATCCTAGCGGTCAAATATTAGAAACTATTGCAGCAGAACAGCGGTAAGTACGCACCTTAGGAGGTGGAGATTGTACGCATAAAAATATGCCATAAGGAATGGAAAAGGGAAAAATACGGTAACAATGAAGACCTTAAACCCTTCAGAAGGCGCGTGGGCCACAGGGGTAGCCCACAGTGTTTCATTTGTGTGCCGTTTATCATAGGATGGCATAATCTACTTGTAAGTTTCAGTAGATGCACATTATTATGTCCTCAAAAGTCTCACATGGTCATTTGTAACGAATTGTAGCAGGGTTAGTATTAAATAGCGTGCGAAAGGAAGCCAACGTGACTGGGCCACGAATGTTGCCCACGCGACTAACTCTGTAACCTTTTTCTGTCGGTATTATTATATTATATATTATTTATATGGTATTCATACATTATAATACTATAATCAGTCATATTAAAACTGTTGGATATTTTACATAATTTTTATCACAATGGATGTTTGATTCTCAATATATTTCATGATTTTTCAATGACTTTGGGTTTTGTTCCACCAATGACTATAAATATGTTCCATAGTGAAAAAAACGTAAATAAACGATAGATAATAGTCTAAATTTATTGAATGTAAAAATACTTTACAAAAAATTGAAAATTTTAGTCAGTAAAAAAATTGAATATGGGCCACCGGTGTGGCCCACGCGCCTAATCGTGTAACAAAATTTTACGCGCCCACTGAAGAAATTTAACAAGATGGGAAGACAGTGTAGGCAATCTGCAGTGTACTATTCGAGGGTGAAATCAATAATCAGAGGCTAAAGAGGAAAGGGATGGAAAAGACTCTAGAGCCGGTATGCACTCAGAATAATAATTTAAATGATCCTTCCCAAGCCCGACCTCTATGGTTTTTACATTTCTAAGGATTAAAATTACCTAAAAAGCATCTATCAGTCATCACTTGATTAAGTTAGCAGTCAACACCACTTGTTTTCATTTTTGAACGCTTTTTTCAACAGAAAGAACTAGTGGATTGGAATAAGGTAGAATGTATTCAGTCATAATTTTTTATTGAGCTGTTTAAGAAATGGTCCCATTTTAAAGAAACTAAAGATTAAGTTCAGCAACGGTAAATTCAATGAGATACATAGTGCAGCGCTCAGCGTAAGTCCGGCGACAAGGATCGACGTATGCCATCGCTACGCTTCAGTGCGTACATCTGATTCGGCTTCACTTAATTCGGAACCTTTAAATTTTCTGAGCACCGCATTCGAATAGAAATTAAAAGGCGTTTGCGATTAAATACTTTGCTATCATACAATAGCACAAAGGTACAAATGAGCAAGTTTAATTCGTTTGAAGTTGAATTCGTTAGTTCAATTTCCCAATAAGTATCTCCTCCGATGATTATAAAGAATCATTTCAGCAGTTAGGGACTTTTACTGCTTTATTTCTTCGCGAGATGCATATTTCCTCGCATAAGGGTGCAATTTGACTAGGACACCGCGGACACGCAACCAGTCGCGCAACTGTGGTGTCTTTAAGCCACCAAACCGAGACACCATAGAGACACCAGAATCGCCACATTATCAAAATGGAAGTCGACAAGTTTGCACTTATGCTGTACGTACGAAGTAAAAGAAAGTTAAAAAGAAAAAAGAAACAGTGGAAACAAAGAAACATTTCGTTTTCAAGTCTCTATTGGAATAATCCGGTGATGAACTCTCCCAAATAGATGGTCTACTTTGTATTTCGATAATAAAATGTTCTGTATTCAAATTATCCATCATAGTGTACGCTGCAACTAAACAAACACCTTGACAACAACACTGTACGCGTGTGAATGAGCGCTCCTCGCAACTCACTTCCTTGAACGCGCTTCCGTTTCGTCATCTCCGAGAGACGCACCTCCTCTCCCCCTTCCTACCCTCCTCTTCTCATACCCTCCCCCCTCTCCTCCCTATCATCCCCCTCCCCCCAACGACAGCGTTCGCCCTTTTCCGTTTGTCGCGTAGAGAAACGCTCAGACGACAAATGCCATTTCAAACGCTCATATGTTTCAATTTTGAGTCATGGTCCCTTGTACTGTTCCAGTATTCATTTATTTACAACAGCGCCCCGTTCCATCTTGGCAAGAAATCTTCCGACTTTAAGATGCTAGGGTCAGAAGGTGCCCTGCCAAGGAGAAAAACTAGTTTCGGTTTATAATAAAACGTGAAAATTAAAAGGTATTATTTTTCAAAATGGATACCTTTCACTTCCCAGAGACCTAGTTTGAAAAAATAAAATTCATCCACATTCCCATGTTTCCAAATCCGCACCACAGGCCCTCCTCAAAAGATCGAACGCTTCGATCCTCCTTCCACGACGCCTCTCCGGTACTCGACGATACTCAGATTCCAGCATCGCACGTAAATGCACTCAAAATTTAACCATATTGCTAACAGTGAGAAGGCCGATTATAACAAAGAGCGAGCATTCGTGCTACGATACGTATATTAGTGAACGCATACAGACAAATCTCCATGAAAGAATTTTATCTAATACAGTGGTTCATAACACTTGTATGCCACACAATGGTAAAAATTTTGATATGTTCTCGTATACCTTAAAGAAATATCTCGTACCCCTATAAGCAAATATTTATTTAAGAATAAAAGTATAAGAGACCAAAGTAAATGTACATAATCAATTTTGATAATGTACTCATAAAAAGGAATTTATTTATAAGAAAAAATATTCCATAATTTTTAAAACTGCATAAATTCCACAAAAAAGTACCTAAAATATAAAAAAACAGCTGATATGTTATCTCGAACCCCTGGAATGCTATCTCGTACTCCTAAGGAGGGAAGCGAGCACCAATATTTGGGAAACCCTGATACATGATGTGGGAGGCCCTAATGTTGAAAGACCATGCAGAGGACGTTCTTTAGATTATCGTATTCGATTACTAAGGTTGAATCGCAACAGGATGCGCCTCTACATCCAAGAGTTGTTTCACAACATTGCCAATTATTCCACAATAAAATGTCGGACGACGCCGTGAATCGGTCGCCGTGCTCTAAGGGGCCTCATTCGCGAAGGACTCGGAATTATTGACCCTCGACAGCAGCAGGAGCTGCGGAAAATCTTGGTCGTCGCATTACAAAAGTTTAGTGAAAGTTAAGTCGAGGCTGAGAAGTCACGACCTCTCTTAATCTTTAGAGGTTCGATATTTGCTGTCTCTTCCTAAATAATCCCCACAGGGGCACTTTATTGTTCCACCAATTACAAATCACCCAAACAATGCCCAGGTGATACATCGCAACTCGCATTCTTGGGTCACCGGGAGACGCAGGAGTGAGCGTAACTTGGTGCATCCAAGGGCATTTATGAATATGACCCACGGCCGATGCAACATTTCCCACGATGAGACTACTCCCGAATGAATGCAAGCAGAGCGACCGTTCGAGATACACTCGGTTACGCACGCGGTGCGCCTCTTAACGTTTGCGCACGGTCAAACCGTTAGCCGATTGAAACGGCAGAGTCCATAGAAGCCCCTTGAGGTCTGAAATCAGTTAAATCCAGGAAAAGCCTCCACACATGAGTAAAACACACTTAAGAGTCCTCCAAAAATCCGCAACTTCAATCTTCAAGTACCCATATTCACAACAAAGGCATGGAGACGAAGGAACTTCAGGGAACGGACTACAAGGCGTCTTCTCCTTGTCATTTCGCAACCATAGTGACATGAAAGTGTGCTGGGTTGCCCATTCGAAAGGAGCGGGGAAGTTCGGAAGTGGGGTTCAAAGGAAATCCCTTCCCTTCCATGTGAAAGCTTCAACTTATCCATCGCCTTCCGATGAATAGATGTCTCCCACTCCATGATGAAGGAGAGGAAATCCACAGCAGTGCAGTCCGCCTTACATTAGGTCGCATTTGAGGACATCTGGTTGGCTTCCGCGTTTCTTTGCGTCCATGTGTCTCTCAGTTCAAGACGTTTCGTGCCCATTGAACGACGCATCTTCAAATCGAGTAAGAATTCAAGTTTTGAAATTAACCCTCGGATTTTATCTGAAGATATTTCGTGCAATGTTCATGGAACGTCATCAACATTTAGACAGATAGACGCAAAGGAACCTGGAAGCCAACCAAATGTCATCTCGACTGATTGCAAGGTGGGCAGCACTGAAGGTTGTAACCATGAGCTGAGATAGTAATGAACTAATCGAAAAATATGGCAATTATACAAGCATACCTGCATCAATAACCTATACACGGTCAGCGCCTCAAGAGAAAGCACTTTTACAAATTATGATGACCAAACATGAAAGCAGATTTTGTCAACGAAGAAAGAGAAAAGTTCCAGATTGGACATTTAACTCCGCTCAATTCCGGTTACTTGATCCGAAAAGAGGATCACGATGCATACATCAGAATGCTACTTTGTCACGAAGAAGCATTAATATTGATTTCGGAATTAACTTTAAGAGAGTGAAAACGGGCAGGGTCGTAAGTTGAGCCACAGCAATCACTGCACCATGACGTTGCATTTCGTGAAAACGAACACGATGAATCGGATCACGCGAAGTGCACCTTGACATTGCGAAATTAACAAAAGAAGATCGAATCGAATTAACAAAGAATCTTGTGTGCTTCCTCGAAAGCGGCCATGAGAATAATTGCCCTCATAGACATGTGTTGACTGGAATAAGCCGTGTTCAATAAGTCTAAAGTCATGATCGGATGTACATTAATTGAAAAATTGTAAGAATGGAATTATTGTACGCGTAAATTAACAAAGTGATGCACATTTATCATGTTTATCCGTCCAGAATCAAATAACAGATTATCAATGGTATACATGAAGGGACATACGGGGAAACATATGGTGGCTAAACTAACGAGAAAGTCGCCATCCATTCGCGAATAATAGATGTTCCATATGTTAGTCAAGGCGGTGGGCATAGACGAATAAGATCGATTGTTTCTCCGATGATTAGAGTTAAATATCTGATGGCGATGTACATATATCGGCTAATTATTTTTGAAACCTAAGTTCAAATGGGAACATTTATTATTTCATGTAAAGTGGGAGAGTAATGAGGAGGAGATAACGTTCCCGAGAGAGACAGCGGACATCAATGTCACGTGGTGAAGTGAACCAGAGGTATAGGTAGGAAAGCGGACAGACTTCGATCGGATCTGGTGCCATCTTAGTGGAGAAGTCCTCAGCACCTTCCGACCATCAACAATTACCGAATTTGGACGACATGGTGCCCACTGCCCCCTCACATAAGACACCTGTTGTTTGACTTACGCAATCAACGGGCAACTGCCTCGCATCCTGCACTTCAATATTGGACGTTGGATGCGCTGCCTCGAAGAGATCAGCAATTAAGTTTTGGATGAAGCAGATGATAGCGGAATGGATATGTTGTACATAGTAAAAACAGCTTCTTCAGCCAGTTTTGCTATTGAGAACAGGTGGCGACTTAGTTAGAGAAGGTTGCATCAAATCGGGAATGAATAGTAGGGCAGGATGTCGCCGGGCGTCAGCTGGAACATCCTGATTCCCTCACCATGGGAAGAGCAGTTACGTTTCTCGTGTTACGGACAGGTTGCATGACTTGAAGAGGTATTCGCATGGCAATCAAAAAGAGACGAGAGGGATGTCCGCACATTTTTCTCCACTGTCGCCAAATTCGAGATCCCACGTCCTTCCTTATGGGAAGCCGGTATTTATATAACCAAATTGTACGAATTCCCACCGCCAAATAATATTCATACTTACAAGTACAAACACTTAAAAGGTAAATTTATCGGCTGAAATCAAAATGAAACGCGATAAGGCTCTAATTCCAAGCTGCGCCAATGTATTGAGTGCCAGTGTGTGTGTGTGTCGCATGGAGGGTGGGTGGGGGGTGGGGTGGGGTGGCGAAACTAGTTGCTCGCCCCGTTTATTGACGCTAGATTTTGAGTTAAGCGCAGTGAGAGCGGTGTACAAAGAAATCCACGAGCAAAGAGCAAACCCTTTGTTTGGCTGATTCCACCACGCGCCAAATTCTTGTAACTAAGGGCTCAATGTCTCCTGGCCAATTGGCATGCACAATAATACAAGAATCCAACACTCGAAGAATATTGAACTTTAAGAAAAATAACACAAACAAAACTTTACAGCATCCTATTGGAATCATTTTTTTGTTATTTCCACCAAATTTGCGAATTATCTTTAAAATTAAACTGGGGCTTAAGATAACGTTAGAACAACAACAGAATGATAAACCCTTAAACTATACAAGAACCTCTTATTTTTTGGTAATTAACAAAATATCAAAGGATATTGTTTTGCAGCCTTGGTGAAAGCTAACGATAATTACCAGAATAAGAAAATTATAAAAACGGTTACATTCAACAATAGATTTCATCACACACTTCCACTTTTTCGCGCTTTGCAAGTTCAACCCTTAAGGTATTTTTATGTACATAAAGTGTATGGCATGGAATGGTACATCGCACAGGCATTATAACCGGAAACATCGCTTTCAATTCGATGTTAAACCCCTTAGGACACATTTGAATTTATTTTGAATTTTTTAAAATTATTTTGCCTCGAAGACCTTTAATATACTTCCTATGGCAGTTAAAATGAAAAATATATCAATTCTTATTCCAAGCAAGTTAAAAAATGGCTATTGAAACCAGATGATATTCAAATACTATTTGCAAATGTCCATGAAAGTGTGTGTTTTAAAGGAAAGTATTAAAATTAATTTAAATTGTGGACAGCATCATTTAAAACTGAAACATTTTTATGCTCCCTCGCACGAAATTCTTGGTTACCTTGGACACAGGTTTATAATCTTTGGAGTGATCTAAATTTTCCCAAATGTTTTTGTAAAATTGGAATGTACTGTATTTAAGAAGGAAGTGAATAAATTTTTCTATTTTAAATACTAAAATCTAATATAGGGTCAGATCTATAAATAGGGTAGAGAGAGCCCAAAATCATAATTCTTGTAACAAAAGAAAATATATACACATTCATAATGCTATTCAGAATTGTTTAATGTTAAAAATTTGGCCTTGTACGAGGAAAAACATTTTAATTAGGTTTCTTCTAAAACTATGCAGTTTACCATTAATATTTTGCAGTTGTACATAATATACTTTTATTTTGCACCCAGAATAAGTCAAAGGCATTCAAAAGTGTTTTGTTAATTGTATACGAGTTTGCATAAGCATTAATTGCCAAATATATTATACTGGTTTTACTTATTGTTAAAATTACTAGCCCTGAGGAGGTCAGTAAATTTTGCTCAACGTTATGGCTGCTTAAGCTATTTAATTAAAAATTTGACCAAGAGTCCAAAACAACATCTTTCTATTATACTTCAATTAGACAACAGTGGAAATATCATTCGCCTGGACTGGGAATCGAACCCAGATCCCTCGATTTCGCGCCGGGTGCTCTAACCAATTAAACTACCCAGGCGTCCTCTTCCACTGTGAATCTCATTAACGGGCTTCTGAGGAGCAAGCTGTCCTCACAGGTGACGCGCATATGATGCCAGAGGTACCCGTATGCGAGCGCTAAGCGCCACAGTCCACGGGGTAAAGCCCAACTTTAAACACAAACGTGTTTACTTTGAACATTTTCAAAGAACCACGGAAATAGCTGCCCAGTTACTTCAACGGAGTCACCCGCTATTGATCACACAATCCAGTAGCTCCAATTACTGTAATTCTGTATATCAAATTCCAAAGCAGATCTACGGAGCCAAATAAGGCTTTAAATCGTTATTCTATCTTCGTAGATACAATTAATGGTTCGATAGGGTTGGAGGGGATGCGTGGAGAAAGTGGGGGTGGGGGGTGGGGGGAAAACCCACGAAATGGACGAGATGGGTTGAAGAGAGGGTGAATAAGGGGGGGGAGGGGGTTGACGTCGAGCAAATACAGGCGTGTGGGGGAGGGGGAAGGCTAGAAATGTGGAGGGAGGGGGAAGGGGCTGGGGGGGGCTCACTTTAAAGACAGTCCTCGGCCCTCACTTCGTTTGCCGATCACGATTACCAATGCGAACATACGTCAGAAGTCAATATGCTCGAGCTGATGCAAGTTGGTTACTGATATCCAATTTTCAAATTCCCTGACCTTTCCCTGACTTCTCCCAGATGGATTTATCGATTTCCCTGACCGATCGCCAAAAGATCACCTATTATTGGAATATTTTTTTCTGCTGAATTAAATTTTTTACGGCAGCTTTAAAATTTCTAAATTTTCAAATCATCGTCTCGTATTTTTAGTAAATACAAGCATCTCGTATTTGCTATAAGAGTGCTCCAGCAGCTTCCACTCCACCTCTCGACCTCTCGAGTTTCGAAAGTTAAAACAAATATGAGGTGAAGTTTTCCGAACAACATAGCCTCAGATTCCTCGTGACGAGCGTAATACATGGTGATCATAATTTTTAACACAACTAGGCAAATATCGCAACAAGGATATACAAAAGGGATACACTGTACGTCTGATTCACAATTAAATAACTAAGATTCATAACTAATAAGATTCACAACTGAATACTCCACGAATTGATGTTGCTTATTCCATGCACGTCAACGACGGACGTTAGTTTTAGTTGGTGAAATAAAGGGTGGCAAAGACTGGCCGATAAACTTAATGGTAGAAAAATAATGAGGATTCATATTCCAGTTTCTCCCTGACTGTTACGAGAATTCCCTGACTATTCCAGAAATTCAAAATTCCCTGACAATTCCAGGTTTTCCCTGACGATCGCCACCCTGTGATGGAAAATCTTGAGGATCATTTCAAGCATTGTTAGGCCTAAAAGGTTAACACTGGTCTAATAATTACATCCCAGAGTAGAAGGAAACGATTTGTGTCTCGCCTCACACGAAACTTTAATCCCAAGACTCTTTCGGTCTCACCGTTACCTAATTTCACAGAATAGGAATCGAAGTTAAATCATAGTTCTCTAATCATTCTTTCCTAGACGTCTTCCTCCTCACTGAACACATTCAAGGCATTTCTTAAACGTCATTTGCGTAATAAATCCTCAACCGTACCAAAATGTTGGCCTAAGTAGCGTGGTGGAAGGTGGGCATCGCTCACTGGACTCGCCGACCTCCTTCACCAATGGTTCCCGCACGTGGTGTCTCCTCGGCCGTCTTCACAGCGGTCGGCCGTGACTTCTATAAAGACGGCCATGGGATTCTCGCAGAGAGGAGTGCAGGTGCACAGGGGACGGGGAGTTAGAGAGACAGACAGACGGACAGACACGGAGAGGAGGTAAAGACTTAAAAAGAGGAGGCCGAACGGAAAGGGTCGGCCGTGCGTGGGAAAGAAGACAAGGGAATACATGCGGGATGGGCTGCGGTGGAGGGGAGGGGACGACCAAGAAGGGCGGGGAGGGGAAGGAGGGCTTCCGCCGCCGGAAGTGGGCGTGGCTGCCCCTTCGCCTCTCCTCCGCCCCTGTCTCACCACACGCGTCCCCAAGGGCCCCGTACGAGGGCCGGAGGACCCCGCTTCGAGCGACACGGAGAGGGTAAGGAGAGGGGCGGAGGGTGGGGAAATAGCACTCTCTTTCGATGGAAAATTCAGTGACGCATGTACGGACAACGGAGTAAGAAATAGGAAATCGCGATCGGCAGAGTGAAAGTTTGGGACGGGGAAGTCAGCAAGGAACAGATGCTCAAAAAATCCGCAAAGCGGCGCCACCATTAGGTGGGACTTCCCAAGGTCCTTATACCCACTATACCCAGGGTGCACCAGGCTTAAAAGCTAACAATATTAAATTATCATTACTTTTTCTATAAATACCAAAAGTTTCATAGTTCTATCGCGATAAATAAGAAATATATTAGTAAGTCTTTGCACACTAGCACGCGATACTCTCAAGATCGAAGTTTTGAGTCATAGTTGCACTTACGATTTATTTGGAGTCGAACCAAGGACTGCAGGCTTAAACTCCAACCATGATATAAATTATCATTGCTTTCCCTATAAATACCGAAATTTTCATGGTTCTACCACGATAATTAAGAAAGATACTAGAGAGTCTTTGTACACTTGCACGCGATACTCTCAAGCACGAAGTTTTGAGTCATAGTTGCATTGACGATTTTTTAGGAGTCGAACCGAGGACTGTATCAGGACCGCCCACAGACGGGATTTAAGGCACAAGTTGCGCCATAGAAAAAATTTTTGGGGGGAATAAAAAATTTGGGGGGGATTTTCAAAATGCATTAAGAAATTCACTAAATGTAAATATTTTTACCCGTTTGCAGTAATTTATACAGGCAACGAAAGATTATAACGATAAATGAAAGTGTAGTCGTTAAGTGTAGTATAGTAAAACGTCGTGCAGTCATAATAATAATAATAATAACAATAATAATAATAATAATAACTTGCCTTTATTATGAGCGAATTTAGGTCTGTACAGTCCTCTCTTACAATTAACTCATTTTAATACACAAACATCCATGCCCTGGGCAGTAGATATTCTACCCAGGCGGGATTCGAACTCGCGACCCTCGGATTAGCAAGCGAGGACTTTACACCACCGCCACCGGGGCCATAGAGAATCATTCAGCCAGCCGAAAGCTTTTTTTTATTTCAGTCGCGTCTCTCTAAACTCTTCCTTGGCTGCAGCACTGCGCCGTCATCGAGGCCATCATAAGATCCCCGAACGCAACCCAGTAGCATAACTGACTCAGCATCCCCCCCAGTCTCATTCCTGCCTCCTCCTCCCAACATCTGCCAACGGGTCACCTCACAGTACAGTCAAATGGCTTAGACTTTCGGATCGTGCATACACTGCACGTTACCTTTTACAGTGATTTTTTACCTCCACTTTCCCTTAGTCGGCAACCGCAACATTTGTCTCAACCCCTCGTACCCTCCTCCCCTTCGATAAGTAACTTTCATACTACATAAGAAACATTCAATTCGAATATATTTTCTTATTTCTTTGTAAGTTTATTTTCAAGGATGGGTTGACATTAGACAAAGTAGCAGAGCTAGATATTATAGAATAGTGCTATTTTCAGTTTTTTAATCATAAAACTATATTAGTTTACGATAAATATGTAATAATATTGACGTCCAGCTGTCCCCGCCCCCACCCCTTTCCCTACACGAGCGCACCCGCGTTCCGAGGAGGACGAAGGAAAAGGTTAAAATATATATGTACACGCATTCCAAATAAGATCAGAAGTGTATTTTCAAATCCTTGATTCCCTAAGTCTTCAGCCGCGGGATCGGTTTCCAGAAAGTTCACTCAATATTGTCAAACAAATTGACTTACTTTTGCCACGAAGGTTTACTCATTGTTGTTAAAAATATGCATAGTACCATGAGGCCGATTCTCGTCAGTGACTTGTGTGAGTATTACGGAATCGGCAGTGAAGAACTTTTTGAAGAAGTTAATGTATTTAGTCAACTGTACAAAGTTAGCTACCCGAGCATCCATTTATCAGATGTGCTGCGCTTGAGTGACGAGATTATGAGCCAAAATAATGACGATAATGACACCCAAGATTCTTGTGACGACAAGCCTGATGGTTCAAGTATAGATCGTAATTTAGCAAAACAAAGATTTCAGGATCAATGGGTCAAGAAAGGATTCACTGGGCCTTGTAGGTGTTTGTTAAGTAGTTCTGGAATTCCTTACCTAACGATGTTATACCAGATACTTCTGGCATCGCCAGCAACAATTTTCTCAGCAGAGAGGGTTATGAGCAGATTAAGTATTGTAAAATGATAGGCTGAGAAGCAGCATGGGAGATGTCTGATTCTCCAACATGATCATCCTCTCTTCCGAAAAAGACATTTGAAAATCCATTCATAACAGTGAAGTTATAGTCAAATTTGCTTTGTCAAGTGAGCAAAGAAAAAAAACTACTACTGTATAATGGACATCAAGGGTAGGGTAGCCAAAATGGTACCACCACGAGTACTGATTTTATCTGTATTCTTTTATTATTATTATTATTTGAGTTTCTTAGCAGTGTAATTTGTAAATAAGAGCTATGAATAATGATGTAAATGGGTTCCACTTCATTAAAGACAATTCTTAATTTAAAATGTTTGGTTTATTTAGATGTCCTGAATTTTTGCGCATTTCACTGGTTTCACTCTCGCGAAAGCTTATGGCGTTCGGATGCACAGAAGACGACGTCGTGGAGGGTTAAAGTTTGGTGGAAGGGGTAGGGAAAAGGGACGTAGGGAGAAGGGACGTAGGGAAAAGCGAATACATGGCATTTGTGCCATGCATGAGTGCATTTCAAACTATGGAATTTTTATGACGCGGACAACACAAACGCCGCGCATCCAAACGACATGAGCTTTCGCGAGAGCTGTATATAGCTGTAAGGGGTGGTATAACGTATCATAATAGTGTCTTTGCAGTAAGTTGACCGCCTATTTTGTCAGATACAGGTCAGGATCTTAATTCGAAATATGAAAGTAACTTTAATGAAATATAAGAACTAAACGATTCTCATTTTTAAAATGTATTCCTTTTTTAAGCATGCTTTCGTAAAAAATAAACTCTCACATCCTTATGGTTTGTATTGAGTTTTAATCAGTTTCCCTATATAAGCGCAATAGTTTGCTTAAGATTTTATTTCTATTTTTTAGAGTTAGTTTTTGAGGGTTTGGTCATAAATTATTGTAGCCAAACTCTCAAAACTAACTCTAAAAATATGGATATTGCAGTGATTGACAACATGTACGATGATTTAAGATTTTATTACCAGAAAAGTGTTAAAAACGATTTTTTGAAGCTAATAATTAAAAAAATTCCCGAATCCTCAGTTCCCCTCGGTGTTACTCCATACTACCTTGGACAGGCTATCAAACTATAACCTGTTAAGTACCTTTATACCGGCAGGAAGGGAAAGGGGAAGTTGATTTTGGGGGAATGTGCCATCAGCATTGGGGGGGATGGGCACCCCTGGACTGTAGACTTTAAGTCTAACCATAGCATAAATTATCATTATTTTTTCTGTTGATACCAAAAGTTTCATAGCGCTTTCTTGCTAAACAAGAGAGAAAATCGTGATTCTTTCCACCTATGTCCACCATTTATTTGCATGCTAAATTTGAACGCCCGCCGCGTCGGAGACTCAAGATGGTGGATTACATTAGACAAGTGCATGTCATGACCTAGGTATAAGGACCTTGGGGCTTCCAGTAAAGCCCCCTCGGCCGTACTGTTCCCATATAATTATTACACCGATTTCGAAGCACTAGACCTGCGGAAACGAAATTACAGCATTGAAAAAACACCAGAAACCCTTGAAAAATAAACTACAAAGATGACTACAATAATAAATGCCGGAAAATGTAGTTATCATTGGAATCATAAGAATACATTACCAAAACAAATGCGCCACACCCCCCCCCCGAACGACACCGGCTCATTGCACTTACGTGGAACACAATAGACACCAACGAAGCCAACAAATCTGGTAATTAATTGAAATAATACGAAATCATCCTATCACTACAACATCCTAAAACAAGGGCACGAAATATGAACTCTCCTCACTCATCAAATCTTCACCCTAAGGATTATATACTAAGAGAGAGAGAGAGAGCATGGAAATGAAATGAAATGTGAAAAATTTGTATGGAGGTCAGTAATTGCTCATTCATAAAGTCAAAGGCAGGACTAAATATGCAGGAGCTCCCCATGTCAACTCCAAAGTGCGACACATAGCAATTAACATTGTAGAGCACCCACAAATAACCTCCTGGAAGTCTCTAAAAAGGACCGCATGATCATGAAAACCTTGGTAAAATGGTCATTACTTGGCAGAATAAATCCCAATAATATATTCTTTAAATATCTTATACATCGATATAAATATCTCTAACTCAATGGGAACCAGCAAATTTAAACAACCAATGGTAACTTAGGCGTGAAATGGATGATTAATGGGCCTGAATGGTTATCACTTGGGAGGAAAAAACCCCCAAGTCAGAGAAACAGTATCTCAGTATCTTTATTAATTCACTACTTGTTAATAATCACCATCATCCATTTACAAACATAACATTAAAAGTATTTACATAGGATTTGAAATGTAACATCAAAGGAAAACAAGGAATAATCCTGAGTCCTGAGGCTTTCATTGACTGGGGTCCATGTTGGACCATCCACAGCCATTTGTATCTGCAAATAAAATTAGTCTAAGACTGAATGGCACTTCCAACTCTCTATGGTGCTATACACAAAAGAAAAATGTTCACCACTGGTGATGACTGAAAAGGTCACAATGGAAACTGGTGGTACTGGTACAGTCATGCAGGAGCAACTGTAATTAATTAGGCAAACCAAATAATGCAAAATATTAAAAATGAATTAAAATAATTCATATAACCAAACGTGCAATAGCAAGATAAATGTCAAAGAAAAGAAAAACCTTGTAATGTAAAAATATGTCAGTGGGAATCCACTCAATCGCTCAGGTGTGTCGGGAGACAGTGTCCCTCGCTAATCTCTTACCGAAACACTACAAACAATAAGTCACAAAAGAACGAACGCTACTCTCACTTTAAAGCAGTAAATTACACGCCAGCAATCACGAAGAACTCCCGAAATATAATGAGAATTCATAGTCATGTTAATTATATCGAGGCAACGCAATAATAACGATCAAGCTTGTGCTTAGTAAGTCTAAAAATTACCACCTTCTCTCAATGGGCCACGGCTACTGAATCATCAATAACACTATTAAAAACGAGAGGGTCATCCATCCCTCTTTTAGTAAAGTACGCGTGAAAAGTAACCCAGCACCTGCCATCAACCATATAAGATATAAAACGAGTAATCTGATGAGAACGAGTAGAAACCAGCCAAGAGAATTGAACTTCAGATGGCAGAAGTGCAACGGAAATTACGAAGATACAAGGAAGTACTCATCGAGTATCAAAATCATCGTGTGTTATCCTATAAGAATCCAAGGATCAATAAATTACCAATTCCAATAGGAAAAGTAACTCAAAGCAGAGGCACTTACCCAAACAAAATTGAATAAAATAAATTCGGCTGAGGGATGTGGAAACTAAGGTAACTAAAACGGTGTTTGAAGAGAAATGTTCATAGCCACACGAATATAAAATGACCCAAGAAATGACTTCCGATAGAAGCAGTTCAACATAAATCGAGAGTAGAACTACGATGCACTCATCCAGTTGCAAACTCATCACGTGTAATCCTACACTAACACCAAGATACAGAAATGATCAATAAAACTATGTCGCCATTGATAACAAGAGGTGCATCCCTCGTGGAGTAAATTAGCGTGATAAGAGACTCAAAGCAGTTGCTATTACCCGGATGAGAACAAATAGGCCTTCTTCCGCGAAAAATACTAAAAAAACACATAAGACGGGAGGACAATCAACGTTTTCAAATCACTTAGAAAAGCTAACTACCATATGTGATGGAAGTGATTCCATAGAAATGAAGAGAAATGCCAGAGTGATTATGGGAATCATAGGAATACATTACCAAAACAAATGTGCAAACGATTCAAGGCGTTTACAATTAAAACGAATATATTCCCCAGTTGATATGCATAACTTGGTTCGAAAAATAAGAAATTGGTTACCCCAGGGCAGTACGAAGAAGCTTACCTTGGGCGCCTTGAATAGGCTCGCAATCCGTTCTTCAATCTGTTTTCCCGGTTGCATTTAATAGTGGTCCCGTAACTGCTGCTGCATTCCGGAACAAAACACGTGCTTCTCATTTTAATGGTTAAACATTGAGCAAAGACTAAAACTCTTCGCAGTCCAATTCACCGCAATAGCACGTTCACAACCGCTCTCCACCACGCTTACTTCGGAAGAGAACGGGAAAATACTCGGCTGGCGGAAGTCCCGGTATTTGCAGCGCCTCTAACGGTAAGTTAAAAACCTCTTCCCGCCAAAATACCTAGCTTACCATCCAGGTCCATTTCCCCCTTCTTTCCTTATTCCGATGGCCCTCCTATATTCAACACCGTGGTACGGGCACACACAAGTAGGACTGAACACTCTAGCGTCACTTTTTGTCTCGTCGACGCAGTGGAAAAGCGAGAGATATTCACCGTTGTAAGAACTTCCAACACCAACCAAGGATACCAACTAATGCCATTACAACCATTGAATTACAAAAATAATATTTATCCCACAAGTGAATCAAACCATGCGCGGGTAATAAAATAAAAGATAGTTTATTGTTGTTATTACCAGAACTAACATCCCGAGATCATGGACTTTTAGGAATTTATCGTCTCCCAAGTTTGACATTTACTACAATAGTAGTTTTTCAAAAATTAGGCTGTTCCCCGAATTTTCCCAACTCACAATCAGTGACCCTCCGACATGAATTGTCAAGTTCAACCCCAATCCTTCTAATTCGTTTCCATTCCCATTCAGAAGACGAAACGAGTTTTTCTCCGAAGTTGCGTCATGCACGGCTGTGACCGAAAAAGATCTCCATATGGAAATGGAAAACATCTCTAAATTTAAAGTAGCGGAAAATTTTAAGTGAAATTAGTTTGGTTGGCACTCCAGTTTTTTATTGTTACCAGGGAAACCCAATTGTTAGAGGAAAAATCAGAGCGATAGACATAGAATATAATTTGACTCAATTTACCGCAATATTACAACAGCCATAAATCTCATGCGATTAAGTCTCAAACTTAACGTTTTCAATGCATACCGGCCTAATGCATACCGTCCTAGTCTGCAAGCAACACATGTTTAATGGCTCCCCAACGGAAAGAAATCAAAAGTCCACAAATGGCCCATTTAGAGCGCTATGCTACTTTAAAACTGCCATTTTTCATTCGAGTTCACTCTCTAACTTTAGGTTCTTCTACGCCCTTGCGACCAAGACGCGAGGCGCGCCGAAATATTAAGGAGCTTCTCGTAAGTGATTACTTTTTCGTGATCGTGTTCATTGTCTGCCTTATACATATGTCACCGCATGCATTTGCATCGACGAAATTCCGCCCAAGTCCTCACGCGACTTACGCGCACAAATGGGAAAACTCCACTCGGGCCAAAGACAACTCCATCACTGACGGCGCCCTTCCGGGTGGGAATGTGTTTCAACTCTTCATGCAAATCTCAACAAAATAAATACCTCAAGTCATAGCAAAAAAAAACTCACCACAATCGCAGAGAAATGTAGAAAACTGTATGAGACGTCGAATATCCGCTTACCTGTAACAAAAAAAGAACAATATCAGAGAGATAAACCAAGATAACAGAAGAAACCTACTACATCAAGCCAAAACCGTAAGCATTTGATATATATCATGACTGATCATACATAGCCAGAAAACATACAAGTATTAGTGACACGGAAATGGAATATAATCAGAAGAATCCATCATTAGACAGCAACATGTGAGAGAAAGTCTATCGAAGTGAAATGGAAAAATACTTAAGCCGAAACACACCAGCGAGAAATCTTGCAAGACTGTATATGGCTCGTGAAATTGTTTTTTACTGGCCAATCATATTTAGAGGATTAATCAGAATAAAAAATGGGAAGAACATCCAAAATGCAGATATTTAGACACATTCAACCGAGGCTATTAAATGTGACGAATCCGGATGCTAATAAGCTTGACTGAATATTCATCTACATCTACATAATACCCCGCGAGCCGCCGCATGGGCATGTGGCAGGGGGTGTTAGGTCACCAGCCGTGTAAAGGTGTAAGTTTTTGGAGATGGAATGGTGACATGTATTATAGGAGTGCATTTAGTGGAGCTCAATTTTTATTGTGGTCGCTTATTGTGCATTGAAAGAACGAGTTCTTGTACCTATCTGCTGGGCAGTGTATCTCTCTTATTTTATCGCTTCTGTCAGAGCTAGAGATGTAGTGAGGAGTCATGATAATATTCTCTAAGTCGCTCTGGAAAAAAAATCAGTTCTGAATTTATCAAGCAACCTACACCTAGCGTGCAGCCTCCGAGTCTCTAGGGGCTCCCACCTTAATCCCTCTGTAATTTGTGACACACTAAATGTACGTTCGTAGCAGTTTTTAACGAAACGCGCTGCTTGCATTTGTATTTTGTTAATGCTTTTGGTTAAATCTATTTGACCATGGTCCCAAATGCTCGTGGCGTATTCGAGCTGTGGCCTACCCAGAGCGAAGTAGCATTTCTCTTTTACCTTTTCATCCGAGGACCTTCCTATTATACGCTTAACAAAACCTAGTTTCTTTTATGCTGTGCCGCACATGTTCTGTACGTGAAATCCCCACGATGTTAAGGTAATTCCAAGATATTTTACTGTATCTGAAGATTTTATGTTTACTACACCCACAGTATAGGTATGGTATTTTTGTGATGACTTTCACAGGAAGTGAACTGTGGTACATTTGTTGATATTTAATTCTAACCCCTAATCTAATTCAAATATTATATACCCGTCCCGTTGTGACTTTCCGCATATTGAAGCCACGTATTCATAACTGCGGCAATGACCTCGTCTCATGGCGTTCTCCAAAACTATTATCCCTTTCAACGTCCGACAGTTGCGGGCGGACGAATATTCCGAAAGTCCAATTCGCGACCCTTCACCTCCCCCCTCCACTTCACTCCCAATAACGCACCCCCCGCCATCCACCCTCCCCCCCGGGACGTACGTCCCACTCTAACGTCGCGACCGCTGCGCTTCCCTCCCCCGTCACCGTCGCCCCCGGATGCCGCTGCTCTGCTCCCACACAACCGCCCGCCCGCCGCGCCTCCCGAGGACGGCGCTCGTCCGAAGGGACAGACAGACACAAGGGACCCATTTAGTCGAGAATATCCTCACATCCTCTTGTTCCGACGCGCCCTTGAAGCGGCGGCGGCGTCCCTGAGAAACAAATGATGAGGGAATCGCGATATCTAACCGCTCCCTTCCCCCCCCCTTCCCCCCTCCTCTCCCCTTTGGCTTGGAATATAGGGGAGTGATTGTGACTTTCCCAAGAGAGTTCGTCCTCCCCCTTTTATGGAGGGACGAGAGTGAAAGGAGGAAGGGATGGGATGGGGGAGGCACGGGGTGGGAGGCTGGTGATTCCTCGCGCTCACATAATCACTTCGAGGCGAGTAATTTTAGGCAGTCCGAGCGAGATAGTTCCCTAGTCATAATAGAGACCATATTCAAATTATACGTTTTAATTACACCAGCTGTAGGACACATCAATTAAATATTTCATCATTAATTGTGCAATAATATAGTTTCACATGACAGAAATGGTAAGTAAATAAATAAAAATATCTAAATAAGCCCTTATTTTGACTTATTTTTTTCGCGCGGTGCGTTTGAAACTCCTTCGAAACGGAAGGTTTTTTGCGATACCCAAGAACCTACTGCGGTGACAATATGATTAATTTTCCAAAATAGTAGAGAAAACATACAATCTACACGTTGTTAGTTTCTTTTACGACATCTAAGTGTTATAAATACCTCATTTTGTAAATAATGTCTCTCTGGAGTGCATACACGTACCATCTCAAATATATCCGAAAGTAATGTGGTTAGGGGTAGAATTTTTTGCGTCGTTGTATAGATGAGATATTTTTCTTTAAAATGAGACCAAATTCATTCGCCGAAATGATCAATCGGATAATAATATGTCCTCCCATTTGGAAATCCGACAAACGTTTTCTAGAGTAATTTTTAATGATTTATATGTAGAGCCTGAATGAGCCTTTATTTCCGCTTAAATTCAACGGAAAGCATGTGCATATTCTTGGTTCTTATAAATTCCCTATCTAAACCACCTTGAATAAGGATTTCATCCGAATACAAAAATAACCACTGCCTTCGACTACGTTTTTGAGGGTCACTTTAGCACATTCCAAGTGGCGAGGGCATTTCCAAGGCTTAGGGGTCGATTGCCAGTGATTTCCCAGAAAAATCTCACAGCAAGTACTGCCGCCTGGATAACACCGGTCGAGTCCGATAATGGCGCTTCACGAAAGTACAGAGGCCCGCCTGCCGACAATTGGCTTTCAGCAAACGGAAATGATAACCTGAGCGGTAGAAATAAAATACCTTTGATAACTTCACTTGTAAGATTTTATCGACACGACCGTAATTACGACACTTTGTGTCCTCTTCAGGCACAAATACAATATTGGCTTCCACATCTACGAAGTATCGTGCAATCTACCACTAGGTTGTGTGGCACGGTGTGTTTCCACATCAGGCATGCAGCCCTCGTCCCAGTCAAAGCCAGAACGCACGGACATGAACATGATATATAACATGCTAACACGCATGCAGTAAGGACCTCCGGAGTGCCTGGGTCGCGATTTTATGACATGTACTTTGAGTTACCGTTAAAAAACTGTGCGTAGGAAAAGAAATAGGTAATGTTTGAACAAAATCTTAACGTGAAATTATTAATTACTAAACAAACCCACGCATAGCATAGCTGTAAGGGTAGGCCGTTCTCATTTTGTACATATCGTGTTCGTATCGATATTTTTTAGTTCCTGCGAGCCCAGTTGCCTCCCCAGTCACTGGATCACGGTGCTATTGTTCTGATGGTGATGTTCATAAACTTGGGCGGGAATTTATGGCGACCGGGTAATTTCTTGGGGATAATATTTTTCAGGGGACTTTCTACGCCGCAACCAGAAATATATTAAATGGCTGATTCGTATTTTTGCATGACATGGGTCAGTGTAGCGAGGTTATTCCGAGGGCGTGTTGCATACACGCTTTGCAAAAAAAGGTATTCAGGATATTTCCTTTTTCTGATATGTTGCAAGCTGCTTATCCTAGATCGATTGTTAGTGACGTTACCGCGGATTTATTTCCTTGTACCTCCCTAACCGTAAGACCAAAAATCCTTCGGGATGTCTCCCAAAAAATCAACTTATTAATTTAATTTTGAATTCCGTTTATGGTTTCCGAAAAGCCACTTTTGTTGTGGTTCTTGCTTTCTCATATTTTATTTCTAGGATGTCATGACTTGGGAAGTATCTCGATAAAAGTACCTCAAGTGGCGTCCACGAGTTGTCTTCCAGCGCGCTTTCGACGCCGCGCGGTGTCCGCTGAACTGAACACCCAAAAGGCGAGGAGAGGTTGTTCTCCATTAGAAGGGCGGGGAGTCGACGTGTTCTTCCCCCCTCCCTCCCACTTCCCCCGCCTCAGAGCGGCGGCTACGTCCTATTGTTGTGCATAACAGCCATTGTGTTCCACTCATTATTTCCCCACACTCTCAGTCCACGCCCCCTCATCCCCCGACCACTACGTGTGTCCTCCCGTCACGTAATGAGGGATGAGAGGGCAGGCGTATTTAGGAGGCTAATGTGGCCGCGTGCGTGGGGGATGAACCCCACGGGGGAGGATGAGAAAGGTGGACGGGGGTGCAGTGTTTAGGGGAGTTCGAAGGGCGCGAACGACGCATCTCCCTACCAACCCCCTTTCACTCACGTGGATGACGGGCGGTCGTGAGAAGGTTGGGCGGGGTGCGAGTGTTGCCAAGGCGACGGAGAGGTGGAAGGCAAAAGGAGGGGTTGGGGGTCTCCCTCTTTCCCGATCTCCGAAGGCGCAGTGGCGCGGGTGCAGACATTCGGCGGGGGGTGCAGAGAGAGTGGACGGGGTGAACTCAATCATCACTCGTAGGTGGGGGTGGGAAGGAGGAGAGAGATGCTGCAGAGGCGCGGATTACAGGAGCGCATTGCGGAGACGGGGAGTCCTCGCTGGAGGGAGGGGGGCGGGATAATGGAATTGTGGGAAATTTAAAGGTGGCCAGTGATCTCGCCGAAGAGACCTTCTCGGCGTTCGGGAGGCCGAGCCCTCTTAAAACGGGGAAGAGAGGGGATTAGGAGGTGTGACACGTGACCTCGGAGAGGAGGACGACGACCTCCCATGGTGCACCGTAACAGAACTGGTGCAGGCCGCAGAGCAATTCTGTCCCTCGCAGAGCCAATTTTAAACCCCCCCCCCCACCTCCCCAGATGGAATAATGCTCGGTGTAATAACAATGGCAGAGGATTCGGAAATAAAAGGTGAGGGTTGTCGGCTAAAACAGACGCGGAGGTCATGCGGGGATGGCGAACGCCGGTGGGAATGAATTGGGAATCAAAGACGGGAGGGAACGAGACGCTGATTCCATCCACAGGCGCATCGCTTACAGGTGGCTTAGCATGACAGATTTTTTTCATCATCATCAATGTAGATCTGTCCTGAGACAGGTTCCAGCTGAACTCCTCCAACCTTCTCTATTTTGCGCCCACATTTTCACCTCTTGTCAACATATCAAATCCGTCAACATATCAAATCTTCTTCTTCCTTTCTTGCGTTTCCCTTTCACTTTTCCTTCCATTATCTTACTCGGGAGGCGGTCATGCCTCATGACATGCCCCAACCAGTTAGCCTTCCTTCTTCTTATTGTATTCATGATTGATCATTTCTCGTCAATCCCGTCAAGATGTTTTTTATACTTAAGTGAAGAAACATGAAAATTTTCTCTGGAGTCCATATTTTCGTACACAGAATGGGGCGTTGTTTTAGTAATCCACGAATATACTATGCATCCAAAATACTCTGAAATCAGCTTTTTGCGGTTTTATTTTCATGGCTTTCAAGAGCATTATGGCAAAATCTTTGTTTCACTATAATCAAAGGGAAAATCATAAAATTGTACTGAGCTTGATGCGAAGGTACAGCATAAAATCAATAGATTTCGGTAAAAATGTTAGCATTTTTCTAGAAAGCTTCAGTGGCACGTCACTTTTGTTGCCAATCAGTTGTCATTCGTTCCCAGCTGTCGTATGTATATGAGCTACGGGGACCAATGGTGTAAAGTCCTCGCCTCGTCTGTTGGGAGTGGTAAAGGTAGAAATGATCCAGTAATGAACTTGCATCTACATACTACCCTTGGAGACACCGAATGGGCGTGAGGCAGGGGGTGTTAGGATACCAGCCGTGAAAAGACATGAGGGATAAGGTTTTCGGAGGTGAAATAGAAGTTGAGTGTACTTAGGGGAGTGTATTTTGAGGGGAATGAGTGAGTTGAAAAGGACGTGCAGTGAGGGAGAAGGACGCACGTGTGAAATGATCTGGTCGTCGGGGCTAGTCGAGTTAAGTCCACGATTCACTTAAGATTAATAGGGACGCTTGGACGACATCTTCTGTGATTTCTTGATAATTACTGACTATGAGAGGAGAGAATCTTCAATATAATTCGACATTTGTGCGCTAGGGAGCAGAACGATTCGGAGGGGGTCACAATAATACATGCTCCACAGCCGATAACTGAGAAATTTTAATACGAATAGACCTAGCTTTGTTTAACAAAGAGACCGAGTAACAGATCAATCTTAAAATATGAAATCAGAAGTATCTACTCATTCACCGATGCACTGCAAGAAGCATTCTTCCTATCTCTGACTATGGCGCGGGCGACCCAGCGAAAATTTTGAAACCGAGTGAGTGTTATATTTTATACGCTCTAATTTGCCAACCTGATAACGTCGCACAGCGACGAAACATAGGTCGTGAAAATAAAAATTTAATTTGGAAATCACAAAGTGTTTCAATATTAATCCCGAAGTTATTCCCCTAAGTTACGCCGGAAACCGTCACTTTCATCAAGTGAGATTTTAGCTTTACCATAACCTTGCCGTATGCGTTGAATAGATTTTTTATTCCAAGTGCATTTATCACGCCACATTGATTTTAATTATTATGTACTACGATTTTTATATTTTTCATCCACCCTTTGAAATTTAAATGGCTTATGTATGAAATGTATCTTATAATCTCCGCCACACTAACATGTGGTTATGCGCAAATTTTGATACTCGTACTGCGATCAGTTCTCGATTATCATTGTTCTCTCTCTATTCGAGAAGTTCAACGCGTACCATATCATATAATTGCCATTGATCAGCATTGTTCGGCGTAATTATACCTCGAGTATGTAATCACCTTACCCTATACCACATTAGTTATTACACCTGGAAGGGAATTTCGATTGAATAAATCATTTATAAAATGCAGCCAGGTAACTCTAAATAAAAATTATGTAACTAGGAACATTATGTGGTCGATAAAGTGATCAAATTAACCCCTATAAAACTCTATATTTAAAATGAAATAAAAGCGCAGTAAGGTGATGGTATTATATCCTCGAAGTCGGTGATGGAGTATTCGTCGCGTGCTTACCCCGAACGTTATTCGCTCTGGCCACGAGAAAGGAGGCACATTAGATTACCTTGAATGCATATTCGGAACGTTTCGTTGAATCTCTCTCATTTTCGCTTGAGCTTAGTCCACATTATCTCTCTTTCCACTCCTTCTTCTGGCTCAGCTTCACTCCAATTCTCCCATTCTGGCATTGATTTGAGATTCACCCACAATGCAAGAGGTTCTCCACTTTGAATCGTGAATAAAAAACGTACGCTCAATTCACCTATCAATCATGGTGGTAGACTTATTCATCAATTTTGTTATTGAAAGAAAGCTAATCTGCCAAAAAAGAATTTATCCTGGGTAGTAGTAAATTTTGCGTCTTTAAATAGAAAAACATAGGAGTTAGAACCGTCGAAATTTAGCGCGCCCGTACGGGAACTATCGACAGAAAACAGAGTTCTTTTTGTCTCTTTGCCCTTATATGGGCACTTTCTCTCGTGTACATCTTAAATATTTGGTACGTTTAACCTTCTCTTTCCTTTATCTTTCTCTTTCTCCCAATTTTAGTATATCGTATCCAAAGTAACTAGAATAACAAACAAGATGGCCGAAAAAATAAATTCTATGGCAGGTAAGGGATTTATTTCAACCCAATTATGCATAATTTTTACTCGTTACAACGTTAATTTGATTCCAATCATAAACAGATACATTTATTCAACACCCTATCGTGATAATTACTTATGAATATTTGGTAATAACTCATATTTTGTACTGAATATTTAAAGAACACAATACTGTACACCAGTTTAGAGTGTTGCTCTTCAGGAAAAATTTCTGCTTCTAATTAATGGCTGTCCAGCATTAAATTTGTTTAAAATTAGCATGTAAATCAGCCGCCTTTCCTTTCCTTATCCGCCGCGGCGGGAGGAAGGAAGGACAAAGGGGCGAAGGAAGGGCTCTCAAAAGGAGGAAGGAGACACTCCCCTCCGCGTTCATCTCTCGTCGTGACTTGGGGGGGGAGAGGGGGATGCGCTCCGAGGGGAGAGGATGCGATGGAGTCCTTTTGGCGTCGGTCGTGTCGCCTCAAAGGGCGAGTGAAGAGTGACGGGGAGGAAAGGAGTGTGCTGGGCGTGACAGACAGACAGACGTCATTCTCCTCTCTCTCCCTCCCTCCGCTACAGAGGTGGAGGGACGAGGGCCGTGTGAAGGGAGACGAGAAGTCGTTGCGATGGATACAGTTCATTCGCGATTAGTGGTGGGCTAATTCGTTACTTTGGAGTATCCGTAACTACTCGTTCCTCAGTTTGGAGGTAATCGTTACTTTTGAGTCGTTACTAGTTATTCGTTGCTCTTCAGTGAATGATGTCAAAAGGGGTAGCCTTTTCCGAATAGTTTCGACTCTAGGTAACCAAACGAATCCAGGTACTTTAACGAATCCAACGAATGGGTACTACCTACTTGACTGAGTACCCAAACGAACTCGATTGTTCACTCGAATCCAACTTCCCAAACGAACATTCGAGCAGTCGCTCGAATGAATCTGAACGTCGGAATCCTCCAAGTAACGAAATTTAGTGAGTAAAGAATAGATTTAAAAATCAGTACTCGTTACTTGGGACCTAGGTGAGCAACGAATACATAAGTAACGAATAGTTACTATTCGCCCGTCACTATTCGCCATAACTTGGCCGACACTCAGTAGTCTACTGCGCAGGTGGGCCTGGTCCAACTCAGGAAATAGGGGAAGCAGCGCTTACTGATGAGGGGGTAGTCGTGCGCGAACAGTTTTCCCTTTCCCGGTGGAAAGGGGAAGGTGGAGGGGGGGAAAGTGGAGGGGAGGACGAGATTACCCCTTCGAATCTGAAGTCGAGTGGGGGCTGACTTGCTTACGCCCGCATGTTGTCCAGTAAACGCAACTATGTCGGTGTAATGTTGATTGAGCCGCCAAGGCAAGAACACCGTTAGAGTAGAGGTCAAACACGTGCGCCTTGAAAACCTTATTTCCCCTTGATGGACCAAAATTTAAAAACTTGGACCAGTCCGAACCAAAATCGCTCACTGCGCATGACGTATGGCGGGCATATATCCTTCCAATTTTCCCACTCTCCTCCTCCACACCCATTTCCCCTCTCGCGACTTGTCATCGGCCAGGTTAACGCGAATGAACTGTACCACCATCTCGCCGGCCCTGCCCTTCAGTAGAGACGTCTCCTCGATGCGACAATCACTGGAACCCCTTCGCAAAATTCATTCACTCACGGAATTTAATTATTACAGCCTGAGCGATAATATCTCACATTACATCCGATACGAAGAGAGGCAACCAGTAGGTCATCCAAAACGAAGATTACTTCATGTGGAGCAGTACGAAGACAGCACAAAGTCACGCGTGCGCATTTAAATATTCGAGGAAATAGAAAAAGGGAAAGATTTATAAAAATTATAACTGTAAATCACTCTTTTAATTGTGCTTAATCTGAATTCATTCGTTCGTCGTTCGATCTTAAGATTGGTTGACTCCAGACCTCCATCCTTCCCTATCTAATGCCAGTTCCCTTACTTCCTGGTAACTTTTCCTATTTACTTTCCTCTTTATCTGGTCCATAAACTTATTCCCGGGTCTTCCTCTGGGGACTTTGACCTCTAATTAGCCTTCCAATATGTTCTTCACAAACCCATTTTGTCTCAAGGTATGTCCAATCCATCTGGTTCTTCTTTTCTCTATGGCGTTCCATATGGTCATTTCCTCTTCTAACCTTCTGTACACTTCATCATTTCTTATTTTGTCCGTCCATTTGCTCTTCAGCTACCTCCTCCAGCACCAGGTTTCGAAGACTACTAGTCTTTTCTGGTCATCTTTTCCAATGGTGCATGCTTCCGATCCATAGAGTGCCACGCTCCACACGAATGTTTTCACATACTGTTTCCTGGTTTTATAGTCCTATTCTCCTTTAGCACCGCAGTTGTCTTTTTACTGTGAACGCTTTCTTAGCTTGAGTTATTTTGCGCTTAATGGACTTTGTACTTCTTCCGTCCCACGCGAAGGTGCTTCCGAGATAGGTGAAGGAATCCACTTGCTCGAATTTCTCTCCACTCAGGGTGACTTCTGCATCCAGCTTCATTCTACGTCTACATCTACATAGTACCCTGCGAGCCTCCGCATGGGCGTGTGGCAGGGAATGTTAGGTCACCAGCCGTGTGAAGACGTAAGGTGTTTAGAGGTGAATTGGTGATGTGTATTATGGGAGAGTATTTAGTGGAGCTTCATTTTTATTGTGGTCGCTTATTGTGCGCGAAAATAACGAGTTTTTGTACCTATCTGTTCGGCAGAGTATCTCTCTTATTTTATCGCATCTATCAGACCTATAGATGTAGTGAGGAGTCATGATAATATTCTCTATGCCGCTCTGAAAAATATCAGTTCTAAATTTATCAAGCAACCTAAGCCTAGAAATATTGCGACAATAGGCATTGCTGTCGTCAAATAAACAAATACACCACGTTAGGCATCACTTAGTAGAAATATTCTACAGTGGTTCTCCAAGAGGAGGAAATTCTTTGTACCTTAAAATGACATTTTTAATGTACGACGCGTCTCTTTGTATAACGCGTAGTCAGGCAAAGCTTTTCAATATCAATTTGTAATACCAACAAACTTTTATAAATGTACAAGTAAAAACAGTGAAAACATGTACAAAGGATTTCTTGGATATGGGTAATTAACGTCGTCATGAGGCAGTAATATGATGTGATAGATAAGTTAAAAGCTAAATTAAACATGAGGTAGGTATATGAAAAGAGCATGTCTAGTATAAATGTAAAATATGATATTCCGGGTTGTTTTAGCGCGAGCAAATAAGGATAAATTGGTTTCACACATTTATCGCGAAAAAAGGATGAACGAGAGCATATCGTCAAGCGTAGGTAGTATACCGGAAGAAAGAGGTGAATTCACATGAAGCGAGAGTCATTGATTGCAATGGCAAATGATTGCAGCGGAGGTAAGTGTGGGCCAAGGACCTGGACTTTTTGAAACTTGGAAAATAATTACATATTTCAACAAAGACTGCATACTCCGACAGGAAACGGCGATGAAAGATGTTACCTTAAGTTCAGATATATCGTGGGGGACACACATACAAAACATATGCGGCACAACATTAAAGAAACCAGGCTTGGTTAAGCGTATAATAGGAAGGTCCTCGGATGAAAAAGTCAAAGAGAGATGCTACTTCGCTCTGTTTACGCCACATCTCGATTACGCCGCGAGCATTTGAGACCCTGGTAATAAGGATTCAACCAAAAAATTTAATAAAATACAAAGGAAAGAAGCGCACTTCGTTAAAAACTGCTACGACCGTACATATAGTGTCTCACAACCTTTAGAGGGATAAAAATGGGAGCCCCTAGAGTCTTGGAGGCTGCACGCTAGGCTTAGGCTGCTTGATAAATTCAGAACTGGTGTGTCTCAGAGCGACACAGAGAATATAATCACGACGCCTCACTATATCTCTAGGTCTGACAGATGCGATACAATAAGAGAGATATTCTGCCGAACAGATAGGTACAAAAACTCGTTCTTTCCGCGAACAATAAGCGACCACAATAGAAACTGAGCTCCTCCAAATACACTCTCTTAGTACGTATCACCATTTCACCTCCAAAACCTTTACATCTTTACACGGCTGGTGACCTACCACCCCCTGCCACACGCCCATGCGGCGGCTCACGGGGTAGTATGTAGTTATAGATGTATGATCACATTGTGCGTGTCCCTCTACGAAATCACGCTTTCTTATGTAGTCATCACCGTTGGTACTTGACAATATGATACCAGCCCAGATTTGATGACAGTGCTCCGCACTCAAGAGTCGAAATTAATGATAATAAAAGGTCCAGCAACACGTGCTCCGAACATCCCCATTGGCGGATTTCCACTTCCGCTGGCGGCACAACATCGGAGTGGCTGCGAGGGCCGCTCGATCTCCCAAGAACCGCCAACAACCATTGAGAAGAAGGGGGACGGCATTTGACCTCGGACCCTCGCTTATACTTCCTGCCAAAGGAGCGTTTGCAGCTCGACGGAGAAAAACGCATCTCACCGACAGCGTGACTTTCCTCTTGACAGTCCATACACAGTCTCAGCACGACTCATTGCTTCGACTTGGACACGCGTTCACGTCGTCCGAGCGACATTGTTCCTAGTCATAATAGAAACCTTATTCGAATTATACGTTTGAATTACACCAGCGGTAGGACACATCAATTAAATATTTCATTATTAATGGTGCAATAATATAGATTTACATGACAGAAATTGTGAGTAATTAAATGAAAAAATCGAAATACTTCTTTAACTTGACTCATTATTTTCGCTGCGTTTTTTCACAAATTTTCACTCCAAATTTGCTCCAAATTTTCACAACATTGTGAAGCGCGTCAGTAAGACTTGAACATCCTTTTCATCGGTTTCGCGTAGTGACAACAGACAAACGCTCTCTTTCCCATTGTTCAGAGCCATTCAACAGAGACGTCCCTTCAATATTGATATTTCGAAATTTGGTTTTTCCCCACTTGACTTAAGGTAAGACTCTTGCAGGTCTAACTTTGGAAGGCCTCCGAGTTATTGCGTCATTCTTCAGAAGCACGCACCTCTTGTTTGTTTCTGCGATTGAGGGGAAACAAGGTGAATGATCTCATTGCAAGCGGTCGTATTATTATTCACAACAATATTTTCGAAAATGATCTTTACTTCTGCCGACGAAGAATTCCCGTATGCTATCCCTTTATATAAATCGGCCAGACTTAAAAGTGATGATATTATTGGACCAATATAATTGTCAGTCTTTACTCAACGTAAAAATATGACTTGAGAGAGAAATTGCGTTACTGACACGACGCCAAAATTATATCCTTCCAGTATGACACGAAGAAATACCGACCGAAGAGTCGGGCGACAGCGCGTAGTCCTCTTCGGTAATAATCAAGGTGATTTTCGGAATTATTGTCGAAAATAGTAATACGGTCGATTACAATGAGATCATCCACAATGTTTCCAATCAACCGTAGAAACAAGTGAGAGAGTTTCCGAATAATGTCGCAATAACTCGGAGTTCTTCCGCGCTCTGAGCTATTGCAACCTTTTTTGAGTCAAGTGGGGCACTATTGAATCTGGAAAAAAATCAATACTGAAGAACAGTGAATGTGAATCACTTGAAATAATGAAAGAGAGAGTGTTTCTTGAAACTACGCAAAATAAATGAAAAGGACGTTACAAGTCGTACTAACTTTCTTCACAATTTTGTGCGTTGGGGGGATGTCATAAATGCAAAACGATGACATTCGAACATCATACACACTTATTAATCCATCCTAGTGGCGCAACTTTCAAGGGTGACAGACCATGTAATAACGTAATACTCTCGTGATATTCGATTTAAATTACAAAGTTTTAATAAATTCTAAGGAGTTAATTATGATTTTACAATAGGTGAGAATGGTAGAGATAGTACACAATATTTAAAAGAGAATAATAATAGCTTCGTTAATCACATAAAATTATGGAATATTTGTTAGCTCGTCGGTCTCATCGTATCCATTAGATTTCGTCGTCAGAGGCTACAGATATTCACGAGAAAAGGCTAAATTCAAATGATTAAATTGTCCTGGGAAAAAAGACGTAGGATGACTGTTAATTGTTCCGGGTCAAAAAAATGAAAAATATTAGATAGCATTGAAAAGGCCCTGTTATGTCTTCTTTTCCCTAACGATTACATGAGAAAAGATATCCACTTTATTTGCCATTATAAAAAAATTGATGGTTAATACAAGATTTTACGTGAGCCAGGAGAGTATGAGATTACTGAAAGAAATTTGAAATAATATTATAACAGTAATAACTTTGTATTGCGCAACAACTGATAGGATAATCACAAATGTATCTGTCTCCATTGATCATCTTTCATTCGTTATCCTCCGCGATGAAGGAAGTCAAAGTTAAAAATCAACTTTTGTTGTGGGGAAAAGAAAAAGAATGGATTCAGTTTTATAACCGGATTGGTTTTTATGCACGAATGCCGATTTGGATTCATACTGTGCTGATTTCGGATTGGCCGAATCATCAACAAAGAGTCATCGGCCAATCACGGCGAAGGGCGGAATCGAAATCCGCTATTAAAGACTGGCATCATTGCTACAATCTTCACGTTTCAGCCAGGACAACATCGTGTGATCACCACCAGACAAAGAAGAAGGTCGACCACCCAAGGATAACAAAGGAGAGAGCTTGAGAATGGGATCTTCTGCAAGAGTCCGATTGCCATTGCGACGAGTCGGTGTCCTTGATGAAAGGACGATCCCCGAAGGAGTACCAGCCAGCGAACACAGCCCGTGGGCGGCCGTGTTGAATGGAATACCATCCTCGTGACGTCCTTTCACAGGTTCATCAGCGACGTGATAGGGACAGGGATTTGGAACGTTTGAGAGGCCCGACCAACGGTAACCGATCTTACGTAACCACTTTCCGAAGGGGCCTCCCCGCCTGGGGATCTAAGGCCCGAGGTTCCGGCCCGGAGAGAATGGCTTCCGGTCAGGGAGACCGGGAGTCGAGAAGACTACGGCTGGTACACGAAAGAACCCCTTAGCCGCCCCCGACGCACTCGTTGGCCTGGCTAAGGGCCCCATTTTACACCCCCAGCCATTGCACTGCCTTTGCACTCTTAGGCAGGCTGGGGACCAAAAATCAGAACATCGCCCAACGCAAACAGTGGCGTGGCCAAGCTAACTGAGACCTTGGTTCTCACACGCTGGGGCAGAGAGGGCTGTTCTCCGCTCTCCTGCGGGAAAGCGGTCCAATAGGTACACGCGGGATGGGAGGGGGGAGTTATAGGCACACTAATTACTGGCCTTTGAATGCCAAAGTCAGTCGCGACACCCGGTAAAGTGACCCCGAGGTCTTTGTTCGCGCCTTCCGAACACAGATATTACGTAGGATTCCGGAATAATTAATACCAAGAAAAGAAAACGAATTATTGTCCAGGAAGCCAATCATTTCGCGGCTAATTTCGTAGTGTTAGGTACCGAATCTTTTCTTTCAAAAATTTAACATGAAAATAACGTAAATTATAAACTATATTGAGTTTATCTCTGCCATAAATTAATCTTATTTTTGCCTGTGGCTTCAGAGTTTCTAGGGACTCTCATCCTTTTTAATACTTATACTTTAGCGTATGTTTGAAATAATTAACATACAATCATTGATTTTTGAGAAATGGAATACAATAACGGCGTAACTAGGTTTATTAATGGAAATGTTAAGGCAAAATTTTTATAATTGCATAAGTGGCATAAAAAACCGAGGGGAGATTTAAGACCAATTGCTTTGATAGTTTGCGAATATCTTTTCAAAATATTTACGATCCAAATATTTGCACATTAATCGAAATTTAATATATAATGTAGTGTATTTCAGAGCATTTATGTAATCATTGTAATTGCTAGGCACGTTCTAATGCTCACGCACTGTCCCGGCGAAGGCGTAGTACGAAGAGGTCTCGTGTTTGCAGCCACGGTAAGGTAACACCTGGGCTTCAGAATAGATCTCTGAAGACCATGGCGAACAATGGCATTGATACGTCACGACTATCAAATGATATTGAAAATACGCGTTTGTGCATTCAACCACCGTTGCCAGCACGCAAGTCCTTAATTTTTAATTATAACCGTCCAGTTTCCATGGTACGATATATATTCCAAGGATTACAAAAGTCCAAACATAAAAATAGGTAGGACGCCTTTTATGAGCGACTGCATTTTTACCTGAAAGCATTCGATTCACGCTGTCCCCATTTGAGGATGAGGAAGTAAAAAGAGCTCTTTAATCTGCGTATGAAAGGAAACTGGATCCTCGACCCAATATTCAGTCAGTCGATCCCTTACTCATCTTTTCGATTAGTATTTGACTCGCTCGTCCATCTCGATTGAGGATTTTTATTCGATGGCTCGCACTTCCAACGGTAATACAATTTTATTTCATATTATTATTAACCTTACCTAGAATAAAAGCATAAATGCGCTCGTTAAAAATTTTTATGCGTTCGTATTTAATCTCACGCCTACCTCCGAGGGCTGCACCTAACACCTCTGACCTAAGACTATATTCATATTAACTCTGGAAATTCACCGATGAGTTGTAATGGAGTACAAAAAGCCGATAATAACAGTGGATTTTTTTTAAAATATCGAATGAATATAAATAGGTTTATATAACATTGGCGCATGCTTCAAATTTTCAAAGCGGAAGGTTGCGTTATATATAAGGAATCAGGTTTAAACTGCCTACCATTTCAACTTGTATGACGTGATATTATCGGTAAAGTTTAATGTTGAATACCCCAACTTATTTTCTTGCTAATAAATACATTATGTATGCAATCTTGACAAAAGAAAAGCATGATCGTGGCGCTTTTGTTTAGATTGTCACATCCACTTCATGTCGCTAACAATCCATTATCCAAACTGGTATTATCGGCGTCCAACTCATATTATGTCTACCATTCGCACAGCTTCTCGCATCCTTATGACAATCCTCTCCTGGAACAAATTCCTTAGAAATCCGCACATAATTTAAATTTGTATGCTTTTTATTCGTCTCCCGCCTAACTCCGTGAGCTCCGTCATGCAGGCATTAACTCTGGGAATTCACCGCTGAAGTGCAATGGAGCACAAAAAGCCAAAAATACCAGAGGGTTTTTAAATATCAAATGAATATAAATAAAAGTATGGCGCGTGCTTCAAATTTTCACAGCGGAAGGGAGCGTAACGTCAACAATGAAAGCTCACGAAAACGTCCATCAATAGGATAGATCTTATCATGAATATATATTATGGATTCGGATTTTTGGCATTGTTGCCTAGGCTACGCGTTGTCTAAATTTCCACATTTAGATCACCCAGTCCTTGGCGCCACTTCGATTAGTCTTTTCTGTTGTTATTGTAAATAGACGTAGTTAATTGCTGTTAACGTGAGACCGTGGTGAAGATTCAGTAAAGATCGATTAGACTTGAATTACTTGATGCTTTGAATAACATCTTGCAACTTTTGTGATCTAAAATTGACTTTGTTAATGCTAGAAAGGAATTATCTATTACAGGAATTGCGTAAGAGGTTTATGAAACGTCCATCGTGTGCCGACGACGATGTTTGCCAGACTCTGATTCTAATTTGAATGCATTAAGCTCGTTAGGCTAACATAAATAATTTAGAATTCCTTGTTTAAACAGAACTTGCTTCCTATCAGGCTGCAAAACAGGGCATGAGTCTACGAGGACTCAAAATAGGACACTTGGATTGAAAAATAAGAATCTGTTCTAGGTGTCGGTAAGTGCATTCCTTTTTACCTACACTGCAATGATGGCCATTGGGAATACTCATGAAGTCACCTCGCATTTTTATTAAATTTCCGTACAGCGATATTCACGAAGTGCTAAGAAGTTAATTGTGCATTTTTGTAATTAAATTTAGAAATAAATATATCTGTAGACCGGACAATATTAAAAAAGAGTATAATTACGTCCCGCATGTAGTACCACATTTTTTATCCACTGCATTATGATTAATTGTAAGTATAACCCATGCATATTCATGGTAATATGGTTACGGAATTCTAGAAAACAGTTTTTGTCGACGAGATCACAATCCATAATATATATTCATGGATCTTATTAACTAATTTTGAGCTAACCATTAATTGGTGTAGTGTTCCCACATTTTTTACTGTCGAAACGCAAGTAAATAAAAACTAAGGGTAATAATGTGTTTTATTGTTGCCTCATATTAACGGAGAGAGGAAACTTGAGCACAAAACCCATTAATACCAGAGGGTTTGTAAATGTCAAATGAATATAAATGAAAGCATCAAGCAGCAGACATGAAATACGAAATGAACTTCTAATTGCGAACATTACTTATAAAGTTAAACGAATGCTACCTTCCATATCAAACTGAAGACTTGTCCTAAGACACAATTGTAACAACTCTGGCAACTCATCACTGAAGTGTAATGGAACTGAGGAAAGCCAATAATACTCGTGGGTTTTTTTAAATATTGAACAAAATTACAATGATAGTTGAAAATATTTTGTGTGTTTTGCAACTTTGACGAGGGAAGGTAGAGTTAGACGTTAAAACCCTTATCATTTTACCTTTTATGGCGTAATATTCAGAGGAAAATTCATTATGGAACACCCCGATTTTGTCTATAGCGAATTAATACATAATACATGTAATGATTGTCATGATAAAACTTGATCGGCGCCCCTTGGTAGGGAAAGTCACTTCTCATTCATGTAGATAACGCTCCATTAGATGTACCGGCATTATCGACAATAAACTCTCATTTCGTCTGCTATTTGAACTGATTGTCGCATCCTTATTGAGAGTGCTTAAGACAGAACGCCTTCTTCGAATTACCGTTTTCCTAATACGAATATAATTCACTATGAAAAGTAAATTTAGGCTTAGTTGACGCACTGCATGAGTTTTCAATTTAATTTTCACACTCCTTTGGAATAAAAATCCTCCATCGAGATGGAAGCGCGAGAAAAATACTATTCTTATCAAAGTATAAGAGTTCGATTGTATAGTGAACTTTCAGGCTTCACTTGGTGGGACAACATTGCGATGATTTTGAATGATTGTAATATTCCACATGGTATTTAGACTTATATATAGGTTTCGACTGAAGACCTTGATAATGACTTAAGTCGAAACCTAGGTCGGAGTTGACTGAATATGGGGTCGAGGAGCCGGTTTCCCATCTTACACGGATAAAATAATTTTTATTCGAGCGAACTATATATTGTCTAGCAACGGTCAAGTCCTTCCCGTGCGAAAGTCATTTATTTTTTTACTTTTATTGAGCGTTTAAAAATAGTAAGGTTCTTTAACTTTACACTTTAGTGCTGACTCCATGATAAAACAATTTTTTTCCCTTTAATCTCCCATTTAAATTGATTTCCTCTGAAGTTAAACGAATATAAGTCTCCATATTTTGTGTTTGTAATGGAGCGATTCAACCTATTATTTCTACGTTATTGAGAGCTTTTACTTTTCCAAGCGCCCATTTGTCGTTCTTTTGATAATTATTTAAAGTATTACGACAACACATGAATATAGCAACCTATTTTCAGGATATTAAATCTTAAATCGGTATAAGTAATCGGTAAATCTTATCACTGATTAAAGGAGTATAACCAAAATTAAGTATTTTATCATTTTGGACGTATTTTTGTAATCCTTGGAATATATTATGTACCGTGGAAACTCAACGGTTATAATTTCAAAATTAATGACTTCCGGGCTGGCAAAGGTGTTTAAATACACGGACTCGTATTCTCTATTAATTCGTTGTATTGTCGTAACTTTTACATTCTATGGTTTGCAAGGGTTTTCGGCGATCTATTCTGAAACACAGGTATCTCCCTCACCCACCTGAAAATACAAGAAAACTTCGTACTACACCTTTGCCGGGACATCATCGTGAGAATTAAGGCGTACATAGTATTTGAATTGATAGCATAAGTACTCTGAAACGCACTACATAGTAATATATGAGGACCCCAAGGAAGTCAATGGGGTCTAAGTAACAAAATCGTTGTTTTGAGAAAACTTTAGTCAAAGTTGAAAATTTTTGGTACAACCCACTAAGTAGTTAAGATGCATAACCCTAGATAGCATCATCTGTCAATAAAATCACTTGGATAGCTTTACCATCTTAAAGATTTACATTTTCACATCCCATTCCTGTACCTAACTTATTTCTTTTTAACGTCACTTAGACCCCTTGACTTCTGGGGTCCACATATAAAATTTTTGCAAATACTTGGAGCATGAAAATTTTGTAAAGATGGACGTGAACTAAGGAAGCAAATGAATTGGTCTTTATTCTCCCCTCAGTTATTTATGCCACTTTTACAAATATAAAAATTTTGTCATGAGATTTCTACAAATAAACCAAGTTACGCCGATATTTCATTCGATTCCTCAACTCATTAATGATTATATGTTAGTTATTTCAAACATGCATTCGACTCTAATTATTAATAAGGCTGGGAGTACTTAGAAAATCTGAGACAACATGCTGAAATATGATTAATTTCTTCCCGGGACGACATCAAAATAGATTTCATTATATAAGTTTCAGGTAAAATTTATGAAGATAACATGCAGGATCAGTTACTACGAGATTAGCTTTCGATATGATTACCTTGGTGTCCAATGGTTCAATTACCTTTCCTAGCATTAGTTATTCCCAAGCGTGCTGACAATGGTGTTCATCAAATGCACCGACGCGTATTTTCAATATCGTAATTTGATAGTCGCGACGTTTCAATGCCATTCTGTTCGGAGTTATATATTGAGGCCCGTGGTATCTATCACCTCAATCTGGCTGGAAACCTTATGACACTCCGTTCTATGCATTCGCAGGGACATTTTGGTGATATTAGGGCGCATTTAAAATTCCTTCCGCGATTCCTTCGACTCTAACTAAGGATAAGGCTGGGAGTCCTTAGAAACTCCTGAGGCAACACGATTAACTAAGATCAATATATGGCAGGATACGACATCAATTTAGCTTTTCATACACACAAATATCAGGTAACATTTTTGAAAGAAAATATGCGGAACATAAAAGTACGAAATTAGCCATAGATATGATTAGCTCGCTTTAGATTCCGATAGCGGCGCGACATTTTTTCGTTTGGGTCCACAACACACGACCAGATTTTACGAATTACAGGGGACTGTATTTTTAACAGAAATATTTTTTCATGATATAACTTTTAACAATGTATTATATATAAGCGTACCAGTGTCTCCTTCATTGGATAGAGTTTGTCATGGAAAATATATCGTTTAAGTGGGGCTTCAATGGAAGTAGCTATTTGAAGCCATAGTTAAGTGGTCCTGATTGAACGAGCTTACACTACAAAAAATTCAGTATTTGTAACATCAAAATATTAATAATTACCCAAAACTACAAAACTGAAGGTAGTTACAAGCAAGAATGCCAAATAGAAACTATCGGATAGTGTAAATAATCTTGATAAATAAGCTTGATTTAGTGACATTCCCTTAAGACAGCCAAAGCCTACTACTCAAGTCATAATTAATGGCAAATACCACAAGACATAACATCAATCTAATTTATCAACTATGAATAAATGTATACTTATATATGCAGAGTTTAACACAATGGAAATCAATAAAACATATCCATTTACTTAAATTTATGAAAATAATATTCCAATTGATTCGTGCAGTATATCCGCATTTGGAACTTGACCACGCATTATTACGCTAACGCTTAATTTTACATTCACTCGTTGGGAATGAAGTACCCACGCGGTATTTCTCCAAGATGGCGCAAGCTTTGAATTTAAAATGCCAAATCTCTTATCCATATAGTTTTTAGGCGGGCCTAGAATTTATATTCTCTTTGGTAGCATAAGTTTTGGTTTCCGCATTTCGTTGTTTTGAAACAACAGTAGAATGTTTCACTGAACTGAACAAGGTTATGCTAGAAAAATTCCACTAAAATAGGCGAAGTTATGCAGTAATGGGAACACGAATTAATTTCGGGCCTTCAGCCCAAGGCGATCCACTCCCATGACCAGGGTGTCCAGCAGCTGGGCTTTTGGAAATGCCTTTGAGAGTTCCAGGTCTTCCAGACACAATTTTTAATTTTCCCGAGGAAGTATTGATTTTTTTTTCGTTAATTATATTAGAATGTTCGGCACGTTTTTTAAGGGGTGATAAAACGTAAAGATTATTTTTAAACTTGCATATTTGGAGGAAAATAAACACAAAACTTTGAAATAAGTTGAGAGAAATTCACATCACCACCCTTTCTTAGATTTAAACATTGTCATACTGGTGCTCAAGGAAAAAGGTTATTATTACAGCCGGACTTTGCTATGAATAGCATTAATATAAAATGATCAGCAACTTAAAAAAACTGAAGGAATTGACTTTTTTCCTTATTTGCTAAATGCGGGGAATTTGAATTCGCAACTTGCCGATAAAGACACGTTCTATACGCCACTGATTTACAGACTATGGCCAATAAGAACACAATCCAAGTACCTATATAGAAAACATTGTACCTACATTCGGTGATAACAGGAATGCAAAATGCGACAACGCAAGGGAAGTTTGACTTTTGTTCTTGCTGAAAAAGGCACATGGCTTCCGTTGCTGTTTTATTTATTGACACCACAGAAAATTCCAGAGTCATTTCGATATTTCCCTGAGAGTTCCCGGTCTTCCAGCGTGCTGTACACCCTGATGACTGACCGCTCGACTACAAGGATACATTCTTTGGCTAAAAAAACCACGAATATTTCCGTAATCCAGCGCAACTGAATTTCTTAGGATATACAATAATTTGGTGTAGCTCGTTAATTTTCGCTCATAGCTGCCTTGTTTATTTATTAAATCATAAGTAGAAACTCAATTTTGGTAAATATTCATTGCGTCCGCGTAATAACGGGCAAAGCGTCGTTCCGGAGTTGATATCTCGAGACAAAAGCCACTATTTAAACTGGCACCACTCTCCATTGTTATTTCGGCAATACATTTGATATCATGTTTTATTTAACGAACTGAATGGAAAGGTATAATTATCTTCAGAGGACAAACATTTAGCTACGTGGGTATAGATATCCTAACTTTGATAAATATTACAATATAAATTTCGTAGACGAGGTAAACGGAAGAAGTATCCCTTGGCCACGTTGCGGAACTCATAACAGCACGTCGACTATCACGACGTTTCGACCAATCGAACTCGGATCGATTTGGCAGCTTCAGCTCTGCATGGTAAACACAAGGCAGTGGGTTCATTTATTTATCATTTTTTATCACGTATGCATGATATTTACTTGGTGCCGAGTATCTCCCTCCAAATCCCAACACTTCTGCTTGTGAGAATCATTGCAATACGATTGAATTGAAGACAGTCAATTATCTTGAGTTATTTCAAATTAACAAATCCTCTAACTCCATGCGTGAGATTGGACCTGACTTTCTGTGACAAAACAGAGGTAACGTCTTGCATTGATGTCAATCCACTTCTATCTGCTGATGTTTATCATTCAGCCCTTAATTTTATCATTCCTGAAAAGGATTGTTCTTTTTATACAAAGACAGGTAACACTGATTATGACTACAGGAGGTGCGCGTTTACATCAATTATTTCCTTTATCGAAAACGTAAATTGGCCGGGGCGAGAAACATTTTGTGTGAGGCATATATATTCATATTATAACGAGCCCGCTTCTATTTCAAGTCTCAATTGTGTTCTCATTAAGGTGTCAGATAGGTCTCCTGAGTTTTGCTATACGTAGGTACACATTTGCAAATTCAATGAAGTGTACGTAACTTTTTCTCTTTTGAGCGCACAACACTAGACCCTTGACTGGTCATACCATGCACAAGGTATAGTTAGTAAAGTATTTGTGGGCATTTATATGCTCAGAAAGTTAGCACCTATTGTGTCTCTTCAAACACTAATGAATGCGTACTATGCTGAAATCCACTCTCATTTATCGTATGCCATCATGCTCCGGGGCAATTCCACTGCTGCCAGGGGTAGCCTTCTCTGCTCAGAAACAAGCCATCAAGACGACGTATCAAGTTTCCACCCGTACCCCAGGCAAAGCTTTACTCTCTGAATCGAGAATGTTAACACTTCCATCCCTTTATATTTTAACCTGTGTCTGTTTCATTCGTTCAAACCTGGACAAATGCCTTCCTACCAATGCCTCTTACCATAGTCACTCCACCCCTTGTAGAAATAATGTTCACTGCAATCAGTATTCCAGTTCTCTTTGTCTAAATGGCCCCTACCACTCAGCCTCCAAACATTTTAACAAACTACCTAATGATATTAAAAATTACCGCATTTCCCGGCCCATAAGGTTTTTTTGTAGTGGGGAAGGAAATGGTTACGACGAATGTTTTCTCAGGCGCTAACTCGTCTCGCTTTCTCTGCCAGTCTGAGATTTCAAATCGATATGAATCGATTCAAATCAAATTTAAATCGATTTTTCATTGGTAAACCAGGCGATCCCAGTTGGATGCCTTGGAATGTTCAGATCGGTCCGAGGTCATATCGATCTGAGTTCGATTGGTAAACGTAGCGTATGTACTCTGACGAAAACCAGATGTCGGTGATTTAAACCCGAATGCTCGCGTTAAATTAGCGATGACCGAAGCTGAAGAAAACAAATAAGTGGCCTCATTACTCTCAGTGCATTTTATACAAGTTTTCAAACAATATTAGTTGGACGGAAATCGAGAGAAAGAAATCCACGTGAAGAGATGGCATTTCAATGAACGGCCATCAAAGGCAATGTATTTCAGGGTAAAATTCATCACTTTTATACCAATGCATCTCCATCAAATGATCGATCACGCGGTAGTATTTGTACGCCATTCGATGGGAAAAGTCGTACGACGTATTATTTAGTAGAAAACATTTAACTGTGTACACGGAAAAGAACCGTGTGCTTCGAAATACTGTTTTCTTAATAAGTACATTTATCGCTGTTATGAGTAAACTTAGATTTAAAATACCAATTATGTTTTTCTTTTAATTTCATGGAAATACTTCTTCGGGTATAATCTTATCGGACAAAGGGTTACACCGAAGCTTTTACTACTTCATGAAAACCAGCCATTACTGACTGACTTCAGCCTCCATTGCTATTTCGTCAGGATTTGAATTCGTAAGATTTTTAACGAACTGACGGGAATGGTGTAATTATCTCCAGGGATAAAGCAATTAACAGCTAATATAAGAATCCAAATTACATTAACATAGAAATATAGATATGGTAACCGAGGTAAACAGCAGAGGTTTCCCTTGGCAACGTCGCTACATTCGTCAAAATATGTCGGTTACTTGCTCCGAATAAAAACCAGAATTCAGTCATTTAAACCGGAGTACTCGCGTCATATTATCGATAACATTAGCTGAAAAAAATAATTCGGTGTCTCGATATGTAGTACATATTATACAAGTTTTTTAACATTATAATTTGGATGGAAATTAATTAAGAAAATTCATTTTAAGAGATGCCATCGCACACCGCCTTTAGCACAGAATATATCTGCGTGAATTACAAATAGGTTAATCTTCGTAAAAAGATCGATGACCTAGAAATATTTTCATACCATTTTACTTTACAGTACAAGTTAAAATCAAGGTATATTATCGGTCGTGCCTAAAATAAAGATTCCTCGCCATTTTATTTTATTTCGATACTATCCACGGTCTACAACCTACCAACATTTTGTAGTGCTCGCATGCATCACCATCGATCACGACAGAGAGAATCATGAAACAATCATACAGACCATTGTAACCACAATTCGGGTATACAGATGATACGCAAAGTAAAATAGAACCACAACAATACAGGAACATAGTTGCAAGGTTACATAAAAGGATCCACACAGTTCATGAGACAAAAAATCAGAAAAATGTTTCGAATATCAGGCGAACTCTTTATTCGCTTGATATTTTGGCGGTATCGATATTAAGTACTTGTAATATGAGTTATTAAAATTAAAAAAAAACAGGTGATTTCATTCAATAGGATGACCGTATTTACATTTTATCAAGAATAAAAAAATGCCATTAATAATGGTTGAAATAGGTTTTTCTCAATATTAATATGTGGCGAGAGTTACAGCCCTAAAACTCACTCTATGAAGAATAGGTCCGTAGTTTATGAGAAAATGTTAGCATACCCATACGCTCATTTTAAAGATGAAGCGTCAAATGCCTGGGGCGTAATTCCCGTTTATAGCCACTGCTCAAGCCTGAATCACACGATACTTGACCTTGTATAAGCCCGAGGATGCTAGCGAGCACTGGACTTCTAGTACGAAACCTAGCATGCTTGAAACATTCCTAGGAGCTATCACAGGATACTTGAACTAGCACAAGGTCTGTTTAGTAGATCTTTCATCTAGTATTGTCGCGGAAGGAGTTTGACGAGCGAAATGGATGATTTCGCTCGAGTTAATTATAAAGGCACTAGTGGCTACCATAATTACTGATTAAAACCTCAATTTCCTCTGGTACCTGAGCCTTTGTGTCTTGTTGCGAGGTTTGAGTTGTTTATTTGATCGCAGGAAATTGTAATTGTCACGAGGGACTATCGAGGCCTGACATAAAAAATTGACGACCGCATTGCAAAGAGAAAAGCTGATTGGTCGGCGGCTACTAGGTCCATACTGGGAGCAAGTATCAAAGTAGTACCGCACCAATAACAATAACAAGGATACCAGATAGTATGCCAGCGATCATGCAGGATTTCCAGTATGCTTGGTCTGTATCGCACGATGCTTGACCTTGCATGCGTCCTTCAGATTTCCAATGGAAATATGCAATTGTTGAAAACGGAGAGAAATTCGCAACTTTGCAGTTGAAAACGTAATTTTTAATGAAAGCAAGAGTATCATTTATTCCATCCGATAGTGAAAATATAAACCCAATATCTAGACTGCGAGTAATTTAAAAAAGCAGAAAAAACCTCTGCATTGATTCGGAGTAAAAAAGGGACCCATTTTGTGGGCCTTGGGACCTTTGCAGCCCTGAGGCCTACAGCCCAATGGATTCCTCGTAGCCGAAAACCCTTGTATGCCGACTTTCAGGAGAATCTCTTCCGTAGTTTTCGAGACAATAATTACATGCCGATATATGCATACATACATACAAGAACTGCTAGTTCTATAGTACAAGACATTATTATGATCCAGAGAGATATTACCTAATCTCTGAATTGTGGACATTGCAAAATTGAGGGAAGTTGGGGTTGATTGAATGTTAAGAAAAAGAGTAGGATCTGGTGGAATATGTTGGTACTCTGAATTCAATGAGACTTATAATCGTTCTGGGCAATCATATTTGCCACTAATACTAGGTACTTTATAAAGGACAACCAATCGGAAATAATAAGTCTAAAGACTAAGGTTATCATGTCAAGAACACTTAAGAATACTGTCATAGGAAATTTTGCATACTTCATGTCTAATCTCGGTGTTAAATAGGTGTATAAATTTATGCTGTGCCCTCGCAATATATTCATTAAGTATTTGAAGGAAAATAATGAAAATTAATTTAAGAAGATTTTTATTACTTTGAATGATAAACATAAAATGGGCTGAAAAATGGTTTCGTGTCCACTCACGTGTGGTAGGTTTACATGGCAATGGAAGTTATCAACCTTTAAAACTTAGATAACTTTAATAGGCTTTTATGGCGCAGAGAACAGGAGCGACAACAATCACAACCATGCAGCATCAAACCAACTCCGTCGTAGGGACGGAAACAATAAAACAAGAACACAACGAAAAAACAATACCATTACTTTCAATACAACACAAATAGAGAATGATACAAAAACGGCACTTATAGCGCCGTATCACGTATCACCTGACGACACCACAGCCGCGAAATCTATGTGAAAAAGTAGTTTAACAGAAGAAAAAATACAAAATTTCAAACAGCAACAAAGACTCGTCTGCGAAAGCAACGAATACGAAAATACCTCCAATTATGGAAATTCGAGCCACATATAATTTCAAACGGAAATCGATGAATTTGGCCCCATTCTATAAAACAAATCTCATCTTTCCAATGATGTCCAAAGATCAGCCCTATTCCCGAGTACATACATACCGGGATATTAACAATAAATATCCCCGCAATTTTACGCGGGGAAAGGTAGTCGTGTGCAATCTGGAGACATTATTTAATAGAGAATGTGAGGAATTTCGAAATTCAAGATTTTGTCAAAAAAAATAACAGCGAGCAGTTCTTGCGTTATCTCAATTATTTCTTAAAAATGAATCATACAGTCACCGCAGTATTTTTTCAGGGTCACAAAAAAAACCTTCCGTTCTGAAGGAGTTTTAAACGTGCCACGTCAAAAAATGAGCCAAATTGAAGACCTATAAGAATATTTTTATTTAATTACCGAGGATTTGTCATTGAATAGTATGTTAACGACCCTTAATACAAAATTTTAAATCTATTTTTCGAACAACCGCTGAAACTGAAACGTAAAATTGGAATACGGTCTCAATAATGACTTTGGTAACACATCCTGAATACCTGACCTACAACAATTGATGACGAGGTTATCAAGTTAAATAAAATTCTAATTGTGGCATAATAAAAATATACTGACGTAGTCATGAATAAATTTGCTGTATAATTAAAGAACCATATCACACACAAATAAAACTCGATTTCAAGAAACAGGCACGAGAATCCAATAAACATTTATCAATTTGTTTACTGAATAACTAATGACTTCAGTTCTACGTTTTTTTTAGATAGATATAAAACATTGATAAGTCAATTTAAAAATATTTCCTTTCAATGCCCAGTAAATATTTTTAACATCGAAAATATTGATGATAAAATATTTATATAAGGACCCCTGTGGCCTTGAACGACAGGTGTAATACTGGCAAAAAGCACTTAATTACGGAAACAGTCCATTTTAGCTATAATTGGTCAAATTTCGCTAACCAAAATTACCCATTCTAGACGAGTGATTGTCGGTAATTGTTCAATACAGTAAAAAATAAAAGAGTGATGAAAGCCTACCATTGAATTGACTTCTGCCTAAAGGAACTGGCAAGTAAATGCAGCGGACATACGATTCGTTGGATGTCATCCCCATTCACCAGAAAATCCGCCGTTTATTACACAAATATCCCTCAATATTAGTATAAAAGTGCCCTCTCGATCCATCCCTCGTATGAACGTATAACGTATACAACGGCTTATCCTAACATAATTCACAGTTGACAACCAACCACGATTTTCGTCCATCTCTCTCCATATACACTTAAAGGCTCATTACTCGGAATGAGAAGAGCAATCGGAGAGGTTATCTTCACCAAGAATAATGCAGGCAATGTGTAACATAATAACGAACTCGCGTCTCATAATATTCGAGCACAAAGCAAAGACAACTGACTGAGTCGGATTCGAAGAGGACGGCACACAGAGAGCAAGGGATGGCTGGCGATAATAAGCTGCTCCAGAGGAAGAACAGAAGACGTAATTACGGAGGGGTAGGGAGTCGTACACGCACAGAAGAACCATTCCTGTATCACCCCGCATGATCGTAAATATCGGAAAGGCGTTTATTTCGCGGTTGCCATGGTAACGCGGCGGCTGTTGAGTCCACTGCAGGCTGTTCTGTTCAGCCCCCCTCCTTTGTTTCCCCTATTTTCCGCAGTCAACTGTTAGTAAAACAACATGGACGCCTAGTGTCCCGTAGTGGTCGGTAGACGGAAAAATGAAAGCGGAAGAAATTGAATTTACGGCCCCCCGTCGCTACCCTGGATCACTTACACACCAGAAATTACACGAGGAAAAATAAATTGGACGTAAGGTGAAGTTTGTCGTTCTTATTTCTGAGTGCCGGATGAATAATTTCCACAATTCAGTGAACCGCATCAATATTGAGGTCAAAAACATTACCACGAGTATACCTCTTCACGTCGTTCACAAGAAGAATCTTCTCTCTCCATTCCTCATTACAGAGTTAATTTACGGAAGCAATAATCATTCGTAGTTTGAACCAAATTACTATCGACCATCAGTGATTCTTTCACATAGATCATGAATTAATTAAATACACGGAAGCAAACGGCTGTAGAGAGTATATTAGAGAATACGGGCGATATAGGTTATTTCTTACTGAATATACTTGCCAGATAACCATTTCTCGGGTTATTCCTGTCTATTCCACTGAGTTTTTTTCAACTGCGCGAGCAACACAAGCGGCGATATACCTATGTATTCCAACAGAGCTTGATGTTAATTTTCTATTTGTTCACAATTACTCTTATCTCTTATTTAAAATAATAAATATTTAAGAATAGAAATATTCCCTCGTCACGCAAGTCTGGGAGTGTGATTACTCATAGGAAATCAAAATAGTCTTAATTTACCTTAATGTAGATGTAACTCATCCACTGAGCATCCACTGGGTCATCTAGGTCGAAAGTAAAGCAATGTCGTCTGCATACATATATATTTTACATCTATTAATATGGTAAGGTATATCATTTATGTATATTAAAAATAGAATTGGTCCTAAAATGGATTCCTGTGGAACTCCAGTTTCTACAGATTTTATAGTGCTATGATGATCGAACAACCTGACAACTAATTTCCGGTCGCTGAGGTAAGATCTAAGCCAGGAAAGCGGAATTCCACGTATTCCTGAGCGTTCCAGCTTTTTCAAAAGGATGTTTATATCGATTGTATCAAAGGCTTATTGGAAATCAATAAACACAGCTAATGCGGAATGGTTCTTGTTCAGACATGTACGAACATCTTCGCTGAAGTCTTTCAGGAGAATTTTAGTACTTTTTTGTTGTTGATATCCATATTGGTGTCTAGTGATGATATTAAATTTATCAAGAAAACCTTTCAACTGGTTGCCAACGTAGCGTTCCATGATTTTATCAAGTGAGGGAAGAATAGATATCGGATGATAGTTATTAGTATATATCATTTCTTTTACCTTGTTTATAGATTGGCCCAATTGTTGCTAGTTTTAAATTTGATTGCATCTTCCCTTGTTCGATATTTAGGTTTATCCACTGTGGTATTATTGTGGTTAATTCCTTTCTATAAGTGAGGTCAACCAATCTAATTCTATCATACCCAGGGCTTTTTTCTTCATGCTATTTAAAATATTGCGTACGTCAGTTGGCGTTATTGGCATTTGTGAGAATGTATAGGGGCTAGTGCTACTATTACAATCACTGAGGCGGTGGTGTGAGCAGTTTGGCAGTATGTTTTTTATATTGTTGGTGAACTGTGAAGCAAAAGCTTCACAAACAATGTTTATATTCCACTCTTTCCTAAAGTTACTTTTTATTAGTGAATCAACATTTGTTTTGTTTGGAACTCCTCTGAGATTGTTTACTAGCTGCCAGGTTTTCCTGATGTTATTTTTATATTTAATAAATTTTGAGTTGTAGAAGTCATTTTTGGACTTTCATAGTAAGGCAGTGACTTTATTTCTCTGTATTTTGTAATTCTGTCTATGCAAATCGTTTGATGGATTAGATTTCCACTTTCTAAATAAGTCATCTCTTCTCTGTATTTCCAAACAAATGACATCATTGATCCACGGTTGCTTATATGTTTTAACTCTAGTATTGTTCGTTTTTTTGACGGTAGCCTTCTTGTATATGTGACTCAGTTGTTTGTGCAGTTGCTGATATATACAGTCTGGGTCTTTTCATGCTAGCAGTTTCAACCAGTTTATGTTATTCATCACCTGCCTTACTATCCGGCTGCAAAGGTTAGAAGAAGAATGGTTGGAGTTGGTGTCAGGTATATTGCCATTAGTGCGGATGAAAATGCCAACCGGAAAATTATCAGAGTTTCGTTTTTATGATGAAGCTATTGATATTATCATGAAAACCTCTAACGCTAATATGGTCAATGCAAGATCTTATCACTTTGTTGTTTTTTATTTCTAATCTGGTGGTTTTATTTATGTTGGTCAGGAAACCACTGTTAGCGAGGATGGTTTTATATGCCGACACAGTGATATCCCTGTTTGTTTTTAAGTTTAAGTTGAAATCTCCAAGTAATATTATTTGCTTTTCTTTTTTGTTCTCAATTAAAGCCTCTAGACTAGTTAGAAAATCCCTTTTGTTTCTGTGTGGTGGTCTATAGATGTTTATTATTAACACAGTTTCAGAGCCTAGGTTAGTTGTTAATATGAGAGATTCGCACTCTTTTATTTCAATATCAATCACCTGACCAGGAAAATTTTCCTTTTGGTAGAACGCAATTCCCCCTCCTTTTTGATTTTGGTAGGTGGTGAATCCAAGTACATGAAAGGGATGTATTTCTGACGATTTGACATTAACCTCAGTTAGGGCAAAGCCAAGGACAGGGAAAAAGTTGTTGAACTGATTGTGCAGCACATTAAATTCATCCCAATGTTTCTTTAAAGACCTTACATTTATTAAGTAAATTAGATAGCCTTTTGAGGATGTTATTTTGTGACTCAAGTTATTTATGTTATCATAAGATCTGCACTTAGGGGTAATAGAAACTACAGAATAGGAATCCATTTAGCTAACTTATTTCTTTCTGTTTTAGAGTTATCTCACATTCTTTAGATCTTTTTCAGAACCAACCTTGATCACTAAACTATTTCCTGCTTTCCAAATTAATACACCTTCTCAATAGTTTCAACGTATCTCTTACAGTAAGGAGACCAAATTGCAGCACAATACTCCAACTTGCTCCTCACAAGAGCTAAGTATAGTACAATCAGACGTTTTATTGTGTTAAAGCATTAAGTCGATCTCAGCACATAACCTAAGTTTCTCATTGAGGACCATATCCTATATATGTTTATTGAAGTCCAATATGCTAGTGAAAATCACCACAAGGTCCTTGTGTTACTCTTTCCATTTCAACTCCACTCATACTATAACGAAATTCTACACATTTAAATTTTCTTGAGAATGATAGTACATGGCATTTTGATGTATTAGATTGAAGCCTATTCATCGCAGACCAATCACTTAATTTATTTAAATCATCTTGAAACAATATACAGTCCCCCAATGCGTTAATCTTACGATAAATATTTACATCATCTGCAAATATCATTATTTAAGAAACATTCACGTTAACACGTAAGTCATTAATAAATATCAAAAAATAAGGGGTCCAAGTTAGCTTCTTGGAGTACTCCATATAAAGTACTATACTTAGCTGATTTATAGTTTTTTAAATACCATATATTACTGTCTGTTGTTCGAATAGGACCGAATAAGTTCTATCACCTTAGGAGATGCATAAACCACTTTCAATTTTGAGATTAGCAATTCATGATCTACAGTATCAAAATCTTTCCCAAAATCTGTATATATTACCTAAATGAACTTAATTCCCCGCATCGACTCCTGCACAAGCAAATTCAGTAAAGTTACCGAGGTTAAACACCGCAGATCTGCCTTTTGTAAACCCATCCTGAAAGTTGGATATTCTTGTTTTAAAACCTGAATACAAATGCAAATACAAAATACACTCAAACACCTGAGAGAAAACAGACAGAATTGACACAGGTCTATAATTACTGACCTCTCTCTTATCCCCTTTCTTAAAGATGGGACATACTTCGGCAGTCTTCCAAGTCTTAGGAAATGCACCACTTGCTACTCATAAGTTAAAGATATAACAAAGATGATCAGCAAAACTATCCTTAAATGCATTTAGTATGTAGGCTGGAATCACATCCTCACCTACAGACTTTCTTGGCTTCAATTTTCCAATTGCCTCCAACACTTCTAACTTTCCTATGCATGGTGGAACACCAAAGCCAGTTCCCCTTTGTGCACAATCTGCTATCACAGCTTTTTCATCCCCCAGGGTTTGCACTGGAGAAAAATACTCTGCAAATAATTCAGCAATCTCTGAAACTGTTACCACTTTCTTACTCCCATTTCATCAGGGGTAGTTCCGTCACTCGTCCCATTGTTAATGTACTCCCAAAATGTTTTACTATCCCCAGCAGTAATACTATCCTGAACACTTGCAATATACAAATATGAGCTCTGTATGTCCTGCCTTAATTCGCCCCTCTGCTTATGAAACATGTAGTAATGATACAGGGAACCCTTATTCCTGTATTTCTGCCTATGCCTGTCTTTAGATCTTACCTTCTTAATGATATCCTTGTGTATAACACTTGTGATATTTATACCTGTAACTTCTACATTTAGGATCGCACTGTCCATTGCCTCATATATTAATTTATAAAAACAATCTACAGCAGGATCCACAGTATCAATAGTGGTCAACATTTCACAGTGTTTACCCTTTCATTCCACGTATAGCTTCATGTAGTCTCCCTTTTTATAATTATAAGACACACTATCTCTAGCAGCCTGCCTGGCTTTCACAAATACCTCAAAGTTGCAGCTTAAGGCAGGGTGATAGCTATCTAATGGAACAACTGCTTCCTCATTAATCACACTCTCTAATGTAATGGAATAATGTTAGTTACTACTAAATCGAGTAGTTTCCCCATACTATTCACAAATTCGTTTACTTAAACCGCATTCATTAGATTCTGAAATAAAAACAGTTCCTCTGTGAGTTCACAACCATACCCACTTGACGGGAATGTAACTTGGAATATTAAAATCACCCATTATTAACTAATCATTACCAACCACAGGTATCATAGATAACTTTTTATAAAATGACTTGTACAGCTAGATATTCGCATTAGGTGGAAAATGCACCACACACACACCTTTTATTTCCCAAACGTACTCTCTCACACACACACACACACACGATCAAAAACATCAAATTCAACCGCTGCTTCTGAATAAAATTCCTTACAGCAACGATGACACCACCTCCCATTACTTTTCCTGTAAAGGTAAACTCTCTATCCTTCCTAAACACTACATACTTATTGCAGTCGGGTCACATATCTCCTTACTAAGCCAGGATTCACTCAAACATATGACATCATTATCAGATTTCAACACTGACACACGAAACTGGCTCACCTTGGTTCTCAATCCTCGAACATTCTGATAGTATATCTCCAATTTTTCACGTGCTAGTCACTTCTCTTTCGGTTTCACAACTCCTAATTGCCTTCCGGTCATCATTCTTCCTCGAGCGTTTGCGACACCAGATGCTTGCACAGATTCTTCAGAAACCGCTGATTGTGAAGCATCATTACTGCCCCTTGAAGCCGTCCATTGCTGCAGATCTGCAACGTTTGCATCCATATCCTTATTTCCATTCTTCATAAAAAAATCTTCCATAAATTACGCCCACGGGCCGCGTGTCATCCCTGAATAGATCATCAACTACGTGTGCCTTAGCATTAACTTTAAATGCAGCAAATTCACCCAATGTAAGGAGCTTTTCACATGAAAAATCATGCTGAGGAAACCTTTTGTCTAGATAGGAAATAATATCAGCCTCCATCACCTCCTTAACTTTTCCCACATACAGATCCAAATCTTACGCTGAGCTGCACTGAATATACTTATCTTCATCTCCATCAACATGTTATCCGATTTGGTATTGTTTACTAATCGTATCATTTGCATGCCACTTGTTAGTCCAGTAGTTGATTTCTCTACCAGCTGCTCCATAGCGATCTCACTCATCCCGGTACTAGCCGAAACTCCCGCATCTCGCTTCTCCTTACGTCTTTCCTTTGTATGGGAGACTACAGTAAATTCCTCAGCAACCTCAACATTCTGATCATCCTTATTCTCCATCGCCTCTTCCAACACTTGTGTCGTATCCTTAGAGTCCAAGCGACGTTGTGAGACATGCATGCCACCACCGAGCTGATCCACCTTCACTGAGGACTTGACTACAGGGAGACTCATCAATGTCTTAGATTGTATTCTATAAGTAATATGTGAGGAATGCAGTAGTAGGGGGTAGAGTTCATTAATGCATTCGTGAACGTCCATTTCTCATGTCAATTATCATGGCGCATACATGCATCTTCCTCGCTTTCGAAAAAAATCATTCGAAATTGGGAATCATTCCGTCCATCCGCATACTAACGCGCTGTTAGTATTTGGTACATTTTCGAAAAAAATGAAGAACGCTATCGCAATATTCCGCGTCCAGAACGCTCGATCTGGCCAACCACACTTTTTCGATTTTCCTCAGAGAAACATTAGAGGTAGACCTATGCGCCGATGGATAAAATAAAGGCGGCGGATGAAAATGGGTCGGCGGCCGACGGCGCGCCGAGCAGATGGTTTTTATGCGGCGGCGTGACCGGCGGCGAACTTACCCATTCCATAATGTATTAACAAGTATTTCAGCATGATGTAGCATACATCATTCATTGTTTCTCATTAGTTTATGTGTTCAATTGTTTATTTTATGTTAAAACTTATTTTATTACATTTTTATTAACGTATGCGAGAAATTTCTTTTAATTTTAAGTATTTAAGCAAATATCGTTTCGTAAAACTTCTATCAAACCTAATATTATTCCCTTTCATTACTAAATTTTATAAGACAAATTCATTACTAATTTACCCGTTATCTCAAATGCGAGCAAAAAATTTCGTTGTAAACAGGTATGTCCATTTCACTGTTATAATTTTATTTTTAGTTTTTCAAATGTGATGAAATGCCATTCAAACGATCCTGTACGTATTTTTATCGCCTCTTGCATTCATATAGGAAACCACATTGTAAATTTTGAGAGCGGAGGATTTTATGGAAAAGGCCTCCCGTGTTTTAGATTTTTATTAAAAATTTAATATTTATAGATAAATATCCGAATTAATCAGATAAACAAAAAGGAAATATAAAAAATTAACTCTTGGAATTCGAAGAAGACTTCCAAAAAAACAACACCAACTTTTACAAAACATTTAAAAAGAGACTATTAGGGGTACCAACCACATAACCATCGCTTTAGAAAAGAAAATGGGAAACTGGAACTTAACAATCAAGACAATGACTGAGAATTTGTTAATTATTTCGAAATACTTCCGAACTGCCCAGAACTCAAGGAAAGATTCCCACCGAAAGATCCCAATGAAAACAACCCTAATTCACAAGTACCAGATAAAGAAGAAACCACAAGAAAATTAAAAATCCATGATAAAATATAACACAACAATAGTAATATCCACACTTTAATATACTACTTCAACACCGACCATGGTTTCGACATGGTCGGTGTTGAAGTAGTATATTAAAGCCCACCCCAACAGCGGCGAACGATCCATCTACACTGTAGATTCTACAGATATCTGTCTGTAGATTCTATTGACATCCGACTTAAACCTTTTGGACATTCAATGTTCTTGTTTGTGATTTCCCCTTACCTCCCCAGCACACGCCCCTTTCCCAGGGTTTCTCCGGACGGTTTCTGTTTTCCAGCCCCACGCCCTTCTGACACTGCTTTGTTTGACGCATATCTCTTCCGTCACCCACATTTTTGATAAATATATTTTATACCCAAATCTTTAATAGTAATATGATGATGACGTAATATCAGGACTAGTCGAGTCTAAATCGAGGACTAAATCTTTCATTAGTGTAACTGCAAGTATTTTCTCAGTAATTATGGAACTTTTTCACCACATCACATCTAAGTCTGTATTTGATATATTTGACGACCTCGTAATAAAACATTATCGGAATGGCATTCAATTAGAGCAGAAAACACATCAACGACCAAGTAAAAATATCACCGTATGTTTAGAGCTATGTTAAATTAGAACAGAAAAGTCGAAGTCAAAATGAAATTAATTAGGTGGTTCATTAATGTTTCAATTGACAATGCAGTACCACAAATGTCAAAATAAGTTAGATCATCCTGCCTTCCGTCTTCTATGCTTCAACGATTGATCGAAAAGTACGGGGGTATCTAAAGCGCACCAACTCCTTTTTTGGCCACCCACAATATGGCCACCACGTTTTTTAATCGAAAAGCACTCCGTCGAGAAAAACAGGGCTGCAAAACGAAACAGTAACCAATGAGTAGTTTGGTACCGGAACAAAACTATAAGCTTTCTTATTCAATATGACTTCGTTTCAGATTGAAACCTTCTTAAGTCTGGCTTGGTTTTAGTTCTGTTTCGGAATGGAAGTAGGAATTGAACCAAATATGACATTCCGGAACTGTTCCTTCTATCGAATAGTTTCAGTTTAAGTGACAAGGGAGCTATGATAGATTTATAATACTCTTATGATAGAGCGTCCAAAGTAAAACGACTTGTCTCAATGAAGACCATAGCGCAAGTGTCTATATTTGTCCTTTTTAGTGCACGCAAACACCACCACCATATTTTCGACGGTCCAATCATCTATGGAGCAGACATGCGCCTGCTCCCTCCTTTTAGGGAATGCCCAGTGCCTGGGAACTCCGGAGGAAAAGCGGCGCGCCTACCTTGAACCACTGCACCGCTCCCCCTCTGTCAATATCGCGCCCTAGGTATCAAAACTGTCCCTTTAGAGGGGCATTTCGAGTGGTCATCGACCTCAAGGACGATGCGGACAGAATCTTTCTATAAACCTTAGGTAAAACAAAAGACAAATAACACGAGGGGACATAATTGCTTGAGACCCATGCGTGGAATCTGATGGGCACATTTGTTCTCCTCCTTGGGTGCCGCACATCGGATAAATTTGTTAGTTTAAATGGTCAGGGCCTCTTCCTTCTCCCTTTGTGCTTCTTAAGAGACCTCCACCCCTCCAATCGTTCAAACAAAAATCATACCCACAGTCTCTTTGCATCGGGGGGACCGAGACAACTATTCTCCCTCTCAGATTGCCGCAGAGACGTTTAATTAGTAACCGTCCCTCCAATCACTCTTCTTATCTTTTTAATAAAGATCCATTACCTGTACCTCAGCACTTGCTTCATCCGCAGAGAGGAAAATTCATAAGGCTCCCCTATTATTACCCATTAAGACTGACCCGCCAAACTCAAGCAGGGAAATCCCAGTCTGTGGAGGAGGGGGGGGGTGTGAGAGAGTGAGGAGGGGACGCTACAGTAAAAAGTTCCGAAGAACAGGCTGCTGTTATTAATCGGAATACAAAACTGCAAAAATACGTTTCATATAATTTGTTACGTGAATTAATATATAACATATTTGAGTGAATATCGAAAGACTAAAAGTTTAAGAGCGGTAATAGAAAGAGGACATAACTTGCCCATTTCATGATTTTTCAGAATTTTTATTGATCTAAGATGAAAAGTAAAGTAACGGTTTTCCCGATTTTCCCTGACGAACGCCACCCTGGTATAAAACACGTACGTATTAAAATTACAACTAGAAAAGAACCACCAGGAACGGAATTCAAACCACAAACTGCAACTAGCAGCCAATTCCGGCATGACATATTGACTAAATACTTAGTGGCATACTTGAAACCCTATCAACAATCACGTGGCCGGCCTTGATGGGCTGAGTGAGCGTTGAGTGAGAGCTGAGATCCTTTCCAAAACACCCACTTCCCCCGGATGGATCCCAGCCTCGAGGGAACCGTTCGTCCTCTCGTTTCCCGATTCCGGTTCGCGGCCCGTACGGGTATTTTCTCGCGGCAATTTCAATGTGCATCCCAGATATGTAGGTATCGAAGGTAACGACTTGAATTCTAACGTCGCACGGAGTACTTACGAGGTGACAGGTAGAAAATATGAGAAAAACCCAGAAAAGGCGATTTTATCAGTATAATCCATTTGTGAAATTCTGATAAAAGTTATCAGGCTGGAATTTCATTTTAATAAACGTCACTTCTATCATAAAAACCCGTCTATCAATGATTACTTAACTAAATTAACCTGGCCTCAATGCTCTCAATGAATAAATGCCGAATGATTCGGTAAATAGATTTTCATGGACGAGCACTGAAAATCCACGTCACAATAATTCTATAGCGCTTTCATAACATAAAGGCAGGTAACAGAAGCCAAAGGTTAAAAGAAACATCAGAAACAAACAAGCTAGAAATTCAGAATATGGAGTAAGGAACGATTGCACTCGAGAGACAATGTAAGGGCAAATTTGAGAAGTTACTGATCAGGTGCATGACTTATCATTTCCCAGACTTGTCGTAAGAAATGATACATCATTAACAGAGATACGTGTAGAAAAGAATATGAGAATGAGTAGGTATTCGGAATTCTCGGTCACAAAAATGATAGTGTGGCCGGTCTCAAGCATCCAACGAGGTTGGCGTAGTGATTAAAACATAATATTTTAGAACGTTAAAGAGATGCGTTACGGAGATGAAAGGTTGACGTATAATGCAAATAGCACAAATATCCGGGGAAATAGTTCGCATTGCATTGCCTCCCCTGTGCATTAAGGAAGTCCGAGCGAGATAGTTCCCTAGTCATACTAGAGACCATATTCGATATATACGTTTTAATTTCACCAGCCGTAGGACACATCAATTAGATATTGCATTATTAATGGTGCAATAATATAGTTTTATATGACAGAAATAGTAATTGATTAAGTGAAGATATCTAAAAAAGTCTTTTACTTGACTCACTTTTGTCACGCGGTGCGTGTGCAACTCCATCAATACGGAAAGTTTATTGTGATCCCGAAGAATTTACTGCGGTGAGAATATGATTTATTTTCAAAAATAGTTGAGAAAACACAAACTACACACTGTTGATTGTTTGACGAGATCTAAGTGTTATAAATTCCTTATTTTGTAAATAATGTCTCTCTGGAATGCATACACGTACCATTTCCCATGTAAAAGGGCTGATAGTAATTGGCAAATATTTCGGAAAGTAATATGGTAAGGGGTTAAATTTTTGGTGTCAATGGAAGGGTGATATATTTTTCTTTAAAATGAGACAAAATTCATTGATTTCTCAGTAACATGATATTTCGCTCAAACTACCTTCACCTGAATTAAAATGGCGGTGATTTCACCGAGCATCGGCGTGTCGCGTTGACAACCTTGGATGTCCAAAAAGAATCCAAAGGCGACTCTCTCCTTCGTCGAACGGTAGTCGCCCCCGGGGGCCGGAGGAATGGGGGCGGGGGAGGACGGCGGTTCCTCCCCCGCTCCCCCTGGGCTACATGTAACTCAATACGCGAGACCTCCATGGAGTCGTCCACGGCCGGTGGGCTGGGAGGGGTCGGGAGGGAGGGGACGTTGCTAGCAGCAGCCAAGCGAAGCGGAATTGGAACGGGTGGTGGGAGGGACGGGGGAGGGGTCGACGCCACCCACCCAAGCACACACTCACCCCTCACTCCCTCCCCCACCCTTCCCGTCATCCTCCTCCACAAAGTCACCGTAACACGGTGAAGAGCCCCCGCGAGGGAGCCCCGACAGATAGGGAAGGATAGCTATATGCATGCGAACACTCAGTACCTTTGAAAGACAGAGCCTCCGTAGAATGTATGGGCCAGTATGCGACCAAGGAGAATGGAGGATAAGGTACAGTGGACAAATAGATTAGTCGATTCCAGGGAAAAAAATAGTAAGGTTCACTTAAGTCCCAGAGGATGCGCTGGTTGGGTCACATAGAATGAGAATGCCAGGGGAGGAAATCCCAAAACGCATGCTAGAAGGGAAGGATGGTACAAAAGAGGAAGACAGGGACGTCCCAAAAGTAGATGGACGGATCGAGTGCAGTGTGCGACCTCAATAAGATGGGTATTATTGGATGGCAGAGACGGAACCTCCGACCGGAATGACTGGAGGGCAATAGTGCAGCAGGCCAAGGCCCACACACGGCCGTGGAGCCGCTAAGGAGAAGAAGGATAGCTGCATGCATGCATACATTCACCCATCTCTTTCCATTCTCCATTTCTGAGGGTGGACCAAATCCAAGAGTTTAATTATTGCCACAAGCCCTATGAAACGGGATAATGGCTCAGAAAGGAAAAGCAATGCCAGGTTCCACAATTATTTATTAAGGCGACCGGTTTCGATACAAGGTACCTTAACTTCAGATATATCATGGGGAACACACATACAGAACATAAGTGGCGTAGCATTAAAGAAACTAGGTTTTGTTAAGCGGATAATAGGAAGGTCCTCGGATGAAAAAGTAAAAGAGAGATGCTACTTCGCTCTGGTTAGGCCACACCTCGAATACACAGCGACCATTTGAAATGTGAAAAATAGTTACTCGTGAAGGAGTGCGCCATTATATTTGTTATGAGAGATAGGTGTGATATGTGCAATGTGTATTTTGTCCAAACTTTTTGACTTTTCGATATGATTTCAAAATTTTCCATTTTACACTCAATACAATTTGAATTAGACTATGAGAATGCTGCACCGCTGAGATAATTCGATAACAATCACAACATAAAAAGCTGATAATCCAAGGAAGTTTTTAAACTATTTTTGGAAATAAGTTACAAATTTTTTTAAAAATAACCGTTAAACATTTTGGTAAGTTTGGATATCAAAAATAAATTCATTTCCAAATTTACTCTGGCGCAATGATTCGAACGATGGTGAGATGAATGTTTTTGCCGCAGACAGGAGCAACATTCACCTAAGTTTTAGATAAAAAAACAGCGGTCAACCAAACTGACTCTCGTCACTATTGACCACAATCTCTTGGAACATGTAGTTCGGTGAAATGTCTTGAGAAGTGTATAATTCATTCGAAAATTACAAGCACCCTTAGGACATGCATTTGGGTTCCCCTTGAGTTGAGTGTCTCACGTCAGGATTTCCGATCATTCATATTTCCTGAGGCACACCTCACCACAAGTATGTCAGGCTTCCATCCTGGTCCATAAATACCCACTGCCAGAGAACAGCCAAACAAGATGGGGATAACCTGCAAAACCAATCGCTTGGAACTTTGCGCATGGATTTTGTGGGCAATGAATACGAAACATATCGACAAAGAGTGGAGAGAAAAATAAAAGGAATAAAGTATAGTTCAAATAATATAAAAATAAAATCCAATATTATTTCCGCATCGCCCGCTCCGAGTTGGTTAATTAATATTGTGGTGCGTTACTTTCGCACACGGCCCACACAAGAGAATGATGAAGAAGAGTATTTTCAGTAATTCGACCGGCATCGATAACTTCCATAGAACTGCTTTCCACGCAGTACGTAACTCCACGTGAGCGTTATACTCGGCGTTAACTGCGTCGTCTCCAACGATGGAATATGAATTAAGTTCCGACCCCTCGAATGGAGGAAGGGCGCTGGCGGCGAAGACGGACGACGCTCGAAGCTGTCACGTGGGCGAGGCCAGGCCGCCATCTTCGTTGATTTCCCTGATCAGCTCTTACGATTAGATTCACTAATTTTACAATTTGACGACGATTTCAATCGATAGACCACCAGAAATCAGCGCGGATTTACATTACCACGCATTCTCCTCAGATATATTTGCCATTTATTTAAATTTTAATAATTCGTATTCCCACCGAAAACCAGGGTAAAATCGAGGGGAAACTATAGCAATAAGTAACCAACGTATGTTTCTAGAGTAACTAGTATTAAATATTAATCAGATGGTCGATATTATTTATATGCATCCGCAAATTCGACTATGCCGCCATGTTTTCCAAGGATAAGTAAGGATAGAGTAGGGATATATAATATGGCTGATATTTCGGTTGTCGGGTCACATTTTGATGGCGTATTTCGGCGGGAGTTTATGCGAACAAGGAGTTGGTGTCTCAAGTCCACATTGTAACCCAGAAGACGATGGATTCGCCTCAAAGGAAGGTTGACTGGCGACGCAGCTGGCAAACACACCTGAACAGCAATTGGGAAATCAGGTTTCAAATCCCGGTCTAGTCAAATGACTTTTTAATAGAGAATTTCAACCCTTGGTGTACGAGCACCCGGGCGAGTGACTTCCTTACCACATCACCTGTATATCCAAGCAATGATTGGAACCATGTCGAGGTAGTCGTCATAAAAAGGACAATTTTGGGTTTGCTCACCGCGACAGTGGCTTTGTAAGCACGACGAACATTCCCGTTTTACAATGTGAACTTGGACCGCCAACATTTAGTTCGCACAATTCGCCTCTAAGGAAGATGGCTTGGTGGTGGAATTGGCTAAAACAATCTGTCCGGCGATTAGGAGATCCGGGTGCGAGTCCTGGTCGATTCAAATGACTTTTTCGAGGCGAATTTCATGTCTTGGTTGTAGATTACTTATGGCTGGTTGCAAGAACATTTAGTTATGGGGTCAATAGTTATGAAATACAAGAAGTTATGGACAAAATAAAAATATTCAGGTTGCAGGAACACATTTACCAGTTCGTAACTTATCAACCAATAGTTAATTGATTCGAATGTTTCATTTAATCTTTCCGCAAGATAATATGTGTAGTGGTTTTTCCGATGTATGATAGCTAATGCACAAAATAATTATTAAGTCAGAGTAAAAAACTGGCCATTTGTCTCAAAGCAACTATTTAAACAACCAATTGAAACTCCAAGCGGTTCATGGCGCTTCCGCCATCTTGGCTACTTATGGAGCTCATAACACCATTCCATAAGTTATGAAGCCATTTGTTAAACCAATATATTTATCGAATGTTTCTGAAACGCTCACTGAACTCACTCACTCACTCACGTTGCCATGGCTTATGGGTGCTATAACTACATATATGGAATGGATATGTATCGTTCCTGCAACTGGCCGTTAATCCTCAACAATATCCGAATACCAACAGAGGAAATTATTTTTGCTTCGTGATTCCTTTTACGTTATGCCAAAGGAATTTATTACTATTCGTTTAGCTACTGGTATTCTTTGTAACTACAATCGTGCGATTTATTTTTCGATTCAATCGAAAAAATATCCGTCGGGAAACCTATGCTTCATACGCAAGAACAATGCCCGGAAATAAGAACAATATCACCATTACAATCGATGGCATTAAACAATGGTAGACTGGTAGATGAGCCTTCAAAATAAAAAAAAAGTCATGCGTCCGGATCACACATTGAAAATGTATTGTAAAAGAGGAGTGCAAAGCGTTATTGTTTACGCGACCATTGGGACGGGTCTTCCTTTATTTTCATTTAATTTTCCCCCTTTCCCTGTGACGTGGCATTTCGCCGCGTCCTTGTCACGGCGGGACCGCCGCCGCCAACAATGTGGCGCTCCGAAGAAGAGCGGAGCGCGAGTCTCTTCTCTGTGTGACTTGAAGGGAGAGAAGGTCTGAGACTTCAGAGAGAGGAGAAGTCGGTTCGACATGTGGGCAAGGAGTGGCCACTCATGCCTTCAGGAGGGGAGCGAAGGCTGTGCTGCTGCAATACAATACAATACAAGGCAGGTACGCGAAAGATTTGTCACGTCACTCCCTATTATTGATTTACAGCAATTCTGTTCATTTTTATGCTTTTTCGTGTTCCTCATTAAAAGCCCTCCCCTTTTTTTACGTTAATTTTTTTTGGTTCCGTCTATTTATTCATTGCGGGACGCGAATGGGGAAGTGGGCCATCGGGACACGAACAGTTATAATTACGGAGTACGCACGTTGACAAACGAAATGATGCGATGATAATGATCACCACGTTCTGACGAATGTCCCAAATTTACAAACAGCGTCCTCAGTTCCGGTGTTATGAAATCATTCGGAAAAATGTCTTAACCCTGTCGCAAACTCAACATATTTCAAGGGTCGTGCATCTGTATTATTTAATCCCAATGCATCTTGTAACAGGAGGCCGGGCGTCGCCTGAGAGCCGGGAGTCGCCTGAGAGCCGGGAGTCGCCCATAAGCAAGAGCTAAACAAAGTGAGGGAAAAATTTTTCGCCACGGACTTCGGTCAGTCTTCTTCGAGGAAATATAATTAATATCCATGGGCGCTAATCAATTCCGCAACAAGGGTTAACCGCGAACGACGAATTTCAGGAAGAAGAGACCGTTTCTACGAGACCAATTGCAAACTTGCAGAGAGAAAAGAGCCAAGAGGAAATTAAAGGACACAGGATCACTCAGGGAAGGCAGTATGCCTCGACTACAGCCACCCTAAGTGGCAACAAAACAGGTGAATTAAGAAATCTTGTGCAACGTCATTTTCAGTCCGCGTGGGCCTTTATTTTTCAGTAAAGATATCCCTTAAGGTAGTCCGAACGAAATACCGTTTTACTTAGAAATCGATGAATTTGGTCTCATTTTAAAGAAAAATATCACATCTATACAACGACACCAAAAATTCTACCCCTTAACACATTACTTTCGGAGATATTTTCCAAAAACTACGAGCCCTTTTACATGGGAAACGATACGTGCATGCATTCCAGAGAGACATCATTTACAAACTAAGGAATTTATAACACTTAGATCTCGTCAAACAATCAACAGTGTGTAGTTTGTGTTTTCTCAACTATTTTTGAAAATTAATAATATTGTCACCGCAGCAGGTCCTTGGGTATCACAAATAAACCTTCCGTTTTGGAGGAGTTTCAAAAGTACCGCGTGAAAAAAGTGAGTCAAGTAAAAGACTTATTTAGATATTTTCACTTAATCAATTACTATTTCTGTCATATAAAACTATATTATAGCACAATTAATAATGCAATATTTAATTGATGTGTCCTACAGCTGGTGAAATTAGAAGGTATATATCGAATATGGTCTCTAGCTTGTGAAATTCAGAACGTGTGTTTCAGAGCGACACAGAGAATATTATCATGACGCCTCACTAAATATCTAGGTCAGAGAGAAGCGATAAAATAATAGAGATACATTGCCGAACAATGATTTGTCTTGACTGTCTGTTCTATTCAATTTTTCAGCGTAACCGTGGATCTTTCACCCAGGGAGCTCACTTGGCTGAGGCACCCGCCGTGACATCGAGAGATCCAGGGTCGAGTCCCGGTCAAGACGAATTACTTTGCTTTCTACTTTGTTGGAATTTCACACCCACGCACACTAACGGGAGACTCGCAGGGAAAGGTAATCCCGTGGCTTGACCCTGTATCCTTAATATTTTTGACGTTTGCCACCGCTGGAAACTAGGAGGTTCACTTCAATCTGGAAATGGTAATGTTCGAAGTGGTCATTCACCATTGTCTACTCCATAAAGGTACTCGTATGATATGAGAAGAAAATGTTATGTATATTTATGTACACCAAATTTAACTATATTGAAAAGATCATTTCTGTACATGGGGCCAAAGGTTTTCAATCTTTTGCCAGAAAATATAAAAATATAAAAGAGTAATTCCTGAAAATGTCTTTGTTCTGAGAAATCATGGCGATTCACTCAGTAAAATATTGAAAACTTCTTTAAAAACAATGAATGAAAGGTTTCCGCACTTGTATTAATTTTTTATTGCATTTATTGTTTTGTATATCCTTATATAACACTTCCATGGTTATTGTTGACTTCACTAGCTTGTTAGTCGGGGTTTCAAAGGTTCATTTCTTTTACCAATGTATACTTTTCAGTTTGTTTTCGAGAGAAATGTGTTCTTTTGTTTGTTTAAGAAGGTAATCTTTAAACAGGTGATAACCTTTTAAGGTTACCTAAGCAGCCCAATGCATGTTAAATAGGGATGAGTCGATTCCACTTGTTTTCGATTCAATTCTTTCTAATCGATTCTCGATTCCGAATCCATTGATTCTTATTCCTAATAAACAGGTGGGATATTGATATACCAGTAGCGTACGACTGTTTTATTTAAATTCAAGTATTGGTTGAAATAAAATAACAAAAACAATTAAGTCGCTCAAAAAGTATATTTATTAACAAATAGCAAATATATCCTCAGCTTATTGAGGTATCTATATAAAAAGTACGAATTGATGGCCTACACCCAAAATTACTGAGACAAATATGATGCGATAAATGAAATTTGATTTGAATATCTATCAATCTGGAATCGATGGAATCGGAATCGACATTAGGCGATCGATTCTCGATACCGATTCTAATCCTGAGAATCGGTGGAATCGAGAATCGCCGTTTGGATTCGACTCATCCTAAATGTTAAACGTGTAGTTGAAGATACGAGATGAATGGATTTTTGACAGAAGACACAGAAATCTCCCGGATATGAACGATTCAACGTTCCCACCCCCGACTCCACCAGCGACGGGATGCACTCGCGCTTTTGATTGGAGCGATTGAAGGGTAGGGGAGGGATGGGATGGGTGCCGGGGGGGGGAGGGGAGGAGGAGAAAAGGGGATCGGGAGGGGGGAGGGGGGGGGGGGCGAGAGGGATGAAGAATCTTCGGAGCTCCGACGGAAGCCGTGGAAATGCGACGTGGAGATTTGGGGGTGGGGGAGGATGAGGGAGTGGAGGGACAGAGGGAGATGGCAGGCAGGTAATGAAAAGAGGACGAGGTGGTGCTATTGAGTGGGGTGTGGGAACACGAGACTCGGAACACTACTCCACCCCCCCCCCCTCTCTCTTTTCCAGCCCGTTCATTCGACGCACTTATTTGGGTGTGCGAACCGCGAGGCGAAGAGACATTGTCAGTGATCGAAAACAAAAAGTAGTTATAGACGGTTTTAGCTCTAAAATGGTCCAAGTCATATCCGGTGTTCCTCAAGGAAGCGTGATTGGCCCTCTTTTATTCATAATTTATATTAAATACCTAAGAGAGATCAGATGACTGATGATGACTGCTAGACAGTTGAAACACGTGTTGTAAGAGTTTGAAATAAATTTGGTAGACAGCACGATATCGTTTGAGTATCGTTGTTAGTGTAGTCATAAGTCTGGGGGTAAGGACAAAGAAATCTGCGAGTCATTGGTTAACCTGTTCGCATCATACGCACTACATCAAATAGTAAATTTGCCTAATAGAGGGGCAAATGTTCTCGATTTACTTGCCACAAACATCCCTGACAAAGTTATTAAAGTTGAAAATGTCGATGGAATAAGCGACCACAAGGTAGTGCACGTAAAATTTTCCCTCAATACTGAAAAAATTTTTAAATTAAAAAGAAAGATTTACCTTTTTAGTAAAGCAGATTTTACTGGATTTAGGCGTGACTTAAAGACTTCTTTTAAAAAATTCGTGAACATCAGCAAAAATAGTGATACAGACAATACCTGGAAAGAGTTCCTCCAAATTACGCGGTCACTTGTCAACAGATATATACCTCATAAGTATAAGAGTGAGAATAGGGAGCCAAGTTGGTACAACGCGCAGGTTAGAAAATGTTTAAAACGCCAAAGAGTTAGCCACGCGAAACTAAGGAAGATGAAGAAAAATGTAGCTAATAGCGATATAAAAAATAATATCCAACATTATAAAATTTGTAAGCAGCCGCAAAAACAGCCATTAGAAAAGCGTTTAGTGAATTCAAGAGAAAAGTACTCGGAGAACAACTAGAGGGAAATCCGAAATCATTTTGGTCATATGTAAGGTGAGTAAACAGGGAACTAAAAAGTCAACGGTTAATTCCTTGAAAAACGATAGAGGCGAAATAGCAACTTCCAGTATAGATAAGGCTAATTTGTTGAATTATTTTTTTCAGAGCGTTTTTAATCAATCTAAGCGTAGTTTGCACGAAACCATACCAGACCAATTTCAGCAACCAATGCCCCCGATCGATATATCTTGTAGCGGAATAGTATCCTTATTAATAACATTAGCCCGAACAAGTCCTCAGGTCCTGATGAAATTCCAGCTCGTGTGTACAAAGAATTAGCTCTCGAAATGGCTCCGTATCTTAAAGTAATATTTAACAAATTCCTCGAAGAACACGCGGTTCCCAAAGACTAGAAGATAGCAAACGTGACCCCAATTTTTAAAAGCGGCGATAGGGAACAGCCATGTAATTATAGGCCAATATCATTAACGTCACTATCATGTAAAATTATAGAGCATATAAAAGGTACATCAATAATGGGACACCTCGACAGCCAGGATAACAAACCAGCATGGGTTCAGAAAGGGACGGTCTTGCGAAACTCAATTAGGTCTTTTTGTTCATGATATTTTAGTTTCCGGAGAAGGTAACGTACAGGTAGACGCAGCGTTTCTTGACTTTAGAAAAGCGTTTGACAAGGTTCCCCACGGTAAGTTACTCGCGAAGTTAGCATCATACGAACTTCTTGCATGCCACAAGAGAAACCAAAGCATAGCAATACCCTAGGCCCGCTTTCACTATTCTACTCGAGCTAGGATCCCTTCTGAAAGCACTACCTTGAGAGCCAGCATACCGTTGCCCGCGACAGTGGAGAGGTTGCTGAACAGTGAGGTAAGAATGCAGTATGGTTGCATGCTTGAGGATGCACTATCCTTGAAGCAGAGAGAATGGGACGAGTATATCAGAATCGATAATGTGAATGATACGTCAGAGAGTTTAAAAGGAGTGATAGTAGAATTTGCTGAAGTGTATGTGGATAAGGTTTGGTAGGAAGAATAAAAGGTGATGCTTGATGGAATGAAGAGGTGAAAATTGCAGTCAGGGAAAAGAAAGAGGCGTATAAGAATATGATTGCTGCCAAATTTGCTCAAGAGCGTACTAAGGCATGTGAGACTTACACAAAGAAAACGAATGAATGCAAAATCGTTGGGAAAGAGAGCAAGGAAAGAATGCGTGTGGATGAAGCTAGCAATATGCAGAGCGATTTTGATGGCAATAAAAAGCTGTTTGGGAAGTGGGTAAAAAGGGCTACGATTGGTGAAGGCAGGGGAATGAATGCAGTAAGGAACAAAAGTGGAGAGATCGTGTGGGATGAAAGCATTATCAGGGACTACTGGAGGGAGTATTTAGAAGAATTATACAATAATGTTGCAGGCGCTGAGGATAAGCCTAGCGAAGTAGTATGCGAAAATGTGGTTATGGAAAAGGAGATCAGTGAGAGTGAGGTCATAACGGCTGTGAGAGTATTGAACAATGGGAAGGCTGCAGGCGTAGATGGGGCATTCAGCGAAATGTTGAAGTGCCGGAGTAATTTATTCAGTTGTCGGCTGTGTGAACTATATAATTTATGCTTCCAGGCTTCTGTTGTTTCAGTGGATTGGAAGAATGCAATCATCGTTCCATGGTGCATAGGGAAGGGAGGAAAGACTGAATATAATAATTATCGGGCCATTAGTTTATTGAGCATTTCGGGAAAAGTTTCCAGCAAAATTTTAACCTAAAGAGTGAGGAATATTACTTCTGACAGAATATGGAGTGTGCAGTGTGGGTTTATGCAGGGTGGGAGAGGATGTAGTGACATCTACCCTTGTGCCCCAGATATCAAATAAATACGCTGGACTCCCCTAGCAATGGCAAAAGTGATCGGAGACACTACAGACTGTGGATCTCTCTCGCGGAGATCAAGACTGCTGTTGTATCTATCCGCCCTAGACGCTGCCGTATAGCCGCCTCTCTCCTACCTGTGCCGTGCTCCCTTCGTGCAGAAGTAAGTCCAATAAATGTATTGCCATGAATTCCACTCTTTGATTCCGCGAAACCACTCCTACAATGTCCACGCGACAAAAGTTTTCTCCGAGTTTCAAGTAACAAAAGGGGTACGTCAGGGGTGCACCATATCCCCGCTGTTAGTCAAATATACCAAGATGAAGCTCTTAAAAAGTGTAATAGAAAATGCAGAGGAATGAATGATACAATTCGGGAAGGCGATCGGACGATTCGCAGACGATCAGATAGACGCAATCGTCAGTAATTGGGATCAGGCGAACAAAGGCGATTCAGCCACCATGTTTCAAAATTTTAAAGAAGAATATGGTTTTTGGGAGACCAACAATCAATGTAACGAAAACAATACCTGAAAGTGGGAGATGCCATACTACAGGATTTAGATATTGAGTCTAGGAGAATCAAGGGATGAAAAGCTTTTAAATGTCTGGGAGTCACTGTATCGACGAGCGGTAAAAGCGTTGGTGTCGTAAATAACAAGACAAGTCACGGTAAACATGACTACATATGGCGCGGAAACATGGGATATTATAAACGACAGAAAGAGTGACCATTAGCTCTAGAAATGGACTCTGGAAGGAGAAGCACGGGCTTATCTAGGTTGGACCAAGTCCGAAACGAAATAGTAAGGTATCTACTAGAGGTGGGGAAAAAAACATAAATTGATACCTTTGAAAGAATTCGGCTCGTGTGGTACGGTCACCAGGAACCACTAGGGGAGTACACATTTTGGCACTGACCCTGCAGGAAAGGAGAACGACCAGCGAGAAACTTGGAGGGAAGGAGTGATTAGAGCCAAGATGACTGCAAGATGGGGACTAGATCGATTAAGAGAAATGGATATTGGGAAGCGAGAAGCAATGACAGTCGTAGTGCGTAGTGCACTCGCAGTAGGTATACCTTATACCTATAATTTCAATTTAACTGATCTAAGCATTGTGTTTGAGATGTATAGGGGTCAAATTTTCTTGGGTACCGCGGAGATATTGTAAAAAATATTTATTTCATTGCCATAAGAGCTCATTCGGCCAAATAAATGCAGAACGGACTATATGTAATCCAGGTTTCGGAGTTTTCGAATAATCGGCAGAGAATCGACATCCGAGCGAACCAAGAGTGTCTCACGCAGCGCCGATTCCAGCCTCATTTCCATCAGAGGCGGCGTTGTCAACAACTGAATAGCGACTTCAGGAAAGCTGCCGCCAGTCGCATTCTTCCGAGGAAATGATTTTTCCACCGATAGAACACATAGCATCAGCGGTAGATCAAGAGTCGTTTAATAGAGCAAGTCCGATGCGTAGGGAATGTTAAAAAACATACTTCATTGCGATTCATATAATTCACTGCATGACTCGATGTCACTACTTTTTCCCTCTCACAATGATCTTGGTATATTTTGGAATACGAGCTTCTTCTTCTTCTTCTCGATGCCGTACACTATTCAGTGCGTTGGCTGCTCAAGCATCGCTCTCTTGCCTGTTGAAACAGATCTCCAGTATCCCTAATCGCTGTCCACTCTTTGATGTTTTGTGTCCACGAACTCTTTCTTCTCCCTCTTGGGCGCTTCCCTTCACCTCTCCCTTCCAAGATCAGAATGAGGATTTCGTACTTTGTCCCTCTCATGGTTGTGCCCAAGATGTGAGATTTTCCTCTTCTCAATCAACTTCCTCAGCGAACGATCAAGGCCTGCTCTTCGCAGGACCTCAGTGTTTGAAACTCTCTCGATCCATGAAATTTTGAGAAGCCGTCTTAAGAATCACATTTCAGTGGCTTCCGTATTTTCATTGATGTTTTCTTAATCGTCCAAGTTTCCACTCCATACAATAAGACGGTTATTACGTAGCAATGCACCACTCTTATTCTGAGAGCCAACGGGGTGTCTTTATGGATCAATATATTATTTGGCTGCCGGAATGTTGTTTTAGCTGTACCACATCGAATTTTTATTTCTCCGTCGCAATCAAGTGATAAATTAATCATTGAGACAAGAAATACGAGCGCTTGAATAAAATAACCAAGGAACTGACCTTGCTCGATGAGATACATACAGAAACATGACGTCATACCCTTCGACAGACATCACGACGACGAGGGACATTTGACCTCTTCAAACACTGAATGCTGGGACATTCTGTGATTGACAAGTGTGGCCAGATAGTTTGGTGATAACGTTGGTGACGCATTTTTTACCTGAAAATTGTATTACCGCGAACGGACGAGCTAAATACCAGACCATATGCCTCATTCTAGTGGAGTGCATCTGTCTTATTTGTAGCGGCGAAAATTTAATGACGGATTCGGGTCTCAAGAAATACACACTTCTATTTTGCCAATATTTAAAAGGCGTGCGTGAAATTGATAAATAGCACTCAGGAATTTTAAAAACATTTCCAATATTTCTTAAATGTTCGTCTCCATTGCTCTTTCAAAATCACACTTGAAAAGATAGTAAAATCTGCTCCAGGTCATCCGCCTCCACGTATATTTTATAGATTGAAGGATGACGTTTGTTCTTTGACGAAACTCTCCTGAATAAACTCTTCGCTCGAGCGATAATGATGATAAGGGGTGGTTACGGAAAGAGTGGAGGGGGAGCAATTCCCTCCCCCCCCCCCAGCCCCTTTCCTCGAGGTGACCCTCCCTCAACATCCTACACACTTCGAGAAAAGAAGCCATCTTCCCCCTCAATGAACTAGCCCTCGCCGTTCCCCTAGCATTCTCACGCGTAGGAACGGAGGTCTAAGAGAAATTCGAGCTCACTCTCCAAACCGTGCGATGATTTCATTTCCTCCTCATGAAATTTCCGTAACTATCACCCAAATTTTCGACATACTAGCCGTGAGTACCGAACCTAATGCAGTAGAGTCCGGTTAATTGGGCCGCCGGTTATTTGGGCCAGCCGCTTAATTAGGGCAAGTCCTGAGGAACAGAACCCAATTGAAGAATATCCCCCTGTGTTATCTCCGCTTAATCAGGACAGCATGCCGCTTAATTGGGCCGTGCATTGGCGACATTGACTCCATCCTCGCAAGGAATTGCAATTTTTTTCATACCAGGATTGGGTTATTTTAACATTCTCCTTCTTTCATTTAACCTCATTTTCCATGTGGGAACCTATTCCTGCCTTGAAAGCTCTTAGACCAGCCTGTAGGGAATCCAGATTCCGTTTCCGAGGTGCCAAAATAGACGGTAGCTCGGTTAATGCAGCATTAGGATAAACTGAGAGAAGAATGGAGTCTCAATGGAAAGCAAGATCCTATCCAGAAACGAAAGCGTCAAGATAAGGAACCAGATGTCGAAATCAGTGGTTTTCCACAGTGAGTGAACGAGGGGTCAGGAGTCAGTGATCCCAATTTAAAAAAGAAGTCGGAGGAACGAGAGATGAGAGAGAACTTGGTCGTGATGATTTTAAGCCGAGAGATGGCTGTCTCGATGGAGGACCAGAAACAAAAAAAATTCAAGAGAGCTCACGCAGAAAAAAGTATAGTACTGATGTTGTGAGTGCAGAGGAGTGGAAATCGAACTGACTACCCACGTTACTCCAGAATTTTGGTGCGTTTTCATTTCTACGTTTGTTTATTCATACTTAACAGGATGCTTCGCTTAATTTGGGCAACCGCTTAATCGGGGCAAAGCATGCCAGTCCCGAAGTGTCCTAATTAACTGGAATCTACCGTATTTAAATTCGTCTCCGAGAAGTTACAAGTAGGGATGAGTCGATTCCACTTTTTTCGAATCCGATTCCATTTATTTCAAATCGATGCCCGATTCTCGATTCCGATTCCATCGATTCTTATTCCTAATAACAGGTGAGATATTGATATACCAGTAGCGTACGGCTATTACTAAAATTCAAGTATTGGCTGAAATATAATAACAAAGACAAATAAGTCGCTCAAAAAGTATGTTTATTAACAAATAGAAAATGTATCCTCAGTTTATTGGGGTAGTACGTAAAAAGTACGAATTGATAACCTACACCCAAAATTACTGAGAAAAATATGATGCGATAAATGTAATTTGATTTGAATATCTATCCATCTGGAATCGATAGAATCGGAATCGACATTAGGCGATCGATTCTCGATACCGATTCGAATCCTGAGAATCGGTGGCATCGAGAATCGACGTTTGGATTTGACTCATCCTTAGTTACAAGTAACCGATTTAGACTTCTAAAAGCCCCACAATCCACAATCTTCCTCCTCTTTCCGACTTGCATGATTCGTGAGCACAGTCACAACCACCCGAACTCTTTCCCCTCCCACGCCCAACCCCCCTTCCCCTCCCCCCCATCCCCTCTCCTCCCTCGCGCATTTCCGTTCCACAAAGGGAGGAGGGTGGTGCTTCAATCATCGCGAAGTGAGCGCACCACCCCCTCAGTGTCAGATGTTCCCGCCGACAGACCCGAGTGTTCTCTCCCTCTTCGAGCGACAGAGAGGAGGCAGACAGACAAGACGGAGGGAGGGGAAATGAGGCCTTTTTGACACGGCAGGCGAGGGGAGCAGGAGCGAGTCCATCTTTCGCCGCTTCGTTGAGTATCGGAGGAATCCGACGGAGGCCAAGTGTTGCGAGGGGAGGGGAGGAGGGGGAAGAGGGGGGGGGGGGAGAGGAGGAGTCGGGTGGACTTTCGAAGACGTCGCGATTGAGTGCAGAGGCGGGATATGCCTTTCATTTCTCGTCACATTCCCCACCCACCAGGGGGTGTCCAAGTGCTCTCTGAACGTGGGTGGTTACGAAGCGCGGCGAACAATGATTATTTAAGGTAGTTTGACCGAAATATCGATTTACCTAGAAATCAATGAATATGATCTCATTTTAAAGAAAAGTATCTCACCCTTCTAATGACACCAAAAATTTAACCCCTTACCATATTACTTTCCGAAATATTTGCCAATTACTATCAGCCTATTTACATGGGAAATGGTACGCGTATGCACTTCAGAGAGACATTATTTATAAAATGAGTTATTTCTAACACTTAGATGTCGTAAAACAAACTAACAGCGTGTAGTTTGTATGCTTCCTCAACTATTTTCGACAATTAATCATATTGTCACCGCTGTAGATTCTTGGGAATCACAATAAACCTTCCGTTTTGAAGGAGTTTCAAACGTACCGCGCGAGAAAAATGAGTCAAGTTAAAGACTTATTTAGATATTTTCATTTGATTACTTACAGTTTCTGTCATATAAAACTATATTATAGCACCATTAATAATGCGATATTTAACTGATGTCTCCCACACCTGGTGGAATTAAAACGTATGATTTGAATATAGTCTCTATTATGACTGGTCTAGGAAACTATCTCGCTCGGACTACCATAACTCTCAGCCATGGGCCTTATTCAGCAAGGAATCGAGGCGGTCGAACCTTGGTAAATCCGTGATTGTGACGACAAATTCCCCGATTTTTTAATGTTCCCCATTGAGTTTGACGTCGCTCTGACGTCAAAATTTCGAGAAAAGAATGGTTTTCCGTGCCTTCCTCCGTTTCAATCCAATGAAGAGCCGCGGATGACTTGGATGGACGTTGTCCATTGGAAGAAGACAGGGAAAACCATTCTTTTCATCTCAAAGACTCCGCGGAAGACTTCACGGAAAAAGTCAAAATATTGTCATTGTCAATACTCGGAAATACCGAGGACAAACACAGAACAGACCCACAGGTCGGGCAAACTTATCCATTCCACATCGAATAGTGAAATTTCCAGTATACACGTTAACTGTCTGCATTACCGCGTAACGCTGACATGTCCGAGAGGGGGGCCTGATTCGTCGATACCGAAGGCAAATTGTTTCCAAGATGTATAAGTAGTAATAGGCGACAGAAATTCGTCCAAACGGTGAACGCGCTCAATGCCGGAAGGAGAAGCGAATCATGTGACCAAGGAATCCAAGATAGTGACCTTTGTTCGCATCAGATTATTCGGAAAACATTGATAACGTTTCAATGCTATACATACGCCAAATCAGTTCATGTCATCGAGTTATGATATTAATAAATATTGCCCAGTGTTTTCGTCAGTAATGAGGCGTACCTATGTCGCCTTTATCGCCACGATGACTCTGCTTTCATTCAAAGAGGAGAGAGTAACCGATTGGAGAAGACGAAAGAACAGGGAACTAGAGGAACTGTTCAAACATCCTACACAGTGAAAAGTAAATCTGGTTTTCAATGCGATCTAAGTAGCAAAAGAGAATAATATAAAAAGGGAAGGCTTACTCCCGCTGCCACACACCAACAGGCATACCACTTTCTCGACACACCGATTGCCGTCAGCTGACCCATCGCCGACGAGACTAGCTTCCCGGGAAGTCCGGTGCATTTCGACTGACTGACTCCTCCTCCCCCGCGAAGCACACACTGGTACCAAAAAACTAGCGCCCTCTTTCGCCGTGCACAAACAAACAAATGAAGCACAAAAGGCAAGACGGGAGTAAAATGGGAGGGAGGTTTAAAGGTAAGGAAACTTAAAGAGGACAAAATTAAAATTAGGCCTGTCCCGGCCTGAGTAACTACCTTCTGTCCCGTTTTGACTCGCCTCACCGTGAGACCTCAAGATTGGCTCCCTAGCAAAGTCACAGCGAAGGGTGATTTAAACCACTTCCCTAAAAGCCTTGGTTTTCTAGCGTATTTCGCGAAGTAGTTCGGTCATCCCCTGCCACACTCTTTCTCTCCCTCTCTCGTTGCCTCTCTGTCTTCCTCTCCGCCGTTTCCCTTCACCCCCACCGTTTCCACCACCCCTCCTTGACGCGCTGGTCTGCGCCAGGTACTTTTGCGGCAGCTACACAGCTCGGCGGCGTGGAGCGGGAAGGTGGGGAGGGGAGGGGAACCTCGCGTCCCAAGGCACGACCACCGAATGACAAGGCCTGAGCGAACACCTTCTCAAGTATCTCGTCTATTCTGGTTGAGAAGGAGTTGCTGAGCGCTCGCACGTGACGTCACGAGTCAGAGGCGGGCGGTGAGAGCAGCGAAGGCTGACGTTGAGAAGGCAGATTCACGGCCTATGAAAACGCAGGGACTACTAGCAGGTTTTTATCTCGCTATGATTTTTTTTCATCATAACAACGGATTATATATTTAAGATGATAATAACAGGAACCTCAACTTTCTTTGTCTTTCGGTGGTCGTGCCCAAGGGCGTGTGAGTATCCCGTTTGGGAACGCTCTTGCCGCAGAGTGGGGTTGTTCGTTCTCCTTGGATGGCTCAAATGAGGAAATTCATTACAAATCTGTGCGCGAAGACACGAATCGCTCCGATCATCGAGAAGAACGGGGCATATCGGGAAGGGGAGGGGGAAGGAAGGCAGGGAGGAAGGAGGGGGAAGGGAAAGAGGGGGAGAGGTTCTTCTCCGGGAAGGACAGTCCTACACATCCTACACGTGACACGTAATCGGCGGAGAGAGATCTTGGTGTCGGTTTCAATGGCGTTATTTTAACTCTACTTAACTCTACTTTTAAAATGGTGTTATTTTGGCCCCCTTATTGGCGACTGACTTGGTGCTGCGCTGCGATTGGTCGGAGCGGATGGCACTTTTCTTTACCCATACCAACACCAACCCCATACCATCTTATGTTGAAATCAAGCACCATCTTAACACCCACAAGGCCAGGATATTCTTCGCCGAACCAACGAGGCACTCCTGAGGGAACCGATCAACAACAAGCGCTGAGAACTTCACCGGTGCTCCGAAGAAATCTACCAGATTAATCTTGAGCTCAGCCCAACCCTGTCTGCTGACGATTGGGATACAATCGAGGAAATATCTTACGAATTATCCCGAGCCCAGGAGACAGTGAATCTGGAATCGCAGATCAAGAAATAAGAAAAACTTCACTCCAGGCAGCAACCAGCCCTTGACAATGGCCCTAAAGATAGTTCCATAATTAAGTTGACGGACCTTCACCTCAATGATGGCCTTGGGACCACGGTGCTGGCCGAGGGACTCAACTCAACGAGGGACAACCCAGAGCGGTACCACAAAAAAATATCGTCACTGAAGTGGATTCGGTTAATCAGAGGTGGACGAAACAATAGAAGACGTGGCTTGCGTCCTCCGCACTGCTCAACCACCTGAGCCAAACATCACTACAGAGGAGCGAATATCCCTGAGGAAACTCTGGGAGAACGAAAATATCCTCATTCGACCCGCGGATAAAGGCAACTCAACAGTTCAGATCAACAGAGAGGAGTATAACGGGAAGATTTCGGACATTCTCAGTGATTCCACTTGCAGAAGATGTCATCACAACTTCATAAACAAGGTGGAACGGGAGACTAGATCCATCATAAAAAAATCGTTGATTCCTCGGGAAGAACAGAGAGGGCTTCTATCATCTATATCTACGTCATATCCTGCAAGCCACCAAAAGGGTGTGTGGCAGAGGGTGCTTCCACACCAGACAAGCATGAATTATACGGCAGACCACCGAAACTACATTGAAACCAGCGTACCACACATGCAACGCGCCCATTAAAATCTACTAACCAAGAAACATTCTATCGCCAATCGTTCCAACATGCAAGGGGTACAAAGACAACTACTACTACAGATTCAAAATATCATGCATAAATAAGGACATCAATATTTACATCATGCATAAATAAGAACGTAGAGAATATAAAGAGAAATATCTACTGTCAAGCTAATGTCACTATTTGCACTATTCAAGACGACGATCACAGCAGTTATGGTCCCGAATCGTACACGGAAAAATGACATTTTATTCCTATCAGCTCTCCAATCTATCTCTCTAATTTTATTGGCGCGATCTAATCATTGGCGCGATCTATCATCTTTGCCTAAACCGCCGAGACTGTATGGCTTACCCAAAGTACACAAGGAGGGTGTACACTTAAGACCAATCGTAAGCCAAATTTGACGCCCCGATCTATCGCCTTGCCAAATACCTGGCGCACTCCTTGGCGCACCATGTCGGAAACAACTCCTTCGTATGTCAAGAACTCTGCCCATTTTGTTGAACTCCTGAAGGGAGTCTCAGTCAAAAAGGAGGACATTATGGACAGATTCGACGTGGTGTCGCTCATCACTAACGTCCCGATCTAAGAATCGGTGGAGATTGCCAGATCACTCACTACCTCTGGTATCCCAGAGGATTCCCCTAAACTAATGGGGGGCATTGCCTGCGGAACTCCTTCTTGTGGAGTGGAGAATATTATGAACAGACAAGAGGGAGCAGCTATGAGATAGGTACAATAACCATTAATGGCAAACCTCTGCAAGGAGAAGTTTGAGAAGGACGCCATCAATGCCTACGACAAGAAACCAACGCTAGGCTAAGATATGTTGATGACACCTCCGCCATCTGGCAACGCGGAGCAGAGGAATTGGACAAGTTTTTGAGACATTTCAATGCGCAACACTGAAACATCCTTTTCACTATGGACAAGGAAGAGAAGGATAATCACCTTTCCTGGATAATATGGTGGGAAGAATACATAACGGAAGCCTTAGTCACTTAGTCCATATGAAGCCAACACATAGGGACCGATATCTCAATGCTGCATTGCATCACCATCCCTGCCAGAAGGCCTCCGTTGAGACCACGCTAATTCACCGAGCCTACAGCATCTGGGACGAAGAATCATTATATTACGAGAAGAAACACCTGGCCACAGCTCTACTCGGGAACAGCTACAAAAAACCAAAAATGGAGAAGAAACTGGACGGCCGCCTGAGGAACAAAATACTAGTGAGAAGGAGGAATCAATCCAACCAAGGATACGTGTGACTATCCATTTTGTCGCGGAAATATTGGAGAAGATCGCACGGATTCGAAAATAACACGAGGCCACCAGATTCAATTCTGTGACAAAAATGAACAATATTATGCCTGGACCCATTTACCGCATTCCACAGAAATTATGAGAAGGTGTGTACCAAGTTCCATGCTCCTGCGGAAGATCGTACATCTACATCTACATACTACCCTGCGAGACGCCACATGGGTATTTGGCAGGTGGTGTTAGGAGACCAGCCGTGTAAAGATTTATGGTTTGGGTGGTGAAATGGAGACGTGTATTCCTCTTATTCTCCATAACTTTAACCCCAATTATTTGGGGTCAGCTTTTTGGATTTTCAACCTCCATGATGAAATAGTGACGCATGTTATGGGAGTGCATTTAGTGGAGCTCAGTTTTTATTGTGATTGCTTATTGTTCGCAGAAAGAACAATTTCTTGTACCTATCTTTTCGGCAATGTATCTCTATTATTTTATCGCTTCTCTCTGACCTAGATATGTACTGAGGCGTCATGATAATATTCTCTGTGTCGCTCTGAAACACACCAGTTCTGAATTTCTCAAGCTACCTAAGCTTAGCGTGCAGCCTCCGAGTCTCTAGAGCCTCCCAACTTAAGAGGGTGCTGGACTGGGTTAAAATTTGTGAACGGTGGTGAAGACTAAACTTTATAATCTATCAACATGAAACTTGGTATGAATATAGGTTAAACAGTTGTTTAGTCACTGACAATATTTATATTTCAAAATTGTTTATAAATTTTATTTTTCAATATTATTTAAATAAAATTAACCCAAAATTTAATTAACCTATATTGTCAGTTTCTTGGGAATGTTGCCAAATATTTATTTTAGAAAAAATTAACGTCATACCTCTTATATTTTTGGTGCCATCGAAGCTCAAAAATTGAGTTAAACAACGACCTCGAGCTGCTGCGCCCTGGCGGCAAAAAGAGAACCACTACGCCAAGCGCGATGGCTGACCCCGCCTCATTCTCAGGCAACGCCCCTTTTGGTTTTTGTCTGGTGGCTGGTGACTTACGGTAGGGGCCGATGACATTTTCGCTGTTGGTGACAGTCTACTAGAGGAATGCAATAATTCTCTCCGTTGTCCTCCGTCTCGGGAGACGCGTGGCTTCTCGCTCCCGGGAGCCCTCCCTCTCGGTAGTCCAGTCGCGGGAGCGAGCGGGACTCGTCACTCCCGGTGTATTGCATAGGCGATGGGACATCTGACTGCTGCAATATGCGCAAGAGGAATGCACGTTTAACAACGGGCAGTTTATGAAATTGCAGCGTCTTGCTTATGGGGAGTAAGTTGCTATCTAACCGTTCGCTCTTCTCGAAGTCCAAAATTCTAATGAAGCTCACGACTGCTCACTCGGCTCGGGAGTGACGAGAATGTTTTGCTCCTGGCGAGAGCGGACGAGGGTTCACGCCTTTCTATCGCTGTCACAGTCTCGAATGCAACGCAGGTCTTTGCCCAGCTATATCCCACGACCGCTAGGGAGTAGAGCGAGAGTGAACCGGGTTTTGCACCTCTCAATGGTCGACCCTTTCTCGCCCAGTCGAGGGAGGTTTTTATGACGAAAGTTTTTGATTCTTGTTCTGCGCTTCGATAGTCTTGCACCCACTTTGCGAGTATCGCCTTCTATCATGTACGTATTATCCTCTTGCGAGGCAAATATGGCGAGGCGGTCTTGCGATACCTCTCTCGTAAAGTTAATACACACGGTAGCTTCGCATGAGTGGACGGCTGTGCCTCATCGGCATGCCAACCCAAGTCGGTTTTAAGTGCAATCAAAGGTGTCCCGCGTTGATTAGTGCGCGGTGTGTACGGGTTGTGCATTCCGTGAGGGTGTGCTAACCCGTTCAGACCCTCACGATACACCGCAATGATGTTAAATGTGGTAATAATTTTGTAATTATTATTTTCGTTTAGCACTCATTTTAAATACATTTTGCGCAGTAAAAAATCTGCTTTGATCGCTTAACCTTTTGGTCCGAAAATACTTTGTGACTTTTCAGCTTATTTATAAATTTGCCGAAAATCAGGTCCAGTGGTGTTTGTTAGTTTTGCCGTTTGTATCTTTAAGTACCTGAGTCATTTTGAGGTCCCTAAATAAATCACGTAAAATCAGGATGAACTTTTACCCTCTTCCATTCAAACCTATCTTAATCGGTAGATAACTGTAATAATAATAATTAATCACGATAAAGACGTAAGAAAAGTTTCCTTGCACTAACTTGCAGAACTTGATTTGCACCCCTGCCTCGCGACCTGAGGATAGGACAGACGAACCATCAGGTGAGCCTGTCGCTGTAGGCGGCATGGCAAGGTAGTCTCACTCTGTGTATACGCGGCTGAATATTTTTGTGTTCTAATCTACTCGATGCTTTTTCACCCCTATATTTGAATGCTTTTTCCACCTCGCGGTATAATATTCCTTGGCTCAGATTTCGCCATCAATTATTTTTTTCCCCATAATCTGAATCTTTTCTGCTTCTAATAATATTTTCCTATCTCATTGTTATTATTTGCAATTTTTTTATCTTTCTTATTTCCTATAAATACATTACCATTTCTTCTCCTCTCTAATTTCGTAGTTTTTCCATTTCTTCTCATTGTTCTTTACACCTCGCCTCCTTTGTTTTGTTTTTTTCTTGACTCAGTTGTTTAATTTTTTGTTCATGCTTTTGCGTTCCGTGATATTTACATGTCACCGAAAATGTGCCCCCCTGATCAGTTATATGTTTCCTATTTTTGTCTCTACCCCCTCGACTATCTGCGTGTCCTATCCTTCATTGCTCCTGTTGAGTAATGGGCAACCTCCCTTATAGGGATAGATAGGCTACTACTTTTTCCCCAAGGCCCACGTGTTTGATCGTGCATAGTCTTTCGAAGACTCTCTTGCTGAGCGCTGGCTCGTTTTCCTTTTCAGTGAAACTCTAGGCTACACATTAGCACGCAGGTCCCGAGATATATTTAAGACAACGATAGTGATTTCTTTCTTCCCTTATCTTCTAGAAGGTTACCCAGCTTGTAGTCTTTTTTTGGTTTATTGGTTGTTCGGACGTATGTTGTTGTGGACGTTGTTCTACAAATATATGAATACGCTAGTTGCCATTTTTTCGTCTAGCTACCCCATGTTAAAAAAGACAGTTTTACGTTATCTAGAACCGAAATATGAAGGTGAAAGAATTCTGCAAATAGGTGCTATACGGATGTTTTTAAGGGAGAATGAAATTTCGGCGCTTGCAAACCGAAATATTCACAGCGATGAGACTAGTGCTGACGACTCGGGCGTGATACACATCACAGCCACCAGCCGAGCTCTGTGTGAGCCGTGTCATCACGCCTTCAGATATCTTCGTCTATCTTCGGAACTTTTAATCCCTCCTTGGCAAACACAACTTGTCACTCATCCTTGGAGGAACGTTCATTCGAAGTATGAGAGTTTTGAAACAACCACAGCTATTTTTAATTGCAATAAAAGAATTATCGAGGGAATATTAGAAATATAATTCTTCCATTGTCCTTACTTTCTGCTACTTCTACTGCAAGACGGATTTTGGTCGGTCGTGGCCTGTGTCCTGACTTATTCACCTTATCGTCTTTTTATTTAGTCTTTCTATGTTTCCGCATCGCTAACTACAAAATAACATATTGAATTGAAGTACGCGGAATTGGTAACATTTTGACTTCACCATTTCACTTGAAGGACGACATTCGTGGATATTTAAAACAGTGAAAAACAAAACAGCCCACCAAAATACTTTGTTTTCGGAATAATTAAACAAAGCGATTGATGAATATACATACTTATTTTTCCAGCTGTGGTACGTGCACTTTTTAATCATGTTATTTACGATCATACTTATAACTTCATTGATGAAATTCAGCTGATGTTATGACATGGTTATTTCCCTGAAGAATGACTAACTTGAATAATTTAAGATACGTATAAATGCGCAGATATTGCTGTATGTATGCACGAATAGCATAATTCTAAGAGGGTAAAAAAATTTTTGAGCTGCCGGGACGAAAGCTAACACTTACCACTAAAAATTTTTAATTTCTAGTTATGGGATAACAGGACTAGATATTTTTAATAACAAACTTTCGAATGGAAAACTATGATAACTTATAATGTAATATACTCGCAGAAAATTAGAGACACTACTTCCTCGATGGCCAATTCGTCTTACTTGCCTCTCAAAGGATTGCCGCAGCAAACAAGCTAGATTACTGATGGCTTGCGAATGCAGTGTTGACTGGTTATATCAGGACAATAAGTTGGAGAACTAATTATCGCTGTCTGGAAGTGGTAAAGATTAATTACTCCGAGACTGTACAAGAAATCACTGTGATATCATATCACTATCATTTTCATGTTACGCGGGAGTCAAATGGTGAATTAAATTTGCATATTGTATTGCAGGCAGCCATCATTGGGTACCGTACTAGAAAGAAGCTTTTCGTAGGGGTCAAAAATAAATTCTGTATGGTGTGCCGAAGAGCACAAATATCCCTCACAAAAGCAAGCGAGCACGTGTGGGAAATATCGAGTTTTATGCCTTTTAACTATATTAATCAATGTCTTTCATTAGTTTCCTAAAGGGAGAACAAAACTCAGTGAGATTCAAAGGGTTTCGTAAAGCACTCGACGAATTTTCAAACACAGTTGCTTCGGCAAATTTCGCATGAAATTGACGGAATATCAGAGGTGGGAAATGTGAAGATAAATGAGATATTACACTCATATTTTGGAAATGTGAACATATTTACAAACTTGTAAAATAATCATAATTGCATCGTGCATTATTCTGTCTTCTATATTCACTATTTTACAAGAAACTTGGGGATCGTCGAATCCTGGGAAACCGAATCCGTGCAAGTTGATAAAGCATCCTAGCATATCCGGAATGGAGAGGGATAGTGAACCTACTTGAAATACACCTCGGTTGGTGGTATACAAGAAGTATACGTCCGGATTTTCCATCGTGTTAACCCAACTGCTTGCAAGGAATACTCTAGACAATTCCAGGTTCAGTAAATTTTGGGTAACCGGTTAGACAAAGAAAGGTAGTCCCACAAATGCACTCCCTGTATTTATATATAATATTAGTATCCTGCCGATGGTTGGATTAATTCTTCATGTAATGATTCTATTGCCGTTTAACATATTCCTTAGAGGTATAATCATTTCGTATGTAAGCGGTACAATATTCCACTTCCTTTGATGGCTGAACAAATCTAACATCTTTGGTTTAGGTTAGGGTTAATTGTGGAATCATATATCAAAGAAAACAAAAATAGATGAAGTTAGCTTGTGCTCACAAGCTCGAGAGTTGAAGACTCATTTGCCCCGGAACGAAATGCATGTGTGCCCTCACCAATAATCATGACTTCAGGCGAGTTTCTCTTACATATTATATGCCCTCTGAGAAGAAAAATATAATTAAAGCGATATTTGCTACGTCAAAATAGGCAGAAGTAGGCTTGCTGAGATGAGCCAGCCGAAAGCTCTCGTCTGGTCGACGCGAAGCGCATGGCTGGCGGTAGCCGAACGGACAGCGGCTTCACAGTTAAAAGTCTCTCCCTCTAAAAGCATTGGTAGTAAGTGGCTCAAAATTTACCAAAAAACTTAGTTGTATATTAAGGATCATTTCCATTGCTAATATTACCTCTATGTTTCCCATAGGACGGGACTTGTCAGCATACTGAAAATTCCGGCTCCCGATCTCAAAGTTTTCGACAGCGTTTCTCTTAAAATGACGCAAACAAACTTTTATGAATATGATTTTTAATAATATTTTCTTCATAAACAAACTTCAGGGCACAATTCCTACAAATATTGTTTTACTTGGCTAAAAATCAAAAAAGCAGTTTTAATCTTTAAGTTTTGACCCCGTCCACAACTCATTTTTCATTTGTTTCTTAATTTATAAGAAAATCTGACATATTCATGGGAAAAAATTCATACAGTGAATTCGGCAATTTTTGGTCAATCCAAAAATGTTGTTGTAAAATTTTGACCGACTTCAAATTTTGCTTCCTTGGACTCCTGGCCCGCGTAAGCGACAGAGGCCGCAAGACACTGTCCTTCGACCTCAAAGGGACGTAGGCCGACAGAGGAATTCCTCCATTCTGCCTCTTCTGCTCTTTCATTCATAAATATTGGTTTCAAAAACTGTCCTGTGCTAGGCTGCGTTCTTCCTGCGGCAGGCCTTAGGGTTGCTAGGCCAGAGAGCTACCGATCTGCATACTTAGGCTGGTCAGTCATGATCTCTATGCACGAGGACTCGGACGGGTAATATTGTAAGCATGTATATCCTTGGCGTCGTGCGTGATTTCGGTTATTGTTCCCGAAGCGAAGGTTGCTTGGATAGTAAACCGGCGCGAGGCGTCGACGAATGCCGCGAGAGGCCTAGAGTTTCGCTCTGGAGCCCCACTTCTGAGTCGTCCACGAATTTGTCCATCTTGACCCCATCAGAGGTCAATGGCAACACCGAGCGTCAATGACCCCACAAGAGGTCAATAACACCCCACAGAGGTCAATGACCCCACCAAAGGTCTACGACCCCACTTGAGGCCAATGACCACTGAAGAGGTCAATTACCTCATCAGAGGTCAATGACCCCTAAAGACGTCAAAGACCCATCAGAGTTCAATGACTTCCCAGTGGTCTTTGACCAGAAAAGAGGTCAATGACCACACCAGAGTTCAATGACCTCAAAAGAGGTCGATGATCTCACAAGAGGTCGATGACCCTACAAGATCATAATGACATTCGGAGGTCAATGACCCACCTTTGGACAATAATCACTTCAGAGGTCAATGACACAGCCAGAGATCAACGACTCCTATAGAGGCCGATGACTCCACAAGAGGTCAATGCCCCCATCAAAGGTCAATGACTCTATCAGGGTTCCCTGTCCCCACAAGAGGTTATTCACCCAACCAGAGGTGATACACTCTATCAGATGTCAATTACCGCACCAGAGGTCAATCACCACACAAGAGTTCAATTACCAAACCGGAGTTCGTTGAGACCACCAGAGGTCAATTACCCCACCAGAAGCCAATGACCCCAAAAAGGTCAATGACCCATCCAGACTTCAGCGACCCCACCAGAGGTCAATGACCTCAGAAACCCACAAAAGGTAAATAACCCATTCTGAGGTCAATGAAGACACCAATAGACCATGACCTGAAACGGAGGTCCATGACCCCTTCAGAGGTCAATTACCCCCAATTAGGCCAGCGACATCGCAAGAGGGCAATTACCGAACCAAGGTCAACGAATGCGCCAGCGCTTAATGTGCGCACCAGAGGTCAATGACCCCTGCCCCAGAGTTCAATTTACCCTTAAGATGTGAAATTTTCAAAATTATTTTCAACCATTATTTCAATTCCGGTAGGAGAAAACGAATAAATGCGCTCACCTCTGAAAAATGAATATTATTTTTGGAGAAAAAACATTCTAGACATGCAAAATTTAATAGTAGCAACTGGAATTAAATAAGAATATTTGGCCTTTCGAAGTGATTTCCTCTGAGTATTTAATATCCTGTGACAGTAACAATAGTATTTTCTTACGTTAGCAAAACATTTATTTTAATCTGGAGAATAGTTATTCTATAATTGCAAAATGATTGATAATGACATCTGGAATTTCCTAAGGACTTTGGGCTTTTCTAAATGATTTTTATTTTCAATTCAAAAACGAATAAATGCTTTAACGTCTCAAAAATGATTATTATTTGTTGGATTAAAAACATTCTAGACATGCAAAAATTGATTTTAGCAACTGGAATTAAATAAGAATATTATATATCAACTGGAATTGAATAAGATAGCTCACGTTTGCAAAACTGTTATTAACTGATGAATATACTTTTATTTAGAAATGCAAATTTATTGATTGATTAGAATAAGGAGTGAAACCCAAAGGACAATTAACCGATCAGAGACCTATGTATTGCAGACATAGCTCTTGTTCATTATGTCCTGATGAAGCCGACTGGAATGCCGGCGAAATGGTTTTCCACAAGAATGGTGAAACGTGAATAGAACCAGAAAAACACCAATAAACTAGCGACAATTAGTATTTAAGAATATTTGGGCACTCGAATCATTTATAGTGGTTAGATTTACACGCAATGTCTCGCAGAATTTTGATCGGACTGATTATTTGACGAAATGGTGACGTTTCTATCATGCCTTGGCTTTCACTAATTTATGGCCGGTTGCAATAACAATGAATATACATTATGGTTTCAAATATTTGGAATTATTTTCTATGCATCCACATTTAGTTCACCCAGGCCTTGACGCTGCCTTGAAAAGAGTCTTCATCGTCGACTCGTAAATAGCCGTTGTTGATTGTCGTTAGTACTGGACTGTATTGGTTATTACTTTACTGATGAATAGATAATGATAGCGCACATTTTTGAATAACAGCTGATTATTTATGAAATCTCTGAGTAACTTTGTGGATGTCAATGGGGAAAGATCTGCTATAGGAATCGTGCAAGAGTCGTGTAAAGATGATCTTTTGTATTAACCTTCCATTCTGATCCCAGGTTGACGGTCGTCAGACACCGAATCAAACTACAGCGTGCTCGGTATAATTCAAGAAACACAGTACCAGCAAATGAGGAACCAAAATGCAAAACGCAGTTAAACTGGAAGAATCTGTTCAAGACGACGGTTTAAGGCTAAAGGACGGTTGACGACTGTTCAAATTTACTGGAATATCATTCGCTGGTAAATTTCCATTTTCATTGGCAGAATCTGTAGAGTTTTGAAAGGATTTGAAAATTCAAACAAACGCTCGATTACACTTAAATTATTCGAGATCGTTAAAAACCACAAGTAAACAACTTATTCATATCGGCCGAATGTTCCCTGTAAATTTAAATAAGTTTTGTTTACTTCTGTTTCTACAGTGACTTACTAAGATTATTTTAAAATTTGATGTTTCCGCGTGAACGTCTTCTGTGATAGTGAAACCAAATAGTATTTACTACACATAGTCGCGCCTTGTATGAAAAATTTGAGAAGTAAAAAAATGTTTTAAGATTTACGGAAGACTATTTCCCATATCATGTATTTTGAATGATAATAAATTAAACAATTCAAAAGGTATTTAATGCTAGTAAATACATATATTTTATGAACAACAATGATTGAGCATTAGTCAACAACAGTAGTAACAACAAAAAACTTATGATCGAAAATTATATTTCTTTAATAGTTATGGAATAATGGCTTAATGTTTTATTTCTGAATTTTTTAATAATTGACGTTAACGAAAATCACAATGAAGAATTGGGTGAACTAATTGTGGATAATTCGGATATTTTCGCAATGCACCATTCTTGAGGACAACCGATTCGCCGGCATTTCAGTCTCCTTCATCGGGTCGTAATGAACAAGAGCATTGTCTGCAACAATATATGCGTCTCTGATCGGTTAAATGTCCGTTGGGATCTAGTCCGGAGAGATCTGATTGTGTGGGGAGTCGAACGGCGTTGGATAGTTCAAAATCGTTTAAAAGAAGTAGAGACCTAGAAATATCCAGCTTTCCTGTTGACGTTATTTGGAGCAAAATGTTCTTATTTAATTCCAGTTATAAATATAAATATAAGCATTGCAAGAATGATATTTCTGAAAAAAAAATAAATAATAATTTGGCAGACGTAGGCGCCAATTTTCGTTTTCTGTCACAGGATTTGGATAAAACAGTGAAAATCACTTCGAAAAGACAACATTTAATTCCAGATATCATCATCAATTAGGCATTTTTAGATAGAAATTTCTCCATAAATTAATAATCAAGAGGTCAGTGACACAATCTGAGTACAATGACGCCACAAGAGGTCAATGACCCCTACTGAGGTCAATTACCTAATCAGAGGTCAATGACCCCTAAATACGTTAAACACCCAACAGAGGTCAACGACGTTGTCAGAGGTAAATGACTTCCCAGTGGTCTTTGGCCCGAAAAAGGTCAATGTACCCACGAGAGGTCAATGACACCAAAAAAGGTCGATGACCCCACAAGAGGTCGGTGACCCCACTGGATCATAATGACATTCGTAGGTCAATAACCCCCCCAGAAGCCAATGATCGCACAGGAGGTCAATGACCCCATCAAAGGTCAATGACTCTAACAGAGGTCAATGACCCAACAAGAGGTAATTCACCCAACCAGAGGTCATTACTCTATCAGATGCCAATTACATCTGCAGATGTCAATCACAGCACCATAGTTCAATGGCCAAACCTGAGGTCATTGACCCCACAAGAGGCCGATGACCGCACGTAAGGTCAGTGACCCCAGAACCCCAAACAACGTCAATGACCCATTCTGGGGACCATTACGACACCAATAGTGAATGACCCGCAACGAAGGTCAATGACCCCTTCAGATATCAATGACCCCACGAGAGACCAACGACCCCACTAGAGGTCAATGACCACTCCAGGTGTAAATAGCCCCACCAGAGGTCAATGACCCGCAACGGAAATCCATGACACCTTCACAGGTCAATAACACCACTAGAGGTCAGTCACCCAACCAGAATTGTATAAACCCACCAGAGATCAATACCCCGCAAGAGGTCAATGACACACTAGAGAGGTCAATAACCCCACCAGAGGTGAATGACCCGTACAAAAGTGATCACTTCAGAGGTCAATGACCCCACAAAAAGGTTGATGAACCAACCAAAAATGATTTACTCCCTAAATAGGTCAATGACCTTTTCAGAGGACAATTACTCCTAATAAGGCCACCGATATCGCACGGGCTCAATTACCAAACCAAGGACAAGCGCCAGCGGTCTATTTCCGCAACAGAGGTCAATGACCTCTGCCCCAGGGTTCATTTGCGCTGAAGTCTAATAAATGATTATTATTTGTTGGAAAAAGGCCATTCTAGACATGCAAAAATTGATTTAAGCAACTGAAATAAAATAAAATATTTAGGATTTCGTAGTGATTTCCTCTGAGTATCTGAAGTCCTGAGAGAGAAGCAATAGTTTTTGCTTACGTTAGAAAATATTTATTTATTTCTGGAGAAAATTCATACCATAAACTAAAATTGATTGATAACATATTGGAATTTAAAAAACATTGGTATTTCTAAATGATTTCCCATCATTAATTCATTTCCTGTGAGAAAAAAGGAACATTTGCGCTTACCTCTGAATAAAGATTATTAATTGTTAAAGAAAACACATTCTGGACATGCAAAAATTGATTGTAGCAACTGGAATTATATAAGAATATATTGATTTTGAAGTGATTTTCTCTTTGTATTTCAAATCCTTTGAGAGAAACAATAGCATTTGTCTACAATAGAAAATATTTTATTTATTTCTGCAAAATATCGTTTTATAAATACAAATTAACTTTTTTTTACGATAACTAGATTAAAATAATTAAATTGGGCTTTTCTAAAAGATTTTCGATCTTTAATGATTTTCGCTTGAGAGATAACGAATAAAAAGGCTCACGTCTGAAATTTTATTGGAAAAAAACATTCTAGACATGCAAAAATATATTTAAGCAACTGGGATAAACTAAGAATATTTGGCGTTTCGAAGTGATTTCCTCTGAGTATTAAAAATCCTGTGAGAGAAACACTAGTAATTGCTTACGTTAGAAAACATTTATTTAATTCTGGAGAAAAGTCATTCTACAAATGCAAATTTATTTATTACTATAAGTGGATTTAAATTATTAAATTGGTCATACCTAAATGATTTTCCATCTTAAAAGCAATTAACTAGGGAGATAAGGAATAAATAGGCTAACTTCTAAAAGTTTATTGGAAAGAAGACAATCTTGACAGGCAAAAAATAATTCTAGCAACTGCCATTAAATAATAATACATGGCGTTTCGATGAGATTTCCTCTGAGTATTAAAAATCCTGTGAGAGAAACACTAGTATTTGCTTACGTTAGAAAACATTTATTGAATTCTGGAGAAAAGTCATTCTACAAATGCAAATTTATTTATTAATAAGGAGATGTAAATAATAAAATTGGTCATTCCTAAATGATTTTCACTCTTAAATGATATTCACTAGAGAGATAACGAATAAATAGGCTAACCTCTGAAAATTTATTGGAAATAAGACAATCTTGACAGGCAAAAAATGATTGGAGCAACTACGATTAAATAAGAATATTTGGCGTTTCGATGAGATTTCCTCTGAGTATTAAAAATCCTGTGAGAGAAACACTAGTATTTGCTAACGTTAGAACAAGTTTATTGAATTTTGGAGAAAAGTTTTAAATGCAAATTTATTTATTACTATAAGTGGATTTAAATTAATTAATTGGTCATGCCTAAATGATTTTCCATCTTAAATGCAATTCACTAGAGAGATAACGTATAAATAGGCTAACTTCTGACAATATATAGAAAAAAGACAATCTTGACAGGCAAAAAATGATTATAGCAACTGCGATTAAATAAGAATATTTGGCGTTTCGATGAGATTTCCTCTGAGTATTAAAAATCCTGTGAGAGAAACACTAGTATTTGCTTACGTTAGAAAAAGTTTATTGAATTTTGGAGAAAAGTTTTAAATGCAAATTTATTTATTACTATAAGTGGATTTAAATTATTAAATTGGTCATGCCTAAATGATTTTCCATCTTAAATGCAATTCACTAGAGAGATAACGAATAAATAGGCTAACTTCGGAAAATTTATTGGAAAGCAGACAGACTTGACAGGCAAAAAAATGATCATAGCAACTGCGGTTAAATAAGAATATTTGTCATTTCGAAGTGATTTCCTCTGAGCATTAAAAATCCTGGGAGAGACACACTAGTATTTGCTTACGTTAGAAAACACTTATTTAATTCTGGAAAAAAGTCATTCTACAAATGCAAGTTTATATATTACTATAAGGTGATTTAAATAATAAAATTGGTCATTCCTAAATGATTTTCACTCTTAAATGCAATTTACTAGAGAGATAACGAATAAATAGGCTAACTTCTAAAAATTTATTGGAAAGAAGACAATCTTGACAGGCAAAAAATGATTCTAGCAACTGCGATTAAATGATAATATTTGGCGTTTCGATGAGATTTCCTCTAAGTATTACAATCCTGTGAGAGAAACACTAGTATTTGCTTACGTTAGAAAACATTTATTTAATTCTGGAGAAAAGTCATTCTACAAATGCAAGTTTATTTACTACTCTAAGTGAATTTAAATTATTAAATTGGTCATACCTAAATGATTTTCCATCTTAAATGCAATTTACTAGAGAGATAACGAATAAATATGCTAACTTCTGAAAATTTATTGGAAATAAGACAATCTTGACAGGCAAAAAATGATTCTAGCAACTGCGATTAAATACGAATATTTGGCGTTTCAATGAGATTTCCTCTGAGTATTGAAAATCCTATGAGAGAAACACTAGTATTTGCTTACGTTAGAAAAAGTTTATTGAATTTTGGAGAAAAGTTTTAAATGCAAATTTATTTATTACTATAAGTGGATTTAAATTATTAAATTGGTCATGCCTAAATGATTTTCCATCTTAAATGCAATTCACTAGAGAGATAACGTATAAATAGGCTAACTTCTGACAATATATTGAAAAAAGACAATCTTGACAGGCAAAAAATGATTATAGCAACTGCGATTAAATAAGAATATTTGGCGTTTCGATGAGATTTCCTCTGAGTATTAAAAATCCTGTGAGAGAAACACTAGTATTTGCTTACGTTAGAAAAAGTTTATTGAATTTTGGAGAAAAGTTTTAAATGCAAATTTATTTATTACTATAAGTGGATTTAAATTATTAAATTGGTCATGCCTAAATGATTTTCCATCTTAAATGCAATTCACTAGAGAGATAACGTATAAATAGGCTAACTTCTGACAATATATTGAAAAAAGACAATCTTAACAGGCAAAAAATGATTATAGCAACTGCGATTAAATACGAATATTTGGCGTTTCAATGAGATTTCCTCTGAGTATTGAAAATCCTATGAGAGAAACACTAGTATTTGCTTACGTTAGAAAACATTTATTTAATTCTGAAGAAAAGTCATTCTACAAATGCAAATTTATATATTACTATAAGGTGATTTAAATAATAAAATTGGTCATTCCTAAATGATTTTCACTCTTAAATGCAATTTACTAGAGAGATAACGAATAAATAGGCTAACTTCTAAAAATTTATTGGAAAGAAGACAATCTTGACAGGCAAAAAATGATTCTAGCAACTGCGATTAAATAAATTTGGCGTTTCAATGAGATTTCCTCTGAGTATTAAAAATCCTGTGAGAGACACACTAGTATTTGCTTACGTTAGAAAACATTTATTTAATTCTGGAGAAAAGTCATTCTACAAATGCCAGTTTATTTATTACTATAAGGGGATTTAAATAATAAAATTGGTCATTCCTAAATGATTTTCACTCTTAAATGCAATTCACTAGAGAGATAACGAATAAATAAGCTAACTTCTGAAAATTTATTGGAAATAAGACAATCTTGACAGGCAAAAAGCGATTCTAGCAACTGCGATTAAATAAGAATATTTGGCGTTTCGATGTGATTTCCTCTGAGTATTAAAAATCGTGTGAGAGAAACACTAGTATTTGCTTACGTTAGAAAACATTTATTTAATTCTGGAGAAAAGTCATTCTACAAATGCAAATTTATATATTACTATAAGGTGATTTAAATAATAAAATTGGTCATTCCTAAATGATTTTCACTCTTAAATGCAATTTACTAGAGAGATAACGAATAAATAGGCAAACTTCTAAAAATTTATTGGAAAGAAGACAATCTTGACAGGCAAAAAATGATTTTAGCAACTGCGATTAAATAAATTTGGCGTTTCAAGGAGATTTCCTCTGAGTATTAAAAATCCTATGAGAGAAACACTAGTATTTGCTTACGTTAGAAAACATTTATATAATTCTGGAGAAAAGTCATTCTACAAATGCAAATTTATTTATTACTATAAGGGGATTTAAATAATAAAATTGGTCATTCCTAAATGATTTTCACTCTTAAATGCAATTCATTAGAGAGATAACGAATAAATAGACTAACTTCTAAAAAATTATTGGAAATAAGACAATCTTGACAGGCAAAAAATGATTCTAGCAACTGCGATTAAATAAGAATATTTGGCGTTTCGATGAGATTTCCTCTGAGTATTAAAAATCCTGTGAGAGAAACACTAGTATTTGCTTAGGTTAGAAAACACTTATTTAATTCTGGAAAAAAGTCATTCTACAAATGCAAATTTATATATTACTATAAGGTGATTTAAATAATAAAATTGGTCATTCCTAAATGATTTTCACTCTTAAATGCAATTTACTAGAGAGATAACGAATAAATAGGCTAACTTCTAAAAATTTATTGGAAAGAAGACAATCTTGACAGGCAAAAAATGATTCTAGCAACTGCGATTAAATAAATTTGGCGTTTCAATGAGATTTCCTCTGTGTATTAAAAATCCTGTGAGAGAAACAATAGTATTTGCTTACGTTAGAAAACACTTATTTAATTCTGGAAAAAAGTCATTCTACAAATGCAAATTTATATATTACTATAAGGTGATTTAAATAATAAAATTGGTCATTCCTAAATGATTTTCACTCTTAAATGCAATTTACTAGAGAGATAACGAAGAAATAGGCTAACTTCTAAAAATTTATTGAAAAGAAGACAATCTTGACAGGCAAAAAATGATTCTAGCAACTGCGATTAAATAAATTTGGCGTTTCAATGAGATTTCCTCTGAGTATTAAAAATCCTGTGAGAGACACACTAGTATTTGCTTACGTTAGAAAACATTTATTTAATTCTGGAGAAAAGTCATTCTACAAATGCAAATTTATTTATTACTATAAGTGTATTTAAATAATAAAATTGGTCATTCCTAAATGATTTTTACTCTTAAATGCAATTCACTAGAGTGATAACGAATAAATAGGCTAACTTCTGAAAATTTATTGGAAATAAGACAATCTTGAGAGGCAAAAAATGATTCTAGCAACTGCAATTAAATAAATTTGGCGTTTCAATGAGATTTCCTCTGAGTATTAAAAATCCTGTGAGAGACACACTAGTATTTGCTTACGTTAGAAAACATTTATTTAATTCTGGAGAAAAGTCATTCTACAAATGCAAATTTATTTATTACTATAAGGGGATTTAAATAATAAAATTGGTCATTCCTAAATGATTTTCCATCTTAAATGCAATTCACAAGAAAGATAACGAATAAATAGGCTAACCTCTGAAAATTTATTGGAAATAAGACAATCTTGAAAGGCAAAAAATGATTCTAGCCACTGCGATTAAATAAGAATATTTGGCGTTTCGATGAGATTTCCTCTGAGTATTAAAAATCCTGTGAGAGAAACACTAGTATTTGCTTACGTTAGAAAACATTTATTTAATTCTGGAGAAAAGTCATTCTACAAATGCAAGTTTATTTATTACTATAAGGGGATTTAAATAATAAAATTGGTCATTCCTAAATGATTTTCACTCTTAAATGCAATTCACTAGAGAGATAACAAATAAATAGGCTAACCTCTGAAAATTTATTGGAAATAAGACAATCTTGAAAGGCAAAAAATGATTCTAGCAACTGCGAATAAATAAGAATATTTGGCGTTTCGATGAAATTTCCTCTGAGTATTAAAAATCCTGTGAGAGACACACTAGTATTTGCTTACGTTAGAAAACATTTATTTAATTCTGGAGAAAAGTCATTCTACAAATGCAAATTTATTTATTACTATAAGGGGATTTAATAATAAAATTGGTCATTCCTAAATGATTTTTACTCTTAAATGCAATTCACTAGAGAGATAACGAATAAATAGGCTAACTTCTGAAAATTTATTGGAAGTAAGACAATCTTGAAAGGCAAAAAATGATTCTAGCAACTGCGATTAAATAAAATATTTGGCGTTTCGATGAGATTTCCTCTGAGTATTAAAAATCCTGTGAGAGAAACACTAGTATTTGCTTACGTTAGAAAACATTTATTTAATTCGGGAGAAAAGTCATTCTACAAATGCAAATTTATTTATTATTATAAGGGGATTTAAATAATAAAATTGGTCATTCCTAAATGATTTTCACTCTTAAATGCAATTCATTAGAGATATAACGAATAAATAGACTAACTTCTGAAAATTTATTGGAAATAAGACAATCTTGAAAGGCAAAAAATGATTCTAGCAACTGCGATTAAATAAGAATATTTGGCGTTTCGATGAGATTTCCTCTGAGTATTAAAAATCCTGTGAAAGAAACACTAGTATTTGCTTAGGTTAGAAAACATTTATTTAACACTGGAGAAAAGTCATTCTACAAATGAAAATTTATTTATTACTATAAGGGGATTTAAATAATAAAATTGGTCATTCCTAAATGATTTTTACTCTTAAATGCAATGCACTAGAGAGATAACGAATAAATAGGCTAACTTCTGAAAATTTATTGGAAAAAAGACAATCTTGACAGGCAAAAAATAATTCTAGCAACTGCGATTAAATAAGAATATTTGTCGTTTCGAAGTGATTTCTTCTGAGTATTAAAAATCCTGTGAGAGAAACAATAGTATTTGCTTACGTTTGAAAACATTTATTTAATTCTGGAGAAAAGTCATTCTACAAATGCAAATTTATTTATTACTATAAGTGGATTTAATTTATTAAATTGGTATTACCTAAATGATTTTCCATCTTAAATGCAATTAACTAGAGAGATAACGAATAAATAGGCTTACTTCTAAAAATTTATTGGAAAGAAGACAATCTTGATAGGCAAAAAATAATTCTAGCAACTGCGATTAAATAAGAATATTTGGCGTTTCGATGAGATTTCCTATGAGTATTAAAAATCCTGTGAGAGAAACACTTGTATTTGCTTATGTTAGCAAAACATTTATTTAATTCTGGGAAAAATTCATTCTTTAAATGCAAGTTTATTTACTACTATAAGGGGATGTAAATAATAAAATTGGTCATTCCTAAATGATTTTTACTCTTAAATGCATTTCACTAAAGAGATAACGAATAAATAGGCTAACTTCTGAAAATTTATTGGAAGTAAGACAATCTTGAAAGGCAAAAAATGATTCTAGCAACTGCGATTAAATAAAATATTTGGCGTTTCGATGAGATTTCCTCTGAGTATTAAAAATCCTGTGAGAGAAACAATAGTATTTGCTTACGTTAGAAAACATTTATTTAATTCGGGAGAAAAGTCATTCTACAAATGCAAATTTATTTATTATTATAAGAGGATTTAAATAATAAAATTGGTCATTCCTAAATGATTTTCACTCTTAAATGCATTTCACTAGAGAGATAACGAATAAATAGGCTAACTTCTGAAAATTTATTGGAAGGGAGACATTATAGATATGCAAAAATTGATTTTAGCAACTGCGATTATGTAAGAATATTTGGCGTTTTGAAGTGATTTCCTATGAGCATTAAAAATCGTGTGAGAGAAACACTTGTATTTTTTATGTAAGCAAAACATTTATTTAATTCTGGAGAAAAGTCAGTCTACAAATGCAAATTTATTTATTACTATAAGTGGATTTAAATAATTAAATTGAGGTTTTCAAATGATTTTCCATCTTCAATGCATCTCGCCTGAGAGATAAGGAATAAGAAGGCTCACTTCTGAAAATTTATTGGAAAAAAGACATTCTTGACATGTAAAAATTGATTTTAGCAAATGCGATTAAATAAGAATATTTGGCGTTTCAATGAGATTTCCTCTGAGCATTAAAAATCGTGTGAGAGAAACAATAGTATTTGCTTACGTTAGAAAACATTTATTTAATTCTGGAGAAAAGTCATTCTACAAATGCAAATTTATTTATTACTATAAGGGGATATAAATAATAAAATTGGCCATTCCTAAATGATTTTCACTCTTAAATGCAATTCACTAGAGAGATAACGAATAAATAGGCTAACTTCTGAAAATTTATTGGAAATAAGACAATCTTGAAAGGCAAAAAATGATTCTAGCAACTGCGATTAAATAAGAATATTTGGCGTTTCGATGAGATTTCCTCTGAGTATTAAAAATCCTGTGAGAGAAACACTAGTATTTGCTTACGTTAGAAAACATTTATTTAATTCGGGAGAAAAGTCATTCTACAAATGCAAATTTATTTATTACTATAAGGGGATTTAAATAATAAAATTGGTCATTCCTAAATGATTTTCACTCTTAAATGCAATTCACTAGAGAGATAACGAATAAATAGGCTAACCTCTGAAAATTTATAGGAAATAAGACAATCTTGACAGGCAAAAAATGATTCTAGCAACAGCGATTAAATAAGAATATTTGGCGTTTCGAAGAGATTTCCTATGAGAATTAAAAATCCTGTGAGAGAAACACTAGTATTTCTTTACGTTAGAAAACATTTATTTAATTCGGGAGAAAAGTCATTCTACAAATGCAAATTTATTTATTACTATAAGGGGATTTAAATAATAAAATTGGTCATTCCTAAATGATTTTCCATCTTAAATGCAATTCACTAGAGAGATAACGAATAAATAGGCTGACCTCTGAAAATTTATTGGAAATAAGACAATCTTGAAAGGCAAAAAATGATTCTAGCAACTGCGATTAAATAAGAATATTTGGCGTTTCGATGAGATTTCCTCTGAGTATTAAAAATCCTGTGAGAGAAACACTAGTATTTGCTTACGTTAGAAAACATTTATTTAATTCGGGAGAAAAGTCATTCTACAAATGCAAATTTATTTATTACTATAAGGGGATTTAAATAATAAAATTGGTCATTCCTAAATGATTTTCACTCTTAAATGCAATTCACTAGAGAGATAACGAATAAATAGGCTAACCTCTGAAAATTTATTGGAAATAAGACAATCTTGAAAGGCAAAAAATGATTCTAGCAACTGCGATTAAATAAGATTATTTGGCGTTTCGATGAGATTTCCTCTGAGTATTAAAAATCCTGTGAGAGAAACACTAGTATTTGCTTACGTTAGAAAACATTTATTTAATTCGGGAGAAAAGTCATTCTACAAATGCAAATTTATTTATTATTATAAGGGGATTTAAATAATAAAATTGGTCATTCCTAAATGATTTTCACTCTTAAATGCAATTCATTAGAGAGATAACGAATAAATAGACTAACTTCTAAAAAATTATTGGAAATAAGACAATCTTGACAGGCAAAAAATGATTCTAGCAACTGCGATTAAATAAGATTATTTGGCGTTTCGATGAGATTTCCTCTGAGTATTAAAAATCGTGTGAGAGAAACACTAGTATTTGCTTACGTTAGAAAACAATTATTGAATACTGGAGAAAAGTCAGTCTACAAATGCAAATTTATTTATTACTATAAGTGGATTTAAATAATTAAATTGAGGTTTTCTAATTGATTTTCCTTCTTCAATGCATCTCCCCTAGAGATAACGAATAAGAACGCTCACTTCTGAAAATTTATTGGAAAGGAGACATTCTAGACATGCAAAAATTGATTTTAGCAACTGCGATTAAATAAGAATATTTGGCGTTTCGAAGTGATTTCCTCTGAGCATTAAACATCGTGTGAGAAAAACACTTGTATTTGCTTATGTTAGCATAACATTTATTTAATTATGGTGAAAAGTCATTCTACAAATGCAAGTTTATTTACTACTCTAAGTGAATTTAAATTATTAAATTGGGCTTTTCTAAATGATTTTCTTTCTTTAATGCAATTCGCTTGAGATATAACGAAAAATAAAGGCTCTTTTCTGAAAATTTATTGGAAAGGAGACATTCTAGACATGCAAAAATTGATTTTAGCAACTGCGATTAAATAAGAATACTTGGCGTTTCGAAGTGAATTCCTCTGAGTATTAAAAATCGTGTGAGAGAAACACTAGTATTTGCTTACGTTAGAAAACATTTATTGAATTTTGGAGAAAAGTCATTCTACAAATGCAAATTTATTTATTTCTATAAGTGGATTTAAATAATTAAATTGGTCATTTCCAAATGATTTTCCATCTTCAATGCATCTCGCCTGAGAGATAAGGAATAAGAAGGCTCACTTCTGAAAATTTATTGGAAAGGAGACATTCTAGACATGCAAAAATTGATTTTAGCAACTGCGATTAAATAAGAATATTTGGCGTTTCGAAGTGATTTCCTCTGAGCATTAAACATCGTGTGAGAGAAACACTTGTATTTGCTTATGTTAGCATAACATTTATTTAATTATGGTGAAAAGTCATTCTACAAATGCAAGTTTATTTACTACTCTAAGTGAATTTAAATTATTAAATTGGGCTTTTCTAAATGATTTTCTTTCTTTAATGCAATTCGCTTGAGATATAACGAAAAATAAAGGCTCTTTTCTGAAAATTTATTGGAAAGAAGACATTCTTGACATGTAAAAATTGATTTTAGCAACTGCGATTAAATAAGAATATTTGTCGTTTCGAAGTGATTTCCTCTGAGCATTAAAAATAGTGTGAGAGAAACACTAGTATTTGCTTATGTTATCAAAACATTTATTTATATCTGGAGAAAAGTCATTCTACAAATGCAAATTTATTTATTACTATAACTGGATTTAAATATTTAAATTGTGCTTTTATAAATGATTTCCTATCTTTAATTGAATTCCTGTGAGGAAAAACGAATATATGCGCTCACGTCAAAAAAATGATTATTATATGTTAGAAAAAAGACACTGTAGTTATGTATGAAATTATTTTTTAAGCTGGAATTAAATAATAATGTATTGCAAGTGATTTTTTCAAATTCTGTGAGAGAAACAATAGTGATTTCTGACGTTAGAAAAACATTTATTTTATTCTGGAGAAATGTCATTCTATAAATACAAATTTATTTATTACGATAACTGGTTACTTATCAACTTTGTCTTTTCTAAATGATTTCCCATTATGAGATCAATTACTATGACAAATAACGAATAATGATCTCACGTCTGAAAAATTTAATTATTTGATGGCGAATGACATTTTTGAAATGTAAAAATTGATTATAGCCACTTCAATTAAATAAGAATATTTTGCGTTTACGAGTTATTTACTCTGAGTATTAAAAATCCTGTGAGAGATAATATAAATATGCGCTTACGTTAGCAAAACATATATTTTTATTAGGAGAAAAGTCATTCTATAATGAGAAATTGATCGATTATGATATGTGTAATTAAATCAGGACATTATGCTTTTCAATTTTATTTTAACTGTTAATATAAATCCTGTGAGAGAAACGAATATATACGCTCCTTCTTACTTTTTAGTGCCAAATCTGTGAGAGGAAAAAAGTTTGCGCTCGTGTCTCAGAACGTTTATTGTATGATGGACAAAGGTCTATTTTATATACCTAATAGATAATCATTATTGGAATGAAATGTCATGCTCTTTGAATTGATTTCCATAGTGTCATCCATAGCCTGTGATTACACACTAAAATTACCCCCTTTCTCTACAAGTTGATTTTTTTGTTGCAGAAAAATCATTCTAACCATGTAGTTAAGAACATTTTTCTTTAAATTATGAGAACTTTGCAATAATTATACATATGTTCTCCTTTACTTTTAAACGGATTTTCAACTATCCAAGAATGTTCGACTCCCCAGACAATTCGATCTCTCCGGACTAGATCCCAACGGGCATTTACCCGAATATATATTGCAGCAGACAACGCTCTTGTGCATTACGACCTGATGAAGCCGACTGGAATTCCGACGAAATTGTATTCATCAAGAATGGTGAAACGAGGGGAGAACCAGAAAAACACCAATAAACTAGCAACAATGAGTATTTTAAGTATATTTGGGCACATGGATATTTTACAGTGGTTAGATTAACGTGCCCACCAGATGTCAAGGACCACACAAGAGGTTAATGACCCCTTCAGAGGTCAATGTCCGAACCAAAGATCAATGACCCCAAAAGAGGTCGATGACACCCAACAGAGGTCAATGACGACCTACAGAGGTCATGATCCCACCAGAGGTCAATTACCCAACCAGAGGTCAATGACCTTCTACAGAGTTAAATGATCCATTCAGAGGTCAATGACCCCATCAGAGGTCAATGTTCTTATAGGAAGGTAATGATCCTATCAGAAGTCAATGTCCTAATCAGAGGTCAATAACTACACAAGTGGTCAATGACCCCATCAGAGGTCAATGTTCTTATAGGAAGGTAATGATCCTATCAGAAGTCAATGTCCTAATCAGAGGTCAATAAGTACACAAGTGGTCAATGACCTCCTACAGAGTTAAATGATCCATTCAGAGGTCAATGACCGATTAAGAGGTCAATAACCCTACCAGAGATGAACGACATCATCAGAGGCCAACGACTTCTCAATGGTCAATGACCCCAAAAGATGTAAATGACCGCACAAGAGGTCGCTTACCCCACAAGAGATCAATGTCCCCACCAGATCTCGATGACTATCTGAGTTCAATGACCACACTAGCGGTCAATGATCCCACAAGTGGCCAATGACCCCCCAAAAAAGATCAATGACCCCTTCCGTGGACAATGACCCCACTGGAGATTAACGACCCCACCAGGAATCAATGGCCACTTTAGGTGTCAATGAGCCCATCAGAGGTCAATAACCCACAACAGAAATCATTGACCCCTTTAGAGGTCTATGACACCACCAGAGGTCAAACCCCTTACCAGAGGTCAATTAACGCGCATAGTAGCTTAATGACCCCGTCAGTGGAAAATTACCCCACCAGAGATCAACGACCCCTCCAAAAGCCAATGACCCAGAAGAGCTCAATGACTTCACCAAAGTTCAATGACTCTATCAGACGTCAATGACCCCACAAGAGGTCATTGACCCCAACAGATGTCAATGAATTAATCAGTTAACAATGACCCCACCAGAGGTCCATGACCACACCAGAGGTCAATGACCCCAGCAGATGCCAATGACTCCACAAAAGTTCAATGACCCCACCAGAGGTCAGCGATCCCACCATAGGTCAATGACCACACAAGGGTTAAATGACCCCACCTGAATCTGTTACCCCACAAGAGGTCAATGTCCCCACCAGAGGTCAATGACCCGCAAAAGAGGTCAATGACCCCACCAGAGATCAACGACCTCTCCAGAGACATATGATCCCAGAAGAGGTCAATGACGTTACCAAAGGTCAATGACTCTATCGAAGGTCAATGACCCCACAACATGTCACTGAAACCACCAGAGGTCAATTTATCTTTCAGAAAACAATGACCGAACCAGAGGTCAATTCCCACACCAGAGGTCAATGACCCCACCCGAGGCCAGTGACCCCACAAATGTCAATGACCCCACCATAGGTCAGCGATACCACCGGAGGACAATGGGATTAATGGCCCCAACTTAGATCAATGAAATCACCAGAGGTCGTTGACCACTCTAGATGTCAATGACCCCATCAGAGGTCAAAGACCTTACTAGAGGTAAATGACCCCCACCAGAGGTGTATGACCCCACCAGAGGTCAATGACCCCGCAAGAGGTCAAACACACCCTACGGAGGTCAATAACCGCACCATAGATTATGACCCGCGTCAGAGGTCAATGGTATATGACCCTACCAGAGGTCAATGACCCATAGGGAGGTCAATAACCCCTTCAGAGATCAAAAAAATCGCCAAAAGTAAATGACCTCCCAGAATTAAATTACCCACCAGAGGTCAATGACCACACCAGAGGTCATTGACATCCCCAGAGGTCAATAACCCCCTCAAAAGTCAATTTACGTACCAATGTCATTGTCAAAGGAATAAAGTAGCAAAGTGATAATCACAACTATATGCCAATATAACTCTTATTTAATTCGAGATATCATAATTAATATTTGCAATTCTAATATGACTTTTCTCCAGTAAATAATAATCATTGTTGGACGTCAGCGCATATATTCGCTTTTTCGCACAAACGTTAGATTACACAGTGTAAATTTCATTGAAAAGCCTTCTATTTAATTCCATATATCATAATCAATATTTGCATCTCCTGAATATTTTTCCAGCAACAGACAAAAATCATTTTTCAGTCGTGAGCGCATATATTCGTTGTACTAAAAGGAATTGAAATAAAGATGGAGAATAATTTTTAAAATTTTACCTATGAAGGGGTCATTGAACTCTGGGACAGGGATCAATGACCTCTGGTGTGGATATAGACCGCTCGTGATGACATTGACATTGATATGGTAATTGACATCTGGGTTGGTTAATAACCTCTGGTCATGTCAATGACCTCTGTTGGGGCATTGATCTCTGGTGCTTCATTTACCTCTCGGAGGTCAATGATCTCTGGCGATGTCGTTGACCTATGAAAGAGTCATTGACCTCTGAAGGGGTCATTGACCTCCCTATGGGTCATTGACCTCAGGTAGGGTCGTATACCATTGGTAGGGTCATATACCATTGGAAGGGTCATTGACCTCTGAAGGGATCATTGACCTTATTGCGGGTCATTGACCTCCGGTGGGGTAATTGTCCTCTGTAGGGTGTCATCGACCTCTTGCAGGGTCATACACCTCTGGTGGCGGTCATTTACCTCTGGTAAGGTCTTTGACCTCTATTGGCGTCATTGATCTCTGAAGGGGTCATTGACTTCTGTTGTGGGTCATTGACCTCTGATGATGTCAATGGGTTGACACCATCAGTCATTGATTTCTGATGGGGTCGTTAATCTCTGGTTGGATCATTGACCTCTGAAGGGGTCATTGACATCTGTTACGGGTAATTGACCTCAGGTGGGGTCATTGACCCCTTGTGGGGTCATTGACCTCAAGTGGTATCTTTGACCTTTGGTGGGGTCATTGACATTTGTGGGGTCATGGACCTCTGGTGTGGTCATTAATATCTGATAGATTAATTGACCTCTGGTGGGTCAATGACATCTTGTTGGGTCAATGACCTCTGATAGAGTCATTGACTTTGGGTAAGGTCATTGACCTCTTGTGGGACCTTGGCCTCTAGAGAGTTCGTTGATCTATGGTGGGTTCATTGACCTCCTTTGCGGTTCATTGACCACTGGTGTGGTCATTGACCTCTAGTGTTGTCATTGGACTCTGAGAGCCATTGAGATCTGGTGGGGACATTCACCTCTTGTAGAGTAAGTGACTTAAGGTCATTGACCCCTTGTGAGGTCAATGACCTTTTGTGGAGTCATTGGCTCTGGTGGGGTATTGACCTCTGGTGTGGTCAATACCTCACGTGGGTATTGATCTTTGAATTGAAGAAAACTTATCTATCACTCTATCACAAAGGTGGAGGCCTGAAATAGACGTGTGCGCACGAAGAACATAGCCCAGACGAGGAGTAGGTGAACCTCTTCTTTAGAGCTGAGTCGGATGGAGGCATTTTAAAACAAAAGGATTGCCATTAAATGCCCGGATAAAATGTTTTAATGAACTGATAATTAGCGATACTCCAGGTGAAGAAAGATTGATTTTTATGCCTTTTAACTATATTAATCAATGTCTTTCATTAGTTTCCTAAAGGGAGAACAAAACTCAGTGAGATTCAAAGGGTTTCGTAAAGCACTCGACGAATTTTCAAACACAGTTGCTTCGGCAAATTTCGCATGAAATTGACGGAATATCAGAGGTGGGAAATGTGAAGATAAATGAGATATTACACTCATATTTTGGAAATGTGAACATATTTACAAACTTGTAAAATAATCATAATTGCATCGTGCATTATTCTGTCTTCTATATTCACTATTTTACAAGAAACTTGGGGATCGTCGAATCCTGGGAAACCGAATCCGTGCAAGTTGATAAAGCATCCTAGCATATCCGGAATGGAGAGGGATAGTGAACCTACTGGAAATACACCGCGGTTGGTGGTATACAAGAAGTTTACGTCCGGATTTTCCATCGTGTTAACCCAACTGCTTGCAAGGAATACTCTAGACAATTCCAGGTTCAGTAAATTTTGGGTAACCGGTTAGACAAAGAAAGGTAGTCCCACAAATGCACTCCCTGTATTTATATATAATATTAATATCCTGCCGATGGTTGGATTAATTCTCCATGTAATGATTCTATTGCCGTTTAAAATATTCCTTAGAGGTAAAAATAAAAAAAATAATAAAAGCAGTTGTAATCTCTAAGTTTTGACCCGTCAACAACTCATTTTTCATTTGTTTCTTAATTTATAAGAAAATCTGACATATTCATGGAAAAAAATTCATACAGTGAATTCGGCAATTTTTGGTCAATCCAAAAATGTTGTTGTAAAATTTTGACCGACTTCAAATTTTGCTTCCTTGGACTCCTGGCCCGCGTAAGCGACAGAGGCCGCAAGACACTGTTGTTCGACCGCAAAGGGACGTAGGCCGACAGAGGAATTCCTCCATTCTGCCTCTTCTGCTCTCCCATTCATAAACATTGGTTTCAAAAACTGTCCTGTGCTAGGCTGCGTTCTTCCTGCGGCAGGCCTTAGGGTTGCTAGGCCAGAGAGCTACCGATCTGCATACTTAGGCTGGTCAGTCATGATCTCTATGCACGAGGACTCGGACGGGTAATATTGTAAGCATGTATATCCTTGGCGTCGTGCGTGATTTCGGTTATTGTTCCCGAAGCGAAGGTTGCTTGGATAGTAAACCGGCGCGAGGCGTCGACGAATGCCGCGAGAGGCCTAGAGTTTCGCTCTGGAGCCCCACTTCTGAGTCGTCCACGAATTTGTCCATCCTGACCGACTGATAGCGGTGCGATTGGACCTCTCTCGCTAGGCTACCGTTGAGGAAGAGAGCCACCCTTTTAAAAGTCGGATCGGCGCAGAATGAACAAAATTGAGGAGTTCCGCGCACCACGGATCGAGTACCTCACACGCAGCCAAAATTGTCTTCAAAAGTCTCTGGCCGTCTGACATAGCGGCCTCCCCTCATTTCTTACCCATCCATTTCCCCTACCTCCCCCATTCCCTCGCGTATGTGTATTAAATCGGAGATAAGGTTTCTTAAGGCCTTCAAGGGGCGGAGCTTCGAAACGGCACTATCACCCTCTATGCGGCGGCGAAGTAAACTATGTCGCCCTGGACGCCTTGTCCGCAGAGACATTTCTGGAGAAAAGGTTGCGACTAGCTTCCTCTCCAGCACGCTCTTAATCCCTGTAAAAGTTGTAAAAAACACATGTTCGCACGCAGCAGTTTTAACGAAGCGTGCTGCTTGAAATTGTATTTTATTAATTTTTTTGGCTAAATCTTTATGTCCAGGGTCCCAAATGCTCGCGGTGTATTCGAGGTGTGGCCTGACCAGAACGAAGTAGCATCTCTCTCTGACTTTTTCATCCGAGGACCTTCCTATTATACGTTTAACAAAACCTAGTTTCTTTTATGCTGTGCCGCAAATGTTTTGTATGTGTGTTCCCCACGATGTATCAGAAGTTAAGGTAATTCCAAGATATTTTACTGAATCTGAAGATTTTATGTTTATTCCACCCACAGTATAGATATGGCATTTTTGTGACGACTTTCGCAGAAGGTGAACTGTGGTGCATTTGCTGATATTTAATTCTAACCCCCACTCCTGGAACCACGAATGAACGTTGTTAAGGTCCGATGACAGAGCTTCAAAGTCCGCGTCATCGCTCATTTCACGGTAGATAACTGTATCGTCTGCAAATAATCTTAATTTACTGCTAACTCGAGAACTTGGATCATTAATTTAAATAATGAATAAAAGAGGGCCGATGACGCTTCCTTGAGGAACACCGGATGTGACTTCGATTGTATCAGAGCAAAAACCATCAATAAATACTTTTTGTTTTAAATCACTGAGAATGTCACTTATCCATTTAACTATTTTTTTATTAACTCCGCATGAATGCAATATGTATATGAGTTTTTTGTGAGGAACCTTGTCGAATGCCTTCTTGTAATCAAGGAATATCGCTACGACTTGCTCTTTCGATTCACCTGATTTTAAAACATCATGAAGGAAGGGCGCAAGCAGTGTTTTGCAGGACCTGTCTTTACGGAAGTCGTGCTGACTGCTTTGTTAGAAGCTACGATTATCTAGGAATGTCATAATATTGCCAACGGCAATGTGTTCGAGGATCTTGCATAAATGTGATGTTAGCCGGTAATTTCCTGGGTCACTTCTATGTCCTTTTTAGAATATCGGAGTGACGTTGGCTATTTTCCAGTCTTGGGGCACCTTGCCTTCGATAATGATTTCCTGAATATAACTTCTAATAACGGTGCAATCTGTGGCGCCAACTTCTTGAGCACGCGTGCAGGCATTCCTTCTGGATCTGGGGACTTGTTACTTTTAATTGAGATCAGTTTTTTAATTATTCCATCACGTGGAATTGTTGTGTCTGCCATCGGCTCGTTAAAGTCAGGAATGTCTAAATTGTGTATTATGTCATTCTTAGGGCATACAATTTCGAAGTAGTGGTTAAAAAAGTTTGCTTTGTTGATGCTGTCTCTGACCACTTTGCTGTATATGTCCAGTAAAGTTTCTACTGTCGAAGATTCGCCCTGGAGCTCTCTCACGTAAGACCAGAATGACTTGGCGTTTTCATCTAGAAATTCACAGAGGATTTTTTTCTTGAAGTTTCGCGGAGTAGCACTCATTAGTTTCTTCGTTTTTGAGCGTTGAGCAATGAATATTTCTCTCCCCGCAAGCTCCGGTGTTTTGTCACTAAACTTAATAGAATTTTAATATAGATTGCGTAGTTGCATTTGTCTCCTGAGCTACCGCCTTATTTCGTGGTTATACCGACGAGGTTCTTTACTCTTCCGTTTGAATTTGTATGGAATATATTCATTATTATACTAATTATACCGTCAGTCGTCTCCGAAGAGCAAAGTTATTGTATTCCAGGACGATCCCTCCCTTCTTCTTGATGTGATCAGACGGGAAAATATTAAAAGGAAACCGCTGGCTAAATTAATCTCGACTCGACCAAAACAAGGCTTTTCATAGAGTAAGTCTATTACGCCTATTTGTTCACGGTTTGACCGAAATGGGGTTCGGTCCTACGTTCATAGGAATATGATAAAAACCATATATTGCAACGTGAAGTGTATGATGCGAGTGTGACAGGATCTTGCAGCCACCTTTCTGTTCGATAGACGCGATAAGGCATGGATGCCCATTTACCCGATCTTTTCCATAGTATCACGCGAATGTAAGAAGTCAAATATCACTCCTCCCCGCACGGCATCCAGTCGTATGGCACTTCCTATAATTAATTGTGTTAGCTGAAGTAGCTAAAAGGACTGAGCATGGGTACATTAACCGAAGGTCGTAAGTTCAATTCTCAGCCCCTGACATTTTTTCTCTTTGGAATTTCTCCTCTGGATCTGGTCATTTTTGAACCCCCGAAATGAATGCTAGGGCAAACATATTCTCACCGGCGATCAGAATACCTCCTGCATTAAAAGAATAAAAGTTTACATATTTTAATAGACCGCGAAAGCAGAGGTGAATTTATATACATTTGTTGTCCATTTCCAGAGAAACAGTCAGTTTACCTGGTCGAACAGCAATAATTAAGCTTTGACATTGCATTTCCCGAAATGCAATGGGCATGCGAAGTCGATTGCCTAGTCTGTTATCAACGTTACATGCCTTAACTGGCGATTTGAACGCATGCATGTGCGGCTGATTTTCCAAATCCCACGGTTCAGGAATAGAAATCAATACGAAGAATGTGCATCTGAATTATTTCACTTTCCTTAACGGTGAGTAGCGAATGTTTAATAACAAAAACGCCACTTCTCCATCCATTGAAATTGATATTTCACGACCGACGATGAAAGTGGAATTCAAACAGTTCGTTTTGTCCACTGCACATTCGCGATAAGCTCACTGCCACTGTGCTACGTCATGGACTCTAGTAACCATGTGCAACTAAACCACTGGCATTTTGAATGTATCGCCCTCCAGCCTTGCGCTCCAGCGTGAGTCACGGCCATGGACGCGCAGAACGGACGCATTTTCGTTTTCGGGAGCGACCTACCGAATAAGTAATGTATTCGCTCATACCGTGCTTAGATCGATCTGGCCGGATCAGCTCGGTACGGTAAACACAACGGCTAGAGGGATCGATCTGAACCAGCGCAGCGAGTCTGTGGCGCTCCACTTGTCTTTGGGAAACAAAATAAAATCGTTATTATTCAAGGCGTGTTTTGTAACCAGGTGTAACAAGAGTGCAGTGATGTGACATTGATATGACATTGTGGTGCACGCGCATCAATTTCACCTCCAATTGTTGCAACTTTCTTCACTCGGAATGCGACTGAAGATTTCCTACTCTGCACCACTTGTATCACATACCGGTTCAATCGTGCTTCAACTGATAGATTCGATAGAGCACTATCGATAATTTCAGTCCGTGTAGGTAAATAAGGCGATCTGAATCGGCTCGCTTGGACTTTACAGATCGGTCCGAGTTCGTCCGATCGATCTGAGATCGATTGATAAACGTGGTGTGACAGTCTCCAACGTCCCTCCCCCGAATGCCTCCTATAGAAAGGGGCCCGTCGGTTCCTCCTCACTTTCACGGGGGCAGATCGCCATTGGAGAGAGGGAGGCAGTGGTAATCAATTGAAGCGAAGGGGAGGGTGGAAAACACCACCCCGGCTGCGCCACCCATTCCCTCCCACACCCCACCACCACCCGTGGCCTCCTCGGGGTGGTCCCAATGTCTCAATAATAGGCTGCGGCTTCTTCCTCACCTCACCTCGTGGTGCCCACGCACACTAGGCGGCGTGACGTGATGGTGCACGGGAGAGATGGGGGGGGGAGGGGGGGGAGGGGCGCAGCAGCAGTGGTCGTCGAGAGGCGAGGAGGCAGGGGCCCACCCTCGCCTCTTTGGTGCTCACCGGAGGGTCAGAGCGTTCGCTCCTTTATACTAATGGCGGTGCTCGCGCGCTGGTAATTAATCACTCGCCCCGCTCGCTGGTTCTCATTCCTCCGCCGTCTCTTCTCCATATTTCCTCCGTTTCTCCTCCTCCTCCTCCTCCTCCGGGACGACGAATATGGGAGATAAATAAGCAAAAAAAACGTCCAAGCGAACAGAGGTAACAAATACACGAAGGAGAGTGGAGAGGGGGAAGGAGTGGGAGGGAGGAGGAAGATGAATGCGTAAGGAGTGGGAGACAAAAGAAAGTAGCGGCGCGCCATACAACCCCATCGGGGGAGAGAGCTTGAAGGGGGTGGGGAGTTGGGAGGGAGGGGGGGGGTCCGGAGACGAGAAACAGGAGGGTGGGAGGGTGGGGGATGGGGTAGGGGAGGGGAGGCACGAATACACGAGGGCTGCTTGCTCTTCGGAATTCCGACTTCTCGCCATCCGACAGGGATTATCGCGATATCGAGATGCATCGGCTTTCACACTTGGCGCAGCACGGCCGTCGGATGAATCGCTGTAAAATAACTGTTGTGTCCAGAGTAGTCGTTAACTACATCTACACAATACCCTGCGAGCCGCCGCATGGGCGTGTGGCAGGGGGTGTTAGGTCACCAGCCGTGTAAAGGTGAAAGTTTTTGGAGATTAAATGGTGACATGTATTATAGGAGTGTATTTAGTGAAGCTCAGTTTTTATTGAGGTCGCTTATTGTTCGCGGGAAGAACGGGTTTTTGTACCTATCTGTTCGGCAGTGTATCACTCTTATTTTGTCGCATCTGTCAGACCTGGAAATGTAATGAGGCGTCATGATAATATTCTCTGTGTCGCTCTGAAAAATATCAGTTCTGAATTTATCAAGCTACCTAAGCCTAGCGTGTAGCCTTCGAGTCTCTAGGGGCTCCCACCTTAATCCCTCTAAAAGTTGTGAGACACTATATGTACGCTCGTAGCAGTTTTTAACGAATCGCGCTGATTTCCTTTGTATTTTATTAGTTTTTAGGTAAAATCTATTAGACCAGGGTCCCAAATGCTCGCGGTGTATTCGAGGTGTGGCCTAACCAGAGCGAAGTAGATAGTATATCTCTTTGACTTTTTCATTCGAGGACCTTCCTATTATACGCTTAACAAAACCTAGTTTCTTTAATGCTACGCCACTTATGTTCTGCATATGTAATCCCCACTACATATCAGAAGTTAAGGTAATTCCAAGATACTAAAGTCGGTCTAGTGTAAAATAACTCGGCGAGTGCGTATAGCTCCAGCAAATGTTGCTAGCGCGGAGCAGTGGACGATTTTCGGACGGGGACAATTGAACTCGCAGAAGAGAAAGAGATGAGAGATTTTTCGGAGTCTTTCTAATTCCTGACAACACCAGCGCCATTCGGGTATGGGATGACTCACGACAACCTGCAGCCCTGTCACGGTCAGCATGAGACCTCGATATGGGTCCTCATTACCGTCACGGGAGATGGGTGATTGTAACGACTTGCTTTGGATTCTGGTTTATTTCGCGAATTATTTTGGTTCCCCCACTACACACTCTCTCTTTTTCGTCGCCTCTCCCTCTCTTCCCTTCGTTTCTTTTCACTCACCCCAGTGATTATTACATCTCCTCCTTGCTGCGCAGGTCGGCGCCAGGAACTTGGAGCGGGAGGGAGACATACCTAGAGTGGAAAAGGCAGTCCCTACTCGGGTGCACGGCGCCAAAGAGTCGACGCTCACGCGATTTCCGTGAGTATAATTAGAGGGTCATAGATCCAACTTTGCCCCGAGGCTGTTGCATGTTTGTGAAAGGGGGGGGGGGAAGTTGGACTTCCTGGAAAATTTTGAAATCCTATATTATCACAGAGTGCAAGGGGAGAGACTACTTAATGACATAATCCCTTCAACCGCCTCACCCTCGTTCTCTGTGCCCCCAGTACCCTCACCTCCATCTCCGTAGTCCTTGAACCTGGCGTCACCATCTGTTTGTTCCTTCCCTTGCAGTTTGCCCCATCACTTCTCATTTCCCCCCCCCCCTTATTTCGACCACTTCCCCTCTCCTTGAGATTTCATATGTAAGCTGTGCTGTCTTTTGGGTATTTTAATCTGTTATCTTGACAATGGCCTGAAAAGGCCAAAACCGGTTGATTTGTGGTTTAAATATATTGGTGGAAGAAACTAAGTTCTTAACATAAATCGTAATAATTTCCACAAAGTGAATTTGATGTAAACTCAGTCGAGTAGCGGTCGTAAAGGGCAAATTCTGAGGCAAAACTCGTGATACGTGAGGGAAAGCTCGTTTAGAAATGCCCCAGGAGTTTTGAGGAGCCAGTCAGTCACTCAGTCAGTTTTGTGGCCAATTTCAACCAACAAGTTTCACGATATTGTAGTTTTCATTAAAAAAACATGCAGTCCATATAGAAGATTGAATGAGAAAAATTGAATATGAAAATTAATATATTAATAATCTCGATTCCGATCTAATTTATATGGTAAAATTCTTGATGTGTGTTATTATTAAGTATGCCGTACTGAAATGAAATATCTAACGTAGAAGAGCGTCTTATACGCCGTCAAATGAGGTTATGATGATCTTCCAGTGGTTTTACGTTCGTCTCGGTATACTGATTATAGTATTTTGAAAAGTCGTTAATAATTGGGTGACATTCAATATAATTTTGTACTAGAACTGTCTGGTATCCATACCTCATGGGGCGCGTATTTCATTTTCGAGAATTGCAAGCACCCAGAGTAAATGGGTGCTTGCATTTTGCAAGCAGGGGGGGAAGTGTTATATGATGAAACTCTTTAAATAAGGAAAAAAACAATGAAATCTCTCGAGTCTGCGTGCTACATGCAAGCAAAGAAAAGTATTGTTCTCGAAAATGAAATACGCGCCCCATGAAGTATGGATACCAGACAGTTCTAGTACAAAATTATATTGAATGTCACCCAATTATTAACGAATTTCAAAATACTCTAATCAGTATACCGAAACGAACGTAAAACCACTGGAAGATCATCATAACCTCATTTGACGGCGTATAAGACGCTCTTCTACGTTAGATATTTTATTTCAGTACAGCATACTTAATAATAACACACATCAAGAATTTTACCATATAAATTAGATCGGAATCGAGATTTTTAATATATTACTTTTCACATTCAATTTTTCTCATCCAATCTTCTATATGGACTGCATGTTTTTTAATGAAAACTACAATATCATGAAGCTTGGTTGAAATTGGCCATCAAAGCTACGGTAGAGGTTAGGAAAAAGTTGAAGATATTATACGCAGTAGTTAGCAGCGCAAAAAATGGTATAAAGAAGACTAAATAACATGCACTTAGTGTACCTAACTCATATGTGTAAAGCTATCGATTGCAATAACTCGAAGCGTAAACGATTTTTTTTAACTTTTATACAATATCGACACATAAATCTAACCTTCCCCTGAAACTGGCCCGCCTCGCTGAGTTCCAAACCTCGAATTGACACTCGGCCCGGCGACAATGGAGAAATATATCCATAGCAACGAAAGTGAAAAAATTTCTAAAATCCCAAATAAAAGTTTAAAATTATTAGTTTTACGGTAGGTAGGAAAGAATCGATTGCAAGAATAAGATTTTTTAAACAATTAGCCTCATATTTGCGAAAGAATTATTCTTGTAGCTTAATTATTTCATATTTTTATGAACGAAAGAAAAAAGGTCTACACTAAAATTTTTCATTTTTCCCACATAATCCCATGTAAAATTATCGATTGCAATAAATCGAAGCGTAATCGACTTTTTTAACTTTTCCGATTTTTTCCCAACTCACCAGCTGTAGGACCCATCAATTACATATTGCATTACCAATGGTGAGAAAAAATAGTTTTACATGACAGAAATGGTAAGTAATTAAATGAAAATATCTAAACAAGTCCTTAACTCATTTTTTTCGCGCGGTGCGCTTGAAACTCCCTCAAAACGGAAGGTTTTTTGTGATACCCAAGAACCTACTGCGGTGACAATATGATTAATTTTCAAATTTATTTGAGAAAAAATACAAACTACACACTGTTAATTTTTTGACAACTAATCGTTAGAAATACCTCATTTTGTAAATAATGTCTCTCTGGAGTGCATACACTTATCATTTCCCATGTAAAAGGGCTGGTATATTTTGGCTAATATCTCCGAAAGTAATGAGGTAAGGGGTTGAATTTTTGGTGTCGTTGGATAGATGAGATTCTTTTCATTAAAATTAGCCCAAATTCATTGATTTCTATGTAAAATGATTTTTCGCTCGAACTGCCTTAAGTCTGGGCAAAGTGAGAGTAACGATGGTCGTGGACATTGTCTTCGCAATTTCGTTCCGACTTCGCTCAGATATGGAGCGCCTCCTTCACCTCTTCCTTTCGTCCGACTTCCATCTTCAGCCCACTCACTCATCCCTCCACGTCCCTCCCTTATCTCCACGCCTCCTCTCCACCTACCCCTCCTTCATCCCCCTCACCCTAAATATATATTGGATGTTTGGCATTGTTGCCTAGGCTACGTGTTGCCTAAATTTCCACTTTTAGTTCACCCAGTCCTTGGCGCCACTTCGATTAGAGTCTTTTATGCTGTTATTGTAAATAGACGTAATAGTTAATTGTTGCTAACGTGAGAATGTGGTGAATATTCAATGACGATCGAGGAGATATGAATTATTTACTTGATGCTTTGAATAATATCTTGCTATTTTTCTGACCTAAAAGTTACTTTGTAAATGCTAGAGAGGAAATATCTATTAAAGAAAATGTGTAATATGTTAATGAAACTTCCTTCGTGTGCCGACGACGATGTTTGCCAGAATCCGATTGTAATTGGAATGCATTAAGCCTTTTTTGCCTGATAAAAGAATTCAGAATGCCTTGTTTAAACAGAACTTGCTTCATACCAGGAGGCGAAACAGGGTATGCGTCTACGAAGACCCAAAATAGGAGACTCAGATTGAAAAATGAGAATCTGTTCGAGGCGGCGGTAAGTGCATTCCTTTTTACCTACACTACAATGATGGCCATTGGGAATACTCATGAAGTCACCTCGCATTATTATTAAATTTCCGTAAAGCGCTATTCACGAAGTGCTAAAAAGTTAATTGTGCATTTGGGTAATTAAATTTGGAGAGGAATTAAATATATCTGTAGACCGGACATTATTAAAAAGTGTATAATTACGTCCGGCGTGTAGTACTACATTTTTTATCCACTGCATTATGATTACTTGTAAGTAAAATCATTTATATTCATGGTAAAACCAGTACGACGTGTTTCTTTACACAATGTCGACTGTAATTACATTTGAACTTCCGTCTTTCATCACTAGGCTTTCATCACTTTCCAAAAAGTTGTTTGTTTACGGAATTCTAGACAACAGTTTTTGGCGACGAGATAACAATCCATAATCTACATTCATTATTACGACAAAGCGAGAGGAGGAACCTAAATTCCACTCAAGGCCTTGCATACACTGGTGTTCAAGGTATAGAGACAGCTCCGCCTCCGGTGCTCTAGTTCGCTCTGGGAAAGAGCGAGAGCGGGGAGGAGAGGAAGAGGGGGCGAATGGGGAGGGGGGGGGGGGGAAGGGTGGGCGAAAAGCCTGAAGGAGAAAGGGGCTAGTTACTACTAGTATCTAAGCATTTTCCATCACCTTTTACACATTAGGGCCTTTTGTCGTTGCACTGAATTTCTCATTGTGCTCAAAGAGATTCCAAGACATGGACGGCCCTCAGCCTGTAAGTGGCAACAGCACTCAAACTTTCACCACCCTCTCTCGCGAAGACGGCCGCCTTGCCGCTGGCTTGAGCCCGCTTAAATACTCGGTTTTTTATTAACTCGTTAAAAATCGATATCACAATGTGAGTCTACGATGGTGATTGTTATGAAATACTGCTGTAAAGAGCTTCAAAACAAGACCAAGATCTTGCTTCTACTACTTTTCATAACCAAGGACAAGTTGTTTCATAAACGTGTTAATAACTTTTTCATGGCACATTAGAAAGACCTAAACGTTTAAACATACATTTAAATATGTTTTTCCCACACAATACAACAGGTCCATTACGATTAAACATCAAGTTTCTTCACTATTAAATTTCGAAGAGAGCGCTCCATTCGAAAACGGCAAAAAAGGCACTTTTTTAGTTCTCACCGCAATTTAAAATCGAGAGAGTATTGTAAAAATAATCGGCAGTCACAGTTAAACGCAAAATAAAACAATCTAAAATGTGGTGTAACTCGCATTCACGTGGGCACCACTGTTCGTTTTTAATCAGTGTCCAAACTCGAGTCCATATCATATTTGCACCGACAGTAGTCACATCAGTATGTGACAGTGTGTGTGTGTGAGTGCGCTCACTGTTTTCAGGAAGGATGTGAAGGGATGGGAGTGAGGAGATGGTTGGGGTTGGGGGGTGGTAATGGAGGAGGGAGGGAACGAAGGGAAGGGGGAGGGGGTGAAAAAGAGAGAAAAGGATGGCGAACATGTGTGGCGTGAGCGCGCCCCGTTCACAAATCACTCCGTGAGCAGTGGACGGGAGGAGGGGGGATGGGGGGGAGGTGGGGCGAAAGAGGATTTTGGGGGTGGGAGGGGGTTCAAGTCGAGGGCCCGGAGACCCTCCCGCGAGAGGGGGGCAAGGAGGGAGGCAAGGGCCCTCTGGGAAGCCCAGATGAGGCCACGGAGGAACGCATTGGGACTCGACAATTGTCACCGGGAGAGCCAAAGCGACCAATTCCTACTCGTCTTGAATTTTTCCATCATTCCGAGTTCGTTTTCCGAAATTTAGCGGTAAAACAAGCCGCCTATTTAAACAAAAGAGTGTGAGCGATCAAGGCTTGTTATTATATAGAAAATCTCCGCGACGAGTGAAAAATCTTCGACCTGAAGACGTCCCCAGAATAACAGGAGAAACGTTCTCACCACACAACGACGCGACTGGATTCCGGGAAGCGGAATATGTACGATACTTTTTTTCGTAAAACCTGTTTTTATAAAAAAAAATCTTTACCCCACGACTTATCGGCGAGGAGGTGACCACGAGTTGTATCTCGTGGGGAGTATTATTGATTCTGACTGGTTACCTTGCCTATACCCGTTTAGTAACTGAAAAGTAGTACATATAATCAGCTGATCCAATCGGGTGTCTAAAAAGCTGATAATGAAATAAGCTAGGTGAACTAATTAATTCTCGCCTTTATTGCAGTTCATACCTTCAACAGCGCTTTTTCCTATGATTATGCACTTTTTAGGGCAGTGACGCTCCTGAATCCGTGTAAGAAGTGTAACTACTTTGATTTTGAAGTAAATACTTAACCTCCACTTTTCCCTGGCAAATTTCACCGTAATAAGTCTGTGGTTTTGGGAGTATTTTGAGCAGTTTGAGTTAGTACGAGGTATTTGCCTTTTATTTAATCATATTACTTTAGATACAGTTGGCTCCACTTCCATAATATCATTTTATGAAAACTTAGCAAGGATTGTCATTTTTCATGAAGAATTTTCACCATAAATAACAGGTATAATAAAAGATAAACTATTTTCCCCACCAACGAATGCTTCAGCGCAACTAATGTCGACCAACCGCAATTAACACCAAAGCTTCTTTTATAGATAGTATTTAGAAGTGCATGTCATTCGACCAAAATGAGCAGCGGGAAATACATATTAGATGGATAATAACAAGTTCCTTGGTAACTTTGTGATATTCCATTATCAGAGGATTTAATGGTAACATTTACAATACCACAGGCTTATGAACACACGACCCGGGTTTCAACGCTTAAGCGTTTTTTTTTAAGTATGTGGTATAATACACGTTACCATTAAATCCTCTGAATATTAGATGGAACCGTTACAGCGACGGGAAAAATGATGAATTGAGTATTGCATCTGACACGTGTTACATCTTGACAACGCATAGCAACGCAACGATCGTAAAACATCGAACTCTTTCCCAATTCCTCACCATTTGACATCGCAGGATTGTTTTTCGTTCCAAAGTCTAAACCCAACTGTCCGTCCACCAATGGCGAGGCACGCCATTGGTGGACGGACGCAAGCCGCACGATCGCGGCGAACCACTAAGAGGAGCCCACACCACGTCACGTATGACTTGACCTCAGAGAGGATGATGCTAATAGCGGTGACCATTGTGGCACTGTACACATTTATTTTTATTTATTTTATATCTCATTTTTAATAAAATAGCTTACGTGCAACAAACTTGCTAGTTTAAAATGCACTTGTAACAAACACAAAAAGACATACATATAAAAACAACAAAAACAAATATCATGATGTCAACAATTAAAAAGGTATTTCTTCCCTTTCCACAGTAATAAATTTATTTTCCGAACTGGTTTCAACATTAGCCATGTCATTTTCAAGGGAGCTAGTGCTAATAACTAACATGGCTAATGTCGAAACCAGGTCGGAAAATATATTAATTTCTGTGAAAAGTGAACAAAAACCTTTTGATTTTTGACATCATGATATCTGTAGTGCATTTCCACAAAATATCGCCGGATACTCTAAACTTAATAACAAAATAAAAAAAAAACTTAGACGACCTGGATATGGGGTTCAAGTTCGTTACCAACTAAGTTCGCTCTATTTGTTTAAGGACAGATTTGTTGTGGTCTGGTCGCTGAATTGAAGTTTTTCGGCGATAGAGAAAGGGATTCGATATCAGAGGGGAGCGAATTAATTAGAAGAATTAAGAAGAGCGCACGCTGAATGCGCGATGGATGGTGGGCGAGTGGAGTGGGAGCGCCTATTTTTAATGCGTCGTTAGCTCAGGCTCGACGCGAAGGCACTCTGATATCGATGAGCGAGATAAGTTAAGATACACTCAATGTGAGAATCGAGGGTATCGAGAATTGAGTTTTCATTCGGATTTTACTCTTTGATGGGAGAGAGGCTATGCAAACGGACAGAGTGCGTGTCGTTTGTGGACGCATCGCGATGCGCCATTTGAAATTCTGTAGGTGCCTACTTCACTATCCTTAAGCGAAGAAAGTTGTGACACCGTTAAGGGTGGCGAGATTTGTGGCGGCCGAAATAGACCACACTGTGGAGAACAATAAGTAAGAATAGGAAGAACAATGGCCGACAAGTAGGACAGTAGTGCTGGAGTATTTGAGATATCCGAAATTATGCTTTGCTTACAGCCACCCCCTGCCACACGCCCTCCAGATGGCTTTCACAGTACAACGCATCCATAGGAGTAGAGCTGCACTCCTATTACAGGACAAAGACAACCCAGAGAGTGATAACTGCGGGAGGAAGCGCGTGCGTGACAATACAATCGCAAACCACTGCAATCACTAAGTATGAAACAATTAGCAACTTCCTTAGTGATATAATTTATTCCGACCGGCTTCGCTTTTTACAGCATCTTCAGGTCACCTGAAGATGCTGTGAAATGCGAAACCGGTCGGAATAAATTATATCACTAAGGAAGTTGCCTATTTTTTCATACTTAGTAATGTTCCGGTTCCACTCCATCGAGCCTGAAATCACAGAGTACACTGCAATCACGATGAAACAATACGACTAGCTTAACCTCGTGAATTTAACGGCATTCACGCATTTTCCATCTAAGCTTCATCCTGCATACCACATTTAGCGTGAGAGTCTGTGATTTAAATAAAATAACAGGAAGCCTTTCTGAGACTTTTTACAATCGCCTAAGTTTTCAAAAGACATGGTAAATTGAGTCAAAGTGACAAAGGCGCTCTCAGGCTCCGAAACCGCAGTTAAGTGGTTTTGCAATTATGAAACAGATCTCACGTTGAAGAAATATAATGTGTACGATTGTGAAATGAAAAAAGTCACCTTTGTAGCGAGCTGGATTAAGAGAGAGAGAGAGAGAGAGAGACCTTCCCATTCCCAACCTTCCGATTCCTTCCAATTTCTCCTGATTTGTCCGTTCGGTTAAAGGTGTTGTCATCCCGGACGTTTTTCGGCTCGTCGGAGGTGAAAGCAAAAGCCATCCGGGAATGTTCCGTCCACTCCCTCCGAGAGGAGAGGAATAGATAATCGTATATAAATGGCTACCGGGAGCAACAAAGATAGTCAGTTGGTGGTTACACAGAGCTAGTTACTCTGCACGTAGACTCCCGGTGGTCGACACGTCGTGCATCCCACGTCAAGATCCGCTCCTTGGGTAAGATCCGCAAGCCCTATTGGCTCCTAGTACTCTCTCTGTCTAGATTCATCTCTTGCTCCCCTCGTGTACGATTCTTCCTTTCAACCCCTTTTCATACCTGTGTGTGTGTGCGTGAGTCTTTATGTGTTTATGAATGTTTCTTAAGTAATAAAGACCAGTAAAGCCAATCTTTGTGTCTTTATTCTTCTCATCTCGACCCCTTAGCAAGAACCCATATTCATGTGTGACGTCGTCTCACGGCGGCGCCATTACACCTTTCCATCTGCGTCATTCGGGGGACGGGAATGATTTTTGGCGACGTTGGAGTTGAGTTGGGTGACGAGGAGGGAAGGGAAGTGAAGAGCTGCACTCTGAAGACGTCCTCGTGGGCCGTCAAGTGGTGCGGGCGGTGTTATGTCCAGCGCGAAAAAATAATACACGCTCAGTGTTCAAAAAGAACATAAACATAAAACATAGAAACAGGTTTTTGAAACATAGCACTCAAACAAATCAACAACGACATGCATGTATTGCATGTATATACTACGCAACAAGGTGAATCAAGGTCCACCACAGCCCTCCTTGAGACCCTCTCTCCCCCTCCTCTCATGAAGGTCTCGCAAGAGTAGTAGTGCCCCCAAAATTGCTTGGTTTTGTCAGGAGATATCTTTGCTCTTTCCTAAAACTCTGTATATATTTAACTCATTTGGCCAGGTGAATACTTAGATGAAGTATAGTGAGAGGGCAGAAATGACCAACCATGAGTAAGAAGAACAAACCCGGACACGGAAATAACTTGGGGAGGAGATGCAGTATATACATGCAATACATGCATTTCGTTGTTCATTTGTTTGAGTGCTATGTTTCAAAAAAACCTGTTTCTATGTGTTATTTTTATGTTCTCTTTCTGAATTGTTGTGTGGTCCGCCATTAAGAACGGAATAAAAACCCAGTACACTGAGCGTGTATTATTTTTTAGCGCTGGACATAACAGGTGGGAGGGCCTTCACCCTCGTCTTTATGATTATCGGTGCCTCGGTGGCGATCCGCCCACCACCACAACTTCAGACCCCCCCCCCTCCTCCTCTTCCCCCACCCCCGCATTGAGAGATGGGCGAGGAAAAGCTACGTTTTCATGGACGCGTCAGACGCGCACGCGCGTGATGATACGCGTCATTTCTTCGCGTGAACCGTTCGTATGCAAGCGAACCTACGCTTAGGAGGTACCTACGCGTAGGAGCTTAACCTACGCCACTTCTGGGCTTCTTTTTGTCCCTCACATACTTATCCCGGAGGGCTTTCCACCTAGCCGACACATTTTTTTCTGAAAAATACAATGATATTACCACAAATGCATCGACGCATGTTAGCTTTGAGAATCATCGGAAATAAAAGTTGTTCTTACCTTCCACTCCAATGGATTTTCCTATCTCCCTCCACGCCTTCTCCCTGTATCGATAGTCCTTATAATTGTAAAGGTGCGTGTACTTATCTCGAATTTCGGAGATGATCATTTCATCCACAGAACCAACACCTCGCCGGTCGGCCATGTTTCTGATTCTACGCGTTACATGCGCCGAAAGTTGAAAATATTTCAACTCGGGCGACGCGAACATACATGAACTCGCGCGAAGAAATCCGGGCTCCCGATTGGCTGAAGATCTCGATTTCGCGTCTCTTCGTCTGAAACGCGTTCATGAAAACGCACCTCAACAGTGGGCAGAGGAGATGTGTCGTGCGAGTGGGTCTGTAGCGAGAGGAGGAAGGGACGCAGATCGGGAGACACAGATCCGGATAAGGAACGTGTTTACGCAGGGGGTGGGGGTAGCGAGTGGTTCGAGATGGGGGTGAGGGGAGGAAAGGCGAGGTGATTGGACGAAGTGTTGTGACCGGGGGTCCCGCATGTGCGAGACGGGACTCGAACACACTTTTAACTATCGTGTCTCGGATTCTCGCCCTGGGGGTCGAGGATCGAATAATCACGGAGAGGTTTTGAAAGGAAAATAAAAGTTTATTTAAACGAAGCATTTGATCATTTAATTAAAAAATAACCAAAATGTGCGTCTCGAATAGCCAAACAAGAACATAACCACGTCTCGGGAAGGAGTGAAGTTGATGGTAGAAGCACGGATGGATGGCATTGCAGCGACTGCTGCACCATGGGACGGATGGCCCGCACCTCTACTCCTGACGGCTACATGGCTTTAGCCGAATTATGACCGGACAAACTGACCCGCTTGGGCCTTATTCTTCGATTGGCCCGACTTAATGACTGACTGGCTCTTACTGTCCTGATTAGTTCTAACTGACCATCTCTCCGTGCGTTTATATAGTAAACCCAAGACGGGTGTTTTCGACGATTGACGTCAAGGCAAGTGAAAGGTCACACTTCCGAGACCGTTTCTCTTTGGCTATTCTGAGATCTACCAAATAACATGCAAAAGAGGAATCTAGTAAATGCATGCTTAGGAAAATAGGAAATCCAACTGTTTCCATCTTGAAGAGAGGGAAACTCGACCATCAATATCCGGGTCACAACAGATGAGCGGGGTGGCGAGGGATTCAAATTGTCGGCCGCGCGCGTCTAGTCCTTCCGCGTGCGAGTCGAGCGTTTGAGAGCTTTCGGAAAGAAAACATTTGGGAAAAGGTGACTCTCGGAAGGTGAAGGCTGGAGCCAATGAGCCAATAGAAATGCGCACCCATCGCCGGCAATTGGTGCACATTTCTCTTTTTTTTAAGTCGGCCGAAAACATTTCTTCCACCACATTGCAGATATATATATATATATATATATATATATATATATATATATATATAGTAGGATCCGTGCGGAGTAAGTGTTTGCGTTGTAACTCTCAGCAGTTTAACGTAGTTTTTGCTTTAAATATTTAAACCATGCATCGCCTATAAATTCAAGTTTAATAGATTCGATTTAATACATGACAGTTAATACATATCTTGAAAAATATTTTAATGAAATGATTTGATGAATGCAATTGAAAATGTTTTCTTAAAATACAAGCCAGGTGAATTCTGGAAAATAAACCTCAGAAATGTTCCTAATTTCCTTAAAATTTCATGGTGAAATACATATAGAATGCATATCAGAAATGTTTTTTTTAATCATTCATATGCGTTTCCGTAAATAATTCTCTAAGCATTTTTTTGTACGAAGGTTGTATCTCTATGCATTTCTGTATAGTGTTGCCGCGAGACTCGAGACGAGACCACTTTATTTATGGCGGGAGGAGACGATACCACTTTATGGCGGGAGGAGACGAGACCACTCCCACGAGACTCTCGAAAGTCTCCGTAATATATATGATTAATTGGTATTGCGTATAACATTATCCCTGTAACTACGTCCTTCCGCTACTACGAAATAAATATCACGATTTCCTAAAGGTTTAAATTTGCAATATAATTCAATGATAACTTTGGGATAAATTAGCTAACCAGTAAAAATTTATTTTTTGCCTGTACTGCAATTTTTGATGGCATGAGCGTGACTTATGGAGCCAAGTAAGGAAGTGTCATTGGCTGGCTACTTTTCCTTATTAACTACTATAAATACCTTGGAAAACTTATCTAGCAAAAAATCAGAGTGGCTATTGATATCCAATTTTCAAATTCCCTGACCTTTCCCTGATGGATTTACTAATTTCCCTGACCGATCGCCAAAAGGTCACCGATTATCGGAGTATTTCTTTCTGATGAATTTAATCTTCAACAGCAGCTTTAAATTTTCTCAAATTTCTAATCATCGTCTCGTGTTTTTAGAACTGCAAGCATTGTATCTAATATTAAGCAAGTGTGCTCCAGATTCCACTCGACCTGAGTTACGGAAGTTAAAACAAAAAAAAAATGAGAGGTACAATTTGCCCAACAACATAGCCTCGGATTTCTTGTGATGAGCGTAATGCATTAATGATTTCTAACACTACTAGGCAAATATCGCAATCAGGATATACAAAAGGGATACATTTTATGTACGTCTGATTCACAACTAAATAGCTAAGATTCACAACTAATAAGATTCACAACTAAATACTCCACCAACGAATTGTCACTATTTAATCTGAATACCTATTTGTCCCTTCACGAATCCTTTCCGATCATTAAATAAAACGAAACTGATTTCGCTTATCCACTCAGAAGATAAAACATGAAATAAGATGCTATAAACTGAAGAAGCTGGACAAAGGTTTTTTTCACTGTGTGAACCATAACAACGTTCTGCTACCAAAACAAAAACGAAACGAAATTGTAATTTTCGGCCGAATGTAAACAGACCAGCGCTATAATGTAAACAGACTCGCAATTATAATTATTGCCTGAGCAAAATCATTATAACTCATTAAGATAACAGTTGTACGTTTTTCTTTCAATGTAAGACATATTTCTACGACAACACAACAGTAATGTGCTCGAGTTAATTACTCGGAAGCACCTCACTTGATGCAATAGTCACGATAATAATATGCACTGGTAAATTTACGAACGAACGAAAAACGAACTTTATTATAATCCAGGTGTACATGCCTACCTCAGATCATAGAGAGGAAGAGGTTGACGGTGTATACGATCTAGCGGGGTAAATAATCACCTCACTTGATGCAATAGTCACGATAATAATATGCACTGGTAAATTGTTTTCGAGGTTTCCTTCCCGACGCATTCTTTAAAAAAGGGCTCTGTATGCTCGTAGAGCATTCATCTAATTTCACAAAGAAACAGCACTAAGGCCCGAAGAATTTAAAAATGAAATTGGTACCCTCCAAAACCGTCATTGCTCATGTACAGATTTATGCACTTCATAATGCTGTGAGGCGTAGCACTGATGAAACGAGATGAAGAAGAAGAGATGATGACCACCTTACGACGCACGAAACCGCAGTAATCATCTCACTAACTCTTCCTTTTTCGTTTAGACCCCATTATCTAGCATGCCTTCATTAAATATCCTAGTTGCATGTCAATAGTGCATGTTTGGTGATCTTCACCCCCTGCCACACACCCTCGTGGTGGCTCGCAGGGTATCACGTAGATGTAGATGTAGTAAAACACTCATGAAGCACAACGGAGTACCACAACACGGTGTCGTAGACTAAGAGCAAATAATTAAAATACTGAGTTTGATCCAGCAACAGTACTACACCTCACATCCGCCAGACTTGAGAAAAGCAATTCCACCAGTATCTTTGGTATTTTCGCCTAAAATATCCGTTATGGCTTCAGGTCATCACCCGAGGTGAACCACTTGTGACGGACCGCCATATTTAGTAGCTCCTCTAAACAAGGCGAGAGAGTGTTTAAGAATCAGCTACTGAAATAGTGGCTCACTTGGCGCTGCTGAGTTTAGTAGCTGTCCATGAATACGATTTTATTAGTTGGCGACTAGTTAGTGCGCTACTCGGCCGATAATAGCTCACTAAGGAATCTGTGAATACGGCCGCATGGGTCTAAGAGAATTAAAATAGAAAGATAGAGGAGACCACTGCAGTGATGGCTATAGAGTGATATATAGAGGAGGGAGCCAGCGTGGAGTTGCATTGGTAACGAATAGGAAACTTGGTAGATAAGTAGTCTATTCAGAACAGTAGTGTGATAGAGTGAGTATGGTCGTTGAACTAAAGCCATATCCAACGGACTTTATTATAATCCAGGTGTACATGCCTACCTCAGATCATAGAGAGGAAGAGGTTGACGGTGTACACGACCTGGCGGGGTAAATAATCACATACCAGCAAATTGTAGGGTCTCGAATTCTTTTTTGTAGCGAAGATCCATTTCCGACGTAATTCTGTATTCGCTGAATCCGAATCTGTTCACGACAATTGTCTATCACGTCAGGTTTTTGAGATATTCTAACTCGAAGCGGTCAAAATTGCAAATTTTAGGTCATTTTGAGCTTGAATATCTTTGAAACCAAATGTGATACACAAATTCTGCAAACGGATTCGAAGTCTGCGTTAAAAAAATGTATAGAATAAAAGTATGAAACCTAGAAAAACTATCGTTCCCATAACCTATACCTTAGTTTTCAAATATGTGCACTCAAGATAATAGTAAAGTTGAATTATTATAAAGTAGTTGATAGTTGCCAAGCAACACAATATGTGAAGACAATTTACATGAAGTCTACGACAATGAAGGTACTCATTCTTCACCAAGATACCAAAAGTAATTAATGTAGATACACTTAGATACAAAGAGACTCAGACATTCAATTATGCTTCGACACTTTCCCTTAACTTGACGATTCTATCTTTGTTTGAGTCCACCAGTGTGTATGTGGAGTGATGAGATTCTCTAGAAGCAAGAAGGTGGTGTTTATCATATCAGTGGTTGGAGGGCACAAAAGAGAGCAAGTCGATTAGTTAACGTATCTGGGGCGTATTTAGGAGGAGAATGGGTTCATTGGGAATAGGGGAATAAGATTTAGAACTGCCACGAGGCCAAAGAGGAATTTTAAAAGAGGAGGGAATCGAAGATGGGGAGAGTCAAGAGTAAAGACGTTAAGAAAAGGCTGGTGAAAAGTCTATAATGGAGCTTGGCGCAGTAAGGGTCGGAGACTTGGTCATTGTGAAGGGAGGACTCGAGGCGTTCGAGATGAGGGTGTGGATCGAAACAAGAAGACAGAGACGATATGATTCACATAATCTCAAGAGGAATCTAATGGCGGATCACGTAGAGATCTACGATCACGGAATGTTCAAGTTGATGCGATATTCCTCGATGTTAAGAAGGCTTTCGATAAGGTACCTCATACTAAGTTACTCTCACAACTAGAAGCATATGGAAGAGATAAAAACATTATTGGTGGGATTAATCAGTTCTTACATGAGCGGGAACAAAGGGTTGTCTTAGATGGTATCATGTCAAACAGCGTCACATCGGATGTTCCTCAGGGAAGTGTCATTGGTCCACCTTTACTTCTCTTACATATAAATGATATCAGCAACGTCGTTAAAAGTAAGCTTAGATTGTTCGCAGACGACGCGGTTGTGTATAGGGATATAAACAATTCCGAAGATAGTGACTCGTTAACAATCGACCTACTTGCTATTCATGCTTGGTGCGAAAAGTGGCAGATGGAACTAAACATAAAAAAGTGCGTAGCAGTCAGCTTTTGGAAAAAGAAAAATAGGCCAGGTAGGACTTACGGAATTAATAATATGGAAATAATTAACGCCGAATCTGTTAAGTACTTAGGGGTCACAATTACTCACGACATATCTTGGGGAAAACATATTCGGAAAAAATGCGGTCAAGCATACAGGAAGCTAGGCTTTATCAAGAGAATACTCGGAAAATGTGATGAGAAAGTGAAGGAACGTTGTTATTTTTCAATCGTTAGGCCTCATCTGGAATATGCTGTTAGTGTATGGGATCCATATGAAGCGGGGTTGTATTCAGAGTTAGGTCGCGTGCAGCGAATAGGAGCTAGGTTTGTGAAACGATGCTACGATAAGCTTAGTAGTGTGTCTGGATTGTTAGAAGAATTGGGATGGGAATCGCTATCGCAGCGTAGATTAAATTATAGGCTTAACCTCTTAGCTAAATTTCAGGGAAAAAATTTCTCTGACGACGTGAAAAACATACTATTAACCCCCTCGTGCTACGGCAGATTAGATCGCGCCAATAAAATTAGAGAGATAGATTGTAGAACCAATAGGTATAAAATGCCATTTTTTCCACGTACCATTCGGGACCATAACAGCTGTGATCGTCGACATAAATAGTGCAAATGGTGAGATTAGCTAGAATGTAGATCTTCTTTCTCTTCATATTTTCTACGTTCTTATTTATGCATGATGTAAATATTGATGTTCTTATTTATGCATGATTTTTTGAATCTGTAGTAGTAGTCTTTGTATCCCTTGCAAGTTGGAACGATTGACGATAGGATGTTTCTTGGTCAGTAGATTTTAAATTGTATCGTGTGCGGTACGCTGGTTTCAATGTAGTTTCAGTTTTCTGCCGTATAATTCACGCATGCCTGGTGTGGATGCACCCCCTGTCACACACCCTTTGGGTGGCTTGCAGGGTATGTCGTAGATGTAGATGTAAATGAACTACATATTTCGAAATAAACGTTATGTGTCTTTGGGCAACAGCGTTATAACAGCATCGCCTTGGCAAAAAATCAAATTGGCAAGGCAAATTGGCAAATTTTTCACTTCTATCCCCAGATAACACTGATAAGAACACTTTCATGAAGTTTCACTCAAATCTGTGCGTAAAACAAACTCGCTGCAACCACATTAGATCTGAGCGTTGTCAACTGTATCGCATCCAGGGCATCCTCCCAAATTATTTTTGGGAATATGGCGCGGATGAGCTGCAGATATCATTCATTTTGGACTCCGACTGTTCCTCATTGACTATATTCGCTACCGTCTCCCACAATCAGCCTTTGAACGGCGAACAGAGGGAAAAGGAAATACATAAATTGCTTCAACATCACACGCTCTCACTCTCGTCAACGACAAGTCGTTGTGTGTGTGTATTCCAGACGAATAACGTCTTCCGGAAGACTTATTGGAACATCAAATTAATGAGAGAAAAGCTGTTGTGTCACCGCTAAGCAACCCTACCGTTAGGGTGAGGATCTGCAACCTCGACCAAATGTCTTGACTTGACTTCATTTAGTAAATAATTTACCGCCAGGAAACTTTTATAGATCACATAAGAAAACCGCTTCACCACGACCTGGGTTTCGAAGTATGATCGCAATCATCAGGTGATTTGAAATCATACAACAGTTCCCTCATCTACCCGACAATGAGTGTAGATTGTCGGGGAGAGGCAGTGGGGAGGGAGTAAGAGAAAACAAATTTTTGGATGAGTAATGGAATGCTTGTTTCACAATAGTGGATAGGAAAGGGGGAATTGGCGGGTGGCAAACATTCATTAATGAGATGAACATCAGAGTTACGACATCGTTTTAAAATTTCAAGCTGTTCGAAAAGATTGGATTTAGGTAGGTCGAGTGTAAAATGCAATAAATTTCCTTAAAAATCACCCTGGTGGTCACAAGTTGAAAGGAGCTCAGCGAAGATGCTCTTATCGTCATGATCGTTATAAAATATCCTGAAGTGTTCCTTTGTTCTGATCTGAAGATTTCTTGAAGTTTGGTTCATGTAGACCCCCTCTCAGTCACTGCAGTATAGTTCATAAATACAATTTTTGCACAGAGCGTTCACCTAATCTTTAGATCGCCCGAGCATACCTTTTAGCTTAAAATGCGGCTAGCATAACCCATAAAATTCTGGCCTCTTGGAAATGCTTTCACATACTTTTTTAGACTTCATTGAGATCTCTTCCCTCTGTATTGACGGACAAGTTTTACCGGAGAGCGTCACCTTTCGGAAAAATTCAGAATGCTAATTCACTTTGATAATAGATGCAAACTGAATATCAGGAGAGATTTTTACTAACATTGTCTCTAGTTAAGGCTGTCGTTATTTTCAATACGCGTATAGCTGAGCCGATGACTTTCATGATGAGTAGTCAATGGACCTCCTGGGCGAACAAATATTCGGAATCCTTTCATTGCGAAACGTTCTGTGCTTGCTCAGAAAATGTCGTAAGAAATAACTCATCACGAAAAATCGACCAAGGTCACTGCACAACGATTTAAGGAGTATTAAAGCCGTATTTAACGACGCTTATCTCAATACAGTAACCCTTTTAGACAGCGGGTACAACTTGTTGACACATATGCACTATTTTCTATTTTCCAAGCTTTGAAATATGGTCGAGGTAGAAAGTATTTCGGCAGCGTGTTCCTAGACGCTTCTGCCATTTATTAGAGACTCTAGGAAAGACATAAGAAACAAATGCAGAGAAATAAAACTACTTATATTGCCTTTATTGACCTGGAAAAGGCATTTGACAATGTTATCTGGAAAGAGATGTTCAGAGTGCTGAAGAAAGCAGGCCTAAAATATAAAGACATGCGGGTAATACTCAGCTTATACAAGAACGAAATGTTTGTGATAAGGAATTTTCACCAAAAGCAAGAAGCAAAAGTTAGAAAAGGCGTGAGACAAGGATGTGCTTTCTCTCCTCTTATATTCAATGCTTACATCCAGGAAACTATAGACCAAGTTCGTGAAACTACTGAGGTGGGGATTAAAATTAATGGACAGAAGATAGATATACTGCGTTATGCAGATGATATTGCTGTGATCACACAGACCAAAGAAGATCTAGAAAGGATGCTCGACACAATGGGTAGGATTTTCTGTAAACAGTATGGCATGAGAATAAACAAACGCAAAACCAAGGTGATGGTTTGCAGTAATGAAGAACAATATGAACCCCTAATAATGAGAATTGGAGGAGAGAAGCTAGAAGTAGTAGAGGAATTTGCCTACTTGGGAAGCAGAATAACAAGAGATGGTAGAAGCCAGAAAGAAATTGTAAGGAGAATACATCAGGCCAAAATTGCATTCTATCTTAGAAAGAACCTACTCACCAGCAAGAACATTAGTTTGGAAATAAGGAAACGGATGATGAAAGCATTTGTTTGGAGTGTGGCCCTATACGGGAGCGAAACATGGGTAATAAGAAAACAAGAGAGAAGGCGGCTAGAAGCCCTGGAGATGTGGCTCTACAGAAGGATGTTGAAGCTCAGCTGGAAAGATAGAGTCACGAATGAAGAGGTACTGAAAAGAGTTCAAGAAACCAGATCCCTGTGGAGGCATATCCAAACGAGAAGAGACAAACTCGTAGGGCACATTCTAAGACATGACAACATCGTTTTAACAATAGCAGAAGGAGCTATAGAGGGAAGAAATCGCCGGGGACGACCAAGGATGTCATTCATGAAGCAGATTGTGAATGATATGGGTTGCACCACATACACAGAAATGAAGAGAAAAGCAGACAGAAGAGAGGAATGGCGTACTGCTGCAAACCAACCCCAGGGTTGAACACTGAAGAAGGAGAAGGAAAGACACGCACATATGAGGACTTTACACTGGTGAAAGAAATACTGAGTGGCTTTGAACATCGAAGAGAATTAATTAGAAGACACAATGCAAGAGTATAATTGTATCTAATATATAATAGTATCTTTATATATAATATATATATATATAGTATAATAATAATAATATAATAGTATCAAATAAACACGGCACAGCAACGAAGGACGATAGTGAAAATCGAACTGAACTCAGCAAATGATTAAAATCGTTCCAAGCAAAAGGTGTGGTCGAATTCGTCACTGTAATTGAATTCGATTATCGAAAATGAAAAGAGAACAACTACGACACATAATTTCTAACCGATTCTTGGAACCAACGACCGTTCACTGGTAGGTAGTCGAGTAGAACGTTTCGAGAGAATCCTGGTAGCGGTAGAGGAGCAAAGACAAAATAATCTCCCGAGGATTTATTCCTAATTTTTGAAAACAGGAAAAATGTGCGGAAAAAAGAATCCGCTTAAAAGGTTAATGGACTCACGTAAACAGACGCTCCGAAAAGCGGAGTGAACATGAATTGATGAACCAAAAGTTTTCGTTGGGACTTCGCGGACATTGGCTTCCATTTCAACTTCACCTCACTAATGCCATGCTCGGATACCTTACACAAATTTTGTGCACTTGGGAAACGCCTAACTAACACTATGTGCTTTTCGGATTTTCCATGGCACAGCGTCCGCCGCTTCTCAAAACCTTGGCAACTTTCATTGAATGCTCTGTTGGCGATTGCCTTGATTGCCTCCTTAAGTTTTTCCGGAGGATAATCCCACATCCTCCGGCGAGGGGGTTAATTTCAGCATCTTGGTATGGGGGCAGAGATTACCGTGACGTCCGGGTAGATATGTAGATTTAAAGAGTTTTGAGAGCGATTTACGACTGTAGAATCATTGTTAATATCGTCCACTTTCCCTTTAATGTCCTCTTTAATCACTTTAATTTTTGAACTTCATTGAGATGAATTAAGCAGACTTACGAAAAATATCTCTGTAAACTTTGTATTTCCGAGTTTGAAGTATTACGAAAATTGTTTCCCATCAGCATATTGGAAGTATATTCCCATTCAGCATATATTATATATGATAACTTCCACCTCTCGCCACTCCCGAATTGTCAATGCCTCCGGACTCAGGGTCATTATGGTGAGCCCGAGGAGTCCAGAAAAATAGTAACTATAACTACGAAAACATGCAAAAGCATAAAACTTCGACGCACCATACTGACCACTTTAACTGCACTTTTTACACCTTAATGGGAATAAAAAATATGTGAGACTTATATTTACGCTTTCTCAACCAATAACTACCCTCAAAGACTTTCTTGAAAAAGGAACACTAATGCGGCGATATTATTAACAAGGACGGCACAGCAACTGAGATTTGGCGATGTTGCAGTGATAACGTGATAATACTGGAGACAAATAGAACGAAACCAACTGGATGTAAATACTGGGAATCGTGATTTAAGCCCTCTCTGGTTTTGCCAACTAGTGTCAAGTACATGAACCGACCACCGTCGTCTACTTCGCTATTTCAAAAGTCCGCCAATTCCTTCCAGATTCGAAAAGTACGTGTTCGTACCATCGTCACCCCGCAAACCGACTTCACCCCGGTTTACGGTACTGAATTCAGTGCTCACCCGAGCGACGCGTAAATCTGCCTTTTTGTCTCGTCGTCATGGTGACGAACTCTACCAACAGCAGCAGCAGCGCAATGCGTGCTGCTGCTCACGATCGCTGTAGAACTGAAATTCGCAACTGAAATATGTATATTTCCAACCCCCCGTCAAGACTGATAAATAGGACACCGTGTGAGGAGACGTTACCTTAAGGTAGTTTGAGCGAAATATTATTTTATTTAGAAATAAATGATTTTGGTCTCATTTTAAAGTAAAATATCTCACCTATCCAATGACACCAAAAATTCTACCCCTTACTACATTACTTTCCAAGATATTTGACAGAAAATACCAGCCCTTTTATAAGGGAAATGGTACGTGTATGCACTCCAGAGAGACATTGTTTACAAAATGAGGTATTTCTAACGCTTAGATTTCGTCAAAAAAGTAACAGCGTGTAGTTTGTATGTTTTCTCGGCTATATTTGGAAATTAAACATATTGTCACCGTAGTAGGTTCTTGGGTATCACAAAAGGCCTTCCGTTTTGAAGGAGTTTCAAACGCACCGCGCGAAACAAATGAGTCAAGTTAAAGACTTATTTGGATATTTTCATTTAATTTCTTACCATTTCTGTCATCTGAAATTATATTATTGCACCATTAATAATGCATATTAAATTGATGCGTCCAACAGCTGGTGAAATTTAAACGTATAATTCGAATATAGTCTCTATTATGACTAGGGAACTATCTCGCTCGGACTACCTTAAATCGCACGATCGGTCGCAGAGCGCCGACTGGAAAGGTGGAAGAGAAACAGAGGAAGAAGGCGGGCCAGGTTTCGTTGAAGAGGACAAGGGAATGAATGGTGAGAGGGGGGACAAAACAATCGTAAATTGATAGCCCAGCGATCGGAGATTACGAGGAACAGAGGCCGAGGAACAGAGGCAGGGCGGCGGGAGATAGTATATGGCTAATTACGTTGAAATGCGCCATGCATTAGTCATGTACATATTTCTAGGAAAGAAAATTCCGATGTTTCATTTCTCCGAGAGATGGCGGCTGAAGCGCGCGAGGGGGCGCACGAGACACTGAAGACGACAACATCCCCTGGCGGCCGAGGCAATAAATAACGGGAGGGAGGCAGTCGCGAAGGGAGGGGCGTCGTTTTTGGTGCGCGCCGAAAACAAAGGGCAAAGTGGAGATGGGACGGGGCGAGGGGAGGGGAGGAGGGGAGGTAGACGGCAGGGGGGGTGCCATGGCAACGCCCTTGGCTGAGTCGCCCAATACGCGTGCCACACTCACTCATATCGCACGCACTGGAGTGTTCTTGCAAGTGGAGCACGATCATCTCCATTCATACCGACATGGAACAACACAACCCTAAATTTGTATGTGTACCAGTTGGAGAGGGGCAACATTTTTTGAAGTAGGCTAACTGATGATAATAACGCCACCTATTCAGTTAATTTACTGTAACTTTTTATGAAAAATCATTTCTTTATTCCTAAATTTTTGTTGTAAATAACTTGTCATGTTATTCATCCAATACTTTTCCAATAATACCAAAATCTTTTGTATTCGGTGAAATAGAAGGAAAATCATACGAAGTGTACAAACATGCGTTATTACCTTCAGTGAAGGCTATAACACCATTCAGAGTACTGTCATAAAAACATTGGCTTTTATTGCATTTAAAAAGGAATTTATACTACAAATCAGTAGTTTAACTTAAAAAAATGAGATTAACAAGTCATTTCAAAGTATAAACACCAAATTAGTAGCTGTCTAGTACTTATTAATCATGCTCATTCACTTAAATCCACTCAACCGTCTACGCACAAAGAGCAAAGTCCCGTTTGCTCCCTTCGTAACTTCTCATGGTATGTATCATGATAAAAGGGCTTTCGATAAAGATCCGCATTCAAAATTACAGGCCAGGGTGAAAACCTATGGAATAAATCAGAACATATCATGTTGGATTTTAGATTTCATCGACAATCGCGAACAGATAGTAGTTTTGGATGGCGTTAGTTCGTATGCAGAGTAAGTAACATCAGATGCACCCCAGGGAAGAGTCCCTTGTTATTCCTAATGTATATCCATGTTATCGCCACCGTTTTTACGAGCAATATTCGCCTATATGCGGGTGATCCAGTATTTTACAGGGATATTAACACTGATTCTCAGAGAATTTCGTCAAAAAGGAATCAGATACTGTAAACGAATGGTTCTATACTTATACGGCAGTAGGAATAAAATTTTAAAAAGGGGATTGTATCAATATATAGAAAAAGAGTAGCTCGCTCAATGAAACTTACACAATGAAACTGAATTATCAAAAGTAAAGTCTGCTAAATACTTAGTGGTGACTCTTAATCAGGACAGAAACCTGAGAGAATCACATAAAGAAAAATTGCGAAGAGGCCAATCGTGAATTTACTAAAGAAACTAGGAACATGTGACGAGAAAGTAAAGGAGCGATGTTATTTTTTCCCGCATGAGACCTCAATAAGAGTATGTCGCAAAGCATATGGGACCCTCATGAAGTACTCTACTCGTTGTAGACATAATTCGAATGTAGCTTACGCTGCGAAATTCGTTAAAATATGTGACGATAATCTTAGCAGTCTTATTGAATTGATGAAGGGATTACCTCTATCCGATCGAGGCTAAAAATATAGGTTAAATCTTTTATGTTTGAATATACATCTTCTCGGCATAACTTAGATTATATGACCACCGCTACGTGGCAGCACTAGTGAGACAACTTTTAATGTGGTGCGAATGTTTTCCGATAGGAGCGCTAGCTCCAACTCTATGTACTTAAAGTGTTGCTAAGGCGCGAATTGTAATAAAACTGTGAAAGATTCGAGTACAATTACTCCTGCTACATTATTTTTACTTAAACCAAAACCCATAACCAGGCACATATCTCAATAGGTTATGGGCCCAGATATCTGTTGAATCAAGAAAATCTGCGTGAATAAGTGAGTGAAAAAGAAAAAAAATATTTGAATATGTTAAAGTGTGTTATTTAGTTCCGTTTATCTTTTCCAGATAAATTCGAGATGGAGGATAAATCTCGTATCGCCCGTCTAGATGGGAAGAATTACCCCGTGTGGAAGCTCAGAATGACCACTGAGCTGCGGGCCCAAGGGCTGTCCAAATTCATAACTGAGGGTGTGGACATCCTCCAGCGGAGCTATCTGCCGGTGCCAGGTGACACTGCAAGTGTACTGGAAGGAAAGCAAGAGCAGCTGGAAGAGTTGAAACAGGCTGACGCCAAGGCGAAGAATGAGATCACCAAAAGGATTGATGACCAGCTCGTGCTACAGCTGGTCACAGGACAGGAGACGGCCATGGACCTGCCGTCGACGCTAGGAGAGCGGTTCGAACGAAGAACATTGTCGACGAGGTTTCTCGCACAAGGGATGATCCAGAAACTAGAGTATAACCCGAGAGAGGAAAGGCTGTCGAAGTTTTGTTTTCGCTTCGACGACCAAGCCAGGGAACTGGCTCTCTCGGGGGCCCCGGCTGATGACCTGACTCTGCTCACATACTTCTTGGGGGCGAAGCCGGCTGAATACGAGACGGTAGTAATGGTCATCAAGAGCAGGATCCAATCGGGAAGAAGAAGCATGATGGACGCACGGGCCGAAATAGAAGAGTTCGAAAATACTCGTGCCGTGCCAGAGACGAATAGGGGTCAAATCTTAGTGGCGGGCCCATCCGGACTCCGAACGTGGTGTTCAAGGCACGGCACAGGCCGTACTTTCCCTACCCGTGCCGTGAGTGTGGAAAGAAGGGGCATAAGGCGAGGTACTGCCCCAAGCTGATGACAAGGGCGAGCGGCTCGACGAGTGGACCGCACCGTGATCGGGCACGGTCGTAAGGCTGCTGCTCTAGCCACAACAGCTGTAGCGGCGGCGGTTACGGCATCTCCGGCCATCTCCGCAGAGACAAAGGATGCAGGGCCGCAGCCACGGACACCAAGGAGGTGGTGGCAACCGGCACCGGCAGATGGCAGCTGCTGCATCAGCCGGGAATGAGAGCAACAGCGGTGAGGAATTCCAAGCAGACGAGGCATGAGCTGATGAACAACAGGAGGCATACAGTTTTGTAGCCAAACCGTGCATACACAAGGTATCCAAAGTAGTTAAAGCCAAAGCCATGCTTGTGGATGTAGTTAGCATGGGTCTTTCACTTATGACAGTTGGCCAGGACTACAGTGTGACTCGAATATAATTTATCCTAGACTTGGGAGCTTCCTGTCATTTGGTAATGACGGGCGTACCGGTTGTAAACAAACAACGGTTGGACATGCCAGTGATGATTCATGTAGCAAAAAGCAGGGTAAAGTTACTAGCTTATTACGAGGCACAGCTCAACTGTGTCATTAAAGTTGGTGGGATTCAAACTAAGCTTTTGCTGACAGTGTTGGTTGTATATATCAAATTTGTATAGACTCATGGTAATGATCAAGCCTGATGTTGAAGCTGCTATGCTTATGGAAAATGAGGAAATATGGCATAAGCATCTGGGACATCTAGGTAAATAAAATCTGAAGAGGTTAAAGGGCATGGTTGATGGTATAAATAGAGTGGCGGAAATGCTGAACAGAACATTATTAGAAATGGCCAGGTGTATGCTAATAGGGAGTAGCCTAAAAAGAAATTTTTGGATTGAAGCAATTCTTACTGCTACTTATTTGTTAAATAGGTGCCCCACAAGAAGCATCGCTGAGGAGAAGGTTCAGGCTGAGTTATGGCTTGGGAAGAAGCCCAACCTGTCTGGTTTAAAGGTTTTTGGTTGTATATGTTTTGCCCTTAAGAATAAAAATCAAATAGATGGTAAGTTTGACACAAGGAGTAAGAAATGTATTGTGCTAGGATACAGTAGTAATGGCCACAGACTTCTCTCATTGGAGGACAATAAAATAATTGCTTCAAGACATGTCACCTTTGATGAGACTAGAAATAGGTTTATGGGAGACAGGTATGAGAATTGGTTTATCTCGTCTGAGACAGGAGAAGACGGTAGTGGTTTTGATGTGGAAGATGAAACAGGTGAGAGTGAGACATTAGGCACAGAAAACCAACTGGTTGATAAAGAGGACCCAGTTTCAGGAGGGGGTGAACAGGGCATAGAATTAGAAGAATTCAATGAACCAGCACATGCACATTTACCAGGTGTAAGGAGGGGCACCAGGGTAAGGCTCAGGCCTGGATATTTGGAAGACTATGCCACAATGGCACTTATTACTAGATTTGTAGATTTAAATAATGCTGAAGACAATGTAAGTAATAGTTCTGTTAAATTTGAAACTGAGCCTCTACTGGTAGACATCTGCAATGATGTACCTGCTAGTTTTGAAGATCTTTCTTACAGAAAGGACAAAAACCAATGGTTACGAGCCGTGTCTGAAGAACTTGAAGCACTACATGAAAATGAGGCGTGGGAAGTGGTTAATGCACCAATAGGAAAACGGCTTATTATTAGTGAATGGGTATTTACCAAGGAATTTGATGGTGACGGGAAAATCGACCGGTATTAGGCAAGACTAGTAGTAATAGGATGTGCCCAGAAACCAGGGATAGACTTTAATGAAACCTATGCTCCAGTGGCACGCATGACATCCGTTAGGATTTTATTATGTTTAATTAATAAGGATAATTTGTTTGTTTATAAACTAGACGCTAAGAATGCATTTCTCAATGGGAAACTCAAGGAGGAAATATCCATGCTGCCACCAGAGGGTTTAAAAGTAAAATCCAATCAGGTTTGTAAACTAAAGAAAACACCATATGGACTCAAACATGGCCCCCATGGAATGGAATAGAAGGATTGATGAAGTAGCTAAGGGTTGGGGTTTCTCCAATGCCAGTCTGACAGGTGTATATATGTAATGAAGACTGAAAAGTACATTGTATATTTGTTAATATATGTAGATGATGCACTGTTGCGTGGCAATGATAAATCCCAGCTTGATTCTGTCAAAAGAAAACTAATGAGGAGTTTCAAAATGAGAGACTTTGGGGATGTGTCATATTTCTTAGGTATTAAGATAAATAGAACAGAATATGGAATGTTCTTGTGTCAAACTAGTTATGTTGACAGGGTAATAAAGAATTTCAAAATGGATTCAAGTGCGCCAGTAAAAACTCCTCTCGAGCTTCATCCAGATTTATGGACTGCAAATAAAGAAACAATAGTTCATCTAAAGCCATACAGGGAGATAATAGGCAGTTAAACGTATGCCTGTATATGACAACCAGGCCAGACATTTGTGCAGCTCTAAATATTTTCAGTCATTATCAAACATATGGCATTTATAGCGACTGCAAAGGGCTAAAAAAGGGTACTCAGGTATTTGCAAGGTACTAAGTCGCTGAGCCTTTGGGTTCAGGGGAAACTCTCACGTACCTTTAGCATTATATGTAGATGCTGGTCATGCAAACGAGCCCAAGAGGAAATCAATGAGAGGATTGGTGATTGAAGTTCTTGGGGACCCAGTTTGCATGGGGTACTCGCAAACAAATTTGCACAGCCATCTCTACCGCTGAAGCAGAATATATTGCTCTAGCTACTGGTGTACGAGAACTGATGTGGGTTAAATATCTGATAACAGAACTAGGTATTGATATGCCCCATTCAATTCCAGTCTATGAAGATCAGTCATGTATAGATGCCCTACGATCCTGGGAGGCCAAACGACTTAAACATGTAGATATAAAATACAACTTTGTTAAAGATTTGCATTTCAGTAATGTAATTATTGTCATTTATATTCCATCAGGTGACCAAAAGGCTGATATTATGACCAAGGGGCTTCCTGTAGCAGCTTTCTTTGAGCGCAGAAAGAATCTTGGAATGTGTGAATTAAAATTGGAATGATCCTAATATTTTATTTTGTTCCTCCAGCTAGAGAAACTGAGGAGGGGTGTTGGAATATACATTTTCTCAGCATCACTTAGATTATATGACCACCGCTACGCGGCAGCACTAGTGAGACAACTTTTAATGTGGTATGAATGTTTTCCGATAGGATCGTACCAAATACTGACATTTCGCACTCTTTTATTTATAAATAATTAACAACCACTTATCACTTAGTCTCTATTAAGTAATGCGATCATAAATAAGTGGAAATACAAACTGTAAGTTCCGATAAATATTCTTAACGTCAACACAAGTTATGTTATCATGAAGTTTCCTAATAATATTACGTCATAAATCCGTTAATGGTGGTTCAGTAAAGATAAAACCAACTCAATATGATGTCTCTAAATGTAAGGTTCATTAATAACCAACATTTTGAGCTCATCATTCAAGAAATACGGCGAAATAAACGATTACATCTTATGATGTTAGGTCTCCCCGAAAACTCGCATTCGCTTGGGATCTTATGTAGCGACATCAAATTACTTTTCAGCCCATGTTCAATCACTTGTCTTTACCCAGAAACATTGCACTAACTTTTTAATTGGTAATACTGCGAGGTGCACGACGCCCAAAATGTATCGTAATCATCAAAAAACGAGTGATGTATGGTCTTCATTAGACCAGCCATTTTTTTGGACGAGTACAGGTCTTCGGTTATGTATATCCGAGTAACCAATCCGCCTTGTGAAAATAGTCACGTGACTTGTAACTTGTAGACTTGTACCTCTGAGAAACAGCCCCCTGGTTAAAGAGCTGACAGAGTTGGGGAACATGGTGGCCCTAAGCCGCACTAAGTAAGATAAGGCCATCTAAAAGGGCCAATTCGGGAGTTTCTTCCAACCACATTCACTGACCTGACTTTCGCGCTCAACCCCTTCGTCTTCCACTCCACTCCACTTCACTTATTCCACTCTCGTTCACTATCTCACGATGACCGAATCACACACTTCAGATAAATCTCTCCATTTCCTGAGGACCCTAAATCGAGCAACAGAGAATATTCCTAATGCGAAATATTAAGTCGCGCGTCTGTCATAAATATCGCGGTCCTCGGGAACTTCAATAAACCGTAGTCACGTGACGGCGACCACCAATAGGAATTCATCTAACAAACGTATTAAAATATTGACGTCGCACACTTGACGATCACACGATCGTCGGTCTCGATTAACGATCGACTGATGCCGGATTTGATCCCCGATCAGTGAGTTGACGCCTGATCGTCCATCACCATGAGGTTGGTGAAACCGGGCAATACAGACACCCCTAAAACGAAATCCTGGCTGCGCCGCCATTGCTCAAATGTCTTATCAAATAAACACGTCGTTCAGCACATTGCAACTGTTCGTAGTGCATGAGCCGTGGCTCTATATCTGGCTACGGCTATTGCAAGTCCTTTTTTTGTAGCACATGTAATTAGCAGTCACGGGTGTGGGAATATTCGTCCAAAAAATACGGCGGATGTGATTGATACTGTTGAGATACAAATACTGTAATTGAATGAATGAATTAATGAATGAAACTTTATGTATGCTCTGGGGTAACCCAATAGAGCAAGTAAACTATACAAGTTGCATGTTATGCTCAAAATACATAATACACACATTAGGAAAGGAAAAGTTAATTTACATAACAATGAATATTACAGTAAGACATATTTATAGTTGGACATAATGTAAGTTTTTACTAATTTATTTACGAGTTTTCAAACAACAAAATAATTTGACTTTAAATGATTGAAAGGATGAAGAAGACTTGACATGGGAGGGTATAGCGAATTCCAAAACTTGGAAGTGGTGGTGAGGAAGGAATTGAAGCAGATATTGGTACGGGCTTGGGGAATGTGAAGGAAGGTTAGGGTCAGATAGGGTTAATATTTGGGAAAGTCTTTTTCTAAATACATCGTAGAGATAGGTAGGATTCCGATTGCGGAAGAGGGTGATTGGTCATATTGCTCATTGCTCATACATGTAGATACAATGGGTATAGTACCTCAAAAATTAGCCAAAAATAATTATTCTCGTCACCTCTTACATACAGGTCAAAAATAACTCTCACCAAAATAGGCAGGATCGAACCCCTCGATAACCCCGCCCCGTGGCAAAGGACCCTGGCGCTCGGGACGCGTGGTAAATGCACGGTCGCATGTTCACGAGGGGAGAGTGTCTCGTCTGTGTGCGAAGCAAATGGAAATAATGAGGGAGGAGAGGGTGGGAGGAGAGGGAGGAGAGGAGGGAGTTTGTTTTACAGGCGTGGGGTGGGGTGGGGTGGGGGGCAGAGGGAAGGAAAGGAGAAAAGGGGGAGTAAGTAAGTCATAGGTTGTGGAGTGCGGTGCGTGAGTTCTCCGAGTGTGCGTGCGAAAGCGTCCGGACGTCATAACTCATAATCACGGAGTAGGATAAGGAGTACGATCGGGATAGGGGAAAAGGGGAGGAAAAGAGCCCGGATGGTAAGCAAGGGAAGAGGTTTTCAACTTTCCGATAGAGGCGCTGTAAGTGCACGGAAGTCTCTCTTGGTCTCTCTTTCCTGAATTTAGCGTGGTGGAGAAAGGAGGTGAATTCGGAACTGTGTCGATTTTGACTGCCAAAAGTTTATTTCTTTGATTTAAACATTGAAGATTAAAACATTGAAATGACCAGTACGTGTTTTGTGCCGGGATGTACCAGTGGATACCGGACCACATTAAAATACAACCGGGAACATGGATTGAAGAATGTAAGCCTTTTCAAGGCACCCAAGGTAAGCTTTCTTCCTCTTACATGAGGTAATCATTTTCTTCTTTTCCAAAACAAGTTAACTATATTAACTTGGTAATATATTCGCTTTATGAGTAAACGCGTAGAATTGTTTCCCAGGTGTAGGAAACGAATAAAAGTGCGATGAATGTAACACGTGGTGCACAATTGACTACAGGAAACATTCCGGCATTTCTCTTCATTTCCATGAAGTTATCCATCTAATATAGTAGTTTTATTTTCTAAGTTTTCTAATTTATGAAAATGTTGATAGTCCTCTCGTTTTATTCATCTTTTTAGTATTTTTCGCGGAAGTACTTAAATGCAATCACATCAGGAAAGGGCCACCGCTTTCTTTTTTCACGCCAATCTCTCCTAAGAGGGATACATCACTCGTTACTAATGGCGCAATGGTTTTAATTGATTATTAATGTGTCCTTGTGCTCGCGTCGGACAACGCGTGGTGAGTTCGCGACTGAATGAGTGCATTGTAGTTCTTCCCTCGATTTCTGTTCGCCAGAACTGATTACATTTGAAACGAAATTTTCTCTTACCTGTGTTTTATTCGTGTGGCTGATAAAATTTGTTAACCCCATTGTTTTTTCTAAGTTATCATATTTTTCATATCTCTTTATCCTTAATTGCTTTATTTAATCTCATCTGGCTAAGTGCTTTGGTTGACTTCTCGCGGTGTAATTGATCATTTATTAATCCTGGTGTAAGTAGAGGATAATACATTTTGAGTTTTCAACTGGACGAGCGCTTTCTGGCAACTTCGTATTGTCCATTGCTCTTTTACTATATGAAGTACAATTTTCTTGGATGTGTTAATGGTGTTGAACGTTTTCATTCGCCGCCCGATGTATTGAAGTTATGTTACAGTATGTTAGTTTTCATGTAGGTAATTATCTTAGTTTTCATAGTTTTTCGTGATCATCATAGAGTATTTTACCACATTGAAGTGGGATAGCATTTGTACTCTTATTATTTCTTCCAGACTACTTTTTGTCGATCTGATTTGGCAAAGGCAAAGCTGAGTTCATTTTCACGTCAAATGTCCAGAAAGAGGGACCTTTCGTTATTAATGGTGAAAGAGTGTCATTGATAATTCATTGGCCCTTTCCGCAATGAGATATTGTGGTAATTTTAAGACTTAATGTACACATTGTAGGATGTCTGATAATTTCTACTGCGCTGCCTCCATCAACGTTACAAAACTCTTATGATTACTATTTATATTTCGATAGTTTTTCGTGTTTATCAGAAAATATATCACTGCTTTGATGTGGGAATAGCTTTCGTCCTCTTATGACTTACTATCTGCATTGTTTAAGTGTAAATTCGGGTTTGTCGCACATTGCATTCATTCGTTTTTATGTTGTAGGACGAGCATTTACTTGCCAAATGGTCAAAAGCTATCCCAAGAGCTGACAGGCCTTTGAGAAGTGTGGATGTAGTATGTGCACTCCATTTTGCAGTGGATGATATCGAGAGATTTTTTGAGACTAAGATGCCAAATGGTGTCATAGACCGCATTCCTGTGTGATTTATGTCTATTATATTTATGTTTATTATGTGTGATTGCTACTTCTTTTTCTTTTTTTCAGATATTGGATGGTCAAATATATCAGACAGGTTTATTCATAGATCTAGTCATTGGCAGCTCAAGAGGACTCTGTATTTGAAATCCAGTGCACTTTGACTGTTATATTTGAAATGACTTTGATTGATTATTATGGAAATGTGAATTATTAAATAAATGTTTTCGCTTGCATATGCATTTTTTGTACGAGGTTATTCTGTCTAACCCCAGTTATCATACGTATTTCCATCGGTTGAATTGCTGTTAATAAGTATGAGATAGTTTTTTTAATCTTGTTAAGATTTTTTTCACTAATCCTTTGTTTGGGTCGTCTTTTCTACCGCGTAATGATCTAATCCAAGTACACCTGACTTTCTGCTCTATGAATTAAATTATGATCGGCGATGCGAACCTTTTTTAGATCCCGATGGATATTAGTGGTTGTCGGTAGCTTTGCGTTGTTCTTTGGAGTTCTACATGAGATATTGCATATTCATCAGGATTGCTCTAACGCATAACCAATTACCGGCCTACATAAGGGTAAATCCATTTCAATTCGGATATTAACGTTAGCTCTTCTTTCCGAGCGGATTAATAGGCGGCAGTGTTTGTATATTTGTATCTGTTACTACTTAATCCCACAGTTTTACATTGTATTCGCATTTATCTGCCCAGTTATTTCAGCTTCTTTGGTGTCCATTATGTTCCTTTAGAGCCAGTGTCGTCCGGGTGGGCGTGGCACATTTGTTATGGGAATGTATTCCTGCGATAGCTGCCTTTTCCTGCATTTACATTCGTAGACATCTTCGGAGTTTGTTTTTCAAGGGTCTATGGTGATTCTACCGAGCGAAAATTTCGTTTCCGCTGGTCTGGTGCATAGAAATCGGTGATATAATTACTATAGGTACAGCACGGCCCAATGCCTTGCTGGGACCGCCCTTCGCACAGTGGCGTCGCGTTGCGGATTTTTTTGGCATCTGTTCCTTGCTAATCCCCCGTCCCAAAATTTCACTATGGCGATCGCCCTCCTATATCCTACTCCGTGCTCATAATTTTAAATAGTGGCGGATGGAGAGGACCTCGTCCGTCTTTTTTTTTCCTTTCTGCCTCCTCCTTCCTCCCTCCGCCCCCTCCGCCCCTTCCCCTCCCCCGGACCCTATGAAGAAGAGAACACTGACACAGCAGGAAGAGGGTCCCGAACTTGAAAGTGAAAAGGGGCCACCCATTGGGTCGAACACTGACACATCTACATCTACGTCATACCCTGCAAGCCACCCAATGGGTGTATGGCAGGTGGTGCTTCCACACCAGGCATGCATGAATTATGCGGCAGAACAACGTACTACATTGAAACCAGCGTACCACACATGCAACGCTCGAATTAAAAATCTACCAACCAAGAAACATCCTATCATCAATCGTTCCAACAAGCAAGGTGTACAGGGACTACTTCCACAGATTCAAAATATCATACATAAATGAGAACATCAATATTTACATCATGCATAAATAAGAACGTAGAGAATATAAAGAGAAAGATCTACAGTCTAGCTAATGTCACTATTCGCACTATTCACGACGACGATCACAGCTGTTATGGTCCCGAATGGTACGCGGAAAAAAATGGCATTCTATATACCTATCGGTTCTACAATCTATCTCTCTAATTTTATTGGCGCGATCTAATCTGCCGTAGTACGAGGGGGTTAATAGAATGTTTTTCACGTCGTCAGTGAAATGTTTTTCCTGAAATTTAGTTAAGAGGTTCAGCCTATAATTTAATCTACGCTGTGATAGCGATTCCCATCCCAATTCTTCTAACAATCCAGACGCACTAGTGAACTTATCATAGCATCGTTTTACAAACCTAGCTCCTCTTCGCTGCACGCGATCTAATTCCGATATTAACGCCGCTTCATATGGATCCCATTACAATGGCAGCATATTCACACATCGGGACGATTTGTTGAACTAATCTCTATGGAAAGAGGGAGCAGGGTCTTCTAAACAACTCATGTATTGGAAATAGGGAAGCATTTCATAAAATGTACGCACCTCCGAGAAGCAGAAAAGCGTGCACGGTGACATGCGAAGAAGCAACAAGAATGGAAGCAAAATGGAATGTTTTTGTGACCGAGGAATGGTTAATATGGAACGGAAGTTGAGCATCGTAAATGAAGGAATCCTGCGGAGGGGCAAATGAGGGGGAAATGACGTTTCACACAACTCTGAGAGGGAGGAGAGAAACACTTATTGACTGCGTTTCACAGCAAGGCGATCTCTCCGAAAGTACAGGAAGGAGAAATGAGCAGCTAAGATTTCGGAGGAAGACCGAGGTCGAGAGGCAAATTATGCAGCACGCCGAAGGGAAGACTCGGCACAGTTATTACAGTCACATCCCGACTCACGGTTTATATTTCGGAAGGGAACTTGTATATAAATCGTAAGTTATCATAAATTCTCCGACGGTGTCCCTTTCTCGCATGGAGAGTCTTCTGCGACTGAAATTTGTCCATCAAATTCTCGTTGTGCCAACAATTGACGCTTCTTAAATATTCAGCCCTGTAGCAAGAATTTATATAAATAAAAAGATCATTACAGTACGCCAATATACGTTAATTAAATTTATCCCAAAGTACGTTTGTTTAAGTTTCCTTCCTTCACTTGAAATTGAAAGAATTTTAAAATTTAGAAATCAAGAAATGTTTCATTGTATATATTGCAATTAGTTAATTGATAATGTTCATGTTTATTTCAGCCCGCTTGACTGGTCTATTTTTTGTAAATGCACCTATTTTGTTCACCCTGTAATGATGGTTTTCACGTTGGGTGAACATTAAACACCATAAATAAACAAAAAAAATAAAAAATAAATAAAATAAACAAAGGGTGCACCCTCTACGTGCTCTTGTGCTCTACGCCCGTGCTTCGGGCCCTGCGCTCTGCACTTCTGCACTTTTCCTAGCGTGGCGCCAAAGTCTTCCAGAGGCATTTTGGACGTTTGAAAACGGTCGACGCGTCCATTATCGCACGGTCGCGTGATAAAAACATTGAACAACAAATACCTCATAAGAAAGCCTAAAAAAGCGTTCATATGACAATTTAGTAGGTGATACGTCCGTCGGGTTAAGACAAAAGAGATTTTCCAGCCCTTTCCCAGCATGGAATGACGCATTGTCGTCAACGTGGCATTAGTTATAATCATTCGGAAATCGAGGTGAACAGTGTCCCGGTATCATTATCATTAGAAAAAAGTCAATTAAATTCCATGTAGGCATTCAATTCATAATCAGGCACAAATCTCATAGGATTAATGATTTAGAAAACAACTGAACCTGTGCCCCACTTTGAGCAGATTGATATCCTTTCGCATTCGACTCCATTGCTAGTCAAAAAAACTATAGTTACGCAAAACTTGGCATTCCCGACAGATTCATTTAAATCTATTGAATTAACTCCAATGCAAAAACTACCTAACATTAAATAAATTACAAAGTAATATTAAACTTTCGTCAATATTTCTATTACTTCACGGCAAGATTTATTCATCCGCTGGTATCGTAATACCTCACAACAAATCAATTCCCACAATGATCTATACTCATACATTCAAACTCACGATGTTTCCTTCAACAATCGTGTTTATAAAGATAACCATAGCAATTATCAGTCAACTGAATACAGACTAAAGCCTGTAGAGAGACTGCTAGTCATCTTACAATTTAATCTATAAATCACATATCACTTATTCCAATGAAAATGTCATACGTCTATGACTGGCAGACTTAACGCACCAACTTAACGGTGACTAAATAACGCAAAAGAGTTCTCACGAAAGTCCTTTTTAAAATACAAAAATGCACTTTTCAGTGAATGAATCCCCGCTTCACCTCAATAAGAAAAATAATGTGCTAAGAGTAAACCCATTTCATCCTAATAGATCACGCCACAACTTACCAATATAAAACATAATGATAACTGCCCACAAACAAATTTGTTTGAGGTAAGACTAACGTGTCAAACTAGAAAAAAATTCAAATTTAAAAATAGCTGTATTTTTGTTGTTAAAATTTAAACATTTAAGATTTAAACAATTTCAACACAATTTAGTTTATCTACAAAGCGGATAACACACTGCTGTTGTACATTCATTTGCAAACAAAGTAAGACGTCAATCGTTTCGCTATCTATTTTCGTTTAGGAGATATAGAGAAAAGAAAAAGGGTCTAAGCGCAAAACGGTCGAAACTTTGATCGTCACTAGATATACCAAAAAATTTTCTTCCAAAAATGCTTCTATGCTTTTCCATAAAATGGTGGAAACAACCCACACAAAAATTTTGGTTCGAATTGGAGACACCAAGACACGAAGCTCACTGCTGTTCTGACGTGGAATGACCCAGATGTAAATTTAATATGAACTACCGAGTGGTAATTTGAGAGTAAATACGGCTAGAATCTGAACAAGAGAGCAACGGACAAGCAGAAACCAATATTCAGTTAAAATGAAATTCTCAGGATAAAATTCCGGAATATCGCAGAGCTGGAGTATTACAGCCCTCTTCGAGCCAAGATGAATTTCACATTTCTAAATTTTAAATCATCCAAGAATACGATGCGGTGAGTTGAAAGCATTAAAAAAGCAAACGCCAAAACACAGCTTGTGTTCATGTAAGCAACATAAGCGATTTCCATTAAGCGAGGTCCATTTTCCGATTCATTTCAATGAAACGAGAGGATTCCGTATTCAGTGAAAAGGTGGTCCGTCGTCGACGCAGTGTTAAGTATTAAATTCTCTCCCGAGAGAGCGTCTTATCCGTACAGCATCCGGGCGTTCACAGTTCTCTCAAAGGAGACACAAATCCGAGGGCATTAGAGGAGCGGCTTCACTCGACAACGAGAACGAGAAACTGAATCTCGCCGCAAATCACTATAGTCGGCCGCTTAAGGTCTCTGCGGTGCGGTAATCGTGTCCCTCATGAGCTCACATTTTTATAACTTTTCAATCAAATCGAAAAATATTTGGACCGCATCGCACTCAAGTGAATGTATTTTCACAGAGGAGATCGCCATCGCATGTAGTGATATACTTGTATATACCAAGAATCATACTTCAAAAGTTTCGTTATAAACAGAGCATTGTTATGACTTAATGATTAATGGCACAGAATTCGAAATTACTTGAAAATCGCGCGTAAATACTAAAATGGTATTTTTTACACGGCATGATACATTGATATTTGTTGGCAAGCTATTTTAATAATATGAAACGTAAAATTTCGAGTTTATGAGTGAATGTGAGCACATGGAAGCTAACCATTTGTCAAAATGTAAGTCAGTAGACATTAGGCTGCGTGATAAAGTAGCATTAAAATGCCAAGAATCAAAATCGGCAACACGCAATATTTTTCAATTTTATCAACACACATAAACGAATAAGTATTCGCGCGCGAAGTACCCCGCAAATCTGCAAAACACCATTGTGATATCTGATTGTGATGGCCGGCGATTTGTAAATGAATTCACTTTGTGTAATATTCCACATTGGTGGAATATTACACAAAGTGAATTCATTTACAATTCATCGCATTGTTGCTCCACCAAGTGAATCCTGAGAATTTATTATATATTCGTGAAGCTAGTACAGCTACAAAGGCTAGATTATACCGGAAGCTTTCCAGCAAATTCCGCATCGCGAGCCTCAGTATTTTCTTAAACAGCATCAGTTTGAGACGGGTATTAATTCCCCGATACGTCTCTCTTCCCTCCAAGAATACGTCTCTCGCTGCTGCCACTGCCCCTTGCAGCAGCCAAGAACATTTGGATTCAACTAGAACTGAAAAAGCGGTTCGCAATCCGTGATTCCCTATCATCACATTACCTCGATTACCTTTATAAGGACTTAAAACTGGATCGAGTGGTGCCGTACAGCGGAGAAAGTGAAAAGTTGTGTCAGCGTAAAAACCATTGTGTAATATTACAAAGTGATTTCATTTATAAATCATCGCAATGTTGTTTCACCAAGTGAAGCCAGAGCATTAACTGTATATGTGATGAACGAGAGACGGCAAACGATTGACCGTCCGGCAGAGCGGGGACCACGTCCATTCGGAGCGCGGCAGTCACGTGAACCGCACCGCACGGCACCCGACTCGAAGGCTCGCACACGACACGACTAGCGATGCAGAGGACGCATCCACGTGAACTCCGAGTCATCAGAACGATCACCTACAAAAATAGATTTCATCACTCACTACCACTTTTTCACGCTCTACAAATTATTCCCCTAAGGCATTTTTATGAATACAAAGTGTTGAAAAAGCGTAGCGGGAATTTGAATGGCACATCGTCCTGGCATCAAAAGCGAAAGCATCGATTTCAATTCGATGCTCCACTTCCCAGGCCATAATTAAATATCTTTCAGAGGAGTTTTATTTACTTTGCCCCAAAAATATTCAACCCACTGCCAACGGCAATTAAAATGGACAAAAATGTCAATTCTTATTTAAAGAAAAATAAACAATGACTATTTGTCCAAGAAAATGCGGAAATATTATTTGATAATGTCTATAAAATGAAAGGAATTAATTGAAATGTAATTGGAATGAATTGAAAGGAAATAATTAATTATTTATGTGTATTGCAGAGCTATTTGTGTAAAAGGGATTCATTTATGTAAATTGTGTACAATATATATTACATTGTATTTAGTATATAGCACGTAATATGTGTAGCATTATTTGATTTTTTTTAAATTGTAGTTTGCACGAATTTCATGGTAACCCCCGCACAGGTATTTATCTTCGGGGTAACCTAAAACTTCTAAAATGTTGTTTTTTGTTCTGTATTTTTGTTTTCTGAAGGAAGCAACAAAAAATACATATATATATTCTATACTCATGCGGGAGATGGAGGTGTGGGTGGGGGTGGAGGAGGAATACGAGAGGACGGTCCGGAGAGAGGGGGGAGAGGGAGCCGTTGTTTCCCCCTCTGGGGGGGGTGGAGTGTGTGAGGTGAGAGACTTCACATTCATTACGATGGGCAGAATGTGTGTTTTCGCAAGGGGCGGCTTTTGAGTGAGAGCAGTGGGGAGCAGCCATAAATCTCGCGGCACCACGAGAATGTCGTCTTTTTTTTTCGCTGAAAAGGGAAAATCTCTCATCTCACCGACGACGAGGGAAACGAGCCGAAGGGGGAAAAGAACAACACGAAGCGAAGCGCAAGGAACGGAACGAAAACTGCGTCTGCATTTGTTTTGTATGTGTGTTCCCCCACGATACATCTGAAGTTAAGGTAATTCCAAGATATTTTACTGTATTTGAAGATTTTATGTTTACTCAACCCATGGTGTAGGTATGGCTTTTGTGTGATGACTTTCGCAGGAAGTGAACTGTGGTTCATTTGCTGATATTTAGTTCTGAATCCCACCCCTGGCACCAAGAATAAACGTTGTTAACGTCAGATAACAGAACTTCAAAGTCTGCGTCATCGCTTATTACACGGTAGATTGCTGTATCGTCCACAAATAATTTTAACTTACTGCTAATTCGAGAACTTGGGTCATTAATATAAATAATGAATAAAAGAGGGCCAATTACGCTTCCTTGAGGAACACCGGATGTGACTTCAACCCCATCAGAGCTAAAGTCGCGTCGCGGTCGCATGCGCGCACAGTCACGCACCAAATGGAGACGAAGGTGGAGCTGCGGGAGACGGAGAATCCATGGTGCATCGGGTGCACGTCATTGACGTAGATTGAGACGGCGCTCTTGTCATGGTGTTCGAAGCCGTAGAGTGGGCGTGGCTGATCTAGGTTCCGCCGAATTCACCTTTTAAGGCGCTGGGAGCGATTTTTGTTTACTTTGAGATTTACGCGAAACTTTGCACACGATTTTGTGCAAATTATAAATAAGTAGAGGCATAAGGGTCAATTCCAGTGTAATAGGATCCCATGACGGATGGTTGAAGGGCCATTTTGATAACATTCTTTTCTGGCACATTCGCATACCCACGTGTATTGGCAATCGCATGCAATGATTAAAAAAATTATATTCCACAATCGTTTTCTCGAGGCAGCCATTTTTCCAAGATGGCGCATGCATTTTCTTAATAATGCTGATGTTGACTCTATCCGTAATAATTCATGAATTAACATCGATATCGGAGATATACTGAAGACGTACTATTTTAAACATTATGGAAAACATTGTCTTCAATTATTTTATTTCGTAATTCTTCATAATTGAATTAGAACTTGAAATAAAAACTTTGACCTCCAAAAACTGTTTTAGACTCGAGAAAACTATACTTCTACATCTACATCTACATACCACCCCGCGAGCCTCCGCAAAGGCGTGTGGCAGGAGGTGGTAGGTCACCAGCCGTGTAAAGACGTAAAATGTTTGGAGGTGAAATGTTGATGTGTCCTATGAGAGTGTATTAGAACATTTAAGAGGCCTTTGAATAAAATTTGCCCTCTTCCTTCAGAAGAGAAGTAATGCATCATGTTTTACTGTGTTATGTTTATTTAAAAAAAAAGGGGGTATCTTAATCCCTTTTTTGGCGGGCGGCATGTTCAGACACAGCCCGTAAGGGCAAGGACTGTCCGGGACAGGGTGTTGGACTGATCTGCCCACTGGGGCCCGCTGGGTGAACTCCGTGGTGGCAACTGTGTGTGTGTTAAGTGAGTCTGCCTCGAACGGTCGCTAGGGACGGTTGGGCTAAGAGTATGTGCGTTATATGAAATGTGCAAGTGAAGTATCCAGAGATTATAACCACAGTAATACATCTACATCTACATCTACGTCATACCCTGCAAGCCACCCAAAGGGTGTGTGGCAGGGGGTGCTTTCGCACCAGGCATGCATGAATGATATGGTAGAACACCGACATTACATTAAAAACCCGCGTACCACACATGCAAAGCGCCAATTACAAATCTAATACCCAAGAAACATTGTATCTCCAATCGTTCTAACATGCAAGGGATACAAAGACTACTACTACAGATTCAAAATATCATGCATAAATAAGAACATCATTATTTACATCATGCATAAATAAGAAAGAGGAGAATATAATGAGAAAGATTAACTGCCTGCCTATTGTCAATACTCGAACTATTCATATACAGTCCACTTGTACATATATTAATACAGTCCACTTGTTTATTTGAACTAATTTAGTAGTTTCATTTGCTACTGAACATAAACTTTTTAACTACATTATATAAAACAGAATTTTTAGGCAAGTCTTGCCTGAGGATTACTGTTGTTCAGTTGAAACACGTGTAGCAAGAGGTGAAATAAAAACTAGTAGACAGTACGAAATCGTTTGAGCTTTTACTTTCAAGGTGGAGTCTATGCGCTTCTGATATGCGCTTATGTAGCTAAAGAAGTTGGACTGCACGACAGACTAATCCACATACGAACCGATAGCCAAGGGTCTCTAATAGCCCCCAGCTCACCATGGCGCAAATCTCAACCGCTGCAAGATTGTCGAGAAACCTTCAAAACGAAAGGAAAATGCGGCAAAGTGGAACTTTTCAGGGTATGAGGACACGCGGGCATTACTGAAAACGTGAAGGTTGACGAACTTGCAAAAGCAGGATCCAACAGTAATCGGATTGGCCCTGAGCCAACCATACTTAATGCACCATCAGCAGGGAGGATTGAGATCAGAGCGTGGGGTATAGCTCAACACTCGAGATCTGGCGAACTGCATCGAAGCTACGGCAGGCCGAACTTCATATAAAGGGACCAAGGGCTGGTCTATCAAGGAGGCTCCTTCTATAAAATAGGATTGGAATATGAACAGTGGTTAAACTCCTCAGGAGACATTATCAAGTGATGAGAAATCTCCATGTCATGAAGATTACAGATTATTCAACATGGAGGTGGTGAGAGGATGTGGACGAAACCACTTCCTATATGCTATGCAAATGTCCAACCACACCTAGGACGCGGAACATACATCTGGGCTCACCATTCTTGAAGCCCGATGAAGTTGGGGTAATTCCTGTAGGGAACCTGCTTGCTTTCAGCAAAGCACTCGGACTCTACGGGTAACCACCGATTGAGTGGCTGGAAAAATGGACCAATTTGGTCTAAGTGCCTCAGAGACTCATCAGCACTAACTCCACTAAAAATTATAATCCTCTAATATAATCTTCTGAAACGGAATGTTACTTTTCCTTGAACTGGTGAGACATAGCTATAATTTCATTTTCATATACTTTGGCCGCCACTGAATCGGTGGTGGTGAACTTGGTGTGCTAGGTTGACTCTCCCACATTTTCCGAGAATTTATGGTAATGTAATGAAGTTCATAACAACTCAATCCCGTTAAAACTCAATAGATAGAGGCTAAGGTGGTTATCCGGGAGTAGTGATCCTGGTAATTGGTGTGAGCAAACGTGCGTGATGGGTATGGTAGAAAAAACAGAGTCGCACGCAAACGAATAATTCGTTGAATAAAGGTCCCTTTCCATTCTGGCGTTCTCTCTGACCACACACAGGCGACACATGATCGCTGAGGGCTGAATGGGCGGACGGGAGTTAAACAAATTCTTAATCAAAGATGTTAAATAAATCGTCAAATCGCCCACTGGCACGAAAGATATATACGGGCATAACTATGATTAAATATAAAACGTATGGCATTCGACCTGAAGTTGCGAGCACACACACACACCCAATACACTCAAAGGAGAATAAACAAATCCCTCCCCATCCAAGAAAGCTCCCTTGATCCGATTCTAATGACAACTGCGTCACTAATACGAGACGAAGGTGGCTTCATTTGCAAATGTTGGAGGTGTGACAAGGAGTCACTTTAGAATCTCTTTTCTTCAAGAAAGAAGAAATAGAGGCGCGGATAAGGATTCCTCCAAGCGGCTGACAAGAGGAGGAGGAGGAGTGTTTGGGCGCGCGCTATTGAATCGCCAATTGACGCGACGACTGATTTAGAAGACTGCAATACCCTGATACGAATCGGAGACATAATTGTCATCGTAAAGCGCTGCACGGGTGCAAGAGAGACGGTGGTGCCCGTTTCCCCACGCCCTTGAGATCCCAGCCCAATCCTTGGTTTCAACGGCCACGCGGCGGAGGCATTCATTGAGGCTCGAGCTCGAACCGTTCGAGATGATTTCGATCAAGCGACAAAGAGGTTGTTTACGCGACCATTGGGACGGGTCTTCCTTTATTTTCATTTAATTTTCCCCCTTTCCCTGTGACGTGGCATTTCGCCGCGTCCTTGTCACGGCGGGACCGCCGCCGCCAACAATGTGGCGCTCCGAAGAAGAGCGGAGCGCGAGTCTCTTCTCTGTGTGACTTGAAGGGAGAGAAGGTCTGAGACTTGAGAGAGAAGAAGTCGGTTCGACATGTGGGCAAGGAGTGGCCACTCATGCCTTCAGGAGGGGAGCGAAGGCTGTGCTGCTGCAATACAATACAATACAAGGCAGGTACGCGAAAGATTTGTCACGTCACTCCCTATTATTGATTTACAGCAATTCTGTTCATTTTTATGCTTTCTTGTGTTCCTCATTGAAAGCCCTCCCCCTTTTTTAACGTTATTTTTTTGTTCCGTCTATTTATTTATTGCGGGACGCGAATGGGGAAGTGGGCCATCGGGGCACGAACAGAAGCCTTACCGTGCGAGTTTTTCTCGAGGTAAATCTGTCGTTGGATGTGAACACCACTATCAGAGACGCAATAAAAGCAATTCAGACACTTCCGTCATCCATCTGAGTTGTCGAAATTGGCTAAAATGTCGAACCGTCCGCTGTTGTACACTGTGACTCCTTAGTAATGCGATCGGTACCGTCTCGAACGGATCATCACAACCCAACTGCTCCCGATGGGGGGTGAGCCGGGGGGGGGGGGGTGGCTAGGAGGTGGGGGATGTGAGAAGACTCCGCGTAGCGCACACGTTCGTGAGTGTGTGTGTGTCAGCCTCCAGAGGGGAGGGAGTGATAATTTGTTTGCGAGAGGGAATGTGAGCAAAGGCAACACACACATCAGCAGCCCTTCTCTCTTCTCTCCCATTAGGTATGATGGGCCAGAGAAGCGCCCTCTGCGTGTGCGTGTGTGAGAGGACGGGGGACGACGGTGAAGGAGGGTAAGGCGGTGAGGGGGAGGGAAGGCGGAGAGGACTCCGAAGTCGTTAGCGAGGAGAGGGTTTCCCAGGGTTTCGAGGGAGGGAAAGCCCTTACTGGGCAGGGGTGGGGGTCATAAGTGGGAGGAAATGGTGATCTTACCCCTCGCCACGTTTTTTCCGGCAGCGCACAGTGGGGCCTAAACCTCCTCTAGGCGAACAAAAGTCCAAAACTAAAAGTTCCAATTTCAGTATTTGAAAGAATAGTTTGGGTAGCCTGAGCCTTGAGTTGCAAAATTATTCATTAAACAGGTAGGTATGTGTGCACCTGCGCGCAAAAATCAGTGTGGAAGTGTCGGGTGAGCGGAGCACTCGTGCTACGGACGCCGAGCCCGAATTTCACCGAGTACTTTCAAACGGCTACCACATCACTCTGATTGAACCGTTTTCAATTTTGAAATATGGAATCGAACCATAAAAGTAATTATTATTTGAATACGTTTTTACCAATTTTTATTTAATCATACAGATCATAATAATAATAAGAAATGATGATCATAAGAATTTGGTAAATGTTTTTAAAGTTAATGTGTAGTTATGCACTGAAAAGTTATATTTCCAAACGAGTTCGAGTCGCGATATTCAAAGCATAGTATGAATTAAAATATTAGCAAGCGATTTTTTTAAAAGTCTACTGCAGAGGAACTGCAAAAAGTGTTAAAAAATCAAACTGTTGTAGCTAACAATAAGTCATCAGAAAAGGCACTCAACATTTATATCTGGGACCGTGTAATTGCTAGAGCAATGTCTGTGTAAATTTATATTTTTTTAAATAGGCCAGTGTTTGAGCCTCCTGAAAATATAAGTGACTCGGAACACAATACGCTGCACATGCTCGCATAATTCGGTGCTGAAAGGACGGATCGAGAGGTCGTATTAGGCACGGACGTAAACCTGGTAAACATTCCAGGACCATGGATATGAATGCAATTAACTCGCCAAATTATCGGCTTCGCCCTATCGCATAAGACATAATGTTTTCCAAACATTTGACGTCTAATTCGCATACAGCGACCTTTAAAACCCACATGCACCAATTTTTAGAATGAAACAATAATATTTCCGAATATTGGCCATGTTTATTTGGGATTCCGCCCCACTGAGCGGCGCTCCCCACCACCAGCACACCTCGCAGCAAGAAGACACGACGAGGCTCTCTGCTTTCCCACACACACACTCGGCCTGCCAAACGACAAAACAGCCTCCGCTGCTCTCCATTAGGGGAGCGAAAATCGATCGGTTGTTTATACGTCAAATCTACGGACGTTGTGAGGGCCGCTCACTAGAGGGGGTGTGGCCGCGATCTCCCAGCGGCGCTTAGACACCGATAGACAGAGAAGGGCCATCCGGCCAACAAATACTGTGGTACGGAATTTCGACAGATTCGCCCAGTTACACTCCGCCACATTATCAAGGTACAAAAAAAGTCACGGAGAGACAGTGGCGCTAAAATCTGCTCAAAACCCAAGCGAGCAAATTATTTTCGCACGCTAGATGACTGTGTTCTGAAGTCCATTAAAGCGCGAAGGAAAAAAATCATGAGCTATTCCGTTTGACCGTCTTTATTGCTTATTTTATCCCTTCCTTTCTGAAAAGCATACGTTGCTAAGGGATGAACTTATTTTTTCCATGTCAGCCTCAAAGGTATTAAATATGGATTTAGCCTAACCAACTCCGGCATTCCCCAGGAAGACAGATTCCCTGACTATTTTTATCTCTCGTACTAGGACCTTCCCGAGATTCCCTTGATGACCACTACGATCATCTATGACGCAGATTCAAAAGCGCTCAAAACATACTTTTTTCTTCAGGAGAGACTTGTATTCATACTGTCAACTGAATCTTCCTTCACGTTCCATTCTTAACTTATGTACCGCCCCAATTTTACATCTGAGGGATTTAAGAGACTCATGTCGTTGGAGACTAATAAATAATGAAATCATTGTGTTTTTGGCAGTTAGGGTCGACCAAGGGAGTCAAGGGTAAATGCAGTAAAAAGTCTCTAAGGAGGAGAGGCATGAGGATCCTTAATGAAAGGAGAGACTGTATGAAGCAAGAGAGGCAAAAGAGATATTTTATACTGGAGGACATTATTTAAAAAAAGTCAAGCCAAACAGCCATAATTAAGTCTTTTGATTACAAATCACAAGGGTTTTCCAATATATAAGTTTTTGACTTTGCCCACTCCGAAAGGAAATTGTGTGAATGGGGTCATACGTACGCATTGTGTACAAAAACCGCGCATTAACGGGACAATCGCCGCCGCATCGGTACATGGCTAGAATTGTACACACGAGATCATCATGGAGAACGATATCACCGCTACATTTATAGAAAGCATAGACGTGGTTATCAGGGCTTGTAGCATTCTAGGATTGGCATCGTGGACAGCTTAACTGTACTTACATAAAGTTCAGATGAATTCACCGGCCCTGTTCAATCCGCCACCCAAACGCCTCGCTCTCTCCCTTCGAGATAGAAGTACTTCCAACTATCACAATCACAAAGTGTCCACTACTGGGACCCATTGCCGACTGGAGAGGCGCCAAGGGCTGCCAAGCTCTAGTAGGGATCGTGAGCAGCAGCCCCGCCTCAGTTGCGATATCAGGGGTGGGTGGGTTAGGTGATAAGCAAGGGAAGGCAATTCAAGGGCGCCACTGAGAAAGTAAGAATATGTGTTTCGCCTTCCGACTTCTGTGGAGAGGAAGACTCAACACCACGGTCACACCTGAATTTTTAATGACTCACAATAACTCAAATGTCCAGTAAGAGCACAAGTGCCAGCGTATCATCGCAATATTTTCCGATTATATGTCGCTTACCGATCGCATAGGTCAAAGGTCGTTCTTTCTTCCTTATTTTCTTCATATTTTAATTGTTATGACTCCGGCACCATTTGCAGCACTTCACGCGAGGCATCTCTGTGTCGTCTACGAAGAGGCGAATTTTGCTCGTAACAACGGTTGGGAGGTCATTATCATACAAAAGGAATCATAAGGGACCTATGACACTTCCCTGGGGGTACACATGATGTTACTTACACAGAATCTGAACGAACATCATCTGGAACACCCCTCTGTTCTCGGTCGCCAGAGAACTAAATCATTCAACATATTACGTCGTGTTGTACCACATAACCTTACGACTTAATGACTGATTTCGAATGAGGGACTTCATCAAAAGCTTTTTTAGAATCTAATAATACGACGTCTAGTTAGACTAACCCTTCTCCCGAGGAATGGATATCGGGAAGAAAAAGGGCCATCGAGGTTTCACAAGACCTTCCTTTACTAATTCCATGCAGGTATTGTGCTAACACGTCTTGACTATCTAGATACCCCATAATAGAACTGAAAATTATGATTTCCAATATCAGACACGTGATAGACTCAGGAAAACTGGTCTGGAATTAATAGGCTTTTCCTTATCACCGATCAAAAATATAAGCGTAACGTTCGCGATTTTCTAATCGTAAGGAAAACGATGTTCTTTTAAAGATTATTCAATTACTATTTAACAGAACGATGCTATTCATGGCGCTTTTTCTTTATAAACTAAGGCGGAATTTGATCGGCATCGGGTGAAACGAGGGCAATAACAGCGCTGGAAAGACTTATGGATAGATACGCGAACCAAATCGATACAAATAAAGAAGGAAAACGGCGACAAAGGCGGAGCGTAGTCGGAAGTGAGGTAGGAACGGAGAGGGCGGCCGCGAATCGATTTCGGCGACGATAACCTGGCAATTGAAGATTAAATTTGACGGCATAATATCCGCGAGTTGAGCCCTCTGTCGTAGCAGCACGCCGGTCGAGGCACTGAAGCCGCTCCACGTCCGTCACTCCCCTACCGCACCCAATCCCTTCCCGCCACACCCTTCGTTCACCCCGCCACCTCCACATGGCAACGTCCCCCGACTGTCCGAAGGATAGGAGAATGGGGAGGGTTGGTGCCCGAGTGCATTTCTCTCGAGTGACAGAGTGAGAGTCCGGAGGAAACATAAGATTTGTAGAGTGAAATTCTTCAATCGTTAGGCCTCATACGGAATATGCTGCCATTGTAATGGGACCCATATGAAGCGGGGTTGATATCGGAATTAGATCGCGTGCAGCGAAGAGGAGATAGGTTTGTAAAACGATGCTATGATAAGTTTACTAATGTGTCTGGATTGTTAGAAGAATTGGGATGGGAATCGCTATCACAGCGTAGATTAAATTATAGGCTGAACCTCTTAACTAAATTTCAGGAAAAACATTTCACTGACGACGTGAAAAACATGCTATTAACCCCCTCGTACTACGGCAGATTAGATCGCGCCAATAAAATTAGAGAGATAGATTGTAGAACCGATAGGTATAAAATGTCATTTTTTCCGCGTACCATTCGGGACCATAACAGCTGTGATCGTCGACGTGAATGGTGCGAATAGTGACATTAGCTAGACTGTAGATCTTTCTCTTTATATTCTCTACGTTCTTATTTATGCATGCTTTTTGAATCTGTAGTGGTAGTCTTTGTGTCCCTTGCATGTTGGAGCGATTGACGATGGATTTTTTCTTGGTTAGTAGATTTTTAATTCGAGCGTTGCATGTGTGGTACGCTGGTTTCAATGTAGTACGTTGTTCTGCCGCATAATTCATGCATGCCTGGTGTGGAAGCACCACCTGCCATACACCCATTGGGTGGCTTGCAGGGTATGACGTAGATGTAGAAATAGATTGCCACGAGATGCGGAAGCACGGCGATACAGGCTCTCTCTCTCGGGAACCCTCCACCACTCCTCCTGCTCCTCTCCCCCGCATTCTCCCCCCCCCCTCCCGTTAGAAAAACACCCTCAAAGGAGCTCTTATTCGACTTCCTTCCCTCTCAGTCAGCTGCGGTTCCCTTCCACGAATGCCTTTTGCACTCGTCGACGAGACGAACGACACTCACTCGTAATTCGAAAACAGAGCGTGAGTTTAACCTTGTCGCCTTTGGGGTCGAACTTGAAGAGTTTCGAGGTCACCCACGAGGATGCGGAAGCTGGGTCAGCGTCGGGGTCACATCTTAATTTTAACAAGCGAGCGAGAAAAACGACGCTGTGTATATTCACGGGAAGGAACAGATTCATTAGGAGGACACAGATTTCAACATGGCGTCAAGTAACATTCACATGCAATGCAAGAAGCATGAGTGAACAATAGCCAAGCAAGCAGAAACTGCTCTCAACCAAAAGACAGGTTAAGTAGGCACAGTAGAGAGCTAACACTGACATAACATGCCGCAGAAACAATAAAGCAATCGCTCATGGGCTTCTGATACGGAAATAAAGAGCAAATTTGAACGCGATTTCACCAGATTGCTAGGGTTAGAGGAGTTGGACATGACGAACGCAGGAGAACCGATCTAGAGGAAGTGTTTTTTTACTTTCCTTTTTCAAGTTTTAATTCGTAAGTAACCCACAGAGTAGTTCGATAAACAGTTTAACGGTAATTATCAGTGCATCTAATGGACAGTCAGAAATTCCATTCCGCTGAATAAATAAAAAGAAAGTAATTATTATCGAAGATGACGGAAGGAAACGTTCAACACGGCCCTGCGGAGGAATTACAACAATGTATTGGAGAGCGGTAACCACTGAAGTAAGAGGTTCCCATGCTAGGAGAGTAAAAAATGTGCACTAAGACATGTGACATAGATAAGGAAAAAAGAGAATCGTTATATTTAAGGAACAATTACCACTACACTGAAAAAAAAGTGCATACGCTCTACTGCTAAAATGGATTGGTGCTTTAGTTTTGCTGAATCAGCAGATTTTATAGCTGTGGAGGTATGTAAGATACTGTACAGTCAGTCGCATTAAGCTGGGTACCTGTAGATTTATAGCAGACGGTGTTCAGATGCACAGCGAAATGATTTGGTTGGTAAGCTCATCCGGTGAGCTGTACAGACTCGCTTCCAACTTGAGTCACGTGACTCGGCTCCGTCGCTTCTTAGCGGACCTATGGTTGTCTCATTCCGCCATTGTTTCTTTCTAGTTCAGAGTGAACCACGAGGTCAACATCGGGAGGTTCACCTCGGGTGATAACTTGAAGCCATAACAGAGATTTCAGGCGAAAATACCAAAGATACCGGTGGAATTGCTTTTCTCAAGTCTGGCGGATGCGACGTGTAGTACTGTTGCTGGATCAAACGGAGCTTTTTAATTATTTCCTCTTAGTCTATCAGTGTGTTGTGGTACTTCGTAGTGCTTCATGAGTGTTTTATTCAACGAAGAAGGAAGAGCTAGTGAGATGATTAGTGTGGTTTTGAGCGTCGTAAAGTGGTTATCACCTCTTCTTCATCTCGTTTTATCAGTGCTATGCCTCACAGCATTATAAAGTCATAAATAGTTGTGTGTGTATGGACTGTTTTTGAGGGTAACGATTGCATTTTTAAAAATCATTGGACGTTAGTGCTCTTTATTTGTGTTCTTAGATGATTACGCTACGAGATAAGAGCCCATTTTAAAGAATGTGTCGAGGAGGAAGCCTCGTAAACAATTTACAAGTGCATATTGGTTTTCGTGACTACTGCATCAAGTGACGTGCTTCAGAGTAATAAACTCGAGTATATTACTGTTTGTTGTCGTAGAAATGTGTCTTACATTGATATAAAGACGTACAATTGTTATCGTATTGAATTGTAATGATTTCGCTCAGGTGATGATTGTAATTGCGAATATGTTTACATCAAAGCGCTGATATGTTTACATTCTGCCGAAATTCTATTTCGTTTCGTTTTTGTTATGGTTGCAGAACGTTGTTATGGTTCACGCAGAAAAATGTTTTCTTCCAGTGCTTCAACAGTGTATCGCATCATATTTTATGTTTTATCTTGTAAGTGGATAAGTTAAATCAGTTTCGTTTTTTTTTATGCTCAGAAAGGATTCATGAAGGGACAAATAGGTATCCAGATTAAATAGTGACAATGTTCGCTGTACCGTGTGCATGTTCGTTTTTCGTTTACAGAATGATGGTTAGTTTGTGAATGTGAGTATTTTTACATTTTCTGTGTAAATGGCAAATATTATCCATTAACTAGAGGCAAACATTTTCCATTTTGAGTGTTTTTATATTGACGGAACGGTGAAAACCTCAAGAAAGTACTGTGATTGTTTGAATATAACTGATACCATAATTTTGTGCGAGTGGATGGAGTACGTTAAACTTTGATGTGGTGAAGCTGCAGTGTGTCCAATTGATTTTATGAACGATCTGTGCAAGTTTGTGGTGTATTACTGCGTGTGGCAAAAATAAAGTTTATAACAAGCACGTATTCCCGATTTTTCTATACATTCAGCTTCATTGTTTCTAGGGCAGTCGCTACCTACAATTATGTACTCCGATACGATAGTGGCGATAATAGCATACTAGGTTAGTAGCTCAGTGGAAAGGCTCTAAGAATACTATTTTTTCGTATGCGAGTAAGATCTCTTAGTAGCTGACTAAGTTAGTCACCTACTAGCACCTTTTTGCGGAAATCTATGGATACGGCCGTACGGGTCTATGTTTGACGGTAAGTATCAACTGCGAAATGTTTTTTTATTATTTCCTACTAGAACTCTTCCACGGAAGAAATTTTTAAGCAAAACGTATTAAATGAGTTAGTAGCATGCGTTAGGTAAAATATTTTTCATTCCAGCATTGAGATATTTTTCATTTCATGTGATTAAACTGTTCAAAATTATCCAGTATGCAGCCAAGTGTAATGCTTTCAGATTTATTCGACATCGCATATACTACTTCCATTTTTGTGATGCACAGGAAGTTATTTTTTCTGAAGAAGTATTTTATGTATAAATACATACATATTCGTAATATACCGTAGACCAGCTAGAAATTTAACAGATTATCGGCAATATATCTAGCTAGTGGCTAATCTGCCTAGCTGGTGTTATATGCGAAGCAATCGGTTAGCTACTCCATATGGCTGGAGAGCTATACCGTATTGCCGTCTTCCTAGAAATATCTATTTAGACGGATTAGATGGCTCTGCTAGAAATTTCTCTCTGTATAGCTACACGTCTAGCTGTCCCATATACTGCTAGATATTCTGGCTATACAGCTAGAATTATAGCTGTACAACCACAGTTTTTTCTCAGTGTAGAAAAGCACGTGGCGAAAAAGGGAGAAGTACGCAAATATTCTTGAGTATCATCAATCTATAGAAAACGAGAAAATGATACAAAAGAACATAGTTCCTAAAATAGAGCACAGAAACGTAAAAGTGAAAAGCAATGAAAGAGAAATGATTTGGTTCAGAACTGCTGATTAAGAACGCTGAAGATATTAGCTCCACGTCGACAAAGATGAAACGTGATAAGAATCTATTAAAAATGCTGCGATTCTTAATAAATGTACAAAAATGACAGCTGAAAAAAGAGACAGCGAGCGGAGCAATCAGAAATAATTGTTTGAGCATGCCCTCGAGTGAATTATGAATCGGTTCAAAAAGGCTCAAGTGAAGGTATCACCACGTGACCTATTGGGGATGCAAACAAGTCCGTCCCAAGAAGCCCCCTCTTGGGACAATGAACATTGTCGTCGTCGAGCGGTTTGTGTTTCGGATTGCGATTGCAACGCGACATGAGGAACTGCTCCTATTGAAGGTTCCCCCGTCTCCTAAAGAAGATGTTCTCAAACGGCGCCCATTCGAGCCAAATCAAGAGGGACGATGGGAGAGACACAAATCACGGGAGGGACCAAAGCACAAACAACGGAATCCCTTTACAAGATCAAGAGGACAGGAGGAGCGGACAAGACACGGAAATTCGACGGGAATTAACGTCGTCGTTCCATCCGTCTTCACGACGCCCAACTTCAATTCGTCGCACGTTCATCTGCAGCCGACGCATTGGAGATGAATCACTGAGGGGATCGGGTTGGTGTGGTGGCTAGAGTACTGGCTAACCATATTGACGGCCAGGGTTCAAATCCCTGCAGAGGAAGATTTTTTTCAGAGGAAATCCGATCCCTACTTGAGAGTCTTGTGGAGGGCACTGCAAGTAGAGCACTCCGTCTGTCGGATGAGACGTTAAGCCGTGGTCCCCTTGGCGCCTTTCGTTAAGAGCAGGCTAATGCCGACGCCGGGTTTCTATCCACCCTTCCTCCCTTACCTATCCCCTATGGTGCAAATTACATTAGCCGTCGGTCGCCTCCCCAAATATCCATCCTATCCAATGAATCACTGGACCCTAGGAAGTGTACGGGGCGCATGACCACAGTCGGGGCAGGTAGGTCAGCGAGCAAAATGAGGATGATTGGGGAGGGGGAGGGTGTCAGTTTGGAGAGACGGGAGGGAGGGAGGGGGATGAGAGAGGGCGGATAGAGGAGGGGGTGGGAGACGGCGGATGATATCCGATATCCGGTGGTGGTGAAGTGGGGAGGGTGGTGTTTTTTTCGGGGGTTTTTAGGGGTAACGAGGCAAAATTGAGGATGGGTGGGTGGTGGGGAGGATCCCTAATGGGGGATGAAGGGGGAGACCTTCCCCCCGCAGCAGCATATGCGAGGCAGGCGGGGTCTCCATTCTCCCTCCCCATCCCATCCCCCCCCACATCGTCGTCAGAGGAAAGATGCCACCGTCTCCCCAATGGAAGCGGCCACCGGAGAGAGAGTCTCCTCCTCCGACGAAATGTTTTATAGGGCGAAGCTGCGAAGAGAGAGAGAGGACATGGCTTCTCTCTCTCGCCCACCCCTCTTCCCCTTCCCCCCCTCCTCACCGCAGCAATCCCCCTGCGCATCCGGAAGGGGGGTTTTGGAGCGGCAGACAGGGAGGGCGTCGAGGATCACTCGCGAGGGGTTGCGTGCACGAGAGAGGAGGAAAGTGGGTGGAGTACATTAAGGGATGAGGTGGCTGTCTTTATGCGCACCCAACGGGGGAAGGGGGGGCACGGGGGAGGGCGTGGATTTGGGGGGGGCACACGGGAACATGAAAAAATAGGGGTGGTGGAGGTGGCTGGGGTGAGGAGAGGGTGTGAGGGTTGTGGAGGGAGGGGGTAGGCAGGGAAGAAATGTAAACACATCTCCGCGCCAGCATAAATAGGAAATCGGTTCAAGTGTTCAGTCAGCGGCGTCGCTCGACAGCGAAGAAAAACTTCCCTTCCCTCCTCCCCTTGGCAGAAAAGTAAACGCGAGAGACGCTACTTGCTCTTCTTGTTTTTCGCTATCGACGACGCCACGAAGATGCGACCGCGGAAAGATATGTACGGGGGTGCTGCCAACGGTGCCGTTTCATGCGATGAGCACCGAAGGCGTTGTTCTTCAAAAGGAAGCCTTTTTCGCTGTGCAAATTTCTCATTAAATACACTATCCAAGGTTTTTCATGCTTAGCAATAAAAAATATTTTTAAAATAAGTGTGGATCTCGACGAAAGAACGCTAGTCTCTGAGATGGAAATCTCCACATTAGTGCCCATTGAAGTGCCATTAGTGGTTTTTTGCGGAAGAATGGTGCGCGCACGAAAGTAAGGTTTAAAGAGAAGGTGCGTCGGAATGAGGTAAGAATTTGGTGCGCATAAATATGCCTAATGAATAAATTTTCTTGAATTAGAGAGGAGAGAACGGAAGCGAATAAAAGGGGAGAGATACGCCGCATAAGGGGGCGAGGTGTGCAATGCGTGGGAGAGTGAAGGGAAAGGAAGTGCATTATGACGACGAGAACATTTAAGAGTGGGGGGCAAACGCGTGGGAATGAGGGAGGGACGGGGGGGGGGGGCGTGAGGCGAGGTTAGGAGAATCAGAGGCGGCTGGTATAAAGGTCGCTTTACGCGGTACATTTGATCGCACAAACGAATGTATCATAGAATGTACAAGAGACCGAATGGAATTAGATCAGGTTCTATTTCCCGCTAAGTCATTCAATCATACAATTTGCCGGTTTACACGGTACAATTTCCTTCCTGAAGGAATTCGTACATTAGTTTGTACAATAACATGTACCGTGTAAAGTGGCCTTAAGAACGAAGAGGAAGAATACGCTGAACGCTAAGAAAAAAGGCAAAATGATATGCATAAGGATGGAAACAGAAAAAAATGAGGTGAATGTAAGTCGAGAAGGAATATATTAACAATCTAATAAACATAAGCTAGTTAAATAAAGTTATACATTTGAGTCAATACAAGGGTATTCCAGACAAGGATTACATTTGGAAACAACAAAATAACCTGAAGAATATACGATAAACGCATCATGGGCTGAGAAAAAAAAGATAACAGAAGATAATGATGAGGAGGCGTTTTGGAATATTTCCGGGTCACTAATAGGTGTAAATCGGCACAATGGGAGCTGAATTCGGAAAAAGCCAACCATAACTAGAGAAGTACTCTTATCTGGGCACTGTCCGTGATAACAGCAATATTGACATAAATTCAAACATTCATTTGATACTGACAACGCCGGCTGATGAAGCAAATCACGCGAACGAAGGGAGATGTAAGGACTTGTTCAGATTACATGCTCGTGAAAAAATTGCTTATATTCCAGTATTTTCTCAGCCTAATAAGTATTTTGTTCGAATTATTACTGTCAAAGATTAGATGTTTAAAATAGATAAAGTCAAAGTAAAGATAGAGTCAAATTTTCAACACGAGCGGCGGAGTTTTGACTCCATTTTTCTGCTTACCGGTCTTAAAGGTGTCATATACCTATACTGTGGTGGAGTAAACATAAAATCTTCAGATACAGTAAAATATCATGGAATTACCTTAACTTCTGATATATCGTGGGGAACACTCATACAGAACATATGTGGCGCAGCATTAAAGAAACTTTGTTTTGTTATGCGTATAATAGGAAGGTCCTCGGATGAAAAAGTCAAAGAGAGATGCTACTTCGCCCTGGTTAGGCCACACTTCGAATACGCCGCGAGCATTTGGGACCCTGGTCATAAAGATTTAACCAAAAAAATTAATAAAATACAAAGGAAAGCATCGCCCTTCGTTCAAAACTGCTACGAGCGTACATATAGTGTCTCACAACTTTTAGAGGGATTAAGGTGGGAGCCCCTAGAGACTCGGATGCTGCACGCTAGGCTTAGGCTGCTTGATAAATTCAGAACTGATATTTTTCTGAGTGACATCGAGAATATTATCAAGACTCCACACTACATCTCTAGGTCTGACAGGCGCGATAAAATAAGAGAGATGCACTGACGAACAGATAGGTACAAGAACTCGTTCTTTCCGCGCACAATAAGCGACCACAATTAAAATTGAGCTCCACTAAATACACTCCCATAATACATGTCACCATTTCATCTCCAAAAAACATACACCTTTACACGGCTAGTGACCTAACACTCCCTGCCACACGCCCATGCGGCAGCTCGCGGTGTATTATGTAGATGTAGAAAGGTCGAGAGTGGAGCGAGTAGAGTAGGGAGGTCAGTGGGTGAGAGTGCTGGAGGACATGGCTGAGTGAGGAGGCGACATCGCCTTCTGTCTCATCACGATCCGTGCCGACGAAATGTTGAGGGAGGAGGAAACGGTTGGGACGTCTATATTTTAGCTATTAAAGATGGGCGACGGCCGAATTCAATTCACTTGAATTAAAAAGACATATGCCCACACTTCAGGTGCGCGGTTGCGGTGCAGGACGATGGAGTAGAGCGGACAGAGAAGGGGACAAACGGGGTTAGGGTGTGGAGGGCCGTCTCCCCCGAGGCCCTTGGCTCGAAGCTCGAGGGCGAAGGTTCATCCGAAGGAAGGCGAAGGATTATTCAGTTGAATCCTGTTGCATACCCGAGTCCTGAGCGGAGTAGGTACTCTCAAAGGAGGTACGACTGCTCCCGTGGATCCCATGACACCCTTCACAGAGAGAGCAAGCGACGTCCCGCACCGCGTCTCTCCCTCCTTTTCCTAAGGAGTATTTTCGCGAATCCCTCCATCGACGGCGTAAAGATGATCTCAGTCGCCTCCTAAAATTTACCCGCCTGACCAACCAACCGATCGAAAAACCGGGAAGACCTCACTTTGGCGGGGGATGAAGGAAAGTCGCCGGAATCATTTAAGGGTCGAGAAATTTCGGGAGTCATTTTCCGACGAAAGGTCGGGAGTCATTTTCCGACGACCAGGTAGAAAGCGTATGGTGCTCCATTCAAAATCCTAAAACAAAAACAATCTATGTGTGCGCATATTACAGACCACCAGATACCCATATAACCTCAATATTAGGACTAGAAAGTCAACTCAGTAAATTAACCACTCAAAAAAACGACTGTCATATTATAATCGGTGGGGATTTCAATCTTCCGTCCATAGACTGGGACACGTACAGTTTTATCACTGGGGGGAAAGACAAAGACCTTTGTGAGTCACTCCTGTATACATTCACATCTCACTCACTACATCAATTAGTCACTGCTCCAACTAGAGGGAAAAATACACTTGATCTTTTAGCGACAAATATTCCACACATGGTTGTAAACATAGGTACGGATAAGGGAATAAGCGACCACAAGATAGTTAAAGCTAATTTTTCCGTGAGCATGATCAAGAAACATAATCCACAAAGAAAAATCTACTTATATAATAAGGCTGACTACGAAGGTATGAAACTGGAGTTCCAAAAGTCATTTACTAATTTTCAAAAAATAAGTATCAACAGTACCTAATACTGAGGTTTTGTGGAATACTTTCCTCAACGTTACACGATCAGTAGTTAGCAAATACATACCAAGTAAATGGAAAAGAGCCATTGCAGAGCCTAGGTGGTATAACGCGGAGGTTAGAAAAACATTAAAGCACCAAAGAACATGTCATGCTAGGTTAAAAACGGCAAAAATTAACAAATCCTCCGAAGAACTATACACAGTCACCGAAAATTACAAAATATCTAAACTCTTAGCAAAAAAAGCGTGCCGAAGGGCGTTAGCTGATTTCAAAAGTAAATTACTGGGAGAACAATTGAACGATAATCCCAAGGCATTTTGGTCGTATGTTAGGGACACTCAAGGAAATAAATCAACAGTACACACGCTTAAGAATATCAAAGGGGAAAAGATAACCAACAGTCTACAAAAAGCCAATTCGTTAAACTCATTCTTCAAAAGCATTTTCAGTACTTATACACCACATCTTTTCGATCCGCAGCCAGTTCGTTCCCAAACATGTATGCCTGAAATTAATATAAATTTTCGCGGCATAGAACAGCAGCTAAAAAATATTAACCCCAACAAATCCCCCGGTCCAGATCAAATACCTGCTCGCGTATATAAAACAATGGCATCAGACATAGCGCCTTACTTAGAATTAATATTTACCAAATCTTTAGTAGATCATGTAGTGCCTAAGGACTGGAGAGTAGCAAATGTCACACCTATATTCAAAAGCGGCGACAGGGAAGACCCTAGTAACTATAGGCCTATTTCTCTCACATCCATTTCCTGTAAGGTATTTGAACACATAATCGTAAGCTCCATTATGAGTCATTTAGATAGGGAGGAATTGTTAATAAATAACCAACACGGATTTCGAAAGGGTAGATCTTGCGAAACCCAATTGGCCCTCTTCGTTCATGACATCTTGCTCTCGGGTGAAAATAATGTCCAAGTTGACGCGATATTCCTCGATTTTAGGAAAGCTTTTGATAAGGTACCTCATGTTAAGTTGCTCTCAAAACTAGAAGCATATGGAATAGATAAAAACATTATTAGTTGGATTAATCAATTCTTACATGGGCGGGAACAAAGGGTTGTCATAGACGGTATCATGTCAAACACAGTTAGCGTTACATCGGGTGTTACTCAGGGAAGTGTAATTGGTCCACTTTTATTTCTCTTGTACATTAATGATATTAGTAACGTCGTTAAAAGTAAGCTTAGACTCTTCGCAGACGACGCGGTTGTGTATAGGGATATTAACAATTCCGAAGATAGCGACTCGTTAACAATCGACCTACTTGCTATTCATGCTTGGTGCGAAAAGTGGCAGATGGAACTAAACATAAAAAAGTGCGTAGCAGTCAGCTTTTGGAAAAAGAAAAATTGGCCAGTTAGGGCTTACAGAATTAAAAATACAGAAATTATTCACGCCGAGTCTGTTAAGTACTTAGGAGTCACAATTAGTCACGACCTATCTTGGGGAAAACATATTAGGGAAATATGCGGTCAAGCATATAGGAAGCTAGGCTTTATCAAGAGAGTACTCGGAAAATGTGATGAGAAAGTGAAAGAACGTTGTTATTTTTCAATCGTTAGGCCTCATCTGGAATATGCTGTTAGTGTATGGGATCCATACGAAACGGGGTTGATATCAGAGTTAGATCGCGTCCAGCGAAGAGGAGCTAGGTTTGTGAAACGATGCTACGATAAGTTGGCTAGTGTGTCTGGACTGTTAGAAGAATTAGGATGGGAATCGCTATCACAGCGTAGATTAAATTATAGGCTTAACCTCCTAAATAAATTTCAGGAAAATCATTTTACTGACGACGTAAAAAACATACTATTAACCCCTTCGTACTACGGCAGATTAGATCGCGCCAATAAAATTAGAGAGCTAGATTGTAGAACCGATAGGTATAAAATGTCATTTTTTCCGCGTACCATTCGGGACCATAACAGCTGTGATCGTCGTCATGAATAGTTCGAGTATTGACAATAGGCAGGCAGTTAATCTTTCTCATTATATTCTCCTCTTTCTTATTTATGCATGATGTAAATAATGATGTTCTTATTTATGCATGATATTTTGAATCTGTAGTAGTAGTCTTTGTATCCCTTGCATGTTAGAACGATTGGAGATAGAATTTTTCTTGGGTATTAGATTTGTAATTGGCGCTTTGCATGTGTGGTACGCGGGTTTTAATGTAATGTCGGTGTTCTACCATATCATTCATGCATGCCTGGTGCGAAAGCACCCCCTGCCACACACCCTTTGGGTGGCTTGCAGGGTATGACGTAGATGTAGATGTAGATGAAATAGGAGGGTAGAGGAGGATACGGTAGGTCGAGCGAAAAATCATTTTTCCTAGAAATCAATGAATTTGGTCTCCTTTTAAAGAAAAATATCTCACTCTTCTAATGAGACCATAAATTCAACCCCTTACCTCATTACTTTCGGAGATATTTGCCAAAAAATACCATCCCTTTCATGTGGGAAATGGTACGTGTATGCACTCCAGAGAGACGTTATTTTTTTAAAATGAGATATTTCTAACACTTAGATGTCGTAAAAAACGAACAGTGTGTAGTTTGTATGTTTTCTCGACTATTTTGGAAATTTAATCATATCGTCACCGCAGTCGGTTCTTGGGTATCACAAAAAACTTCCGTTTTGAAGGAGTTTCAAACGCACCGCACGAAAAAAATGAATCAAGTTAAACACTTATTTAGATATTTTCATTTGATTACTCACAATTTTTGTCATATAAAACTTTTAATTAAAAACGCCATCAATAATGGAATGTTTACTTCGTGTGTCTCACAACTGGTGAAATTAAAAAGTTATAATAGGAATATGGTATGTATTAGGACAAGGGAACTATCTCGCTCGGAGTACCTTAAAGAAGATGAGACGAAGGAGGTGGAGACGGACGGAGATGGATAGGAAAAGGAACGATGGGAGCAAGGAAACAGAAGCATGGACGAAGGGAAGCACAAAAGAAGTAAATCATATCGTCCGAAGAAGTAGAGCAGCCGCGGAAAACCACAAAGTAGTGCTTATGGATGCATCTAAACGCAACTTTACACGGCAGGCAACCAAATATAATGACTGCATACACATTTATCATACTTTTAAAGATTGTACTCACTGTACTTACTTTACCTAGTAAAACGACAAAAGTAACTTTTCAATCTATTATATTCCGATGGTAGCTACGAAGTAGAGCGTAGAATCGGAGGCGGATAGAGATCGACATTTCGCTGACAAGAGAGCTGAAAAAGATCTTTCGACTTTATTTTCGGAATCGGGCTTTTGTAGTTATAAAAAATCATGGATAATTTCAACAAATAGAGCTTTTTCAATACTTTCTGGGGGCTTTTTCGGACATGAATAACACATAGTGCCTTCTTTTCAAAAAAATTGATTTTTCCGGTACTTCACTTTCAATCTTAATCCTTAAATAGCCACGAGGCCTCATTACGAATTCATATCTGCAGTCTTTATGGCTTTTTTAAGGTAAGTATTGAAACAGCAGCTTATGTATGAATATATACCTACCTTATATATTTGCGACCAAGGTGCTAGTGGCACCGAAATATCAAGAAACTTTGTAAGTGTGTTCATCATTTTTTTGTTTTCTGTGTTTGTCGTCTGCCTTCCTCTGGCAAACTTTTATATATATATATATATATATATATATATATATATATATATATATATATATATATACGGTTTTTGTGTGTCTATCTCCGCCATCCTATCCACATCGTGTGTTCATCGCCGCATGGCTGACTCCAGTCCATCAACGTATTTATATATATATATATATAACTGCACTTAGGATCACTTAAGTGACGAATATATAAAAGCTTGCCAGAGGAAGGCAGACGACAAACACAGAAAACAAAAAAATTATGAACACACAAAGTTTCTTGATATTTCGGTGCCACTAGCACCTTGGTCGCAAGGGCGAAGAAGTATATATATATATATATATATATATATATATATATATATACAGAAAGGTAGAAAGAAAGTGGATAGGAACACATAGTGGATAGGATGGCAGCTTCCCGCGCGCCATCTACTGGCCGCTCTCATGGGTCATGCCTTGGGGAGTGTTTGTTCATATAAACCCCCGCCGATTCCAGTGGTTTCTTTGTAGACTGGGTAGCTCGGTGGTCTGAGCAGTGGACGCGACATCCAAAGGTCCGTGGTTCGATTCCTGGTCCAGTCGAATTTTTTCTGCTTGGAATCGGCCATCTTTACATCTTCACACCACCACTGTGTTCGTTCATTTTATGTGTTCCTATCCACTTTCTTTCTACCTTTCTGTATAAATATTTATGTGAGTATTTGCCGCTGTGCGGTCTGAGTGAATGAGTGAACGATACGTGTTTATATATATATATATATATATATATATATATATAAACATATATATATATATATATATATATATATATATATATATATATATATACATTATATATATATATATATATATATATATATACATTATATATATATATATATATATATATATATATATATATATATATATATATATATATATATAAATATATATATATATAAATATATATATAAAGGTTTGCCAGAGAGAGGCAGACGCTAAACACAGAAAAACAGAAATAAAATTAAAATTCTAAAAAAAAAAAATTAAAAAAAAAAGAAAATTCTCTATTCATATATGTGTGTGTGTGTGTATATATATATATATATATAGATATACACACACATATATGTGTATATATATATATATATATACACATATATGTGTGTATATATATATATACATATATGTGTGTATATATATATATACATATATATATATATATATACAACCACACACATATATGAATAGAGAATTTTCTTTTTTTTTTAATTTTTTTTAAATAATTTATATATATATATATATATATATATATATATATATATATATATATATATATATATATATATATAACACCGACTCCCAAAGTCAATCATATACAATTACTCTCGGATGTCATCAGTTTCTGCAGAAACCTCAAATGGCGGCACTTTTGGAAACAAAACGACGGCCACACTTCAAATTTAAACCCCGCCATCAACAAATTTCGTCCTAAATCCAACTATGAACCTAAACCTTTGGCCAATAATCACCCAATCGAGGTATTCTGCAACCAACTTTTAAATCGTGTGTCAGATCCTCAATTTCTCAATTCCCTCACTCCTGCCCCAAACCTTAACAGAGAGGAATTGTCATCTCTCAGCCGCCTCCGCCGCAATCCCAACATTACCATCAGTAAAGCGGATAAGGGATCAACCGTTGTGGTTCAAGATAGGGAGGATTATGTCGCCGAAGCAATGCGACAACTCGGTGATGTTTCTTCCTATCTCCCACTCACAGAGGACCCAACTGCGGCGTATCAAGCGGAAATACATGACTTCTTAATTTCAACAGGCCCAGATGAAGGACTGTCCAAGTCCGACATCAATATTCTCTCGCCCACTCACTTCAAAACCCCGTATTTCTATCTCCTTCCCAAAATACACAAAGAAGGCGCCCCCGGACGCCCTATCATCTCCAACTGCAATTCCCCAACGGAGCGCATATCGGCCTTCGTGGACTATCACCTGCAGCCTATAGTTGCTAAACTCCCTTCCTTCCTTCGTGATTCCTATCACTTCCTAGACATCCTGAAAGCAGTAAATATTCCCTCCAACAAAAGCGTCATCATGGCTACGGTGGATGTTACTTCATTGTACACCTCGATTCCTCACCATGAAGGTCTAGAGTCCATATCCCATTTCCTTTCGAGAAGAAATCACCCTAGAATTCCCTCCACCAACTTCCTTATCAAGCTAGTTGAATTCATTCTGAAACGCAACGCCTTCACTTTCAATGGGCGTTTCTTTCTTCAAGCCAAGGGAACGGCTATGGGCACAAGAATGGCCCCTTCATATGCCAATCTCTTCATGGGAAAGCTCGAAAGTGATTTCCTCGCCACCCAGGAATTACAACCGGAGCTCTGGGTTAGATTCATTGATGATATTTTCATCATATGGACCCACGGCGAGGATACCCTAGCGAACTTCCTCAAATCTCTAAATCAGTTCTCATCCATTCGCTTCACATCGGCCACTTCTCCTTCTCAAATCACCTTTCTCGACGTAGACATTTCCATCACAAATAATAACACCTTTGAGACTTCGGTCCATATCAAGCCCTCCAACAAACAACTGTATTTGCATTACAACAGCTGCCATCCCAAACACACTAAGCACTCAATTCCTTATTCGCTGTCGATCCGTGGCCACCGGATTTGCAACTCCAAAGAAAAACTTCACGAATACCTTGATAAGCTTCACAATTCTTTATCCAATAGAAATTATCCCGAGCCACTTCTAAAAAAACGTATTTTACCCTCCTCTGCTAATTTCACCCCACGTAAAAAAGACACCCCCCTGGACGCCCTAAATCTTCACATCACATATTTTCCTGGCGTCCAAAAACTCAAGACCATCCTCAAAGACTTATTCCCAATTTTAGATACTAACAGATCGACAGCCAATCTCCTACCCAAATGCCCCACAGTATGTTTCAGACGTCCACCTAACTTAGCCAATCTTCTTCGCTCCAATTCTTCGCGAGAGGGTACATCGAATGACACTCCCCGTCCCACCACACAGAGATGCAACAAACCACGGTGCAAAACGTGCAACATGTTTCGCCCCCTATCCTCATTTCAGAGTCCTAACACAGAGACGCCGTTCGACATCAAAGCCTCCGGCTCTTGCGACTCCCACAACTTAGTTTATGTGTTACAATGTAAACTATGTCCCGGTTTTTATGTGGGCGAATGTATTACACCCCTTAATATTAGAATGAATAACCATCGGTGCACCTGTAAAGACCCATCTTCCACTTTCCCCGTCCCTACTCATGTGCGGAAGCATGGCTTGTCCTTTGACAAGTGCTTTGAGGTGGCAATATTGATCTCCCTTCCCCCGGACGCCCCGTTAATTGAAGTGCGCCAGAAGGAGCTGGCCATAATCTGGTTGCTAAAATCGTACGCCGCGCCCGGATTAAATAAAATACATTAATCGCACGCTCCCCGTTGTTTTCCATTTACCCCTTTCCCTTCCTTCTTCCCCCCCCCCACCCTCACTGCGACCCCTTCCGCTCTCTCCGGCCAAGACACGAGCTGGTAAAAATTTCCCCTTTTCAAGAACCGTTCGTCAACCGCTGGGAAAAACCCCTTCCCCTTCCCCCATCCCCACTCCCCTAACCTACCGCCCCTCCTACCCCTATCCTCACCAGCGCACACGACATTTGTTCCGTGATACGCCTTGAAGACGGACTAGTTCCGAAAGCTAGCTATGTAAGTGTGATCGTCTCTTTTTTTGTGTGTCTATCTCCTCTATCCTATCCACATCGTGTGCTCATCGCCGCATGGCTGACTCCAATCCATCAACGTATTTATATATATATATATATATGGGTCATTCCACCACAATTCGACCAGAAAATTAGCAAAATTGACCCTTGGGGTAACCGATTTCGACCAAATTTGGCAAATCGTCTTCATTTCATTACAAAATGAAAAACCCAAAGCCATTTTGTAATCCATTCAACGGTTTACGAGATATTGCAATGCTATAAAACAAGAATTTTACAAAAGCGACGTCGCATTTGACGGCATATCTCCGGCAATAAGGAAGATAAAAATGCATGCAATGACTTATTTTAAAGGTATGAAATTGAGAAAGATAATTAATGGATTATTACATAAAATTTTAACAATTAAATAAAGTTTATAACAAATTCAAATGTTCACATCGATTTTTGACGATGTAGATATGCCTTCGATTTTCCTCATTTTTTTATTTGTTGTAGATACAACCCTCCTCTACGAGTTAAAAAAATTTGGTAGGGGTAATATTTCATTTAAGAAAGAAAAAAATTTTTGAGTGAAGGCGTAACGCTGGTCTCCCGCTGCGGCGGCGCGTCCGGCTCTCGCGCCGAACGTTCAGTAGTCGGTTCTCCAGATCTCATCAGTGCGCTTCCTTTTCCATCTTCTTTTCACCAATTTTAACAGTATACCGACTCTTTGATTGCCTTTACCCATGTCATTTGCTATTTGCTTCCCACTGAAGTGACCGTCGCTTTAGAATCTAGGATTAGCGTGCAACATGCTTAACAGCGGGGGCGACCATGGGCCCAACAGCGGCCGTGCTCGGAGAACAATAGACAAACCTCGCCCCGTCTTAGACCTCCAATGCTACTTTCCTCTCTTCCCCTATCTCATTCACCTCGCATACCCTTTATTTTGTTCCTCCTAGTCCGTCACTCGGGCACTTTCTTCGAAATGTTGCATAGAAATGCCATTCACCATAACCGTCGAAATCTTCTTAGTGATGCAACTGATTCATCATGTTGTAGCGGTTCTTCTATTGAGCCACAGCACCGTCGGAATAGTAAATTATTCTACTTAGGTAATGTACTCTTCTTCGAAGAAAAGTTATCAGTTTCGCTTGAAAGGTATAGAATGCACTCACGTTATGTTCCATACAGTCTGAAATATTAACCAAACTGAAAGGTGCGACTTTATCGCAGGTATTTCTGCTGTAACACGCAAATGGATGTACTGTAGTCTGATCGTTACACAAATGGACCCCTTGTACAGCACCTTGGTGAAGAAAAGAAAAATTCTCAGACAAATCGGCCACAACGACAACTTTACGCAATTTCAGATTGTCACTGACATTTTAAATAAAATATAGTTTGCATGCAAGCGATGTAGTCATGCCTTCTTACTTTGGTGGTATTCTCAGCGAAAGCCTCACAAAAAATATTTACGTCCTTGACCTGTGTGGTTATCGCAAAATGATTTTCCTGAGTCCATTGCTTGAAACAAACCTTATCCATACTTTTTTCCCTGATGTACTCTGAAATTATTTCTGTCATTCAGTCTCTACTCCCACATTTTCTGACGACATCATCACCGTTTTCGCCCTCTTCTCGTGGCAGTGTTTCTGGGTACTCACTCATGACGCACATTTCTAACGGATGGCGACAGAGTGAGAATTCCAGGCAATCCCGATAAGTTTAGAAACTTTTTTCTCCGTTATCCGACTTTATTTGCCCCAATCCAGCCCCGAGGGATTGTAACTTGTAATTCTGGTGGATCATGCAGACACATATGGTGTGAGTGCCAGGCTCACCAGCCAACACGCACTCAGGAGGCTTCAAATCTGCAAATTTGGAGAAACCAATCTTTAAATTAGGATTTCTCTCTTAAAAGGCTTCATTAGCTTCCCTCAAATTGCGAAGAATTAACCTTTTCTGCTTTACTACGCGCACATTTTCCTCCTTTACACTCTTTTTTGCCCGCCATTTCTCTACTAATATCTGGTTCATGGCAGAACTCAATCACTATCAGTTTAGTGTCATTTGAGAGGTATTTGTTTCGTCTCGCGTTCGCAGAGCACAGAATTCCTTACTCAGATACGTATTGTTTCATCTTTTTGACCAAATACGTCGACGTTTGAAACTCCTGCTTTATCTTTGAAACACTCCAAGATTTAGGTAGGACAGATAGGATAAAAAATCTTTCACTTATTTTCGTAGCGTTTAGGAACTTATCCTTCAGCTTCATAATCATTTCCTTGCCATCTTGGTTGAAGAGATCCTCTTGTTCAGGAATATCTTCTTGAATATTCACCTCCCCACCAGTAACCTTTTGAAGAGATAATCTCAAAGCAGCGGTTGCCACTTTTAATTTCTTCGCCAGATATTTGCTTGTCCTCTGCAATTTTTTTTTGTTGTTACAGGTGTTTGATCCAGGGATTTTAACGTCTTGTTCAGTTTTCCCAAGCGAATTTCTTTTCCTGGAATGTACTGACATCCATTGATTTCATCAGTCCCGCTATCTTTCATAGAACTAACTGATAGCTCTGACTAAGAACCTTGAGATTTAATAGCGAATGTAGCACTGGTTGAAGGTCCTTCTGCACCATAAACCCTACTCTGATAATCGTCATTTGTGGTGACCTCTGACTGACTTTCTGGCACATGTTGAGAGCAACCTGGATTGTTCTATTCGGCAAAATTTTCTGGCTTGTTGAATTTTTTTACACCCACTTTACATTGAACACAGAGCTTCTACCCTCTATTACAACAGGCACTGTGTCAATGTAGAAATTGTGGAACTCGCTTGTTATTGTCTATAAATTAATCGAGCGAATGTTTTTATGCAAATGCAAGGGATTGCAGCACCGCTCTTGACGAACCTCGTAGAAGAGTAAATAATCCTTACAATGACAGTTGCACACACTGAGTACAGCATCCACACCACTTTTCAATTCGATCAACTCAATTTCACGAGTAGAATAGCTGCAAAAACTCCTCAATACTGTTACACTCGAACATTTCTGGTTTAAAGCATCACCAACTGAACATATCATAATCAACCACTGCAGACCAAAAAATGTTTACTCGCACTGAAACACGCGCTCTCTAAAAATGAGACCAAGGAGAGTTTTGAAACGTCACTGACGGAGGATAGACGGCAACTGACGAATGGAGAACTTGCAGATTTTTTGAAAAAAATAGAGGTAATAGAGGATGATGAATCTTGCCCAACGCAAAAAACCCGAGGTTTAAGTAGCGCTTAGTTTCCGAGATATAAATTCTCAAAGTTGTCAAAATTCCAACGGCGCGAAAAACGGGCGAAAAGGGGGGCGTGGTCAGATCGGGCAGGCCTGACGTCACACCTGTCGTTCTGAGGCCGCAGCGGTGGCAAGCCCGGCGTTGTCTCGGGGACTCCGGGCGGCGTCACCGGGGACTTAGGGTAGGAGCGCTACGCCAAGAACGGTGGAGTATTCAATGGATGCAAGCACGGAAACATCTACGCTGCTACCAACGATGGAAATCCCGCTTACAAAGTAACGGAACCGAAGCGAAGTTTAACCATATACATTAATCCAAAGTCGCATGTCATCGGCATTGTCAGAACTTCTTACACTGTAGAGACTGGTTTAGGCTGCTAACGACACAACTTTTTTTCTGAAACTGGAGAGAAACGTGGGAAAAGTGTAAGATTTTTTTCCCATACGCCTGGGTTCGCGATAAAATTGCAACTATAAGATTTCTTTCCACTATTTTACCTGCCATTGCATTTATTTTTGTAACATTTTGAGTAATCGAAACGGCGACCTAGGGGGGGAGAGAAAGTTAATACATTCCAGTTCATTACAAATGTAGGGCATGATAACACAGTATTTTCTTTACCTTGTTATGCGTATTGCAACTCTAGGGATTTCATCTTACGTTCACGGCGTAATGCGGCATGATTTCAAATGATATCACATAGGCATGTTAAGTAAAAAATGATTCCACAATAAGCGCATTTAATGAAGTTATCACCAGATGCTTTGCATCGGCACGAACGCTGTTCGTGTGGGTAACATAATTTGCGACCATTTTTGTATGTTGTCGAGCATTAAGGTCTTCCGGGTTTTCAACCGCGTTGGTTGATTGTGCAAGGAAAACACTTCATGATCCTTCGATCCACGTTTTGCTTACATTAAATACGTCACTTTAAATGAACCTCTTCACAAACCTCTGCTTTTAAATACCCTGTTATTAACTCTCTCGTCAGAAAATTCTTCACGGTGAGCGAAAATTTGATTAACATATATCAGCATTCGACTATAAATGCTAGGAAATTCACAGTGAATACGTCGCTATACGATAAAAATTACATCTTTGTCTCTTGTTAACACTTCAAATAGACTCATGACCGATCGGAGCTCTCTCTCTCTTCCCCCTAAAATGTATCCTCGGATTACAAAATGTGCGGCCAACGACACACCTTCCACTTCTTAAGTGTAAATCCAGGCGAACTATAGAATCCCAAAATTTGCTACTAGTTGTACTCTCTTTGAAGGGTTAGTTGAAGATCCAAGTAATAGTTAGAAAGTTAAGAATGATGCAGTGACGGTTTTACCTGTTCGGGGTTGGGAATTCTACTTTATTTCTGAAACATATTAAACCGAAAAATAAATTACGTAGTATGGCCACGATCCTGTATACTGGAGTCCTGTGCACCCAATGCCTTAACCCACACCACTACGGCAAATAATTATTTTACGAGCGTAATACTGTCGTTAATTACGCATGAGCAGATGCGTAATCTTATCCATTAATTCCATTAAAATAGCATCGTATTTACACCCAAAATTGCGCCAATGCATGAACTCGTGGACATAAAAAAGCTCCTGTTATGATACGGATAATTTGTCCATGCATCTATCTATCAACGTATATACTTGCAAGGACATGCATCGTGTGAACATGTCTTAATGAGACGAATTGAAAATATGCCAAATTCTCGAGTAACCTGCAATTTTCTCGCGAACCCGGGCCTATGGGAGAAAAAGCAGTGACCCTTTTTCTACATCTATCCCCAGTTGCAAAAAAATTAAATCTTTGGCGTCAACTCAACTCACCGTAGGTCTCGCGATGTCTCCTCTTGAGACTCTTCGCTAATATAAGGCTAGACTCACAACTTTTTGCCGTTACTTTATGTTCCGGCAATATTTCGCACTTCACTGTGCATAAATTTTTCAATATTTGCTATCGAACACGTCCTATTGTACTATCGATGTCATACTTCCTCATGGAACTGAAATAAAATTTTAAAATCGAACTTTTCGAATAGATCACATTTCTAATAATTCCGAAATACTGCAATAGAAATTTCAAACATATAATATATTAATTTAACGGGAAAATCACAGTAAATAATTAACGAAGTGATTTAACGGTTTGTATTTCCGACTATGTTTACATGTCGCATCTCATTATAAGTACTCCATCATCACTAGAGCGTCGACTTCATAGGCAGATTATCTGAGTTGGCACAAACTTCCACGCAGATGAAACACTAATAAATCGTTAAAGTATTGCACACCAAAATACATATATACTTTCCGAAACTCAGACGCAATATTTCAACGAAATATCACGAGGCTAAAGATAAATGAACGGTGAGTGAACGGTGATACTCGCCGAACTATTCGCCGGTATCTCGTATGTCTCGTACGGTGGACGGCAGGTGTGACGTCACGCGTATCACTTCCAAAATGGCGCGCAAAAAGCAGCGTTTGAAACGACATCATCCTTTCCATTGACTGTAGTTCAATAAATATGGGTCGCTCAGATGAAAGGAAAGAATGTGTAGGAAACATTTTTGGTTATCTATATGATGCATGAGTTAAAACAGCTGTAAAAAAACCTTGCAAGTTCTCCATTGCTTGCAAATGCGATAGTTAGCGAGGGAAAAAAATGTCATGGGTAGCTCTTCGCATTTACCGTTGTTTTTTTATCAGGGGTTAATATGTGAATGGGTGAGGGTGGGCGACGGCTACTGGGCGCAATGGTTGTAAAGATGTTTCTCAGAACAAAATAAAGGGTATGAGAGGAGAATGAGATAGGGGAAGAGAGGAAAGTAGCATTGGAGGTCTAAGACGGGGCGAGGTTTGTCTATTGTTCTCCGAGCACGGCCGCTGGTGGGCCCAAGGTCGCCCCCGCTGTTAAGCATGTTGTCGCTAACCCTAGATTCTAAAGCGACGGTCACTTCAGTGGGAAGCAAATAGCGAATGACATGGGTAAAGGCAATCAAAGAGTCGGTATACTGTTAAAATTGGTGAAAAGAAGATGGAAAAGGAAGCGCGCTGATGAGATCTGGAGAACCAACTACTGAACGTTCGGCGCGAGAGCCGGACGCCGCAGCGGCGGGAGACCAGCGTTACGCCTTCACTCAAAAATTTTTTTCTTTCTTAAATGAAATATTACCCCTACCAAATTTTCTTTTGTAAAATTCTTGTTTTACAACATTGCAATATCTCGTAAACCGTTGAATGGATTACAAAATGGCTTTGGGTTTTTCATTTTGTAATGAAATGAAGACGATTTGCCAAATTTGGTCGAAATCGGTCACCCCAAGGGCAATCAGCTGGTCGAATTTGGATGGAATGACCCATATATATATATATATATATATATATATATATATATATATATATATATATATATATATATATATATATATATATACACACACACACACACATATATGAATAGAGAAATGACCACCATGAAATACCGAGGACACAAAAGGACATCGAGGAGAGGGATAGCGTACGAATGAAACGGTAAGCCTGATATCGGAGTGAAGAGGAAGGCCAAGTGATTTTTCGGATTGTTGACAGCTGAAGGTAACAGCCCCGAAAGTTCGAAAGATGTTTGCCGAAGAAATCCCCTTTCGGTGACATCCTCTACCGCGTCATCCATCCACACCAAATAGCCCGAGCAATGGCCGGGACTGGGGCACTTGTGCCGGAATGGCGTAGCACTTAATCAGGAAGCGTCCACACACGTCGTCCAGCAAGCGAACAAGCGACCGAATTCTCAACCCTGCTCGCATAATCTCTCGTGGAAATCGCCGTCTCGAAGGCTTAATGGCCATCCGACAATTTGTCGAACCGAGTCTTTAAAGCGCCGAGCAGAGATATGGTCGCCTCCGCCTCCAGGTAGGAACACTGGGGGGGGGGGGGGGGAGGAAACCAAGAGGGTGTAAGAAAAGAGTCCGTGAAAAAAATGGTCCGCAGGTGGAGGGAGAGCGTCCACGTCACATTTGGACGGAGTGACGTGAGTGACGGGCGACCCTCCCCTCCCCGCCGCCTCCCTCGTTCACCCTCTCGAGTGATCAGTGAGCGAGGAATCCTTTGGAACGGCATAGAGAAACATGGAAGAACAGGGGGTGGTGTGGGTGGGGGGGGGGGCGAAATGGTGGCGGGGAAAAGGGGAGGAGGAGGCCCCGGTGGAGGGAGGAGGGGGAGGGGGAGGAAGTGGAGTCGAGCGAACGCGGTGTGTATGCATGTACGAACAGGAGAGCGAAGGGAGTGGGGGTGGAATAGGGCGGGAGGGTGGGGGGTATGATTGGTCGGTCGGGAGGAAGGAAGGAAGGAATGGGGGGGACTGTGGGTGGAGTAAACATAAAATCTTCAGATACAGTAAAATATATTGGAATTACCTTCACATCTGATATATCGTGGGGAACACACATACGAAACATGTGCGGCACAGCATTAAAGAAACTAGGTTTTTTTAAACGTATGATAGGAAGGTCCTCGGATGAAAAAGTAAAAGAGATATTCTACTTCGTTCTGGTTAGGCCACACCTCGAATACGCCGCGAGGATCTGGGACCCTGGGAATAAGGATTCAACCAAATTGATTAATAAAATACAAAGAAAAGCAGCACGCTTCGTTAAAAACTGCTGCGAGCGAACATTTAGTGTTACACAACTGTTAAGAGGGATTAAGGTGGGAGCCCCTAGAGATTCGGATGCTACACGCTAGGCTTGGTTTGCTTGATAAATTCAGAACTGATATTTTTTCAGAGCGACACAGAGAATATAATCATGACGCCTCACTACATCTCTAGGTCTGACAGATGAGATAAAATGAGATAGAGATACACTGCCGAGCAGATAGGTACAAGAACTCGTTCTTTCAATGCACAATAAGCGACCACAATTAAAATTGAGCTCCACTAAATACACTCCTACAATACATGTCACCATTTCATCTCCAAAAAACATACACCTTTACACGGCTGGTGACCTAACACCCCCTGCCACACGCCCAAGCGGCGGCTCTCGGGGTATTATGTAAATGTAGATGTGTAGATGTAGACCTTGAAGGATGCATTGCACAGGGTCTCCCTCCTTGCCCCGGGCTCTTTCAAGCTTCTTCCGTCACCGTTGCAACGTCAATTCCGAATACTCTCCGATTCTCATGGACTGGACCCTTGACTGCCCCCACCTTGTTTCCTTAACGAAGTTCACTGCGCCTACGGTTTTATCAATTTTCAATGATCCAATGATGGGTACACGACCATTATTGAATAAATTCATTTCCTGCACACAAAGGCAGTACAGGCAGTTGAATGCAGCGGTATTAAAAATTTTATCCGCGCCTCGCTTTATCGCGGCGGCCATTTTCCCAATATGGCGCAAGTAAATTTTACACATAGTAATGGAAAACATTGCCTTTAACTTTGACTTTTTTCTTTTTACATTTCTTCATAGTTAAATAAGAACTTTAAATCAACATCTTTTTTCATAAAGAAACCAGTTTTCGACTCGGGAAAGCCATAAGGAAAGACTTAAATTTGGGTGTTTTTGTACTAAAAGTTAAAAAGTAGAAGAATATTCTCAAGTTATTGCTCAATGAGTGGACTAGCCCTCTCTTTACAAGAAGCTAACAAACATATCTTCGCGCTGAAAATTAATCATATTTAGACTTCCGTTTCTTCGTTGGGGAAACTATTAAAAATGTGTGGCTAAGAGAACATGAAGTTAGTATTACAGAGGGTAAAAAGTCAAGAGTTAGAGGTATTCAACTCATAGGAGAGAGATGGCAGTTGCAAACTAGCGTGGCGCCACAAATCCACCGTATTTGGACAGGATGTTCTCCGTTGGGTGAGCAATTAAACATCCGAGGCTTAATGACTAGAAAGATATGTAGAGGTGCAGCATATACTCAACTCATTAAGTTTGACTCTTTGCTCATACCAGATTTACAGCAGCTGTAAATTGGAGTAAATTTGACGTTAAGTTATACGATTGGCACACCAAGGTTTTGTGTTACCAACCATGGTAACCCAAAGGAACAATGAGGACGGTAGAAACAACATATAATTTTTACCATCACCCCGTGTTGGGGTATGATTAGACCACCTTCTCTCTGTTACTTTTTTTGTACGTTAATCCCCTTTTTCGATCGTTATATGTATAAGGTATGAGCAGTGCCTAAAAAAGAACCGGTCTTCAACCGATGAGTAATTTTAAGCACTAAATGTCACGGCTCTTCCGCGGACTGCAACCTTGACGTGGTGGAAAGGCTTGCGCATTCCTATGTCCCCAAGAGTTGGACTGGCGGGAAAATGTTTATATTGCTCCCGGTGGGGCCACCCAGCAGGTTGAAGGGTAGGAGACGGATAGAAGGTAGTCCAGAGATAGTGCCAAGTGGAAAACACTGTCGGAAGCGAGGGTGGCAGTCCCTCCAAATTATCAACTACCCATAAAAATGAAAGTCATTGACAGAGAAATGAATCCTTCGAACTACGGGATGCCGCCCACTGGGGCGGGTGTCGGGCCCGGCACAGAAAACGACTTGAACACAACTACATGTGTAGAGCGCAACGTAAATAAAAGATACAGATAGTGTTTTACATGTCAATTTTCTTTTGCTTGACAGTGTTCCCACTACAGATAAAGAAATTTCCAAAGAAATTGCCAAAGATAAAATACTATCTGTTGTTTTGAATTGTATTAAAAATAATCAGTGGCCTGATAATGCACCAGACGCTCTTAAAGAGTATTCAAAGCATCGTAATGAGTACTCTATTGATCATAATTGTATTATCAGAAGGGGGAGAGTCGTGATCCCAAGTAATTTAAGGCCTCATATTTTAAAAGAAATCCACTCAGGTAATTTGGGGATCACAAAAATGAAGTCTATAGCGCGAAGCTTTGTATGGTGGCCTGGATTAGATAAAACAGAAAAAATAACTGCTGCTTGCGATGGATGTTCCAGAGTGAGTAGGGCACCAACCGAAGCCCCTTACCATCCTAATTGGGAATGGCCTAGAGAGCCATGGGAAAGACTTCACATTGATTTTGCTGAGTTTGCCAAGACCATGTATTTGATAGCAGTGGATGCCCACAGTAAGTAGCCAGATATAATTAAAATGTCTTTACTTATAACTTCGGCTCTAGTGGATGCATAAATTCCTTTGTTCGCCCAATTTTGTCTGCCTAAAGTGATTGTGTCAGACAATGAACCCCAATTAGTTAGTAAGGATTTTGAATCCTTTTATTTTAAAAATGGAATAAGGCATTTGACTAACATGCAAACTCTAATGGTCAAGCTGAGAGAGATGTCCAAAGTTTTAACCATGCACTGAAAGCCAGTAAGTTTGATGAAACATCCAACCGAGATAATTTATATACCTGGTTACTTGCCCATTAGAATGCAGAACATGCATTTACAGGCCAAAGCCCAGCCATGCTAATGCATTTGGGAGAGGTTCAACAGCTCGATTAAGTCTTATTTAAATCTTTTGCCGTTCAACCGAAGATGAGACCCAAATTAATGCCTAACAACATTCTCTCATTCAATGTAGGAGATTTTGTACGCATGAGAAATGGCAATAATTCTGATTCATGGGATAAAGGTAATGTAATAAAAAAGAAGGGAATGTTATGTATATTGTTCAAGATTTAAATGTTACTATTCATGATAAACATGTAGATGAACTCCTGTCATCTGGCTCTAGCAATGATGGCGCCATCCCTGTATCTGGTGCAATGACTGCTACTGATAATGTGATTGATGTGTTTCGATTCTGAAAGTGATATTGTTTCCGAGGATGAATCTTCTGTTACAAATGAGCCTGTTGTGGCTGGCCAAGGTGATGAACATATAGTGACATCAAGTGTTCAGCCAGTAGTTCGGGATGTTTCTGTACTCCGATGCAGTTCCAGAATTGTTAAGAAGCCTGAGAGATTTAATTATGAATTGTCGTTGTCTTAGATGGGGGAGTTGTTTTATCGTTTATTTACGTTGCTATCTACATATGTTGTTGTGTTCAAATTGTTTTCTGTATTGTTGATCTGAGAGACTCAATATAGAACGTAATTTATACTAACCTCTGAGTGACTTATTATTTACTATTTCTTATTTTATACGGAAAAGTCTTAATAGATAACATACCTTCGGAGTAGCTAATACATTTAGGAAATGAAGGTACGCAAGTTTTTTTTCGAATTTATTATTAAGACTTACGAGGAAGGAGCAAGGACAGAGGACTTCGTGAAAATACTCATGATTTCCACCCCGAAGAAAAAGAAAGCGAGGAATATATAATTAGCAATTTGATTTCACACGAAGCCAAAGTTTTACTTAGAATAATCAACGAAAGGTTGGAGAGTAAGGTCTATTATTACCTGGGCGATGACCAGTGTGGGATCGGGAGAGGAAGTTTAACTCGGGAGGCAATTACGTTGATGAGGACACTTACAGAAAGATACACGAGTAGAGTATAACCACGAATTTTTTCATCAACTTTGTGGATTTTGAACAGGCTTTTGACGGAGCTAATTGGGAAAAACGAACGGAGCATCTCGGGGAAATGGGAATAGATTAGCGAGAAAGGAGACTAATCTGAAACTAACACATGGCATGGCAGAGGGCATAGAGAAGAACTTGACACAGGAGCCAAAGTACGGAGGGCAGCTGATAGGGTCGGTTAGGTTCAATTCAGTGCGGGATATTCGGAATGAAGATAAACCATAAGAAAACAAAAGTAATGAGATTCTGTAGGGTACATCTACATCTATGAAATACCGTGCAATCCACCACTAGTGTGTGTGGCACGGGGTGATTCCACACCAGGCATTCAGCACTCATCCCAGTCCAATCAGAACCGCGCGCGTTCCCCCGAATGCCAGGTGCAGGCCAAATGCAGTCAGGACAACGGTACGCACTCAGACCACAAAACTAGGAGAGTGATACGAAGAAGAACATGCTACCATGCAGCATACTACTCAAGATATAACTACTGGTTAGAATTATTAATGCGACAAATAAATAGCACTACAAGATACTACGACATGCAGGAGTATATCATGCCGGAGATTACATGCGAAGTTAGTATTTAAAATTCATGTTAAGATATTTAGCACTACTGAAAAGACCTATTTAACCTAGTCAGTATCCTAGCATTGATCTATCACAACTATTATGGTCCCTTATTGAACGTGGAAAAAATAACATCTTAAATCTATCGGTTCTGCAGTCTATTTCCTTAATCTTATTCCTGTGATCGTTCCTACCATAATAGTTTGGCTCTGGCAAAATATTTTCAACTTCGGGCAAAAAATAGTCTACATCAAACTTTCGTAAAAGATTTAACCTATATTTTTCCAATCGACTGGATAGAGGTTCCCATCCCAATTCCCTCTGCAATTCTGTAACACTACTATGTTTATCATAACAATGTTTAACGAATCTAGCTGCCCTCCGCTGTATGCGATCCATGTCTGAAACGAGTCCTACTTCATAAGGGTCCCATATGCTAGCGGCGCACTCCAAGTGGGGTCTCACGAGAGAAAAATAAACATCGCTCCTTTACTTTCTCGTCATATTTTCCTAGTATTCTTTTAATAAATCCTAATTTACGACTTGCCTTTCCACAAATTTCTCGTATATATTTCCCCCGCGACAAGTCCTGAGTAAGGGTCACTCCTAAGTACTTAACTGACTCTACATTTATTAGTTCGGCTTGATTAATTGTGTACGTCTCGTTGGTCAAGCTACTCTTCCTCCAAAAATTCATAACAACGCACTTATTAAAATTAATATTCTAACTGCCAAGTGTCGCACCATCCGCTTATGGCTTCTAGGTCTTTCCTCAATGCAATTCTATCAGACTCCATGTTAATATCCCTATACAATACTGCGTCGTCCGCGATAAGACGAATTTTACTCGACGGTTGTGATATCATTAATATACAAAAGGAATAATAAGGGACCAATGACTCTTCCCTGGGGTACACCGGATGTGACTTTAATTGTATATGAACTAACGCCATCTAGAACTACCTTCTGTTCGCGGTTACTTAAGAGATCTTCAATCCAGCATATTATATTGTGATGTATTCCATAGGCTCTTTGCTTAACAATTAATTTTGAATGCGGAACTTTATCGAAAGCTTCTTTGAAATCTAAAAATATCGCGTCTAACTGGGTGAACCTTTCTCCTGAGGAAAGAATGCCGTGCAGAAAAAGAGCTAGCTGGGTCTCACAGGACCTGCCTTTTCGGAATCCATGTTGGTTTTGAATTAACAAGTTCTGACTATCTAAATACCTCAAACTATCTAAACACCTCAAGTACAAGAGGTAGAGAAAATGAGGCAGGTCATGGCCTCGGTAACACCTCGTAAAATCCGTGGATTTAACATCATAGCCTCCGACAAATCTCAACTTTCAAATGGGGCTACTTGAAACTTTGACGTCAACTGAACGCGTAAATACAGAGTCACTTGGTATCATTACTTTCAAAAATATGTAGACACTTACCGTGACCTATTTACTTGCTTGATTGAATGGGGTCGGGTTGGAAAAAACATGGGTAGTCGGTACACATGGCTGACTTTGACCTAAGATAGCTTCACGTCGCAGAGAGACGACGAGGAAGGGAGAGAGACAACAAGGCTAGCGAAATTTGAGTCAAACATCCTGAGGAGTAAACGTCCGAGCGGAAGGAAGGCCCTGAAGAAATTCTCGTCCATACATCGGAGTCGACAGGAGTCCATCCGGCTCTGCCTTGACTTTTCAGCTCGCTGTATTTTAAAATTGGGAACTATTATCTTTAGTATAAAATTACTTGGCGCTATAGCCGTGCTGGTCATGTTATGCCGAGAGCGATGGTGGCCTCTCCGTCCAGGGACCTTATTCAGTAAGGAATCGACGCGGTCGAACCTCGGTACATCCGTGGATGTGACGTCGCATTCCCCGAAAAATCTCAACTTTCGAATGCTCACCTTTGAATTTGACGAGGCTCTGACGTCAAAATTTCGTCTCTGGCGAGACTCGGAAATTCTGAGTTGAGATTTTTCGGGGAATGCCACGTCACATCCACGGATGTACCGAGGTTCGACCGCGTCGATTCCATACTGAATAAGGCCCCCTGATCTCCTCAAAGGGAATTTTTTACTCAGTTATTCAAACGTGGGAAGGGTGGGTGAGAAACCCACAGTTGCACTCTATACATCAACGCAATGAATGAGGTTGAAACGCGATAAAACGAAAAAAAAGAAACGAGGCTGAAAAGCCGAGGTAGCGTATGTCGATGGATGACAATATTATCGACTATGAAGCGTGGACGTGAGTTTCTCCATGGGCATTCATTCCTCTCGGGCGTTCACTCCTCAGGATGTTTGACTCAAGTTTCGGCTGGTCCTCACCCTTCCTCGTCGTCCCTCGGCAACGTAAAAGCTATTCCATCAAAGGTGGCAGCCAGCCATGTGTACCAACTACCCAGGTTTCTTTTCCAACCCGACCCCATTCAATCAAGCCCGTAATATGGGGCTGGTGGGTGTTAACATATTTTTGAAAGTTATAGTACATCAACGTCCGCTCGAGATTTCGTAGTGTTGGAATCATTCGGATGGCTAACTTGAGCGTCTGATGAGTTGATTATCGCGACTTCATTTGAGATGTCCTTGTCTATTGACAAATATCGCCGTGAGAAAATGTCGATCGGTGAGGCAGGGTGAGGGTATTACAACAAACGGATCACATACACCAAAATCCCGAACCCTTCCAGGCACATAGAACCACGTGACTCGTTCGTGACGCGATCGGAATTGTCTCTTACGGTTCAAACACAGAATCTACATCTACATACTACCCCACGAGCCGCCGCATGGGCATGTGGCAGGGGGTGGTAGGTCACAAGCCGTGTAAAGATGTAAATGTTTTTGAGGTGAAATGGTGACATGTCCTATGGGAGTGTATTTGGAGGAGCTCAGTTTCTATTGTGGTCGCTTATTGTGCGCGGAAAGAACGAGTTTTTGTACCTATCTGTTTGGCAGAGTATCTCTCTGATTTTATCGCATCTGTCAGGCCTAGAAATGTAGTGAGGAGTCATGACAATATTCTCGACGTCGCTCTGAAAAATATCAGTTCTGAATTTATCATGCAGCCTAAGCCTAGCGTGCAGCCTCCAAATCTCTAGGGGCTCCCACCGTAATCCCTCTAACAGTTGTGTAACACTATATGTTCGTTCGTAGCAGTTTTTAATGAAGCGCGCTGCTTTTCTTTAAACTTTGATAATTTTTTTGGTTAAATGTATTTGACCAGGGTTTCAAATGCTCGCGGCGTATGCGAGGTGTGGCCTAACCGGAGCGAAGTAGCATCCCGCTATGGTCGCGAGCGGGATTTGCTCGGCAGGTTGCTCTCGCATCGAGCGCTCCATGAAAACACGGGCACTCTCGTTCGGGGTGAGAGGGTGGAGCATTCGTCGTGGACCATCCCCCGAGGAATGAGGTCGGGGTGTGCCCCGTGGAAGAAGAGATGAAAGGAAGGCATCTTGTGAGCGAAACAATGGCGAAAGGGGGTAGATGGTGCAGATGGGGTGGATGGATGGAAGCAGCGAGGCGTACATAGAGGGTGGTGGGTGGCGGATGGGGCGGGGGGCAGCATCCACATGGCTTCCTCGCAAGACAAGAGGGGAGGGTTTGCCGCGAGGCAGGAAGGAGGAACGTGATACGGGCAGAAGGGGTTTTGACGCACACAAGGAGGAGAAGCGGCGCCGGTGGAAGACTTCTCACGCCACAGAGCCCCTTGGACCGTGTTTCCGGAAGAGATGCGTGCTCGTTTCGGAGAGCGTGGTGGGGGAAGGTGGTGGTCGGGACGTGTAGGTGGATGCACGAGGGTTGAGGTCTCCTCCCCCCCGAGCGGCACGAAGAATAAAAAACGACACAGTAATAACAAGTGGAACATTATCAGCGGATTCGCCCGCTTGGTGGTGGTCTGACCAAGGTATCGCTGCGCATAAAGATCAATGAATATGGAATCGTTATGAAATACAGGATCTCATTTTTCTCATGATCAACCCCTCCATTCACACGAGTGAAGATGGAGACTGCGAGGGTTAGTATAGTGATATTCACTACCCGGCAGTCAAAACAAGGTACGGCTTTAGTACTGTGAGATGGATGGCAAATGGAACCATCAGTTAATTGTTCCGAGGATGTGGAACTCTTCAGTATTTTCTATTATGTATATATTCCATAATATGTGTATCGATGGAATTCTCCCGAGTTAAATACTTCGGAGGTCCACAAGGCCTCCAGTCGGTACTCCAGGCGTGAACGAACCGAGTGAGTTTACAAGTCAAGACCGTTAAGCAGAGTTTCAGAATTGCTACCTAAATTCTTAAGTTGCTCCGGGGAAATCCATACCATTGGGAATAGAATAATCTTCCACTTGGATTATTGCGAAGATACGCACATTTTTCGTTATTCTTTCGTATAGACCCTAGGAATCAGCATGATTGAGGAAAATGGAAATCTGTGAGTGAAATGCGCAGCAACTGAATACGAATTAATAATAACGCATGCAAAAAAGTTGAAAAAGTTCCGAGCACCTTGAGCGTAGGAGGCTCTAATAAAAGAAAGACTGAAGAGAAACCAGGCACCACAGGGTAGAGCTTTCCAACCTCAAGCGACACGTTTAAACGCCACCACTGCCATACTGAAAAATCTTCAACATTCAAGGCGAAAGGGAATACTTTGCCGCAGATCGTCCTCACCAGCGGCTAAGAGAGGGACATTCAACTGGGACGGGTCAAAGGACCGGGTCAACCTCCGCACCCTTGATGCCGCCGCGACGAATCGCGCACGCTTTTCGAGTTTACAAGGCCCTCCGAGATCTAGTCCGTCGACGACTTCATAATAAAGACCACAAAATTGAGTCAAGATGTTTCATGCACCAGCGAAATGAAATCCCCGAGGTGATCTTCAATGCAGTGAAAGGATACTTTCCCTGCGGAACAAAACCCAAGAGGTAAAACACACGTAAACATGCCCACGTCAGATTACGAAGACGATGACGCAGGAGATTTGTACGACGGAATAAGACGGACGGACGGTAAAGGAATGCGAAGAGGGAGTTAAAGTATAACCATCCATGGAGACTGGAATGCAGTTAATTGCACAAAACGTCAGGGTAGTTCTAGACAACCGAATCAAAAACAAACGAAAAAGAGTTTTAGAAACCTGGGAACGAAGAGACAGTTCAAGTCATTGTAAACGAGGAAACTGATAATGGAGAATATCTGCAAAAAAATCGGAGGAAGCGAAGAAGAAATATTACAGTGTCAGAAACCGTATAGAAGCGTAGTATAGAGGCACAACAAGGGCAGGCACATGTGACATTCATGGGACAGATTTGCACGTGGAGATGATTTACATCGAAGACAAGAAATAGCACACAAACTAATGATTCAACTAAATGAAGTAGAGAAATACACAGCCCTATAGTATGTTATACCAAAGGAAGAATGGTTGAAAACAGTATAAGAGTTTGTGGTATGATCCAGGCTAAAACGATACACTTGGCACTCCAGAGGAAGCAATAGGTGTAGGCCCTACTGACTTCATAGAATTGGAATTAGCTCTTAATGATAACGATAATAGGAGAGTCGTAGCACCCACATGGGCTGGGGTGATCCAAAGTTGATTATGTGTATGGGGGGGGGGGTAGAACCTTTCGTTAGTATGTACAACACGTGCTGGATAAACCATGAAACCCCAGATGAGTGTATGGCTGCCAGATTACTTTCGTCGTTAAAAAGGGAGAAAGGAATACACAAGAGAACTACAGGAGTATAAGTCTCCTGAATACAGAATACATAATATACAGTATAATAGTCATTACTAGGCTGCAAAACTAACTCCGATAGTATTTTATTACAGGATCAAGCTGTCTGCAGGAAAGGAAGAGCGCGCATTGACTACGTTTTCGCATAAAAACAATCCACACAGAATGATGAGAATTTAACCTCGAGACTAATCTAGCACTCACAGATTATTAAAGGGCATTCGATCTTTTCAACAAAGAAACGTTGAGGTCGCTTATGAAGAGAGGTGTACGTCGTAAATTTGTAATAAAAGATACTCAGAGCTCAAGCAGAAACGCCAGAATGATTGGTACTGGGAAGCAGCAGACACAAGCAATTGCCATTAACTGTTGAAATTTTTGATTTGTAAATAACAAACTATGTTTTCCCCATGTTCTCAGGTAACATGATGTTTATAATTGTTGTTTTTCATCTTTAGCCTTTTTATCTTACCTTGACATGTTCTCAAGTTACAATTCCATTAAAGCCATTTTTCCGATTACAACAAGAGTTCGCTCCATATTAATTCAGCCTCTGCCAACATTAACCAATGTAGTGGGGTGTGATAGCTGAGAATTATACCAAAATATTTCACACCTGGCAACCAATGCGTCCCTTTGGATTCAGATAGTAAATGGATAGACGAGTCTAAAAAGCCCGGGACACAAATTTTCCTGGCCCTCTAGCGATGTTGATGACGTAATCAATATGGCCGCCAAAGTTTTGTGACACGCTTCTACATTTCCCAATATAACTCGGGTTTGTATTTTGATATCACCCTTAATTGTTAGTGAATATTAATCAGGAAAAAACGAGCTTTCCAACGATATATTTTACATTATTGTTTAGATTCATAATACTACAAATATTTGTAACTTAACTAAACTATTTGTTTTTGATTTTGATTTGTTCGAATCATTTTAATCTTTAACTTGGAATCCGTTACATGTAGCTGAAAACGTGTCATATACGTTTTTGGTGGTCATAAAATTACCTCGCAAACGGTATATTCTATTTTATCACAAAAAATTGCTGAAAATTTGCCAAAACAATGTAGCGTTACACAGCGAATCGTCATGGCAACAATGTAATTTATATGGGTTCCGAAAAGTAATAGCGCGACTTTATAACTATTTAAGTAGCAAATGTAATTATTGTAATTTTTCATGATTATGTAAATAAATTCTAACTTTTTAGGGCTATGAAACTTTCATTTTCGTTTTAAAATCAGTGACATTAAAATTAAGTACAAGAATGAGAAACAAAAGTATGTACAATACAATATTATTCCAATTTAATATCCAAATTCAATAATATCCTATACATTGTCAAATACACTAATGTTAAACATAACATCCAAATAAAATAATATCTTGCTGTCATATGCAATAATATCCAATTGATTTGTGTAAATTCACTTGTGATTACCGATCACTGACGGAGCACTGCCCTCCACATGCACAAAGTTTAATACATCGTATTCCCATTTCAATACATTTACGATTTGTGCATCGCTTTGCGGCAAAAGTACAGGAGGTAAGTTGTACACAGTGTTTTGACAATTCTGGAATTGTTGTCCACAGAGGACGGTGTAATCCTCCTAGAGTTACTATCCATCCCCACTTGGTAGGCGAAGGTATTGTGTATTGTGCAACGAGGCTGTTGTTTCAAATTCTTGCCTGGAGAGTAGCTCGTTTGATGTGTTGTGTTCAAGCATCTGCTGTAGGAGGTATGTTTTCGATTGCTCCATTCTTTCTTGTAAATAACACTCGTCTGCAGTCATTGATGCTCTGGAGATCTGATGCTTGATCATAAAGTAGAATTTCAAATCGCTGCAACGGATCATGACATTCGTCATCAATCTCAGAGGTGCCTGTACAAAGCTGATGCCATACGCAATCAATTTCACGAAATGACATCCAGACCTTCCAAGCTGTCTTCTTGCCAACGCCACAAAATGTGGAGACTGTTTCGCAACCAGTTACAAAATGAAAAGCCAACAAATTTATGCAAATTTCCGGTGAGAGATTGGCACAAATCTCATCAATTGGAATGAAGTTCCTGTATTACCCTCAACCATACTCAATCCATAGTTCATCAATATCTTGTATTTGTTGGAACAGTGGTACTGAAATAACCACTACATCTGAGTCCACAGTCCGTATTAAGATGCGAGTATGTCCACTTTCTACTGCATGCTTAACATGGGGAAGTAGGCGACCATCTCCTTCTTCGTGCGAGGCGGGAGAAATGCTTGATACATCCATAAGTGTTGACGTGAGGACTCAGTCATCATAAGTACGGACAACATGTTTTCCTGGACACTCGTCTCCGACCCAGGAACCGGAACAATTGTGTCTTGTTTTCGTTGAAACATAGGAATTGCTTGAATTTTATTGGAATTGCAGTTGAGTCTGAGACTTTAATACTCATGCCACTTCCTCTTGTTTCTCGGGTATCAGTCTTCAAACTGTTACTAGTATATCTGTCACATGCAATATCTAGTCGTTCAGTATCTAGTCATAGTATCTTTTACTATGCCACGAAAACCAGTAATTACACTGACTCCAGCCTCATTTGTCATTTCGACGGGATTTGATATGACTTTTTAGCGACTATTCTTCAGTTGTTTAGTCAAATATGGTTTGCAAAGATGTTCATAGTATCCAGCAAATGTTGTAGCAATACCAGGATTAAGCATGTGTATTACGGGTGCTCCATCAAGTATTTTAGCTGTTACATTCGGTTGGCTGTGATTAAAGTTAATGTCACATTTTGTTTGAATGCAGTCAATAATATCCGACTTGTTGGCTGGTTTTCGGAGTTTACCATCATCTGAAGTGGATGGTGGGTACATTTGGTTTTCATGCGAAAATAAACCATCAGTGTTGCCATCCCTTGCTTCAGATGCGACATACAATCTGCAGAACAAGTTTGAGTCTTTACGCAAGTTAACAATCTTGGACTTTGCCTTATCTGTTTTTCTTGTTATAGTCTTGAAGATGCGAATATTGGTTCGAGGAATAATTTCATGAATTGAATTTTGAACTTGATCGAGACGGGAAACGATATATTCATCACACTGTTTTAGTCCTACATTAAATGCTTCCGTGACACACTTGACAGCTTCGACACTTGGAATTAGTTTGGAGCTCCGTAGTGACACCAAATCGGTTTCTTCAAACGGATTTCCTTGTTCGGTTAAGACGTAAATCATTTCTTTGGCATGGGTCAAGAACTTTTTCTCAAATGCACTGTTATCTTCATGATGCTTTGCGCCCACGTTTTTGTCATCTATTACATTTCTCTTCAAATTCCTCAATTAAAGAACTGATCCTAGGGCCTGCTACCATCCACTTAAGCAGAGCATTTTCACTATCAAGGATTCCAATAGTTCCACCTTCACCCTTTATAAATTTGTTATTGTGTTCATGAAGCTGATCGTCAGAAATTGCAGAAAACGGTGTAGCAGTTTTGCTGCTCGAAAAGTTTCCACGAAGTAATTCAGCGTGTACATCTGGATGTTTTTCTGGAAGTTCCTGTAGAGTACGTACGAATACTGTCGACCAACGGAAATAGTGGACTGCATCCAACGAAAATGCCCACGGCCATAACTGAGCAAAATATCGACGTACTTTGTAAAGTTAGATGTACGAATACTCAATACAAGTTGCACTAGAAGGGTCTCCAGTTTGATGACTGTGTTCCAATATGCGAACTGAGGACATTCAGATGTTTTCGACAAAATCCACAGTTCAATGCCTTCACCACTAATGCTGGAATTTGTTTCACATGCTTTGTTGAATGCTTTCACCTGTAGACAATGCAAGGAATGTTTGTTCCACAGACGTGAGCACTGGGCACTAATGAGTCAATCTATTTTGTTAATTACTACATTTTTGAAGTTGTCCCCCAAAATTAAAATTTCGAGGGAGGCTACGATTTAAAAAAAATACCAACTAAAAAAGCTGGAATTTATTTACATATACATGAAAAATTACAATAATTACATTTACAACTCAAATAGTAATTGGGTGCATTCTTGGGACGGAGCGGCGGTGGAGCGGCTGCTAATCGGTAATCGGCTCCGTTCCCCTGAATGCGAAAGTTGAGCGAGCGCTACGGTGGGACTTTTGAAATTCAAGCAGACGAAAAGTAGTCGACGCTTAGTGTTTCAACTGACGAATATTGGTGAGCGTAAGCTGAATTACGCTCGCCTGATATAAATATTATCTATTCTGGTTTCATTTATTGATATCAAAGTTAAAATTATATGACGACCTGCGAGCGTAATGTAAACAACAAAAAATAACATCCAATATGGCGGCTGGCTTTTCTATCACCGGAAATAATCAAGTCATTGAGATGCATGCATGTGACAATTCAACACGTTGGAAGATTAGAGGAGTAGATATATAATCCCGATATTTTGGTTGAAAAATCTATTCTTTCTTGTGTCTCAGTTGTACACTTGTATTTGAGGAGATACATCTTGTGATTTTTTATAATAATTTTATTTAACCATCAAAAACGAGAACTATAGCCTTCAATCCCTTCGAGAGATACGTAATTCGTGCGCAAAAGTTGTGAAAAATGACGAAATGACGTAAATTTTCAATTTCATGTTATCCATTGCAATTGAAGATAACTTATTTTAACTTTTCAGGTGAATTTTTTTAATTACATTGTGTATTTATCTCTTTGAATTTACTCTTATTTCAAGAACCATTTCACATTGTCTATTAACCATATTTTCTGCTTAATTTGTGATAGTGACTGTGAGACTTATTTTTGAGAAACATTAATGTGATAGCTGTCCTCCATTCTCTATCATTGAAGTGGAAAGCCTGTACATAGTTGTTAATTTATTGAGATCCCCTGATCAAGGTTGAAAGCATTGTCAAGCCAAACTGCGATTGCTGCCAACAACTCGAGTTGTTGTTTATAGAACAAATTTAAGCCTTTTTTAAAGTGAAATGTGGAATATATAGTGGGAACCTTTGATAAGTCCAAGCAATGTGACAACAGAAAGAGTTCCGTAACATACCGCTGACAGGATTCTATAATCTCAATATGGAAATAATTAAATTTACCAATTGCTTAAATAAAATATCCAGCATAATCTTAGGTATGATCGTTTTTCTGTGATTGACACCACACACTAAGCCTTTGGAATATTTGTTGGACAGCTGTTATGGGTGAAAATTAGGTGGCCAGAGGAAATGAATCCTGAAAGTCCTGGCTGACTAGTTCAGTACAAAAGCCCAGGCGGTGTGATGGTGTGATCTTGGCAACTACTGCAAGCTGACTACGTGATCACACAATTGCCTTAATTCTTTTTTAGTGACTATGAATTTAGTCAGTATACTGACCAATCACTAATTACATACTCAACCATGGGTAATGGGCCCCTGAGAGCTCCTGCCAGTGCATTAGGAGATTACTGTAAACTGCTGTATAATGTGTAGTTTCTTATTTCAGACTGTCCTATTGTATTTAGTTAGCGACATGACTGTTGGTAGTTTATCAAACTTATCTGTTGTATATTTTACAACGGATCTTGATGAGTATAATTGTACTTTAACATATGATTGTGGAAGAGGAGGAGTGCCATGTCTTTTTCATTTCATCGTAAGCATTGAAAACGCGATCATATCAAAAATTTCCCACATACCTTGCTGGCTACTTAAAATACTAAGGTTATTTTTTTGGCAAGAATCAAATGAATCGATAATTACTTCACCTTGACACCGCGGTAATCACCAAAGACAAATACGTGCGCAATGCCAGAAAACCTACTGAACACTTCCGAACGTGGGGTATAATTTTAAGTGGACTGTAACTTTTAAATTCAAGAGGAAAATTACTGCAGACACAAAAGGTTGAGCCACGTTAAGCCTCGCGGGCGTATGCCACTCACCAATCGTGGACCCATGCGGCAGATGCAGCCTGATGACTCCTCGGAGGTTCCGTCGCGATGCACACAGCACTGCGTTCACAGGTAGACTTCGACACTCACTCACGCATCATTCACTCACGATACAAAAAAAAAGACAAACGAAAAGTCTAGTGGCACCGCCAAGTGGTAGCGGCTCAACCTTGACAAACTTGCGATTTGAAAACACAACTGAACACTTACAAACAGAAGTTTTCGACTTACCTGAATTTTCTGAGTCGCAACTATTTAATTTATAAAATAATGAGAAATTTGCCATCGAACTGCTACCACAACAAGTTCAAAAAGCCTACGATAGGTTACATTTAATCAAATTGTATAAGGTCGAATCATAAACTATCCAAGTCATACTCATATCAAAGGCAACACTTTAAATATCCGATTGCCATCAGTTTTGGCTATATTCGCCTTACTTTTAAAACATGGGATCACCGAGAAAGGGCCATACTTTCCGTTGTTAATACATCATGAATTTTCCTCAGAAACTTTTGTATTAACAACGGGTCCAGGGTTCAACTCCCGGCAGAGGAAGACGCTTTATAGAGGAAATCCGATCCATACCTGATTGTCTTGTGGAGGGCACTTCAAGTAGAGTACTCCGTCTGTTGGATGAGACGTTAAACCGTGGTCCCCTTGGCGCCTTTCGTTTAAGAGCAGGCTAATTCCGACGCCGGGTTTCTATCCACCCTTCCTCCCTTACCTAACCCCAATGGCGCAAATGACCTTAGCTGTCGGTCGCCTCCCCAAATATCCAATCCAATCGCGTTGTGCTTCCGAATGAATCACAGTCGGCTTGTGCCACGGTGGACCACCCAGACTCCTTGGTTGCTAGGTTTCCACTTGGGTTTCCACTTGCCTCGACTTTTTTACTCAACACCGGCCCCCGCTTACGCTGCGTGTTCTTCCTGAAGCAAACTGTCCTGCCCGCGGAAAGATTCGCTCGGAAAACGTTTGGCATTTGAATAAAAAATAAATAATTTTCAATGAATTATTAATTGAAAATAATTCATCCATTCGCGTTTTCCTGGCTTTCGGCAGATTCCTCGCTGACTCCATTTTTACCCTGATCTTCTCTCCGCCAATAGCTTAATTGATCTCGTATTTTCCCTTCACTCTGATACGCTCCGCCAATATCATTAGATGGAGGGAACAAGAGACTAACACTAGGCGAAAGACCTAATTCATTAAAGCGACGACGTAGAAATAAAAAATACTCTCAATGAAATCCCGCCAAGTGCATCGTAGAGCTTTTACGTCGTTCTTCTTCCGTTCGGACGCAAAACATATCTGACTGAAGCGACGTACATCATCCGAGCAAACATCCTCCGCATCCGAGAATCTACTTCCACACGTTATAACGACACGGGCGCCTCCTTCCGAAAAACATTTTCTCCAGATGTAAACGAAAAAGAATGATAAAAATCAGTAAACTCTTGACCACATTTTTCAGAGAAAGGAAGAGTTTGGATTCAAACCTCTCAGTATTTCGGCGTGAATTTATCGTACGATTCAAAATAATGGGGAGAGAGGGTCGGAGGTAAAATGAGCATAAAAATCAAACGAGGACCTTTTTTTAAATGAAAATACTCAGGAGACCGATTCAGGCGAAAGACAGACCGATCGTTCGAGGTAATTTATAGACGACTTACGGAAAAGGGTTGCGAACGTACGTATCAATGAATATATATATATATATATATATATATATATATATATATATATATATATATATATATATTATGGATTTAGATGTTTGGAATTGTTGTCTAAATTTCCACTTTTAGTTCATACAGTCCTTGGCGCCACTTTGAAAAAAGTCTTTTCAGTTGAATCTTAAATAGAAGTAGTTAATTGTTGCTAACGTGAGACTGTGGTGAATATTCAATAACGATAGAGATGATATGAATCAATTGATGTTTTGAATAATATCTTGCTATTTTTGTGACCTAAAAGTTACTTTGTAATTGCTAGAGAGGAAATATCTATTACAGGAAATGTGTAAGAGGTTTATGAAACGTCCATCGTGTGCCGACGACGATGTTTCCCTGACTCTGATTCTAATTTGACAGTATTAAGCTTGTTCGGCTTAAATAAAGAATTCAGAATGCCTTGTTTAAACAGAACTTGCTTCGTACCAGGCTACAAAACAGGGTATGCGTCTACGAGGACCCAAAATAGGAGACTCGGATTGAAAAATGAGAATCTATTCGAGGAGGTGGTAAGTGCATTCCTTCTTACCTTCACTGCAACGATGGCCATTGGGAATACTCATGAAGTCACCTCGCATTATTATTAAATTTCCGTAAAGCGCTATTCACGAAGTGCTAAAAAGTTAATTGTGCATTTGTGTAATTAAATTTGGAGGGGAATTAAATTAATGCGTAGACCGGACGATGTTATAAATGCGTATAAGTACGTCCCGCGTGTAGTACTACATTTTTATCCACTGCCCACTGCATTATGATTAATTGTAAGTAAAACCCATGTATATATGATGGTAAAACCATTACGACGTGTTTATTTACAAACTATCGACTGAATTAACATTTGAACTTCCGTCCTTCATCACTAGGCGGCACCACTTTCCAAAAAGTTGTTTGTTTACGGAATTCTATTCCACAGTTTTTGGCGACGAGATAACAATCCATAATACGTATGTGTATTCATGGCTTCGTACTTTCCTTGCTAGAAGGACGGTCATCGAAATACCGAACGGGGTAACACTCTTCCCGCTCTCCCACACACACACCGAAACACAAAAATCACAGATTCCAAAATAAAATGAAGACGAGGAAGCCGTCGTCGCCCCCTCCTCCATTCCTCCCCCCCCCCATCCCCCACTTTCCCTCCCACCCATTCCCTCGGCTCTTCACGGCTCAAACGTTAAACATGTTTCGGTGGATGGGGCGGGACATCATTTCACCTAACGTTAAACATATTTGGTCTCATTTTAACGAAAAATAACTCCCCTTTCCAAATATACCGAAATATCTGCCATTTACCGCATCACCTTACGAGAAGATTGCCAACAAATACCGACCATTTTGGTCAGGAAATGGTACTACCTTTTAACCCAAGAGATATTTTATTTTATTTCAAAAATGATGAATTTACAACGCCTATATCTTGTCATATATTTAGCAATCAATATTTATATACTTTAAGACAGTTTTTAACAATGAATCGCTTTCCTCGCCACTCTTAATGTTTACCGAATCGCATAAAAAACCATCCGTTTTTGAAGGCATTTTCACTGCACGACGGGAAAAAAATGAGTCAAGTAAAAGAATTGAATTGAATTATTTATTTCATTACCGAGATTTCAGTTGTATGGAGCTTTTATTTAGCGCCAAGAATATTACTCTTAATTACTACATGCTTCTTCTTCTTCAAGGTGCTGAAAGGAACAAATAGTATTCCAATTTGATCTCCACAATGACACGTGAACAATTTCGCTTTGACCACCAAAGTGCAATCGTGGATTTCAAATCCAAGCCGCTACTCGAGTAAAATGTCGAATATCCGCTTTAAGTTTTTTTATTGATGAGAGCGGCTGAAGTGACAAATAAAATTCGAATGTGGTCTCCATTACGACGACCGGAGGAGAATCTCGCTCAATCTACGATCACGCGATAAAAAAATGCTCCACTCCGCTCCTCCCCCTCACACGCGGAGCAAAGGGGGGGAAGGAGTAGGCTGGATTGGGGAGGGAAAGGGTGGCTGTGGAGGGCAGCGTGATTAAAAAACGTGGGATGAATTGGGGGTGACAAACGGCGGGAAGGCATTTCTTCCACACGGGGGGAAGAGAAGGAGAGAGGACACTTCTCTTTTTTCAGGGTCTTAAAAAAAATTAATGGTCCCGTGTCTCCCCTCATTTGTTGGTGCCCACCTCTGCGCCACGTGACGGAGGGAGGAATTCCCGTCATCCCACCCCCTCACCCTCGCCTCTTGGCCATCCGCAGACCGACGACCCGACCGCTCCGAACTTATGTGCGAGCGCACGCACACAAGGTCCTCATTATCTGACCGTCCCATCTGAGAGAGTGTCGCAGGGGGAGAGGGATTTACGAGTCTTGGCAGGGGGAGGGGGCGGAGACGAAGGGGGGTGGGGGTGGGCGAGAGAGCACCCGGAGACGAGAAGCGAACGGGGCAAAAAGGCGAACGCAGGAAAATGAGAGCGGAAAGGAGAAGACGGGCATTCGGATGGGAGAAGATGTGGTGCCGCATTCGCCCGTGAGATGGGGACACTGGGCGTGGCGGGTGGCACGCCCAGAGCGCATTCTGATTTCCGGCAAGGTGGTCCCGGGTTCGAATCCCAGCGGCGCACAGTGGGCTGAAATGGAAAAACAGCTGTCCAAAGCCTCTAAAACGTTTTTTTTAAATGAGTCCGGAAGTTGAAACTTTGCTGTAACATTCTCAAATAGTCAGTGCATGACATGCCGTATTTATTTTTTTCTTGTACTCGCACATTAACAATATACATATATGGAGTCAAAGTTGAACAAATTTTGCAAAAAACGCCCACCTTCGATTTTCTCTGTGAATTACCAAAATTAGTCTCTTTCTGTACTTAAATGGATTAACTTATGGAAAGAATGTTTTTAACCCATTTCAAAACACAGTTTTTCTCCTTCATTCAATGATTTTTAAAGATTTAATTTTAGTATTAACCATAGACACACAACAAAATGGCGGAGCCTATTTTCACTCAAATTTTTACATATTTGTTGAGAAAAAGCAGTTGGTGCCGCCTGGTTACGCTAAGTAACTCATACCACATCATTTTTCAAAGCTTCCAGATTGTGATTCTAAAGAAAAACCTTACGCATATTTGCCACCCCGATTATTACATCGTTTTTTCGAGCGCGCGGTTCCGCCCGCCAGCGACGGGGAGTACGATGATGCGGCAAGTGTGTGGATACGATATGGCCACATTCACTTTCCTATAGTGATCGTCAATGTATAGAAATAGCAAAGAGCCACCATAAAGAATTATTAAATAAACTACGCTACAAACGATACTCATATCGCGGGACTCATATAATCATATCGCGGGACACCGCAAGAGGTATCATGAAAGACTTCTTTCTTTGAAAACACTCTTGAAACAATCACGAAGGGGTTTTTACATACATCCTGCACTTCGCCTACGGAAGGATGTGTGCATCTCTGTTTGACAGACAAACTCCCTTTCGAAGGCACACCAGGCGTCAGCTGGTGTCGCATGCCATCAACTCCCCAACCCCCTCTAACTACTTCAAGACTTCCTATATGTAAATATTTAACAATATACTTGTCATTGTATGAGTAGACGTAACGTAACTTTATAAACATAAAAGTGGAAATTGAGCGAATAGATTTACTTAATAGGACGACATGCCACTATGTATAACTTTACCATGAAGATACTAGGGGGATTATTACGTTATTATGTCGAATATTTTATGATAGATAAAAACAACTCAACATAATATTTCAACATGCAATATAATATAAGTTCCATTCTGAGTCCAAGCATAAGTTCATGCAGCGGAATAAACGACTTTTCCTTCAAGTTTTGCCCATGAATCATGAGGAGGAGGACTTGTAAAAGGAGGGGTGGTGAGGGGAAGGAGCAGATAGGATAGGACGGAAAAGAGGGGCGAGGGAAGGAGCCAAAGGCCAAGTCGGAAAGAAAGGATACAAAGTAGATAAATGTGGGGGAAATAAAGATATCAATGGGAACGGTTGAGGCCAGGTGGACAAAAGGCATTAAAAATCGGATGTAAGATTGTTCTAAGGTTTTCAAGTTAATGACAGTGGCTGAGGGGGGGAAGCAGAATGACTACACTGTAGCAGTAGTCAGATTTTGTATTGTGGGAGGCAGCATAAGTGGGAACAGAGAAAGAAAAGCTACCAGAAGAGGGATTGCAAAAGGCACGGTGATTGTTCATTCCAATATTGAAGGAAATACTACAGAGCCTAATGTAAAAGGCTGGACATAACTTACAAAGAAGGACATATACTATATTGGTTGTATCTATAACATACATAAAGTATCTTGAAAGTTTTGAAATGTGGTTGTGGAGAGGGTTGATGAGAGTGAGGTGGACGGACAAGGAGAGGAATGACCAAGTTTTGGAAAGGATTGACGAGAAAAGATCAATCATGAATGCAATAAGAAGAAGGAAGACAAATTGGTTAGGGCATGTCATGAGGCATGAATGCCTCCAGAGTACGAAAATGGAAGGAAAAAAGAAAGGGAAACGCAAGAAAGGAAGAAGAAAATTTGATATGTTGACGGATTTGAGGGAGAACAGGAGTTATCCAAGAGGTGAAAATGTGGGCGCAAAATAGAGAAGGTTGGAGGAGTTCAGCTAGAACCTGTCTTAGAACAGATCTACATTGATGATGATGATGATGATGACTATATTGGATATGGTACAGGAAGGGGAGGAAACAGAAGGAAGATAGCAATTCATAAATTTTTTGGGGATTCGGTCTGTATTTAGAATAAAACAAGTTTTGCATCTTGGCCGGGTACAACGGGTGGCCAGAGCTTTAGAATTACTGAAATATTTATTGAGGGGTTTAGTAGCCCTAAGTAAAACGGACAAATTCGGAGGATGTTTGTAGACAACAGAGGGACATTTAAGGAATAAATAAGTAGCGGCAGGATTGCTTGAAAGGATAGAAAAAAATTCCTCGAGGAGATGTTTCAGGGACAGTACACCAGGAAATATGGTGGTGCAAATTGAAATGTAGTTATACTTTGGATAGAAGCTAAATTTAGGTTGGTAAGGTTTTCTAAGGATTTTTTAGATAAAAGGGATTCCGGGTAGCCCCTGAGGAGAAGAGACTGGTGTAGATTGGAAAAAAAGAGATCAAGGGTTATTGAAAATTCGATGACCTATAATTGAAAGTGGGTGTGGGAGGGAACTACTTGTTATGAGAGGGAAGACAACTGTTGAAGTGAAGGTATTGCTGTTTATAAGAGGGCTTTATATGAACAGAGGTACTGAATTTACGGTTGGATAAAGATACGTCGACATCGAGAAAGATTATATGGGTGGAAGAGATATTTGAGGGGAAAGATACAGTCGAGGTAGCATTGAGAGATGAAATGAGAGTTTAGAGAGTCGATGTCATGTGTCCAAAGATCGAAAATATTATCTTTATACCGGAGCCACAGATGAATATTTAAAGGGGTTTGGGAAAAGGTGTCTTCGAGAAGACCAAGAAAAAGAATACCATAAGAAGAGCTACTGTTACTTTCAAAGTCGTAAAAATTACTTTATGATCGCTTATGCACTCGAGGATATCGACGTGTTTAATCATTGTAGGGTTACTAACAGCTAAAAGGTCTATTATTTTATTACCCCTCGTAGGTTCGTTAACTACTTGAGTAGAGAGTGGTGTAAAGTGTATTAAGTAAGGCCTCGCTTATATCACGCATCCTCGAACTTGTTTCAACGCTGTTGGTTTTCCAATTTATAACCGGGAGGATGAAATCTCCAACGATAATTATTACGCTTTTGTTATCTTTCGAGGTAAATAAAGTTGACTGAGTTTCTTATTTGTACAAAACGTCTATTTTGGAATCTGGTGGTCTGTAAAATAAGCATACATGCATATTTCTTTTGTTTTGTAGCTTAATAGTATACCAAACGCTCTCTATTCCATTGTCGTCTAATATGTGTGCGGTACTGTTCAAATACGATTTAATTGCTATGAATACTCCGCCGCCAGTCCTATCTGGTCGATCACGTATTTAGATTTTATATCCTGTCAGAAAAAGTTTGCTATCGCTAATATTTTCTGAAAGCCAGCTCTCTTTTCCAGTTACTATATTAGCTTTTATTAGGAACTTACAGAGCGAGTATCTATTTGAAGTTTCGCTGTTATCCTGAGAGCGAGATTTGGCATAATTTTCGCAATGAAAGTCTACGTTACACGGATTTACTCGGAGGCTGTTATCGGGTCTATACTTTCGAATCCCACTGATTGACCAACTCTCTAGCCTAAAAAGTACCTACAATGCTCGAAAATCCTATGAGCCACCCGTTCTGACGCCCGGGCGGAGTAATGCACCCCAGAACGGTTGAGGGGAGCCCGGCACGATCCGAGCACCGGTCGAAGATCTACGAATTATGCTCCTATGCTTACACAGAATTCCCACAGCCTTCTTTTCAGGCAGTCAATTCTGCTCCAAACATGGTGACCCCCGTCAAATGCAAGTAAGTTAAAAATGAACCATTTTTTTAACATAAATGCGTTTCGGACAATTTTTCCAAGTTTCCTATTTCATTATCAGTGGCCAACCAACCAACAGCTAGGACCATGATTATGAATAGGAAATTAATTAACTTCGGAAAGTACAGATTCTCCGAAAATGCATATTAAGATCCAAAAGGAGCCAGGAGACATTTTGAGACTTGCCTTTTCCACTCAGGATATGAAGTGGAGGAATAAAAAAAAAACGGTCATTGAAGACCAAAGATAGAATTTTTGGGGAATATTTGATAACACAACAGCGAAAAGAAACTGGTCATTATCCATAAAACAAGTTTTGCCGTGAAAATCTCACCTCGTTTTGCGTCTCTGCCGTCACCAGCCAACCACAAAAGCCTTCCCGAAGGCGATGCTTCACAGTGTGTAAGAAAGAGTTAAAGCTATAAATACTTACTTGAGATTCACACATGTTAATGCATGTCAAGATTGAGTTATTAATCTTACTTCTATGCTATTGACCTATTGATTACCACAATTAAGACTCCACTCCAAAACACGTACCTGGGATGGAATGGCTTATGCATGCCAAATAACTAGACAAGGTGCAAAAAAAAACTTAAAGAGTAAACAATAGTGGGAGTGTTTTCCACTTAACAGCGTTAATAGTTAAATGCACAAGTGACAAGGAACACCAGAAGAGGAAGAGAGAAGACGAGAAGGAAAGTTTGTATGGTGAGAAGTGCGAATGGAAGGGATAAGAAAGAGGGAATGAAGGAAAAATAAGAATGGAGATTAGGAGAGAGAGAGGAAAGAAATGATTTCTCTCTCCGCAACTGCGGGCTATCCTCCCCCTCCCTCCCGATCGCTTTCCCCATTGGCACCCCATGCCACCCTCCTCCCATTCGAAATCGTCACCCGACCCCGCGAACCGCAAACCTCCTGGCGCATCTATCCCATCCCATGAGATGAGAGTCACTTTCTGAATTCTACTATATAGACCAAGCACAGAGCAAACCACAGAGGGACGTGAATCTCAGCACGCTCCGATACCGACGTCGAGGTGAGGATTAGTTTGGAGCGACATATCGCAGTCACAAGTTCCGATCGTTTGCCACGATTGCAGACACATCCGGTGGCCCAGCGAAACCCAGCCAATACAATTCGATCCACAGCATTTTCACTCGGAGCTCTACAGATATCCTGCAGCGAGGAGGAGTCGCATACTCTTTGGAATATCGTACACAATTTTTCCAGTCGACGGGATTGCGCCGCCGTTGCGGACATATTAACGAGGCGTCGTATTTGCTGATATTCGATCGAGTCTATGCACTCCAATGGTGGCTCCAATGGTTATCCATTATATTCATGGATTCCGAGGCACTTGGTGCAACCCGTTCCTCGCGTTCCCTGGTGCCGCAATTAAGGCGTGTGCCTATATATATATATATATATATATATATATATATATATATATATATATATATATATATATATATATATATATATAGTGACACACCGGTTGTATGTCATTTTTTAGTTTATGTTCCCCTTTTCGTTTTGGCGCGAGTTTGTGGAGAGAGGGCTCACGCCATATGTTTGAATTTACCGCTGATGTATTTTTGAGGAGCAGATGTTTGTGTTGTGTATGAAGAAAAGGTGGCGTTGGTGGTCGGCATTAAACCACATAAATACCGCGCACGAGATGTGTGCGAGAGCATTCTTTCTAGAGCATTCTTTCTGGAAGCATTCTTTCTGGCAGCATTCTTGCTGGGGTCATTCTTTTGTGGGTCATTCTTGCGTGGGGACCTGTGAGTGTGGAGAACTGCCTTGAAGGCAGATTGGTGGAGAGAGGGGGAGACTGAACCTGGAGTCGGAGCGCTACGAGACGTGAAGAAGGAGGGCGCGATCAAGACGGAGCCGTCCGAAAAAACGTCGTGGAAGCCCTGCTGAGGCGTACGTCGGCACCAACCAGAGGAAACGAGTATCCCTGCCGGGTGTCGACCTACAGTACTACCCACCCGTGGAAGCGACATCGGGCCGTTCCAGATACGCTGCCGATCCTAAGTTTAAGTATTCACGGGCACGTGCCCACTCCTATCAGCATCTCAATAGACATTGAGTGTTGTCATCAGTCACCTCTCCCACCCACTGGATTCGTCCAATTGTCTCCATCAAAATGGTGTAGTGATTATTGATTCATAGTGATTACGAAAATCGTCACCTGGTGTCGAGCAGGGCGATGTGCATCAACTTCTCCATACGAAAATTCGCTGGTCAAATCCCTCCCCAATCGAATCCACTACCCTTAGCATAGAAAGTTTGCTCATTTATCATTTGTTGTGCGGAGCATATACTCCCGGTCGTATAGCAAATCTCCCGTCGATAGCAATGAGCCTTCATTTCACTTGTAAGACGTGGAGCATGTAGATTTTTGTACATACAGAAGTAATTGATCATTGTTCCTCCTTTTGTAGGGAGGTTGTCCTTCCGTGCTGTTTTTTTTTGCTAACTCATTGATGTTTCACGATTCATCAAATCATTCATCCGTCATTAGTGAGTAAGAGGGTAATTTTCATGGATATTGTGTGTGTGTGAACGGCTATTTTACTAGTTGTGAATAAATGACCATGTCGTTCAATCGGATTTCTGAGTCGTCTCTTCCCAACGCGTGACCCTTTTGTTTTTTATTCTTATTCTCTTGTGTAACCATCGCCGCGAACGCGATTTCGGAAAGGCCCCCCTTTAGAGATACCTTCTCCTTTGTCTACCTACTGGTAGCTCGGCCGCGGTTTTGCGAGGCACCCCGGTCACTCTGTCCATTGTAGTGCGTTACTTCTCCCTCGCCTCTGTATGTTTTGGCACTTCGCCAGGATAGCCGCGGGGAGGGAAGTGGGGGGTTAGATCCCGGCCGTAAGTTCTGGACGGCGCATTTGAAGCCACGAGTCAAACTCGAGTCGGCCTCACCGCGTACCGTCACACATAAATGGCGCCCAACGTGGGACTCGAACGCGACCACTCAGTCGGCTTCGCCGCGTACCGTCACAATATATATACATATATTGAACGCGAGGGCAAATCATCGGCGCATAACAAGGATGAGCTCAATCGGGAAAATTGCAAAGCACGTTCAAATGAATACGAAGACTTTGAGCAGAAATGAAACGTTAGCTGAGAGGAGTGGAAATGAATGGTTAGCTGAAGATACAGTTGAGAGATGCAGCGGACCAATCTTGGGGTTGAAAACTGTCGGAGGTGAAAATTAATACCATGAATATATATTATGGATTTTTATGTCGTCGCCAAAAACTGTTGTCTAGAATTCCGTAAACACAACTTTTTGGAGAGTGGTGCCGCTTAGTGACGAAAGACGGAAGTTCAAATGTAAATACAGTCGATAGTTTGTAAATAAACACGTCTTACTGGTTTTACTTACAAGTAATAATGCAGTGGATAAAAAATGTAGTACTACACGCGGGACGTAATTATACACTTTTTTAATATCGCTTTAATGCGAGGTGACTTCATGAGTATTCCCAATGGCCATCATTACAGTGTAGGTCAAAAGGAATGCACTTACCGCCGCCTTGAACAGATTCTTATTTTTCAATCCAAGTCTCCTATTTTGGGTCCTCGTAGACGCATACCCTGTTTTGCAGCCTGGTACGAAGCAAGTTCTGTTTAAACAAGGCATTCTGAATTCTTTATTTAAGCCGAACAAGCTTAATACTGTCAAATTAGAATCAGAGTCAGGGAAACATCGTCGTCGACACACGATGGACGTTTCATTAACCTCTTACACATTTCCTGTAATAGATATTTCCTCTCTAGCATTTACAAAATAACTTTTAGATCACAAAAATAGCAATATATTATTCAAAGCATCAAGTAATTCATATCTCCTCGATCGTCATTGAATATTCACCACAGCCTCACGTTAGCAGCAAATAACTACGTCTAATTACAATAACAACTGAAAAGACTAATCGAAATGGCGCCAAGGACTGGGTGAACTAAAAGTGGAAATTTAGGCAACACGAGGCCTAGGAAACAATTCAAAACATTTAAATCCATAATGTACATTCATGATGTTAACGATGATTTGTTACACCACCGCTTGAATGCGCCAATGGAATTGGCCAAAGCAGAGGGCAGGACGGTCGGTTGGCCACTCGCCGCGTCTATACCTACCGTGAAATCTCCTGGTCCAAACCTGCGCGGCAAGAAGGGGACGTAGAAGTGGAGTGAGGGACGAATGGAAAGGACAGGATGGGAAGAGGGAGGGAGACAACAGGAGAGAGAGGCCGGGGAACAGAACTATTTCACGGGATAAGTTAGGACGCTTATATTATTCGGCAAAAAGGTTAAAAATCGCGCATCGCTGTGACAGTGCGAAGGAGCCCAGCTTCAGGTCTCATAGTAAGACGAGTCAAAACAGGACAAAAGTTAGTCGTGAGTCACTCCAATTCTCGAAGAGCATGAGTTTGCATCAATTAGAGAGGCCTCCCACTGAACAACCCACCTTCCCCGATTCGCACGATATTCGCAAGAGTTGAGTTCCCACGAGCCAGAATCGTCGGATCGCCACGAACTCCAGCGTGTGAGCAGCAGCAATGGAGTCGGACGAGCGACGCGACACGAATGAGTGTCAAATTCGGACGAAGGGCAGTGGAGGAGGAAAGACGGAGAGCGGAGGAGCAAATGCGCACAGTGGACCTGGGGCCTGTTTCTCTGAGCCACAAGAGTACAAGTTACAAGTCACGTGACTATTTTTTCACGAGGCGGATGGGTTACTCAGGCATACCAAACCGAAGACTTCTACTCGTCCAAAAAAAATTAACAAACAAATGAAAGTCGATTAGCGCGTATTTTGAGTTTGGTAAATTGTTTTTCGGTCGAAATTGACGACGACACAGCAGTCGAGAGAGAAAATAATTAAATATCCTGATGTTTCACACTCTTTGACTTATTATTAATAAACAACTACTTACCAATTCGATTCTGTTGAGTAAAATAATCATTAATAACAGGAAATACGAAATGTAAGTTACAACAAATGTTATTAACGCCAACGTACGGTATGTTGCCATGAAGTTTCGTTATGATATTACGATTTAACGCCATTAATAGTGGTCAATAAAGGAAAAACCAACTAAACACGATATCTTGAAATGTAAGGTTTATTAATAACTACCATTTAGAGCTCATCCTATAAGAAAAACGTCGAAATAAACGTTTATATCTAATGATGTTTGGTGAGCCCGAAATCTCGCATTCGCTTGCGATCTTTTAAGGTAAGTTGTGACATAAAATTAATTTTCAGCACATATTCAATCATTTGTAATTACCCAAAAACATTGCACTAACTTTTGAATTGGAAATATTGCGAGGCGCACGACGCCCTAAATGTATCGTAATCATAAAAATACGAGTTATGTATGGTCTTGATTAGATCCGCCATTTTTTCTGCCATTCGACTGGACTTGTTCAAGTATTCCGTTGGGTACACCTGAGTCCCCCATCCGCCTTGTGAAACTAGTCACGTGACTTGTAACTTGCAGACTTGCAGCTCTGAGAAACAAGCCCCCTGGGGCGCTGTGTTGGAATCGCTCGAGTTAATCTCGACCACGTAGCTAAGGAGTCACGTGGTACAACAACGAAAGATTCGAGATTTAGGTGTATTTGAACCACTTGTAAAAGACTCCCGCAGCCATCTCAACCAAGTTTTTCACGCGGTATAGTTGTAAATGAATTATTATATCCCGATTATAAACACAATAAACCACGTTCCAGGCGCTTAAGATATCCGTCTGATTGTAAGTGAAATTCACCAAAATCTCCAACCGTTCCGTCGTTGCACCACGTGACTCCATAGCTACGTAATCGAGATTAGCTCGAGCGATTCAAACACAACCCCCAATGGTCTAGTACGCAACGCCAACGATCGTGCGCAAGGGTGGGTGCGTGCTAGCTCCCCACCCCTCAACCCTCCCTTCGCCCATCGACCCACCCCCAGCGAATAAAGCGAAGGAGGGGAAGGAGGGGAGGGGATGGGGGCAGGGAAGGCGATAAAAAGACGACTCAGGCGGGTACAAATTGCTCTCTCGCTCCAATGGTCACATTTTAAGGTGAAAGTTCAAGCATCAGATAAGAAGGCGTGTTTAGGTCTCCGACGACCATCGGATCCAGAGACGAGGGCGGCAATACGAAGAAGGGGTCGAAGGAGGGAAGATTGGCCGTGAGGGAGGGGGATGGGAGGGGTGGGGTGGGGTGGGAAGGGAAGGGAGGGGGAGGAGGCTGGGCATCCGCCGGGGAAAATGGAGCCCAACCCTCGCCCGCGAAGATCGGTGACTCTTTTCAATCGAGGAAGCATTTCTCCAAGTCTGCAACGCGAGGCAATTACATATAGAGAGACGTAAATATTAACGTTGAAGAGCGAAGGAGAGGGCGTTTTTAAAAACTGATTTCGTGTATTGTCCAGAGAAATAAGGAATTTTTTACACTTGCACCTAAGTTACATCAAATGTAGCTTGGGCGTTGTGATATTACGTGGGGATTACACATACAGAACATATGTGGCGCAGCATTAAAGAAACTAGGTTTTGTTAAACGTATAATAGGTAGGTCTTCGGATGAAAAAGTAAAAGTAAGATTCTACTTCGCTCTCGTTAGGCCATACCTCGAATACACAGCGAGCATTTGGGACCCTGGTCAAATAGATCTAAACAAAAACATTAATAAAATACAAATGCAAGCAGAACGCTTCGTTAAAACTGCTACGAACGTACATTTAGTGTGTCACAAATTACAGAGGGATTAAGGTGGGAGCCCCTAGAGACTCGGAGGCTGCACGCTAGGCTTAGGCTGTTTGATAAATTCAGAACTGATATTTTTCAGAGCGACACAGAGAATATTAACAAGACTCCTCACTACATCTCTAGGTCTGACAGATGCGATATAATAAGAGAAATACTCTGCCGAACAACAGATGGGTACAAAAACTCGGCCTTCATAATGTACTAAACTTGAGTCGAAACCTAGGTCGGAGTAATAAAAACCACTGTGGAATATCACAAAGTGAATTCATTTACAAATCACCGAAAGTAATTATGCTGCACTCATTCATCACATCAGTGTTCCTCCGAAGGCCCGTCTGGTGTCTTTTGATGTAAAGAATCTCTTCCCTAGTGTCCCACCCAGTGAGGCCGTGGACATTGTACCCAAGATTCTGAAGGAGAGGGGGCACCCGGATATAATTGTGAAAGAATTCTCCGTTTTGCTTGAAGTGTGTGTGTCCCAAAATTATTTTAAATTTAATAACGAATTTTATGTAGAAACCGGGGGGCTGGCCATTGGGTCACCCCTTTCCCCTTTGCTAGCCGAAATGTTTTTAGACGACTTAGAGACGAACCTTTTTAATGTTGGCAAGAATTTTACATCGCAGGTCATTTATTGGTTTAGGTATGTGGGCGACGTTTTAATTTTATGGAATGGAACCGACGGACAACTGGACATCCTTTTTAACTTCATTAATAATTTGCATCCAGCCATAGCTTTTACTCGTGAATTGGAGTGAAACCGATCAATCAATTTCTTAGACTTGACTATCTCCCTTGAAGAAGGGTGGAACCATTTTTCAATTTTCCGCAAACCCACCCATACCGACCATGTCATACCTGCTGATTCCAGACACCCTTACTCGCAAAAACTTTCCGCTTTTCACGCCCTTATTAACCGCCTTTAAACATTCCCCTGAACGACTCAGAGTTTGAAAAAGGAACCCAAACAATCAAACAGATTGCAGTGAATAACGGCTATCCACTCTCACTAATAGACAAATTAATTCGCAAGAATAGGAGGAAAAGAGCCGTGGCCAGTGCGTACAACAAAACTGAATCCCCTGTTCAACAATGCCGTTCAATTACCTACTTTGGGGAGATTTCCTCTCGAGTGGCGCAATTGTTTCCAAAGGACCGTTATAAAGTGGCATTTTAAACACCATACAGTGTGAAAAAACTGTTAGTGAATTGCAAAGACCCCATTGAACCTCAGAAATTAAGAGGTGTATACTTAATGAAATGTAATGAATGTGGTGGACAGTATGCTGGACAGACATGTAGAAATTTTGAAATTAGACAAAAGGAGCATAAAAGGGATTTTAGAAATTTTAATTTTAACGGAAGCAACTTCGCCAGACATCTTTTAATCCACGGACATAAAAGTGATTTTACTATGACACCTCTCCATTTTGCAACTGACAGACGTAAGCTGAATGCTTTAGAACAACTAGAAATTTTTAAAAACCAAGCTTCCTGTGATAAATTCCTTGTTAATGAATGTATGTGCTCCCTGCCTATTCCCCCATCCTCAAAGCTTTAATCCCCTCCACTTCGTCCTCCTAGCCCCCCTCCCTACCCGCCCTCCATTCCCTCCCGTGACCACCCTCTTCCTGTATTGTTCTTTCCCCCCCCCCATTCTCCCCACCTGGTAATGTTTACTATATAAGGCCAGCACATCGGCCTCCATTTACCTGAAGATGATGTGAATGCACATCTAAAACTGGGTCGTTGTTTAATAAATCGAGTGGTTTTAGTAAAAGTTGACATCTTAAAATTTTTAATGAATAATTTTCACTGGCAATGGAAATATAAATTATTAATCCAAGAGGTTTGATTTCTTACCCTTGCCATTTCGTAGCAACTGAAGTCGCTTCTGGATATTTTACGGTCTTTTCGGTAACTACTCCAACTGATCCCAAATTGTCAGTCATAACGTAGCATTTCATGAGAATGTACTCGTGAACAAATATTCTAGATTTTATATTAGCATTAATACGTGACCTGTTTGAGTCTGCTGCCGGCTCCTGAATTCCCATGCTTCCCATCGTCCGATTCTACGTTGTCAAATGCATCTCAAAACTTCGCGTGCAATATTTGAAAATCTAACGAATATTTGATTTGTTTCGTATTTATGGGAAAAATAAGTCGATAACACTGGTTAATTTTCTCAGAATAAAATTCGTTAACCTAAACCCACATTATATCAGTTTTTGGTGAAAATCCGTATCCGTAGAAACAAAAATAATGCATAATTAATCCTTACGAAGCGGCCCATAACGAAGTGCTCCATAAGGCCCCGTGTTACAAAAACGTAAAATATCTCAAAAACTAAATCAAAAAGACCCCCAAATGTTTTTCCATAGAATTTTAGACCATACGATTTAAGGAACAAATACTGCAATTATGAAGAAAATCGATACATTTTCAATTTTCGAACCAGCCACCGTTAAGGCCAACACTTATCTCCCACTCCCCCACCCCTGTCTCTGACGTCACCAATCCTCCCATTACAAAGGCTAAAATTCTACCATTCCCATATTAGTCAATACTGACGATAACTCATTAACACTCGTCGTCGTGTATGTGAGCAAAGTGTTTAGCAGTTTTTAGTTTTAAGTTTGTAGTTTAGTTAGCTGGAAGTTTGCAGTCTAATATTATGTGTTATGTCTAGCGCCCGGGGAACGAAGCTTCAACCGAGCGTATTATTATAGAAGAATAAACTATTATCAAAGCATTTTCGATAGCTATGGAGCGCAGAGAGATCTATCCCGAGGGCGAATGGTAGGTTTACCAATTGAAGAACATTCTGAGCAAAAATACGAGCAGATACGATGGCTGACCCTCAGATTAACGCCAAATACATGGATCTCAATTAGCTTCACCGGGAAATCAGGTTAACGAAAGAGGTGAATTATTCCTCCATGTAAAAACCAGCCACCAGGGCACCTCAAGGGACATCGACACAGGGGGGGGGGGGGAGGCCAGTATTCGCACAGGACCATCGTCAGTGGATTTGAAGCCAATTTCATAGAACTTACTTCAATTACGTTGATCCAGCGTTTGGTCTGGATTTTGAACATTCACCATTGGATGCCGCTTATGTTAGCGGGCTCCATTCGACCACCGCGACGGACGATTTATTTACTTTTCCTTTCATCCGTACGCGGCTACTTTCACCGAGGAGAACTGACATCCCCTTCTCCACATAACTTTGAGCGAACCTACTCTCGGGTAATTTCCCTCAGTTTTCCGCACATTTCCTTATTTTCCTCCACGACGAGAATCCAGCGGCGCGAGTAACAACTAACATTTTCAACGGATGCCCCCGGATGGGGACCGTGGAGGAGGACGGTTCCGAACTCCGCAATCCCCTTTCAACTCCTCTGGACAAATAATCGCCCCGCCGACTTCAATTAGCGGCTCTTCCACATTCATACGCGTGGATGACGGGAAGAGGTACGGCGCGGCCACTAATTGCATCGCATGATCTCCGCACATCAGAGACAAACGCAACGCAGCGGGCCTCACACCGCTCGTCCGCTCGACCCTTCCACATACCAACACGACGCTAAACTACCCAAATTGAAACGGGTTCAAATTTTCCAATTTAACGTCCGTCATCTTGGATTTTGACCCTCGCACGATCGCAGGTGACCTTCGACTCCTTCTAGTCGTTATCTGTCTCTTGCATCCGAAAAAGTGCCATTAAGGAGAGAAATTAGAAAGAAAACGTCGCGGAAACAGAAAATCATGATTTCAGCCGCCATCTTGGTTTACGACCTTAGGAGGAAAAATTCGGCTTGGCAACCGACAAATTCGTAATCAGCAGGGTCGATAGACCCTAGAAACACAGGTTGCCAATTCGGCTCACGTTTTGCCGTTTAGCATGAGAAAAAACGACATATCTCAAATTCTCTCCCTTTAAACGGGCGGGGGCCAGCCAATCAGCATACGCGCCCACGATTGACAATGTCTGAGAGCGGCTGACTTCGCAACGGCGACCATCTTCCTCCACTGTTGAAATCTGCGTCGAGCAAATCGCGCCTCTGCGACCGGCGAAGTCATTCACGAACAAGCAGTCGACATGAACACACAACGTCTTTAGGCAGTCCGAGCGAGATAGTACCGTTATCATAATAGAGACCATATTCGAACTATACGTTTTAATTTCATCCGCTGTACGACACATCAATTAAATATTGCATTATTAATGGTGCAACGATAGTTTTGTATGACAGAAATTGTAAGTACAATTTAAATGAAAATATCTGAATAAGTCTTCAACTTGACTCTTTTTTTTTCGCGCGGTGCGTTTGAATCTCCTTCAAAACGGAAGGTTTTTTGTGATCCCGAAGAACCTACTGCGGTGACAATATGATTAATTTTCAAATACAGTTGAGAAAACACACAAACTACACGCTGTGAGTTTTTTTACGACATAAAAGTGTGAGAAATTCTTCATTTTGTAAATAATGTCTCTCGAGTGCATACACGTACCATTTCCAATGTAAAAGGGCAAGGGTATTTTTTGGCAAATATCTCCGAAAGCAATGTGGTAAAGGGTTGGATTTTTGTTGTCAATGGAAGGGTGAGATATTTTTCTTTAAAATGAGACAAAATTAATTGATTTCTCAGTAAAAATGATATTTCGCTTGGACTACCTTAATAAAATCATTCATCAGGACTGACACATGAACTGAGAACCTTAGAAATCGTGCCGTGCGAGTTAGAAGGGGATATTCATGAGAAATGCGTTCCATGTGTGTTGCGTTCGTCCACCTTGGACGTCAATTGAGGCTTGTTACAGTATGTATACCTGCACTTGCGATCATGGGCGTTGCCACTGACCTCTGACCCCCGCGACAGAGATATTTCGTTCCAAATCTTCAATACGGAGACTGGAAGGATGATGTCCTGCGCTCTTTCACTTTCCACCTCCCACCAAAACAAGAATCTACCGCTTCAGATGGATGTCCTGCACATAAGTACCATAAACTAAAACACTAAAAACACATGGGTAAACATAAACCCATAAACATAAATCCGCATAAAGACGCCCCTGCTTGCGATATCGCCGCCACAGCATACGTTGGTCCGTATTCTCACGGGAAACGTGTGATCAATTCGCTTTCGATTCCTCTTCGGTTAAATACATAATTTTCTCAAAATGGTTACGTTTAATCTTCATTTTACTGACGCCTTGAGACTGCACGACACCTCTAACACGCGCTTCAACCATTTGATTCACGTCGGAGATGAACAAATTTCATTAACTGCTAAAAGCATAACACAGGGATGATTCGAAGGATCAGAGCTTGAGTTCCAGTCCTATGTAATGATATTTTGACCATGAATTTAATACATTCATGTTGTTCTTAGCGTGCAACTCCCACTAAAATTTAACTGCTCGGAAAAATGTCAAACAACGAGGCTCGAACAGAATTAATTCCGGCGGCCATGTCTTGAAGAAAGTGCACCCGATGAGATCACGGCAACGGTCCCGGATCATCTTCACCCTTGGTTAGAGTGACTTCAGGTATTGCAAACCTCCCCCTTGTGGCACGTAGTTAACGGCCACGGTTCTTACGCCCAGCTCCAGAACAGAAGAACAGCGATTCCAAAGCCTAGCGCAATTGAAGGATTGGAGGCGAGCTAGGCAGAGCAAGCGCGTTGGCGAACGACTCCCATGAATGGGAAGTATACACATACAGCTGAGGGAAATGGGCTGCTCGAGGTAAGCGCGGCATACAAAGAGGGTTACCTATGCACTCACTGGCAATTTTGATTCCATCTCGATACCATCCATCTACTCCGTGAATTGAATAATAAAGTTTAAAACTTAAAACAAAATCCCTCGTAAAGCATTCTAGGGTTCTAGGGTTCCACCGCTAACGTCCTGATTGATAACTGAATACGCAATGATGACTGCAATCACGAATAGCTATTCAAAATGTTCAACTTCCCCTTTCCGAAATCAAGATTTCCTTTATCTTTCTTCGCAATAAAATTGTGAAAAGCGTAGACGTTCCATTATTTCAAATCTCCAATAATAAAGAAGTCAATATTATCAGACAACCCTAGAAACAAGTATACAGGGCGTTTCAGGAGGAAAGTTCGAAACTTCTGGAGGAGGTCGGGGAGGTGATTTTAAGCATTTTTATCATAGCAACATGGGGTCGTCACTCCTTTGTTACCGAGCTATGGCGACCATGACCTTGGTTGCAGATTCCCCGCGGGTCTTTTTCTAAAAAGGCTAGTTTTGATTAGTGTCTCTAATTGCCGAGGTTTCCTAAGCAAATTAAAGCTCTTATCCACAAGAACATTTGTTGCCTCGTTGTATTAACATCAGTAAAGTTACCATATCTTCCGTATTTTAAAAGATAGAGATGTGATTTTTACCGCAATGAATTAAGAAAAAATTTACTAAAAGTTTTATTTGAACACATTTTTTGATATCTCAGTAATTAAGAGCGCTATCGTACATTATTTTATTTTGAGGAATTAAATTTCGACGAATATTCGAGAGCCATCTTGAAAATAAGATACCGTTAGCATTGATGATAACAGAACAAGAACAGTACAGGTCTTATGCACCACTGTGAAAAGTTTCAAATCTCCTCAATCGATAATAGTCATTGAAATTCGGTGTTGTCATTGTGATTGTAGAATAATTCTGAAAAAATGTTTACGTCGCCACGGCTCGGTAACTAAGGAGTTGCGATTCCATGTTACTATGATAAAAAACAGCTGAAAATCACATCCCCTACCTCCTCCAGAAGTTTCGAACTTTCCTCCTGAAACACCCTGTATAAGGGACCTAGAATCACGACTACCTTGATTTCGAAAACCTTCTTCGTGCATAACATTAAACGTGGACTCCTAACCTCCTCACCGAATAACAACAACCCGCATAAACGCCGACTGTAGAGGGGGGAAGGGGGGGTAAGGGAGGGTCGAGAGGAGGAGGTTGGATGCGAAAAGCGGTCGCGATAAGTTCGGAAGCGGAGGGGGAGAAGGGGCGAGGGTGGGGGAAATGAACAGCCGGTCGGGGATGATGACCACCACAACCACTCGAGTGTGCGCAGGGCGACTTCCCCTTCCCTCGGCCATCCTCCCCCCTCCACTTCCACACCCCACCCCATCGTCCGCCACGGGAAAGACAACATCCACCCAGGGAGAGAGAGAGTACAAGACATTTCCCGAGGAAGGCGATAACTTGAGTAAAAGAGTCCACTATACGTCGCGAGATATCCCGAGAAGGAGTCCCTCCATGGAATTTTATTCCATCTCCCTCCTCGCCTCCCAGCGGAAATCTCTTGAAAAAACAAACTCGGCAAAGGCGCAAAGCATAATATCTCAGGAATCCACTCGGATCGGCGATGGTGGATTGCATTGCGGTTGGAAGTAATTTCCTGGAGGTAGGAGAGAAGAGCAGGAAATTACAAGCGACCGCGAAACGGACGCTCGCTCACTGGCTGCAGCATTCACTCGCCGCGAAACGCAACCACCCTTCCTCCCCATCCATGCCTTCCCCCCCAATCCCATCCCTCCCACCCACCCAACCACCCGGGCTTAGTGGAGACGGACAGGGGAGGAGGCAGTTACTTCCTAACGAATTTCTCTCCCCTTCTTCGGAGTAAATGGGATTGCATTTTGTACATCCACGTATTTCATTTACACGCCAATAACCAAACCAACCCCACGAAGGCCTTCCGAATTTGAAGGGCAAAACAGAAATATTCACTATTAAAAACACTAACAACGGAGAAGAAACAGAGTCGCCAGCACATAAGAAAATCACACAACTATTATGTACAATGAAAGCACAATCTCTGAAGGATCTTACGCGGAGGAGTTAAGAAGATGTCGCAGAAAAAAAGAGAAGGGCGTTTAAACTAAAAGGGAATTAAATAATGTCGTAATTCTGTACCAAAGGGATTTTTTCCGATGTAAAAGCCCGAAATTTGGGAAGAGGATCGATACGAAGAAAAGAACAAGGAGGGAGACGACGATTTAAAAAAAACGAGAGGTGACTGTTATTTCGGATAACACCATTTAAAATGCTACTCGGCAGTTTAAGGTAAAATAACTGTCAACGGTGATTTAGATACTGAATTCCCAGGGCGGAGGTAGTTAGCTAGCGGGATGGGTTTCTTACGGAGGCGATGAAATGACGGGCGAAGCAGCAAGAGGGGGCGGGAGGGGGAAAGAGAAGTTGATTGTATATCGATGAATGGATTGAGGAGCGTTGACGGCCAGGCAGACGACAAGTGGGGAAAACAATACAGTGAGAGTTCACCGACACACCTATTAACAAACACTACAAAATCAATTAGACAGCAAGAAGCACCATGCAGAAGAGTTGAACCGTCCTTGTTAAAGAGGCATAATGAGGGTTTGAACATTTATTGTAATTGTACACCCATTTGTTCAGCAAAGAAATGATTCGATGCCTACTGATGTACTCCCAATGAAACCATGAAGAGATGAGGCTGCTCGCGACCACTGTCTAGAAACAAAAAGCAGAAGAAAATTTTCGATTGTTTCAAGATTATTTGTGATGTGTAGTTATTTATTTTTTCGATAGAAATAAAGTAATGTCAAAAACATTATGAAACCGAAATTCCACCGAATTAATCTTCGAATAACAGCCATTGGTTATCCGAAAAAGCGGATTATACGCAACCGTTTCGCCGGCCTTTGTTTCGGTTGATAAGAGATTCGACCATATTCAAGAATGGGAAGAAAACGTCGAGAGAGAAATGACCAATGGAGGGCGAGAGCTCGCGCTCCGCCCAACGACCACAAAGGCGAGTATTAATGAAAAGAAATCCATGGAAAGAGAGGAAAGGGTAGAGGCACTATACAAGTGAGAACGTCCGCAAATGACGAGAGCGGACAGTCGGATTCGCAGTAGAGCTGTGTCGATCATGAGTGATTCGTTCATTTAGAACGACTCATTGCCATGAACCAAATGAATTGAATCACGTTCTCCGTTCAAATCGTTCATAATGAATCAAATCAAGCTGTTCTCGTTCATAGGACGAGTGGAGTGGTTTGCGAAGAATAACACGATTCACGAGTGATCGAGAACAACTTCATTTGATTCCAATTGAACCAAATCACGTTGTTCATGAGTGGAGAGAAACGTGATTTGGACGAATCACTTGACAAACATTCCGTTGTCTTTTGGTCGCATATAGAATTTACTGATAAAAACTGAGGAATAATTTTATATAGGCGATCATATAAAGTTGATTGATTATAACACCGTACACAACCATTTTCATCCGAACATCGCAAGTACAATCGTTTATATATATATATATATAGTCTCAATCAATATACAATATATAGTCTCCAATCGCCGAGGGCTAGTTCCAAGGCTCACAACTCCAGGCGTCATGGTTGAAGCTGTTCTAAGGATAGGCACTTTCAGGTTCTTCAATTATCCTAATACATATTTCGACGATAAAACTAAATTAATCTGAATAACAGATTTCATATCTCTCAATATCTCCGTGTAGGCATCTTCTCGATGGTACGAATTGGTTGGATTCGCTTCTTCGCCTTAGTTTGGTTCCTCGATGATATTTGATTCTCCGCAGTGAAATCATTCATCGTCATTAAATCACTCATCGCAGTCGTTTGGTTCTTCCATTGGTTCATTTCGTTCATTATGAATGACTTAAAAGAACGAGTCATTGTCATGAATCAAATCGCGTGATTCGAATCTTCAAAATTAACCGAAATCCATATCCGAAAGCCTCCACTTCGCAGTCTTCAACCCGAGGAGTCGTGTGCGTATTGCATCGAAAAATCGATCAAATGCATTCACTTGTTTTACTTGGGCAGGGAGGCTACTGATATCCAACTTTCAAATTCCCTGACCTTTCCCTGATGGATTTACCAATTTCCCTGACCGATCGCCAAAAGGTCACCTATTATTGGAATAATTTTTTCTGCTGAATTAAATTTTCTACGGCAGCTTTAAAATTTTAAACCATCGTCTTGTATTTTTAGAACTGCAAGCATGTATTTACTATCAGCTAGTGTGCTCCAGCTACTTCTCGTCCTGAGTTTCGTAAGTTGAAAAAGAAAACGCGAGAGAGAAGAAGGGTGCGGCTCAAGTAGAGGCTCTACCTTTCGAACATTTGGTTTCAAAACCCAGCATCGGCGGGGAAATCTTAATTGAAATCCAGATCGCCATATTTCGTAGTCACGCGGAAAGTACTGAAACAGCAGGCCTCCTTGAGGAAAGGAAGGACGCGGGTCAGCGAATCCCTTGGAGCAATCCTTCGCAATTTCAGTCTTATTTGCGGCGAGTCGACTATAAAGATCGCATGTAGAATGAGCTTGATTAGTAAATCCTAATATAACAGCAACTGCTCATTATCCTAAAACACATCAACAAAAAAAGGCTAGGTATTTGGGACCAGTGGTAGCGAGTTTGACTCCCGTTCGTCGCCTCCCGACAGTCGCGACAGATTCGAGACCAAGCGAAGGAAAAAAAATTCCTGGCTTTCCAACCAGCTTTTGCACGCTACCCGAATTTGACCCGAATGGGGTACTGCGATGTGGAAGGCAACCACATTAGCCTCTGATTTTGAGTCACCCGGGACTAGCCACGGATTAACTCACATGTATGCAGAGTATGTGAAAAAAATAGTGATCAAGATACGAGACTTTCTCAGTGACCGCCAACAAAAAGTAGTTTTTCATGGTTTTAGCTCTGATACGGTCAAAGTCACATCCGGTGTTCCTCAAGGAAGCGTGATCGGCTCTCTTTTATTCATTATTGAAATAAATGACATAAGGTCTCGTGTTTGAAGAAAACTATGATTTTTCGCAGACGATACGGTTATCTATTGGGAAATTAGCGAATACTCGGACTTTGAAGATCTGTCATCGGACCTAAACAACATTCATATGTGGTACCAGGAGTGGGGACTAGAATTAAATATTAGTAAATGCACCACAGTTCACTTCCTGCGAAAGTCATCACACCAACGCCATACTACACTGTGGGTGGAGTGAGCATAAAGTATTCAGGAAATATCAAATACCTAGGAAATATCATAACTTCAGATATATCGCGGAGAACACACATACAAAATATATTCGGCAGAGCATTAAAGAAACTAAGTAGGTTTTGTTAAGCGTATTATAGGAAAGTCCTCGGATGAAAACGTCAAAGGGAGATGCTACTTCGCTCGCTAAGGCCACACTTGGAATACATATGCGAGCATTTGGGACCACGGACAGAAATATTTAGCAAAAAATTAATAAACTACAAAGGAAAGCTGCACGCTTCGTTAAAAGCTGCTACGAGTGAACATTTAGTGTTTATCAGCAATTACGGGGATTTTAGGTCGGGAGGCATTAGAGATTCGGAGGCTGCGTGCAAGACTTATTTTGTTTGAGAAATTCAGAATAGGGGTTTCTAGAACGACATAGAGAATATCACTTTGACGCCTCACAACATCTCTAGGTCTGACAGATGCGATAAAATAAGAGAGACATTTTGCCGAACAGACAGGTACAAAAACTCGTTCTTTCCTTTGCACATGATGCGACCATAATAGAAACTGGAGCTCCATTTAAAATAATGCTCCCATAATGCTCGTCACCATCAGGACTCCCAAAACCTCATCCTATATACTTTTACACGATTGAAGGCCAAACACCCCCTGCCACATGCTCATGCGGCGGCTCGCAGGGTAGCAAGCAGATGTAGCAAGGGTATCAACCCTATGACGGCAATGAAAATTACATCGTGTAATGATTTCCAGGTCAATACGCACTCTTTTTCCATTCAAGAAATCAATAAGAATCCGAAGGAATAACTGCAAACAAGAATAGTTAAGGATTTTCTGCAGCTCATCAGCAATATTGCTTTCATGGCGAGCGAAACCATTTGCAAATGTCAAATCCAAAGGACAAAAGAATGTGAACTGCGGAAAATTCAACATCAACACCTTGAGGTCCACCACATTCCTCTTCATAATACAATTTTTAGTTCCAAATAGTTCGGCCGGAAAATTTGAAACCAATTCAAAAAATTGAAAACTGATGTAATAAGTGTTGTGTGACTGCTACTGATCTTGCCTCATTATTTTTCATTAGAAAGTACAGTATGTATTTAAGGGATGAGAGTAGAATTAAGTTGTCAACTTACGTTTATTTTTTTATAATTATTAGTGGTGAATGTTAATGGTAAGAATAGTGATCAAACTTCATTCTATGACCTTAATTACTGAAAACTGTTACATAGCAAATGCTTATATTGATAACTTCATGGGGTCCATTTCACTTTCTAATTACTTATATGGGATAAAGTTATTGCATGATATGCTCCAGTGAAGTCCAAACATTTAAAGCCACAACTCTAGCAAGGCCTTGGATGAATGATAGGTTCCACATTTGACTGAATTAAGTTCCAAATATGCATTTAACTTCGGTGATATTACTCAATATTGTCAATATTTAGAAAAATTTGACCATATTTCAAAGCTAATGAGAATTAAAAATCATAACATCAACATGAAAGATAAAATACCACAGTTTTTATTAAATTGTTGTCCTCAACTGGTAATTAACTTGTCTAGTACACTTCAACTTATCACAGTGACCTGTCTCTAATTCATGATGCCATATTAATTCCGTGAGACCGTAGTAACCAGTGGAGAGGACTGCCAATATATAGAATGTATCCCATTTATGGAGCTCTTCTTGAATGTTATTGTATTAAAACTTAAGACTCTCCCTGGAGTCTTCTTTGACTGATATATCCCTCCCATATTGCATACTACGATAAATATTTACTTTTTGTAATGTAAGATATCATATTCTAGGTAAGATGTCCATTAACTATTGGCTGATTATTTCTTGTAGCCTTATTTTTTGTAATAACTCATTGAAATTCAAATGAAAAATTTTCTCTGTCAGTATACACTCCCCCATATTTTGTTTGTATTCATTTGAAGGTTTGTCTTCTAGATGTCCTTTCAAGTTCCCATTCCATACTAATGTTTTTACTCACTCCTTTCTCTTCTCTTCCTCCATCCCCTTTAAAGGCAATGTACTTGCACAAAAGAAGATGTGCCTGAAAAATATCTCTTGACGTTCTAATTTCTTATGCTTTATGACCTTATTCCAACAGACATTCATCTAAATTTATTTATAACACCAGAGATATTTGTTAAAAAATACTTCAACACACAGTCATCCTCTATCACTCTTGGAATAATTTGTGCTACAATATTTCAGGATATATTTAAGATATTATGCCTACCTGTGATGAAAGTGGATTCTAAATTCTGCCTTTAACGCATTACTACATTTATTAATTTTATTACAAACATGGCTACCATGTTGCTGCAGCATCATTAAAGTACAGATAGAGACCATTACCCCTCCACTTAAATTGATACCTTTTAATATAAAATCGGCCTGCTTTGTGTATTTAAGGTCATATATGTTGAATAAGATTGATCTATGAGGATTTTTGTGCGATTTTCATTAATAAATTATCCATGATGGATGGATATCCTTGAGAGACAGATTAACTTGCCAGATTTGTTTTTTCAGTACAAATATGCAACTGAGTTCATATTTTCAAAAAAACATCCATGCAGTCCTATTTTTGCCCTTAATTTACCCTTCTTGCTAATTTTGTTACAATAACCATCTACAATTGTAGAGTGAGGGATACTGCGAGGGGTATATTGAATAAGAGAACTTAAGGCTGATGGTATCTATCAGTAGGATGAATTATTTATGTACCATGGACGCAATTAGAACTCCTGTCATTAGCATATCAAATGGCTAGGGAATCTATATCAATATATCCATCAGATAGATGAATACAATCATATCATCAGAAGGTCAAACTTCATATTACAGCAGCATCTCATTATAACGAAGTGTCTTATAACGAAATTTCCGTGTATCGATAGTCATAACTCGCTCTGGTCTGAGTCAAATTTACTGATAAAGAGAACAGGAAACCTTTATTTGTGCAAAATTTCACTAGTCTAGAAATGTATCATGAGTTTGTTACCACTCATTATCTCAATATACCACTCATTTTCTCAACATACCTCTCGGTAATCAATATACCACTCATTATTTTCTACAGAACCTAAGCAATATTCCTAATCTTAAATCCAATACAGGCAGCTGCTGACCCAGCCTCTTACCATATACTTGTGTTGTATCAGTTGCTTTGGATATGAACTTAAGCTGAGACAAATTATGAACTTAAGGATAATGAGAAAGCTATAAAAGCCTCTGAGGATTTATTATGGAAAAGAATAAATGAGAACAGTTGTGTGATAATACGTTTGAGGATGTTAGAAATTATGGGAGATCTCTGGTCTTAGTCATTAACTACAGAGGTTTAGTCGAGTAAATGATGACACCATTCATTGCAATAACACACAACGGAACTCACACTATTACTATGTGACGACAGAACAAAAAGCAAAACATAATTCTCAAAACACTGCCAACCTTACTATAAAAATGAAACTGGCAGGGTTTAACAAATGTTACCAACTTTATCTCAAAAGAGGCTAATAGCATCTTGTCCTCTGAAATTTATTTTGCTGGTTGACATCTCTCAAAACTAAATTCCTAAGGAAAAGACTTGACAGCGAGGGTCACATGCTTAGCCATTATGTGTAGAATTATCCTAATCAGAATACCTCATATTTGTATGCAATGGTCGGGATTGTGACCAGAGGCGATGCTGTTAATAAGTGAATAGGGCGATAAAGAAAAAATCTTTAATAATGTATATAATTAAAAATAATGCCACAATACTGCAACCTGCCTGTGAATAAATGTGTTGCATTATACTTATAGGAGGTGGATGCCACTATTTCTCTTGAATATTTAGTAAAATAAAGGAAATGCTCAGTTAAATCTTCCATTTTAAATGCGGTCTCTTCAATTGCCATTATTTACCGAATCGTGAACACGTTTTTTACAAGATAAGATAGCATTCTTGTGAGTGATTCATAAGTTTCAACAGATATTTTGGAAGATATTTCGATGAGGGGTCCCACCTTTGACATCTTATTACGGGCGATTCTGACGACTTACACGGTTACTTTTTACCTCGTTTTAAAGAGAAAGAATGCGGAATTGTAAATATAACGATTTTCAAGAAGTTCTTACGCGTCCCGCGTCAAAAAAGCATTGCACATCGCCGCTATTTATATCTCTTCACTTGCCATTCTAGTTTCTCTTTAGGAAAATTTAGTGTTTAATGTATGGTTAAATGTATAACTATATTTTTCATTGAATAAATTAGAAAATCTGGAAATTTTTCCTGATGAATTCACTTCGTAATCACGTTTTCACTACAAAAAATTATTTACTGACGCGGCTAAATGAAATCGTTCGTCATTTGTTTCACGTAAATACCTCAATGGAACTGGAGTAACGTTAAAAAATACTATTTTCTAGATTCGTTACAATCACTCAAATGAGCCGAGTGTGAGTGCGTTTCTATGATACGAATCAACATACGCGCACGTTCTAGCACGTTCCCTTGCGGCACTTGACCATTATATTTCCTAATAATGCGATTATATACCTACCAGTAGATTTTCATACAAACGCGAAATAATATTTCAAAATATTGTAATGGTGGCTAACAAATTTCAAGGTCTCAAGACTGAGTTCAAAACACGTATTTAAATACGAATTTTGCTCAAATTTTCAAATATCGCGTCGTTAATCCAGTCACGACAATTCCGGAAATACGGCGAAAATACTAAATTATGCCTCTTGCATCATTAGTATCAGACGTACCAGACGCATGCGTGCATGATTTCCACCGCATAAACAGACGCTCGTTAGCGGAATGCGGCCCACAGAATGTATTTCGACTAACTTGAAGAGTTATTGAGAACGAGTGAACTCAACGGCTGACGATTAGCGTCCCAACAAAACCTTAAGCGACAGTTTAGCCCAAGGCCAGCGTGATCCCATGAGCGGCGTTTGGAGCTGAACATTGAGACCGGGATAATACCGCTCCACCAAATAATCGCGCTAGAAAACATGTTCCAGGTGAAGTAACTCACGTGGAATCCACGTTTACTGTGATATGAATAAGAAATCCTCGAAAGCCGTGACTCTGTCGTGCCTCACACACACCGCAAATCTCCATTTGGGCCACCTCGACGAAGAAGCGAAGCTAAAGGGGCAAGGGAAAGCCATCAAGTGTGGCAGACCAAGCAGTCTCCAGTCATTTAGAGAAAAGAGCTTTTGTCGTAACCTGCGGACGCCAAGTGAAGAGGAGCAAGAACCACTGACCTGCGAGCATTACGTCTTAGCAAGACCACCCAACCAGTCACACCAACGCAGTGAAGAACACTCACCTGAAAGAAAGAGGAACTATCTCAGTTTCCTGGTACATTGAAAAGAGAACAAGCATTAGTTCACACATTCACACACAAAGAGTTAGACCCCTCTCGGTCTATTTGAAAAATATGCGCCGTCAAAATTTCACTTATCAATTGTTCATTGAAATAATCATTGCCTGCTTTGTTCCCATGACGCATCATCAGGTTTCTCAAGAATAAGTTTTGTCTTCATGGAAGTAAATGCCGATCACTCGGCCATTGCATACACGTACAATTCTCCTCTTCCCACGGGTCGAAAATGGCTGACGAGCAGGCAGAGGACGGAGTATGGTCATTAGGGTGGGCCGAAAAAAGGTTTTCATTCCGGATCGAATTTGCGCTATGCGGGAAAGTTGTGTACTGATATCAGGATCTCTCACATGCAAAATTTTTTCGAAATCGGATAATATTAACCACTGCCGCCCGGGCTCTAAAGTTTAAAATTTTCCGAAAATTGATCCGGACTTCAAAATTGAAAATGGTTGTGGGAAAGAAACGGTTATGGAGAATAATTTGTTGCATATACTGGAATATTAGTAACAATCAACAATAGTTACATGTTTTCAGATTACAACACTGAAATTTGCAGTTCATTTGACGAAATCTATGGCTTACACGATGCCTATGAATAAACAACAAATTTAAAGTAGAGGCCATCCGCACAACACAAAACATTTTACAGACTCCGAGCATCACTGCAAATAGATCACTAATGGGAGCCGTATTTCGGAAAAATTAATATTTTTTCGAATGCAGTTTCTTTTATAAATGTCTCAGCCGTCATTTGGCTATAATTAATACTTTAAAACAGACGGAAAAGTTAAACTTTTTAAAACAAACTCAATCATGATGAAGAATCACGGCCCTGATATTCATCACAAAGATGATTCAAACATTTATTCTCCTCAAAATATACTGCAATATCCAATTACTGGTTCTTGCCCCATCTGAGCTGCGGATTTTCGTCGCAAATCCAACGATTTTTTGTGTCGTAAATGCTCTTGAATCAGATTGCAAAATGAGTGGGTGTTCACTCGGAGACAAAGCGGGCTGCGCGCTGGGAAAGATACTATGCATCAGATATTTTTATGCAATAGTGGTGTCCAAACGAATTCTTTTGTTACTAAAGGCTGGCATAACTACGATCTACTCATCAGAAGAGTGTAGCATTTTCTAAGAACTTTGATAAATTGTAGTGGTTCACTGTAGGGAAAGATAAACCGAAAAGTCCCATAATCAACGGATTATCTCAATGTATCGTATATACGTGTTCCTCCAACCGATACTTTCTTGGAAAACCCGGAGTCAACTATTCCACATGGGATTGTAAGTACTGCTAGTTCGAAGTGAGTCAGGTATGATAAAGATGGCCAGTCGTAGAGCTAAGGAAAGTATGAATGAGACGGGGGACGGAGGTTATCCTTATCTCGCCTCAGCGATGAGTTGATCGTGAATACTTCGGTGATAAAATGGCATAGAATTCTCAGACAGGTCATGTCCCATTGTAAACCCTCGTAACTGATGTTTAAACTCCCTCGCCTCATGCTGTTACTATCGTTACTCATTAACTCACCATGTTCGCTAGAATGTTTTATTTTCCTTGGGGACTGCCGTCCACTGTCGGACAAGATGCGTATTTCACTTCATAAGCTTGAGGTAATCAGCCAGTTGGTATTTATTGCTGTGAGTGAATAACTACATTGTGCAGTGTACTGTGGTTTTGGTTACAAGAAAAGTGACGCAATGGCGAAAACACAGAAAAAGCTTACAAGGTGCATACACGTACCATTTCCCATGAAAAAGGGCTGGTGTTTTTGGGCAAAAATCTCCGAAAGTAATGCGGTAAGGGGTTGAAATTTTTGGTGTCATTGGATAGGTGAGATGTTTTTCTTTAAAACGAGACCAAATTCACCGATTTCGAAGTAAAATGATATCTCGCTCGAACTATCTTAATTTCTTTACAATGTGATGTATTGCTTTTATCTGAATTATCCGGAATTTATTAACTTTTGGTTATTTGAAGCGCGGATTTTCGCTCAAAAACACCATTTTTTTTAAACTGCCACGAAAAAAATATTTAAAAAGTTGAAACCGTCGAGCCGTGTGTGAGGACCCCGAAGCGAGACAATCCACTCTCGCGCGACGCAATGATTGAACATATCGCACGGGCTCGTCGGAAATCCGCATCGCATCTACGAGTCGTTGGGGTTAGCCGCTGGGGTTGGACGCATTCGAGACCTTGCTGAAGTTGTTGTAAGCTGAAATAATTGAAGACTAAAACCCTAATATGTGCACGAGAGGAGGAGCTGAATGGAATAGTCACAATGAGAGGAGGGAAATAGAGAGCAAGTGGATTCCTTTGCCTAAGTAGGTATCTCGGAAGTGCCACCACGTGGGACGGAAGAAGTACGACGGACACCAAGCGACGGAAATCCCAACGCTTAGAAAGCGCTAATGAATGAAGGGGGACCTCTGTGGCTGAAGAAGTTTGGATTACGAAGAAACGGTGCGTGGAAACATTCATGTGGCGTGTGACACCCTATGTATGAATTATTGGAAAAGAAGACCAGAAAAGAGCGGGAGCTTTCGAAACGTGGTCCTTGAGGAGGACGCTGAAGATATAATGGACGTACAAAATAGGCAATTATGAAATTTACAGAAGAGTAAAAGAGGAAGTGACCATATGAAACACTATACAAAAAAGAAGAACCAGATGGATTGGACACACCATGAAGCACAATGGATTTGTTTAAGAATATAAATGAAGGTAGAATAGAGGGAAAAGTCCCCAGAGGAAGGCCAAGGGACGAATACATTGGACAAGCAGAGAAGAGAGTTCGTTAGATGAGCTGTAGGGGAGTATGGGAACAATACAATGGGAAGGAAAGGAGGGATGCAATCAACCAATCTTAGGATTGAACGACCAGTGATGAAGACTCAAGTTTTGAGTTTCAGTTGCCAGAAAATTCACGTATATAGTCGTAGCAGTAACCTTGAGGCACGGGTTCTCGATGGTTGAAATCGTCCTGCCTTAACTACGAGAAATCTGAATCCTCAATGAGCATTTGAAGGGCTAAAATATTTTTTTCTCAATTTTAGGAACACGTTAGCCCGTCGTGTCCTCTTGCAACATAAAAGGGACAGGTGAGTCGTCAGGGGGTGGGAGGGCGATGGGGGGCGGGGGGGTGAGAGGGGGAGAGGGAGGGTTTCCCTTGGACACGTGGGTAACGACTGTGAGTGGTGGAGGTTCGGGTGTGTCTGTCTGTGTCCTCTAGAATCTTTCCTCCCTCTCCATCTGCTTCCTTATCTGCACCTCGGGGTTGCGATTCGGGAGGAGGGAGGGGGAGGGTTTTGTGGAGTAGGCCGTTGTGAAGGAACCTTCCTGTGCTCTCTATTCCGCCCCTCCACCGTCCGCCCTACCCCCTACTCTATTTTACTAACCCTCCCCTCCAAGGAACAATGTCCTCCATCCCTCCCATTTTTAATATCTTTATATATATATAATTCTTCTGTACATGTGTATGTTACCAAACTCCTCTCTCTCCTCCTAAGCGGTCGGACCGATTTTGATTAAACTTTTCTGGCGTGTGTTTGAGTGTTGTCCCTGGATGGTTGAGATTCACAATTGGACCCGGTAGGTGGACCCGGATCGGGTTCTAGGAAGTTTTTAAAAATTTATTTTTTAAAGATTTTTCGCATATCAGAACATATAACCCCAAAATTTTTAAAATGAAAACATCGTAAGTTAATGAATAATTGACCGTTAAAACCTTATGAGAAATTCATCAATAACTGACCATCTAAGAATAATTTATAGTTATGTTTGTGTACCATAGGTGGCGCTGATGTCGAATTCTGTATTATTTGACGTACACATCAATACACGCGCAAGTCGTCGCACTTGCGTCGTAGCTTGACGTTGTTTTGACGAAACGAAATCATTCGAATGTCAAACTCAATGTCAAATGCCACTTAGTTTATAGTTTATCGTAAATTCGAGTATGGAAAAAGCGTTTGCTGAACCCGCTAATAGCAGGCTAATAGCAAGCCAACGTTTAGACGGGACAACGTCTGTCGGGTCCGCTAGTATATATATAATAAGTTTTATTACTTCCCAAATACTTTCACACAAAAAAAACAAAGATCATACGTACATTTTTTGGGAAGCTTTAGGTAGCCTCTAAGAAAAAACTGAGCTGAGGCTACCTTCATAGCAAACTATAGCTGCACATTTTCTTAAAAACAGTAAAAATTGAAAATTTATTCGAAAAAAAAAACAAATAATTGATACAATACAGTTTTAGATGAGCCAAACAGGATTAATACAATAATTACAAGAAATTTCACACAATTATATTAAATAAATAATCTACACTGGGCTGAGTAAGTAGCCGTTCCACTTCCATTATAAGAAATTTTGTTTTCATATTGACCTTTATATTCTCTGCTATCAAGTTGTACACTTCATGTCCCATATACGAGAAGCATCTTTTAAAGACAGTTTTGTTAGGTTTAATTAAAGGTAAATAGAATTTATTTCTAAGATTATGTTGCTTTCTTTGCAAAGGTTCAATACCACTTCTCAAATAAGTCCAGGCAAGTTTTGCTCACAAACGTAGCTTGAATATTTCTCAATTGATGTGGAATGGATTTTCAATACTAACTCCAGAAAATTACAATAGTACTTCCTATTAAATTCATGATTTGTTTGACTCTGTCAATGCGTGCAGAAAAGTTTTCAGTTGATTAAAATGGCCTCATGCTGCGAGGGTGGCGGAATGAAGCGAGCCGACCATGACCAATACAAAGATACAAAGATAACTAAGTATTATAACCCATCACTCGGCAAGCTAACGCTCGAGAATTTTTTGTGGTTCTCCCTCCCACCTGACCCCCCACTTCTCCTCCTCCTGCCCCTCCACAATGAGACTTTATTGTCGAAAAACAAGTTACAATGTTGTAAAAAGACGTTGTTATAATCTGCATTACTTTGGTTTATTTTCAACCAATACATTTAATCTTTGTAATGAAACCACTTAGTTTTTTTTTCCACCGATATATTGAAAAACACAATTCGACCGGTTTCGGCCTTTTTCAGGACATTATCAAGAATATAATGCAAAAAAGCATTAAACAGCACAGTTTATATAGAAACCTCAAGGAGGGGGAGGTGGTTAAAAGATGGGAGGGGGGGGTGAAGGGTGAGTAAGTTTTGATGATGTGATTGGGCGAAACTGAAGGGGAAGGAACAAACGGGTGGTGACGCCAGGTTCAAGGACTACGGGGATGGAGGTGGGGGTACACTGGCACAGAGAACGAGGGTGAGGCGGTTGAAGGGATTATGTCATTGAGCAGTTAATCACCATGCACGTTGTAATATGACAAAATTTCAAAATTTTCCAGAAGTCCAACTTTCCCCCCTTGTCACGAACGTGTAAGAGCTTAGGGGAAAAAATTGGATCTGCGACCCTCAGCAATTAAATGCTCAGCAAAATTTGACTTTTTGTCAACGTTGACACTGGATTTAAAATGTTCCGTTATTCTTATATTCAATTTTCGACCAGTTTGACCAACATACAAAGAGTCACAATCAGGAGTGTCAAACTTGAGAAAATATACCCTTCTTTTATCATTCATGTCAATGTGGTCCTTAGAATTAAATAATAATTTTCGGAGAGTCACAGGATTGGACACGGAAATTTTGTACTTATTTTTCGGGAAGAGTTTATATAGATTATATGTTAAATTATTAAAAAAGGGTAACTTCACCCACTTAGTGCCGGACGGGAGGATTGGAGAAAGTGAAGTGGATGTGGCTATGGCACGAATGAAACCTAGTGGTTTCATTTTAAAGATGAACAACAAAAACTTCCACAAAGTGAACTCGTCAACCATTGATTTTATCTAATGCATTTAATTTGAAAAAGTTAGCCCATCCAGATAGGCCGAAAGGACCAATAGGCGAAGCAGAAGTCACGACATAATTTCACGATATTCCGTCGTAATACAAAAGTCAACTAAGAGAATGGCACTGAATAAACTAGTCGTTACATTAATTATCGTTCACTAGTAGTTATAGTGCAATTACCAGCGCATTACTTTATATCAAAATGTTGAAAATCTTATCAATATTCAAAAACGATCGAATAAAAAGGTATCTGGGAAACTTTGGGCCCGGTGCGTGTGCAAAAGATAGCCACTTAAAATATTGACTACTTTTCTATCATTTTGGGAACTAAAATAAGTCAATATTTTCAGCATTTACTTTGTTTAACTTTTCCATAATGTTCAGGAATTAACAAAAGCTATGTGAGTTTTACGCGTAATATTTATTGGACACTCCGTTAAATATTCCACGAAAAACTTAAAAAGCTTTTGTTAATTCCAGAACATTACTAAAATAAGTGTTTGCATACTAATACATTGCCAATTTTTATGCTTAGCATTTTTACGTTATTTTAAAATGTTGTTGTTTTTCGTATTTTTTTAACTTCAGGATCTATGTACAAAAATGAAAAACGGATATCGATATTTTTAAAATTAATTTTCTCTTATTGAGAGGAAAATGACATGGACACTTTCTTCGTCCGAGGACCGAAAGGAACGATGGACGCAAAGGAACGGTGGACGGAAAGGAACGAAAGGACCAGTAGGAGCGAAAGGACCAGTAGAAAGGAAAGGACCAGTCGGAACGAAAGGACCGGTCGGAACGGAAGGACTGGATGTTCCGTAGAAGTCGGTCCTTCGGATCCGTTCGTTCGCGAACGACCCATCTCTAGTCGACGCGTTCGCCCGTCTAAGGTAGTCCGAGCGAAAAATCATTTGACTTAGAAATCAATGAATTTGGTCTCATTCTCAAGACAAATATCTCACGTATCCAATAACATAAAAAATTCTACCCCTTTCCACTTACTTTTGGTGAAATTTGCCTAAATATGCCAACCCTTTTACACGGGAAATGGTACGTGCATGCACTCCAGAGAGACATTATTCACAAATTGAGGTATTTCTAACACTTAGATGTCGTAAAAGAAACTAACAGCACGTAGCTTGTATATTTTCTCAACTATATTTGAAAATTAATCATATTGTCACCGCAATAGGTTATTCGGGATCACAAAAAACCTTCCGTTTTGAAGAAGTTCCAAATGCACCGCGTGAAAATAATGAGTCAAGTCAAAGGATCATATACATATTTTAAATTATTTACTTACCATTTCTGTCATATAAGACTATATTATTGCACCATTAATAATGCAATATTTAATTGATGTGTCCTACAGCTGGTGAACTTAAAACGTATAATTCGAATATGGTCTCTATTTATGACTAGTGAATTATCTCGCTCGGACTACCTTAATGAGTGGTGCGGGGGTCAACGGGGTCGACCCGCAGCGCGTAATGCATTTCGTGGCTTCAGCTGGGTTGCTCAAGTTTAGGTGTGAGCGGGGAAGAGCGGCGCCGTGGGGATGGGGGAGTGTCGGATTTGGTTGGAATTGAGGGCGGGTGGGGGTGGAAAATAAAAAGGCCCGGAATCGCCGTGAACCACTCATTAAGGTAGTCCGAGCGAGATAATTCACTAGTCATAAATACTCGGATTTAACGGAAGGACCGACTTCTACGGAACATCCAGTCCTTCCGTTCCGACCGGTCCTTTCGTTCCGACTGGTCCTTTCCTTTCTACTGGTCCTTTCGCTCCTACTGGTCCTTTCGTTCCTTTCCGTCCACCGTTCCTTTGCGTCCATCGTTCCTTTCGGTCCTCGGACGAAGAAAGTGTCCATGTCATTTTCCTCTCAATAAGAGAAAATTAATTTTAAAAATATCGATATCCGTTTTTCATTTTTGTACATAGATCCTGAAGTTAAAAAAATACGAAAAACAACAACATTTTAAAATAATGTAAAAATGCTAAGCATAAAAATTGGCAATGTATTAGTATGCAAACACTTATTTTAGTAATGTTCTGGAATTAACAAGAGCTTTTTAAGTTTTTCGTAGAATATTTAACGGAGTGTCCAATAAATATTACGCGTATTTTTTTTTTTGCTTTTCTTTGTATTTTATTAATTTTTTTAGTTAAATCTTTATGACCAGGGTCTCAAATGCTCGCGGCGTATTCGAGGTGTGGCCTAACTAGAGCGAAGTAGCATCTCTCTTTGACTTTTTCATCCGAGGACCTTCCTATTATACGCTTAACAAAACCTAGTTTCTTTAATGCTGTGCCGCATATGTTTTGTATGTGTGTTCCCTACGATATATCTGAAGTTAAGGTAATTCCAATATTGAAATTACCTTAACTTCAGATTCAAATTAATAATGAGACAAATGCGTGACTGTGATTGGACATTAAAACAGAAGGACCGCGCGATTGGCGCCGAATAGCGAGGGAGAGCGAGGAAGGAGCGAGAGATTCGGACAGGGTCGCGGTTCATGTTTTTAAAACGCCGGGGGAGGAAAATGACGCTGCCGACATCAATTCAGGGTGGAGTCGGGAGGGGGAGGAGAACTATTAATAATACGCTGGGGGAAGGAAGGGGGGGGAGGGAGGGAGGGGCTAGAGACGTCTGGGATGGTAAGATGAATATTCCCGACGTCGCGTTTAAGCTAATGAATTTGTCGCGAGTGCGAGGGATATATATCAAAGGGAAGGAGAGGAAACGGAAGAGAGAGATTGAGACTCCCGCATCGACTAATCTCCGAGCTTAAAGCGGTTGTGCGTGCGTGCATGCGACGTAATAACGGATACGCCAAAGAGGAAATCAAGATATGAAACCTCCGCCGCGCGGACAAATAAGCGCAAACACGCCACGCGCAGCAGCCGTGAGAAATCATCTCGGCGCGCAAAACCGGGCTGAATGGAGAAGTCATCGAGGCGTCCTCGAGGGATGCTACTCGACATAATTCATAATAAGGTATGGAAAATGCAATTTTCAAACGCATATTACGTGAGAGTTTATAAGGAGTAGGCGAAGAAATGGATTGCGTAGTTCCATGTTTCAAATTGGAAACACCGTTTCGTGGCCGCGAAAATAATTGAGAGAGCGTAAGGCGAGCCGTGTCGTCGTCATTACAGTTCGCAATACGGCAGCGACTGCGACCGAACGCCTTTTATACGATTGGAATTCTCGCCGAGGGAGGAACGTGAAACTGAACGTGGGATATACTGAAAGTTTGCCGGACAAAATGCTTGATTTTACACTCCGAGTCGCGCGCGTGGAAGATCATAAAAATAACTTCAACCGTCGCGAACAGAGAAACGCCATTTCCCACGAAATATTACGCAATGTAAGACAATTTTTTTTCTTTTTCTGTGGCATTTACCATTACTTCAGTCTAATATATTTGAGTGCTTTTTCACGTGGATATTTTACTTCACAAGCAGTTTGGATTCACGGAAATTACCACGAATAACGCCATGAAAATTGTGACAGGCTATTTAGTGGTGCATTGGTCAGAGGTTTTTCCTAAGGATTTAAACTGATAGAATGCGAGAAATGATTAATAGCTAAAGTATGATCACGCTCAAATGCCAAAAAAGAGATCTCAATACAAACGCACCGACATTTAAATCTAGAAAAAATAAATACGCTTCGTATATTCGAAGAACCAGTATGAAACTTCACGGCGGGAAAAAACCCGACCCCTTTTTAAGAAATCCAAAAACAGACACTCATCGACAATTTACTATTTTACCAATTTATTCACGTCACAAAAAATATATATTTAACAGAAAAAAAAACGAAACTCAAGAGGGGTTGAAGAATTTTACAGCTCTGTAAAACTGGGAACATAATGCGTAAATGACAGCTCTATATCTTCAATTCAATTTCGAAATTCATAGTCCAGCGTTGCGATAATGAAATTCAACTATTCTCGACAGGTTAAATGTTTAGCCAGATATAATACGGGCGGACTCCGACCACCTACCCACCCAAGGGGGAGGGGGGAGTATAATATCATCATCATCCGGCGATTTAAAAGGAAAAAACTAAGAAACTATCACTTCTTTGCTAAATGTTCACGCACACAGTTGCGTGAATTTTCATTCCAATACACTAACCTTTCTGGCGCACCAACCTATTACTATTTTCAAATACTATTACTATCCTTTGGCTCCCGTACGGAAGCACGAAACCTCACGTGCGACTTTATTTCTTAGTAATGAGCACTTTCGAGTGATTTAGTCACTCAAGAACTTAAATTCCTTCGGGAAAGACTTCTAACAAAGTGGCTCGTTAAGATAAGCTCACCAGGAAGAGATTTCGGCGGATGAAGACAGAGTGACGTCCAGATGGGAAGAGCACTTTTCGGAACTCCTCAACTCAAATAAGTAAACACCAACAACTACATCAGCCCCAAATCTACACCTAGACGGAGATTTCTTCGTGCCACCAACCTTAAAAAAACACAATCAGAGCTATAAACAAAATAAAAAGTAATAATGTACCAGGAATAGACAACATACCGGGAAAGATATTTAAATATAGCGGAGAACAAATAAAGGGCACGCTCAATGTGAAAATCTGGAACAGAGAAAAGTTTCCCACAGCGGCTAACAAGTGTAATTTACCAAATTCACAAGAAAGGGGAAAAACTTTCACGTGCAAACTACAAGAGGATATTATTCCTCCGCACAACATGCGTGATATTTAGAACGACGATTAAGGATAAACTAGAAAAAAACCCGATACATATTGGGAAAATATTAATTGGATTTTGGACGACGCGAATCAACTTATTATTTATTATTTATGGCTAAGCATAAAAGTGGTATAACTCCTAGAGAATTTAGTTACCTTTAATTTGAGCCAACGAAAACGAAAATCGGCTAAGTAGATTTGGAGTTACGATACCGCACGGTTTAAAAAAAGTGATTTCGAGAATAACGCATTTGAAGTTTTCGCTATATATAAATGCAAATTTATGCAACACTCGGTCAACGTGCTATACCAGGTGCATATAAAAGGCCTTCCTCTTCCTCATAGAGGGCGTTCTGCTGGATCTGGGCCATCCTTCGCTCCTCTATAGCCGCTCGTGCTGCTGGAGATAATTTCTTTTCGGCCGCTCGAATCCGGCGCTCGTCGGTGTTCTTGGCGAACTTCGTTGCGTGAAGGCCCAGCGTGATTCCTATAGTGGACATGGTCTTCAGAACTGCTGAATAGCCTTCGTTGAAGATGCCCGCTGCCAGAAAAGTCTCAATTTCGACAGTCTTCGAACCACAATGTAAATTCTTCGTTGTTGCCCCGACGCCTTTATTTGGTTTCTTCGCATTTCTAAGACGCGCGACCATTCTTTTTTCGACGTCCTACGCATTCATTCTTCTCGACGATCATATCAGGACACGGGTTCAAGTCAACGAGGCCTTTAAACGTTTTTGTATCGCCGTCCCCAATATAATATTTATACTTCACGCCGAATAACTCTTCCGATCGACAAAACGTTACTTTCATGGCGTCGACCTCCATTTTGCCCGCACTTCCGGAATGATTCGCGCTGCATTCTTCATTGTGAGACTCGTACCATTCTTCACAATCCGCGGAATCCACTGACGCTTTCTTGGAACAATAACTCAGGCAGAACGAAGACTTTACTTGAAAAACTAATACTTTCTTGGGATATTTGCCGAATAGCGAAGTTATTACGAACAGAGAAGAAAATCCGCGTATTTTCCATGATCCATCGCCTGAGGCCAATAAATGCGTTGCTTCGTCACCCCTCTCTCCATTCTCTTCAATTCCCTCAGTGACTGCTTTCATGCGAATAACCTCGAATACAGCCTTCGAAGCGACGAACACATTTTCCAGGTAAGCGTAGAATAACGTAGTAGTGAAGCAAAATGACAAATCCATGACCACACAAAATAAGTTCATGCATTGCATAACCTGTCCTAAGAGAGGCATGACGATCGTAAGACGACGAATAATTTCGTACGCTCAGTTCACCTGCGGAGATGATTCGATGTGCCGTACGGGACAGTCACAGCGTACAGTACGTTTGAAACCAAAGTACAGCGGTTCGGATGAATTTGACGTCACCGTTACAGGTCTTGCACTTCAATATTGTTGATGGAAAGTTGAACATTGTCAAAAAGCCCAGAAGCGCGTATGAATGTCCGGGATCAATCTCGATGTCATCGTATTCACTAAACTTCAGCTTTTTCGCGGATGTGCTCGCGAATGTAGTCTCGCGCTCAGCTGTATACTGGTTCCCCTGGAATTTCTTCTTCAGCTCCAGTGAGCGACGGTCTCTACCGGGTTTTGGCGGCATTTTATTCTGGCTTGCCGCACGCGTACTCGTTTACACGACACGGAATAAACTGAACTGAGAAGCGACTCTTACCTATAATAGTCAACTATATCGGGATATTTACCGACAGTCGGTGAATGAAGTAGACATGCAGCGCCATCTAGTGACAGCTCGAGTCAGTTTTAGTCAAGGAGAAGCACATGGAACCATTTGTCGCGGCTAAAAAGGCGAGATACTCGAGCAAACCGGTGCGTGAAAAAAAAGGCCGATTTCCGGAAGGTGAATTGATTTATTCAACCGGGAGAAACAAATTTCCGTTTTGAATTTGGAAAAACCGTTTAAGGGGTGAATTCTAGACACTTCAAAGTATCAAAAAATGCAATTTAAAAAAATAGATTTTTCAAAAAAAAAGTAACGTAAACCTCCCCTTATATTCATCTTCACTGCTATCACGTACTGCAACTGCAACTTACTGCAACATCGCCAAATCTCAGTTGTTGTGCCGTCCTTGTTAATAATATTTCCGAATTAGTGTTTTCCATTTTCAAGAAAAGAAAGAATTTTCTTTAAGAAAGCATAAAATATATATTTGACAGTTTTTGTGATTCTCCATAAGGCTTAAATAGAGAAGTTGGCGGAATGAAATTGGTGCATCTTTATGACCTTCAAGTATATTTCATATTATCGTTCTTCAAGTAACTGTTTTTTGGGATGTCATGGACTCACCAAAGATTGGAGGCATTGGCAATGTTTAGAAGGAAAAATATTCCCTAATTTTACCAACTCGGAAATGCGAAGTTTAAGAATTTTGCAGCCACAAATTCCTCTCCAAGGGCTTTAAAATCTGTCTATCTACCCCCTCCCCCGGTCATCAAAATGCTCAAAATAAGCCCGTGGCCGGAAGATAAAGGATTATCCTGCAGAAATTCTTGAGGCGGCGATCAAGGCGAAAGAAAATCGCCACCGAAAGATTCGATGAAGATTGCAATGGTTTTGAGAAATGGCCAACGCTCTGCTATGGAAATTTCAAAGAGCACAGAGGGTTGATAAGGCGTTTCCCAAGTGCATACAATTTATGGAGGGCATTCGACCCATGGAAGTTATGAGGTGAAGTAGAAATAGAAGCCAATGCCAATACCCAATTTTCATCTCTTAACCGTCGATCAGCTAAAAAGGTCAGCGCTGTAATGATTGCCTCTGCCAATGACACCCCACGAGTTTTCTACGAACAGTTTTGGTGTAATTTATTCACCTCACTTCGCAGGGTGAAGATAGAACAAATTTTACTTATTTTTCCTCAGCGTGTAGCGGTTGGATTGCTATTATTCTGAAGTGAAACGCTGGACTAATATATTCAGTTCCTTCAGTTAAATGTACATTGAAAAAGAAAGAAATTTTAGCACAGGTGACCTTATAAACCTCAAAACTCTACTGGCTTCACATTGGTTTACGATATATTCTTACGCGTCAGGTCCTCGTCATTAGCAGCGCCCTTCCGGAAAAACACCTCTTTCGCCACCGCAGTTCAAATTCACCTCACATCTTAACTAGTTAGCACATTTCCCTTCCAAGTACCGTCAAAGTAATTACATGAATATGCTTGATTCAGTTTCCAATGCTCCACTACTTCAATGATCAGATTCGCTTCCTTTGATCGAGATACCATTCGCTTCCCTTAAGGTAGTCTGAGCGAGATAGTACCCTAGTCGTAATAGAGACCATATTCGAATCATCCGTTTGAATCTCGCCAGCTGTAGAACACATCAATTGAACATTGCATTATTAATGGTGCAACAATATAGTTTTATATGACAGAAATCGTAAGTAATTAAATGAAAATATCAAAATAAGTCTTTAACTTGACTCATTATTTTCGCGCGGTGCGTTTGAAACTCCTTCAAAACGGAAGGTTTTTTGTGATATACAAGAACCTACTGCGGTGAAAATATGATTAAGTTTCAAATATAGTTGAGAAAACACAAAAACTACACACTGTTAATTTTTTGACATGATCTAAGTGTAGGGAATGCCTCATTTTTAATATAATGTCTCTCTGGAGTTCATACACGTACCATTTCCCATGCAAAAGGGCTGGTATTTTTTGGGAAATATCTCGGAAAGTAATGTGGAAAGGGGTTGAATTTTTGGTGCCAGTAGAAGAGTGAGATATTTTTCTTTAAAATGAGACCAAATTCATTGATTTCTAGGTAAAATGATATTTCGCTCAAACTACCTTAAGGTCTCGTTTTTCAATAGAATTTTTTTTGGGTTCATAATCGTATCACCATGGAAATACACGAACTGCAAATAAAAATCGGGCGTCCAACGGAAAAAAAACGGTTTCACCTCATCAAACCATTTGCTCTTAAGTTGCACGCAGGAAAAAATCAAATAAAGATGGAAATAGACGGCAAATAACAGAAAATAGAATGATTAATGGACTAAATAATGACGATGGGCACAATCAAAAAAATATTTTTTTCCAAACTCAAATTTACATGTGATTAAAGCGACCTGCAAAAGGTAACCGTCGCATAACTCTCATCGACTACATCTTCGATCCCATGTCATCATTACTCATTTGGGAGGACGATATCTAAAACTCCAACCAGGGAGAATTCAGGGGTAAACTCTCTTTAAACTTTTTTCTCACCCTCAATCCGAGCCCCAAAATCTGTTCCTCTTCCCCAGATACGGGCAACCCCCTTCCCTCCCACAAATCCCACGGAAGACAGAGGGGGAGGAGGTGGAGTAAATGGTTGGCGGGGATAACACGGGCAATCGGTCAGGCCTTCCAACCCCCGTTCTCCCCCTCTCCGTTTTCGAATGAAAGTGCCAGGGAGCCCTCTCGGAAGGGAGAGAGGCCGACCCACCCAACCTCGGGTAACACGAATGTCCCGACCCCGAGGAGACAACGCGCCGCCACCCCGACACGACCACTCCGGCAACACACACCATGCGGTGAGCGATGGCGGCCGGGGAGGGGGGAAAGGGGGGGGAGGGGCGCGAAGATACCCTCCCACCCGCCCCAAACGCCGTCGCCCCGAGGAGAGAGACGCCGGGGATGAGAGCAGCACCCGACAGCAGCCAACTCACGCACACGAGGTGTCCTCTCTCTCTCTCACGCGCGCACGCACGCACTCTGCGCCTCCCCTTGCCGACCAACCACCCACCCCTGGTCCACTGCGGTGGGCGACTCAACCCTCCCCCTCCTCCCTTCTCATCTCCGGGGCCCACCACCTGCCCACCCCAAGCGCCCGGCCTGTACGTACGCACGTTATACGAGGGATAAAACAGGCGAGGGAACAAGGCTATAAAGAATGAAGTGAGGAGCGAGAGGGGGGGTGGGGTGGGGGGGGGGGGTGCGAGAGCGGCGGAGATTCCACAGTGCAGGGGTGGGGGTGGGGGAGAGGACGGGGCGATAAAAACGACCGCGAGAGGCCTCAAGAGATGCTCACACACTCTCTGAGATGTGCGTCCGTTGGGCGAGGAGGGTTCGTCGGGAGAGAGCACAAATTCCACAATTCCACGGCTACGAAGTGCGTGAGCATGAGATTTGGCGACGGACACCAAACGTATTTTTCTTGTTGTTCTGTGATCTTAATCCATCAAAGATAGCAAATTCATACCACAAACACACTGGAAAAAAAACAAATCATGCAGCTTCCAAACCAACGGAGGAAAAAGACAATTGAGCATGGCGATGCGCAGGAACCAAAAAACCGCCAAAAAACTGGATTAAATAATAATTTCAGTGGTTGCTGCATAAACCTGAGAGCGGCACCCCTATGTGTGCAATGCAACGAGTTCTTTGGTAAATAAAAGGAGACTTTAATCTCCGATACTTAAAAAGCTCATTGAGATATTTATTTAAAAACTCAAAAATCATAGACATAATTTTGCGCTGGAAATTCTATTTTCACAGATATTTCACTCTGTTATCAAATGGTTTTCACAAATTACTGGTGAACCTAGACAATATCGTACCGAATATTTAAGACTAGACGCGTTACAAATCCACTGTTTAAAGTCTATATATCGGGTAAGAGGGTGGCAAATCAAATGGAGTTGGAGGGAGGAGTCAAGACACCGTGGAGGGGGGGGGGAGGAGGGCGGGACATCGTCGAGAGAGAGACAGACACACACAGGGGAGGGTGAGCGAGTCACACACACACACACACTCACTATTAAAGTAATCAGGGAGAGGGCTGAAATTTATGGCCACGAGTTTTTATTAAACGCGTGAAAATATGAGGGTCTTTTGATTTTGAAAAAGTTGTGTAAACTGTTCCTTTTCTTCCCTTATCTCTTTCTCTCCTTCTCTCTCTCTCTCTCTCTCACTCGCCCTTCCTCCCAGATGGATGGATGATCGAGTCTCTCTTACTTCCTCTTTCACGCGCAGAACGAGGAGTAGGCGGGTGGGGGTGAAGAGGATGGATAAGGAGGAGGAGGGGAGGGACACAGTATAAACAAGCACGCTCTAATGTCCACGACTTACACGAATCCGCTTCGCCCGCGAGAAATATATGTAACGCTCATCTAAACCATACGATAATTCAGTCGCACGAATAGTACATATTCGCGCGGGCACAAAGGGTGTGAGGCCGCTGTTAAAAGCAGTACTTGATACCTTCTTTCTCCTTCCGAGTCATATCATCGCCGAGCTTGAGTGGATTTCTCGGGAGAGGGAATGGGGCGGGCTCTCGAGAGGACGATTAATCGAGTCCGACGTAATTCGAACGATGACGATGTGTAAAAAGGGGGTAAAACCGGGAAAACGATCGATTCAAACTGTTAAGAGAGTAGACTCTTTCAATGTTCTTTGAGCGACATTTTACCCGAGTCTTTAGATTGACAATACATATTCGAATGTTATTCTTTGATTTCGGTATCGCCGCAAGACGCTTTTGAAGAAACACTGGAATGTTGGCAGACATTTATTGAATATACTAATTCAATGCATTTTTATTTAATTTATTTTGAAATTTATTAAATATACCAATTACCTCCAATACGCCTTTTAAGGTTTTTTAGCGATTCTGTTCGAATTACTGCGCTGAGTAATTGATTTATTTCTAAAAAATAGTTTAGAAACATACAAACTACGCACAGTTAAATTCTTGACGAGACAGAGAGGGAGTCGTTAGAAATCCTTCGTTGTTTAAATAAGGCTCTCAGCTGTGCATACACGCGTACCATATGCCGATGAATGACGACTTCCATTTGTGGCAAATATTTCTAATATTCCTTCCGTAGTAGTTGTTCCCAGATCACATTCCATGGTTATCCCGGAGAAGTTTCATGACAGCTCTGAAGCTGGTCATTCATGGGGTGAGGACACATTCCAGTCCATCCGTAGAAGATTCTTTTGGATTAATATGCGCAAGGACATTACCACCTATGTGCAGTGATGCTACATCTGCGCTTACACCAAGGCAAGTAACCCGAAGGCGGACGCAAATCGGCGAGGACGACGACCACGTCGGCCTTGGGAAGTCTTAGCTCTTGATCTAATGGGTCCTTACCCTAGGACACCGATGTCACAGATCTCTTCACCAGATGGTTGGAAGCCTTTGCTATCCCAGAGGCAACAACAGGACGAATCGTTAGCATCCTGCAGGATGAAGTCTTCAGCCGCCATGGGTACTCCCCTGCAGAGCTCATTTTAGGAAGGCAACTACATCGTTCTGGCGATTGGATTATAACCCCTGGCGACAGTGCAGTCTCCCTCACCACTTGGCAGAATAACCAGCAGGCCGAGTTCTAAAAAAGATGTGCGCTGGAGAAGAGAAGAATTTCTGACCAAGCCAAAGACACGTCGTTCAACGAAAACAGAGGGCTCCAATGCATCACAAGAGATTGACTAGGCTCTCCATCCGGGGGCCGATAACATATGGCAAGACAGGCAACCATTTGGCAGGACTCGAGAAATCGGTGCATCATAATGCACTAGGAGCGGGTAGAAAGACGGGTTTCGAACCGAGGGCTGTTAGTGGGAAGACCAGCGATTCAACTTCTGAACAAGTCATTGGTCGATATACCGAGGGTAACGTGGTTCCTCAAGTCACGCTTTCCAGATCCACAGAGCACATGAACCGAAGATTTCAACTTTTGACGGAGCAACGTTGTTTCAATTTCAGCAGTCTGCCAGCAAGTACAGCGTCCTTATCAGAGCGCAACTCGTCGCAGCCTTCACCCGGAGCCACGGACCAAGTTCTGCCTTTCGCTGACGCATCATCCCCAGCCAATGAACACTGATTGGTGACCTTTAAGACATTCATCCCGCAACAAAGATGGCCGAACATACAATCATTATTTTCTCGGTGAAAAATGGACATTTGATGTGATAACGATGAATTAAATTACCGCATTTCGTCGCCAAATATCAAGGAGGTCAATCGGAAAGAATCATTTGGGAGCTCAGCTGTCTTGTTACAATTATATCTTCACTAAAATATGCGTCACAAAATAAAAACTTCGACTTTACTTTACAGAAAAGTATTTCGACATCGAGCACATGAAGTGGTTCGCTGAGCCAAGCTAGTGGCGAGTACAGTACCGCTCCAAAGGTCGGTAATACCATCTGTACGCGAGTATTGCAATCACCCCCAAGGAGCGTTGCGGCAAACAGTATCCAGTACTCACTCGCGCCCCCCTCCCTCATCCCTCCGTTTGAAAGCGCCCTCTGTCGCCCTGCGTCGCCATCCCCACCGTTTGTGGCCTCCCTCTTCCTCCCTCACACCCCCCACCCCCAGAAAGAGAGCGCTCATTGGACGAGACGGAATGAACGTGCAATGAGCGAAGCGACAAGAGACTTGAGTGCACCCGCTAGAGCTCACTTGTTTTCTCGACACTTTAAAAGCATCGCGTCTGCTGCACCATTGCAACATTTCTTAGTCTCCCATTCGAATTACGAGAGGGAGGTGGGATAACCCTTTGGCCTTCCACACTTGATCATTTTCGGGAGCGACAGACGGATCCCGAGAAGGAGTTTTTCCCCCGAGAGGCGTTCGCGGGAGGCGATGAAAATTTCCAATTCACGCTGGAGGAAAGCGACCTTGACGAGGGAGCGAATATACTCATTTCCCGGGTAAAATTCTCTTTCATGGAAGATCGAAATAAACTTCGCCGTGCTGACACATTCAGACCATTCGCTGCGTTCACGCGCACATACGAAGTGTCAGATTCGCCGCACGCTATCAGTGCCGAATTGTGGTTTCCGAGTCACTCGCTGCGCATTGGAATATCTGGAGCTCAACAACGTCGTCTCACTTCGGTCGGAGTCGTTGGAACGGGAGGCGATTTCGGGAGCGGCGAACCGTCTCGCTCACTCACTCGCGACTCCTCAACCGAAAAGTTGAGATTAATGATATTCCAATGCGAAACATCGCCCGAAAACCGCATCAGTATCTGTCAACAACGCTACGAAAGTGAAAGCCTACGCTCGAGCCTTTGTGCCACACACATTTAAAAGCCTTTATGGGAGAATTTACCAGAGGAAAAGAATCTTGACTTGACGGTGATTTAATATCTAACCAGCAAGAGGTAGAGCAGAGTTCAATTCCCAGTCCAGTTAAAACATTTTGACATAAATATCTTTATCAAACGAGATTTTATTGTAAATCAGGGATGTGCACATAATCCGAGCCTGATATAAGAATCATATTTTTTTAATTTAGCTTATCTGCCATTGTCCCTCCTTTCTGATTATTTGTTTTTCCAGCTCTTCATTGCCGATGGCACCCTGGACTCCAGTGCAGTTATTCTCCAAGCGGCGCTAAGTTAATGAGTTTCCTCTCGAGTTTCTACTCCAGTCTTCATACGCCACCAAGCATCAAAGACGCCACCCTCGCGTTCACCTCCTCAAATCCCACATCTGGTCATAAAGATTGAACCAAAAAAATTAATAAAATACAAAGAATAGCAGCACGCTTCGTTAAAAACAGCCACGAACGAACATTTAGTGTTACTAACTGTTAGAGGGATTAAGGTGGGAGCCCCTGGAGACTCGGAGGCTACACGCTAGGCTTAGGCTGCTTGAGACATTCAGAACTGGTGTGTTTCAGAGCGACATAGTGAACATTATCATGACGTCTCACTACATTTCTAGGTCTCACAGATGCGATAAAATAAGAGAGATACTCTGCCGAACAGATTGGTACAAAAACTCGTTCTTTCCGCGCATAATAAGCGACCAAAATAGAAACTGAGCTCCTCCAAATACACTCCCATAGGACATGTCACCATTTCACCTCCGAAACTTTTACATCTTTACACGGTTGGTGACCTACCACCCCCTGCCACACGCCCATGCGGCGGCTCGTGGGGTACATAGTATGTAGATGTAGATCCCGTCCTCCGAATCTCGACAACCCGCGGGCAAACACCTCCGCCCAACACCACCACCAGCTCTGACTCACCGGGATAATCTGTCTTCGGGAGCCAGACCTTGTTCCACCGAGGACCATTTTATCGCGCGGGGGTTTAGTCGCCACATTTATACCTCCGCGTGGCGTCCAAGGGGACAACAGGTAAGGGGCGGCCCACCCAGGACGCGGGCCCGCAAGGGGGGGGGGAAGGGAGCGGCGTTTATCAGAGTCAAGCCTCCCCCCCCCCTCCCCACACCTTCCTTCCACACCACGCACATTTCTCTTCACCCCTCCCCCACTCCTCACTCTCAAACTGATTGTGCTCGAGGGAATTATACCTCTCCTAAAGTCTTCGCTCTGCGAGAATTTTTCCTCTCACGGCCAAACCCGAGAATTTTGAATTTAAAATAATCGTAGGTCGAGATTCTCTACTCCTGACACCTTGGTACGCAAGTAACTTAATACTTAATACCCGAGTCATTCCGGCTCGATGGCAAATAATAACTCTGCGTATAAGGAAATTAGATGGTTCTTTGAGACGAGAGTATTACAATGGAGATAATGAATCCGCAAGAACTCTCGCGAAGGTTTCTGCGGCGTTGTCCATGTGGTGCCCGAGAACCCGAAAATGTGGAAACCCGTGGTCCTTTAGAGGGGAACCCGGAAATTCGGAGCACTAATCTGCAAATATGCACAGTAAATTCGAAGGAGAGTACCTTCGGAGCTAAGATCCTTGTTCAGCAATCGAAGCAGCCATGTTAGTAATACTCCTGTCTCGATGGTTTACCCGTGCTTCAAAGCGGAACTTTTCGAATTCTACAGACATTTCTGGTCGAATCTTCTTAAATCGATTTCGATTGTTTTAAGACAGAGATAGTTTCATTTCCATGGTTGAAGTTTTTGATATTATTTAGTTTGGGTCTCAAAAATAAACAACGTTATCTTTTTAATCACTTCAGGTAAAAATCTCGCATTAATTAAAAAGTATTTTGAACACATTCGATAAAAATACACAAACTTAATTCGGCCGCAACGATTATGAACATACGGACTGCTATCTATTAGCTGGCACCCTTAACTGCTCGCACCGTTGCACGCATGATTCGCTGACGTGTGTGGAGGCAATTATCTAACGCATTAGATCCAGATTCCGACCATACTGAGCGACCGAGAAGAACACAAGGCCCCTCGCGATTGCCTATCTAGTTTTTACCGACACTTCACAACAGCGTCCTCCATTGAAGTTTCAAGCGTGGAGCGATCCCGTGACTGGAAATGAAACGACGGAAACAAGTCGCATCATACGCATGTCGGGCTTTCATAACGCTTAGTATACGTAGATACGCTCTAACATGGAATAATACTCCGTCTCATAGAAGCATCAATCGGATGCGATAAGTTCTCCGGGAGACGGCTGCCGAAGAATTTTCGGAGAAAAAGTCAGTTTTTCATCAAGTTTGCAATTCCTATTTAACGTCACCTCAAAAAAGTTTTGAGGATACCGGCCGGCCGAGGTATTACCGCCTTCGCCGGGATTCGAACCCGGACTCGGCAACAGGCCTCGGTAGCAAAACTGGCTAAAGTACTCGGCGCGAAAGCAAGGGCTCCGGGTTCGATCGCAGAAGAAGGCAAATGATTTTTCCTCAGTGGAATTTGCCACGCGTGTCGCATCAAACGATTTAGCTCCAGTGAAAATGCAATCGTAGGACTTCCCTTCATAATTTCCCATTTTGCAAATGGCAGAGTTTGGCAGAGGGTGGGAGTGAAATTTCTTCGGAAATAGGTGAGCGTTTTTTAATGTTCGACAAAATTTAGAGGATGCGACAACCGGGCAAAAAATCACAATAAAAGGTATCGGAGGTCCCCGAACTACATCGACAATCGTTCGACTCCACCTTCAGGGCCAAATTCCCCTTCGGCTAAACCCCTTCAAAGAGCACTACTCGTTCTCCATCGGTTAAACCGACACACGATGAGGTTCAACTCTTTTCCCCGAGCAATGAGCCACGTAACCTCAAAAGGGTCGCTCGCACACCCCGGTTTGTGAAGATATAAAGCAAACTCGAGCACGGAGAATATTTCGCCCGAGACAAACCAGACCAAAAACCCCAAAGTGGAACCCATTCGGAATTTTGATTCGAAAAAGGAATGGAGTAAGTAAAATCAAATTCATCAAATTCAGAGAAAAGAGAAAAGCTGAAAAATCGGTGACAATGTCAGCCGCGACTTCATCCTGACTCTCAAGAGAAAACAGATTCACAAAAAAACGTTAAAAATACACTGTGCCGATGGATCCTCACGAATCAACAACGCTTGATACGTACCAACTTACACAGCTCCGAGGAAAGGTTTTATTCGAGAGACTCATCAGCAGATCAGATGGAATAGATAAACACGTTCAAATACGAAATAACACAACACACCTTTCCTGATGGGACATTCTCTGACCCCTCCGAAGGCCAGTTTGAATTTTTTGTTTCGACGTGAAGGTCGACCACAGAACCCTCTTCACTCATTCAATACTTGCGGCTACGGGATGAATAACTGTTTTTAAGCCGTGATCTTTGAGCTCATTGATTCATCCTTCAATACCCTAAAATTGTCAGAGAATAGGTCGTTCGAGTTTCGCCATATTTTCATTGGATATGCCAGATTCTAAGCAACTGTTCTTCATACAAAATTCGAAAATACTCTCACCCATAGTAATTTTATTCAACTCCATTTACATAACTAGAAACAAGTGCAATCTAATGGTAACCAAAGTTACACGCAAACGTGTTTGAGATACAAAAAATTAATATACTAAAGACAAAGAAGGCAAAAATGTCGAGAACAATTCTGAAACATAATTTACAAGGGATCATAAAAGCTCCCTGAGTTATTTCAATCATAATCCAACATATTTTTTTAACCATAGTATTTAAAAATCCCTATCCATCTTCTCGGAGGGTTTAAAATCCATCGCTTTGAAGAAGACGATTCTCCCGCCACGGCGTTCGTTAAGAGAGCGGAGAGCAATCAATTCCGCAGCGAAGATCTTCAATTGAGGCGATTGAGAAAACAGCGTCACAACACCCACGCCAACACATGAACAAGAATTTCAGTGAACTCGAAAGCCGTCGCCTCTCAAATTCATGGAACCGATGGCACCCACGTGAAAAAACAACAAGAAGAAAAACGTTTCAAATTCACGGCGCCATGTCGAGTGTCATTCCGGAGGGGCGTAACTCAAAATCTTTTTGGTGAAAGCTCGACTCGGAGAAAAAATTACGCGCCGCCACAAATCCCGGCAGACCGCAGCAGCGCATAAATTTGTTTCGCCCCGGAACTCCCTTTCCCACCCTTCCCCCCCCCCCCCCAACCAACACTACACAACCCCACCCCTTCCCAGCCGACACATTTCCACGGCCCGCATATGCATCACTGTCGCCGTCCGAACAACAAATTAAACCCAATAATATTCACCCTCGAAAGATTTCCGCCCTCCGAAACGAAGCAATCACTCGGGTGGCGGGAGTTGTCGAGGAGGCAAAGGGCTCAAGTGGGATCCGCGCGAACGGGAAGAGTGAGTGAAGAGTAAAAGAAGGGCGAGAGGAGGGATAAAAGATTGCTTCCTCTCCCGACAGACACCACCCACCGCCGAGAAATGAAGAAGACGACGACGGCGCGCGCGGAAGATCTAAGCGGAGTGATTTCCCGAAGCGAGATGGGACTTCAACTGAGACGAGTGCGTACTTCAGGCAGAACCTCTCTACTACAAGCACCTCCGATAACATGCCCCTTGATATTTTCATATTTTAATAGATAAATCATTTCTTTGTCAATCCGTGAAAAAATAATTGGAGGTAATCGATGATCTTTAACGATGATTACAGGATTTGAAAATCGTTTATTTCAGCCTCAAATTACATCGCTCTTATGGAGGAATGGTGACGTCCCTCCCTTAAACCTTTTTTTTTCTCGATATTTTCCCCGAAAAGGCTATCTCAAAAACCACTATATTGTGACTAAATATTCAACGGATGAAATATATTTTTTCAGGTAGCCTTATCGACCATTCGAGACTGTTATTTATGATTGAAAAACGATGAGGAGTCCAACTTCCGTTCTATAGCCGCCATATTGAAACAAGTTTGGCAACGATGCTAGGGGAAGAATCAAAACAAACCGGCGCAGTACCTCCGTCAACCATGTCTCACGTCACGATTGCAGACGATTTATGCTACGACGTGTATCCAGTATTACATTACCTGTCAGTACTGGTTATTCAATCAATAGCTAAGTGCGCTCAAATTTTATTAGACATGGCAGTTATCTTACCCGGAAAATCATAGATCCCTGAAAAGTAGACGTCACTGTATATGCGACAAGGACGCCCTTTATTGATACTCATGGGGGTTTAAATGTCCTTCAAAGGACTGTTTCCAATACTTCAATGTGTTTTTCGAAATCGTTTTAACCTTGTTTAACATCGTTTTAACCTTGCAGAATATAATACTTTGTTTTGAATAAGAATTTATGATCGCCCACATAATATATTTCATCAACTATGTAATTGAGAATATAAATCAATAATATGATTTGTACGGATATGAACGAGACACGTAATTGTTAATAGGTACCTATAAGTTTGGCATTACAATTTCTCAAACTTGCTCATTAATCGACTACCCATGAAATCTCCGATAGAATAAATAAGCTTGATAGCTCCGGTAAGCAAATTATATAATTATTCTAGTTCCTCCGGAAATAAGTTTTTAGCAGTATATTTATTTCATGATGTCCCACTTATTATGCCAGATAATTGGTAGTTAATTTATCTGATTGGTCATTACTCCCACGATTATTCACTGATACGAGTCAATCCACATCAACTCTTGACACCTATGTTTCAGGGCTCCCACTTATAGATGTGTTGGATATGAGTATTAAGTTTCCTTTAAATATACTACTATTTTTAAATTTCCAGTCCATCTATTTTGATATTTCACCTGCTAAAAATGGCTACTGGTTGCAAGAGGATTTTTTTAGTTTTTCCTACTGAACTCTACTGTATCCTAACTATTCTCTACTGTCATGGGTATATGCAATAGCCTACTGACTTCTACTGGTTACAATAAACCAAGTGTACTCTACTGTTCAGGGGGCAAATAGCCTATGGACGTTAATTCACACATGTAGCTGCAGTTGTTGTTGCTGCAACTGTCGTCCAGTGAGAATTTTTATCATAATTTAATATGCACTTGAATCATAATGTTATATGTATTACTACAATAGACCAACTGTGGCCAGTAGGAAACAGTAGGAATACAGTGGAATTACTGTAAACAGTAGAAAACGGTACGATTCCAGTACCCTTCTGAAAACAGTAGGATATTCCAAGAAGACTATAGGCTACTGTAAACAGTAGGCGAAATTTTCAGCGGAGTTCATCCTAATAAATAGGCAAAACTTTGGCAAAAAGTAAATTTTATAATTTATACAATTGACCTATCCTCGAGAGAAAAACTAATATTAATAACAAAAGGATGGAGTTGCCTGATTTCCCAGAAGCATCCCTGCAATGCATCCACTACAGTGAAAGAGAAATTCTCAGCAAAGTCTTGTGGAATTATGATCTCATGTAGACATTCAATATTACTATGCAATCTAAAAAATGGACACTATTTTGGGCCCAATAGGCAACATTTAAATCAGCCTACTACACTACCTACCACAAAGCAGCATGACCTCTGCAAATTGCACACTTCTCCAACTCAAAGTGCAGGGTAACAAAAAAAAGTAGATGATATATTGGCTGTGTTACTCTACCACTTGAAGAAAGAGACATTCTAGTGAACTTCACTACCAACCTGATATCAAGGATAATTCATACAATTGGCCAAAACATTCTGATGAGTGTTGTATACCCTCACCAGACGTGTTGATGTCAGTACCATTGCCAAAGACTATCACAGGAAGACATTACATCTTGCCTGACAGCAATGTTATGGCTTGAAGCAAGTCTAGAAACCCAATATATGTACTTACATGCTTAGAAAGAAATACACAACATACATTTCCACAGACATTTATTTCTGCAACAATTTTAGCAATTTTAGCAATTATTACTGTTTTTTGTTATTTTCAAGGTATTAAACAAATTATGTAGGCCTTCGTCACCTTCACATTTCCATATACCTATTCACCAATGAATGAAGGCCAATTCCCTTCTCTGCCAACCTGTTTGTCATATATGATGACACACCCATATCACTTAAAGGTTTCACTGTTGGGACTAACTCTCTTTTACTCTTGGTCTGCTCCTGCCTCTTCACAATTCACTGCAGAGTGAAACTGTATTGTGAAAACATAGCTTCACTGTTGCATAATATCTCACATATTTTCTTTAAATTCAGTGCATCTGAGTGAGCATTATGCCCATAATTTGAAAAGTCTCCGAGAACTTCTTTGACCAAAGCACTGAATCACACTCCGTACAAATCATCTGCTTGGCCAAGAAATGCACGTCAACGATTCGGCATCCTTCAATAGGTGAGCACGAAGGGTTGATTTGAAAGTCACTTACAGCAACATTCCGTTTCCGTAGGTTTTCCAAGCTATTAGCCTTACATTTAGACTCAAATTTACCCTTAAAACGAACTGATGAAGCCATTACTTTTGCTCTCGAATGGAATTAGCGATTCAAAAAGCCAAACTACACTGCCCAAGAGAGCTGAGTTATAAAAATAGCCGCACTCTAAAGTAATAGAGGAAGTATATTAAGTAACTACCATACAAAATGCCGTATTGTAAAACTGAAGCTAAATGTTTGAAAAATAATATCAAAGGCAATGAAACTCAACGAGGTAACGCAAACGAACAAGGTTGTCCACCGCAGTGCAACACGGGTTTCTTTACGGTGTTGTCAAGTTTATCGCCTGCAAATGTGTCTAATAAACTTGTTTTAATTACATTTCTATGGACAGAGCAAACGCGATTTTTAGTTCTGTTATTTTATTTCATCCCTATTTTTATTATAATTGCAATTGTATTGTCGTTAATGAGAAAACTTGAAAGTTCCTCTGAGACATGATGTCAATATAAAAGCCTTTCTTCATATCACTGAATAACTTCATTTGGAAGAAAACTCATGTTCAATATAACCAAGCTGAATAGTTAAAAATTATTTATTATTATTATTACCTGCTGTTTTGAAGGAGTTGCAAACACACCGCGCGAAAAAAATGAGTCAGGTTAAAGAGTAATTTAGATATTTTCATTTAATTACTTACAATTTCTGTCATGTAAAACAATATTGTTGCACCATTAATAATGCAATATTTAATCCGTGTGTCCTACAGGTGGTGAAATTAAAACGTACAATTCGAATATGGTCTGTATTATGACTAGGGAACTATCTCGCTCGGACTACCTTAAATGAGGGGGCGTCCCTAAAGAATGTCTGCGCTTCCTCTGAACCCCAGTCCCTGAGAAATAGACCTGTCAACCCCGTTGTTAGGATTCAATGGCTCGATTAACGCCCAAGATCTGAATGCACCCCTCTAAAGAAACGAACTGATCAAGGCAAAATTTGGAGGAAAGGTAGCTCGCAGAATGACACCACACTCACGCCAGCAATCGATAGAACACACACACTTTTGCCCCGACCATGATTTCGGCAGGTCATTTTAAATGTAATATTGATGGCATCCAGGTGAGCACTGAAGTATTTCGCTTTGGAAGGGGGGGGGGGAGGTTGAGCTTAAGGATTGTATAGTGATAATATAAGTGATAATATAATGAAAGAGTTACGATGTCAGCTTGGAGGCGAACTTAATAATTATCACGATGAAAAGTAAAAAAACGTGTGCATTGAAAAATAAAAGCTGTTGCTATGATTTTATTGACTAAACGTTTGGGAATTGGAACCAATTTGGCTCTAAAGGCGCTCGTAGAATCCAGGGGGGATGGGCATTCGTCCGTCGACATACCCACCCCCTCCCCCCTACTGGGAGCGCCCCTAATGCCATAATGGCACATCTGTCACAAAGATGAATTTTTTCCACCAGTAAGGCCAGAGGGGCCTGCTCACTCTCTCTCTCTCTCTCTCTCTCTCTCTCTCTCTCTCTCTCTCTCTCTCTCTCTCTCTCTCTCTCTCTTCCTCCCTCTCTCTTCACCTCACGCGGTACAAAATTATTTGTGTGACCAATAAGAAAAGATGACATCAAATCTAACAACCCCATCGTAATTTGAGACTTAGTCACCGTAAGTTACGTCTCAACCAATTAAGGTAGAAATATGATAATCTCTATTTAACCAATGCTGCTCATCTTCAAATTCGAGTGTCGGCCACGGTGGCGTCACGGCAAAGTGTTCGCATGCTGACGAAACTAAGGCAGCGAGTTCGAGCCCCGCCTGGGTATATTTCTCACCATTCAAGGCATGGTTGGGGGTACGTCAGTTGTCAAATGTGGAAGACCCTGGGGTTGATGGCCATTGGAGCCGTTTCCGGAGGCAAGAGAGTTGAAATGACAATTAAACATTTTTAAATTCGAATTTTTTGAAATAAAAGTTATGTGCTGTTGCATAAAATCAAGGCATTTAGAAAATGAAAAACCATCAACGATTTCTCGGGGTGGTTCCATTTTGACCTGTATCGTAGTCAGGGGAATACCGTTCACAGTTACCTCCAGTAAGCGAGGTGGAGTTCAAGTATGACTGGGTCCATTTTGTCGATGCATTCACACAGGATGGACACCTTGGTGTGTGTTATGCGGTGGTTCTTTTTTATCGTCATCATTCCCTGTTAAATAAATCTATAAGCATCCTAAGGAGGATATATCGTCCGACTGTGAAGAAACACTCTTACGTAAACGCACAGATGTGCTCAAAATCTTTCAACGTAGCTGTGCAAAGGCCACATATTTTGTTTTTAACTTCCAACGGTATTTCTCCCACAAAGATCCAATTTTCGATACACATTGTATTTATTTAGTGAATCATTCCATTTAAGAGTGTCAGCACAACATAAGCTTTATTAGAGCCCACTGCCTGCATCAAAGGTGCATAGACATAGCATTTAATACTTCCCATTCCTTATCTATTTCAAAGGAAAAAAGTATGCATTAACAAGAAAGAGTAAACACTACTAAGACGATTAAATTAATATAATCCTCTTAAGCTTTGTACACAAACGGTAAAACACTGATCTGCACAAGTGCGAATCTTTTACCCATTAAAGAGAGATCAATTGACAAATCGAAGTGACATCTAATCTATCAATAAACGCAAAGTCAAATACACTATTGTGCATGCATTTCAGTCATCCGGGAAGTAGTAAATAAACATATCAACAGGGAGACGAGAGCTTCCCATCTAATTGAGAACGAGAGCATTTCTCCCTGTCGATGATGGACACCCGGATGACAAGAGTGTATCTGACTTCGCGTTTATTCATAGTTTGGAGTTCTCTTCAATTTATTCATGATGACCGACCGATAAAGGATTCTCCGCCACCACAGAGGTCGTACGACCGCCCCTGGGAGCCCATCGTCTGTCACCCCTGGAGCGATCCAAACCATCGACGTAATTCCTCCGAATAAGACGCAGAAAGCGGTGAATGCGAGCCACGCAAGATCAGCCTCTCCTCCTCCTCTCGCCCCGCCCCGATCCGAGCTCCACCACTCGGCCTCTTCTCCTATTACTCGCCACAGCCGAAAGAGCGAGGGGGCCACCCTCTCGGGGGAAATGGTAGAATCAAATCCACCGCGACAGGCGCTCTTAAAACACATCGCGGCACACACACCAACATATTACGCACCCCTCGACTAGACCATTTGTCACTGCTCCACGCTGACTGCTTCATCAATGCCATCCTATCGCCCCCTCGCTCTCCCGACCCCCAGCTCGGCTCCTCCCCCTCCCCCATTCCCCCAATTCTTCAAATCCCTCCCCCCCCCCAGATCGCTCCTTCGACGCGCGACCCAACAATCCTCGCCCGCACACCCTCATCAGCGCAGAAATGATTCCCCGAAGAACGGCGCCCTTCTCCCTGAACCCGACGACATCATTCCCACACCCCGATTTGCATGAGGAGAGGACACGCTGGGTTATTATTACTGTATACTGCCTTCTCCCTACACACCCCACGCAAAACCACCACCCGTACAGGACAGGACGACGACGTACTGTATTGTGTGTACAGGACGACGTACGTACAGGACAGGACGACGGTCAGGACGAAGCGCGTTCTCCAGAGTGGTAACAGGCGTTGGATGCATGCGATTGGAGGACACAACCTTTCGGTGGACTTTCATCAACTTCAACATGGCTACGATGAGCTCATGTGAAGTGGTGTCAAATGCCATTTTGTAGTCCACCCAGGCCATTGATGGGTTGCGTTTACGCTGGATGGCATCCTGGCATATGCATCTATCAATAAGCAGGTTGTCCTTACATCTCGCGATTCCACGCTTTGAACCCCTCTGCTCGTACACCTCCTCCCAAACCGGCTGGACGTGGTGGAGGATAAGGTCGCTCAAGATGGAGGTGATCGCCTTGTATACAGTGTTGAGGTAGGTTATACGGCGGTAGTTCTTAGGTTTGGACAAGTCTCCCTTCTTAGGTATTAGAACCGTGCGTCCCTCAGTCAGTCACGGTGGAATTTCTTCTCTGCCCGAGAGAAAGGACGTGAAGATTCTGGCGAGGTGTTGGTGGGTGGAAGTGAACATCTACCACCAGAAGTTATTCACGGCATCCATTCCTGGAGCCGAGAAATTCTTCTAGCCAGAAAAGGCCTTCTTCACGTCACTCTCGGAGACTGAAAGAGGTCCATCCACTGGTGGGTGGCAGTCGCAAAACTTTTTAAAGTGGTCTATGGCCGGAGTGTCTCCGTTGAATGGCTTTGACGTTTCATGGATATCCTTCCAGAAACGTTCCACCTCTTGGACGAGTGGCGGAGATTCGACGACAGACTGAGTTGGTCGAAAGAGACGGAACGGGTGACAAGGAAGGTTAAGTTCTCCCTCACGGCCTTACTCCTCTTGAGGAGCTTTTTCCGGGTCGTGGTGAGTGCCCGAACTCTATCAACCGCGTTCTGCTTAGTGGTAAGCAGCACGTTCTTGTTCAATGTGTTATGGTTAACTCCGAGGCTGCCTGCTATGAGCCGGACTTTGGGTCTGAAAGCCCGCCCAGATATAATGTATTCCATCACACACTGAATCCTCGAAGTATGCCGTCTCGCCAGCGTGATCATGGCCTCCAACTGTTTAAGCTGTTTTGCCGCTTTGTCCTCCCAAGAGGTGAGCTTTTAGGAGTGAGCAATTATTTTGGCAGCAGCGTAGACCACGCAGTTGACCGTCCAGAGGTCTGACGTCTCCGTAAGGATTTCGTCGATAAAGCCATTCAACCTGGTCAGGACGTTGCTCCGCAGAGAGATCTTACGATGGATATCTCTCTGCCTGGCTTGTCCTACATCATAGGTGATTTCACTTAACAACCGCGTTCGGAGTCCAGAGTCGGCCTGATCCACTTCCGCTCCACTTGTCGGCGGTACCGACGGTGCAGTGGCTGTCAAAACAGCCGGCGGAGAGACTGCTAGTGTCAGGGAGGGTGTTCTGGCCGGTGGTGTATTTCTCTGAACACGCGGTTGTCGGGGAGTTTCCTTTTTTCGTAGGCGTTTGGCATAGTCGCGCAGATTCTGCTGCGACAGGTGGTTATGTTCAGGATGCATCTCACACCACAAAGAGTGCATCCTTGCCGCATACCATCTGCGATTGGGCTCGCTGGCAGCATAGCATGCGAGGAGGTCGCCCCTTAGGGATTCCGTCCACTCCATACGAGCTCCCTTCTTGTTGGTGTTATTATCATTGCCACACCCAACTCCACTAGGGCCCCCATCCGAGAGTGGCCGGTTGTGGGTGGCATTTCTGGTCGACTTTCTCGGAACCAGTCTACTTGGATATGGGGTGGTTAGCCCCACATGCAGACGTCCACCATTGGCCGGCGGAGTCGATACCAGGTACGCCACGAGGAGGCTGGTGGTCCGCTTTCGTACCCTTGTTATAATTTTAAATCATTATTATTATTATTTTATTTCTTTTTCACTGCATATATTGACGTTTATGGGAGGCAAAACACATTCACGTCGCATTCATTCCCCCACTTCTTACTCCTCAGTATTTCATTCAATCACTGCCCATTTGTTCCTCCGATCAGCCTGCACATTATTGCTCTCCTGTCATAAAATGAAACTCCCATACTCTTCAGTGTAGTCAGCATTTTTTCCAATCCACACTCTTAAATGCTTTCTCTAAGTGGACGAAGCAAATGTACGTGTGTTTGGCCTATTAAATCATCTTCTCAACGATAAGTCTCAGAGCTAAAACTACTAATCCCGTTTCCTTTTGCCCTTTCCCTTTCCTCCGTTACTACTACTTCCTCGGACACCAAATCGGCCTTCATCAAGGAATTCATATATCTTCTTCTCCATCCTCCAGTAGACAATTCTGGCCAGCATTTTCCATGCATCTCTATAAAGCTCATTGCCCTAATGTCTTCGCACTTCTCCGCTATTTTCTTCTTCGATATACGGATGATTACACTCTTTGTTTACGTACATTGGCATTGGCCCGGTCGAATACACATCACAATTCATCTATTAAGTACGCTTATTCAGGGTCATCACCCCTGCATACTAATGGATTTCGGAGGGGATTTCATAAGCTTCCGGGAGTATCTCTCTTTCATGTCTTTCACTTCAGCATCAAAATCCTCTTCTTAAATTGGGGCAGCCTTTTTAATCTTCGTCCTACATAAAACGCAATAACAGTTAAAATTTACGTTACGACATGATTACCGTTGAGTTCAATAATGGTAACAACGAAAGCAATATGACTCGCATTGCACCGCAACTCAAATCGTTTAATCGATAATTTTCCATTAAAAAATCAGGATCGCGCATTTCACAAGTATTAATTAGCCAAAACCGAGAGTTTTTCCAACGAGAGTCCTCCTAAGAGAGAGGTTTCTCTAACTTACATGTTTAATGAGAAAGGGGTATAGATCAAAGATCGACTACCAATTTATGCCTAATCTGCAGTCTCGATGTTCTAACCATTCAACATAAAAGGACTCTTAACAACGGTAATATTCAACAATAGAATTGACAAGTAATTTAAATTTTTTTGCAAAAAACAAAGAAAGACTTGAAAAGTGAGATACCTACAAGAAAACAGAGGACGGAACAGATCGCACTTTGACCAATTGAGAGGAACATTAAGTGGGCGCTGTCACATCTTCATGGCGGAGGATTCCCTCCGTCTGTTCAAAAGCGGGGAGAGATAGCGATCATGGACGGAGGCGATAAACACAACGAACAACTGCGACAAATTTAAAAATGGCACCCATAAAATGCGACGGTTCTCCCCGGTGTCAACTCTGTGCTAAACATGCTCGCGCCTCAACAACGGGTGGGCTTCTCCTCCTCCTCCGAGGAACAGGAGAGAGAGCTCACGACTCGGAGAGAATGGTGTCCGTCCCACTTGCCCCAGTCAACGCGCCTCGAAAGTCCGTAACGAGAAAACACTGCCAAATATGAACGGTGACCAGATCGATAGGGTGGCCAATGGAAACGAAAGGATAGATGTCCACTTTTGGTCACAAGCTGCGCTGCACTCGAACTAGAGGCGGATTCCGGTTCTAATTATTCGTATTTCAACGATTCCGTTTCCTCCTCCTGTTCGACATCGTTGTGATTTACACCGCAAGCAATGATTGAAGGCATTTGATAATAGTCTCGTATACTTAATGGACAAAACTATGCCTCTCAAAGAACATCAGTGATGCCCATCGGGAAGTTCACGACCCTATTAACTAGCGACCCTTAATTTTCTCAAAAGACGGTCGAAAGCGAATCAAGAGCCGCGTCTTCACACACCGGTGCCCTTGGTTCGTTGAGTGCAATTCGGTCACATATCAATGGATCCCCTCTCATCGTCCACCCCCTCATTATCACGGGCAGCGAAGGGAGAGGCGGATGGTGACGGCTGCTGCTGCGACATACATGCAGTGCATACGCCACACAGTGGACGAAAATCGAAAAAAGCGGGTCCAAATCCAAATTCTTTGCCTAATTCTTGGGATTTGTAAATGAAATAGTGTGATTGTAGAATGTCCATGGATCAAATAACCAAAACTAGTTATCTTTTTAGCGTCTCCATTGGATCACCAGAAGGCGTTGAAGTTGAGGGAAGAATGTCAGAAGCCAAAACTGCGCATTTTACGTGAAAATTGATGAATTCATTTTGGTTTGGGAGTTTAATACTCTTAATTATGATATTTCAAAAATATTTTTCAAAAGTATATACGTTTCCAAATTATATGACCCAGAAATATTTTAAGTGCACATTAATTTTACAACTATCATTAAATAATGAAAAATATTCTAATTTTCACCTATTTTTTCCACAATGCAGACAAAAACTTTATGATAGCCGCGGGAAGTCCCTGAGATATTCAAACCATGCTAAAGAGTGAAGTCTCCACCACATTCTGAAAAAGAACAATCTTGCCCCCTTCCCACTACGAATCAGATAAGCCTCAGAAAGCTGGGCCACCGCCCGGCTTGGTGATCAGCCACGGAGGTATCTGATTCGTTTGGGGCTCACCTGGAATGTTAAGAAAATAACCATGGCTCACATTTTCACTCGAATAGTCATGAATTATGCCATAAGCAAATGAAAAATTTCTAAGTGAGTGTGTAAGTACCCTCAATTCCTCCTCCGATTAAATGAAAAAAAAGGATTCATCACGACAGTCTCTCGTGTGGTGGTTGTGTGGTGGTTTAGGTGACTCGTTGGTCGCATAAAGCGAGAATTCATGACTGCAAGTTGGACATTTTTCCCACAAATCATTAAGATGTAGATACATGAAATTTCTCATTTCCTTTGGTCCCTTTCGATTATTACCTAGTCTCCTTGCCGTTTCAAGTAGGGAAATACTTTCTCTCTCGTTTGGGCTGGCCTCAGTCTCTCTTTAAGGTACCTAGTCCGAGCGAGATAGTTCCCTAGTCACAATAGAGACCATATTCTAATTATACGTTTTATCAAATTTCTGGCCACGTGCCTGCCTGTACACATGTTACTGATGAGTGCAAGAAAGCGAAGTTTCGCACAAATCTGGACGTTCGTGAAAATCGCTCCGAACGCCATGATGAAATGAAAAGTGTCCTCGACGAGCGGTTAGCGGGACGCGATGAAATTCGTGATCTCGACGGAGGAAAGGAGGAAGGAACGAAGGAAAGGAGGAAGGAACGAAGGAAAGGAGGAAGGAAAGGAGGAAGGAAGGAGTCGGTGGTCACACGAGGTGAATCGGTCGCGGAGGACGGTGCGAGCGCGGGGTCTCGAAAGAAGGACGGAAAGCGCATGGAGGGGAGTACATAAATGCCACGAGGGAGGAAATTTCGGGAGAAGAGGAGAAAGGAATAGGCTAAGGATGAGTCGAATCCAAATGTCGATTCTCGATTCCACCGATTCTCAGGATTAGAATCGATATCGAGAATCGATCGCCTAAAGTCCATTCCGATTCCATCGATTCCAGATAGATAAATATTCAAATCAAATTTCATTTATCACATCATATTTGTCGCAGTAATTTTGGGTGTAGGCTATCAATTTGTACTTTTCATGCACCTTACCTAAATAAGCTGAGGATATATTTGCTATTTCTTAATAAATATACTTTTTGAGCGACTTAATTGTCTTTATTATTTTATTCCAGCCAATACATGAATGTAAATAAATGTCGTACGCTACTGGTATATCAATATCCCACCTATTATTCCCTCCCTCTCTCTCTCTCTCTCTCCTATGGCGCTACAGCCCAAGTTGGGGCCTTGGCCTCCTTCAACTTCTGTCTCCATGCTTTCCTGTCTGTTGCTGCTCTCCTCTAGAGTCGTAGTCCTAGGAGATTCCGTATGTCAGCTTGTACTTCATCTTCCCAGCGTTTACGTGGTATTCCTACAGGTCTTTTACCGTACATTCGGCTGTCTAGCGTTCTCTTTGGTATTCTTTTGTCATCCATTCCAGCCATGGTAGTGGTCGGATGTATTTTGACAGAGTGGGTTCTCTAAAAAAAACATAATTCATGGTTGAATCTGATTCTCCAATTTTGTTTTCCTGAATGGGTCCTAAAATTTTTCTAAGCACTTTCCTTTCAAATCGATCAAGTATGCTTTTCGTCTTCTCTGTAACAATCCATGCTTCACATCCGTAAGTTGCAATTGCAAGGGTCTTATAATTACATTTTTAACTTGCTATTACGATGGGCATTTTTAGATCTAAGTACGTGTGACATTGCAAAGAAGGCTTTATTGGCCAGTGTTATTCTTCTCCGGACTGCTCCTTCTTCTGTGCCAACTGCATTAAATTCCACCCCTAAGTATATAAATCGGTATATCAATATCCCACCATTTATTAGGAATAAAAATCGATGGAATCGGAATCGAGAATCGGGAATCGATTAGAAAGAATCGGAATCGAAAAAAAGTGGAATCGACTCATCCCTAGAATAGACACGAGCATAGTCCATACCCGCGCTCTCGCGAAACATCTCTCTCGACGAAATTCCTCTCTTTGCGCGATCAAGAGGAGGAGAAGAGATAAGCACCCGAAGAGATAGTAGGGGGGGGGGTGGGGATAGTGGATGGGGGAGGTGCGGTGAAGGGAGAGGTGGGGTCGTTGAGGCATGCAGGTGAGCGCAAGGTGTGTTTTCTGGAGGGAACGGAACGGTCCTCTCGGCGGACCACTCAAATCCCCGAAATTCATTCCGCTGGGAATGCCAAACATTCCAAGGACCGCCATCAAAACCCCCCCCCCCGCCTCACTCACCCCTCTCCCACTTCGAAACAGCAAGAGCATTTACACCATGGAGATGCCATCGAAGGCGGTGGTTCCCTCCGGCGGCGGCAGGTGGCGACACGGAGGGACGCCAAAGCGGACGCACGAGCGTTGGAGGGGAGGGCAGAGAGAGGAAGGGTAGGCTCACATGGAGGCGGAAAACACTTGCAGCAGCGAAATGCTCACCGTTTCCCCACCTTTCTCTGGCCACCTCCGTGGTTCCGAAAACCTAAACCCAACGCCCCCGACCGGAAGATTTGAAATCACAGACAACATGATCAAATGAGGAAGATTATAAAAACTTAAGGTGAAATAATAGTGACTAAATTTCTCTTGACTTCAAATCCAGTGGATAGATAGTTTATTCATCCCATGACACGTATGCTGTTCTATCAGTCCCTTGACTAATTCTCACATCTGCTGCCAGCCCCATCACTCCTACCACCTCCCTAGACTAAAGCACCGCCCCACGCACCGGGGGCGGTCGCGACCACTCATGTGATTCGAGCAAAACAAAAATGTGTTTACAGCCCGAATCACACGATACTTGACCTTGTACAAGTACTCCGAGGATGCTAGCAAGCACTGGATTTTTAGTAAGAAACCTAGCATGCTTGAAACCTTCCTAGGAGCTATCAAACGATACTTGAACTTGCACAAGGTCTCTTTAGTAGATCTTTCATCTAGTACTGTCGCGGAAGGAGTTTGACGAGCAAAATGGATGGTTTCGCCCGAGTTTATTATAAAGGCACGAGTGCTTACCATAATTATCGATTAAAACCTCAACTGACTCAGGTACCCAAGCCATTGTGTATTGTTGTGAGGTTTGAGTTTTTTATTTGATCGCGGGAAATTGTAATTGTCACGAGGGACTATGGAGGCGCTGACATCAAAAATTGACGACCGCATTGCAAAGAGCGAAGGTGATTGGTCGGCGGCTACTAGGTCCTACTAGGAGCAAGAATCAAACTAGTACCGCACCAATTATGAAAACAAGGATACCAGCTAGTATGCCAGCGATCATGCAGGATTTCCAGTATGCTTGGTCAGTATCACACGATACTTGATCTTGCACAAGTCCTAGTATGCTAGCTAGCAACCTCGGACTTGTACAAGGACAAGTATCGTGTGATTCAGGCTTAAGGTAGTATGAGCGAGATATTTTCATTCCACATATTCAAGACCATATCCGAACTTTAACTTTCAAATCTGAGCGGCTGTGAGTCACCTCTTCTCCTTCTATCCCTCCATGTTTCCTGTTCCGACTTTGCCATCCCACTAAGTCCTCCCAACACCTCCTCTCCCCACTTGATCACACCAACTCCCAACACCTCTTTGGGATTCTTTTCTAGAGGCATGCGCTCAACTTGCTCTTCCCATCTCCCTTTACGATTCGTTGCTTCTTCTGTCACTTGTTGTACTTCTAAAGATTGCCTTATTTCTTCATTTCTTATGCGGTCCAGACGTCTAGAGCCTTTCACAAATCTGAGGAGTTTCATTCGATGATGATTCTGTCTTTAGTATCCGGGTGCCCAAGCTTCCGATCCATATAGTAATGTGGGGGCAGCCATTATTCTATAAAAATTTATTTGGGTTTCTTGGGCCGTTTTTTCTTTCAGTGCTCTTCTCGTAGTCCCACATACTCTTTGGCAATTGGTAGTTTTAGCTATAATGTTTACGCTGTCTTCGCAAGTGATAACAAATCCCAAACATTGAAAATGTGATACCCGTTCTAAGATGTGATTTTACTTTATAATTTTAGTTCAGACTGGGTCTCTTCCTAGAAATGCCTTGGTTTTTTGAACAGATATTTACAATTTAATTTATTTAAAAAGGCTGGGAAATACGAATCCTAACGGTGACCATTCGAGTCTCTTGACCACGCTCAACAATAGCGACCGTTGAAGTTCTACGGTAAATATCATCATTCGCCTTGAGACTGAAGTACGAGTTGGACTCCGAAACGTCGGCAACAAAAAACTTATCCCGGTGGAAGACCCTAGAAGACTTCCTCTATATTATTCGCCGGGAAACAACTAAATCATACTTCAGGTATTTACAAGTTTTAATCTTCACATTTCAAATTTAATTTATGGGCAGCCAATTCTGAATGGTCTTCATTATACTGAAGTATGACTTGGTCATCGGCAAATGGCACTGAGAATATAAATTCTTTTTCTCCTATTTGTATTCCTGCTGGTGTAACTTTCTTCCATTCTCGTAGACAGTCATTTATGCATATACATATATTAAATAGCGTGAGCGACAAAGTACACACTGGCCTAATACTCGGGTTGGTCATATTTCCTGTGTTTGGTTTTTGCCGATCCCAGCATCAATTACAATTTTCGTATTTTTATAGAGAGATTAAATGGTTTTAGTAGAATGAATTGGGTATCCACGTTTATCCATTATGGACCAAAGTTTCTCGCAATGAATGCTGTCCAATTCCTTCCCGTTATCTACGAAGGTTTGTGTGTATCCTCTATGCGTGTCTCCAGATTTAATTCTATACCCTTTTTTATTATCCGTTTCAAACTAAATCGTCAGTGCGTGATCGTCCATTGAATCATGAATTAAACAAATGAAAATCCTGTTCTTCCTTCGAGAAGCAGATGTCTGAAATATTCTCGAATAAAAGGTGAATTTTCTACAAGCAGCAAGAGTAAAAATCGCAACAATTGCTCCCTCCTCACCCCCACCCCCAAAAATGAAATGTGAAGAAACGTAAGGTTGACTCACTCATAGTCAGTGAAGAAAGATTAAGTCCATACGCCGCTCTTTCCTGCTGCAGAATGTTCGTCATTCACCCAGAAATTTGAACCCTTGCGTGGATGGAGACCTCCTTCTTCTTCTCAATGGAGAGCATTGCCAGTGCACTTAGCCGTTCCTTTTGACATACGGTGTTCCGAAAGGAAGTTCTCGATCCGTTTTAGCGATGAAGAACACCTCTCAGGCTCCGATTTTGTTATTGATATGCTTAGAAGCTTCGTTGTTTGGCAGAAGACGCCTTACAGATTGTTGCATTTTATGAATAGAAGTAGTGTCACTGCTCCGGCTATATTCTTAAAATCTGGCCTAAAACACAAAACCGATAGTTCTGAGTCTCTTTTATTCCAGAGTGTTGCAGGCCTTGACTGTCATATCTAATTCTTTATCTGGAAACTATTTCGAATATAGTTCGGAATTGGTGGAATCCTCACGGCTTCTAAATGATCCAAGAAATGGGAACAATCTCGTGCTCCTCGTCTTCAATTCAGCCACATTCATTCCTTGGCATCAGAACGCCGACATGAATACCTTTCTGCGTTTGTTTTCTGCTCCTCGTAATTCTTGAGAATTAACGCCTATCTCAAATCACAATACTGTCACTCGTCCCCCCTTATTTGTTTCATTAAAATTGATACCGTTAAGATATTTACATATTTATAAAGTCCTTAGGGTATTTTATTTGAGAAGTGGTAATAAACCTCTGCAAAGAACGGAACATAATCTTAGAAATAAATTCTATGTACATTTAATTAAACCAAACAAAACTCTCTTTGAAAGATGCTTCTCGTATATGGGACCTGAAGTGTACAACTTGATAGCAGAGAATATAAAGGTTAATATGAAAACAAAATTTCTTATAATGGCAGTGGAATGGCTACTTACTAGGCCCAGTGTAGATTATATATTTAATATTATTGTGTGAAAATTTCTAGTAATTATTGTATCCATCCTGGTTGGCTCATCTAAAACTGTATTGTATCAATTATTTGATCTACAACTACATCTACGTATTACCCTGCGAGCCACCACGAGGGTGTGTGGCAGGGGGTGAAGATCAGCAAACTTGCAGTATTGACATGCAACTAGGATATTTTATGGATACATGCTAGATAATAGGGTCACATGCAGCTAGATGTTTAGTATATACATAATAAGAAAGGGATTATTGGTTGTTATTACATGCATCATTCACTACAGACTACTCATACTATATACATCTACATCTACGTACTACCCTGCGAGCCACCACGAGGGTGTGTGGCAGGGGGTGAAGATCACCAAACATGCACTATTGACATGCAACTAGGATATTTAATGAAGGCAGGCTAAATAATAGGGTCACATGGTTAGTATCTACATAATAAGAATGGGATTATTGGTTGTTACTACATGCATCATGCACTACAGACTACTCTAACTATATTTCACCTACCTATCCCTTTGCTACGCTGCCTATTGTTCTCTCGTATGGTACGCGGGAAAAATAACATTTTAAATCTATCGGTACGACAATCTATCTCTCTAATCTTGTTTATCTGATCAAACCTAGCATAATACGCAGGGGTTCTCAATATATATTGTAACGTCGTGCCTGCCTTTGTTTGTTCCATTTTTATTTATTTTAATTTTATTTCTTTAATTTTCGTTCGTTATTTTGGTTTTTATGGAATTAATTTATATGTTAATGTATGTTTGTCTATGTTGATGTTTTATATTGTTTATTGTTTGTGTGAAAGGTTGCTATGTTGTTGTTGATTTAAAGAAGGGAGGATTGTTAAAAAAGAGTGTTGAAGTGGAGAGGCGTGAATTAAAGTAGGGCAATGCCAAATTAATATTCCAAAAAAAGGGAATTTGGTATCATTTGAGAGATCCCGACGTCACAGAGGTGAACATTTTTGGTGGCAGCGGCGGGACACGAAAACGTCGGAACTCGGCTGATTCCAGGAACGGTGGTATCCAGAAACGGTGGGATCGAGAAAAGCTCGACACAGGATTCCGGAGTCATCGCGGCGAGGCGCTTGGACTCATCCTACCGAAGTTGGACGAAATTACGGACTACGAGATAGGAGAGTACTAGGTTTGTGTCGGTAACTTTGGTGGCAAAGTAAGTCCGAGATTATTTCCTGTAAGAAAAGGAAAATGGCGTTCTTAGGTAAAGCTAAGAAAGAGGAGTTGAGGTATGTGGCCGAAGAAATAGCGGTTATAGTGAGTGCTGCTGATAGGATGGTGCAGTTAAAGAAAAACATTTTAGAAAGTCCCGAGTATGATGAAGTTTTCGTTAAAAATATTTTCGAGACTTATCGGGAAAAAGAAGAGGAAGAGAGACGATTACAAGCGGAAGAGAGGAAGTTGCAAGTAGAAGCGGAACAAAGGAAGTTGCAAGTAGAACTGGAAGAGAGACGATTACAAGTTGAAGAGAGGAAGTTGACATTAGAAGTAGAATTGGCAAGATTAAAAAGTGCGGAAAAGAGAGAGGATTCGGAAGGAGGAGCGCAAAGTCTCGGCAGGGTAAACCCCATAAAATCGAGTTGCATAAAATGATGCCGAAATTCGTGCCATCAGATACGGATGCTCAGTTGTTTTTGAGTTTATTTGAGGGTCAAGCAGGTATAGCGGGAATTGATCCTGAGCAGTGGGTGTCTCATTTATTTGGCTTATTGCCCAGAGAAATGGTTGAAGAGTTGGCTAGGGAACCGTGTGAATTTCGGTATGATTATAGTCATGTTAAAAAACTAGTATTAGCAAAATATAAGCTGGGAACGGAGAAACTCAGACAGCTGTTTATGAATAGTCAGAAGCCGGAGAATTTAACTTGGAAGGAGTTTGCATACAGAATGAAAACTTACTCTATGAAGTCAGAGAGTTTGAAGAATTAAAGGATCTAATCATTTGTGAGCAAATTAAAAGAAGAGTTTCTCACGAAATCAAGGATCATTTTATTGACCGCTGGGCCAAGCTAAAATCCACCGACGAAGTAACTACGTTGATTGACCTCACAGTACGCGAAGAGAGAGGAAGCAGGAGCGGGGGAACACGGTATAATTCCCGATCCATTAAGGTGACCACTAATAATCCAAGTCATTACGAACGGAAGAAAACTTATGAATCGTACGGGGCTTCTAATGGCAGCTCAAGGCCAACCTTTCCCTCTAGGAGCACGAACTATACGCGGAATCAAACTTGGAGGTCAAGCAACATAAAGGATCCGAACTATCAGGAATATGAGAAGCGAGCGGAGAAGACTTGCTATGTCTGCCATTCCCCCTCCCACTTTCGGGCAAATTCTCCGAAAACCAAAGAAAGAAACGGGAGGACCGCTTACATAAATCGCGTAGAGCAATGCGCTCAAGAGGACCAACGTGAAGAGGATACGAGGAAAGGAACCGATGAGTGCGCAGATATGTGCCGCATCGAAAAACTAGAGAAAGTCAATCAGAAGGCTGTATCTTACGGACTAGCATCGTATATGTCTAAGGGATATGTGAATGGGCACGCTATGAGTATTTTACGTGATACTGGAGCATCCATCGATGTTATTGCGAGTACATATGTAAACCCTGAAATGTACACAGGAGAATTTGTTGGAGTGAGAACCCCATTGCAAGAGGGGTCTGCATGTTTACCTGTTACAGAGGTAAAAATTGTGGAAGAATTCGGGCTAGTTTTTTCCAGAGCTGCTGTAGTTCGGAGTTCCTTGGACAGAGGGTACTACATCTTAGGGAATAAAACAGCCGAACTGATTGAGCAAAGGTCGAAGAAAGAAAATGATGGTAGCTCGAAGGTAATTCCCATAGAAGATGAAAGGACAAGTGAAAAACTCGTGTTTAATAATGATGTGAAAATTACGGAGGAAGTCAGTGGCACTGTGGTGGAAAAGTTGGAGGACGTTCAACGAAAAGTTTTAAGGGATGATAATCAAGTTAGGGCTGATGCAATTGTAGTTGATAAAGTGTCCAATGGTAACTCATCAACAAAAGAACTTTCAACTAACCGAGTGACAAATGTTTCTGTGAATAAGACTCAAGATAAGGTTCGCGAACCGATGGTACAACCAAAGTTAGTTGAAATAGACTCCGATAGCGATGATAGCTCAGTTAAGAAAGAGAAGGACTTGGATTCTGAAGACATCGATGTGTCAGTGATCGAAGATGATATGAATCTTGAGGAATTGATGAGGCAGAAGGCTCTACTTCAAGCCAGACTTGGTGCTTTTATGTCTGAAGAAGATGATGAGGGAAAGTCAACTGGTAAAAGCAGTAAACTTGCCCCAGAAGTTATAAGTATTCACGACGATGACTCTGATCCAGTTCACAGGGCAGTAGATAGAAGGCCTGATAAAAGAAGAGGAAATACAGCAGAATAGTACCGGTAATAGAAGAAGTCTTTTCTAGAGTAAATGTTGATATTTGTGAGCCATGGCCGGAGTCGGAAAACGGGAATAGATACATTCTAACGGCAATCTGCATGGCTAGTCGATACCCAGAGGCCATACCTATAAGAAATATTTCATCAGCAACGATTATTGACACTTTTTTAGATTTATTCAGTCGAATTGGGTTCCCGAAAGAAATTCAGCGTGACAATTGTTCGTATTTTGTGAGTGCATTAACAAATGAATTCTTACATAGACTTGGGATACACACGATACATAGTTCTGTGTACCATCCTCAGTCTAACCCGGTGGAAAGGTTGCATCGCACTATGAAAAAGATAATGAAAATACAGTGTAATACCTGTGTTGAGAAGAGACAGTGGGAAAAGGCTATCCCCGCGATGCTTTTTGCCATTCGTACGTCAGTAAATGAGAGTTTAGGATTTTCTCCAGCTGAGATCGTGCATGGAAGGAATTTACGGACGCATCTGACACTATTATATGAAAGGTGGAAATAGGGAGGCACAGAAGAGACTCCAACACCAGTAGTGGAATACGTGTTACGAATCATAAATCGTATCCACAAGAGCATGAAGATTGCTGTTGATCAGCAAAAGGTAGTGGGCGAGAAAAGGAAGAAATGGTATGACAAGCGAAGGTAGTACAGCGAAGTTTCCAACCAGGAGACCAAGTGTTGATACTAACACCGCTCAAGACTAATAGATTGTCTATGAATTGGAATGGACCTGGGATAATTGAGAAGAAGCTCTCAGAGACAAATTACATTGTAAAACTCCCAGAAAAGGGAAATCGAACGCAGGTATTCCATATCAATCTATTGAAAAGATATTACCAACGAGAGGAAGAGGTTAATTATTTGGACGAGAAATTTATGGAAGAAGCAGAGGAGATGGAAATGGAAATACCCGAAATAAGCTTAGGAAATGAGAAATCCCTTAGCGAACAGATTCAAATCTCAGAATACTTAAGGGAAGAAGAAAGGGGAAAACTTCAGACTTTGGTGTTAGAGTTTTCCGAAATATTCTCCGTCAAACCAGGGGTGACTGATGTAGTTCTCCATGACATCGTGTTAGAGGACCATGACCCAGTGAGACAAAGGCCATATCGACTGGACAAAGGCCATATCGCACGTCCCCTCGGCAAACCCAGATACTCCAGGAAGGGATTCGGAAAATGCTCGAGTTGGGTATTGTGGAAGTAGGAGAATCCGATTATGCTTCCCCGATGATCTTAGTTGAATCGCCGGGACGAGATCCGCGTCCCTGCGTTGATTATCGACGCCTTAATAAGAAGATTAGAACGGAGTACTATCCACTTCCTAACATCGACCAAAGGATAGAGACAGTAGCTGTAGCGAAGTATATCACGGTGATAGATTTATCCAAGGGATACTGGCAAATTAAAACGACAGAAAATGCTCAGAGATATGCTGCTTTTGTAACCACTTTTGGAATTTTTCGTCCTCTAAGGATGTCATTTGGACTGAGGAATGCGCCTTATTGTTTCAGCTTGTTGATGTCGAAGCTCTTGAGAGGGTGTGAAAAGTTCGCGCTTCCGTATCTGGACGACGTTGCCATATTCTCTAACAACTTTGAGGATCATTTGCATCACTTACGCTCAATTTTCCTGAAGATCCAAGCCGCAGGATTGACGTTGAAACCATCAAAGTGCAAATTTGCACAAGACAAAGTCAAGTACCTAGGACATGAAATAGGTCGAGGTAAGATAAAACCCGCGGAAGTGAAGATCTTGGCCATAAAGGATTACGCTACTCCAACTACTAAGACAGAAGTGCGAGCATTTATGGGACTGTGTAATTATTATAGGAAATATATCAGGATGTTCGCAGATTTAGCCGCTCCTATCACAAATCTCACAAAAGGGAGGACACGGAAGGGTAAAATAGAGTGGACTAAAGAAGCAAATACAGCATTTGAAAAACTGAAAGAGGCTTTGAGTGCTCGACCAGTATTGATGGCCCCTGATTTTGGTAGTGAATTTCTAATACAGACAGATGCATCCGAGAATAGAACAGGTATTGTCCTCTCTCAGATGGGAACAGATGGAGAGGAGCACCCCGTACTATTTCTTAGCAAAAAGTTCAACGATACTGAGAAGAGATATGGGACCACAGAAAAAGAATGTTTAGCGCTTGAATGGGGAATCCGGAAACTACACTGCTATTTGGACGGTGAGAGGAGGTTTCGCATACAGACGGACCACAATCCTTTAGTGTGGCTACAGAGCGCAGCACTGACAAACCCTAGGCTGATGAGGTGGGCCCTAATATTGCAGAAGTATAATTTCGATATTGAGCATCGGAAAGGTCCACTGCATGCCAATGCTGATGCTTTCAGTAGGAGTATGAAATAATTGCCACTGAGGGTCCGATTCCAAACCTGATGCTCTTTACTAGCTGAGATACTGACCTGTCGAGTAAGGTCGTGATTGCTCACGTCCTGTACTCGTCTAGAGGGAGGGGGCAAGACTGTAACGCCGTGCCTACCTTTGTTTATTCCATTTTTATTTATTTTTATTTTATTTCTTTAATTTTCGTGTTATTTTGGTTTTGCTGGAATTAATTTATATGTTAATGTATGTTTGTCTATGTTGATGTTTTATATTGTTTATTGTTTGTGTAAAAGGTTGCTATGTTGTTGTTGATTTAAAGAAGGGAGGATTGTTAAAAAAGAGCGTTGAAGTGGAGAGACGTGTATTAAAGTGGGGCAATGCCTAATTAATATTCCAAAAAAAGGGAATTTGGTATCATTTGAGAGATCCCGACGTCACAATATCTAACGTCATCTGTGAAAAAATCGGTTTCGAATTTACATAAAAGTTTTAACCTAAATTTTAACCTGCATTCTGATAGTAATTCCCATCCGAGTTCTTCTATTAAACTCGTAACACTTATACAATCATCATAACGGCCTTTAACAAACCTAGCGGATCTCCTTTGCACGCGCTCTAATTCTTTTATCATACCTTCCTCGTAGGGATCCCATATACTAGCGGCATATTCTAAATGAGGCCTGACAAGTGTAAAATAGCTTCTTTCTCGTACTCTCTCATCGCATTTGCCTAGAACCCTTTTTACGAATCCTAATCTACGGTTTGCTACACTAGTTATTTCCCTGATGTGTTTCCCCCACGACATGTCTTCAGTGATGGTGACGCCTTTATTTATTTAATAGATTCTACGTTACATCTTTTCTTTTCTTTGATGCAATAAATTTCCGGGGAATTATTCCGGGAAAAGCCATTCTTTTTCCAAAAGTTTATTATTGCGCATTTCTTCAAATTTAATTCTAGCTGCCAACTATCGCACCAATCATGAATCGCATCTAAATCCTTAGCTAAAAACTGTCTGTCCTTTTCATTTCTAATTTCCTGATGCACTACTGCATCATCGGCAAAAAGACGGAGCTTGCTATTTTTTACTACTGCATTCAAGTCATTTACGTAGAGAAGAAATAAAATTGGGCCTATCACGCTTCCCTGGGGAACACCCGATGTAACTATTACTTCGCCTGAGCTGACACCATCTGATACCACCCTTTGAACGTGTTCATGTAAGAAGTCTCCTATCCAGCCTACTATATTACTGTCTATCCCGTATGATGCTGACTTCGCGAGTAACTTACAGTGGGGAACCTTGTCAAACGCTTTTCTAAAGTCAAGAAACGCGGCGTCTACCTGTAAGTTACCTTCTCCGGAAACTATAATATCATGAACAAAAAGACCTATTGAGGTTCGAAGACCGTCGAATTTGTTTTTTTCGAATTTATAAATTATCAATGGTTTCTCTTTTTTAGAAAATGTGCAGCTATGCATTGCTACGAAGGTGGCTTCACCTTAGTTTTTTTCTTAGAGGCAGCCTAAAGCTTCCCAAAAAATGTAAAAATGAATGTATGATCTTTGTATTTTTTGTATATATGTTGTTTGGGAAGTAATTTAACTTATTATTATAATATTTTCTGCCACGTGCCTTTTTCTGTTGACTTCATGATTGAAATATAAATGAACAGATTTGACTTTCACAACATCAGCTGTTCTTGATTGTAGCTGACTGTGGAGGATATCCACATTTGGCACTAATTTATGGAAAAATTCGATCCAGAAGAGAAATTCCTCGTCTTCTAAAATGCGCCGAAGTCCGTTTGCTTCAAGGCAAGATTTATTTGACGGGGTTTACTCTAAGTTTGGCAAGGACTCAAATAATGAGTCTCTATATTCACATACGGCGTTAACAGTGCGTGACTTGAAATTCCACTAGGTCGCTGATCCTCTTGGAATTCCCCGAGATGCTACAACATCAAATGCAGACATTCTCTGCGGCGACCTTGAAAAAAGGCAGGGAACGCTGACAGGTTAGCGAAAAAAATCCTTGCCGAATGATTTTGTGAGGCAGCGCGTTCCATTGTTACATTAAGTTGGTGCGCGTAACAATGAGCGCACGGATGTAATGAGCGTCGGGATAGCAGGCTTTTATCTTTGCTTGCACTCCTCCTATGTACCACCACTCATTACTGAAGCAACATCATACGTGTGTGCAATGACAATGTGCGGACATGCCGTCCATTTCAGGTAATATACATGCGATACAAGATCATTCGCACTTAGACCCTCTTGTTTAAAGGAACTCCAAAATCGCTCATAAGAAACACCTTTCTGTTCATAACGAAACACCAACACCAACTGCGTCTGCTCAGAAACATCTGTAGTCTCATCAGCCATGACACTCACATCATCTGCTTGTTTTATTTCCTCTGCTACAACTTCTTTGCCCACTTACAGCATGCAAACCAAAAGTTCATTTTGGATGGTTTAGGAGGTCCCCTTGAAAACATTAATAGACTCTAAATGCTCCTTCACTTCACTATCTATACTGGAAACTAAATCTACTAGACCTAAGAACACGCCAGGATGATCGTAACCATCACTTTCGTCGTGGCCCCTCAAAGCGAACTCAAATGCTCCGCAAAACTTTAAGCAATCAATTAATCTTGAGAGCACATAACCTGTTTTTTCCACTTATTGATTGTGCCTTTCTTTCTCTTCGTGGTTAGCTCGACTTAATAATGTTGTGTGTTAACTGTACCTAGTGCGTTCAGGTTTAAAGCATTTTTAATATGTTTTCTTTCTGTTGTGGTGCTTTATTATTAAAGCATTAAGGTGCCCAAGATCTCGAACACCAACTGTTCCCAGAGAGTCACTATTGCCAAAGAGCAAACACGGAAAACAGAAAAGGGCGTTCCTAATTTCGCATGAACATAACCAATCATGCTGTACACTTTCTTGTTTAATTTTCCAATGTGCTTGGTTTTGTTCGAGGTAGCACACTTAGCGATAACTAAGTCCGGAGTGTGTCTTCCTAACTCTTTAACTTCAATGTTTTCTTCCTAAGTTCTGGTCTAAAATGGACTACTCAACAGTTTTTCCACGGAATTATCCACGTTGAACTGGAACTAAACATGGAGAACACGTAACGCTCACACCTTAAGCTTATACGATCATGCAAAAATACGCGCGGCTATTGCACCAGACCACGGTCGTGACTACTAGACACCAGACTAATCCACAATACAAGTAACTGGCCGCGCAAAAACTTCCAGTGTTACCACGAGAGGTAAATACACAAACTAAAGATGTACCGCAAAATACGATTAGTATTTTTCCCTGATCATGTGTTTGGAAAATTCAAGATTTTTTAATTAGAAAATAGACCATTATCAAAATCCAAGCCCCATTCACAACATAAATATCGTAACTTGGTCTGCTCAGTGACCTAAAAAGTAACAACAGGGTACATACGTTGGGAACCCTTCCAGCAGGGAAACGTGCGGTTTCGTCTTTCCCAAGAATTCTCCGCGTGAACTCTTAGCTCTCACATATTCATTACAATGTTAAGTGTGACAAAGCGCTGTCACCCCGTGGCCAAAAGGAGAAATTGTCTCCGCTCGGAATATTGGAGGGGTAGCGCTGTCCGATGTACAGCACGCAATTTACGTAGATCACGCATGCGCAAAACCGCCCTTTCTACTCGTTGAGAAGCGTCCCTCCGAATTCTCGCTGGCTGTGAACTCGTCAGCAAAGGCCACGTAGCTATCCCTCGTACGAAGGGGAGTTCTAAAGACTCCTCCATGTTCATCGGATGAGTAAAGCAAGCGCGCATGGATTGTGTTCAGAAGGGATCTTAAGTGTCATATTTGCAAATATTTAATATGCTGCAGCTCTTCGGCACACAAGCACCAACCGTCTCTGTTTATTTGTCTGCAATTCTCAGTAGATTATTAATCATACATCTACACAAAGCCTTTACTTTGACTCATTTTTTTCAGGTCATTCGGTGAAAACGTCTCCACGGCGCAAGGTTTTTTCGCGATACAGTAAAAAGTATCTGCGGTTAGTAATTTCCAAAATAACTTGAGAAAAATTCGAACTATATGCTGATAAATTTATGACGCGAAATAGTCACTAGAAATTCCTCATTGATTAAATGAAGTCTTTCACGGGTGTCCACCGCTTCCCATAGAAAACTACATCAATATTTTGGAAAACATTTTGATAAGCACAACGGAATCGGGTGGATATTTAATAGCTATGGAAAGATGAGATTTTTTTTATGATAAGGGCAGATTCAGAGAATTTTTTATGAAATACATCTCGATCAAGCTCCCTAACAGAGGGAAGACAAAACATTTCCTGGGCGGGGAATCGCATCGCTTTGTCTGTCGAGATTAAATGTGCCGACCAGCTACCACACTCAGGATTCCTATCCCATCATCGGCAGTCATCGATTCATGGACATGCCTGCTGCAGTTCCCTCCAATCCAGGGTGGCTACTGATATCCAGATTTCAAATTCCCTGACCTTTCCCTGATGGATTTACCAATTTCCCTGACCGATCGCCAAAAGGTCACCTGTTATTGGAATATTTTTTTCTGCTTAATTGAATTTCCTACGGCAGCTTTAAATTTTCTAAATATTCTAAATATCGTCTCGTATTTTTAGAACTGCAAGTATGTACTTACTATAAGATAGTGTACTCCAGCTACCTCTCGACCTGAGTCTCGGAAGTTAAAAAAAAACGCGAGGTAAAATTTTCCGAACAACATAGCCACGGATTCCTTGTGATGAGCGTAATACATTTTGATCATAAATTTTTACACTACTAGGAAAATATCGCAATAAGGATACACAAAAGGGATATATTGTAGGCCTAATTCATTTCTAAATACCGAAGATTCACAACTGAATGATCCACGAATTGATGGGGCTTTTTCCATGCGCGTCAGCGACAGATTTTAGTTTCAGTTGGTGAAATAAAAGGCGGGAAAGACTGGCTGATAAACGTATAATGGTAGAAAAATGACGAGTATTCATATTCCAGTTTCCCCCTGACCGCTACGAGAAATCCCTGATTTTTCCAGAAATTCAAAATTCCCTGACAATTCCAGGTTTTCCCCGACAATCGCCGCCCTGAAATCCCTTCTCCTCACAGTCAGCCGTCTCATTTCTTACAAAAAATTCCTCTCTTTCACGTCCTTGATGCGATCCATTCGAGGTCACCCCTTGAGAATTCCATTCAATTATTTATAAAAATTGTTTATTTGTTGTATTCCCTGCGTGCTGTCCATTTTTACTCTTATCGCTTTCAACTTTTCGCTCCTCTCACTGCGGGGGCGTCGTCACGAGAATAATTATCATTGATTATTTCATAAGGATGCAAAAAATAACCTTCCAGCTGGTCTCTCATTACTTTTAAGAGTTCAATGCATGTCCATCTCTTCAACTCTCCTCAGTCGGTGATTATCAATGTCCATTAGATCTTCATCACTCTTCGATTACGACAAATATCCATGGTTTACAATCGTCTTCGCTCACTGGCTGTCACTGAGAGTCAATATCACGCACAAAGGCAGTTTAACACTGCGAACGATTTTGAGCACGATCATTCGAGCGAGCCTTTTTACATGGGAAATGGTACGTGTATGCACTTCAGAGAGACCTTATACTAAAAATGAGGCATTCTACCAACCTACCTATGAGGCCTACATTTAGATCTCGTCAAAAAATCACCAGTGTGTAGTTTGTGTTCTTTTCAACTATTTTTTAAATTAATCATATTGTCACCGCAGTAAATTCTTCGGGATCACAATAAACCTTCCATTTTGGAGGAGTTTCAAACGCACCGCACGAAAAAAATGAGTCAAGTTAAAGATTTATTAAGATATTTTCATTTGATTACTTACAATTTCTGTCATGTAAAACTATATTATTGCACCATTAATAATGTACTATTTATTTCGTGTGTCCTACAGCTGGTGAAATTAAAACGTATAATTCGAATATGGTCTCTATTATGACTATGGGGAACTATTTATCTCGCTAGGACTGCCTTAAAGGCCATACACACACATATGTGATGGGCACTGATTCGCGAGCAAATTTCAATGACGACCTCGAAAAGATTCTGTCACACAATAATAATTAAATTTCGTGCATTTCCCCAGCCGAAAGGATGCGTACTGTTACGCTCATCGATGATTGAAATCGATTCACGGAAAATTTACGACCGACGCCTCTGTTTCGATCATAGCTCTCGGCTATCGGCTGTAAGACTGGTTGAATTACAGTGGTGAACCGTTCATACGGGCCCAGAGAGTGCGGTGACGGTAAAAGGTAGACAGAAAAACCGGTTCGAACAAATATAATTTATTAACATCAGTTAAAATAAATGGTCGAATATAATCCCCCGAATTGTGACCGGCTTAAAGGAAAGCAAAGAAGACTCAAGAGGACGGGGAGGAAAGGAGGTTTGGGTATGTTGTTACCTTGGCTGTGGAGATAGCGGTGGTCTTCAAGAGGCGCCGTGGGTCCGTCTCACGGGAGCAGCTCCGTTGGCGTCGAACACTCGACGCGAGCCTCACGAAAATAATGCCCGTCGCTCGCGGGAGAACATCGCTATATATATCGTGGGCCCATTCGCCCCTAGGTGTCGTCATAGGCCCCGATTGACCGGTATGTTGACCGGTACAGTGGCGGAGGATTACACCACCCGCCTAGCTGCTCTACCGACACCCTCTGAGTGAGGTACGGTTCAGTGGTTCTCCGTGAAAACACTGTTTATCGAAATATTACCTCTTTCTGAGGAATACCGAGCTGATAGTGAGGACGAGAAAGACGTCATTTGACGACCACTTCCATAGTGTCCATCACTATGGTGGCAGGCACAATCATGTCGCTGAAAGCTAGGAGACGGAATGTCTGGACCTGACTCTGAGCAGAAGGGGAGCGGCAACTGTCGAGCGATACTGGGCCAAGTTAAAGATGAACTTCCGGGGAGAGGACTTCCTCAATATTTGAGGCATGACGGAGGAGCAATTGAATTCCCTCCTAGCTCTCTACCGACTAGAGATGGGCGCCGCGCCGACGGCAAATTTGGCCACGCCGCCGAGTCGAAACTTGCGGCGCGCCGCCACGCCGCCGCCGACAAAAACTCCGGCGGCGGCGCCGTGGCGTGACACACTGTAGTGGACCTTATTTTTCGGAAATCCAAATTTCTTTCGGAACATACCCTGATTGGTGCCATTGGGTTAGGAAATATCATATGTAAAATATTGCTATTGGAGAAGGAGAAGACGTGCCGCATCGCTCCTAAAGTTATTAATTTGCTTATTCTTTTGTTTTCCCGTCATTCCTGACGATTAAGGACCCGTGGGGTCCTTCATTGTCAGGAATGACCGGGCCTTTTAATTTCTTTTCTGTAATTACTAACGTTTCATTATATACCTGTTATGTTCCACATCGAATATTTTCCATTTCTGCGGAATAGTATCCGAGACACGACACCGAGAGAGCGCATGCCACCCAAGTTGCCTGGCTCGCCTAGGAACTAGAATCGTTTCGCAAAAGTCGACTTTTGACTTCGACATTGGACGCTCCGACCTTGACAGTCGACTGGACGACACACTAGTCGACTTGAGCTGAAGTCGGGTAAAGTCGACTTTTTGCGACTTCAGCTTCCAAAGTTCCAAATACAAAGCCAAGACGCTTCTATACAGCAAAAGAAATGGAAACTATGTTATTTTATGATTTTTATTAAATATGATCATGTTGCGATTGTTTCGTGACCAAAATGGTGATGGCCAATGTATGCCGCACTAAAATTGTACGTGGAATGATAGTTTTATTCTAAAAAACAATATTTAGGAAATAGAAAAATACTGGAAATATTCTGAAGGATAATTGTGGAGGTGAAGAACCTGGTCGACGAGAAAATGATGACAAAGAAGAGTATTTTCGGGGAAGAACGAGCACGAGCAAGTCGAAGAATGAAGGACTGGAAAAAGAAAAAACGTGAGAATGGAAGGATAGTCGTGTGATCTTGGCCCACGGATGGCTGAAACGAAACGATTAACAATTATGAGAGCAATTTGAGGCACTCTTGGATCCGGATCATTTCCTTTCTCTTGGTCAGCTTGAAAGGGTCCCTCGCTGCTCAGACTAGTTCATTTTTGCCGTTGACGGTGTTCTAAGTCTCAAGCACAGTCTTAAGCTCAGTCCTCGATAAAGCGACGTGAGTTGTAGCGCTCCAGTTGTGCTAAATTCTCAAACACTAACTGTGCACTTCACTTTGTCGACATTCATTTTTCAGTAAAATATTCCCACATAGAACTCAAGCGCACCATTTTCGACATCAGACGTCACACGATGGGACAGAAAACCAAGTGCCGTCGTCGAAACACAAACACAAGTCTGCACTTGCCACCGGTATGAATTCCTGTGCTGAACATAAAATAGTGAAAAGCCAAAATACGTGTCCGTAGCTGTCAAGACTGAAACGGGCTGGCTCAATGCCTACGTCCACTCATCACTCTTCTCGTATTCTCCTGTATTCTGAATCCCTGGCTTTGTATACAAAGAAAATAAACTCATCCGGACGATTCCCATGATCAGCACATTAGCTAATGTCTTTCATTCGCGACATAACCAATCTAGGCATCAAGTTGGTGCCCATACGCATAGTTTAAGGCCAAAATGGCTTGACGAAACTATGGGCAACTGTTTCGTCTTTCGAAGGGGTGGTAAAAGTTTATAGATCTTCAAATAGTTTGATTGAGACAGATGAGGAGTTCTGAGGTTTTAACAACTTAACTGTTTGCTACAATTTACTGGTAAACGACAAGGAACTTAAAAAGAAGGGACACTAGAAATGTTTTGATTTTTTCGTCGCTTTCTAATGAAGGCACCAAGTCTGATGAACTGTAAAGCTAATCATATTAACCAGCCTTCTGTAAAATTATCCTTTAACTGGGACATAGCCGTCCGACAGGTATAGCAGAAGCGGTTCTGAGCGCCAGTGACGCTACCTATAGTTGCGGTAAGCTATAACTCAACGTTAAAAACGTTTATTATAAACTAAAATAAATCCCACGAATCCTTTTTTTATTTTACGACTAATGTTTTATCTTGGGATACAAATTTTACAGAAAGTTATTGTTACGGTTAGACGGTTTTCGTGAACATCTGACAACACCGTGCGCATCGTTTCCCTCTTTCTGTTTGAATTTTGGGCTGCGCCTCAAAACCTTTTTTGGAAAAAGTGCCATATCTCCATATTTGTGAAGATAGAAGGTGCTAAACTTCACGGGAAACTTTGAAGAAGTTTCAAAATGCGCGACGGATGTGCTGTTAGAGGCTGTCAAGCTGCAGGGTGTAAGTTTTTTAGGTTTCCCCGGACAGTGGCCAGGTAAGGTTTTCTGTACTATTCTTTAGATTCTTATGCGATTTGATTTCGTTACCCTTCTAAATACCTTCCTCCGTGTAATTTGGACATCCATACTTTCCTTTCACTTACTCTGTGTGTGACGGGTATATCTTAATGTTCTCTTCATGTATGCTGGCAGATGATTATCACCGTTTGTACGATGTATAAGTTAGTTACACTCTTGAAGATTTCACAATTTACTCCATGTGTCCATTACAGTAATTGTCCGTTTGTAATTCGTGAAAAACTGTATGGAGTAATGTCACAGAACCTGTGTGAAACTCTTCTTCACCGATGAAGCCGTATTTTTCATGCTGTTAAACCCATAATTGTGAAAATGACATAGGGTACAAATGCTAATAGTTATCATGAAAGTAAGAGGAGTATGGTAAATAGGAGAAGGTATTAATGATGACTTAGGTTAAATGTCGAAGTTATCTAGTGTGTGAGATTGGGGCTGGAGCCACTAAATTGAGGTGGGGTATTATAATAAATGAAGATCCCTGCATTAGTGCTAATGCATACATACTTCATTTATTCTTGCATATTTTTTTGAACCATCGTATTTTCATTCATACTGGCGTGTATTTACTGCGTGAGGAGTTCTGCTGAGTCCTGTAAGTAGTTCACATGCATTAAATTCATGCAATGGGGCAGGTGGTTTGGACTAAATGTGGCTTATGGGAATGGTTGATTGCTTGAAAAATGTATGCACTGGTGAAGGTATTTCTTTGGGTTGGTATGGTGATAAATGACTAGGGAATGTGTAGCATATTAGCTGGAATCATATACTGTGCCAAACCGGTCAAATTCAAATTTTCTTGCATGCCTACCCAATACTTAGTTCTTAATAGGTCTAGCAATGTGCTCAAAGGGTGTATTCATTGGTAAATCCTTGATTTCAGCCACTGTATATGCTCTAACAGCCTTTGCAGCCTATTGTCATATTTGTGGTGGCTTTTCAACCTGGGAGTCCTGTGGTGCTACTTTCACCTGATCTCTTTTTTTCATGCATTACTTGCTGGTTGGCATCAGAGCTAAGGAATGGCAAGAATTATGTAAAAACCCAGCTTTGAATGGGCAAGATGTTGCAAATCTCTGTAACAACACCTGCATTTGTGAAAGACATTTCACTAGGGAGCAGTTCACAAACGAGAGCATGACTCGTCTGAATTTGAATGCCTTGCCTTCTCTTTTCTTGCCTCTTGCCACTCCCCTGCCTTCCACTCCTTCACAATTGAGGTCCACTGATTGTGATTCTTCGTCAGTGAATGTGGGCGCCTCCACTTCATATGCTGAAGCTGATGATTACTTATCAGGAGAAATTTCTTTTCCTCAATCCCATGGTGCTGACAGCCAAGATTCTTCTGCATTGACTCCATCTATTAATCCCTCAACCACTAGCACTGCTTCCATTTCCAAAAATGTTTTACCTCGTGGGATTTTGAAGGATCTGGGCTTGTCTGCTGTGGATATGACTCCTAGGAAAAGGAGTCTATATCAGCAGTTTTGCAAGAAGAGGAAGCAAGTTGAGAGACTTAAGAAGGTGGTGATCAAGGCTAAGTTGAGGAGGAGACAGGATGATCAGATGGCGCAGGAGAAGATGCTCACTAGCATGGAAGAAGTGTTATCTCCTGCTGGCTTTGCCCTCATCAAGTCTGTAGTAACAGAATGTCAAAAACTCCCCAGAGGAAGAAGGTGGTCTGTTTCTTCCAAACTGGTTGCTCTGTCCCTTCTTAAAAAGGGGCCCAAAGCATACAGGCACCTAAGGTCATTTTTCAACTTCCTTCTCGAAGCACTTTACTCCCTCTGTTGAACTCTGTCCCCTTCAACACCGGCCTTAATGAGGATGTATTGAAGCAACTTTCTGACAGTGTGGCTAATTTTAAAAATGAGGACAAAGTATGCACATTGATGTTTGATGAAATGGCCATCAAGCCCCAACTTTCATACAATGGACAGAATGATATTGCGGCTGGATTTGTTGATAGGGGATGTCATGGGCGGCATCATGTTATTGCTCGCCAGGCCCTAGTGTTTTTAGTAAGAAGTGTTGGGGGTTCTTGGAAGCAACCGGTGGCATACTATTTTAGTGAGGCTGCTACAAATTCTTACGTTTTATCTGAATTTCTATGGGATGTCCTCTCAGCCCTGAAAAAGGTTGGGTTGACTGTTGCAGCCACAGTTTGTGATATGGGGCGCAATAATGTGAAAGCCCTTCAGATTTTAGGGGCTACGTACTCCGATCCATATTTTGAGTTTGAAGGAGACAGAGTGGTCACAATCTTTGATCCTCCTCATCTCCTGAAATGTTTTAGGAATCTTTTCCTTAAATACAACATTTCAGTAGAGGTACCAATTGGTGGGGAAGTTGTGAATCTGAAGGGCTCATGGTCCCACATTAGGGCATTAGCTGCAGAATCAGCTGTGAGCAGCCCTTTTGACCCGTAAGTATTGAAAAAAAATTTTCGTTCAGAATTTAAGGTATTTTTGCATGAAGAAAGAGTAAATATATCAAATTTCTTTTTCCAGCATTCCTCCTGCAGCAGTTCATGATATGGATTATTTTTCACTTGCATCTTTTTCACCATTCATGTTTAGCTTTACTAATATTTAGTCTCTTATCTTTCAACCAGCATGCATGCCATACTACCTTTTCCTGCTGAAACTTAAATTTTGGCGGTAGATTTCTGTGGTGTCTTCACAAGATCATAAAATTGCTCATTATAGCAGCCCATTGAGGGCACAATTCAGTTTTATTCATATAATTTCAAGTTAATTAATACTAAAGGAGGTGACTACATTTCATAGTCCCCTCAAATTTAATATGGCCACTCAACACTGGAAGTGAAATCTTCTCGGGTTTTCCACCGGGTCAGGTCGTTGTGGGCCAACGTTTCGATAGCTACCACCGCCATCGTCCTCAGGGCATGTCAGTATCGAGAAAGGTGCCTCCTTATATGCCTGGCCGTTTTCGCGCTAAAAAAGGTCAGGTCGGCTCTGATTGGCTAGCGATGTTCTTCTTCCTCTCCGCCTTTATTCTGCGAAGGGCTGGGTTCCAAGCCTCGCTTAGAGCGTAGCCCGTGTCCCGGTTAAAGTTTTTCTTTTCCATCCGGATCTCTATGGATTCCTTCGTCAGGCGTTCCCAGTATCCGTTGGATCGGCTGAGTAGTCTGGTGTCGTCAAACATTATGCGGTGGTCCTTGCTTAGACTATGTTCTGCCACCGCGGATTGTTCGGGATGGCATAGTCGGATGCACCTCATGTGCTCCTTAACTCGCGTCTCAATGGTCCGTCCTGTCTCACCAATGTATACTTCACCACATTCACAGGGAATTCGATAAACTCCCGGTGTTTTAAGTCCGAGGTCATCCTTAACACGGACAAGTTGGCTTCTTAGTTTCTGAAGTGGCTTGTGGACGGTCCGGATATTGTACTTCCCTAGAATTCTAGAGATTTTCCCTGAGATCGTTGCGATGTATGGCAGACAGGCGCTGGCAACCGGCTTGTCGTTGTCCTCAGGTGTTTCTTTCCGATCCGTGAAGGCCCTTTTCAGGGCCATGGAGATCTCCTTTCCCGAGTAGCCATTCTGTTGGAAGGTCTTCTTTAGGTGTAGAATTTCGGCTGGCAGGCTCTCTTGATCGGCAATGGACCGCGCTCGGTGTACTAACGTTGAAAGTACTGCTCTCCGTTGTGATGGATGATGGTGACTCTGCGCGTTCAAATACAGATCCGTGTGGGTGGCCTTTCTATAAACTCTGTATCCCAGAGTACCATCCTCCTTCCGGTAGATAAGAATATCTAGGAAGGGTAGAGTGCCGACATTTTCCCTCTCCATAGTAAACTTGATGCTTCCGTGCTGTTGGTTCATGTGACTGAAGAAGGATTGGAGGGCCTCGGTTCCGTGAGACCACACGATGAACGTGTCATCTACATATCGGTAGAAGCATTTGGGCTTCAGTACCGCCGTGGAGAGGGCTCTGTCCTCCTTTTCCATGAATTCCATGGAATTTCATGGAATTTCCATGAAATTCCATGAAAAGATTCGCTATTGCTGGTGAGAGTGGAGATCCCATCGCAACGCCCTCGGTCTGTTCGTAGAACCTGCCATCGTAAGCGAAGTAAGTTGACTTGAGGACATGGTGGAAGAGATTGACAGTTTTGGCATCAAAACGAGTCACCAGCAGTTGAAGAGTGTCATCTAGGGGAACGCGAGTGAACAGGGACACTACGTCGAAACTGACCATGATGTCACCTGGTTCAAGTCGAATCGAACGGAGTGTCTTGATGAAGTCGGCCGAGTTGTTGACGTGGTGCTCACATCTCCCGACGTAGGGTGAGAGAAGGCTGGTCAGGTATTTGGCGAGGCAATAGGTTGGTGAGTTGATGGCACTCACGATGGGTCTCAAAGGGACTCCCTCCTTGTGAATTTTTGGTAGCCCGTAGATTCTAGGTGAAACTGGTGCCTATGGTACAAGCGTCCTTGTCTCTACTTGGAGAGCAGATTTCTTTATCAGCTCGATGGTCTTCCTCACTTTGCTCTCCGTGGGGTCACGAGAAAGCGGTCGGTATGAGTTGTCCCGGGATTCTCCGGATGAAGATTCTCCGGTTCCGGTATGGAATAGCGTAGGTTGTGAAACCCTACTGGCCATATAGTGTAACTTAAAATTTTCCATAATTTTCCCCTGGAGCAATAGTTACAAAAATGACTTTGTTATTATCATACTTTCACAACTAAGGGTCATACTCATGAGCATACATAGTTGTAGTTTGTACTACCTGAGTACATCTTGACTTTCTTTGATTACTCTACAAATGTGCAATGCAGTGTATCCAGACTAACACAACGGCACTTACTTAGATCCAAATGGATTTCAAAAGATGAGGGTTCGTTATGCTGCTGAAGTTTTTAGCCGCACTGTTGGAGCAGGCCTTGAGACAATGGTTGCCAAAAGTATGATTACCTTCCTTTTCAACCATTAAAAACTTACCTCTTTACCTTGATTTTTCTTAATGTGAAAATTATTTACAAAATTACAGATAAACTTGGGAATGAGGCCCTGGCAACTTCAGAATTTATTTTAGAAGTTGACAGGCTGTTTGACAGCCTTAATGGAGACATCTCCCACAGTGGAAGCAAGAAGGTTTTGAAGCATTCCCTGAAAGTGGGAAGCCTTCACCTCTCCTATTGGCAGTCTGTGCTTCCTAAATTGAGGGAGTGGAAATTTGTGCGGGGGAACAAAGGTACCTGTCCCCCTTCTCAAAACGGATGGATTGCAACGGTAGTGGCCACACAACTTCTGTGGGACAAATTACAGGGGTTGAAATTCCATCAACTGTCCACCCGAAACCTCAACCAGGATCCCATTGAGAACTTGTTCAATGTGATTAGGCAGAACTGTGGGAGTAACCACTGCCCAAATGCTGAGCAGTTTGTTGCAGCTTTAAAAACAGCAGTGACTAGTGGTCTTCTGTCCTGTAAAAACAATGGTAACACTGCTCCTGATGGGTGTATTCTTCTGAGCGATCTCAGGAATTTATTTTATGAAGGACCTGTGATAACCTCTGAAGACACCAACTGCAACCAGATGCAGGACTTTAAAATGAAGAAGGCCCGCCTGAGAAACATACCATATGTGGGATCTGTCATGTGTGCTACTATATTAGCCAAGTTTGAGTGCACTTCCTGCCTGGGAAATTTAACCACTTGTCCTCAGGCTTCTGCTAATTTATTTTTTTCTAGTTTTTCTGTTGACACTGGTGCTGATTTTTCACCCAGTGACAATATCCTCACTGCTATCAATGTTGGAGTGAATGCTGTTAAAATTCAATTGAAGACTTTGGCACACATGCCTGACATATCCACATTGTGCAAACCACTTGTAAATGAGGCTGTTAATTTTGATTTTTTAACATGTGCAGAACATCGAGAAGCAGTTAAGGAAAAGATTTGCTACCTCATTGCACAGGTAGCGATAAAGCAGTTTTGTTTACAGGATTCTGGCTGCTGATCTATTGGTCAGCTTGTATTTCACTGTTTCTCCGTCTCTCAAACTGACATACTTTTTCATCATCTTGAGGCTATTTTGTCTTTCGGAAGAGACATTAAACTGTGTGCCCCTCGGCATCATTCGTTAAGAGTAGGCTAATGCCGATGCTGAGCTTCTCTCTTCTCTTCCTCTTTCCTATCTTTTTTTCTATTTTACTCTTACTCTTTTTACATCTATTTCCATCTTTCTTCCCTATATTAACTCCGCCTTCATGGGTAACAGGGACTATATCTCATGCCCCATGTTGCCGGTCCCAAGCCCGGGTAAAGGAGGAGGGTTCATTTCATTAGATAAAGGAGGAGAGATCAAGTAGATATTTATTTACCTTATTAAAGATTATTTTGGTTTCAGTAATAGGAGTGCATTTCTCGTCACAGAAATCTGGTAAATGTCTTGATGTAGTTTTCCCTAACATGTTATTTATTATGCTCCACTTCTTTTTTGTTTTATTCAAAGCAAAGTTTAATATTTTATCACTATATGATTTTTTTGATTGATCTAATACTTTGTCAGTTTTAGATTTGATAGCTTTTTGAGTCTGATGAAAATTGGAGTAAATTGCCTGTGACTTCTTTAATGTAGCTTGTAATGCTTTCTCTTTGACTACTTTACAAAACTCAATTATTTGAGAAGCCGACCAAGGTTTCTTTCATAATAGCCATGGTCATGGAGCCAGAATTAACTGACGACCTATTATCCTTATTATATTTATTAAATGGGGTGACAATATCTTTGAATGTGGTTTCAATGTCCTGTTATATTATTTAAAGATTAGACATTTATGACTCTCAGGAACTAATAGTATTACAAAGAAAAAACTCATCAGTTATGGGTTTAATTGCTTGAAGTAATAGCTATCACAAGAAATCTTAACCTCTTAGTAAACTGTCATGTGTAAAAAAAATCAATTCATTTCCACCACAGTTTACTGCTTCAAATTTAAATCCCCTGATATTTATGTTTATTATCTTACTTATTTGGTGCAGCTCCCTTAAAAGTAATCTCTGGTTGGCATAGCTGGCATAAGGAAGAGCAGTGATGCAAAGATAGACTGCAGTTTAACTTAAGATGTTAATAGAAATGGAATGTTTCATTCCTAGTTTTTCCCTCTAGTATAGCATGTAGCATGTTTCCTTTAAAGGAACCTTCTGTCCACTTGCATATGGCCATGGTAAATAATATTTTTTTGTTTATCAAATAATTGTTTCTCAGATAACTATCATTGAGTAATGCTCTCATCAAGTTCCTTCAATACAGTTTCTTATTTTTTCTATGTCAGTATGTACAAGGCTGGTACTCATACCATAATGCTAGCAGTTATAAATGTAGTAATCTATTAATAAGGTTGTGAGCTCAGAAGAGTGAGAGGGATTTAAGCATATGTCTATCCTTAATACGGGTAGAAGTATTTAAGTGAATTTTCCTCTTTCCAAGGCTCTTTCATTAATGTGATTTTTTTTCAGGGCTTAACTATACAGGAGAGTTATTAGGGATGATAATTGTGAAGAAGTTGGTCAGCATCACAATTGTTAACTTGATGAGCATTAATGAAAGAAATCAATTTGTCTTATTTTGTATACATATTAATTGTAAATGAATTGTTTAACATAAAAAAGTTGTTACTTTATTTAAATTGCCAACATATACATTCCTCACCTTCCTGTTATTTCTTTCAGCATCACAATGTGGAAATTAATCATCCAGAAAGTAATTTGAGAGGTTCCTGACTACAAGAAATTTCATTCATGTCAAATAATGTCATTTTAGACATCCTTCTGGTGACGGTTTGTAAATAAACCCACATAGCTGTGGGATTGTGCTTCATAATTCATTTTGAATTGAAATATCTGTATGAATGACGAATAAATCAGATTCGAAATTCGCGGGTGATGTTACAACTAACGCCATCTTAAGTTGCGGTAGGAACTAGGAGGGCCAACCAAATAATAAAACATTAAGTTGGCACTCCATGACTGGGATAAATGTACGCCTTCCTGAAAAATAGCCCTTCTAAAAGTGCGAATATGGTGCAACTTTCCTTCCTCCTGGCCATGTTGATGCCTTTAGAAAATAATTTTGGTTTTCAGGCTTATAAATATGCTTTACAACAAATTCTATTTACGAAAAATGGTCAATTAATTATTCGAAAAATCGAAATGGCTGTCGTACAAAATTCGAAAGACTATGACATCAGTCGACTTATAGTCGACTTTAACCATTGAGAGTCGATTTCCAAAAAGTTGACTTTTGGAGTAGAAAGCCGATTTCGACTTTCCAATATCTAGGCGCGACCTCTGGCAATGACGCTGGAATATATTAAGTCAGCTGCCACATATCACGCTGAGCGACACATAGTATTTGTTTAAGAGATTGGAAGTTTCATTTTTTCTAAAGATAATAATCGTATATACTTGTTTACTGCCATATTTAGAGCACAAATATTTTAAAAAATTGAGAAGCACTCGGGTTAGTTTGTACCGTAGCCACTTCAGCTTAATCACACAATTACTCATTATTACTTCAAGTGTACATTACTCTGCAAAATCGCCGTAGTGGAAATAGCGAGTTATTATTTCACAGTGGTTTTAATCATGATGATCAAAACATAAGAGACTCTAGCATTTACTTTATTTATTCAAAAGGGAAAGCCAGGAAAAATGGTTCTCTTCTAGAAGGATGAGCTGCTTAAGAGATGATAGAACTCTTGACATTTCTCTCCATGTGGATCGTTTTGTTGCTGTTCGAGAGCGTAGGCAGATGTTTTGCCCTAAAAAGCAAATTAACATAAATACATTACTCAAGAACATCAGAAACCTGTCCAACGTGAGCTACTACATTTAGCTGGCGGTACGCACTTGAGACTCTCACTCTCACTCACTCTCACTCTGACTCAAGTTGAGAGACTTATCTCCGCGATCGAGTCTGCGACTTAAAGGAGGAGATCGTCAGACCCTACGTTAACGCTAAGGTTGCGGCTGCTGAAACCGAATCACCATCTTCCTCTAGCGCCAAAACTGTGCAACATCTTCATGAACTCATCAAGAAGCACTCGATAGTCGAGCCTTCAAGGAACGAAGCTGTAGAGAGGGAGTGCCCTCTGTACCTATCTACTTCCAGAGGACGTCGCCGACAACGACGTGCTGCGGCATTGGAGGGATAGGCGCCTTCGGTATCCGTGGCTGGTAACGACGGGTTGGAAATATTTGGGCGTAGGCTTGTTCGATGGGCAACCATTGATGATCGTCGCTGTCAATGGGCGTCGAGAATCGACGGTTGACGATAATCTTCGATGATTGTCAATTGTCGTGGACCCGTGCGAGGCGTCGTCCGTGCGCCAGGTCGCGGTTGGATGAATAAATGAATGAATGGATTTATTTAATGCTCTGGGAACATACCCCTAAAAGCAACAAAAAATATAATGTACGTAACATTTTGAATTGTTATAAAATAAATACAATATGAATAATTTTTCACTGCCTGTCTTCGTCCAATTAAGTACGAAAGAAACTAATTCAGGGACGATGACGAGAAATTGAGGTTTTTCATTTTACGGAGCAAAAGCCCGTGGTTTACTCGGTCAAAAGCTTAACTGAGGTCAAATAATACAAGGATGGTCACCAAGGATTGATCAATAGCCAAGCGTATGTCATCCGTGACCTTGCTGAGGGCGGATCGAGTGCTAAAATTTTTTCGGAAACCTGATTGATAATTGTCGAGTTTATCGTTCATTGTGAGGTAGTTAGTGACCTGGTCAAATACAATTCTTTCGAGGATTTTGGAGACGGTGCATAGCAGTGAAATCGGGCGATAATCACAGAGAGAGGTCGGATTTTCGGTTTTGCCTATAGGGAGGATTATTGATGATTTCCATTATGATGGAAAGGTGGATGATGATAGGGAATAATTAAATATTTCCAATAACGTCGGAGATAATACATCACCTGCTCTAATAAGAAATTCAGAAGAAATATCATCGACACCCACTGAGTTAGACTTAGAGCAGCGAAGATATCGATGCAAAATATCTGGCGTAATATGCTTGAAATAAAAACTGTTATCAGTTATCGGGGTGAGAGGGTCTACGGAAGAGATATCACAAAGTGGGTTATACTGTTGCACGAGGTAATATTCACAAAAAAATTTACAATTTAGTCGTTAAATTGATCTTATGAGAACTCATGGGTTACTGCCTTTCCTGTTTGACATAAAAGACCAAGTCGCCGAAGTCCACGCCAAACGTCTTTAGCGTTAGTATGCTCAGAGGGGGCATTGGAATAATACTGACACTTTGATTCCAAGATAAGGGACTTGATCTTATTTCTGCAGGATTTGTATTTTTCAAGGACGATAGGATTTCGTGAAAGAACAAAAGCCCTTCTCAGTTTGTTTCTCTCTTTCATAAGTTTTCGGGGTATTCTCAGTCAACCACGGCGCTGGAGGTCTTTTCGGCAATTGAGTGCGTTTCGGTGCATGCTTATTCATGCATTGCACAACATTTGTAATAAATGTATCACATTTGTGATCAATGGAACCTGAAGCAAAAACACCACTCCATTCCTTAGAGAGGAGATCATTTTGATAGCTATATACACCGAATCACATTCTAAGATCACGCGATACAGTGGACAGAATGGGATGACGAGTTGTATGAAATTTGTAGGCAATATATATATCAGATCGTGCGCCGATAGAAACGGCACAGGATATTGAGAGTAAGTTGTAACCTTATCCAGGTCATCAACAACACATAGATCAATGAGTAGGTATGTTCTCTTGGTATGATGAGTAGGATTTAGTGGCGCCAATTCAAGATGATTGAAATATATAAAGTTATTAACCACAGAACTATTATAATCAGTGCGGTATATATCAACATTAAAATCACCAATAATAACAACATTATTATACGTAGGATAAAATCTTAAAAATTCACTTTCAAATTCAGAAAATAAACCACATTTGGGCGGACGATAAATAACACAAAGCAAGAGATTTGCAGCATTGTATCCCGAAACATCAACAAAAATGAATTCAGGCATGGCGGAATATTCGGAGGAGGAGGCAAACTCAATATTTCCTCTACTTAATACTATGATGATTGCAAACTCCTACTCCCCCACCTCTTTTACCTATTCTGTCATTTTTGATCAAATTATAATCAGGTAATTTGACCATTACATCCGGGATTTCAGGCTTCAGCCATGTTTCTGATAGACATATAACATTATAATGATGGAGAGAGAAATGTTGGCTAAACTCATCGAAATGGCCCAGTAGCGACTGGCAATTTACATGACAAATCCTAAGACAATTCATATGCACAGGGTTTCGAATAGGAGCAGTACTCACCTCATCCTATTCAAGTGGTATCCTATTAATTCATTATATCTTCACTCCTAACAGTTATACGGTCACTTCCATCAGTTTTTCTTATAAATATTGTGCCATCCCTCACACACAAATATTTCACTTTCTTCTCGATCTTCAAGCTCCTCGCCCTGGCATAGAGTTTCCGGTTAAGGGGGGGTGAGTGACTCATTTATATAGACATTGTGGTTGACGTCCTCACTTAGGCCGATATCACGTAATGTGAAATGGCGCTTATATCTGCGTGAATTCAAGAGACTGGACCTGACGTTTGACCTAAGAAAACGAACAATTATTGGGGCGGGCTTCGGTTCACCATTTGCAAGATTGCGGGGTTTCAATCTATGACAATAGTCAATATCGCCAACCACAGTGTTAATTCCAAGAGCATGGCGTGTTTTTAGCACCACTGTCTCATATCATGCACACCATTGCACTCTGGAATTCCGTGAATCTCAACCGCGTTCTCCAATTGGTCTTGTTCTAATTTATTCAAATGTCCCTCTAGATCAGCTACTCTAGATTTCAGGGAGAGATTTTCTTCCAAGAGCCTGTCTAACCGGTCATTTATACTGGTCATAGTTGTATTTACCTGCTCAAGGAGCTCGGCTTGGTTTTTACAGGTGTTTTGCCATGTGACGAGGGCTTTGCCGTGATCCTCCTCTGCAGCTGCCTTACACGGTGAAGTAGCACATAGAGTGAGTGGGTCATTGCCGTTCTCGGGCGATGTTCTTAACGAAGCTGGATAGCCTGTGGCCCGAACGGAGGAGTATTTTGGGGAGTATTGTGGCCCGAACGGGAGTTGACGGCAGACACGCGCCAATTTTCCGATTTACCGGTCAGTGAGCATCGACTCGACAAGCTTATGGTGCGTTCACTAGATCACTGCCCATTAACTGACCTTTGATAATCGATTATCGATTGACCATTTGCAATCAATGGATCATCGACAATCGATTTGCCATCGAAAGTTGATTTACCATCGTTAATCGATCGATCATTGGCAGTGTATCGACCATCGGCAATCGATCGGGCAGTGTCAATCAATTGATCATCGAAAATCGATTAACAATGGTATTATGGTATTCGATGCCCACCATCGACATCTACAGTCGATCTAAACATACATGACAATTTTGATTCATCGAACCATGAAACAGGCCTATCTGTGCGTGGTGGGCATCAGCAAGCGTAATCTACGCATATTCATTGTTGCTGGACTTTTTCAAACAGCTAAAAAAAACTGCAAGGCTCATCTCTGAGTTGGAAAACAAGATATTATTCATCAAAATGACGATGTACGTAGGTTTTGTGAATCAGCGGTAGGCGGTAGCCATAATAATATTTTAGTCATGTACGCTGCGCGCCAAAGAACTTTTTTTTTGTTTACAATGAGTTTTGTTAGTATAGATTGGAATAGCAACCACTGCAATTTTTCATATTTGACCGTTTACACACAAATTTTAATATTTATTAATTACTTTATGTTCATTAAGACGTTTAAAGCATAATTATGAACTTCATAAGTTTTATTTTAGGCATAGATACGACAGTTTGTCAGTTTACGCCTTCGGTGCCGTCGCCGAAGTAAGTGCCCATCTCTACCACCGACCACAACTGCAGGAAGAGACACAGGGGCAAAATGCTTTTCATGATCCGTTGCGACGACAACGAGTCCACGATAGTGAATGATAAACCATCATGTGGACAAATACATATCTATGCATATTTTTCTTCGCCGATAAAGTTGATTACCCGCAGAATTGAGGCGAAAGAAAGCGAGTTCTACCGTCGTGGCACCAGAATCACCGGAAACAGAATAAGAAGCAGCGAGAGTCTCTCCATTCTAACCGATGAGAACTAATCATCACGTAGGATGGCCTCTTATCTTCGCTCACTTTTACAACAAAGCGCTGCCATCAGCAAATCGTTATCCGCACCCACACAACAAAACCGTTGCACATGAAGACCTAAAACTTTGTTCCCGCAGTCCCAAATAAAGGAATTGGCTCAAAGCAGCCAACCGATCGAAACACAAGGGAAATCACGAATCAAGGCGACACAAACCCCTGAAACTTAAACCACATCGGACAGCTGTACCAGCTACATTCCTATTTCTTTATTCCCGCAGCTCTTGGTGAAATCTCCGTGATTTGCTTCCCGAAACGAAAAGTAAAACTGAGAACTTTACAAAAATATGCCTGCTCACGATCCTAACTTTCCTTAAAACCCGAGTTAGAAAAATCTTTAAGGAAAAAAATCCGGTGCCATTCCCAAAATATAATTTTACGAAACTATTCCAAATAACGTATAATACAATTTCTCAGGCACATTTGTGGTATTCAACTAGGGTAGACCGGGGCTATTTCGATCATTTTAACATCATTGCGTCATGGACAGAGTTTAAACAATTTGAAGAACTATTGGTTTGCGCCGACTTTTAGCTTAGCCTTTGCTCCAAAGATTGCGACGAGAAAAATTTATTAAGTTAATGAACCATGGGAGGTAGAGCACAGTAAGTGACTTAACACAAAATGTTGAAATGTCAAAAATGACGGGGCTATTCTGATCACTCACGGGGCTATTCTGATCATTTTAGTTTTTACACATATAGCCAAATATTTTATCATATATTTATTATTTGGCTTAAGGAGAAAACAATTGAGAGTAAATTAACTCAAAATGGTGCTAATTGTTTTGTTTAATTAGTCTGAAAATATTTTTTGCATAAGTAATGAATTAGAAAAAAGTTCTCTTACCACAGAAACATCACCAACACCTGTTCCAGTCTCTTTTCTTGGCAGCTGCGTGTGGCGTTTTGTCGTCCAAGCTTCTGTAGCTATTACAGTGTGAATTATTAGGGTGTCTATCATGAGAATGCATCCTGTATGGCCGTTAAAGCTCAGTAGACGAAGTGCCACGCTGAGCTGCTACCGAAAGAGACAGAAGCAGATTATCCTCGCTACAAAAGCCTTCGAACTGTCATCACTAAAGGGCATTGCAGCACGTTGAGCTCGTAATTACGATGTTTTAGTATTAATAAACATTTGTAACGACAGGTATATAACTATGTCCAAAAAATCATTTAAAAATAAGAAATTAAACTTACAGGAGTCAGCGTTTTGAATTCGTTTATTTTCACAATCTAACTTGAATGAAAATCCAATTTAGATGCATATTTCACAAACAAATTGCTTCTTCCCTTTTGCAGCAACACAAATTCCATGATACCACGCACTTCATTTTTGGCATTTAATTCAGTCACCCTTTTTTAATGACTCTTTTGTTTTATAACCAGGGCCACAAAATCCGCAGCTGTCTGTTTTGGACTCACTGTTCTCTAGATCATCTGATCTCTTTTTTCGGCTAATAACGTAACGCTTCGTATTCCTTAAATTCCTTTGATTATTCTCCATATTAAGCTTCCTTTTAGCGGCTGTGATGGCGATTTTTTCAGGTGACGCCAAACCTTAGCTTTTTGGCGCAAGCGGCATTTCATCCTCTTCTTGGTTCTCTTCAGTGTTGGAATTGAGCTCGCAAAAATTGATTAGTGAGCCCTCTCATTTGATTGACCTGTTTGCGATGGGCCAGGTGAATTCATTTCTTTCAAATTAGGAAATGGGCTCATCCAGAGGTACAGGTGGGTTTTTTAATGAAGGGTTAAGAGTTAAATCAGATTCCTCAGCCTGTGAATTTTCGGTTTCAAAAACTTTTGAAAGCAAGAACTTTTCTTCGGGAATGACATTAGGATTCAAAGGAAAAGATTCGTGTGCATAACCCCCTTTGTAATGTCCCTTTAAATACATTCCCAATAGTCGCAGTCTTATTCCATACCTCTTTAAAAGGCTTGCCAAAATTAAACTTTGTTATGGAGTTTCTTGGGTTGTTGCGTATGTATGTACATAGTGGCACTCTGATTGTAGAAAGTCTTGAGTAGTATGAAAACTGTTCGGCCTAGAGGCTGTAACAGATGTGTGGCTTGAGGAGGTAAACAAATTATTTCAATGTCGTTTTGGAAGCAGTATTCCTGGCTAGACAATGAATGATTTGAGGCATGGCCATCAAGCATCATAATACATTTACCCCGCGGGCGGTACCGCTGAAAATGTTGCAGCCACGTCAAGAAAAGGTCTTCGTTTGTGTAGCCAGTCTCCGACATTGTGACAATCGTACCTTGTGGCATGCTCTCTTCTTACTCAGATCTATGTCGACCACCTTTGAAGGTCACCATCGGAGGAATATAAGTTCAACAAGCACTGCAGCAAGCGATCACCATAACATTTTCTGCTCTCTCTACACTATTTAATGCGACTACCTCCTTTGTACTTTTCTCACTGACAATTTTTGACGGCTTATTGCTGGGGGGAAATCCGTTTCATCCACGTTAAAAACAAGGTTTGGTTGGTATATCATATCATTGTCATTATAAACCTCCTCACATAAATTAAAAAAGTCACCTACTGCTTTCTTATTTAACCCCTCAGCACGTACTCGAGACAGATTCTCAGGTTTTCTAAGGGATATATCTGGGTGAATACACTGAACCAGTACGGGCCGGCTTTTCCTTCTTTCTTCCACGGATGTTTCATATGTCTCTCCTCAGCATACTGGAAAACAGCTCGACGAACTAAATCAGGTGTACACCCAAATCCACGCCTTGAAAGCCTTATCAGCCTCTCAACCAGCTGCTTTTCTTATTCTTCTTTCAGCACCGTTGGATGACCAAATTTTTTTTTCTTATGTAAAGGTTTTCCTAGTTTATTGTCCTTACTTTCCTTTATTCTTCCATGAAGTGTTGCATAGGGTACACTGTACTTCTCTGAAGCCCCTCGGCCGCTATGCAACCCATCACTGAGGCTATTTATAGCCTTTTCCATATCTTCTTCCTTCCATTTTCTATATTTATCCTTCCCTTTGTAGTTCCGAACCATCTGACAAATAGAATAAACCCCACATAGATCAGAAGTTAGGCTATAATAATTTAATGTTTTGGAATAATGACCAGAGCGATGATCGAAATAGCCCCTCGTGTGATCAGAATAGCCCCGTAAATAGTGATCGAAATAGCCCCGAGAGACATTTTTTTATTGTTTAATTAATTAATCAGTAGTAGACTGAAGTAGACAATAATGTTTTTCCCAGGTTATTTTAGGTATACTGAGGATACGTTTAAGAAATATAAGTAATGGTTATGCTCAAAGCTGAGACAGCGAAACCTTATTTCAGTAGGGCAGAAAGTTACATGCACATGTGAAAATTGATTTTTGCAACTACCTTAACTGTTTCAGAGGAATACCTCACTGTTAATACCGCTGGTGTCTTCTGCACGATTCGGCTACAACTCACTAAGGAATCACTCTAACTACTAACTTTGACTGCAACACTTACAGCAGCGACGGAATTATGTAGCGGGAGTTTTTCTTAACTTTATCGAAATAGCCCCGTGATCGAAATAGCCCCGGTCTACCCTATATGAAAATTTTAAGGTAACTTAACCTTAAGGTGTTGCCCGAATATTGAAACCCAAGTCGAGTTTCCAATGTTTTTGTAAGGTGCAGTGAAACGTACCATTACATTGTCAAAATTTCTTCCAGTGAGCAACGGGCAAAGCATTTCCCATATGCATGCTTCATTGCATCTAAACTCATTACAATGGAGCGAAATTCCACAGAGGAAAAAATCATCCGCCTTGACCGGGAGTCGAACCCGGATCCCTCGATTTCCGGCCGAGTGCTTTGGCCAGTTAAGTTTCCGAGGCTTCCTCTCTCCCAGTGGAGTTTTGCGACCTTTACGGGACCAGATGTTTTCGACTGTCGGACATACAAAGTGACGATCAGTCGCTATTGTGCGACTGAGTACCAGAGCACAAGAGGAAAGACCGTACTTTGAACACCAGGAGGTGTTCGCTCTATTTTGACCGATTTCGAGAACATCACCGGAACTAGCCGCGGAGTTCCACTTTTACACGGAGTCACCCGCAATGCACAATTGCGCTAAATTAATAATAATAATAATAATACGATTATTCCTTAAGATGCAATTGAAAAAGAGGAGAACCATATTCAAAATAAGGAATTTAGACACCCTTTTGAGACCTTAGTCTCGCTTTAGGGCTTCCGACTCATTGAACATTTAAACTGGTCTTTGTTACATTAATTTCGTAAAATAGCACTTAAAATGCTGGAGAACGATTAAAAGAGAGAACATACAAAAAATGAAAATGAAGAAGTATGAAAATGTATAAACAATGAAAATGTACAAAAAGGAAAATATACAACACTCTACACATAGACTTGTATAACCGTCATGGGGTCGGTTGGCGGCAAGCTCTTATTTCCCAAAAACTCGACCTCCCCATTTTGCAACAACCAAGTTCCAGCTGCTTTACAAAACTTCCATTCACTTTCTGCTCCAAACAAATCAGGCGGTGGATTCCACAGACGAAAAAAATCATTACAATAGTTTTAATGACGAATTTTCTCACTGCCAGTAATGTAAATACCACAGCTGCGTTTAATGGAACTCACGCTGGAATTGCCGTAAACAGATATTGTACGAGCCTTTCTGGGGAGCCTAGAATAACCCGCGATAATGGTGTCACTCGCGTGGAAAACACGGGGCAAAAAAATTACTACTCGAGAGCGATGGTGTGGAGAGTGGAGATGGGGGGTGGGGGGGTGTAGGGAATAGGGGGAGGGAGATAGGAGGAGTGGAGAGAGAGAGAGATAGAGGGGTAAGAGGAGGGGAGGGAGGGAGAGGGAGCGTGTGTAAAAAAAGAGGCATAAATCAAACAGCACTCGGCGAGGCGAAGAGGGTGAATATTCGCGACTAAAATAAGAGAGCGTCGAGGGTTAACAAGACGTCCGTCTCCTCCATCTCTCTACACCGAGGGGGCGGGTGTGGGGGGGGATGGAGAGAGGAGAGGAGGGGGGTGGGAGGGTGCAAAAAGGAAGGGGGCGAGTGAGTGCAATTATTAGTCTCTCCGTCGTCTGGGACGAAGTGAGAGAAAAGGGAGAAGGAACTTTTCCCACACTATGGCGTTCAAAATCCACGCAGACGTACACGGGCGGATGTGGATGAAAATAAATTACCTCTTCACTATAGAAGAAGCGTGCGCCTCCGGACGGGGAACGCGCCTGCGCATCGCGCCTTTAATGAGACGCGAAGATGAGTGATCTCGCGAGGAGGAGGAGGACTGGAGACGAGGGAGGGAGGGGAATGAATTGGACGCAAAGGAGGAGGACGCGTCCGTCACTCACTCACTCACTCACTCATCTTCTCCAGAATCGTCGACGACACGGGAAGAAAGCACGCTTCGGCCGTGTCTCGAGCATCCCACTCGGAATCCTAAAGCCCAAATCACACGATACTTGACCTTGTATGAGTCCGAGGATGCTAGCTAGCATACTAGGACTCGTGCAAGGTCAAGTATCGTGTGATACAGACCAAGCATACTGGAGATCCTGCATGATCGCTGGCATACTAGCTGGTATCCTTGTTTTTATAATTGGTGCGGTACTAGTTTGATACTTGCTCCTAGTAGGACCTAGTAGCCGCCGACCAATCACCTTCGCTCTTTGCAATGCGGTCGTCCATTTTTGATGACAGCGCCTCCATGGTCCCTCGTGACAATTACAATTTCCCGCGATCAAATAAACAACTCAAACCTCACAACAATACACAATGGCTTGGGTACCTGAGGCAGTTGAGGTTGAGGGGCTGCAGCGGCTAAAAGCCGTCGTCTTTGTTAGAAACCATCTATTTCGGTCGTCAAACTCCTTTCGCGACTGTACTAGGTCAAAGATCTACTAAAGAGACCTTGTGCAAGTTCAACTATCGTGTGATAGCTCCTAGAGAAGTTTCGAGCAAGCTAGGTCTCGTACTAGAAATTCATAACTCGCTAGTATCCTCGGACTTTTACAAGGTCAAGTATCGTGTGATTCAGGCTTAAGCGGAGGCTGCCGATGACACGATCTTCTCCGCGGAGAGATGCGTTCAGAAACGAAAACGTTGCGTCGTGCAAAGCGACATTAATAACGCCCTGACAACGAACAGGGAGTCAATTTTGGATATCTCACTAGCGGTCGCTATCTCCATGCAACGACGATTTTAGCGACCGCTGCTATGAATTTTATAACGGCTCCAAGTTACCAGATTACCGACTAGGGTAGTAGTCGCTCATTAGCCTTGGCTTTGAAATGACAGCAAAAATCATTTGCTGCCAACAAGTAGTTCACTCGTAGCAGGTAACAGTAAGTTATAAATGATTTAAATGATACACTGAGCCATTTCACAAGGGTAATTTGATCGTGAAAAGATGACATTCGGGACTTCGTAGTCCGAAAATGGAAACTCGGACTTGAATTCGTGGCAATTCAGAAGTGTGAGTTAATCGCGATAGTTTTTAGTTCGCTCACGTTTCTATAGCATTCTATGTGTATAGAATTATGCACATGGAATCGCGGAGATTTTACCTTAAATTCAGTATGAATGGATATTGATTGGATGTGCTTCGAGTTAATTACTGTAAGAGCGAATTTTGATATCGAGTAGTGTCACTATCGGAAGTCGGATTAATATCAAATAAACTCGCCAGAATATAATATAAACGAACTAGAATCCTAAGGAATAAACTTCATAAAGGATATAAAAATGATTAAACATTGAATCAATCTCAGCGACAGCAGCTAAAAGAGTCGATGTATTAGTTTCCACAGTTTGCATGAAAAAGCGTAAAGAAATAAGACTTCAGGTATATAATAGATATCGGTTCGTCCAAAAAAATCATTTGTCAAAGCTTCGTCTTACAAAAAAATTAGCAAGTGTTACCTTTGTTCTTTCCAGCATTCGTGTGATATAGGCAATCCTGTAAGCTGATGAAAATAACAATGATGCCTTGTCACAGTGGAACGAAAGCGCATTTAGAAAATTTTACAAACTCTCCCGTAACACGAGTGCTTTTGAGAAAATTGCGTATGAAAATGACCAATTACGCGACATTCTCGTAAAATTTCGACGCCCTTTTTTCTAGGTTTTCCGAGGCTCCGATAGAGGGATACTCACAAATTTCACCTCTACAATACGCTCTAATCCCCACCAGCGAACTTCGACCATTGATGTAAACCTGCGCTCCGAAGCATTGGGAACTAGAGTTGTCAAGATGTTGCAACAATGGGGACTTCAGAGTTGATAGAAAGTTCTGCTACATGCATGTATGAGATAGTAGCTGAGAATAGGTTTTATGGCACTTTTATTAATAAATAAGCCTTTTTCGATATTAGAGGTATATTTATTTTTGTATCGATATTAGATACTGCGAAAAATTACCGTACAAAATGATGTGGCACTGTGTGACGTGCAATTGCAGGGTAAACGCAGGATATTCAACCGCACAGAATCTCGCGACACAATTGATTTTATTCGAGATTCATTGGACTATATGGTCATCTGCTAATTACGTCTCTTGACGCGTTCTTACATTTCTTTCTTGAATTTTGTGCGTCAAATGCTGATAAAGAATGTATCGACATAATCCTTCACTTTTTAGATTTCCGCATTTTAAACTGCTTGAAGCAAGTAGAACCTGTACGCCTCAAAAAAGAATAGTCAATGTCACAGTCCACAAGCGTGGATTGCTAATTACGTCACGATAGAGAGGTTATGTGAGTCAACAGAGGAGTGCATGTTCAGATATATCGCCAAACGGATCATGGAAAGGCGTCCTCAAACTCGAAAGTTGATGGCAATTTTAATTCTTATTCATGAAGATTCATAACTCAGGAACAGATTAGAGCGGTGTTTTATGACTGATGGAATGGTATCAATAAATGCACTTGAAGACGTGTAAGCAATATTAGTATAAATGAACAAAGTCAGTGCTTAGTGGTAGAGGTGAATTATTGAGGAACCGTCGCGTCACCCTTGGTTATTTCGAAGGGAGGATGTATGCGTAGACTTGAGGCGTTTGAGATGTGGGTGTGTGTGGAGAAGGACGGGTGGAGAGAGGGTGAGAGGGTGGCGAACAAGAGGCGAGCGAGGAGGCAAATGGGAAGATACTATGTTTGGAGAGAGAGGAGAGGAAGTTCGGAGGAGGCAGACGAGATATGGATGGAGGACGTGAAAAAAACAGAAGGAATATTGAATAGGGTAATAGAGGGAAGAACACTGGGGGGGGGGGAGGGGATGAATATGATTCGTAACTGCCTTAATTGTAAGTAAGTAACACCCTAATGCACCGATCATTTCAGGAATCATCGCATATTCAAAATTCGGAAGGTGAATGCGTCAAACTTAGCTCCGCGATGTAAAAATTTCAATTGATCGCCTTAAAAATTGTTTGAACTCGGTTTTAATCATTTTACTCAAAGAAATTCTTCAAATATTCAAAAAAACACAAAAAAAGAAAAAAAAGCAATTTCATTCAGATAATAATCAACCATTTTCCATGAAATACCAAATATTTTCGATATTTCACTTGCGACATTTAAGAGATGTCTTACCTTCATGAATCCAATCAGTCCTACCCACATGTTCTCCCTCCAAGCGATCCCACGCACAGTTTCGGCAAAAGGTCAGCGACATACCATAACGGCCTTTAACGTATCTTGCCGATATTCGCAAGAAACACACTTGTAGCTTATGTATATATAGAGAATACCATAGGCTTGATCATCAAGGAATGACTCAACTCTAGTTAAGAGCGTCAACTGCTACTGCATTGGAAAGTTCTTGGAAACGAGAATAAAATCTTAAAACTGAACTACTTACATTCAAGGCCGCACAACTGTGGGTAGCAAAACTGGATATAACACTCACCTGCAAATAAAGGAGAGAAGAAATGAATTTTATGATGAATATTAAAATTCATTCGTAGACCTGATAGTTGCGAACAGAAGATGTGCGAGAGAGAGAGAGAGAGGACAAAGGAGGAGATAGTGAATGTATGTGGTTGGAGGGGACAGTACTAGTAGTGGCGGGCGGAGGATGTTCGGAGGAAGCGGAAGGGATGGATGGAGGATGTTTTTAAAAGAGAGGGAATATTGAAGAGGGTAACAGAGGGGAGAACACTTGGAGAGCGAGGAACGGGATGGAAGAGAATAAGAATTCTGGACGAAATAAGAGGAGAAGGAAGCCGATATGAGGAATTCACGAGGGATCTACAGGCGGATCACTTACGGGAGGGGAAATGGGAACGATAGGTATGGCAGAAATTAGGACGTTAGGACAAGTACTGTCCAAAAACCGACCAATCAGCTACTAGAAATTCAAATGTGGTTTATCCTTCAAATCGCACATCAGAATAAGTCATACGCGAGCTTTAACAAATGATCTGGTAACAACGACAGCGAGAGGAAAAATAGACAGCCATGAGAAAAGCAACGAATGGTCTTTGGAAATGGAATGGTCTTCGTTGCGTGCAAATTGCGTGGACCCCGAGGGTCAAGAGCGGACAGTTTCACGATTGCACGATGTCACGATTGCATCCCTCATCCCCCCAGACGCGAAGACAAAGGAAGACCTCTTCCCCCGGAGGCCAACCGCCACCGTACTTCCGCCCCTCACCTTAAGGTGGTCCGAGCGAGATACATAGTTCCCATTGTCATAATAGAGACCATATTCGAATTATGCATTTGATTTCACCCGCTATTGGACACATCAATTAAATATTGCATAATTAATGGTGCAATGATATAGTTTTACATGACAGAAATTGTAAATAATTAAATGAAAATATCTAATTAAGTCTTAGACTTGACTCTTTTTTTTCGCGGGGTGCGTTTGAAACTCCTTCAAAACGGAAGGCTTTTTGTGATACCCAAGAACCTACTGCGGTGAAAATATGATTGATTTTTAATTATAGTTGAGAAAACACACAAACTACACGCTGTTGGTTTTTTTACAATATCTATATATTAGATATACCTCATTTTGTAAATAATGTCTCTCTGGAGTGCAAACACGTACCATTCATTTCCCATGTGAAAGGGCTGGTATTTTTTTATGGCAAATATCTCCGAAAGTAACGCGGTAAGGGGTAGAATTTTTGGTATTACTGGATAGGTTAGATATTTTTCTTTAAAATGAGACCCAATTCATTGATTTCTAGGTAAAATGATTGTTCGCTCGCACTGCCTTAAGCGCCTCTCTGGATGCAGGGGGGCGGGGGACGGGGGCGGGGGGGTAAGGGGGGGAGGTGGAGGAGGAGGAGGTGGTGGTCGTGAGCCGCCTCCCGCTGCCCCTTCGTCCGCGGGGGATGGGCCCATCATCCGAAGGCCCCCCGTGGTTCCCCCGTAGACACCCCGTCTCGATAAAGACGCCCCCCCCCCGTGAGGGTGACACGGGCCTCGCGACCCGCTCGCCAGGATTTTGATCTCCCCCTCCTCTGCACGTTTGCTCCAACGCTGCGTGTATCATGGTTTTTACTGTTCGTGTAATGAACGAACGAGCAATGGAAATAAGTACTCAAGGAGTTGGTTCTGCCCATTATATTTGCTTGCGCTGCAGTATGAGAGGAGGAGTCGACGGGCTTCGTCGCCTTCCCCGCGCTCAGCGGACTTTCCTCTTTTGGACCGGTAGCCGTGCGGCGCCGTCCACTTTGGCGACGCGGCATCAGTTGAAATAATAAACATTAACAAATAAAAATATTTTTACAGATTTTGGATCATATATAATTTTCAACTAAATTAAAAAGTTTTACCATGGCTTTTATTTTTTGATACTGTGCGGACTTGGAATTGTGGGACAAGATAATGTTTAAACATTTTCGTTCATTAACAACAAAATATGCGTTATAAAAATTTGGGCTTCCCATTTTGTGTATTTATATCAATTCTCACAACTCTCCGTGAAAAGTCAATGTTGTAGATCGCGGAGTTTTCCCTAGGCTGAGTTACAAAGTTCATGAAGTTGACAAAAGTGCTAAATTTACGGGGCGCGGTGTCGATTATTGCATTAATGTGTCTCCATTTTTGGTGTTATCACATGATTAAAAATATTGTTAAATTGCAATTAACTATCTTTGAATTGGTGTATAAACTATTTCACTAGCATTTACAGGCACCATCATATAAGTTTTCCAAGCACAGCGCCATATCATTTTGATGCCGACAGTAGTACGGCAGAGATCTCCGCTTGCAAGAGTGGTGCGCGAGGATGACGTTTTCGCTCACGAGCACCAAAACGCTGCGCGAGCCGCTGCCTCCGCTAGGGCTTTTACCAGGCGCTCTGCCAATCCACTGCTCTGTCATGAATCCTATCCTCGGCCTGCGAAAGCCACGGTCGTCCACCCTCGTTCGCAATCGCACCCTCGCTCATCAGACTGTCCCTGGGAGAGGAGTTCGTCGATCTATTGCTGCTTCTTCTTCCATCTATTCCCTTTGACGTGTACACCCTTTATGCACCTTTCTGTTCACCCTTGCCCAAAACAAACCTACGTTATTTAAACGATGTTTTTTGTATGTCGGACCTAAAGTGTATAATCTATTGCCTACTTCATGTGTTAAATCCAAATCTGTTAATACGGTATTGAAAAATATACTATCTTGGTTACTTAGTCAAGAAAAAACAGAGGATATCTTGTTATAATTGTACGTGATAAACTTGATAATTCCGCTTAAAGAACTGATAACCTCATATGTAATATTGTGCATCCTTTTCCATGTTTAAGTATGTTCAAGACTTACGCATAACTATTGACCAAATGATGGTAGTCTTAATGCAGGTCCTCCTTTTAGGCTACCTAATATTACTCATGTTGTATAGATTAATGTATGTCTAATTGTGCTGAGTAGTACATTTTATATTATATATTAACCAGTATATAACCGATAGCATCCCTGATAACTCCAATGCAATGCAGCCGCATTTCTCCATCGATTCATCATACAGATTATAAACTTTATCGTAACATTATGTATGTTTTTCGCTAACGATGATTTAAAATGAAGATAGATTTTTGAATCGTACAGTCAATTTAAAAGATATTTCGGGATATCTCGAGTGAGTTTTTAAATTGGAACCGCATGGTTAAAGTATCTTATAAGAGACAATATTTGAGCCTGTCGCGCTCAATTCCCATGACACCAAATGTAAAATACTCGAAATTCGAATGCCCGTATTCATTTCAGAGTGGTCTTGAAATAATTCCTGCGATGGCGTCGTCGTTGTGTATTTGGAGCTCTTGATTTGTCTTTAATGGCTCATTGCGGGTGATTTTCGATTTAAAAGTCATGAGGCTAAAACTACTTTTAAAAAGCAAAAAAAACTTCTGCACCAAGCCCAATGCATTTCTTATTGGAATAATTCAAAACCACGTAATGGCTCTTTTTTGAGTCTTTGGGGGTCTTTGAGAGATTATAATACAGTGATGATAAATTTACGAGTAAATAAGTAAAAAAATAGGTTATTCCCTGCCAAAGTTTCGGAATTTTGCACATCCATCTTCAGTGCTTGCAACTTTTACAGTCAAAACTGCATTGACATGGGCATATTCTCTAATTAATACTAAATACATTATGGAAACAAGATACATAAATACTGTATCAATAAACATGTATAATCAATTGAAATGCTATACTGCTGAATATTGTTTGCCTAATATATTTAGTAGAAAGGAGAAGACACACCTATGAGGTTTTATTTTCCTAAAAGTCAATTCCAAGCCCTGAAAGATGGAATTATAAAATTACGACGCGTTGGCAAGGAATAATCTTTTTCCTTTTATTTCGGACCCATCCTCGCGAACTTACCATCAATGGACATCCGAGAAAGAGATTCACGACATTGCATGTACCAACTGATATCGCCATATTGCAATGAAAGAGTTGGTAGAAATTCCACACCAAACATTTATTAACACCCGATCATGGTTTCGACACAAAGTGCCATTCTTTCAAGGTGAATCTTACAAGTCTCAGCCACACATATAATCAGAGAGGAACAAGGGTGGGGGAAAACGGGGTGGGGGAATTCCTTCCCGGATAATTTTACCAACTTTTTCATTGCAATATGGAGATACATCAGTTCCACAAAATAAATCCTGAAATGATTATATATATGATATCGCTTATAAATCCTTCTCGTTCCTAATGAATATCATGGTGGCGCTCAGTTTTACTGGAATCTGCAGCGGGGGCACGAAAGTTTAAAGTGTTCAAATAATCAGAATGGGACACACAATTCGAGATCTCTTTTTTTAATATTCAAATAGAGGTACGTCAGATAGACATGGACACACACAAACACACACATCCCTGGACCTCGCGGTGGGCGGGAGGAGGAGGAGAAGGGGGTGGGGTGAAAGAGGAGACGGGGGATGGGGTTGGGTAGGTGCGGGGGTTGAAGGGGGGTGAGAACAGAGTGCGGGGGGGGGGAAGTCACCCACCCCTCCCATCAACCCTCCCCCCCCCTTGTAGGCGCTCGCCGAAATGGAAGTCTGGATCAGGTGTCAGACGCTCGCTGATTCATGGTAGCCATGGCAACCGGTGTGGAGAGCATCGTGGGTGGGTGGCATGGGGGGGGGGGGCGGTTGTAGCGAGGGACGGGATGGGGACGAGGGGTGGAGTGGGTGGGGAGAATGTGTGTACCAATGGCGGAGGGTGTGTGTGTGTTTCGTGTTTCGGATCTCTCTCTCTCTCGGGGGGTGGGTGGATGGGGTGGGGGTGGATGTGGGTCGAGGTAGGGAGGGAGGGCGGGCGAGAAGAAGAAGAATGATGTGGAGGGGAAGGAAAGGGCATTATGACGGATAAGAAGGCAAACAAAAGCGTGCGCGTGAGAGAGTGACGTCAAGTCGGGAGGAAGGGGAGGGAGGGAAAGGGGTGTCGCATAGAGACGCACCCTTATCCATTATGCACGCGTCTCGCATTCGAATGTTATTATACTTTAAACTCTTTAAGGTAGTCCGAGTGAGATAGTTCCCTAGTCATAATAGAGACCATATTCGAATTATACGCTTTAATTACACCAGCTGTAGGACACACGAATTAAATATTTCATTATTAATGGTGCAATAATTTAGTTTTATGTGACAGAAATAGTAAGTAATCAAATGAAAATATCTAAGTAAGTCTTTAACTTGACTCATTTTTTTCGCGCGGTGCGTTTGAAACTCCTTCAAAACGGAAGGTTTTTTGTGATACCCAAGAACCTAATGCGGTGAAAATATGATTAATTTTCAAATATAGTTGATAAAACATACAAACTACGCGTTGTTAGTTTTTTTACGACAGCTAAGTGCTAGAAATGCCTCATTTCGTAAATAATGTCTCTCTGAAGTGCTTACACGTACCATTTCCCATGTAAAAGGACTGTTATATTTTGGCGAATAATTCCGAAAGTAATGTGGTAAGCGGTTGAATTCTTGGTGTCATTGGAAGGGTGAGATTTTTATTTAAAATGAGATCAAATTCATTGATTTTTAAGTAAAATGATATTTCGCTCGGACTACATTAAAGCATTAGAGCTGAGCCACAGCGAGGAAGTATATACTCACGGATGCACCGAAGTATATGACCTCACACGAGAGAACTTACAAAGTATATTATGAAATACTCGAGGAAAAATCAATCTCCCAACAGCGTCTCCACGGACGATTCCCGACGGTGGACCATATTCCCAGCGCGAGGGTTCGACTACTTGGACCAGTTCACATCACTAAGGTGGCGACTCTGATCACTCCTAATTCACCATCGACAACAACTTGTAGTGGTCGTGCATCAGGGTCCAAGTCCTGTCCCAAATCTAAGAACCACGTCTTGAAAATACCACGGTTCCTCACTGACTCAAGCGGACCTTTAAGGAACTTGTAGAATATATCGAAATTAAAGAAATACTTCCGTTGTGCCAAACGAAAATCGTTTCATTTGGACGAACTTTTCTTCTCTGCTTTGCCTAACCACCATTGGGTTCACATTGGGATCGTTCGTACCGTCGGATGATTGGATCGCCCAACGGTGAGACCAAGCGGACACAACAAGTCTCTTGCGGAGCAACAAGAGAAATTATTCCATTATATCTTGAGACCTCGATGCAAAAGGATGTATTCTTCGCTCTCCATATTAAGAAAACTATTGATAAGTAAATAGATAGCCGCCTCCCGATTCGGACTCACTGTTGGCAGAAGCGAAGTTTAAACAAGAGGTATGCTGAAAGAGATTATCTGTGTGCAATATTTGTCGCATAATAACCGACTACTTATTTGGCGACAGCAACTTTTGGATCTGACACCGGTAGTTAAAAATATTATATTACGAGCGTGATGCGCCCGCTCCCAGCGGGCTTCCCCCGCTCTTTTCAATGCAGGTCCACAGAGGGATAGGCGCGTTTCTAATTTTAAAATGTAGAAAAAAAAGGCAGGGTCTTATGTACAAATTTAATTGGAATGTTCATGTACAAATTGAGGTCAGAGGACCTCTTTAAACACAACATTGGAAGTAATTACACTATCCTCTGTTAATACTTGTAAACACCAAGGTTAGACGCACATGATGACTCATACTTACGCATCAACAGGAGACTTGAATGTGGAATCAGCCGCATTTTGATAAAAGTTATTTAAAGAATGCGAGATATTGTTGCAAATGAACAAATGTATCAGTTTGTGCGCCGTTAACGTCAGGAATATTTACCGGTTTACCTCTCGAACATTCTACCATAACCAAGACACGAAAACAAAGAAAAGAGGGTGCCAGAGAAAGAGAGACAGAAAATGGTTCGCCATAGACTGAGTACGTGTTGAGTCCAAGACCTTTCTGTGTTAACTTGAAATAATATGTTGAAAGCGCGTTATATTGCAAAAAATATAATGTTGAAAGCGCGTTAGATTGCAAAAAATATAATAATATGTATCTGAAACTAAATTGGTATCAATTAAATATCCTGAAATAAAGGTTTGCTCTGCACCATGGAGCAAGTGCGTGACGTCAAGATGGCGGATCGCCTCATCCCCTAAGAGAAATATCAAGGGCCATTTCTTAAAACCAATTTTAGGAAACAATAGCAATATTTAGGAAGTAAGATATGCCGTCGCATGTTCTCTGATAAATTCTGTGCATTTTGGTACCTCATTTGTAGAGTTTGGTTGCGTATAAGATGAGAAAAAGGTATCTATACAGTAGAAATAATATAGGAGATATCGTATTGCTGGAATTGAATTTCAGAATAAAGCATCCTGCAGTGACGCCATGGCGCATATGTTGACTATTAGGCGATGATTACAAAAATATGTAATTCACCAAGGCTGACGGAATCACATCAAAAAATTCAGCAATGTTGAAGGCGATCTCGTTTCCAGCAAACATTCACCTTCTACAGAAAAAATGGTGAAATTAACATTAAGCCACTTTGCCCGCCTCTACATGCAAATGGCTTTGCATGTAGAGGCATTTCGCAAAGGTCTTTTATCGACAAATAGCAGTGCTGGATGAAAACTCCACTCAAAGTTTTACGCTGAAAATTTAAAATGATCTCTCTCTCTCTCTCTCTGGGGCCAAACGAAGGCTGAGGCCGGCGTCTCATTCATCGGTCGGCGATGTGACATCGACGGCACGGTCTCAACTATAGCTTAGAGAACCTTCGCCGTGATTCCTAGTCACGGTGTATCGACAGCGCTATTCTCAGTCGTCCCTTTACTCTCTGATGTGTGTGCGAGCAGCAACAATCGCAAGAGAGGAAGAGGAAGGCTGACTGGGGACAGCCTCATTACTAGGCGTCCCTACGACGTTTCCTCCGCTCACCACGATACACTAATCATATGCACACTATCCCTCCAGTTTCGAGATGGAGCCTCAGGATTAGGATGCAGAGACACTCATCGAATTGCAGTCACATCCACTCTTTCATATGTGGCACCGTGCAAAGAAATTGAACGGAAAATGATATTTGGAAGTCAACTTCTTCATTGAGAATTCTTCTATATTCATTGGATGGGCCGAGCCTTTGGAGCCTTGATGGAGGCTACGCCGCTGCCTCCAAGATCCACGAAACATACGCACTGGAGCTTCGCCTACTAGTAGTCTGTCTTCCGAACGCTCGAGATCAATACTTATGAATATCGAAAACGTATCAGTCCTGTTTTTACGCATCAGCCCAGCCATTATTTACATCACCTTATCGGGAAGGTGTGATAATCTAAACTTAGAGATGCAAATCTTCTTCAATGACAGACTGTGAAAGGGTGAAATTCGCAGCAGGGAAATCCTCGGAATGGGACCGCTGAAACGTTTTTCGACCACGAAAACGACTACTCCAAACCGTGGTCCGTAGATGGCTCCACGGTAGCTAGAGGCAACGCCCACATCTCGCTCTCGCCCCTCCAACACTTGCCTACCTCTTCCCCTCCACCCTTTCCCATCTAATCCCCCCCATTCCTCAACCAACCTCCACTCCCACGCACTATAACGCGACTTCACATACCAAAGACGGCAGGTACATATAATATGAACATAGTATACAGCGAATTTCCCCTCCCTCCCTCCCCTCTCACTCCTTCCCCTCCCCCCTTGCATCCACCCCTTTCCAATGAGGCCCCCGGGCATATCGATCTCACGCACGCCCTCCCCCTCCCACCCCCTGCCCCTCTCCTTCTCCCATCACCACTTCCACTCGCCCATGCGATCCTCCGATTACAAATTCCCTCTCCCTACTCTGCTAATGCTCACTGCGCATAAGCGATTCTCTAAACAATACTCAGTGCGTCCAAACTTGCATTTTCACATCAAGCTCTGTTGAACAATGCATATACATACAAACGCGTTTCGTCCGCATGAGTCCCCATTAAGGATTTTTGAGCGAAATATCATTTTACTTAGAAATCAATGAATTTGGTCTCATTTTAAAGAAAAATATCTCACCTATCCAATGACACCAAAAATTCTACCCCTTACCACATTACTTTCGGAGATATTTACCAAATAATACCAGCCCTTTTACATGGGAAACGGTACGTGTATGCACTCCAGAGAGACATTATTTACGAAATGAGGTATTTCTAACACTTAGATGTCGTAAAAAAACTAACAGTGTGTAGTTTGTGTGTTTTCTCAACTGTATTTGAAAATTAATCATATTGTTACCTCAGTAGGTTCTTGGGTATCACAAAAAAGCCTACAGTTTTGAAGGAGTTTCAGACGCACCTCGCGAAAATAAATGAGTCAAGTTAAAGATTTATTTAGATATTTTCATTTAATTACTTACAATTTCTGTCATATAAAACAATATTATTGCACCATTAATAATGCAATGTTTAATGGATGTGTTCTACAGCTGGCGAAATTAAAACGAATAATTCGAATATGGTATCCATTATGACCAGGGAACTATCTCGCTCGGACTACCTAAGTGCAGGAACATACAATCTACGATGACGCCTTGTAATGTCGAAACACTTGGTACATAATGAAATAAGTTTGAAGGTGACAGTGTCAGGATTGACGCGGTGAAAATTTCTTCATGACGACAGGCAGTAAAGAGCAGCAACTCCACCGTGATTATAGATAGGTACAACTCCAGTTCCGACGCGGTGCATCGTCATCAGATGTCACTAATTCACATCTCGAGTCTGCGTGAGGAACAATTTCCGCCCGAAATCTCTTCCACGCCCTCATCGCTATGACCCCCGCGAGAGGCGCTTCCCTTCTTCCTCACACACACACACAATGAAAGGCATTTTGATTGGCCAACCTTCCCCGAGTTGAAGGGCGCCGCCGCACTCGAATGGATTTCACAATTGTGCCGCTCTAAAGGGAGTCGCGGCGATCGCATCTCCTTCCTCCGCATCTCACGTCCCTCCCCGTTCTCCTCCACTTCACCTTCTCCACTTCAGCCCCTTCCGCGCCTTCCTCCCACGCACCGTACTTCACAGCGAGCGAGTGGCGGGCATGGCCACTGCCATGAATGTACATTATGGATTTAGATGTTTGGAATTGTTGCCTAGGCTACGTGTTGCCAAAAATTTCCACTTTTAGTTCACCCACTCCTTGGCGCCACTTCGATTACAGTCTTTTCAGTTGTTATTTATTGTAAACAGACGTCGTTTATTTTTGCTAACGTGAGATGGTGGTGAATATCCAACAACGATCGAGGAGATATAAATTACTTGATGATTTGAATTAAATATTGCAATTTTCTAACCTAAAAGTTAATTTTTAAATGCTAGAGGAAATATTTATTACAGGAAATGTTTAAGAGGTTTATGAAACGTCCATCGTGTGCCGACGACGATGTTTGCCAGACACTGATTCCAATTTGAATACATTAAGCCCGTTCGGCTTAAAAGAATTCAGAATGACTTGATTGAACAGAACTTGCTTCTTACTAGGCTGCAAAACAGGGTATGCGTCTGCGAGGACCCAAAATAGGAGACTTGGATTGAAAAATAAGAATCTGTTCAAGGCGGCGGTAAGTGCATTCCTTTTTACCTACACTGCCATTATGGCCATTGGGAATAATTATGAATCCGTATAGCGATATTCACGAAGTACTAAGAAGTAACTTGTGAATTTATTTAATTAAATTTTGGAGAAGAATTAAATACATCTGTAGACCGGGCGATATTAAAAAGTGTATAAATACCTTCCGCGTGTAGTACTGCATTTTTTATCCACTGCATCATGATTAATTGTAAGTAAAACCCATGTATATTTATGGTAAAACCAGTACGACGTGTTTATTTACTAACTATCGACTGTATTTACATTTGAACTTCCGTCTTCATCACTAGGAGGCACCACTTTTCAAAAAGTTGTTTGTTTACGGAATTCTAGAAAAGAGTTTTTGGCGACGAGATAGCAATCCACAATATATATTCATGGCCACTACCATCGAAATACATGTGCATCCAACGAGATCCATATTAAAACCACTTAAACTTCTTGATAAATGACTCCCGTGCGCCAGCTACTCTCATTTTATACACAAACCATGAATATATGTATCACGGATGTTCTCCCTCTTCCCCAATAGGGATTGCGGACAAGCATCGCGCGCGCAAAGAAGGCGGAGAACTTAGTCGATTGTTGCGCCGCCACTCGGATACATCCATACTAACATCCACAATACTCTGAGGCGTCAAAAGTAATCGGCGATATTTCAAAACTTCACGACGTCCGCTCATGGCCCACGTTAACTTCCACTGAAAGCGGCAATTCACGAATTAATGATGCAAACATAGTCAATGGCAACGCAGACAATCGTCATCGACAGACGTTGATAATGTCGGCGCTGCCGTCGACCAGGTTTGTCTACTGCGTACGGGCAAACTATTTAAAGGGAATCAGCGGAAACAGCGCAGCCTACACATTTGACTCCACGATGTATATTCGTGATGCAATCAAACAAATACGTCCACTGTCATCAGTTCTATCATTCGTTCACGCAACAGTAATCCGTCATTCACTCCTTTTTCTTCTCATCCCATTTCTGTTTCATTTTAAAGGTTTGTTGCATAAGATTCTGAAACATATGTGGTATTTCATCATTTTTAATACTAGGAGATTCCATATTATATTAATCGTCATTAAAGACACTGTATAAAACAAAGTTACAATGATAGAGCATCTCTTAAAGGTGAACACACAAACAAAACATACGCGGTACAGCCTTAAGGCTAACTACGACGGCGAGTTAGTGTGATTCTCCCTCGCAAGATGGGACGACCTCCTAAGCGTAATGAGCGCGACCTCCTAAGCATGTATCGGAAACTACGTTGGAGCGTGGAACTTGAGAGTCCCTCCCTCCCCTTCCAAGTCTTCCTCTCTCCTTCCACAGCGGAACCTGACACCGCCGCAGCTGCGAGCTTCGGTCATGGAGCTGGCGCATTTTTCTTCGAGAACAGAGTATCAAGTTGCAATAAACGTGTTATCTTACACACCTCACCTATCAGTCGCTTCCAAAGGAATATTTTCCTTGGAATACTTGGCAGCTTGGAAATTCATCTTGGTTATCCCCATGTAGCGACAATTATTCGTTCTTCTCTTAGCACACGTGTCCTACCGTTTGAGAAGCTGAAAATTTTGCTTTTTGCAATAATTAATTCTATTTGGTTATTGACAACCCATTTATTTATCTTTTGGTTGTTATTCAATGGACTTCAATATCTCTATCGTCTTATACTTTCCCGTGGAAAATGCAGTCGTCCGCATAAAATTCGGCAGAGAGTTCGTTTCTAAGACGAACTAACTGACATTTACCCCATAAGAAGGTCTCTCTCCATAATATCATCCTTTTTTTAGTTTCCCAATCTTTTCTTTTAGTTTATCGTAAGGCACGTTGCTAAAGGTCCTGATTAGCACAACCGCATCTACTTCTTGAACCCTATATAACCAATTGTATATTTTCTGACAGATCCCAAATTGCTGAGTTTCGTAGGATTACCTCTTGAGTAAGGCATGTTGGGTTTTAAACATGCCAAATATTATCGTCCCAATATCGTCCCACGCAAATAATTAGCAATACTTTTTTCCATGAATTTACAGGTTACAGATGTTTGCTGATAGATCGCTAGTTCTCAACTCGAGATTTATTTCCATCCTTGAGGACGGAAATATTATGTACTTTCTTCAAATCATATGGAATGTCATGGATATTTAGAATTAAGTTTAATACGGCTCAGATGTATTGTTAATGGCCTTTAATCCACATTTAACAGCATCACTTGGGATGTCTTCCCGGCAAAAGAACTTCGTCAGTGGCACCGGCGATTGTTGTTTTTGTGTTGATATTCTGTTAAGGCGCCAAACTGTGATGGGCATTTTAAATTTCTCTGTGGTAAATAGCATGCACTTTTACAAACGTGGATATATTGAATGAAAGGATTCGATCACAAAACTCGGCCGTGGATTTTTCTATATCACAATTGTATCGATAGGCTATCAAACAATTCGTCAGTACACATTGCTCCATTCATCAGCGCTTAAGTTTGCCGATAATTTCCGATGTACGTCATCTTCAACCCGTGGAATGGAAACTATTCTAGCAGCACTCTTATCTAAATTCACACCAATATTTCGGCAAAAGTTAATGAAAGAAAAAGCCTTAAATGATCATTTATTATAGGAAGTACATAATCGGCGTAGATATAATGAACTGAACTCAATGTTGCACAAACAGCTAGAAGTTCAGCCGCGTTGAAATGGTCCTTCTCGGTGAACGGTGGGCGGAGCTACGACTACCTTCCCCACCTCCTGGCCTTACTTACTCCCCTTCTTTACTCTCTCACTCACACATTGGAGGGGAGGCAGAGCATGTTGCCAGTTTTCCTCACCCCGGCGGAGAGATATTAACCGGCGCTTATAGTACACGACCTGGCGCGCCGTTTACAAAGTAAACATGTCAGTCTTGATTTTAAATAATACATATTTGTAAATATATAATTTCTGACAATAGAAGACAAAATACATTCTGATACATTTCTTCCAATGCTTCCAAAAGGTTCTTCACGGTTGGCATGTTTTACGAACTGCGTAAAACTCGTGAACCTTCCTACGGATGCAACATTTTGTGAAGTCATCCAGCTCTATTCACTTCTTTCGTTCACCCTTTTTCCCCTTAGGTGTTGAGAACGACAATTTTCCTCTCTGCTGAGACAATTTCCCTTCGTTTAAAATCCTCTTCACCGTGGTGGAGGTACCAACTCCCGTAGCCTGGCTTGTAGCTGACACCACGTTCAAACTTAGTTTTTCCTCCAATTTTAAATCGTTCAAAAATTGACTAACTTTGTAGACGATTTTTCGCGCCTGACTTTTGAGTGGCCTGCTTCGGGCAGACGAAGATTTCGACGAGCTGGCCATTGCAAATAAGCCACACAAGAATTCAAGGACTCAAAATCTGTTAACAAAAACCGAAGTCGAAAACCAAATCGAATGAACGAAACGAAAGCGTAAGTCCAAATATCACCAGAAAGAAGTCCAAATCAAAATCCAAGTGAAAATCAAAATCCAAATCCAATAAGGATGTCCGAAACAGTATGAAAACTCAAGCGCGAAAAACCGTTAGAGAACCGAAACGACAGAAGAGCTGGCAACAACGATGAAGTGACGCTGGTAGGGGAGGCAACGTAGGGGAAGGAAGGAGCCCGGAGTGGGGGCAGCCGAGGACAGAGTGCGCACAATTTCTTGCGCAGGACCATTTCAACGCGGCCGGTCTTTACCAGGTGCGCATGCCGTGGTTAATAAAAACTGTTCGTATCTGAAAAGGCAATGTTATTCAGCTCAAACTGAGGCGCAAATATCTATTCAAAATAGAAATGGCCGCACAGTGGAAAGAAAGGAGGAGCAATGGAATACATTATAGAAATTATTAGGCAGAAGATACATATATTCTTTCAGAAGAAGGCAGAAGGCGGACATGAGAATTGAGTGTGGGGTGCTGCAGCAAACTTGTCTTAGGAATCAATCTTCGTAACTGCTGATTAAATTGACCAATTATAGTGATTGACCAACAATTTCTATAGCTGAAAGTAGGTTATTTTCCGTAGCTATTTTTACATACAAAAACGGACAAAAATTTATAATTTTGAAGGAAACTCCGGCTTACGTAAATCCATTGATCTACTTTATCTAGGATCTATTATTTCCGGCAGGAGAATTTCATTATGAAAACACTTAACTAATGCCCCATTTTCTTGTCCAAAAGTCACCATCCCCTAAAATCCTGTCAATTCTGGAATCATTCTTAGTCCATACCACAAAGCCCTGAAGGAGTCACCTTAGGTCCGGAGATTTCCTCGTACTGCCTTATTGCTTTGTTTTCGTGAAGCTGCCAGCATTGAGTTGCTTCAATCTGAAATTTGCGGTCGTACAGAAGCCGTCTCCGCCTTTTGCAGATTATTCCAACGTTGGATAAAGTCAATCGATTAATTCGTTCCCTCACCACCTTTCCTTCTCACATTGGCTCTTAGTGTCCTTCTCCAGTTGATCTCTACAAGATGTAGTCACTTTTAATTTTTCCATGAATTCTTCTACTCCTTTATCATATTCTTCGCCATCCATGTATAACTTTTGGCACATTACACCGTAACCAGCCCCATCACTTGTTTTTGTCTTCTTCTTTTGCTGTTTAATGTTTTGTTAAGCGAGCAACTACTTTACTGCATTTGTACGTTTCGGTCTTCTGTGACAAGTGAATTCGACAGGCTTGTGGGGACTTCTGCCTATGAGCGTTTCCCAAGTTGAATATCTCCACACAGGTCCCAGTTAGAAACCAAGACCAGAGCCGTAAGTCCTGTGTTGATTTGATCCTCTTTTGCCCCTATTCACTTGTTTTCTACCCGAAAATTTGGCCAAAGACATAATTTTTTCTACACTGTTACTGGTGTCGTGAGAAGTCAACTGCCCAGAATTTCGGATAAGTGGCTGAATATCCATATCAATTTTTTCGAGGTATGCTATTTCTTCCCCGGTAATAACTTCCGATCGACAGCTTGACAGAAGTAGTCTCGGCAAGACGCGTGACATCTAAATATGAGCTTGGGACCAAGTTTTTTAAAGCCTCGACCAGGGACTCAACGGTATTCCCTTCTGTACGATTATACGTAATAGCGCCGCGAGCTGCTTTTTAAATCTTATCATTTTTACTTTTGTAGAATTATTTTGACAATGGGCCTCGCCTCCGCAATCTTGAACAATGCTTTGGTGAAGCGCTTCACTGCGTGGTTCGCGTATTCATTTTTTTTAAATGTACCTCCCATACGGCACTTGTTCCGGTACGTTTTTTATCACGCTTGAGTCTCCATCTCCAACAGAGCTAGCAGAACCAAACATGCACGTTATTATTGAATTATCTAACATTATGGAACTACGTCACCATACATTAAAGTTAGCGCTAACTTCAAGCAAGAACATCCAGTGACCTATAGGAATATTAATTTTTTAACAACTAAAAAGACTGATTTTCCGACTTTGTACTTAGGACTCGCCAATGCAATACTGATAGAAAGTCCACAAGGTAGTGCATATCTACATGGTAATGACCTAGCTCAGCAAAGCAATGCGAAAGCACGTAGTTATGGCTTGGATAAGAGAAACCGTCAGCCAGGGCGTCCGAAGATTATGCCGTTTGACCGGGTTGTTGCTCCTCGATGGAGCTGATCGCGTCTAGGATGAGGTAGTACTCCCGTTTGTAGCCAATACCGCTATATGGGATACGTTCAGAGAGAGACCGTGAAGTCAGTTGTCTAGCAGTCCGTGAGAGAAAGTAAAGAGGATGCGAACTCAGAACAGGAGAGTAGGAATGCCAGCAGGAGCCGAGTCAAAGGTTGTGCCGTCAAACGCCGGATGATGCCGAGTCTTCAGTTCCTCCTCCACAGCGTAAAACCTTTCTTGCACATCGCTCTAGCTCAATCCTACCAAGTCCCTCCAACTTCGTACCCTTCCCCTCCCCTCGGGGCCTTGCCCTCATTCCCCTCCAGTGGCCACTCATTACCTCCTCTCGAATCTCCGTGAGCGCCATCACCTGCTTGCCTATTTCGCCGCTAGAGCCGCTCTTGATCGGCGCGTTTTCAGCTGGTTCTAACTTTCCTAATAACTTATTTGGTACTCAACGTATTTCCGTTTTATTAATTTTTATCTAATATTGAATATATTGTTTACGTCTGCCAGAGACAATTTTTTGTAAAAAGCAAAAAATGAAGCCAAATTTTACAATTTTGAGGTCTTAATTCAAAAAATTGAAAAATGTACGCTCTGGGAAACATAGCTAGCTGTTAACTTAATTAGAATGTGAAATTTGTTTTTCATTAAGAGAATTCCTCAATCTACAGGGAGTAAAGTCGTTTTCGACGCAATCGTATTTCGCCTAAAAGAAATCACCCAATCGATTATGACCAAGCGTATACGAGGGTCCTCGGATGAAAAGTGCCATTTCGCATTGGTTAGGCCACACCATGAATACGCCGCGAGCATTTGGGGCAATGGACAGAGAGATTCTACCCGAAGAATAAATAAAACACGAAGGAAAGCCGAGCGATTCCTAATTAAGTGCAACGAGGGAAAAAATAGTGTTTCACAGCTTTGGGAGGCATTTGGTTGGTAGCGGCCAGAGACTCAGGGTCTACTCATTCTAGGCATAGTTTGTTTGAGGAAATTAAAAGAGGGGCTTCAAGGCAACAGAGAGAATATCATTTTGATGTCGCACTACATCTCTAGGTTCGGCAGAAATGATTTATGTTTTAAATTTAATTTGAGATATAAATTACCGAACAGATAGGTACAAAAAATAGTTCTTTCCACGAACGACGAACATCTACTGTTGTCTTATCACAGCTGAATTTCAGACACCTTACCGCATTTTATCAAGTGTGTGCACAATACATTAACAGCGCAAATTTCTGCCCATGACCAGAAAATGGTAGCAGTAAAAAATTAGCTATCTATTGATAGGCTTTGAACACATAGATACGGTTCCACGTAAATGACATTTGTTGAAACACGTTCGGGGCGGGAGTTGCGCTAATGGAAACGCCATTTGATATTACAAGTGCCCTCAGCCTCGCTTTGACTCCATTCCCCAAGAGATCACCCGACACCCACTCAAACCCTGGAGATATGGAGAGACGGATTAAATCCTTTGCCCCTCACCCAATCGAGAATGGCCCCCCCTATTCGGCCATCCCCTCGACAACTCACAGATTATGACCACGCCGCGGTGTGTATCCAGCCCACTTTCCAAAACTCCCCTCTCTTCCCCCCCCCCCCGCGCCCCACCGACCCTCCCTCCCGAGCGGAGGGACCACAAATACCCCTAAGAGACGATCTGCCGAAACCCCCCTCCCCCCTGAAAGGATCTCGTCGGAGTGTGAGCGATGGGATATAATAAATTAAATCGGTCATTTAAGGGTGTGGATGGGGTGCGAACTTCCTCGGCCAATCTCGTTAGCCGCACTCTATCGCCATGGGAGACGACACATTTTCCTCCCCCTCCCTCCTCCCAATCCTCCCCGCCAACCCCCTTCCCAGCTCCGCCCACCCCCACCCCTTCGTCGGTGGTGACACACACCCCTCGGCTCCTCTCCTGCTCCGCGGATGCAAAATCGGTTCCGGTCGAGCGCAGACCTTCCCCCTCCCGCAGGAGACGCGGGGCACCACACACCCCCCATGTTCGGCCTGCTCACGATCTCCCAATCGCCCGAATCCCATTTTCATTCGCAGAGGGTTTCACATCGCTCTCTCCGTTCCGCGAACCGCTTCGAATCGCAGAGGCGATGGACTCGCCATGAGTCCATCGCCTCTGCGCTCTTCAGCCAAGGACCACTCACTTCGTCGTCGTCCGCCCACGTTTCGCCCGAGCGCCGGCGCCACATTGTAGGCATACAAAGCGACCATGTGCTACCCACTGTTCATACAAGTAACTGTTTACATAATCAAGAGTAGCAATTGGCATCCTGAGATGAGAGTAGTGAAGGATTGGATTGGATATTTGGGGAGGCGACCGACGGCCAAGGACATTTGCGCCATAGGGTATAGGTAAGAGAGGAAGAGTGGACAGAAACCCGGCGTCGGCATTAGCCTGCTCTTAACGAAAGGCACCAAGGGGAGCACGGTTTAACGTCTCATCCGACAGATGGAGTACTGCACATGAAGGGTCCTTCGCAAGACACTCGAGTAGGAATCGGGTTTCCTTTGTAAAACATCCTCCTCTGCAGGGATTTGAACCCTGGCCATCTCCCGTATGGTTAGCCAGTACTCTGGCCACCACAACACCAACCCGATCCCCAGATATGAGTAGTGAAGGACCCGATCGAAAGCCATAGTAATTGACTCAATGTGTACCCAAGTAATGCATTCTGTTGAATGATCGTCACGCCTCGGTCACAATGACAAATATTCGTTCCATTCTGCACACGCCGATTGGCGCTTTTAGGACATGAACTTCATTTGTGACGCGTGTTTATTTTGTTATTCATTTGCATTTTAGTTGACATTCGTCATTTACAGATGCGGTTAAAAAGAGTCCCCGATTCCTAGCCTCCCGGCTATGCGGCCACCACATGTGAGAATATACCTAAAAATTCTAAATATAGAAAAACACTGAGTAATGAAATTTTAAAAAATACAATCAAATTGAATCATAAACGGTTTAAAAATGCAGTTTACGGAAGAACCATGAAATCCGTCAACTACACCAGGGACAGCAAAACGGACAAAATATTTTTCGATTCCTCACGTCATTTGATGGTTTCATTTGACGCACGTCAGAGAGAAACGAGATGATTTGAATCCCTGAACGAGTGCCACCAGAAAAAAAAACTACATTTTGACAGAACTGATTTTTAACAGAGGTCCCAAGTTGCAGATTCGTTGCGGTGTCACAAAAAATCTAACGCTATATAGCCTTCATCGTGGCATGACAGACACACATCAAAAGCAGCCTTTAAAATACGAAGCGTTCGTCAAGAATGACAAAAAATACCAAGCACGGTGACTATAATGAAGAGGACCCCGATGTATGAACGCCAAAAGATCATAATACGCCATTTGCCAAATATGTCGAAAAACGTCAGTCCCTTGGATGGACATTTCTGGGCCATTTCTACATCTACATCTACGAAATACCGTGCAAGCCACCACTAGGGTGTGTGGCACGGGGTGATTCCACACCAGGCATGCAGCACAATTCCTGGTTTAAATCAGAACGTTTATATCCGATCCGTATTTTCATAAGCATTGTGATCTTACTGCAGCTGGCTTACCGCATATTATTTTCTAATTACTCATTTAATGAACTAAGTTTTGGCAAATGAATGACATATTATCTTCTGGATAAAAAAGTTTCTGCCATTACTCGCACAAAATAATCCCAAATATAGCAATAGGAAGAGTTTTGTATAGGTCATCTTTATATACCAAGGAAGACACTAAAATGTGACTGAGCGCCGTCGAGATAGTCTTCCGATCAAGAGATGAGTATTCTTGTCCACGTCACACCCTGGGAAGTGCGAAGAACCACGGCGATACTCAAACCCCAGTAAAAATTAATGCTGCGTATGAATGCATTTTAATGTTTTAACACACTTTTTGATTAGGTTACCACTGACACAAAGAGTTTTATTCTTTTTTGACGCATCGATCTACTGCATACGCTCGTTTGAGTTGAGAGGCCAAGGTATTGGCGAATACTGTACTGCAGTAAATGTTGGTGGTAAGTCACCCCCTGCCTGTGGTGGCTTGCAGGTTAATATATATACATCTACGTCATACCCTGCTAGGTTAGGCGTTTGATAAGGAGAAGGTACGTATGAAGAGAATGATAAGATTACGATCATGCGTCTAGTCTCGGGCCTGCGTGAAGTTATCATAATTATCTAATAGTCCGTCGCTCGGCGACCGAGCGTCCACGACAACGTCAGTTACGCACACTTGTCTGAACACTTTCACCCACGGAAAGGGTGAGCATTCTTCAGGACTTTTGAGTTCATGTTCCTTGAACTTCCTTGAAGAGAAATGAATGAGACCCATGCCCAAGGACATGACCTCCATGAAGCGGTATACGGAAGACGACTCATCCAAAATGAACGGACGTACCGAGCAACACTCCATTGCTTGCAGTAGACATTCGAAGGCGTGGACCATCTTGGAGGAGCCAAAGGCTTGGATCCGTCACGCACGACGCTCCAATCACCCAACCACCAGTGGTGACATTACCGTCGCATTGTTGCTCATTGTGTCGAGGCGCCGGGTTCACTAGTATCGCCAGATTGACCACATTATGGGGGACGCGACACCGAAACCAATACACGTGTCGATTACCGGGCGTTTCATTTGTCATTCATTAAGAGGAATAATTGCGAACGTGATTAAACCAGGAGGGCACAAATTCTGTCGCCGGACAACCTGGGCACGGAGGCTGAAGGAATGGTCGATGCGCCCGTGGAACAGCGAAGACTAGTCGTTGAGAAGTGAAACCTGGGAGAGAGAAAGCTTTGAGATCGAGTCAGCCATCCTCAACAGCCAGAGTCGGAGCTCATTTATCTTATCCCAAAAAAAGGTTACAATCTTTGAATGCAAACACAATAACAAGTGTGGGAATGAACGTATGGCCGAGAAATAGCCATGATAATGACTCTTCAATGAGGCGGAGCAGTATTTTGGTTATGTCAAAGAGATATGATAAACCGAATGCGATCTAGCAGAAAACGATATTTCGAAAGAACTGATAGTTAACTAAGGTCACACGTTGCGGATCAGGTGTGGCCAAAATTCCAACGTTCTACAGCGCTCTATGGTATGGTGTATATCCATAATGTAGGACCTTCCGATAGAGCTAATGCTTGCCTCATTATTTAGTTTCAAATTGAGAGTTGTCCCTCTTTATTAGATAATAGAGATGGGGAAATATCACTGTATGTGGGCAGCAGATGTCTCACTTGTTGAGACTTTTTATATAAGCATACACGAGCTAGCCTGTCTCCATAAAAATGAAGTAAATATTTATGTTATTTAAAATACTGTAAGAAAGGTCTGGACTGAAGACGTATTATGCGACGATGTAGGCTATGGAATTTTTCGGGACCAGATTTTCATAGATTTTTCAGAATTAGAAATAATGGAGTATTTGATAGCAAATTACGATTAGCCCTGACTTTGACTTATAATACCTAGAGGTAGAGAGGAATTGGAAGGACTCTGAGCAAAACCATTAATCAAGCATTTACCAAACATTATGTATATACATCAGAGGCCAAGCCGACGCAAATGCATCGTAAGACAGCTCTTCACCGTAAAATTACATGCGAATCGATCAATTTAATACCTCTCCGAGAAATAGCATATAAGTGGCCGCGGAGACCGATTCGAGGGGCGTGGGGAGAAAGAGTGAAGATGGAGGAGGAGGAGAGGGGGGAAAGGGAGGATTTTCCAAAATGGCGACAGGTAGATTTAAGCGGGAGGGGGGGGGGAAGGAGGGGGAGAGAGGGGAGGGCGCGATCGATGCGGATATGCGAATAACAACATGGAGACGCGGTTTTCGTGACCGGAAGAGGGGAAAGTGGGCGGAGAATGAAGAGAGAGGAAAAAAAACGTCGGTAACCATGACATTCATGTTCACAGATGAGGCACGACGCGGAGAGAGTAGTTCTTCCCTCTCCCTTCCCTCCCTCCCCCACCCCAACGCCACCCTAAAAGGAGGAGATCGCCACCATCATCTCCCTCCCTCCCCCTCCTGCCCCTTCCACCCCCAACCCGAATGGAGTCGGGGACCTCCGCCCTCGAGAGAGAGAGAGAGAGAGAGAGAGAGAGAGAGAGAGAGAGAGAGGAAAGAACGCCAACACACACTGTCCCGTCAATGCACATTCACCGCACACCTCTGCGGATGTGAAAAAGGGGGCGGCAAGAGGGATGGGAATATTTCCACTTAAAAAAATAAACTTGGGGAGTGAATAAGAAACCTAAAACCCGCTAACTCGGGAGGGAGAGATGCTGGGGGGGGCGGGGGGAGGTTGCAGAGGGGTTGGGTGGGTGGAGCATATTCTTCTGCCGCCTTAACACCACCAGCCACCCCATCCACCCCGCCACTACTCTTCCGACCCACTCCACCCTCCGCTCGACGCAGCACCATTGGGACGGATTGGAAGGGACGGCGATGGGTGGGGAGCACCCCGCACCCCATTCCCCGCACCGCGGCTCCTCCTCCCAGCCCTTGGGCGAAAGTGAAAAGGGGGAATGGATGGAGGGAGCGCTTCATTAAAAGCATCTGCTCCCTCCCTGCATCCCCCCCCTCCCTAGGGGAAGGACGGGCCTCGCCGCAATTGAATCCACACCATCCGCACCCCTGCGGCACAACGGCTTTATGGCGCGCGAAGTCCGGTTCGAACGGCTGGTGCTTGCCTCAGTAATTGAAGCGTAATTCGAAATGGGGCAAGTAGGGGGCAGATGAATTTCACGACAAACGTTTCCTTTATACTTCACGCTATGCATTAGTGAAAATATCTTGACGGTGCAAAGTGAGATATTTTTTAAAGGGTCTCGATTCATACATTTTCGCAAAAATATTCCAATTACTCATTATTTCGCCTTATAAAATACGGCATTTGTGCCCTTATCACAGGAAAAAATGCCTCCAGTATTGAGATTGGTTCATTTTCAAAGTGTGCGAGTACAAAAAATTATAAACTAATTTTGCGAATAACCTAATTTCCTCAAACACTCTTCCTTCTGCTAAAATCCGAAAAAATGGTGCGGATTGGAAGTCATTACTTTGAAGCCCTCTGGATGGCTACATATTGTTCAATCCGGAAGAAATTTTGTGAATTCATGCAGCCTAAAGTATATTATTTTCCGCTACACCACTTTTGTCCGGAAATTTCCACTTTGATTTTTCAATTTCGTCCAGCCAGATTGCGTTTTCCGACCGCGAATCCAGCGAATGCGAGGGACGAGCAGGCGAGGGCGTGGCCTCCCGTCTAACATCCTCACTCATTGGGTACTCCTCTTCAAGTTGACCGGGGCGGGAGTTTTCACTGTGCACAGATTTGCGCGTAACTTTGGATACGAGCACTCATTAGTAATGTGAAACGATGATAGTGAAAAATCTGACACATTAACTACCGATTAGGTTTAATGCCAAAGCAATATGTGGTCTTGATTCACTTGACATGCATTTCGAAATAATTCAATAAAATGTTCACAGATTATCTCCTAAAAGCGAAATTATACGATTAATATAATTGAAATATTGGCTCACAAGAATCAAGGCATCATGCCCAGTAAAAAACAGACATTTACATGTTCTTCTCCTTCTCCTTAGCGGCTCCACGGCCGTGTGTGGGCCTTGGCCTGCTGCACTATTGCCCTCCAGTCATTCCGGTCGGAGGTTCCGTCTCTGCCATCCAATAATACCCATCTTATTGAGGTCGCACACTGCACTCGATCCATCCATCTATTTTTAGGACGTCCCTGTCTTCCTCTTTTGTACCATCCTTCCCTTTTAGAATGCGTTTTGGGATTTCCTCCCCTGGCATTCTCATTCTATGTGACCCAACCAGCGCATCCACTGGGACTTAAGTGAACCTTACTATATTTTTCCCTGGAATCGACTAATCTATTTGTCCACTGTACCTTATCCTCCATTCTCCTTGGTCGCATACTGGCCCATACATTCTACGGAGGATCTGTCTTTCAAAGGTACTGAGTGTTCTCTCGTCTGCCAGTCATTTTACAGGTTTCTGATCCTTATGTCACCACTGGCCGACTAGTGTAATTTAAAGTTTCATCTTCAGAGTTCTACTTTTTAATCTATTCCTAAATAATTTTATATTTGCAAAGTAGGCTCCGCTTCCGGCCCCGATTCGGTCCTCGATGCATCTTTTCAGGTTATTGTCACTGGTTAGTAGCGCGCCAAGGTAATTAAAGTTACTTACACCCTGGTAGGTGTCTCCGTCAATTGTTAGGTAGTGTGGTTCTCTTCGATGCTTCGCTAGTAGACAGTACCATACACTTGGTTTTATTTACATTAATTTTGAGACCTATATTGCCTGCTTCTCTTTTCAGTATCACATAGATCTGCTGTAAGTCCACTTAGAGCAGACCTATGTAGGCATTTATATGGTATCTTCGCTTAAATTTCGGACTCTGCGCCGTAAACCCGAGTAATACGAAAGATTTAATCTGGACTACAATTTAAAAATACAATTCTTGCGACATTCATTATACCATAATATGGTTATTTTTACTAAATATACAGATTTACTTCAGTGAAATGACATCCAAGAATTTGTTTACCAAATCCAAAAGTGATCAAATAAGCACTCCGCGGCTCACGATTAGCGACTCCCAACCATCTCGAGCGGCATATAAGGGATCACTTTGGCTTGCCAGGATATCGGTAAAGCAGATGATAGTGTGTGTAGAAGCGAAGTATGGGAGGCTCAAGCAAGTAAGGAAATCAAGAAATGCGCAGCGAATAGGATAAAGAAAGTGTATGAAGGAAGTGTGCGCTAGCCAATAGATAGGAGCCGGAAGTACAGACAAGATACAGCTGATAAGGTGTTTAAAACAGGGGAGTGCAATTTAACTCATAGGTACTCTTAGTTGTTGTAATGGATGAGAAGGTGAGGGTGGTGGCAAAAATAACTGGAGTAGAAGGGATAAGGGTGATGGCCCTGTCAGATGACATTATGATTCGCGGAAATACGGAGGAGGAAGTACTTGGTTTAATTGGATGCGTGGACGGAGGATGAACGGAATGATCCCTAAGGGAGAGAAGAATGAGTTCACAATTTTTTTCAAGGGTTCTACCGGTTAAGGTAAGTTTTGCTGAATGTCAGAGAATCTCCTCCCGGTTTTCTACACTTTTCGGGACCTAACTACCTGTAGTATATCCTTTTTCGCCTCTGTATAAGATCTATCCTTCTTCAACCCGTCCCTGAAACCTATTCTCTTTCTTCCCCCACCCCTTTTGCCCAACATCCCTCCCTCTATCACACTCTTGAGCAACCCATCACCCTTTATTGCATCCTTCAGCCATCTCTACCCTGCCTTTCCCCGATTTCATTCAAACGTTTCCTTTCCTCGCCCACCATCTCGAGCACTTCCTCGTTAGTCTTCCTCTCCGTCCACCTCACCTCCTCCACACCCAAATCTCAAATGCCTGCAGCCTATTCTCGTCCTCCATTCTGAGGGTCCACGTTTCTGCCCCATACAACGCCACGCTCCATATCAAGCTCTTCACCATCCTCTTCACATCCTTATCCAAGGTTCCCGTCATCAGCTCCCTTCTATTAATAGATGCCTCATTAGCTAGCGCTATTCTCTTCCGTATGTCTTTGCTACTATGCCCGTTTATTTTAGCATTTTACCAAAGTAAACAAAATGCTCTACTTGATCGAATTTCTGTCATCCAACTTCAATCACCAGCCTCGCTTTCTTTAACCTAGAGAATCTCGTTACTTTCGTTTTCTTATGGTTAATTTTCATTCCGAATATCCCGCATTGCATTTCTTAAGAATCTACCAAGGCTTGCAGTCCTTTCGATTATCCGCTGACCAACGCCTGATTGTCCGCGAATCTAACCCAATTTATCAGATGTCCTTCTACTTTGATTCCTCCCTCAAGTTCTTCCCATGTGTGTCTTACCATTTCCGCAGCATAAATGTTGAAAAGCAATGGCGACAAGATGCGATAAAATAAGAGAGATACACTGCCGTACAGATAGGTACAAAAACTCGTTCTTTCCGCGCACAATAAACGATCAGAGTAAAAATTGAGTTCCACTAAATACACTCCTATAATACATGCCACCATTTCACCCCCAAAAAACTTACACCCTTACACGTGCAGATGTAGATTAATTGGTGAGAAAAGAAAGAAATTATGAACGATCTCAACAAGCTTCTAAAAACCGAATTATACCGCCTGCAATACTTGAGTCACTCTTTTTTTCGGATCATTCAGTTGTCCCAGCGATACCCAACTCACTCCAAGACTCTATGCACACAGTACACATGAGGATTGCCTAAAAAGTAATTCCCAACATATTTTCCAAAAACTATTTATTATACAAAAATGAATACACACATATGAAAGAGAGATGTTCTATCTACTCACACAATCTTTCCACATAATCTCCTTCAAGTTCCATTGCTTTCCTCCAGCGATTCACCAGGATGGGTATAAGCCCTGTCGGTACCAGTTCTCGCCTTGGTTATGGAGACAGGCATTCATTGCGCTAATCACCTGTTAGTCGTCCAAAGTAGTGGTGAGGAAAAGTACTCAATAATACTATTCAAAACGGATTAGAAAATAAGAGAAATAACGAATCAATCGACACTCTCTAACGTCTTTAGTTTGCGTCAGACTGGTATTTGTGAGCCAAACCTTGCAGTTTATTCTCTGCAGATTCCATTAAATTGGCCGAAGCACTCAGATATGTAAGATATGGTAGCGTCGAGATCACCTGATCAAGATTCGCGACTAATGGAGCTGCTGCACCTCTCTAGACGACTGTTTCAACTGTTTCAGATTTCTGTCTGACTGAGTTTTAAAAGACTGAGAGTTAAAAAAAAAATGAGAGGCATTTCTTTTGGGGCGTCCCTCGTATTAAACCTAAATTACATATCATCGAGCATGGAGGAGATGCGTGGCAAAACATGAGCATTTTAATGTTCATATGTTGCCACTCATCTTGCCATTAAGTCTCAAAATAGGAGTTCTAGAATCGGCAAAGAGGGACGGATGGCTAGGGATGACATTTTCTCCCCGCAGCAGCAGCAGATCGGGAGATGTTTGGAGGAGAGGCCCACCCTTATCTCCCGCCGTCGCTCCCGACGTCCGTGCACCACTTCTCCGGGCAACCTCTTGGAGTTTCCCGCTTCTGAAGATAGGTGAGTCTAGTGGTGCTCATATTGGAGGCGACCGGCAACTGAGGTCATCAGCGACTTCAAATATCACTCACCAATAATCAGGCTTCGAAGATCTTCCACTGCAGTAAACTATGCATTTTGAGCGAGAAGTTATTGACGTCTACAAGGTCCTACGACGTTCACATATAAGAAGTGGAAATGCTGGGTCACTACTGTATTTGCCTTCTCCCTTCAACCTTCGAAAACCTCGTGTACCCTTGCCCAAAACAAACCTAACGTTATTTAAACGATGTTTTTTGTATGTCGGACCTAAAGTGTATAATTATTGCCTACTTCATGTGTTAAATCCAAATCTGTTAATACGGTATTGAAAAATATACTATCTTGGTTACTTAGTCAAGAAAAAACAGAGGATACCTCGTTATAATTGTATGCGATAAACTTGATAATTCCGCTTAAAGTACTGAAAACCTCACATGTAATATTGTGCATCCTTTTCCATGTCCACTAACGCATAACTATTGACCAAATGATGGTAGTCTTAATACAGATCCTCCTTTTAGGCTACCTAATATTACTCATGTTGTAAAGATTAATGTATGTCTAATTGTGTTGAGTAATAAATATTATTATATTACTTTTATATATTATATTACTATTACATTTCGTGTGCGTGGACAGGTAGCTTGCGGAGTCGATGAAGAGGGCGAAGAGAAAACTAACACTGTTGATTAGACTAGTCGCACAAGGGGGACGAGGGGTCGAAAGGGCACACTTGTGACATCCCACACTGCACGCAACAATGGGTGCTCTCCCTGTGGCATAAAAAAGAGGCGATCGGGGCCACCACGGAAAAATCTCAACCACCGCAGCGAATAGAACCCGGTTCCTCGGAATGGAGAGCAGCAGCAGCGATCCACAGCGAACCACACACCGATCCGCTTGTGACCTGAGCGCTGAAGAGAGGCAGTTCGTAGATGAATGGTGTTTCCCCCACCACCATGGTATGGTAATACTACACCACTTCCAATCGGCCCCAACCTCCCTTGTCCCCGACCACCGCCGCCGAGCGTACAGCCATGTTCCGGGGGTCCCCTAGGATACGCCCAGGGGGAACGCGTAATTATTATTGATGGGAATTTTGACGACAACGGGGGTGGGCGAGGGAGAAGAGGGACTCAGGATTCGAAAAGGGAAACGGGTTTCATGATTTCGCATTGCATCCCTAAAGTGCGTTCATCATTCTCTTTCTACAAACTAAACCCTAAAAAAAGTCGATTGCTGAGAGGGAAGGGCTTCCCAAATCACGTCCCTTCGCCGTTATTAACATACGCCCCCTCGGCCCATCGACATCGCTCGCTTGCTGGGCGGAGAGACGGTTTGAAGCAGCAGCGAAGGGAGGAAACCGATGATCTTCATTCTCCTAGGGGTCCCCCTCCTCGCTTCCACCCTCTCCCACCCACCCATCCTCATCCCTCACCGCAAAGGGTAACGAAGCGAGCACGTAGGAGATCGTTTACAATGTCAGCCCAATGAAGTTTTATTGGGTTAGTTACGTAAGCGAGGAAGGATTCGCTCCCCTCCATCCATCGCATACACATGTACGCTCTCTACCGCTGCCTACCCCTCATGCTCATTCGCATCTCTCCACCCCCTACTCCTCCCATCAAATCCCATTGAGATTCACAAAAGGCCATTGCGAGGCGACATGGGGTCAGTGTCAGCCTTTTCCCCGCTAAGGAGGACCGAGGCCCCTCATCATGGCGATAAAAACCAAGCGATAAGCGTCGCGTGCTATCCAACCAATCTTCACGCACTTAAGCCTTTACATTAAACTAGGGATCGCAAATACGTGAAGGGGAACATTAAATCAACTTTCCCGAGTCTTTTGTTGTGCTGGGACCAATCACAATGGATCTCAGCTCAACAATGAAGCACTTTCATCAGTGCCCGACCCGTCCTCTTTTCATGTGACGTAGGCACAGTAGCCACCGAGAAGAAAAGGTGAATGCATGACAAGCAAATGACAAGTAGCATTGCTTAAAATGATAATGCTAAAGATCCAAAATCGAAATGAATACATAGCAAGGAACTCTGCGGGAGAGAAAAAAATATTTCAGCTGAAATAACGATAATAAGATGGGAGGAGTGGACCAATGGAACCCACAACCAAAAATTTTTAAATCAAAGAGAAGCAACGAAGAGGACCAATTGTGAGCTGGCAGCGCACAAGGCGTTACATATATCTTGGAATTACCTTAACTTCAGATATATCGTGCGGAACACACATACAAAACATATGAGGCCCAGCATTAAAGAAACAAGGTTTTGTTTAGCGTTTAGGAAAGTCCTCGGATGAAAAAGTAAAGGAGAGATACCACTTCGCTCTTGTAAGGCCACATCTCGAATGCGGCGCGAGCATTTGGGACCCTGGTCATAAAGATTTAACCAAAAAAATTAACAAAATACAAAGTAAGGCAGCGCGCTTCATTAAAAACTGCAACGAAATAACATATAGTGTCTCACAATTTAGAGGGATTAAGGTGGGAGCCCCTAGAGACTCGGAGGCTGCACGCTAGGCTTAGGCTTCTTGAGACATTCAGAACTGATGTGTTTCAGAGCGACACAGAGAAAATTATCATGGCGCCTCATTACATCTCTAGGTCTGACAGATGCGATACAATAAGAGAGATACTCTGCCGAACAGATAGGTACAAGAACTCCTTTCCGCACACAATAAGCGACCAAAATAGAAACTGAGCTCCTCTAAATACACTCTCATAGGACATGTCACCATTTCACCTCCAAAATTTTTACATCTTTACACGGCTGGTGACCTACCACCCCCTGCCGCACGCCCAAACGGCGGCTCGCGGAGTAGTATGTAGACGTAGATGTATGCTCCAACCATGAATATTTATTATGGATTCGGATGTTTGGCATTGTTGCCTAGGCTACGTGTTGCCGAAATTTCCACTTTTAGTTCACCCAGTCCTTGGCGCCTCTTCGATTAGAGTCTTTTCTGCTGTTATTGTAAATAGACGTAGTTATTTGTTGCTAACGTGAGACTGTGGTGAATATTCAATAACGATCGAGGAGATATGAATTACTTGATGCTTTGAATAATATCTTGCTATTTTTGTGATCTAAATGTTACTTTGTAAATGCTAGAGAGGAAATATCTATTACAGAAAACGTGTAAGAGTTCGTGTGTTCGTGTGTTCATCGTGTGCCGACGACGATGTTTCCCTGACTCTGATTCTAATTTGACAGTATTAAGCTTGTTCGGCTTAAATAAAGAATTCAGAATGCCTTGTTTAAACAGAACTTACTTCGTACCAGGCTACAAAACAGGATATGCGTCTACGAGGACCCAAAATAGGAGACTCGGATTGAAAAATGAGAATCTGTTTGAGGCGGTGGTAAGTGCATTCCTTTTTACCTACACTGCAATGGTGGCCATTGGGAATACTCATGAAGTCACCTCGTATTATTATTAAATTTCCGTATAGCGCTATTCACGAAGTGCTAAGAAGTTAATTGTGCATTTATGTAATTAAATTTGGAGAGGAATTAAATTAATGTGTAGACCGGACGATGTTATAAATGCGTATAAGTACGTCCCGCGTGTAGTACTACATTTTTTATCCACTGCTCACTGCATTATGATTAATTGTAAGTAAAACCCATGTAAATGCATGGTAAAACCATTACGACGTGTTTATTTACAAACTATCGACTGAATTAACATTTGAACTTCCGTTCTTCATCACTAGGCGGCACCAATTTCCAAAAAGTTGTTTGTTTACGGAATTCTAGACAACAGTTTTTGGCGATGAGATCCCAATCCATAATATATATTCATGGCTCCAACAATCACTACACCGGTGGATCACGGACTTCGAGTGAAAGACACACAAGCAAATTACAAGGTTTCTCAGACGCCTTAAGAATAAAACAAAAATATATAGAAGATCACCATACGTAAGATCCTCAAAGTAACCTTGCCAATAAAATCGGAGACTCGCAATTGAGAAGGTTTGCGTCGACTGGGAGCACAGCTATACCAAAAATGAACTTGGGAAGCAAGACCTGTAGAGGAAGGCCCATAAGTATACAGGAAGAATACACGAAGCTGGGCTTTATCTAGAGAATACTCGGAAAATGTGATGAGAAAGTAAAAGAACGTTATTTTTCAATCGTTAGGCCTCATCTGGAATATGCTGCCAGCGAATGGGATCCTTATGAAGCGAGGTTGATATCGGAATTAGATCGCGTGCAGCGAAGAGGAGCTAGGTTTGTAAAACGATGCTACGATTAGTTTGGTAGTGTGCCTGGATTGTTAGAAGAATTGGGTTGGGAATCGCTATCACGGCGTAGATTTAATTATAGGCTTAACCTCTTAACTAAATTTCAGGAAAAAAATTTCTCTGACGACGTGAAAAACATACTATTAACCCCCTCGTGCTACGGCAGATTAGAGATTAGGCGCCAATAAAATTAGAGAGATAGATTGTAGAACCGATAGGTATAGAATGTCATTTTTCCCGCGTACCATTCGGGACCGTAGCAGCTGTGATCGTCGTCACGAATTAATGCGAATAGTGACATTAGCTAGACTGTAGATTCTTCTCTTAATATTCTCTACGTTCTTATTAATGCATGATGTAAACATTGATGTTCTTATTTATGCATGATATTTTGAATCTGTAGAAGAAGTCCCTGTACCCCTTGCATGTTGGAACGATTGACGATAGGATGTTTCTTGGTTGGTAGATTTTTAATTGGCGCGTTGCATATGTGGCACGCTGGTTTCAATGTAGTTTCGGTGTTTTACCGTACAATTCATTCATGCCTGGTGTGGAAGCACCACCTGCCACACACCCTTTGTGTGGCTTGCAGGGTATGACGTAGATGTAAGTATGAAGACAATGCAAGGGTAATGTTGAGAGCGTAGGGGGTGTGGGGGCCAGGGGTGATGGCCCTTAACAGGACTGTACGACACCCTCTCGGCAAAACCTCGACCCTCAACGAGTAGAAGAGGATTGACTGAACCTTCATCATTGTAGCACACTATAATGTTGCACATTTTGAATTTTGTCTAATTTCAGCGTTAATCACAAACCATATAAACAGCGACCTTAAGCTCCATTGCTCACATGCTCTCATTGGCACTGTTGGAGAACCTAAAGAAACCATTGTATAACTGCCAATCTGCCAACGTGGCAAATATGATGCGTTCCCTTTCGAATGCAGGAATGTTCGGAATACTATTCGCGATGCCACCTACAGGAACGCTTATTCTCATTACGCATCAGTCCAATGCGCAACATTCATCGATCTTGATGCATTGGTTTCCTGAAACCGCCAAATCGAATAGGACGAAGTAAACTCAAACGGACACAATGGCGATTTGTAGACTCAGGAATTGAACAGTTCCATTTAGTCCTAATTGAACGATATCCACCGTTCCTAGAAACGATAGATCACTCCATGAATATACAAATGGATGTTTATTCTCTCGCCAAGGAGTGTTGCTACGCATTCCGCACGTAAACAAAACGGTGAACTACGCAAGGTCGTTCAATATCGATTGTATTCTTCTTTCGATATAGGTCTTCGCAAAGTACATAAATCCGCCATTAATGAGCTTATTATTCTGTATTTTCTATAAGAATAGTGTAGGTCATTCGATGTTTCAGTTGATTTGGCCCTAGTGCATTTGCATTCGAAATGACAACTTGTGCCGCATATTCGAGGATTTCCTTAAGGGTGTTTCATGGCAGTACATGCTCAAATAGAACATTAATAGCGGACATGTGGTGGAAATGCTTGCGAATACCTATATCATACACACATAAGAATACAATCGAGATATCGAACGACCTTGTGAACAACGTAGATTGGTGCGCCGCCACTCTGATACTAGTGAGGTAAGGAATGCAGTCAAATGGGAATGCAGTCAATACAATACATTATCACCATTTGCCTGTCAGTAACCATAAAAATAGAACAAAATAAATATATGATAATGTAAAGAATTAAAGCATTTAGCGACAATTCCAGAATAACCATAGAAAGATATAGAAATTAAATCATGCTAAGTCCTTCAGGTTGAATCATTGAAAAATATCACAGATCGACAACGGAATATGCCGTCCCACAAAAGTATCAAATTCACAAAGGAAATATCATTCGCCTGGCCTGGGAATCGAACCCAGATCCCTCGATTTCGCGCCGATTGTTCAAACCAGTTAAGCTACCAAGGCGTCCTCTGCCACTGTGAATCTCATGGGGGGCAAGTTGTCCTCACTGGTCACTGTGGCGCTTAGCGCTGTGCATACACGGGTACCCCTCTGGCATCATATGCACGTCACCTGTGAGGAAAACTAGCTCCTTAAAGTCCCCTTTAATGAGATTCACAGTGGAAGGGGACGCTTGGGTAATTTAATTGGTTGGAGCACTCGGTGCGAAATCCAGGGATCTGGGTTCGATTCCCAGTCCAGACGAATGATTTTTCCAATGTGAATCTCACACAATTGTGTGATCACTATCGGGTGACTCCGTTGAAGTAACTGCGCGGATAGTTCCGTGGTTCTTTGAAAATGGTATATGCGGTATTGAATGTCCTCCCCAAGATGCACAATGAATAAGAGATTAGAACAGTGATTCTTTATATCGTCGGGTAGGATAGTGGTCGGACAGATTTCCTGGTTTGAGACACCTACGTAGTACGCCATTTTTCTCATCACAAGCAGCACTAAAAATACTTCTCGCGTTCGTATAGTGCCATTATGAAACAGAAATACCTTGATGTGTGTATCTATCACTTTGACAGCGACATTATTCCTTAAACAAATAGAGAAATGTAACGAAGTAAAGGTATGCCAAGTAAGTAACACTAACCTCCAGGTAATGCACTGGCATTGATGACAAGACGATTGGAATATGGGTAGCATAATGAAAATCTAACCTTCCGGAGCTGAGTACCAGCAAGCCACTGGCATATACAGGAACATTAACAGAATGCATCACATAATTCTAGAAGGGACTTTATCTACTTCATTCCGCTTTATTCCGACTTTGAAGGAAAGGTTGTACAGCAGTTTCCAATCGGGATGGAGAGTCATTTATGTCCGCGACCCCAATACGCAGTCAAGCTGATTCGCCGAAAACCTAGACCCGACTACGTATGAACGTATGAGGCGAGGAGAATGCCATTAGCATTCAAAATTAACATTAAAGGAAAGGGTTTGACTTCCAACGTGATAAAACATTCATATCTCCGATTTTCCAAAAAAAATCGAGGATATTTTGTGATAACTTAATGGAGACGAATCGCATTTTGAGGAGCCAGTAGCATTCTCTCTACTCAAGAAAATCTTTGCAAAGGGTCATTTGATCAGCTAGTAATTTCACCATCCATCCATGACGACACGACCCCTAAAGTGACCAGGCCCTTACAGAATGATCGAATTTTTATTTTTCCACCGCGGGCACAACTGGCGCATCCCTTGTCAACACCGAAACTTGTCACAATTGGTTGAGCTGACTAGGATAAGGAGGCGATAAGGAGGCCTTCCTCCCACCGCGGTGCACCGACGGAATAAAGAGCCTCTCTTTGTCCTCTCCTTATCCCTCCTCCATTGGTATCCCTTCTCAAAGCAGTGACCAGATATTTAGACGTAATATTTTTCTGTAAAAAACGTCTACTTTGCAAAATCACTTATATGTATAAACTATTCAAAAGGTAGGAAACATTCGACTGGAATTCCACAAATCCAATACAATGCGAACCTGAGTATGTGATCACGCGACATCGATGGACATTGATGAGGGGAAGGCGAGAGGGAAAGGAGGATCCGGATGTTAAAAAGGACTCACGAGGAAAATTTTATTCCACCATCAAGACGACATCAAAAACCATATATTGGAGTTCAGAGTGGGTCATAGAAAGCAATAAACGAATAGTCTAGGTCAGATTTGGGAAAACGTTCAGCAAGAAGCATTTCATGTAACAACCAAGTAAAAGATGGTTTCCAGATGTTTTCAACCCGCTGAGTACAAAAATGTCTGTTACCAGGTGGAAATTTTAACCGGAAGTGAAATATCCAAGATGGCGTCCAATATGGCGGCGTGGGTAAAAACTGGCAGTTTTCTCTCAAATATAGGCGTAACTTGATGATGTTTACGGCTAATCCTATGTTTAAGGCAGTGAGAAACTTGAATATGTCGTTCAATATGGCGTTTAAACCGAGGTTTTTGTGTTATTTTGAAATTTAACGGAACACAAGAAGTGTCCGCGGTCCAAAACTGATATTTTACGGCAAAGTTGATATTTTACTAAAATATTCCAAAAGTAAGATTGTAGCACGTTTTATAAGCTTTATTTTGAGCCTGTTTTGAACCTGATACAATACACGGTAAGCGCGCTACTAAATGTAGAAGGGGGGAGCGTTCCGCGCCGCCGCTGACTTCCGTTACAGTGTTCGCTGCATTCAGGACATCTGTTGATATTGTTTTGCCGCATGTGTCTGTCTGACAGAAGTATTGATGGGCAGGAAATATATATCCGTATTATTTTATTAAATACGTCCGACTTTCATTTATGCGTAAAACTTTACCAGTTCTAGCGTCAAAGCAAACGACTCTCAAACTAGTCCATAGAATATTTATACGAGCTTCTTTACTCGCTGACGGTATGTGTTAACGAAAATCGTGACTTTACTTCGTAAACATTACTAACTTACGGAATGTGTCATCAGACGCCAGCGTAATGCGCGTAAGTGAGCTAGCGCAAGTTCACTGTAACTGGTCAATTTCGGATACAGACGCTATATTTGGGATCGCCGTGCACATAAAGGTCAAAGCACAAAGCCCCTCATTCTGGGTCACACGATGTTGGCCATTGAATACACTTCGCCCACCCTCTTCGTCATTAGTTCCCCGATTTAAACTATTATTAGGTCTCTACTAAGGTCTTCAAATTATGTTGGTAGTCAAAATAGTTAGATGAGAAATTTCGAGCTTACTTCTTTCTTGGCATTGATCGCCACTGCCCTGCTAAAAAATTCCTGTATGGTTTCCCTGCAAATACTTCTACAGAATTTCTTAGAGAGTTCTGTAAATATTCCTTAAAGTATTGAAACGCCATTTTACGGAATTCCCTTCGACGTTCTGCAGAATACCTTAGAATGTTCTGCAGAATACCTTAGGATGTTCTGCAGACTACGTTAGGACGTTCTGCGGAATACCTTAGGACGTTCTACAGAAGCCCTTGGACGCTCTGTAGAACTCCTCACGAGCTCAAGGAAACCTCACATATTTCCGTAGAGTTGCTGAAGTTCTACAGAACAGCTTGTAAGGAGTTATTTTTCTCTGCAGAAAATAACTACAGAACTTAAGTTTTGTAGAGCCAGGCTCTCATGTTCCGTACAGATCCTTAGAAAAGGAACTAGTTCCGAAGAAAAGGAGTCAATTTCTGTAGAATTCCTTACGTACTACATAACAGCTTCTAAGGAATTTTTGAGCAGGGTGGACAAATGTTTCTCCTTGGTCGGTGCAGCCGCGTGCTTCTCGCGCAACAGTGAGAGCGAAAGGCCAATGGGGACGGAATTAGTGGAACGGGGGCAAACGGAGCAGAAGCAAAGGGGCAGCACCAAAAAAAGAGAGCTCCCTGAATGGAAAGCGCCTCCCGCTATAATACACAGTTTATAGGTACGGCTCGCGACCCCATCGCTCAAATCTCCCTCCCTTTGAGCACACCTCCTCCTCAGTTCGTCGCTCCTCGGCCGCACCCTCCTTTTGTCCGCTTTGACTCACCCCCAAGTCACGGCGACAGCCACCACCGCACCACACACGACAGCCCCTCGCCGTAGGGACGATGATCTCCGGCGATGGACCCGTTCGCCTGAGCGGAGCACCGGCACCGAGGGGGAGCGGCGGGGGGGGGGGTGTGGAAGGGCTGGGAGGGGGTGGGGGTGTTCCTCGGAGCGCGAGGGGAGCAGCGATCGCCAAGGGAGAGCGCTCGAGAATTCCTTCATACCCGCCCACAACAACAATAAAACGGACACGATCAAAGTGATGAGCACGCACCTGAGTTAAGAGCTGCCGTTTTTACCCGAATATAAGACTCCCTTTTTTTCCCGAAAAATATGTTTCAAAAGTGGGAGGTCTTATAGGGGGAGGATAAGCCAGAGGGAGTACCCATTCTGATATTTAAAGTTATGTAACACGACTATACGATATTCTTTAAAAACTTTGAATGATTTATTTCCTTTAGCATTCAAACAACATTTAGAAACACTTATTGTTCACCACGGTTGAAATTTGCCATGATAAAATCCGGGATCCCGGTCAAGTCAAATGATTTTATCATGGCAAATTTCAACCCTGGTGTATATGCACCCGTGCGAGTGACTTCGTACCACATCATTTGTTAAATGCAATGGTTGGAAACTTCCTGCTCAATTACAAAACATGCAAAGCATCACACATCCTTTCAAAATTGGCACTGGGTACTTCCCTGAGGGCTCTACCACCTGTTTAATATTTTCCCTGGAATGTGAGCCTCAAAAGTGGGGTCTTATATGAAGGGGGGAGGGGGGGGTCTTATATTCAGGTAAATACGCTAAGCATAAAGAACCTAAAATCCGAGTTTTCATCAGAACATTTCCAACAACAAGTTCCTGAAATCATCCTTTCTACAGGCGGTGTAGAAATTCCACTGAAAACCAATACTTTTAATAAGTCCCGCGTCCCAATCAAACTCCTGTCCGTGAACATTGATACACTTGGCATTATCTCACTGTTAAATCCTCTCATAAGTAAACAATAAGATCCATGACGCGCATAATGATGGGTTCCAATGCGGCAAAAATTAACTCTGCCATGCCCCTCTCCCTCCCACGGCGGTAACCGCTTACAAGTCAGGACGAGAGATGCGCAGTAAGGGTGTATTGTTGGGACACCGCGACGACGTATCAATAAGGAGTAGATTGAATGGATGCCATTGAGAAAAATTATTTACCTTTCCACATTGTGCAAATCAATAACACGGGTAACAGCCAAATAAATATCATAGGTTTAAGGAAATGATTTGGGAAATGTTTTATTTTAGTGTAGAGCACAATGGAGCAGACACATGGACAGTCCGAAGGAAAGAGCAGAGATGCTAAAGAGGAATTTGACGAAGGTGACAATTGGCGAAGAAAGAAAAGGATTAAGATGGAGTGATAGTGTGAAAAATGAGGAAGAGCGGGAAAAAGAGTAAATGAGAGAAGAAACATTAGAGGGTATTAAGAAAGAGGAAATGAATGGGACACACCCTGAGAACAGACTGCGCCTTCCGACGCGAATATTGGCAGGGAAGATTCAACGGAAAGAGAGGGTGCAGAAGAAGGCATAAAATGATGAAGGCAGTAAGGATGTGCAGGAGTTCTGAAGAGCCAAAGGACGCAGCGCAGGAAAGAGCAGACTGGACGCAGCAGTTCAAATGCAAAACATATGCGACACAGTATTAAAGAAACTAGGTTTAGTTAAGCGTATAATAGGAAGGTCCTCGGATGAAAAAGTCAAAGAGAGATGCTATACTTCGCACTGGTTAGGCCACGCCTCGAATACGCCGCGAGCATTTGGGACCCTGATCAAATAGATTTAACCAAAAAAATCAATATAACACAAAAAAAAGCGGCAAGCTTCGTTAAAAACTGCTAATAACGAACATATACTCTCCCACAACTTTTAGAGGGATTAAGGTGGGAGCCCCTAGAGACTCGAAGGCTACACGCTAGGCTTAGATAGCTTGATACATTCAGAACTGGTGTGTTTCAGAGCAACACAGAGAATATTATCATGACGCCTCACTACATCTCTAGGTCTGACAGATGCGATACAATAAGAGAGATACTCTGCCGAACAGATAGGAGCAAAAACTCGTTCTTTCCGCGCACAATAAGCGACCAAAATAAAACTGAGATCCTCCAAATACACTCCTATAATACATGTCACCATTACATCTCCAAAAACTTACACCTTTACACGGCTGGTGACCTAACACCCCCTGCCACACGCCCAAGCGGCGGCTCGCGGGATAGTATGTAGATGTAGATGTAGAAATGAAACCGGTCGAAGGACAGATCGACCAAAGAAGAAAGACTGGGCTGAATTCTCAAAAATCATCATCATGAAATCCAAAAAAAAAAATTGTTCTACAACTCACAGCACAACTGCGAGGGGGCGGGGGATGGGACATTGGGGGGAGGGGGGACTTACTTACGAGGAGGAGGACTTCCTCCCTCCCCGACCCCATTCCGGCCACCAACACCCCCGACACACTCTCCCTACCCCTCCTCCCTCTCTTTGCATGCGTGCACAAGGTCTCAACTATGTCCTCTTCTTCGCTTTGCCCCCTTGCTTATGACAAAAGTCAGTGTCGATATTATAGGAATTTCAAAGTAAAATACGGGAAAAGATCACGAATGTTTTCACTGACATCACTTGAACAGAGCCAGGAAAAATTACTCGATTCGACAAAAAAAGTCGAAGAAAAAGTCTCAAAAAGTTTTTAAAAAGTTGCAAAAATACCTGAAAAGTCTCGAAGGACTTTCGTGATTACATACGAAAATGGAAGAAAAAGTACAAAAAAAGGCTCAAAATAAGTTTCAAGGATTGTTATAAGATATTAGAGGAATTAATTTTTGAGAAACAGATTTTTAGAAAGAATTTGACCAAAAGGGCTTTATGACTTAGGAAAGGAAAATCCAGAATTTTAAGGAGAAATATCTGTAATATTTTTCAAATTTTCCGAATACATTTTTAATGGCACTCTGGTACATGATTAACACACTAGGGAAGGAAAAATGCACCTTAATATAAAAATGATCATACCATTTTACAGAGTTTTGGAAATTTTTACGGAGACAACCTCCAGATATCAAGGTCCTTCTCTCACATATTTTTCACCCCTCCAATGATTTGAATAAGGGATGCTTTGGTTTTTGCGTGGGAATATCCACTGCATCAAATACTTCCCACAAGTACAAACTTACCGCCGTTGGACGAAAGTAATACGCAATCTTATACTCGTATATCTTACTTATCACAATATAACATGAAATGAAAGTAATGAGATGACAATGCACCATTCACTGGCGGCTTCCGAGGTCCGCAACTATGAAAACTATGAGGACTCACATATAATTTAAGCATGTAATTTGAAATTTACAATAGTTTTCTGATTCACTGATTTTCCCTTAACAACTGTCTGATAAATTAAAGTGTACATAAAGTTTTGACGAGCATTTAACTCTTCTTTGTTTATGACTGGAACCTAATGGAGTACCGATTGAGAAATACCTGAAATACAACACCCATGATGAACCAAAGTGCTAACGACAGTCGTTTTCCAAATGCTGCAAATATGCATTCAATGCACCATGCCTGGTAGTGAATTTAGGTTTAAGAACGTAAGAAATATCGATCCTTTTTTTTACAAAAATGTCTCCGAGTGTCAACAATAAGTCCGAAAAAGTCTCCAAAAAAGTTATTAAAATTATTTTACGAAATTTGCCAACATTTTTCGTTACAAATACTTAAGTCGCAATTTTAAAAAGTCGAAAGACTTTTTTCAGCGGTCTAATTATGAAGATACCGAGTTTTCAAAAAGTGATGCATGAAGTGATTTCGTAAGAGTATATTCCTGTTTCTAACTTTTTCTTCCCTTCATTCACAGCTTTTTCGATGTAAATATTTAAGAAATAGAAAGACAAGACGCATAAAAAACGCATCTCATCGCTGCTAGCTGTTCCTCATGCAGCCAACATACAATTTCATATCATTGAATGACTCTACTAAGTCTTTCCCCGAACTCATCATTCTGCTCCATTACACACAATGTCAGAAGCTCTCTCAAAGTCACAGACGCAAAAATAATGGATTATTTTTGCATATTTTGTCTTTAGGAATAGATAAAAAACCTGCAGAGTTTCTAAAGAGTATGGGTCAGAACGGAAATGGGAAACTTGTTGGACTAATTCGAAGGACTAATTTATGAGGAGGGAGAGTGGCCGGAAGACTTGAAGGAGACGACACTAATTCCGATGCCGAGAGAAGAGCATGGCAAATACTGGCGAGGACTGCAAGTTCAACACCCCACGAAGCCACAGTGATACTTAGAATTATAAATTGAATGAATGAGAACAAGGCTAGTGTACACCTGGGTGATGAACCAGTTTGGATTGAGGAGAGGAATGGGAGCGAGGGACGCAGTGATCCTAGTAGGCCCTAGTAGAAAGAAACCTAGAATATGGGAAAGACATTTTTGCATGCTGAGAGGATTTCGAGAAGGCGTTTGCCAGAGTGGATATTAATGAAAGCTCTGAAGAAATTTGGGATCGAATGGAGGGAAAGGCGTCTCATCCGGATTCTTCAATTTGAACCAGCGGGCTCAGGTTAGGGTAGCCGATAGAGAATCGCGGGATAGGCCGTGATAGGGCGGGGAGTGCGACAGGAATCAAGCATCGGAGGATCAAGCATTGGAGCGTCAGTCAGTCAACAAAGGTTGTGGTCAAAGATGAAGGCATAAGAGTTGCAGTGCGAGAGGTATGGGATGAAGAATGACCATAATAAGACGAAGGTGATGAGTCAATAGGGCGGCGTTTATCATAAGGGTGGCAGGGCACAGAATAGAGCAAGCCGAGCAGTTTACGTGACTGGATCATTGCTAACGAAGCATTTTCAAAGAGGAGGGAATTGATGAGAAGGGGACATCAGAGTATAGAAGTCGTTACCTAAGAGAGAACTTCTCATAGGTACCGACGGTGGCGCCCCTTGTGCTATACCCTCGTCCGTCTCTCCTTCCTTTGGGCAGAGCGCAGGCGCAATGCCCAATTAACCCCAGCCGGTCGGCATCCATGTTCAGTCCGCAAGAGAGGCATGTTGCAGTGAGTTTCCCAGTGCCCAGGGAAACAACCCTGTGATCTGACATTGAATGATCTATATGCATTTGTCGCTGTGGAATCATTTCGTGATAGAGGTGCCAGCGATAAAATTTAGCAGAAAAATGTTGTATTTATTGCCGATTTCATCGATTTACTCAGGATCTCGCTCCCTGTGAGTCACCCCTAACCTATTACTCGAGAGAGGAGTCACACATTTCACGCCGGCGACTCGTCGGCCGTCCACGGGCGACAATGCGGTGTGTGAGAATCTTCAGAGCAGTCGGTTGATAATGCTACGGGCCAATGAGCATCCTGCTGACACGAGTCACGTGTGGTCGCCTGTATCAGCAGACGACTGGCGAGTACGTGAATTATTTATTGGTATTATCTTAGATTTATTTAACATTACTCATCAAGAGAACTGCAAAACATTTGTAGTCAATTTATGATAATACCTCTCAAATTGAAGTAAATTACATCGCGCGTCAGTGGACAGGAGTGATATTTCATTTGAAGTGGTCACGATTATGGGCACCTTAATTGCCTGTTAGAAAACTATAGTAGTTTACGATATTTATGACGAAATATCAGTAAAATGAACTCATAAGGACATGGATGGATACGTTAAAAGTCCGTAAAAATACACAATACCCAGCTCTACATCTACGTCATACCCTGCAAGCCACCAAACGGTGTGTGGCAGGGGGTGCTTCAACACCAGGCATGCATGAATTTTACGGCAGAACACAGAAATACCATTGAAACCAGCGTACCACACATGCAACGCGCCGATTAAAAATCTACTAGCCAAGAAACATTCTATCGTCAATCGTTCCAACATGGAAGGGATACAAGGACTACTTCTATTACAGATTCAAAATATCATGCATAAATGAGAACATCAATATTTACATCATGCATAAGTAAGAACGTAAAGAATATAAAGAAAAAGATCTATAGTCTAGCTAACCTCACTCTTTGCACTATTCATGACGACGGTCACAGCTGATATGGTCCCGAACGGTGCGCGGATAATATGACAGTTTATTACTATCGGTTCTACAAACTATCTCTCTAATTTTTTTGACGCGATCGATTACCCACGGTTTGCTCCCTCAATCATTCCCCCTTTGAGAATTACCGGCGATTTACAGCAATAATAACACATATTGTGTTAGGTGCCATGGAAACATGATGATGATCAATGAGTCTCTCCGGTAAATACGCTATTTTCATCACAATGATTTATATTCCCGCTAAGGAGGTTAAACGCACATTTACCCGTCTTCAGCAGTCATATTTTGCACACTCGCCAACTGCAGCTATATTTAGACTCTTGGAAAAACGTTCAGGCTGTAGCTGTCGGAATGGATACATTTACATCTATTAACCCAGGAGTATTATGAGAAAGAGTTGTTTCTGTGGTAGAACTACCGGCGTGGAAACATTACGGGAAACAGCTATCGATTGCACAAGGCAATGAAACCAATGACGATCGTTCTCAGCTGCACTGGGACAAGAATCCGGGTATCTCCCCAGAGCGGTGGCGGAGAGAGCGGTGGAGAATGGAACTGTGGGATGAGGAAACATTTCGAGATCAACAAATGAGCCATTACTAGATTCGATCAGGGTGGCTACTGATATCCAATTTTCAAATTCCCTGACCTCCTTTCCTTGACTTTTCCCTGATGGATTTACCAATTTCCCTGACCGTACGCCAAAAGGCATACCTATTATTGGAATATTTTTTTCTGCTGAATTAAATTTTCTACGGCAGCTTTAAATTTTCTGACTATCGTCTCGTATTTTTAGAACTGCAAGCATTGTACTTACTATTAAGCTAGTGTGCTACAGATTCCACTCGACCTGAGTTTCGGAAGATTTAAAAAAAAGGTAAATGATAAATGGTAAAAGGTAAATGAGAGGTAAAATTTGCCCAACAACATAGCCTCGGATTCCTCGTGATGAGCGTAATACATTGTGATCATGATTTTTAACACAACTAGGCAATAAGAGGAAGTATAAAAATAAGAATGGCGAGCAAGAAAGAGAAATGTATCGAAAGTTGAATAATGAATTGAAGAGGGAAACTCAAAAGGCAAGAGAGAAGTGGCTTGCGGAAGCATGTGATGACATCTCGAAAAGAAAGGAAAGTATGACCTGATGTATAGGAAGGTAAGGGCAGTAACAACTGATAATAGGAAAGTGAAGAGTAAAATGAGAGAAATTGAGAGTATAGACGGCAGAATTATGCATCAGAGGAAAGGAATAACAGAAAGGTGGACAGAATATTTGGAAGACCTGTATTGCTCAAAGGAGAAGCCAGTGGATTTGGACTTGGAGGCAGAAGAAATGGTGACCCCGGAAGATAGAGGTTATTCAGTGTTGAAGAGGGAAGTAGAAAAAGCAATTGAAGAAATGAGAAAAGGGAAGGCAACAGGAATGGATGAGATCCCTATTGAATTTTTCAAGTGCTTGAATGAAGAGGGTGTGCAGGAAATTGTTAACATGTGTAACAAAATATATCACACTGGTGAATGGCCTCAAGATTTTGTAAGAACAGTGATGGTACCGATTCCTAAGAAGCCTGGTACACGGAAATGTACTGAACATAGAACGATAAGCCTAATTACACATGCAGCCAAAATAATGTTGAGAGTAATGAACAGGAGGTTAATAAGAATAATGGAAGAAAATGCAGGGGAGGAACAATTTGGTTTCCGGAAAGGGAAAGGAACAAGGGACGCCATTGGCCTGTTAAGAATAACTGGAGAAAGGTATATAGAGAGAGGAAAAGGAATGGTGCTTTGTTTTATAGATCTGGAAAAGGCTTTTGATCGGGTTGAATGGAATAAAATGTTCGAAATTCTAAAAGAGAAGGGGTTGGCATGGAAGGAGAGAAAACTCATTAGAGAATTATATATGAGGCAAAAAGCTGCATTAAAAATAAATGAGGATATGACAGAATGGGTGGATCTTGGTAGAGGAGTAAGGCAAGGATTCTGTCTGTCGCCAACCTTGTTCAATATATATGTTGAGGACATGATCCACAAATCTTTTGATGGGATAGAGAAAGGAGTCAGCATTGGAGGTAGGAAGATAAGAAGTATAAGATTCGCAGATGAAATGGTAATATTAGCAGATGATATGCAATCACTTCAAAGGTAGATAAAGGTTTTGGAAGAAGGGATAAAGGAATATGGGATGAAGATAAACCTAGGAAAGACAAAGGTGATGCCAGTAAACTGTGAAAATTATACGAGTGTGAAAATAAATGAAGGTGTATTAGGAAAAGTGAAAAGCTACCGGTACCTAGGAACTATGGTGACAGACGACTGGAGAAGTATTGCAGAAATAAAAGCAAGGATAGCAATGGCAAAAGAGGCCTTCAGCCAGAAGAAAAACTTGCTATGCAATAAAAGTCTGGATCTGGAGCTGAGAAAGAGACTAGCTAAATTTCATGGAGCGTTTTCATGTATGGATGTGAAGCGTGGACATTAGGTAAGAAGGAAAGGAATAGAATAGAAGCTTATGAAATGTGGGTGTGGAGAAGGATGGAAAAAGTAAGATGGGTAGATAAGATGAGAAATGAAGAGGTTTTGAGCAAAGTAAAAGAAGGAAGATCGCTCCTAAAGGAAATTAGGAAAAGGAAAGGAAACTGGCTGGGCCATGTGATGAGAGGGAAAAGTATAATAACTGCGGCACTTGAGGGTTCAATTGAAGGAGAGAAAAAGAGAGGAAGGAGAAGAATTAAATTGGTGGATCAGGTGAAGAACATCAGCTATGATGAAACAAAGAAGGAAGCTCGGGACAGAAGCGGATGGAGACAGCAGTGGTGTACGGGACCTGCCAGCAAGCAGAACACCAGATGATGATTGGCAATATCGCAATAAGGATATTCATTGTACGTCTGATTCACAATTAAATAACTATGATTCACAACTAATAGGATTCACAACTGAATACTCCACGAATTGATGGTGCTTATGCTCCATTCACGTCAGCGACGGACGCTAGTTTCAGTTGGTTTAAATAAATGGCGGGGAAGACTGACCGATAAACGTAAATGGTAGAAGAATAAGGAGGAGTCCTATTCCAATTTCTCCCCGACTGTTACGAGAATTCCCTGGCTTTTCCAGAAATTTGAAATTCCCTCACAATTCTACGTTTTCCCTGGCGATCACCACCCAGTCGATGAACTACGAGGGCCTCATGAAAGACAGCACGGGAGAGATGAAGGTGGATGTCACCTGCCATCGTGGCGGGGGCAGTGGGGGCAGGGGAGGGGTGCGTGGGCGGGCATCTGAGGAAGAGGGGGAGGAGGGATGGACGAACCGGGTACATACATACTTTTACCTCAGGAGGGGACGACGACGACGGGTCTGGAGGGAAGAGGAGAAGGAGAGAAAGGCCTTTTGTCCTCGGCATCCTTCGAGACGGACAGACGCGAGATGAGGAGGTGTTGGTGGGAGGGCCTCTTGCTCGAACCACCACACGCGAGGAGAGGATTTGAGGGCAGTTGGTGGACGGGGGTTCCACCGCCAGAAAAACGAGGGCCCAAACCGTACCACACCCCCGACCCCCCTCGGGGCCTCGACCCGACTAACCCACACTTGGCTAGGTTTGACGACAGCAGAGGATTTCTCCTTCCGACCAACGAACACGGGCGGACATGCAAGACAATGCGGACGAGTGAACGCAGTTCGACAAAAAACATCCGCACATTCAGCTCCATCCTGATGAGAGATGCCTTTCAATCTTTTAAGATGATAATACTGTTGTTCATCATTTCCTGACCACATCATTTACCGTTCAATAAAGATCTTTTCCCCGTTATATTTACCATGTGGATCAATCATTCACACGAATCAGGGTTGTTACAGATCTAAAGATATAAGGGATAAGGCTTTAGGAGGTGAAATGGTGGCGTGTATTATGGGAGTGTATTTGGAGGAGCTCAGTTTCTATTGTGGTCGCTTATTGTGCGCGGGAAGAACGAGTTTCGGAAATCTATCTGTTTGGCAGAGTATCTCTCTTATTTTACAGCTTCTATCAGACCTAGAGATGTAGTGAGAGGTCATGATAATATTCTCTGTGTCGCTCTGAAGCACACCTGTTAAGAATTCCTCAAGCTAGCTAAGCCTAGCGTGTACCCTCAGAGTCTCTAGGATTTCCCACCTTAATCCCTCCAAAAGCTATAAAAAACTTTATGTTCGCTCGTAGCAGTTTTTAACGAAGCGTGCAGCTTTTCTTTGTACTTAGTTGATTTTTTTGGTTAAATCTTTATGACCAGGGTCCAAAATGCTTCGCCTCATCGTGGTATAGCCTAACCAGACCGGAGTAGCTCTGCTCTGGGTAGGCTCACATCGATATTTAAAAAAGGAAATAGAAGTGACCCAGGAAATTACCGTCCTATATGGCTAACATCACTTTTATGCAAGATTCTCGAACACATTGTCGTTAGCAATCTTATAACATTTCTGGATAATCGTAACTTCTTACACAGCAGTCAGCACGACTTCCGTAAGACAGGTCCTGCGAAATACAGCTTGCGCTCTTCCTTCATGATATCCTAAAATCAGGTGAATCGAAAAAGCAAGTCAGCGCGGTATTCCTGAATCGCAAGAAGGCATTCGACAAGATTCCTCACAAAAAACTCGTTTATAAATTGCACTCATGCGGAGTTAATAAATAAAATAGTGAATGGAATAAGTGACTTTCTCAGTGATTGAAAACAAAAAGTAGTTATTGACGGTTTTAGCTCTGATATGGTCACATCCGGTGTTCCTCAGGTAAATGTAATCGGCCCTCTTTTATTCATTATTTATATTAATGACCTGAGTTCTCGAGATAATAGTTAATAAAGATTATTTGCAGACGATGCAGTTAACTACCGTTAAATGAGCGAAGACGCGGACTTTGAAGATCTGTAATCAGACGTTAACAAAGTTCATTCGTGGTGCCAGGAGTGGGGTAAAGAATTTAATATCAGTAAATGCACCACAGTTCACTTCCTGCAAAAGTCATCACAAAATTTCCATACCTACACCGTGGGTGGAGTAAACGTAAAATCTTAAGATACAGTAAAATATCTTGGAATTATCTTAACTTCTGATATATAGTGGGGATTACACATAGAGAATATATGTGGCGCAGCATTAAAGGAAATAGGTTTTGTTATGCGTATAATAGGAAGGTCCTCGGATGAAAAAGTCAAAGAGAGATGCTACTTCGCTCTGGCTAGGCCATACCTCGAATACGCCGCGAGCATTTGGGACCCTGGTCAAATAGATTTAACCAAAAAAATTAATAAAATACAAAGGAAAGCAGCGCGCTTCATTAAAAACTGCTAAGAGCATACATATAGTGTCTCACAACTTTTAGAGGGATTAAGGTTGGAGTCCCTAGAGACTCGGAGGCTACACGCTAGGCTTAGGTAGCCAGATACATTCAGAACTGTTGTGTTTCAGAGCGACACAGAGAATAATATCATGACTCCTCACTACATCTCTAGGTCTGACAGATGCGATAAAATAAGAGTGATGTATTTCCGAACAGATAGGTACAAAAACTCTTTCTTTCCGCGCACAATGAGCCACCACATTAAAAACTATGCTCCACTAAATGCACTCCTATAATACACGTCACCATTTCACCTCCCAAAAACTTACATGGCTGGTGACCTAAGACCCCTTGCCACACGCCCATGCGGCGGCTCGTAGGGTATTATGTAGATGTATCCTACACAAAACCTGCCTTCTATCTCGTCATCCTTGATAGTATCCTTTTGCCTTTAGTTGAAACTAGATTTCATTTCAATGTCCTATTTATCATCTCCAAAGGCTTACGTCTACAATTTCTGTACAACATACACAAAAATGGACAGTTTTTACTAGGCAGATGTTATCAAATGTAATGTTACAATAATTCAGGTAAACACTCATTATTATTACAAAATGAACATTAAAAAGTAATATAATTTTATCTGCCCAAGTACAAGTATAAAATGCATTTTGCAATAGACTTGAATTTCATGATCACAAAGCATTGGCCAAGAATGGCGACAAAAGAACTTTGGGATCTGTGATAGTTCTCAGGGTTCTTCATTGTTAGGCACATTCTTATCTATTTCCTTGTATTCTTCCATCAACGCGAGGACTGGCTTTCTTGTGATGGAAGTTTCCTCAGAATTCTAACCAGGTTGTTGGATCCTGTCCTTCCATTCATGTTACACGCGAATAAAATGTTATGTTCGAGCCTTATGCATTAATGTTTGCGTTTCCTTGCTGTTTATACATTATATGTATACACTGATCAATCATACTCCACATTTCTAAATAAACTGATGTCATACAATTATATTTACTACACAACATAAACGGTGTCCACATTGGGACTTGACCAGTGGAATCAGAGGAGTTTAAAAACATTAGCAATGAACTTATTTAAATAATACCATGAAAAGATTCAGCATTCCAGGATATCAGCCAGCCAGCCTCAGCTCTTTGACAGCCATATCATCCCTTAATCGATGGGATGGGTTCATTACGTCCTTGAACAACTAGGAAATGAAGGAACAACATTAAGGGCAATGAAAAATGTTGCTAACTATTAATTTAGTGAACACCAAAGGAGATTGGAGAATGCTGCACTTGGTGACAAAACCGTATTTACGTTGTCACAAATATATAATAGATAGATAATATTTATTCCAGTAAATTTTACTTCAAATATTTTTGACTTGAATTACATGATCACCAAGCAATGGCCAAGAATGGTGAAAAAAGAACTATGGGGATCTGTGCTAATCCTTAGGGTTCTTCATTGTTGTTAATAGCTTCCTCTTTTTTCCCTTCTTTTCTCATTCTTTTCTTAGGGTTCTTCATCGTTCATATTGTAATTCTGAGCTATCTGAAGAGTCATATTCTTCACTCGGTGTATCTGGTTCATCTCCATCAGTCATTATTAGCACGTCGCTGACTTCCTTCGTTATCATCCTCCTTGGTGTCGTCTTTAATGATAACGAATGGTATCCGCACATATGGAAGCGAAAAAAAATTTATCACACCGATCTATTCCTTTGGCTATTCAATGTAATGAAAACACGCAGTCTTGAGGCACATAATTCGTAATAATCCTTTTACACGTGTCTAGATTTTCTTCAGTCGGACTTTGATATTGGAGAGACCAAAGGATCGGAATTTTTTTCCAGCTAATAGAGGTTTTTCACTTTCAGAGGTTCAGGAGCGATTTATCCCGCTTGAAGGGGTTTACAATAATATGCGAGGGGTCTAGCGCCAGCTACTCTCACTTGCAGAGGTCGAATCATTGGGAAACATGATGAAACGGAGAATGATGAATCACATAGCGTAATAAAAAATTTAAATAGAGTCACAGTGTCACTCAGAGTTTTTTCGCTAAGCTAGTTCTCACTAAAAATGGTTCGAATGTATTTCTAGCCATTACAGCTCCTGCAAATATCAACACGCCGAGTCCAACATTCTTAAACAACATATTTCTGAATGATTTAGTCTGAATTTCGACTGCTGCGCAGAAAACTCTGGTCAAAACAAGGTTTAAATAAGCGATGAATATTTTTTGAAATAATTTTTTAATAATTTCCGTTGCTTCCTGCAGGGTGCGTTCCAACGCGTAAAAAGACGCACTTCAATGAAATACGGTCCAAGATTTATTTTCGCCTCTCTTACAAAAATTATTAAAACGTGCATTCATTCAATGACCCACGATTACCGTTCCAGCCACCTCAAATATATGTTCTGTAGAGTCATGCTCTCATGTTCCGTACAGATCCTTAGAAAAGGAACTTGTTCTGAAGAAAAAGAGTCAATTTCTGAAGAATTCCTTACGTTCTACAGAACAGCTTTAAAGGAATTTTTATCAGGGTCGTCATACGCATGAGGCGCGAAAATGCAAATTAAAGAATAAAAACAAGAGCCGGTGGGAGAGCGCTCAGCCCAGCGTCACGTGCGCTCCCGCGATTAAACGCGCCTCAACCATGAAAGCGAGCGGCGATCGCAATGAAGAGAGAAAGAGGGAGAGAGATTCCGCGCACGCCTTATCGCAGAAACAGTATGACAGCGGGCGACGACGCACCATTTCCTCCCCTCCCAATGCCCCCCCCCCCACCAATCCTCCGCACAGATGGGCCCGCCCGCCCCCAACCTCGCCTCCCCGCCCCCCGTTTCCAAGGCGACCACATCTTGACCCGTAGTGACAAGGACACCAACTTCTCGGGAGCGTGAGGGACGTAGTCCATATTGCGTCCCCCAAGACGTCCTCCTGCTGTCCTCCCTCTTCCCCTACCCGCCACCCCCTCATCACCCTTTCCTTCCCCCTCCCAACCCCCCCCTCCATAAACCGCCGCCCCAAGAAGGATTTTAAGGCAGTCCGAGCGAGATAGTTCCCTAATCATAATAGAGACCATATTCGAACTATACGTTTTAATTACACCAGCTGTTGGACGCATCAATTTAATATGCATTATTAATGGTGCAATAATATAGTTTTATATGACAGAAATTGTCAGTAATTAAACGAAAATATCTAAGTAAGTCTTTGACTTGACTCATTTTTTTCACGCGGTATGTTTGAAACTCCTTCAAAACGGAATGCTTTTTGTGATATCCAAGAACCTACTGCGGAGACAATATGATTAATTTTCAAACATAGTTAGGGAAACATAGAAACATACAAACGCTGCTAGTTTCTTCTACGACATCTAAGTGCTAGAAATACCTCATTTTGTAAATAATGTCTCTCTGTAGTGCATACTCGTACCATTTCCCATGTAAAAGGGCTGGTATTTTTTGGCAAATATCTCCGAAAATAATGTGGTAAGGGGTAGAATGTTTGGTGTGATTAGAAGGGTGAGATATTTTTCTTTAAAACGAGACCAAATTCATTGATTTCTAAGTAAAATGATATTTCGCTCGGACTACCATAAAAAAAGTCCTCCACAAATACGAACAAGAGGGTTACCGTCCGGCACCCAGACATTCTCACGAGGAACGCCCGCTCTGCTCGTCCTTATGTTCCCCAGTCCCTCATTCTCCCTCCTGAAATAAAGACTGCCAAAATATTGGGAGCCTACTTGGAAGTGTATTTTCGCCTGTAACACTGTGTTTTTCCTCAGCCTCCCTTAGGTTTATTTTTATTTTCATTTTGTCACTCGAGAGGTGCTTCATGAAGTTTTATGTACCTACATAATACCTGTCTCTTGTTTTACGTACCTACCCGTATGCACCAGTGGCGGCGGGGTAAAGTCCTCGTCTGCTAACCCGAGGGTCGTGGGTTCGAGAGCCTGGGTAGAATATTATCTGCCCAGGACATGGGTGATTGTGTATGTAAACTGGGTTGGGGGAAGAGGGGACGGTTCCGTCTCATCCAACCCCTGGCTAAATAGAAACAATAATAATAATAAATATACACGTCTTTTCCAGTGGATACTTAGTAGACTGGATAGCTCGGTGGTCTACACATCCAACGCATTTCCGGTCCATTCGTATTTTTTCCACTTGGAATCGGCCATCATTCCATCTTCACACCACCTTCGTCAACTTTACGTGTTTCCTATCAACGTTCTTTCTCCTCCTCTCTGAACGAATTATTTGTACATTTATGCGCCGCCGAGAGACTGAGTGAATGAATGGATATACACATACATCATATAAACTCCCTAGAAAGACGTAAAAAAATGCAACAGATGCGTTTGACCGACTAACTTATTCTCCAGTTATTCGCCGAATAATACGGCATTTGAAGGAAAAAAAGGCATTTCCACAGAAATGGCGCTGTTGTCACCGTGTATGGATACAAAAGCGTAATTTTTATTAACTTGTAACTTTTACAGACCACAGCATTATTCACATTTCACCACGACCCGGGTATCGATGGCTAAGCATCATCACCATTAGGCGATTAGAAATCCCTTCTCATTCCCTTATTAAATTGCCAGTAGAAGGAAGAGCACGCATGGGGGAGGGAGGACAAATATGGTAGAAAGGGTTATGGTTTTAGAATGGCGGATAGGACAGGAGGGGAATCGGCAGGAAATTAACATTCATCGACAAGATTAGAATCTGGGTCACCGCATCTTTTCAAAATCTTAAAGGGTAAAGAGTGAACAAGAGTAACGGTGAAAGTGAATCGGGGTAAGGAGTTTCACGTTGTGCAATGCAGAAGCGAGGTCTATAAACAAAAAGGACGAGAATAGGCTGTGGGCGTTTGACACGTGGGTGAGGAGAACGGGGAGGGGGAGACGGAGGACGGGAAAGAAGAGGAAACGAGGAAAAGCTGGGCAAGGCGGGGAGAGGAAGTCTCAACCGGTGTTTCAGTTCCTCTCCCTTCCACGGGGGAGGTGAACGCGCCTCCCTCAGTTCGCTACTCGTAGAAATGGAAAAATCATTGCGAAAATAGTTTCTGAGCTCAAAAACAAGGGTTCAGGACATGATGAAATCAGAATTAGAGGCATTAAAGCAAATCCAACCTTAATTCCTGTAATAACCACCTTAGTTACTACCAGTATAAGATACGCTGTTGTACCTGAGGGTTTAAAAAAAGCCATACAAAACCAATACACAATATACACAAAGGAGGTCAGTTTAAAGGTTTTGGAAATTATAGGCCCATCTCTTTATCGCCAACTATAAGCTAGATACTTGAAAAATATGTTGCTGACTTAATAATAGTATTTATAAAAAAATATGGGCTTATTTCAAAGTTTCAATTTGTCTTTCAAAAAGAAATAGACACCAAAGATTCTTTGGAAACCTTAGCTGATGTAGTTAATAAAAACCTGAATGTTGAAAACCTGAATAATGAGGTTGTTGCCGTATTTATAGATTACAAAAAGGCATTTGATACTGTAAACCATAATGAATTATTAAGAACAATATCAAATATGGGAGTAAGTGGTAAGGATTTGGATTGGTTCAAAAGTTGCTTAGAAAAAAGGACTGTTTACGTTAAGCTTAAAAATAGCTTAAGCGAGACATGTACAGTGAAATACGGTGTCCCACAAGGCTCGATTTTAGGACCGATTCTCTTTATAATGTATGTACATAAATAGTAATTTAGATTGTATAAAACACTGTTCAATCTTACTAAATGCAGACGATGTTGTCCTAATATCTGCTCATAAACATATGGAAATGGCATTATTGATTATGCAAAAGGACTTAAATAGTGTCTCCATATGGTCTCATAAAAAAGATCTAGTTATCAATGCAAAAAAATCTAAAATATGCATATTGTTAGGTATTCTAATAAGCTCAAGTGTGTACCACTAATTATACATGAACATGAATGTCTGCATAAAAACAAGAATAAACTATATTGTAAATGCAACTTTACAGAACGAGTGCCTAAATATAAATATTTTGGAATAATAATAGACCAAAATTTCAAGTTTAATGAATATACAGAGAAAATATACAGCAATTTAAGAAAAATTGCATATCAGAGGTATCATCTTAGGGATTGTGAACCGGCCAATTGTGAGAAAGTTGTATATTTTGCCCATGTGGAATCTGTACTAAGATATGGCTTAACTGTGTGGATTCACACCAGTAGCAAATATAAGACCAAACTTAATACAATGCAAAATAGAATTATAAAATTAATAAGTTACAACGCTCAGAACACGGGCTCAGAAGGACTCAAACAGTTTTCCTTACATAATATGAAGATGTTATTATATTTATTAAATGATTCTATCTTTTTAACACTGTTCTTATATCTTATAATTGTTTTTCCCATAAAAGCTGTTTACAAATAGAAATAAGTGAATAAACCAACACTGTCGTTTAAAAAAAATGGACGTATGGGATAAAAATAGACAGAAATTGACAGAAATTAACAAAAAATTGACAGAAATGGTTAGAAATTGACATAAATGGATAGAAAAGGAAAGAAAAGGATAGAAATGAAGAAATGGACAGAAATTGACGGAAATGGTTACAAATGGTTGGAAATATTCAGAAATTGTTAGAATTGGACAGAAATAGATAGAAATGGACAGAAATGGATATAAATGGCTAGAAATGGACAGCAATTTACAGAAATGGGTAAAAATGGATTGAAATGGACAAAAATACATAGAAATTGACAGAAATTGACAGAAATAGATAAAAATTGACAGAAATGGATTGAAATGGACAGAAATTGATAGAAATAGAAAGAAAAGGATAGAAATGGACAGAAATGAACAGAGATGGATAGAAATGACAAGAAATTGAAAGCAATGAACAATTATTGACAGAAATTTACATAAATTGAATGAACTGGTTAGAATATGACACAAAGGGATATAATAGGACAGAAATTGAGAAATAGACAGATATTAACAGAAAAGATAAGAAATGGTTAGAAATAGACAAAAATGGAAAGAAATGGATAGAATTGGACAGAAATTGAAAGAAATGGGTAAAATTGGACTGCAAACGATTGAAATGGACATAAAAGGATAGGAATGTACAGAATTGAAAAAAAGGTAAAAATGGAAAGAGAAATTATTTGAAATGGACAGAAATTGAATGAAATGGGTAAAATTGGACTGCAAACGATTGAAATGGACATAAAAGGATAGGAATGTACAGAATTGAAAAAAAGGTAAAAATGGAAAGAGAAATTATTTGAAATGGACATAAATAGATAGAAATAGACCAAAAATGACAGAAATGGATTGAAAAGGGCAGAAATGTATAGAAATGGACAGAAAAACGTAGAAATGAACCAAAATGAATAAAAATGGACAGAAATTGAAAGAAATTTAAATAAATGGTTAGAAATAACAATAAATGAATAGAATAGTAGACATAGAGAAATTGACAGAAATTGAGAGAAATGGTAAGAAATGCTTAGAGATAGACAAAAATGGATAAAATTAGACAGAATTGGATAGATGTGGTTATAAATGGTAGAAACGGACAGAAATCGATAGAAATGGGAAGAAATGGAATGAAATGGATAGAAATGGACGGAGTGGATAGAAATGGACAGAATTAGATAAAAAAGGACAGACATTGACAGAAATGGTTAGAAAAGACAAGAAATGGAGGTCAATAGACAGAAATAGGCAGATGTCAACATAAATTGACTAAAGTGGTAAGAAATTTACATCAATGGATATAATAGGACAGAAATGGAGAAAGGGACAGAAATTGTAAGAAATGGTAAGAAATCGACAAAAATGGATATAAATGGACAGAAATGGATAGAAATTGAAAGAAATGGGTAAAAATGGACAGAAATGGATTGAAATGACTTAATGGGATAGAAATTGAAAGAAATGGGTAATAATAGGCAATAATAAATACAAATGCACAGAAATGGATAGAAATGGAAAGACATTGACATAAATAGACTAAAATGATTAGAAGTGTCAAGAAATGGATAGCAATACAGAGAAAATTACAGAAATTTACAGAATTTACAGAAGTGGTTAAAATTGACTAAATTAGATATAATAGGATTGAAATAGACAAATGGACAGAAATTGACAGAAATGGTAAGAAATGGTTAGAAATAAACAAAAATGGAAATGCTTAATTATAAATAGCAGAAATGAACAGAAATTGAGATAAATGGGTTGAAATGGACTGAAATGTATTGAAATGGACAGAAAAGAATAGGAATGATCAGAAATGAATAGACATTGACAGAAATGAACAGAAATTGATAGAAATGACAAGATATAGATAGCAATAGACTGAAATTGACAACAATTAGCATAAATGGACAGAAGTGCTTAGAAATTGACATAAATGAATATAATAGGACATAAATGAAGAAATGGAAAGAAATTGACAGAACTGGGTAAAAAAGGACAGAAAAGGATTGAAATTGACAGAATAGGATAAAAATGACAGAAATGGATTGAAATGGAGAGATATTGACAGAAAAGGAAAAAAATTGTTAGAAATGGACAGGAAAGTGTAGGAATCGACCAATTGGAATGGAAATAAACAGAAATTGACAGAAATTGAAAGAAGTGGTTAGAAATTGACATAAATGGATAGAAATTTTCCGAATTGGATAGACATGGATAAAAATTGTAGAAATTGTCAGAAATTGACAGAAATGAATAGAAATGTATGGAAATGGACAGAAATTATAAGAAACTGACATAAATAGATAGAAATGGACAGACATTGATAGAAATTGATAGAAAGGACAAGAAATGGATAGCAAATGACAGAAATTGACAGATATTAACATATTTTGACTGAAGTGGATTGGAATTGACATAAATAAACATAATAGTTCAGAAATGGGGAAACAGACAGAAATTGGCAGAAATTATAAGAAATGGTTATAAATGGAAAAAAGTGATAGAAATGGACAGAAATTGATACAATTGTGTAAAAATGAACAGAAATGGATTGAAATTGACAAAAATCAACATAAATTACAGAAGGGGAAAGAAATATAGATAAATGGATATATAAAGACAGAAATGGAGAAATGGACAGAAACTGAGAGAAATGGTAAGAAATAGTTACATTTAGACAAAAATGGATCGAATAAGAAAGAATTAGATAAACATGGATACGAATGGCAGATATGGACAGAAATGGAACATAATGAGCAGTAATGGACAGAAATAAAAGGATATTGACAGAAATAGATAGAAATGGACAGAATGGGATACAAATGGAGAGAAATTGTCAGAAATTTACATATTTTTACTGAAGTGATTAGAAATCGACATAAATGGATAGAATAGGGAAGAAATGGACAGAAATGGATAGAAATGGACAAAATTGGATGGATGTGGACAGAAATGGACAGAGGTTGACGGAAATGGACAGGTATGGATAGAAATGGACATTTATGGATAGATGTGGACAGAAATTGATGTAAATTAACAGTAGTCGTTAGAAATTGACATAAATGGATAAAATAGGAAAGAAATGGAGAAATGGAATGAAATTGACATAAATTATTAGAAAAGTTAAGAAATAGACGGAAAAGGAAGGAAATGGATAAACATGGATATACATGGATAGAAATGTATAGATATTGACTAATTTGGGTACAAATGGGCAGAAATTGTAGAAAATGAACAGAAATGGACAAAAATGGGCAAAAATGGACAGTAATAGACAAAATATACGGAAATGGATTGAATTGGACATAAATGTAAAGAAATGGACAGAAATGGATATAAATGGACTGATATTGACAGAAATAGACAAACATGGATAGCCATGGACAGAAATTGACAAAATTAACACAAATTGACGTAAGTGGTTAGAAATTGACATAAATGGTAAGAAATGGTTAGAAATAAACAAAAACGGATAGAAATGGACTTAATGCATAAACATGGATATGAATGGTAGAAATCGGCAGAAGTTAAAATAAATAGTTAGAAATGGAAAGAAATGGATTGAAATGGACAGAAATGAATAGAAATTGACCGAAATAGATAGAAATGGAACATCATTGACAGAAATAAATAGAAATGACAAGAAATGGATAGCAATGGGCAGAAAATGACAGATATTGGTATAAATTACCTGAAGTGGTTAGAAATTGACATAAATATTATAATAGGACAGAAATGAAGAAATGACCAGAAATTAAAAGAAATGGGTAGAAATAGACAAAAATGGATAGAATTGGAGATAAATGGATTCACATGGATATAAATGCTAGTAATGGACAGAAAATGACAGAAATGGAAAGAAATGGATTGATATGGATTGAAATGGACATAATGGATAGAAATTGACAGAAATTGACAGAAATGGACAGAAATGGACATCATTATTTAGAAATAGACAGAAATTGACGTTAAGTCACTGAAGTGGTCAGAAATTGACATAAATAGATAGAGTATGACGGGAATGAACAAATAGACAGAAATTGACAGAAATGGTGAGTAATGGCTAGAAATTGACAAAAATGTATACAAATGGACAGAAGTAGATAAACATGGATATAAATGGTAGTAATGGACAGAAATTGGCAGAAATGGATAAAAAAGTTAGAAATGGTCGGAAATGGACAGAAATGGATATAGATGGACAGAAACTGATACACATGGATATAAATGGTAAAAATGGACGGAAATGGATTGAAATGGACAAAAATTGACAGAAATTGCCATAAATTGAAATAAGTGGTTTGAAATTGACGTCAATCAATAGAATATTACAGAAATGGAGTACTGGACTGAAATTGACTGAAATGGTTATAAATGGTTAGAAATAGACAGAATTCGATAGACATGGATATCACTGGATAGAAATGGACAGAAATTGAAAGAAATGGGCAAAAATTGACAGAAACGGGCAAATACCCACATAGCATGAAGCTTACGTCAAGCTTCATTTTTCCTTGCCATGTCAAGGTTGAATTTTTCAAGCCTGAGTCCAGCCTGTGTCAAACTACTCAATTTGATTTTGCCTTGCCATGTTATGGTTGAAATTTTTAAGCCTGTCCAGTCTACGTCATGCCATCCCAAACGGATGGCGCTCTGCCCATGATTCCTGCCATTAATTTGGGTGGTGTTTTCCACCGCAACTTAAGCAGAGATGATATTTGCTTACCATGTTTTTCAACATATTTTCTGAAATGGAGATAGGAGTGGTGGAATAAATCCATTTGTCTATTAAAAATACCGCATCCCCACTCTTTTTCTGGTATAATTACACCAGTTGTGTAACTAGGAGTTGAACGTAAGCACATTCTTTTGGGTGTAAATTACAGTGGGGATATTACTTCTCCATAAGCAAAGCTTGCTGACCTTTTCCTGTCCCCGTTGAATATACCTGTCTCCACAATAAATGTGCTAAATGAATATGCATAGGAATGATTGTGACTCTCGCCGTGATCAAATATTAATGGACTAGCCCTTATAAGCAAGTTTGACTCATAAATTTTAAAACCTTAAAAAATTCTATATACTGGAAGCGGTGACGAAAACTTGAGATTTTGAAAAATGCTGTTTTCCACCATCCACCAACCCCAGCGCCAAACAAATGACGATAATCAGCGCCAAAAAAATCACGATATTTCCGGAGTCCCACGTGAAATGTTGCTTGTTAAGAAATTGTTTTCTTGCTCTAGTTGCCTTCGAAAGCCATCGGAGACGCATTGATTTTACTTCGCCAAACTCTACTGAACCAAGGCAACCGCGAATACAGCTCTACCCTTTTTCCCTTAAGGCCGTTCTAGCGAAATTTTGGAAACGCTTTTGAAATCAGGTGTGGATCGTTGAAGACGCATGTGCTGCTGGTTAATTGACGGTGATCTGCGGTGTTCATTTTCAGTCGAAAATACCAATCATGGTAAGTGTTAGCATATGGATATTTCCTTATTATCTATGTAGTAAATATTTCTGTTGGGATTACGCATATTCGGCCTGCTCAACTGGGTTTTCACCCGTTATTCGTTGTGTTGTGTGTTGATGTGATGGCTCAAATCAGTTCTTTTGGCATATATCCCTATTTTTAAGTGTTGGCGTATAGATATTTCATCATTATCAATATGTGCAATGTTTATACCAGGAATACTTTCTGACGTTGAGTTAAAGACCCTTTGGTAGGGGTTAATGAATTAACATTCCCAAGAGTGCTTGTAGCTACATCCCTCTCATGGTTTTAAAGTGAATTGTGGAATTATTTCGTTGAACCTCTTTCACCATATGGTCAAAAAGCTTTTGGATTCACCTTTAACTTCTCACCAACTCTTTTTCTTCTTGAATCCTTAAATGCATTTCGAAGGGTTGTCTTGGCAGTGGATTTCGATATTTTATGATTTTCAAAGATCACATTACATTCATTTGTGGTTATATGTTTACATTTGCTTTTCATGTTAGCATGGTATGATCTTAGTCATCTCAGGGATTTTCTCACTTCTGTAATTTACCACCTTTGGTCAGAGATTTCTTTTTTAAATTTACTTAGGATATATTTATTGGACTTTTAGTGCTTGAATTTTGAATTTTAGTCTGAATTTTAGTGCAGGAATGACTTTCAAGAACACTCATTACCTACGATTTTGGATGAATTTTTAAAGTCTGAGAAAGATTCTTACATCACTTTTAAAAGAAGCGGGGTATTTTCTTTTGAAAATTTATTTACTTTTTGTTTAATATCTTGTCAAGTGTCAGAGAACATGTCACATTCATTACCATGCAATAATAATATGCTTATGTAATAATGCTACTAGTCCACTTGCTATGTGGAGAGGACACATCAAAGGACTCATGATTGATCTTAAATGATACATGCATGCAAAATGTTTGTAACTATAATTTAGATGTATGTAAAGAATGATATAATTTTTTAATTACCTTAAGGATATGATGAGGTAATGAAAAGTACAACTAAGCTATGGATACCATTCATATTAATCTCAAATTTAAGGTATTTGATCCCTAAGTGTATGGGAATTGTAAATTTATTCCACGGCATATTTTCTTTAGGGTAGCAGAGATGTCATGTCGTAAATCTTTCATGGAATTGAAGCGGCATGGTTAATTGAAGAGGCTCAGGAAGTTGTGCCCAACTCAGGAACAGGAGAACTGTAGTAATAATGCCACATATTTATGGGATTCGAGTCTCAGTGTCAGTGAACCAGATCAAGGCTGTAGTCAGGGACACATTGATTCTGACTCCTCAGGTGCAGAGAGTGACACTGGTGTTAACATCAATATTGGTCATTACCCTGTGCAAGATAATCTGATCCATTATCGTCATCTGATTCAGGTGATGATATGTGGAAAATGAATATTGAAAAAGATACTTTAGTTGGCAATTTAAGAGATTGGACCCTCAAATTCCAAGTCACCACAGTGGCACTTTCAGCTCTGCTTTGCATCCTTAAACAACATGACTGTTTTCAGTCGTTACCATTAAATGGTAGAACTCTATTAAAAACCCCAGTTTCTGTGCCTTCACGTCCTGTTGACCCTGGATCTTAATACCAATTTGGTTTTGCAAGTGGCTTACAGAGAATGTGGTCAAAAGTAAGAGTTACATCCATTGAATTGCTCATTGGCATTGATAGGCTTCCTTTATTTAAGGGAGCAGTGCAGGTGAATTATTGCCCATTTTAGCATCAGTGATAAATGTAAAATCATTGAAGTCAAAGGTTTTTCCTGTTGGAGTCTATAATGGTAGAAAGAAGCCTAATGACTGCCATGATTATCTACAAGATGTCATCAAAGATATTACGCTGTTAGTTCAAGATGGAATCATTCTGAATGGTAAAAAGGTTTTAGTATTTCTGAATGGAAATCCTTCATTTTAGGAATTAAAGGACAAACGGGGTACAGTTCGTGCACCAGATGTACTCAGGAAGGAGTTCTTTATAAAAACAGAATGACCTTTCCAAATTTCAACCTAACTCCTCGTACTATTGAGGGATTTTGAATAAAATTGATACAAATTTTCATGTGAAAGATTCTGCGCTTACTGCCATTCCTGGAATAGATTTCTTAAATATTTTCCTCTAGATTACCTGCGTTTAGTTTGCCTAGGGGTAACAAGAACCATTGTGTTCAATGATGTGGATGTTTGCCCCAGTACCTCTGAAATTACAGCATAGGCTCATTAATGATATTTCAACTAATATTCTTGAAATGAAGGCTTTCATTCCTAGTGAGTTTGCCAGAAGACCACGAGGACTTGATGAAGTCAAAAGGTGGTAAGGAACAGAGTTCCGACAATTTTTGCTCTATACACGGCCAATTGTACTGCGGGATGTGTTACTACCTGATTTTGAGGCTATATACAACAATTTTCTTAGTCTAAATATAGCTATCACAATACTATTGTCTATTCCTCAATTTTGGGTACTATGGCAATTATATGCAAACAATTTAAGACTCTGACTGATTTTTATGCTCATCCTTTTTGCCCAAGCTCCTCATTGGGTATATATAAGGTTGGTGACCTATCAGATGCCCAAATAGTACCAGTTAATGAAATATTAGAGAAGTTGGTATTATTGCCATTGAAGAGTTGCTGTGGTCATGTTGCCCTGCCTCTACTTCACCTTTAGGTATTTCTACGTGATGTCTAGTTTTGTACAATGCATTTTAATATATGGAAATGTGATTATTAGCAACGATGCATTTTGTTCTAATTTTTTCCAGAAAAATCCAAGTTAAAATGGAATTTGCCATTGTGAAATTTACGGAAGAAGATGATGCATTGGCGATAGTTCCATTGAATGGCGATAGTTCCATTGAACTGGATAACAAATGATATGCGGTACTGCTTCTATCCAAATGTCTCTACAGATGAGAGAAGGGAAAAACTATTAAAAACGAGGGCAGAACCAGCTTATACTTGGATTTCCTACCCTAAAAAAGATACTGAGAGAATTTGGTATACTTTTCTTATTTATGAATTATCTTAATTTTTCCATTTCCTTATGTTACTGTGATAAAATGGGCTGTGTGTTCACTCTTGCAGAAACCTAATCTGAAGCTAGGAGTAAATTGCGTCAAGCGGAGGACACATTACACTTATCAAGTGACGAGGAAGATATTAATGGCAGGAAACGAAGAGAGAGAGTGATTTCACTTCCTGGTGAAGAAAATGAAGAAGACGACACAATAAAAGCACCAAAACGGAAAAGACAAGCAAGAAAGGAAAATTTAATTCCAACGTATCCATCAATGGTTACCTTTCTGAGGAAGCAACATATAGGGGAGAGTATATGTCATGCTCAAATACAAATGTTTCAAACTCTGAGGGGAATAAAAAGTTGAGGGTTACTGGTTGAGAAAGCCATGCAAGGACAGTCCACATCTACCAGCTCACATTCATCTTCTTCAGGTACGTTAACAAGTAAGGTTTAATTTTTATCATTTTGATTTAATCAGTGACAAAAAATTTTATTTTATTATGGAATGGATAATTCCTCAACTTTACTAACTGTAAAAAATTGTTGTAGCCAGTGACAGGATGATTCTTGGGCAACTTCAGTCCACCTTGGCCAATGTGGCGGAGGAACTGTCCTCAATTGACAAAAAAGTGTCACAGGTTCTGGCGAACCAGGCATGCCACCAGGAGCAGATTACCTGTGATCTATCAATCATTGGCACACTGCCAATGAAAACTATGGAGGGATATGATTCCCTGGAGGAGAATCTCGGTGATGAGAACTTTTCCAGAAAATTTGTGAGTGAATAGACAATAGAAGCATATTATAAAAAATAAGTACTAATTAAATTTTTTAAAGTGATGTTGTCACATTTAATGTAAATGGAGATAAATTGCATTGATATTTTTAGTTTTGTCTGTATGGTATGCTAAATGAAATAAAATTGCACAATTCATGGTTAATGTCTGTGTTAGATTTTATGCTAAATGAAAGTATTGTTTTTGTCCTTCAGCTAAAGACCCTTGTTTCAGTTGGAGGGAAGGATTCACGGAGTGCAGTAAATAATGTAATGAGGAGGGTGATAGATGATGACTTGGCATCGCAGTTTTCTTACACTGGCAGGGTGTTACAATCAAAGGAGACTGAATGCATCAAAAACAGGACATTTGGATCAAGCCCTTTATGCAATATGGTTCACTGTAAGTATTTATTATTATTATCATAGTTCGCATATATGAGATATTTATGTAAACCAATGTGATTAATTTCTCATTTTTCTTTTATAGTAGCAGTAAAAAAAAGGCTTCAAGGACAGCACTGATGATTTTATAAAAGATAGCATCAGCCTCTGGTTGCAGCGAGCAAAACACCGTAGCACATGAAGGTATTGTATGATATTGTATTATGCATTACTGCCAGTGATAAGAGAATAGATTCATGAATTTTCCTGCTCTTCATTTGACCCACAACTATAGGCTATGGCATTAGAGGACGTGGTTGGCACTACCATGACTCCCAAAGATTTGTTCTTAATTCATTCAAAGTCTGACCGTTTTGTGCTAGCATTAATTATTTTCATTAGCCGTTGTTTTTTTAGAAAGTAAAGGATTTGAAGGCAACCCACTGAGTCCAGAGTGGGCTCTAAATGAAGAGACTGCTGTTGACAGTCATATCGATCTGGCAGACTAGAAGCTTACTAAGAAGGAAGACTTATTTTCATATCTTATCATTAACTTTGAGTGCATTAATACAAAATACATGTGTATGCTATTACAAGAATTGTGCCCTGCTCATAAAACACTTACGTGATCTTTTTTTGGATTAATAATAAAGTGATTCATGCCATATAGATTGAATTTTATTCCTGCATTAGTGCCCTGGTATATATTTGGCTTGCAGGATTGTTTTTTCAAGGATGCTGCAAGCTTGCAGGCTTGATCTATCAAGCTTGAATCAAGCCTGATTCCAGCTTGCATTGCTATCTGGGTATAGACAGAAACGGATAGAAATGGACAGACATTATTAGAAATGGACAGAAATGAAAGAAATGGATAGCAATGGAGAGAAATTAACAAGAATAAACATATGTCGACTAAAGTCGTTAGAAATTGACATAAATGGATATAAAAGGACAGAAATGGAGAAATGGACAACAATTGACAGATATGGTAGAAAATAGAGAGAAATTGATAAAAATGGATAGGCATGAATATAAATGGTAGAAATGCACAGAAATTGACAGAAATTAATTGAAATTGACAGAAATGGATAGAAATGTAAAGAAATGGATAGACATGAAGAGAAATTGACAGCATAGGATAGAAATGGACAGAAAAGGGTATAAATGTACCGAATGAAATATAAAGAGCAGAAATTAAAAGAAATAGACAGCAATGGATAGAAATGGACAGAAAAAGGTAGAAATGCACCAAAATGTATAGAAATGGATAAAATTGGACAGAAATGGAGAAATTGACTGAAATTGACAGAAATAGTAAGAATTGTTAGAAATAGACAAAAATGGATTGAAACGGACAGAATTGGATAGAATAAAGGATTAGATATAAAGAAATGGACAGAAATGGATTGATATGGACAGAAAAATGTAGAAATAGATCGAATTAGATAGAAACAGACAGAAATTGACCAAAATTAACAGAAATGGTAAGAAATTGACATAAATTGATAGAAATAGACTGAACCAGGTGATAGGACACAAGTGGAAAAATGGGTATAAAGTGAGAGAAATTGTTAGATTAACCAAATATGGGTATAAATGGAGATATAATTATGTAAATGGTAAAAATGGACAGAAATGGACAGAAATGGATTTAAACGGTCAGAAATGGATAGAAATGGACAGAAATGGATAGAAATGGACAGACATGGATAATGGATAAAATTGACATGAAAGGTTATAAATAAACAGAAATTGACAGAAATAGATAGAAATAGAAATGGATAGATAATGACAGAAATTGATAGAAATAGACAGAGATTGACATAAAGCCACAGAGATGGTTAGAAATTGACATGATTGAAAAAAAATGACAAGAAATGAAGAAATGGAAAGAAATCGATAGAAATGTTTAGAAATATACCTGAATGGACATAAATGGATAGACATGATTATAAATGGATGCAAATGGACAGAAAAAGATGAGACGTTCCAAAAGTAGCGGGTCTGACTTTGAGCTTGGGAGGTCACAAAAACAATACCGAGTCTTCAATCAGACATCCGTCATTAACGCGTGCCGCACTAAAAATACGCCCTCCCGCAAGTATGCACCCGCCGCGACTACTCGAGAGAAAAAGTGCGTGGACGGGTGCATATCTAAGTTCGGAAGGCTCACGACATATCTTGGGGAAAACATATTTGAAAAATATGCGGTCAAACATACAGGAAGCTGGGCTTTATTAAGAGAATACTCGGAAAATGTGATGAGAAAGTAAAAGAACGTTGTTATTTTTCAATCGTTAGACCTCATCTGGAATATGCTGCCAGTATATGGGATCCATATGAAGCGGGGTTGTTATCGGAATTAGATCGCGTGCGCGAAGAGGAGCTAAGTTTGTAAAACGATGCTACGATGAGTTTACTAGTATGTCTGGATTGTTAGAAGAGTTGGGATGGGAATCGCTATCATGGCGTAGATTTAATTATAGGCTTAACCTCTTAACTAAATTTCAGGAAAAATAGTTCTCTGACGACGTAAAAAAACATGCTATTAACCCCCTCGTACTACGGCAGATTAGATCGCGCCAATAAAATTAGAGAGATAGATTGTAGAACCGATAGGTATAAAATGTCATTTTTTCCGCATACCATTCGGGACCATAACAGCTGCGATCGTCGTCATGAATAGTGCGAATAGTGACATTAGCTAGACTGTAGATCTTTCTCTTAATATTTTCTACGTTCTTATTTATGCATAATGTAAATATTGATGTTCTTATTTATGCATGACATTTTGAATCTGTTGTAGTAGTCTTTGCATCACTTGCATGTTGAAACGATTGACGATAGAATGTTTCTTGGTCAGTAGATTTTAAATTGTATCGTTGCATGTATGGTACACAGCTTTCAATGTAGTTACGGTGTTCTGCCGTATAATTCATGCTTGCCTGGCGTGGAAGCACCCCCTGCCACACACCCTTTGGATGGCTTGCAGGGTATGACGTAGATGAAGTTGATGGTGAAGGAGAGTGTGTGTGTGGGGAGGGCGGAGGCATGGCATGGGGTGGGAGGGGGTGGGGAGGAATCGGCGTCCAGTTTCCGCGGCGTAACGCTCCCTCTTTAATCTCCCCCGCCTCCATGTCCTACCAGGGGGAGAGCGAATTCGACCCCCTGTCCCCCACCTAAAGCCCTCCCCCCTCCCCTTGAAACCGCCGAAAAAAATTAATAATCTGCTTCGGGGTGAGGAAATCCATCTCTCTTGCACACGGGAGGCGAATCCTTTTAGGAATGGATGGAGCGCTTTTCAATTACGTACCGATTTACGTACAGGTGAGGACAAAAGAGGAAACAATTGCTTGTTATCGATTTGTTTCCCAGCCGATTCAGTACTAATGCATACACACGCATGTACACAAGAGCCCGACGGCACGAGACACTTAATTCGAAAAATATCGCGTACTAATGTACAAAACGAATAAAATCATGCGCACTAGTTTACTGCACTTTAAAAAAAATCGTAGGTGAATTACTATATGAAAACCCCAAGTCATTCTGGCCGTACGCGAGAGAGCTACAGGGCGAATCTTCGACAGTAGAGTCTTTATTGGACATAAAGAGCAAAATGGTCACCACCAGTATCGTTTTAGCCAACTTAGTAAACCACTACTTCGAAAGTGTATTCACTAAGGATGACACAATACACAATTTAGACCTTCCAGACGTTAACGAGCCGATGGCGGACATAAACATTCAGCGTGATGAAATAATTAAACAACTGCGTTCGATTAAAAGTAACAATTCCCCAGAAGTTCCAGAAGGAATACCTGCACGCGTGCTCGAGGGGTTAGCGCCGTAGATTGTACCATTCTTAGAAATTGTATTTAACAAATCATTATCCGAAAGCAAGGTGCCCCAAGACTGGAAAATAACCAATGTCACACCGATATTTAAAAAAGGAAATAGAAGTGACCCAGGAAATTATAGGCCTATTTCGTTAACATCACTTTTATGCAAGATCTTTGAACACATTGTCATTAGCAATATTATGACATACGTCGATAATCGTAACCTCTTAAACAGCAGTAATCACGGCTTCCGTAAGGGCAGGTCCTTCGAAACACAGCTTGCGCTCTTCCTTCATGATAACCTAAAATCAGGTGAATCGAATAAGCAAATGGACGCGATATTCCTTGATATTAAGAAGGCATTCGACAAAGTTCCTCACAAAAAACTCATTTATAAATTGTATTCATGCGGAGTTAATAAATAAAATAGTGAACTGGATAAGGGACTTTCTCAGTGATTGAAAACAAAAAATAGTTATTGACGGTTTTAGCTCTCATGTGGTTGAAGTAACATCCGGTGCTCATCAAGGAAGCGTGATTGGCCCTCTTCTATTCATTATTTATATTAATTAATTAAGTTCTCGAATTAGCAATAAATTAAGATTATTTGCGAACGATACAGTAATCTACCATGAAATAAGCGAAAACGCAGACTTAGAAGTTCTGTCATTAGACCTTAACAACTTTGATTCGTGGTGCCATGAGTTGGGATGAGAACTAAATATTCATAAATGCACCACAGTTCACCTTCTGCGATAGTCATCGCACAAAAGCCATACCTACACCGTGGGTGGAGAAAGCATAAAATCTTCAGATACAGTAAAATATCTTGGAATTACCTTAACATCTGATGTATCGTGGGGATTACACATACATAACATATGTGGCGCAGCATTAAAGAAAACTAGGCTTTGTTAAGCGTATAATAGGAAGGTCCTCGGATGAAAAAGTGAAAGAGAGAGATGCTACTTCGCTCTGGTTAGGCCACACCTCGAATACGCCGCGAGCATTTGGATTTTGGTTTGACTGATTTGGTAAAATAGATTTAACCAAAAAAATTAACAAAATACAAAGAAAATCAATACGCTTCGTTAAAAACTGCTACGAACGATCATATAGTGTCTCACAACTTTTAGAGGGATTAAGGTGGGAGCCCCTAGAGACTCGGAGGCTACACGGTAGGCTTAGGCTGCTTGATAAATTCAGAACTGATATTTTTCCGAGCGACATCGAGAATATTATCATGACTCCTCACTACATCTCTAGGTCTGACAGACGCGATAAAATAAGAGAGATACACTGACGAACAAATAGGTACAAGAACTCTTTCTTTCCGCGAGCAATAAGTGACCACAATAAAAATTGAGCACCACTAAATACACTCCTATAATACCTGTCACCATTTCATCTCCAAAAAATGTACACCCTTACACGTCTGGTGACCTAACACCCCCTGCCACATCCCGATGCGGCGGCTCGCGGGGTATTATGTAGATGTAGATATGAAGTTTCCTCCAAGAGCCTTATTGTGACTCATTTGCAAAGTAATACAGGGAGCTCTCATTGTGACGACGCCTCTTCAGCAACCTCGACGAAGTCGTGGACGGAGAGAGATTAATGGAAGCCTTTTCAGGCGGGGTCGTCGTCGCGATGGTGATTGGGCGGGTGGAAGGAGGAGGGGGTAAGGGGGAGGATGATGAGAAATACGAGAACCTACCCTTCCACCGCCCGCTCTTCGTAAAAACACGCACCCCCATCGGGAGGGTGTACTCACGGACCTCTGGGACAATCCGCACGCACACGAGAAAGGAGTCGAGGAGGAGTGCGGTCACTCATTCCACCCTCACGCCCATCGCCGAATAAAGAGCAAAGTATCATCCATCCGAGTACAGGCTGGGACACAATCAACGTGTACGTGTGACGCGAGACGTTAACGGGAATACGCGAAAAGATGGCTGACGGGAAATTATAGCGAACGGACGCAATCAACGTGTACCTACTGGGAGTAGGTACGTGTACGCGAGAAATGGGCAACTTTCATCTCTTCCCTTATCCCGCACACACGGAAAACCAATCAGAATAGTCATGAGAACCCGGGAATGGGAGCCATCTGTCGGCAGATACATCCAACTGTTGAAGATTGCTCTCGGCCAGGACAACTTATTTACTTCCACACTTGTTTACACCTGGTCTCTTAGCTGCGCCTGCGTTAGACAATTGTTACTCCGGGCCGCGTTAACGTCGATTGTGACCGCTGACCTGCGTTCCCCGTCTCCTATTGTCCCGTTAAATACTCCCATCACACGTACACGTTGATTAAGGCTCCCAGCATTCGTATATCCGCCCCACCACCCGGTGACCGCCCTTCGTATCCTTTCATTGAAGAGAGGAGACACTCTCGAACCAATTAACGCAATAAACGTGGTGACGCCGACACCGTGTCCTTCATTCCATCGATAAAGGTTGTGCATGGCAAGCAAGGAAGCAATGATTTGGTTTTCGAAAACACCCATTAAGGCGAAATAAAAGTGAGAAAATATCCAAAAGCCGTAAACAATTGGCACCCTTCGTCAACAAACACCAAATTTACTGTGTTGGTATGCTGGGAAAACCACAGCAGAGACCAACCACAGCCTCTCAACCAAGAATACCCCCCTGTGATGGTTTACGGGAATGTTACTTCCTCGCCAGGGACCAAACACAGACGCACACACACAACCCAAATAGGATCCTTTGCAAGGGCTAATGGGACCCCGCTAAGGATGTTTGGGTTATAACCTGGGATCCTTCACGGGGCTAATGAGACCCCGCTAAGGATGCCCGGTTATTTATGCAAGCACCCAAAATCACTCACTCACACACGCAAATGGGCCCAACTTCTGGGAGAATCAGCTCAAAAAGAGCGTGGTCAAATCGACACAACAGTGCGAGGGTGGGGGTCGAATAAGCGTATTTCGGCAACAAAGTAGCCCTCTTCAGCGAACCGAAGGTGACGCGATCTCGTCAACGCAGGGTTGAAGTGAGGAAGGGTCAAGACATCCGAGTTGTAATTAAAGGTAAACTGAGGAGGAGGGGGGGGAAAGAGACATCAACCGATTGGGAAAGAGAGAGGGGGAAGGGCGATAAACAATACGCGAATGGAACCAACCAAAGAAAATGATTGGGGATGGGGGAGGTGAAGGGGGAGGTGTAAAAGGGAGTGGGGGTTCTCTCTCGTAAGCGTCTAATAGGTTATTACTTGTATGCTTTACGAGTTTCAAATTATCTTTTGTTACGTCGTGCCCGGTCATGATTAGATGCTGCGCTACACTAGACTTTTCGGGATTGTGATTTCTGAAGTGAGAGTAGTGTTCTTTGAATCTGGTTTGTAAAGTACGTCGTGTCTGTCCTATGTAGGCTAAATGGCAAGTGTTGCAGTTGATTTCATAAATGCCTGATTTTTCTAATGCCGGAATTTTATCTTTAGCGTTTCCTAATAGGTTTTTAAGCTTGCTTTGGTTGGAATAGGAGATTTTAGTTTTAACTGATTTGAAGATTTTATCGATCCCTTTCGTTAAACGGGGATAATAAGGCAATTTAATGTACTTTACGGCTTAATCTTTCTTGTGTGTGGTGGAGTAAGAAATCAAATGTTTGAATCTATACATCTTCACAATGTTTTCGACTGTTGAATCTTGAAAACCATTCCGTTTAGCAATATCTTTGATAATATTTAGTTCTTTATTGAAGGCCGATCTATCGAGAGGGACGTTAAAAAGTCTATGAACGAGAGAGCGAAAGACGGCCAGTTTATGGTTGGCATGGTCGAAAGAAAGATTGTGGATGTGGTTGGTGGTGTGTGTTGGTTTTCGATAAATATCAAAAGATATCTTGTCTCCAGATCTAGTGAGGCAGAGATCAAGGAAGGGAAGACGGTTTTCTTTCTCTATTTCTACTGTAAATTTGATGGATGGAAACAGGCTGTTTAGATCACTTACAAAATTATCCAGGTTATATTTCGTGGTATCAAAAACTGCAAATATGTCGTCTACGTACCGTAAGTATATAGCGGGGAAGTAAGTAAATTTTTCTTTAAAAGGGTTTTCAAAGTGAGACATAAAAACGTTGGCTAGAAAGGGTGAAAGCGAGTTGCCCATGGCAGTTCCGAAATCCTGTTTGAAAAATCTACCTTGGAAAGTAAAATAATTTTGGTTCATGACCAAATTGGAAAGTCTAATGTACTCCTCGATTGTTTTTGAGTCCAAAGAGAGTGACTTCAGCCAATCCTCTAGCGCTTGGATAGCAATGTCAACAGGTACACTAGGAAATAGATTAGTTACATCAAAAGAGACCATTATTTCACCCTCGACGAAAATGTAATCTTCAGTCTTTTCAATGAATTCAAAATTATTTTTAACGGAATGAGGGCTTTTAAAATCGAGGCTTGTGAACTGGGAAACTAACCATTTTGATAGTAAGTATGTGGGGGAATCAATTCCAGATACAATGGGTCTCATTGGGCAGTCGATTTTCTGGACTTTAGGTAGGCAAAACATTCTCTGTAGAGTGGGATTGGTTACATAGAGTTTGAACTTCACTTTAATATCAACAAGAACAGTGCAGTCTTTAAGGACGGATTTGAACTGTGAAGTCAGCTTATTAATTGGGTTTTTATTTACTTCAGTATAAGGCCCGTTAGACAGTAAGAGATTGACTTTATGGAAGTAATCTTCTTTGTCAAGAATGACACATTGATTTCCCTTGTCTGCCTTCGTGTAAAAACAATTTTTACTTTTTAATTGTTTGACTATTTCAAAATTTTTGTTACAGTCAGAAGAAAAATTAACTTTGGCATTGAGGAGATTATTCTTAATTTGTTTTTCGCATCCCTTGCGGATAAAGTCCTTGGTGGCGTTATCAAAGAATTTAAAGGAGCCTTCAATGTGGGCAACAAAATCTATAAAAGGAGGAGATTTTGGTTGTAAATTGAAATTTAGGCCATTGTTTAATAAGGTAAGTTCCTCCTTAGAGAAAGATTCTTTAGAAAGGTTGAGGACATTATCAAAACTATCATTGCAAGGAATGGAAGGATTAGACTTACTCAGGGGTCTTCTTTTCAGTTTGCGGTTCGTTCGGTACGGGCCTCTCTTTTCTTCTGCACAACGACCTGGATTTTCCTCTCGAACTCTTGCCAGAAAAAGTGATCCCAAGCTGACAAATTCTTAGTTAGTTTCAAATGTAGGTCGTAGGCACTGACCTCCAATTGACTTCGCTTAAAATAAAGGAAGTTGATTTCCCACATAAGAATCCTCTTTCTTATCCGGTCGTCCAAGTGAGTGTTACGCTTTTTGTAAAGAGCAAGAGAACTAATGAAATTGGGGAAAACATTATGAGATTTGCCATTCAGTAGAAAGCGGATGTCCTCACCAATCTTAGCTATTTTAGTTTTAAGCTGGTGGAATTTAATAAGCTCAAATGACTGAAAAGCCAACACATGGAAAGCCATCACGAAGATGGGGTGAGCTTCTTACGGCTAGACAATGACATAAAAGAGAGAAAATCTCCAAAAGCCGTCAACAATTGGCACCCTTCGTCAACAAACACCAAATTCACTGTGTTGGTATGCTGGAAAAACCCGAATTACATCTACTCCCAACCTATTTTCCCAATATAGTTTCTCAATTCTTCCGAAGTAGAACTTCGTCAAGGTGAAAACCACGGGAATTCTTTGTTTCTAGTTTCGTTTTCCACTCGCAGGGGTCACAAAAGGGCTGGTCAGAGATATTACCACGCTGCAGCAATGGATATGTGCGAACATGAGAATGAAAATAAACCAATGCGTTTCTATGCATCACATTACATCATTTGGTCAATCGCTGCTGATTATAGCTTCAGTCTTCGTGCTTTGGTTCGATGCTGGCCAATATAAAGCTTCAAGCTCCCATATTCACGTCAGTAGAAGCATATTATTGGCACGAAAGAAATCGGAAGTAAGCTTTTTATACGCAAAATATACTGGTCAAACGTACATAATCCTTAGGATGGAGAGTTCTCGGGTTTCCAACCCTCGGGAGGTGGTGAATTGCAGCACCGACGGCGTTTCGGCCGAGTTTCGACGGCGTAGTCTGCCATCGTCGTCAGGGTGATCATCACTCTGACGACGATGGCAGACTACGCCGTCTGGTCAACGTCGGTGCTACAAACCACCACAATCACCCGGTTGGAAACCCTGAGAACTCTCCATCCTAAGGATTCGCCGGGAAAGCCTTTAATCTTACGTACATAATCCTGTACACGTAACAGGAAATACTCCTACATTCAATAAATCGTTTCAAATTCTTTCCATAGGCATTTAGCTCACAAATATGATAAAACACTTTCGTGGCTGTAAACAAAGATCTGGAGGGTTATTCCGTAACTATGACACCCGATGCTAGTTACTTAACGATGCCATTATGGTGCCAGCGACTCGAAATGGAATTGCTAGTTATTCCGTGAAACTCACCGACGCCATTTTCTGATGACACGAACGTCCGAGGACGTGAGATAAGGGCATCATTGATTCAATAAATGAAGTGCTTTTCAGGGGTGTTTTTTTAAAATTTTGTTATTCCTTATTCGTAATTGGATATTTTTCCAAAATTTTAACAGTAAGAATAAGGATGTTAATACGTAACTTTTACAAATTTACAGAGTGAAAATATTTTAGCAATTTATTCAATATTTACAGAGATATTTAAGAAAAAAATAGTCGGAATTCTTATATTTATTGCCCTTATTTTTATCAATTATTCTTATATTTATTTTTTCACGTGACAGCGCACCGAAATCTGATTGGTGTGACGTCATTTTCGCTGAGCGAGAGATGAAAGCCGAGAGAGAGAGCATGGGAATAACTGTAAAAGAGACCGTCTTTGAAGAAGATATTTTATAGTAAACAACGAATATGGCATACAGTGTTTATACTACAACCACATCAGAAAGTATACCCAAAGTGGATTTGTTTATGGTAGCGTTTTTTTATGAAGAAGGACGACCGATTCAATGCTGCCGAAATTTTTGGAGCAAAAGTCGATGAAATTTAAGCACAAAATTTGTTTGTTAAAACCTCATTTTATGTTGTTTGTTATATTTTATCATATCACTTAGGGTACTGATAGGGTACGTTTCTCCACAATTTAAATAAGTTTGTTTCATACTTATGAACATGTGAAACTTTCCCGTGACTGTAGCACAGAACATCGTGATATGTCAATAAACCAAGTTTTGTCCGAATTATTGCCTGCGTTTAAAGGTTTCTTTTTCATTTTCCACTGACACGACTACTGTAATGATGTCTCATATCCATTTGTATTACTTTACCTCCGCACACTATAGCTATATTCACGGAAAATTCAGCCCTCGTTAATAAAGCACATTGCATCTGAAGTCCATCAGAATTGTCAACAATGGCGTCAACTCTAAATAAACATTCACCATAACTTACGACTTGAATACTCTTCAACTTCAGCAATATGTTGTTCACTTAAGGCATAAATCCGACATTAGCTGTAGGGGAGGTTATTAAGTGTATTCTCTGCCAAGGAACTGCCAACGAATGGATTTTTACCTCGATTCATGGATTTTCAAGGTTAATTTGAATTTATTCTAATTAATAGAGCTTCTCATGAGAGTTATGGCGATATAACTATGAGATACGTCTCAGTGAAGAGAGAAGGACCACTGTGCACATTAATTGCAAAAACATGCCACAAGTGAACACGAAGTGAGCAGTGAAGCAATTTGGCACTTTTTGGTGCAAGTGAATATCGATGCTTTAGGTTTCAAAATAATCGGACTTCCCGTCACTGACACATACATGAAATTTATCGAATCTTCCGGTAACTATAATGAATTAACCTGTACAAATTTACTTAAAAAGATTGATTTGTTTATATGTATTCACAAAGTTCGCCATAACTTAGTGCATTCATTACAATGGTCTTCACAACAGTACAAATGTATTTTGCTGCGGACAAAATCCCGGCAGGCCAGTCGAAACCACAGTTTCTTTCTTCTTTTGTCGTTTGGAAGCTGAATAAAATTCTTGTTCGGTTTTTACCGATGTATGTATTGAACACTGTGGCACACAACACAATCAATATCCCTTAGATCTCATCGCAAAGGCACATCGAATAGCAGAAACATATCCTAAACGAATTTTACCATGCTTGGTTCATCCGTAAACAGGAGAAAACCTTTGGGGCTGCATGGAAACAACGAAAGTGACGTCACAGGTCATTCGGTTGCATTCGGAGCGTGCTCGGGAACATTCGTTACCTTCAATTTTCCTTGTCTTATAAAAACAAATTTAATACATTTTGATGAGAAAGCTGTAAACCGATAGAATAAGTTTCAGCGACAGAATCAGAATATCAAAAGATTGAAATACAATGGAAAATACCCAATTCCCCGATCATTCAGAGGTTTGTGGTGGTTACCACACATTTTCTGCGCAACGAGATTTACATCTTTTTAAAGTCTGACAATAGCGGCACGTCATATTTACACTGCTTTATTTCCAACACCTTACATATACTTAGCTCTGTACTCGCTGAGTTTTGGACCTTAATTTCACTGAACCCAAAATAAGTCCTACAAGACAGTCGTCTTATGGCACAAGCAAATCAATACAGGATTAGTTCATAAATTCACGATAAATAGAGAACGACAAGATATTGAAAAAGTTTCGTATAGCGTATGTAAAAGTAGTTGTAAATGTCCGAGGTAAAAGTTATTACGTTAGTTTTAACATTATCACTATCATCTTCTCTTCTTTAAATGTAGTTTTACATTTACAACTATGCAAATTTAAGACTGAAGAGAAATCTTCGACTCGCGCATACATTAAAAACATCGAATTGACAACAGGAGACAACAATGACTCTTTTGCTGTATCTTCGATGTAGTACCTTAATATTACGCTCCCCTCCATTTGTACGAGAACTCGTACAATGCAATTTATTGGGTGAAATGCATTGTAAAACGTGAATGTAGGTAATGTAATACCGCAAAATAAATCCACATAATTGTATTTTGGCGTCGGCTGTGAGCACACTCGAGATGTAGCGAATGAGTCAATGTTTTTAGCAAGTTTTTTGGTGTTATGTGTTAGTTTTGAGGCGTAGGGAGGATGGTTTTTGGAATTTCACACACAAAGTTGCAGGTGAACGAGATCTAGCAACACAGAATTCGCGAATATCCAACCGTAAACAAGTATCCGCCATTTTGGCGTGACCTACAGCAAATCAAATCCGGGAAAGAACGAATTGGTAAGTATTATGTATTTATGTATATTAATCGTTAATTAAGTTGGTTTTTTAATATCGAAGTTAATTTGGTTAATTTTCGTATGGTTATTTATTTCTGTTGAATTTGGTTCCATTGTTGTTTGTTGTCGAGAGGGACCGGACGTCATTTATAAAGCAGTGAGCCAAGAGGCAAGTCACTTTAGACATATTATTAAAACTTAACAGTAAGTTGCTTTGTTTATGTTCAATTTATAAGTTATAGCTATGTATATTCATGGTTACAGCATTGCGTGCTATCATTGTGGAGAATGGAAGCAAAGAAGAAAGGGGCAGAATCGCTCAGTTCAAATTGAAGATTGAGGATCGTGAAGGAAGCAGCGGTTATCGTGTCATCCCACCACCGCGAAGGCTGTTCTGACGAGGAAGAGAGCTCATAGACGAGTTGAAAAAGAATGAGGAAGTCACAATTGTCTTCGCTGATGGTAAGCTTTAGACTTCAACTTTGGTAAACATTTTTGTTTTTAGGCAAATTATCAAGGTCTTTCCGTAGACAGCCCTGAATACGTGTTTTGTCACGAGGTAAAGACAATGAAACCAAGGCAGCAATACGTCATCGCCTGAACACTATTCTATTGGGCTAGAAGGGCACTTATTATTCAAATCGCGTATAAACTGTTATTTTTTAAACACGTTCTAAGCTGTTGTTGCTTATACTGAAAGTAAACGCGTCGCCGTGTAAGTTGTTGTATATAAACACCATTTACCAGCCCGTCATCGTTGTTATGCGGGGTAAGAAGTTTGGAAAAGTGGAGACCGAACGACTGAATTTGCGTCCAAATGAAGATGTGACATAAAAGGTCATAAAAGGAGAAGACTGTTTGTGGTATATAGCTCAAATGACGGAAGATGTAAATTGGGCAACTGTTATCAGTTAAGCCAACTTGCAATCAGGAAATTCAAAAGCGAAGAAGTAATGTAAAGGCTGCCACGGAAGGTCGCAGCTTAAGCTAGTTGGGAAGTAATAATACCCACTTGTAATGAAAATGTACCCATAACTGGCAGAGAAAACCCAACATTTATATATATATTTTATTTATAAAAATATAACAATATATGGTCGTAGTTCTAATTGATGGTAACCTCAACACAGGTTCGCCTTATAGGTTACCTAAAGCTCCAAATATCTAATTATGTATTCTTTGTATTTTTTCTGTAATTATTCTTTTGGAGCAATAAACATTATTATTATTTTTTTCTTTTTTTTTTACTTCTGTAAATTCCCCCTCCGAGTCTCCGGCTAACATCGGGTTTCGTTGCCGTCACAATGGCCGAGAACTCGAGAGGGGCGGTGCAGAGTTCGTAGCCACTTCCGATTAACCCATCGGATCAGTGGCTACGCTGCGTTCGGGTCGTGCGCACGGAGCAGACGGAGCGACCCCAAGAGGACGGCCTTCTGCATGCGGGCTGCAAGTGATTCCGCCTGTGCCACGCAAGCAGGAATACACTTGATGCTCTGTATCAGCGAGCCCTTGATTCCACCGAGCACACCTATGACTAGGACTACTAGTTTTACAGAGTGTCCCGGGTACATCTGCCGAAGTTCGAACAGCAGGTCTTGATATTTCGTCCGTTTTTCCGCCTCTTTCGCGTCCAAGTTCGTATCGGCCGGAGCCGAAAACTCAATTACGAACATGGAACGCGCTAGACGGTCGAGGAGAACGATGTCAGGCTTGTTCGCCTCCAACTGCCTGGTGGTGGGGAATGAGTAATTCCACCAGATTTTTATTTTGTCGTTCTCCACGACGGACTCAATATCTCCAGGGGCATAGGGCAGCACATAAACTTCGTCGATGCCGTAATGATGTCGGAGGTGGAAATACAACACCCGCAGAGCTGCGTTGTGCCGAGCTAAATACGCTGACTGCGCGTAATAAATGCAGCCGGAGAGAAGGTGACTCAAAGTCTCCGGCTTGGCTCGGCACGCTCTGCATCTCGTGTCCGTCACCTCCGCCTTGAATATCATTCGGCGGTACACGAGAGCGTTGATGACACCATCCTGGCACGCGAGAACGAAACCCTCTGTTTCGGACCTGAGACCCGCGGAACGAAGGAAGGCAAACGTCAGCTCCTTCGATAGCCCATGTTTTTCCATGTTTCGGTAGAAACCTCCATGCATGGGCTTATCGGTGTGTGTCTTGAGCAAGGTCTTCTGCTCAGCCTTTTTGACCTCGAGCTTTAAGACGTCTGCCCTCAGTGACACGATTGACGTGCCACTGTCGTTACCGTCGGATGACAGGTCAAAGTCCAGACCGATTTCGTCCGCTGCCCTCTTCGCCGCCTGGAAGAGGAACGCCCCCACCCCGGCACCTTCGTGCTCCCTTACGAGAGTGAGCAGGGGGTCCGTGCTGTTGAACACACGGCAAACTGTACCCAAAACAACTCTGTTATGTAGACACTCCAGGCTCAACATACCTCTACCGCCTACACTGCGAGGGAGATACAATCTGGCGACGGAAGATTTCGGATGAAGACTTCTATAGATGGTCAGCATCTTCCTCGTTCCCCTATCGAGGTTTTGCAACTCGTTGACATTCCATTTCATGCATCCGAAGGTGTACAGCAGTGTCGGAACCGCGAACATGTTCGTGGCAAGAACCTTGTTCTTGCTAGACAGCTCAGAACTCCAGATTTTTCTGAGAGTCTGTCTGTACTTGGCGGTGAGTCTTTCCTTCACTGCTGCTACCTCCTGCATTCGACGCTGGGGGACGCCGAGGTATTCGTAGCATTTGTCATCTTGCAGATGACGAACGACGTTCCCGTCAACGAGTTGCGAGTCTTCCTTGTCCTCCGATATTCTTCCTTTCGCCAGGTGGATGGATGCACACTTGTCCAATCCGAATTCCATCCCTATATCCTCACTGTATTGATGTACGGTGTCCAGTGCAACGCGCAGTTCTTTGGCGTTGGAAGCATACAGTTTAAGGTCATCCATGTAAAACAAATGGGTGACCTTGTGCTTCCTGTCACCAGGAACGCCGCACATGTATCCTCGGCCTCGCCTCAGCTTGAAGGAGAGGGGGAGGAGGGAAATACAGAACAGGAGGGGGCTCGAGCTGTCGCCTTGAAAAACGCCACGGTGGAATGTTACCAACTCGGTGGAGACGGTCCGTTTGCCCGATGTCAAGACGAAGCGCGTTCTCCAGAGTGGTAACAGGCGTTGGATGCAGGACACAACCTCTGGGTGGACTTTCATCAACTTCAGCAGGGCGATGAGAAGCTCATGCGAAGTGGTGTCGAAAGCCTTTCGGTAGTCCACCCAGGCCATTGATAGGTTTCGCTTATGTCGGGCGGCATCCTGACATATTGTATATGTCAATGAGCAGGTTGTCCTTGCATCCCGCGATTCCTCGATTCCTCGTTTATTATTATTATTATTTATCAATTTACTAGAAAATGAATACGAATCGCAAATTGTCACTCACCTAAAAATCACAGTCATAATCATACAAAATAGTAGGCAGATGTCCTGTCGTTAGAAACCACTGTAACAAAGAATCAGTGTCAGAGTTTAAATACCTCCCTCAATAAAAACGCTCCTACTTCGTCGATATCCCAGGTTCCATCTCCTTGATTTCAACTTAGCGACATATGCAAACGGCGTGATCTTCTTCATTCCCATTGGTTTCTCTGGCGATAAGAACGGCATCGATCGTTCTCGACGTCGTTCAGCGACGCCGACGGGCGGTGCGGAATGACTATCGACACCATTTAACGATGTAGTTCGTGAAATGGCCCATCAGAGTTTAGGATTAGTTTGCTGCTACGGCAATGGTTGCTGATGAATCTGGTTCGAATCTCCACTGGTGGTGTCAGAAAGTCGATTCAATTGGCGAATAATCCACGTGATTATTCGCCATGGCGATTCGCCTCCTCATGGCGATTTGGTGTTAATTTACGTCAACGAAATGGTTAACTTCGATCCTCGAAAAAGGAGCGACGTCCCTTGGAAGCAGCCTGTTTGGAGAAGTCAGGATGCAGTATTGCGATGACAAGGGAAAAGTTTTTTACACTTTGCATTTATCAAGAGTATCTCACGTCTAATGGCTCGTTATACGCCCAGACCAATATCACCGATTCTGACAGACATCCCTGCTAAAAAATTCTGTATAGTTTCCTTATAAATACTTCAACAGAATTTCTTAAAAAGTTCTGTAGATATTCCTTAAAGTATTGAAACGCCATTTTACGGATACAGAATACCTTAGGACGTTCTGCAGAATACCTTAGGACGTTCTACAGAAGCCCTTTGACGCTCTGTAAAACTCCTTACAGGCTCAAGGAAACCTCACATATTTCCATAGAGTTGCAGAAGTTCTACAGAGCAATGCGGGTTTTCCACCGGGTCAGGTTGTCCATGTCTGCCGACGTTTCGATGACCGAGTTGCTCATCGTCTTCAGGGCATGTCAATTTTCGGAAGTGGTCCACAGTATATAGGGTCCATTTGGCGCGTCAGCCTGGGCAGGTGTCACCTGATTGGCTGGATTTTTCCCGCCTTTTTTCTCGGGCTTCTCGGATGCTTCTCAGTACTGGCTTCCAAGAATTACTGAGTGAGTATCCCGCGTCTCGGTTCATAGTTGTTTCTCTCATCCTGATTTCGATCGCTTCCCTCGTCAGCCTTTGCCAAAACTTGTCGATGCGGGAAAGAACTTTCGTTTCTTCCCAGCAGATGACATGGTTTCGGGAGATGCTGTGTTCGGCCACGGCGGACTTTTCCGGTTGGCAGAGTCTGAAGTGCCGTTGGTGTTCTTTGATCCTTGTGGCGATGGTCCTCCCTGTCTCTCCCACATACACAAGGCCGCATGTGCATGGTATCTCGTATATCCCGGGGGTCTGGAAGCCGCAAGGGTCCTTGGCCGTCACAAGTTGGTTCCTAAGCTTGGAGGGAGGGCGAAAATATGCGTCAATGTTATATCTCCTCAGTATTCGGCCGATTTTTCCCGAAATTGTGGAGACAAAAGGTAGTTCGGCCCTGGCCAGTGGTTTCTGGCAATCTTCCTTTTCCTTTGTCTTATCGTCACGGGTAGTGAAGGCCCTTTTCAGGGCCATGGAAATTTCCGGAGAGACTGGAATTTCTCGGAGAGACTGAAACAGAAATTCCGGAGAGAATGGAATTTCTCGGAGAGACTGAAACAGAAATTCGACTGTCTACCATCCACCAAGACGGCCACTCAATCACTAGACCCCCAAAAACTGGTGATTAACCTGAGCGACTTGAACCTCGACGATCCCACAATCACCGTTCTTTCCAGGGGTCTCAACTTCGCTCCAGCTCCTAGGACCATTCCTCACACTGACTTCATCAGTGGGATTGAACCAGCCGTACGGAAACTCCCGATTGACTTGGCAGAGGAAGCCAGGGCGGAAATTTCCATGGCCCTTAAAAGGGCCGTCCCTCCCCGCCCTAATATCTCTAGGGCCGAGCAAGCTGCCATACGTTCGCTGCGCAACAACAAAGCGATCAAAGTACTTCCAGCGGACAAAGGAAACGCCACCGTTGTACGATTTAAAATTTGTTAAAACGTTGAGCCCTCGGGTTTTCCAACCGGATGACCGTAGTTTGAGGTACCGACGTTTCGTAGTCTGCCATCGCCCACTGGGTGAATGTTTTGGCCAGTAGGGTGTCACTTATTATATATTCTCGGTGGATGGGCTCAGCTTGCTTCTGATTGGCCCTCTTTTCCCGCTCTTTCTCTCGTGAGTCTCGTGATTGGTTTCCACGCATTGCTTATCTGAAAAACCCCTCTGTCTGTACGTGTACATGTTGCCTGTGCGGTTGTTGATTTCCACAGCCTCCTTCACAATCCAGGGCCCAATAACTAGGAGTGAGTTGAAGGATCTCGGTCCCTTCGATATCGACCCTGTGCCTATTCCATGAATATATATTATGGATTCGGATGTTTGGCATTGTTGCCTAGGCTACGTGTTGCCGAAATTTCCACTTTTAGTTCACCTAGTCCTTGGCGCCACTTCGATTAGAGTCTTTTCTGCTGTTATTGTAAATAGACGTAGTTATTTGTTGCTAACGTGAGACTGTGGTGAATATTCAATAACGATCGAGGAGATATGAATTACTTGATGCTTTGAATAATATCTTGCTATTTTTGTGATCGAAAAGTTATTTTGTAAATGCTAGAGAGGAAATATCTATTACAGAAAACGTGTAAGAGGTTTATGAAACATCCATCGTGTGCCGACGACGATGTTTGCCAGACTGTGATTCTAATTTGAATGCATTGAGCCCGTACGGCTTAAATAATGAATTCAGAATGCCTTGTTTAAACAGAAATTGCATCGTACCAGGCGGCAAAACAGGGTATGCGTCTACGAGGACCCAAAATAGGAGACTTGGATTGAAAAAAAAGAATCTGTTCAAGGCGACGGTAAGTGCATTCCTTTTGACCTACACTACAATGATGGCCATTGGGAATACTCATGAAGTCACCTCGCATTATTATTAAATTTACGTATGGCCATATTCACGAAGTGCTAAAAAGTTAATTGGGTATATGTGTAATTAAATTTGGAGAGGAATTAAATATATCTGTAGCTCCAAAGACGATATTAAAAAAAAGTATAATTACGTCCCGAGTATAGTAATACTTTTTTTATCCACTGCATGGTAAAACCAGTGCGACATGTTTATTTACAAAATATCGACTGTATTTTCATTTGAACTTCCGTATTTTATCACTAGGCGATACCACTTTCCAAAAAGTTGTTTGGTTACGGATTTCTAGACAACAGTTTTTGGCGACGAGATAACAATCCATAATATATATTCATGGTCCATTCTCAAGGCTGTGTCCCGCTACTGCTGATTTCTCGGGCAGAAAGAGCCTGATGCACCTTTCGTGTTCTCTCTGAAGCGTTTTCCTACGATGCGGCCGGTACATCCTTACCACATTCACACGGGATGTGATAGACGCCTGGTTTGGAATCACCCGATTGGAAACCCCTGAGTTACACACATACCACTAAGTATTCGCCGGGAAATGATAATAATAATAATTGCTTCAACACTTACAGGTTTCCCCAATTACAAGTGTTTTAATATATCATGAGACGAACACAAACACCCAATTCCTGGAATAATCGGGACTCGAACCCACGACCCTCGGGTTAGACGGCGAGGACTTTACCCCGCCGACACCGGGGCCGACAAAAGGAAAGCCTGAAATCTTCAAATTTGTCGTTTTACGTGTTTATAAAAAAGGCCCACGGCTGTATTTTATAGAGAATTATGAAATCAGAACACACGCCAAGTATTTTTGTGAGATTTTTTTTAACGACCTGGTACGATTGTAGATTCCTCCTCTCTACCTGGTAACTGGCCCCACCACCAAAATCAAGCTCCGTTAAGGGGACTTTAAGGCCCGTATCGTCAGATTCTCCTTGAAGGCGACCTTCACCTCCTAACTCTCCTTAAGGAGAGATTTCAGTTCAAGAGACTCTCCTCTCCTCCTATTAGGAGTCGAAGGAGGCCTTCTAATCGAAGGTTACCATGGCCAATGCTTCTATTAGAAGGTCTCCTCCTAATTGTTTACAAATGGCCGCGGACTGGAAGTACCAGACGACCATCTCGATGATTTATTGGAATATATTTGCAACAATTTCCATGTTTTTATACCGTTGCAACGCTTGATAGATGGTAGAATGTGGTGGAATCATCTTCAGATATATTTTTTAGGCCTGTGACCAGGTTTTACAAGTGACAATTACTGATATACGTATGCTAATGTTGTCGCTAGCAAACAGCAATAGACGTATTATGTACGCCACCGATCATGAAGACATGGACAGCCCTGTGGTTTTTCCGCTTCCAGCAGCTCTCAGGTAGGAGAAACTTTTTTCACTTTCAATATTATCGAGAAAAATTAATGATGACATGAATATAATGTGACCTCTACGCTGTGTACGAATGTTATCAAACGCTAATGCTGCCAACAAGTTTTTGACATTTTGCTTTATTTTTATAATCCGACCGTGACAGTGTTTTGTTCCAAACTTCACGTAAATATTTGATGTATTGATTAAAATATGATTGATTCGCATGATTTCAAATTAGATAATGACGTCCTATGAATTATTCTGCAAAAGTGCTAACCAAATCGCGAGAACGAATACCTAAATATCACTGTTTTCCAGTAAAAGATAGTTTCTATTAGCTTATCATAGTACCCTAAGTTCATTCTACGTAATGCATTGTTCATAGTATTTAATTTCAATAAAGTGACTTTTCAAGATTATCTTTGTATTAAATACATGATTATTTTGTTTACAGATTGCCAACGCTGACTAATAACAGTTGACGATGTGCATTGGGCGCAGAAAATCACGGTGTTGGTGGTATGAAACCATGAATTGTCTTCATAAACATGTCAGTGCATATATGTTCTATCATTATTTGGCTATGTTGATTGAAATAACTCCTTACCAATTTCAATTGGATCTACGAAGGCTGAAGTGATACCTCCTGATGTAATTCATATTTTTATTGCCAAACTAATAAAGTGTTAAAATAGTTAAAACTGCATTTATTGAAACAACATCCTATGCAAATGCGAACGACATTGGCGAGTGGAGCTAATAGCGGTTGCAAAATGGTAAGATTTCAATATTCACGCACTAATAAGTTGAACCACTGTCATTTACTGTTCCGGAAAATCATACCTACATCAATTAATTTATCATGAACATTCTTTTAAGGCACTATTCGCTAGAAAGTAATGGATCACAAATCTAATTACCTGCAGGTCATCATAACTTGCAGCATCATGTTTCCGCAACCAGTAAGCATCGAAGCAGGCTCTTTATTAACGGTGCTATTGTACCTGGAACAAAGTTCTTAAATAGCCGTAGCATCAAATGAAAGGGAAACATATCGGGACAAATTAAATTTTATTCGCAGAAATTAGAATTTTCTTGTAGAATCACAGGTATAATGATGTTCACAAAGTTCAAAACAAGAACGGCACTCCAACAATTCAGTGAGAATACAATGCAAGGTAAATTAACTGGAGACTTCTCCGGAACTCATGGGAAGAACATTCGGACGAAAGGAAATCCAAAGGACATCAATGAAGAACTCGGGACAGCCTTGATATACAGTAGCACCATAGAACTCTAGAAAGAGTGATTGGAGAGTAATCAGCGGTTTGGATTTTTTATATGCATTGGCTATGCAAAGCACAGTTGTTAATATAAAATGCCTGTATTTATGATATCGCGATAAGGTCATTAGGTTTGACATGTACGCGATCGCGTACTCTAACCGTATATTAATATCCCACGATACACCACTCGTCGGACAAGAGAAAACAATTCACCGTCGAGATATTCTTCTAATGTAATGCTAACTACTTTGATTAACCTGTAGCTCATTACATACAACGGTACTTCATAGCCAATGCAATCACAAATACATCATCACCAATTTGCCAGACCAATCAACTAATGTATAATTACCTCGTTCATGTTCCCGTTTCCATTGAATTCATCTTGCAGCTTCACCCAGTACTTTCCGTTGGTCGACAAAGTAACAGAGTTGGTTCTAATCTTCAATTATATTAATATATTTTACGAAAAAGCATACCAGCTAAACTTCCTCGTTTCAGTGATTTCGCTCCACAATGAAAATTGTTGACTGTTATGTTAGTAACGCTGCGTCTTTGTTTGATGAACTGAGCGGATCTCGGAACGGATCAGTCTGTGAACGACAACAATCCCTCCTTCTATTGGAAGGTGAAGGCGACCTTCGTTAAGGTCGATCTCTTGATCATAATATCGACCTCCCAATAGGAGGCCGCCTTCCTGAAGGAGAGATTAGGAGGAGAGACTGACAATATGGCCCTAAGTCCGCCGTTTCAACCATTATTTAGTAACTCTAATCGGCACTTCCTATAACTAACAAGGCCTTCTTTTTCCGAAACATAGTATTAATACAATCTCGCCAAATGAAATAATTGTGCCATCCTATCAATCAGAAATCATGGAAATTACAAAGTTTTTAATTAATTTAACATGCTACATTTTATTATTCGAGTAAAGAATGAACAACGCTATTCATTATTCCCATTATAAAACTAAATTCACCACCGAATTTTGTCCATGTCCATTTTTCTCTTATTCATTTGCTTCAGGGTTCGAACTAAAATTGTGATAACAATGAACACTGTTATCCTGGGACTGGGATGACAATGGAAAACCAATGCAGTTCACTGCGTGCTTCAAGATCAAACCTTTTATGAATTAAGGACGGGAAGGAGCGGCCACTTCGCGATGAAAATATATTAATGATGCTGATAAATTAGTCTTATTATACAGTCAGAGTTCCCATTTTACATCCTTCTGGTTTCGTGCAGCCGGTAAGGTACGAGTTGATATCCATGCAAGACGATGGCGCTTAATCGCGTACGACATCGCCGAATATAAAGAAATTCGCGGACGGTTTTCATACAAATAATATTCCCGCGTGCGTGAGCATGTATGTATGTATGATTGTATGTGTTAGTGTGTGAGGAAGACTTGCTCTACAATGAAGGTAGTACAATGATTGTATTCTTTTCTATTGCCCTATCTTGCTTGGAGAGTAAGACATATAAACCTTCAGAGTACACTCCACTTTCTCAGGCGAGATATTGTAGAACAGCATATTGAATAAAAGCTCAAACGATTTCGTACTATCTACTAGTTTTTTGCCTGAGGATGACTGTTGTTCAGTTGAAACACGTGTAGCAAGAGGTGAAAATAAAAACTAGTAGACAGTACGAAATCGTTTGAGCTTTTATTCTTCAGAGTACAGCCCATTGTAACTTGAAAAATTATCACTGCGCTGAAGAGGAATACGCTCGCCATTTTTATTTACATGCACGGTATCCTAGTCAACTTTCCGAGTTACAATCGGCTATACTATACGCGAGGGGTAAATAGAATTAACCATAGCAAATTGCCAGTCGTAACCATGTATGTACGTACGTCACGTTAGGCGACACCACACGTTATCAAACCGTCTCCCCCTCTCTCTCCAAGGCCACTCTCATCCCTTGCGTTTCCTCGCGGCATCTTATTGCACAATCTGATGTACGTTCGGATGCACATTGAATTTAGCGTTAAGTTAAAGTTAGCGGCGTGTAAAGCGGCGATTGCCCAGAATGCTAGAGTAAATATATAAACGATGGGTTGGAAAAATAGCCCCACCACTAATGCCGCGCCCGCATTATAGAATATTCTACGCAATAAATTGCGCAATTACATGGCTCGGGTAAAACAGCCTTTCCGAGATGCATGCAATTTGGATTCAAATCCTCCGTTACAAATTCCGATGCTCACATCGGAAATTGACCACCGGTTGCCCCTCGATTCGCAAACATCGCATACTCCCACTAACGGGTTGATCGAAGTGGCGGACTTAAGGTCGTCCGAGCGACATGGTTCCCATTGTCATAATAGAGACCATATTCGAATTATACGTTTTAATTTCACCAAGCTATTGGACACATCAATTAAATATTGCATAATTAATGGTGCAATAATATATTTTTACATGACAGATATTGTAAGTAATTAAATGAAAATATCTAAATAAGTCTTAAGCTTGACTCATTTTTTTCGCGCGGTGCGTTTGAAACTCCTTCAAAACGGAAGGTTTTTTGTGATCCCGAAGAATTTACTGCGGTGACAAAATGATTAATTTTCAAAAATGGAAGAGAAAACATACAAACTACACGCTGTTGGTTATTTTACGACATCTAAGTGTTAGAAATACCTCATTCTGTAAATAATGTCTCTCTGGAGTGCATGCACGTACCATTTCCCATGTAAAAGGGCTGGTATTTTTTGGCAAATATCTCCGAAAATAATGTTGTTAGGGTAGAAGGTTTGGTGTGATTAGAAGGGTGAGATATTTTTCTTTAAAATGAGACCAAATTCATAGATTTCTAAGTAAAATGATATTTCGCTCGGGCTACCTTAACAGACTCATTTCACGCAGCAATTTTCCTTTGGCGAAGCGACGGGACGGTCTCGAAAAGGACACTGTGGCACAAGAAAGACACAGCATCCGCGACAAAGCGATAAGGAAATGGTATCGGAAACAAGCGAGCATCGGTCGGAACTCCAAAGCATTTGCTTCGACGAAGGAGGAACAAACAGTCAGTCCCCAGACGGGGGGAGGAGGGGGGCGGGCGCCCCCCCCCCCCTGCGAGGAAATGATTCGCCTGGCCCTGGCTGGGGGATCCGAGGATTCTCCTCCAACGCCACCTGCGTGATGCGCGAGGGGTGGTGGCACTAATCCCCCCTTCGCAACGACTCTCCCGTTACAGTAGGAGGGGGGGGCGACAATGCTCTCCCCCCCCCCCACCGCCTCAGCCCCAAAGCGCCCAAGAGACAATCCCGCACCACGGCACATGCACTCCCCCATCACCCCACGCCCACTTCCATCTCGTTTTATTTGATTTGCGAGACGTCAGATGTCGTTATTGCTAATCTGGAGCCCAAGGGCGCGACTGCGTCTCCAGTTACCATTCCCATCATATCCATCCACCTCGAGACTACCGCCCTTCCCAATATACCACTAGACCGCCCTTCCAATCGACCCGACACGACTCACCTGCGTGCCACAGGAAGGTTCTCGGCACCACTGCACCGCGATGACGCGGGGGACCACACGCGTGCCACGCCGCACCGGTCACGTGCACATGTTGGCCATCGTGCACTTTTAACCATAGAGTATACGTACATATATATAGAGTGGCAAAGAGATAGGGAGATTCGGATGAGAGTTTTTAAAATAATACTTTGGCCGATAGATGGAACAGGTGTATCGAAGTTGCACGACAAGCCATAACAAATGAACTTTGACACGCGGCCTCGACGCCGCACGAGTTCCGACACGAGTTCGCTCATAGAGCTGCCACCTACGAGACGAAATTACAAAGAGAAAATTTGAAAGCTATAATACAACTGAGCTAGGATGCACAATCCCGCTACATCCAAATATGTATGTCGTATCATTTAGGAGATTAATTCGTGCTTATTGCCAAAAGTTGTAATCACGCGAAGATTAAGTTTACACATCACTCATAACAGAGTGTTTCAAACATTTCGGTGAGTCACGAATTGCGAAAACTCACAGGATTTTAATAACGTAATCAATTTTTTAGAAGTTGTTTTGTTCCTGGTAATTAGCCTTGATACAGGAGTCAACGTCTCCTTGAGGAGAAAGGCTGCGGACCATTCTGATGACGTCATCATACGGTGATCCGCCCCGGGCAAGGACGCCGACACTGTAGCATAAATTTTAGCATTCGATGAAACCAAAAAGAACTCCATATGAGGTTAATTCCAACATTTTTTTCATAATATAAACGATAATAATGTATCATATGATATATAATTATCGTATATAATCTAATCTAATCTAAAAACTAAAAAATTCGATATGACCGCATTGATGCAATTATTCCTTTAAATATCGTTTGCCATTCGTGTCTCATGTGAATCTCGGAATGTCGCGTCCCGAGTTAGGTGTTGATTCAATATTACCATACAATGAAAGCAAAGAACCACTTTCTCGATTAACAGGATGCAAGTCCTCTCAAATTGAATGCCACGATTTTTATTTAAAGATATTAATCTTACTAGGAGAAAGATCTGTTTGCAAACTGTACACGTCATTAATGCATTAATGATGTCGCTAATTAATTGTAATTACAATTCGCACATCAGGAGTCCGCTTCCTACAGATAGAAAAGTCAGAACACTAACAGCTTCACGGGGCAATGGTTTCAGAGGTTGTCAGAATTTAGAAAGCACTAGTTCTTATGAACACTGAAATGAGCTGAAAAAGCTCATTTTTTATTTCATTTTTTGAAAGGACCTACTTCTGAGTTTCATCATGCTTTCATAAGCATAAATTCTCTAACATTATGTTGGAACACAAAAAATTGTCCTGAAATAACTGTCATACAATGACCACTTACAAATATAAATTACTTTATTCTTCAAATCCGGCATTCTTATTCTTCAAATCCGGCATTATTATATCCGGTCAAATTCTTAAATCCGGCAATATTACTTTATTCTTCAAAATTTCCAGCATAAAACGTACAATGCTGTCCTCTGGTTCATGTCTTGCATGAAACCTTCACTCACGGATAGTTTCTCTCAACAGTATATCGGAGGGACATTCTAACGCACATTCATCCGAGATCTTAATTAGTCCATACTGCTGATCCAAGTGTGAATCAGAGTCCAGAGGGATACATGTACCTACCTATACTCATTTGCAGTCACCGCGATTTCTTTTTTTTTAATGATTTTAACCGCAAGATTGCAGTCGCATCCGACTGTCTGTCACAATACATCTAACACGAAAGCCAATGCTTTCCAAACCAAGAATTAACTTCTTGATGACGTCATGCAAAAGTCTGTAACATGTTTTATGAGACGGCAACAAGTGAACTACTTCCTTGATGACACACTCGATAGCGTAAATAGAGAGGGGATAGCGTAAATAGAGTGGCAGCATTGCGAGAGTCAAGAGCAGACCAACAACAGACCCCCACCACCCCCTCTATAATCGAAGATAGGCTTCATTTGAATTTCACGAGAATCACAGCCTTCTCATTCTCTTTAATGAACCTAACGCTATTTTCTGTACAGCAAAGAGTTATCAACAGGCGTTACTAAATTGAAGACAAATATTACATTGATTAAAATTTTTTCTCTTTGCGACAGGATTTGACAAGGTGAAACAATTGCTTGCTGTAATAAATTTGCACGCGTCAGGTGAAATGGCATTTAAATAGGCAGAAAAAACTAGAAGCTCAGAGGAATAGCACAAGTGATTTTTATGAGGTATTAAATCAGTGACGTGCTCCTCTGAGGAATTGAAAGCATTTTCATTGCCCTCTGAAGATATTTCTCGCTAAATATTAAAGACCGATTCAACAACAGCTGCATACAACTGGAATATCTAAGATTGCAGGAAATGGCAAATTTAGACTGTACTGGATAAAGAATTTCTTCCATCTCCATTACTTTTTCTACTTGAATGGAAAATGAAAATTTCGTAATTCCACTTAAGCAGGAGACAGGTTAAGATTTAAACTGCCACCAACTTAGAGAGACTTGAGTTAATGAATGACACGAGGTCAACAGCAATGTAAAGATAGCAAAAGACAGAACTGTCAGTTACGATGGAAAGTTCACTGCTATGGAATTGTAATGGTTTCTACTATTAAGGTGTATGGAGAGGGCACTACGTCATCAAACTGAAGCGTGACAACCGAAGTAACAACCATATTGTTTATCTCTGCTCTCTCTCTCTCTCCTTACTTTCCCAATGGATAGCACGACGGAATGGACGAATTAGCGGGTGTAAAGTAATAATGTCAAATATTTGTTCGGCATTTAAAGCAAATTACTCATCGAGCAAACATTGGTCACCCAGTGCTATGGATTCTACTCGATTTTACCCTACTTTTTCAGAGGGAATGCGGATTATATTTTATTTAAATAAATAAACAATAAACACGAGGAGAAAACACATTTAAAAAATAAGAGAAGGCTGATTTCTAGTAAGCTATCGATGGGAGACAAATTAAAATCGCACAATTATTGCGTTAGTCCGCAAGCTCTTTAAGGAAAATGAAGGCCAAATAAAATGGCGGACTGGCTTCAGAGCATTCTTCATAGTAATTGGCCAGCATTAGCAAGCGTCCTCTCTCCATTCAACTCAATGGTTAGGACGCAACGTTCGTCATGGAAAGTTACATGGCATAAAAATGTGTTGCCAGCCTTCTTTAATACAAAGTTGTCATTGGCGTATTGCTGCCGCTACACACGGGATACATTTACTTAAAATAATCTCTTAATGACGGAGTAATTATCGCTCAATAGAGGCCTTTCAGCCTCAATGTGTCCTTTATTTTTTACTATGTTTTATTTGCAATCTTCCGACACACGTAGATACACGCACTGCACCGTGAATACTTAAAGACACAAACATTTTCCAACTTTGAATTTCTAGATATACCCCAATGCAAACAGTAAAATCAAAATAGAAGCCAGTGATATATCATACTATTTCAAATACACGCCCAAGATGATTAAGATAGTTTAAAGTCCTTCCTCTGAATGACTGCAGCCTTCAGATGATTTTCTCATTTCTTGAGACAGGGATATATGGGCACTTTCGGTCCATGGGGGTGATTGCCCTTACACAAGGGAACGCAGCACGGTCTAGGCATTCCAACAACAAGGAAAATTCCTTAAATTCAGCTTCTCGCGGCCCTTACCAGCTGCGCTTCCAAGTGATACTCCAAAATAAATGTTTTTGACGACCCCGCCAACGACCACTTAAGCCATTGGACACGAACGGTTATATTCCGTGACACAAGCGCATATATATATATATATATACCATCAAACTTCTAGGTAAGTTGCAGCAAACAATTTGCAGCCATAGTACCAGGCCATCAAATTACTGCTATCAGATAATTCGAAATTATGTTTCACCATAGAGTAAGCAAAGTGGCAAAGAGTGGCAAAGCAATGCTAAAAACTGGACATAAATTTCTGAGAGCTTTGGGAAGAATTTCTCAGGTGGCACCACCTAAAGGGAGGAAGACTTTTTCTTACGGAGGAGACCACTAGGAGGCGCTAGTGGTACTCCGTGATTTTGCCTCAACATACAGAAGAGTGGATTTACCATGGATTTTGTGTGCTTTTAATCGAGTATCAATCGTTTAGTCGTCGCTATGATACATCGGTAAACAGTTGACTCCGTGTTTGGTAATCGCGTCTTATCAATTGACGTGAATTTGATTCATTTTTATTTATATAGAAACATGATCATTATCAATTAAATGTTTTGCAAACATAGACTTACAATCAAGATTAATCAATGAATTTTTAAATATTTAGGCCAAACTGGTAGGAGATTTAATGTACGAATTAGGGAGCATAAAAATTCATTGATTAATCTTGATTGTAAGTCCATGCTTGCAAAACATTTAATTGATTATGATCATGTTTCTAATTTTAATCAGAATGAGTTACATTTTGGGGACAAAGGTGCTAAACTAGATTTTTTGGAAAACTTTGAAATAAGGGCATATCACTGGTTGCACAAGGAGAAGATGGTAAACGAAATTGTTCCGATGAACTCACCTCTTTTGTCTGTAAGAGTTCCCCCTCCTCCTTCTACCGAATTATGTTTTCCAAATACTGACCTTACTTCCTCCCAGAAAGCTTGCTCATATTCACCTTACTTCCCTCCCCAACCTCTTTCCCCCCCCCTTCCCTCCCCTCATCTGTCTCAGGGTAGAAGTGAGTGAGACTGATGGCCTCGTCGTTTTGTAATCTCTTGAAAATGACGCTATTGCATTGAAACCGGTCGAGGATAATAAACCGTGTGGAAAATTGCTAAGTCATTTCATTCCAACCTTGTAATTACCAATAAAACACCGAAAAACATCGGCATCCTTTCAACTAACAGAGATAAACGGATCTAAGCTGTACGTCAGACGTGTGTCTTTCTTCTCCTGCCGAAATTTACCCTCATCGCTTCCAACATTCAAGATGGTATCCGAAATTATCACAATTTTTGTTCTCAAAATATATCTTTGGATAAACTTCTTAATGTAATGGAAGGCAATAAATATCAAAAATAAATAATTGGCAAATTGTTTTTCAATTTCCAAAACTGATGACGATATTTTCCTATCTAAATATTTCGCGAAGACCTTTAATGGTACTGTTGCTCATGCACCCATTGATCGACAGTTCTCTTCCGCGGGGGGAACTGGCATTAATTTAGCGAAAGAAAAATTAACTTTATGGACATTACCTAACTCATTTTTCATTACATGTATCGAAATGGACAACAAACTCAAAAATCCGAATGAAGGCATGATTGCGAACCAAATTAATTAAATAACCAAGCTCCAACAAAGATCTCAGGCGGAAAGTATTATTAAACAATGGAACTAAGCAGCCGCGGTGGACAAGCAACCCATGGCGGTTAACTTCCAAAAATAGCATTTTTTTCTCCGATTTCAACAACCCAATATTTCCCTGGCAACGTGGGCGATGGCTAAAAACGGGAAATTTCGCTCAGGTCTTTTATGGTTAACATTACTTTAAATGAATACCATCAACAAATCTTTGAGAGATTTCGGTTGGTTTAAATTGGATCTGAACTAATGCGCCCTAACCGGCTTTTAAATTGTATCGGCATTAAGCACATCGCATTATTCCTTATTACGATATCTCGATTTGCGTAGAATTTCGCACTTTGCTAGAGTCTCGCGGTAGCACACCTATTGAACCTCACTTCAGTCCTCGAGGTGAAGAGGGGCGGTCGGGATTCCAGTGGGCTCTAATTCCCCTGACACTCCTTACCACTTGTGCTCCGAATGCATAAACTAATGAACCCTTTTGTCTTGAAACGTTGCGCTTGGATACGCGACAGTTATCTTCATCTATACATAAAATAAAGTGGTTTGTGTCGACTCGAATTTTAATCGGAATCAATTTCAACTGTCCAATGTATGAGGAAACGGAATATATAGAACTAGTGAGAGTATTCCATGAAGAAGTTCATCATAATTACTGATATAATTGCCGTCCAAGTACAGAGATAACAATGATATTCCGAGAGAAAGTCATGCAGCCGGGTTCCTGCCACGTCGAATGGTTGACGATGCCGCTCATCCCTGCGATCCAGAGGGAAAATTCACAACACCATTCCACTAGGTGCATTTGCCGTGAAAACCTTTTCTCCTTCGAAACAACGAGTGAGAGAGAGAGAGAGACTGAGAGAAACAGATTAATAAAAATAATAATACGAGGGTGGGTCAATAAGTCCGTGACTTTTTGAATTTCCCGCGTAGTCGCTATAATTACAACAATACCCTCGTTAGTTACCATCTATTAGTAAACAACTGTAAAATTCTGAGCTAGTTCCATCTTTTAGTTTGTGTTTAATGCCCATTGATAGCTGACTACCTCGTGATTTGAGAGGAAAATGGAAAAAAGAGAATTTCGTGTGCATATTAAACATTATTTTTTGCGGAAAAAAAAACATCACTCAAACCAAGGATAAGCTTGATAAATACTATGGGGACTCTGCACCATCAGTTTCAATGATTAAGAAGTGGTTTACAGAATTTCGTTGTGGCCGTACAAGCACGGAAGATGCCGAACGTTCTGGACGCCCAGTTGAGGTCTCAACACCCGAAACAATTGAAAAAATACACGATATGGTGTTGGCCGATCGGAGAATGAAAGTGAAAGAGATTGTGGAAGCCATAGGCATCTCACATGGCTCAGTGGTTTCAATTTTGGAAGATCGCCTGGATATGAGAAAACTTTCCGCAAGATGGGTGCCGCGTTTGCTCACAATCGACCACAAACGCAATCGTGTGACAACTTCGCAGGAGTGTTTGGCCTTGTTTAACCGCAATATGGACGAGTTTTTTCACCGTTTTGTAACTGTGGATGAAACGTGGATCCACCATAACACACCAGAAACCAAACAGCAGTCAAAACAGTGGGTTTTTCGGGGTGAGTCGGCGCCAAAGAAGGCCAAGGTGGGTTTGTCAGCCAATAAAGTCATGGCGACCGTTTTTTGGGATGCACGCGGTATAATCCACATTGACTACCTTCAAAAGGGTAAAACAATCAATGGCGAATATTATGTCAACTTATTGGGTCGAGTTAATGAGGATTTGAAAAAAAACGACCGCATTTTGCCAAGAAAAAAGTTCTTTTCCACCAAGACAATGCAAGGGTGCACACCTGTGCAGTGTCCATGGCAAAAATCCATGAATTGGGCTACGAATTGTTGCCTCATCCACCCTATTCTCCGGATTTAACCCCGAGTGACTATTTCTTGTTTCCAAACCTGAAGAAATGGCTCGGCGGAAAGAGATTTGACTCCAACGATGAAATCATCTCACAAACTAATACGTATTTTCATGACATCGACAAATCTTATTTTTTGGAAGGTATAAAAAAATTGGAAAAACGTTGGACCAAGAGTATAGAGCTCAAAGGAGACAAAGTTGAAAATTAAATAATTTTTAATCCAAAAACCATGTTTGATTGTTGAAAAACATGTTGTCCAATGTTTGATTGAAAAAGTCACGGACTTATTGACCCACCCTCGTAATAATAATAATATATACAGTAATTCACACTCCACCGTGCGTAAATTTAGTGACTACTTTCACCGTAAAGTAAAAATTTTGCCGATTTTTTTCGACGGGATAAAAATTGCCAGGAGAGATGATTCTACTGTTACAATGCATGCCTCAGTTAAACCTCAAAAGGCCGTCTAACAGGAGGCACGAGGCCATTGCGAGCAATCGGCTATGGAAGTATGGATGTATTCGAAAAGGGCGTCGCATAAAGCGGTGGATTGCTGGAATGCATGCGCAAATACGAGGCAAAAGACAAACATGGCAACTTGGATGAAATTGGTTATTATAGACTTGTAATGCGAAGAATGTGGTGAAAAATACATCGGACAAACAGGTCGCAGTACCAGAACAAGGGTGAAAGGGTTTCATCGACTTCAAAAAATTGAGTACAAATATATTGAGTAGAAGTAGAAGAGTCCATTGTTTAACTTCATATTTCATAACCGATGTGCTGTTTGTCTTTAACAACATATCATCATTACTAACAACTCACCTCGCTTGAAAGGTCAGACATGGTTTTGTTTTCAGTATGAATTAGCATCCCATGGTATTCATAAATTAATACCATTACCAGCACAAATCACTGGTTTAAAATTCACGAGTGCATTGCATACTAACACGTTGGCTTGCTAGCACTATCCTGTTTTCTAATTTGACCGCATATAAATTGTTCTCCTGTAAAACTTTTCGTCTGGATTCGTGACGAATGGTCTTCATAGTCAAAATGGCGGGAAAAGGAAGGAAGTAGGTATATTCTTCATAATAGACTCGTCAATACCGTCATTGCCTAGTGAAAGCCATTGTACTCTATAAATTGATTTTCTAATACTTCTGGTAGAATAATTGTTCTCATTTCCATTACTAGTATAAAATAAGGTGTTGCTTTATGATTGCCAATTAGCGGGAAAACGAACTGCAAACTCTCCACGTCGTAACACTAAATTCAGGGAAATTTTTGAATTAGTTCGAGCTGAACGTTCATTCAGTATATATATATATCGATCTTGATTTTCGAGGGTATTTTTTACAGCTACAATCTCTTCAAAAGTAATTGAGGTGTTTGAAGACTGCAGATTGAGAAAATGTAAATCTTGATCACGACGGGTATGAGGAAGGTTGTTAATCGAGTTTTTTAAAGAAGCCATTCAGAATTTGAATAAACTATTTAGGTGCCTATAAAATTTAAAGAATACTTCAGCAATAAGTGAAGGATTGGCATACAAGATCTAAGGCAAATACACTGGGAAAAGAAGTGGTATATCATAAAGAAAGCAGATACGCAATTGATAAACATAACGATTATCAATCATTCACTGGTACCTTTAAAATACGTAAATAAATACCACAATGTAATACAATAGAAACAGCCCTGGACCATGTATTTATTTAATGATATGTTAGTTAACACAATAACATTGGTCAACTTTGATATAATGTCAATTTTGTATCACTACTATGCTATAGCGCGATTATTTAAACCATATATTTTCATTCTTACACGGGTAATGACAGGTACCTAATAAAAACCCCTCGGCGAAGCAGTGCTTTTGTCCACTGGTGCATCCAAGATGAAGAATAAGACGTTCATTTAGTGCCATCATAGTCAGGGCATTTCTCGAAGGACTGTCCCGGTAGTCTAGAAGCATGTCATCCTCAAAGGGGAAAGCGGACGGGTAATATATGGCGGTGGTTGATGAAAAGCAAACTACAGAGGGGAAAACATTTTATTTCCAGCTCAGTGCTCTGATAGTGAAATTAGGAGAGGAACGGTGATAGGTGCACTTGGACGCCACTGCTTCCGAGTGCACCTATCACTGTTCCTCTCCTAACCACTGACTAAAGACAAGCACTGTTTAGACGACTATGTCGCTAACACTGATAGGTTGATTGCAACGGGGTGGGATAATGTTCTGGTGCAGCTGCTGGGGCAGAAAGATGAAGTCACTACAATTTCTGATGCTCTGTATGTACCAGGCTCATCAACAAACTTGTTTTCTGCGAGCAAGTTGGAGGAAAAGGGACTCGCAGTGAATGTTTCACCTGAAGGATGTCGCATTTATTGCCAAAAAGACTATTAGTATGTTGAAGGTGAAGTGTGCGCTACTGCCTTAAATGTTGGTCGTATACACAAATTAGACTATATAAAAAATTTTCCGGCTTAACTTGGTGGATCAACATTGCGAATATTTTAAGTGAACTCACTTTGTAATATTCCACACGATGGTATTTATTACTCCGACCTAGGTTTCGACTTAAGTCACTATCAAGGTTGATCTTGATAGTGACTTAAGACCGAAACATAGGTCGGAGTAATAAATACCTTGTATGGAATATTACAAAGTGAGTTCATTTAAAATATTCGCTAATTAGACCTCGAAGTCTCTAAAACTGCACGGAATCAAAAGGCAGGGAATATCTCATTGGAAGAGTACCTACTCTCGAGACAAGTGGCATCGGCGTTTGGGACGCCTGAATCAAACGCAGCGTGAAGATAGTCGCTGGGGGATTGGCCGAGGGAGTGAAGTTCTCCACGGGAGGTGTTAGGCCGCGTGACTCTTGCCTGGAGGGAAAACAAACACGAAAACTTTTTACCCTAAAGTAGTGGTGAAAGATCTTCGGTGAAACGAGGTTTTGTTCGTTCGGACTTGGGAAGCCTCCTTTTAAAGAGGCACCGTTGCATGGTGGCGCAAAATAAGTACGTTCATCGATGATTACACAAGGAAGACCACAGGATACTTTATTAAACCCAAAGATAAAATTTTTGACAGTTACAGAATATTTAAGGCACCAGTGGAAACGGAGTTAAAGATAACGGCCATCAGAACTGAATATGTGAATAAAAGAATGCAAGGCTATATTTCAGATTGTGACATCTGGCACCAGACCACAGTACTCTGTACCCCCGAACAAAATGGTGTGGCTGAAAGGGCCAAACAGACCAATAGGTAGTGGAGAAAGCACTCTCAATACTCAGTGATGCTGGATTTAGTAGGCATTACTTGGCTGAGTCCGCCAACACCGCGATTGATCTTAATAACCTATCCCCTTCAAAAGATGTAATGGTCCATACACCAGAGGAAAAATTGTGAGGTGAAAAAGTGGATTTGGGACGCCTGAAGGAGTTTATCCAGCGATGGGCAGTGAGTGAGCAGTCCAGTGACGGGCAGCCTGGTTGTGGACACCCTAAGGATCCAGGTAGTGACCCGCCTTCTGGGACAGGGAGAAGTAGTGGTGAACTCCACTGATGCCGCATGGGTCCTTGGTGCCTGAGAACGTGCAAAGGCCATATATCCAAGGAGGGAACCTCATCCTACGGATTTCTCAGAGAACATGGTCTAGCAGGCAACTGTTAGGGAAGACAGACCACTGACAGTGGACGAGGCACTGACTGGGACATAATCTCTATCGTCTCAGGCTTCACTTTGTGGAAGTTCATTTTATCGTAAATGAAAAACTTTGTAATATTCCACCAATTTATTTTACGGTACAACTAGATTCGTCGCAGCGGCGACATCTTCACCTGTCAAGATGTCGCCGCTGCGACGAAACTGGTTGCATCGTTAAATAAATTGGTGGAATATTACAAAGTTTTTCATTTTTCATTTACGGGACATAATCTGTTGATTGAAAAGTGGCGATGGACTCTGAACATAGATCACTGCAGTAAAACAATGCAAGGGTGCTCGTGGACTAGCCAAAAATGCCAAGACAATGCAAGGGTGCTCGTGGACTAGCCAAAAATGCCAAGACAATGCAAGGGTGCTCGTGGACTAGCCAAAAATGCCAAGACAATGCAAGGGTGCTCGTGGACTAGCCAAGACAATGCCAAGACAATGCAAGGGTGCTCGTGGACTAGCCAAGACAATGCCAAGACAATGCAAGGGTGCTCGTGGACTAGCCAAGACAATGCCAAGACAATGCAAGGGTGCTCGTGGACTAGCCAAAAATGCCAAGACAATGCAAGGGTGCTCGTGGACTAGCCAAAAATGCCAAGACAATGCAAGGGTGCTCGTGGACTAGCCAAGACAATGCCAAGACAATGCAAGGGTGCTCGTGGACTAGCCAAAAATGCCAAGACAATGCAAGGGTGCTCGTGGACTAGCCAAAAATGCCAAGACAATGCAAGGGTGCTCGTGGACTAGCCAAAAATGCCAAGACAATGCAAGGGTGCTCGTGGACTAGCCAAAAATGCCAAGACAATGCAAGGGTGCTCGTGGACTAGCCAAGACAATGCCAAGACAATGCAAGGGTGCTCGTGGACTAGCCAAAAATGCCAAGACAATGCAAGGGTGCTCGTGGACTAGCCAAAAATGCCAAGACAATGCAAGGGTGCTCGTGGACTAGCCAAGACAATGCCAAGACAATGCAAGGGTGCTCGTGGACTAGCCAAGACAATGCCAAGACAATGCAAGGGTGCTCGTGGACTAGCCAAAAATGCCAAGACAATGCAAGGGTGCTCGTGGACTAGCCAAAAATGCCAAGACAATGCAAGGGTGCTCGTGGACTAGCCAAAAATGCCAAGACAATGCAAGGGTGCTCGTGGACTAGCCAAAAATGCCAAGACAATGCAAGGGTGCTCGTGGACTAGCCAAGACAATGCCAAGACAATGCAAGGGTGCTCGTGGACTAGCCAAGACAATGCCAAGACAATGCAAGGGTGCTCGTGGACTAGCCAAGACAATGCCAAGACAATGCAAGGGTGCTCGTGGACTAGCCAAAAATGCCAAGACAATGCAAGGGTGCTCGTGGACTAGCCAAAAATGCCAAGACAATGCAAGGGTGCTCGTGGACTAGCCAAGACAATGCCAAGACAATGCAAGGGTGCTCGTGGACTAGCCAAAAATGCCAAGACAATGCAAGGGTGCTCGTGGACTAGCCAAAAATGCCAAGACAATGCAAGGGTGCTCGTGGACTAGCCAAAAATGCCAAGACAATGCAAGGGTGCTCGTGGACTAGCCAAAAATGCCAAGACAATGCAAGGGTGCTCGTGGACTAGCCAAAAATGCCAAGACAATGCTTAAGGAGGTAATATATAGAGGCGATCACCAAAAAATGATCCAATGAAGATTGAAATGGTTTGAATTGCATGGCGAACGCTTTGCAATGGAAAATTTAGTAATCACAGAGCAAACAAGGCGTTACCCATGGGCATTGTATTTGTAGGAGGTATCCGAGCATGACACTAATGGAGTGAAGTAGAAATACAAGCCAACGTCGACGAGTTTTCAACAAAAACGTTGGTACAAATGGACTCTATCATGATAATAGATAGCGGTTGATGACTGATATTAAAAGGTGAAGCGACTAGATGATAGACCTAGTTTCTTCAGCATAAAATTCATTGAAAAATAAAGAAAGGTTTAGACATTCCTGACTTTAACGAGCCGATGGCTGACATAGCAATTCAAACTGATGGAATAATTAAACAACTGCGTTCGATAAAAAGTAACAAGTCCCCAGGTCCAGAAGGAATACCTACACGCGTGCTCAAGGGGTTAGTGCCACGGATTGCACCATTCTTAGAAATTATATTTAGGAAATCATTACCCGAAGGCAAAGTGCCCCGAGACTGGAAAATAGCCAACGCCACTCAGATATTCAATGAAAGGAAATAGAAGTGACCCAGGAAATTACCGGCTAACATCACATTTATGCAAGAAACTCAGACACACACATTGTCGTTAGTAGTATCATGACATTCCTGGATAATCGTGACTTCTTATACAGCAGTCAAAACGGCTTCCGTACGAGCAGGTCCTGGAAAACACAGCTTGCGCACTTCCTTCATGATGTTTTAAAATCAGGTGAATCGAAAGAGCGAGTCGTTGCGATATTCCTTGATTTCAAGAAGGCATTCGACGAGGTTCCTCACAAAAAACTCATTCAGAAATTGTATCCATGGGGAGTTAATAAAAACATAGTGAATTGGATTAGTGACTTACTCAGTGATCGAAAACAAAGAGTAGTTATTGATGGTTACAGCTCTGATATGGTCGAAGTCACATCCGGTGTTCCTCAAGGAAGTGTGATCGGCCCTCTTTTATTCATTGTTTATATTAATGGCCTAGGTTCTAGAGTTAGCAGTAAATTAAGGTTCTTTGCAGACGATGCAGTTAACTACCGTTAAATGAGCGAAGACGCGGACTTAGAAATTCTGTCATCAGACCTTAACAACGTTCATTCGTGGTGCCAGGAATGGGGTATAGAATTTAATATCAGCAAATGCACCACAGTTCACTTCCTGCAAAAGTCATCTCACAAATGCCATGCCTATACTGTGGGTGGAGTAAACATAAAATCTTCAGATACAGTAAAATATCTTGGAATTACTTTAACTTCTGCTATATCGTGGGGATTACACATACAAAACATATGTGGCACAGCATTTAAAAAACTAGGTTTTGTTAAACATATAACAGGAAGGTGCTCGGATGAACAAGTCAAAGAGCAGCACTGTCCGACTGGTATAGCAGAACCCTCTCCGAGCGCCAGTAACTCCACCTATAAATGTGGTAAATCTGACTATGGCACTATGTACATATTTTAATAAATATTTTTGAAAAAAGCCGTCTTAATTATTTAATTTTAGGGCTCTGCGTTTTCAGGAGTGCTTTTGTTGCTAAAACTATTGGTTAACTACAATTAAAGCGAGAAACAGTTGACTACGTCAGACGCAGCAGACGTTGTACTTGCACTAGTTTGAAACAACGAATTTCTAAGTTATATTTAACGTGATAGAAATTCTTGGAATGGTGAGAAGGAGTTGAACTTCACAGGATATCGAAAGAAATCCTTCTAAATGCGCAATTCTTGTGCCGTTATTGGATGTCAGTCCAAAGGGTGTAGGTTTTTCCGATTTCCGCGAACATTCGCCAGGTATGGTGCGGCTTGTGGTTAAATTTTGTTTGTTATAAATTATCCTATCATTTTGTGTTGTCAAGTTTTCTACCCCACATAGTATATCTCTTACGAAATTGATACACCACAGTGGCAGTATATAACACAGATTTAAGTTTAAATAATAGTAACCTTGTGATCATCTTAGGATTCCTCCGTCGAAAAGACAAACTCAGTGGTATGATAAACTTTTGTCTTGTTGTCATCTTCGAATGATTGCAGAACGTGATTTTAAAAAATAGTTTTCCTTAGCAAAAACCTTCCATAGAGAATTGAGGTTTTGATTTGTTTACATTTCATTACTCGCCGGAAATTTTGCAGGTAGTGTGCCTTGTGGTAGAGGAATAAGAAAAGACTCAGCGGTGACAGTGGAAATGATGGGAGCAGGAAGAGAGGAAATTCGTGAAAAGGGCGTACGAAAGTTGTGCAAGAACAACATGTACATATTCTACTATCTTTTATCACATTATTTTCATCTATGTCGCATCATGGTGGATGTTAAGGTTAACTACGGGAGACTTATGTATTGCTTTGATAGTATGATGGTTTTGGATGTCGAGTCTTGATTTAGTTTCCTATTGGCTACGATATTGATATTCCTGGAGATTATTTTGCTCGGTGGTCCGGATCATTGTTCATTTAATCTTTTCTTTGATTATTTAGCAATGACATAAGTTGAATACCCATACATATAATTCGCTTTTTACTTTAAATGAACCTTTATATTAATGAGTGTAATTTTTATGTGCAAAGCATGTTTTGTTAGAAATATAAGAAATGAGTTTTCTCAAGTTTTGGTGACTGAAGTTATTTTCATTGCATGCCAGGTTTTTGGTTGGGTGGTATATTTTCCAATGGCTGTGGCTTGTGCTTTTCATGGTTGGGGAGATGTGGCCTTTCATTGTCATACCCCGGTGAAAATAAAATGTGAAAAAATATGCAGAAAATGTTCATGCTGGTCTTTGCACACTTTTTGTACACTTTTTCTGAATAATACCATGTACAATCTTTACACACTTCTTGCACATTTTTCATGCGCACCTCTGGCACACTTTTGTCACTGTTTATGTATAATAACTCTTATTCATTGCCACTATATGACTGTATACGATTGTGAATAATGATGTTTAACTCAAAATAACCTATGATGATTATTGATAAACCACCCCTTATTTTAATTTGTAAGTGGGACAACAATTCTTGGTTAACAGTTTACCATTTGTTTTAATAATATTAATTATGTACATAATTGTAGACCTTCGTTACCCTTTCTATTTCCTATTTGTATTCTTTAATTTCATTAAATGTTCCATACCTCACATGCATACTTGAGTCACACTTTAGGAATGCTATTCACACTTTTTACTCATTTACATGCACTCCATTCACCCACTTTCAGTACACTTACTTCACACTTTAGGTGTTACAAATCACACTTTTGTCACTGTTTTCATGCTTTTAGTACTCTTCATGCACACTTTTGTTGCTTCATTCACATTTTATTTTCACCAGGGTATATTGTGAGTGTTGTTCAGTTTCAATATTTGCTAGCATGGTTGCCCAAATGAAGTTGCATGCACAAGCAAGTGATGGTTTTACTCTGGCTGTCTGCATAAACTCTTGTGTATGTAGTGAATTGAGCAGCTTATGTTGGCTATTGCCATGGTTGTGTTGGCACATACACTGTGGCATTGGCTCCACTTCAGGGATTCATGGCACTAATTCTTTTTTTGCATGATATGTTGGATGACACCAGAGCTGAACAAGGGTGAGAGTTCTGTGGCAATCCAAAATTGAATCAGTGAGATGTGGCAAAGCTATTTGATTATTTTTGCATTTGTGAGAAGCATTCTGAATGGAGTCAATTCATTAACAGCACCTTGACTCGCTTAAATATTAATATACTGCCAACCCTTTTCTTGCCTTTCCCCCTTCTAACCTTTACGTGGTGCAAGGGCTTGTGACTTCACGAGCTGAACTGGCTGGAGCTAACAGTAATTCCTTATGTAAACAGCAAAACCGGGAATCTCTAAGGATATGAATCCGACCAAAGGTAGCCCACAATGTCTGCTCCTCAGTGAGCTGGCTGCAAACAGGAATTTGACCCCTATGCATGACCCATCTGCATGTGTATGCATATTTGTGCATGTTTATTTGTGCATGTCTTATTTCTTTTGATCAATTGTTCTGCTCATCAGAGTAGATGTATGTCATATTTATTTGTCAATAATTATGTTTGTTATGATGATTTTGCAAGCCAACTACAAAAAATTATTTTCAATTATCTGTTTCCCAGATACATACATACATTCATTCCAATCACACCGCTCCTTTCCAGGGTAGGTAGAGTCAACAAGTTTCACTCATAAATACATATTTGTACACCTAACTCTGCTTCAATAATTTCCTCCATACTGACCTACCCTCGCAAACCTCTTTTGCTTCTTTTACCACCATACACTGCTTCATACATGCCCTCCTGTTTCTGAGACCCCTAATATTCCTCCTAAGAATTTGTTTCCCAGATTCGTGACTATTTAAGTTATTCACTTATTTGATTACTGGTTTTTGCTTCACTCATGAATTTGTGGTGGTAATGTTTTTCTATTGTTGCTTTAGGTGAAATGTTTCAAATTTTTCATTGGAGTTCATTAATCTGTCAGAATTTGGTGGTTGTTTACATTAAAAAACCTCATCTTCTTCAGCTATTGGAATATATAATTGTGGCAATGGTGATTCTTTCATAATGACATTTAGAATAACTGTCTTCTGAGTCAAAATTTATTAAAAATGCTTCAAGTACTTAATGTCATTATTATATTGTTCCAGTGGCATTAATATTGTGTTACTAAGGTGTAGTACATGTGTGTATTTCAATTTCCATATTTAACTTTTAATGGGATTCCTCTATTACTGCAATGTTTTGTATTATTTTCCACATCTTTGGGTTTCCACAGTTTAATTTAGCACACTCCTTGGAACAGTGGTTGGTAATTTTACAGCAGAAAATAATTTTCATTTCAAATTCTACCTATTCTTTCTAGTTTCTCTGGTGTCTGTGTACCTGGAGCAAACCTATTTTGGCTATTTAATTTCATGCCTCTCGATTGAATTTGCCATATATCTTAAATTAATGCTGCAATTATTTTTTCAGAGGCAGTCGAGGATTTACCCTTGATGGGGAAAATTTTGAATGCTTATTGCTACTGTCATTATATCACTTCCTCATGTATTTATGTGTATTTGACTATCTATTAATTTACTTTTTATGCAATAAATTTTATTTTTTATAATAACAGTAATTAAATTTCTTTACCCTACGTTTCTTCATCATTGAAATCATGAGAATTTAGGATTTGTAGGTGTTTCAGGCATTCATTTGGGATCAATTTACCAGGTATTTCTTCCAATTCTTGATGATAAAAGGATTTTTATCTTAAATATGCAGTATATAAAGCTATTTTCAGAATATTTTTTGCTATACCATTATTCAATGTCATGGAGATTAATCAGGGACATTTAAAATAGTCAAAAAAATATATAACTTAAAATATACAGTAGTGAACCTCCCGGATTTGAATTTCGCGGTGACAAATAACGCCATCTATTATTGTGGTAAGCAGTTAGCACCCCAATCAAAGAAATATAACGTTAAGTTGGCACTCCCTGTCAAAGAGAGATGCTACTTCGCTCTGGTTAGGCCACACCTCGAATACGCCGCGAGCATTTTAGTCCAGTCTGTAGGGAAATTTGAAGGTTTTTTCGTGATACAGGTTAAGAATAGTCAAAAGTTGTAGGAAAGGGAGAGTTATATATACCTATTTATTTTTAAACTTCGAACTAGACGTTATAAACAAATTACAGGGGTTCAAAGTTGGCTAAAAACGATTTTTTAATTCTACAAGCCAAGGTATTCACATTAGGAAAAAATGTTTCAAATGTTTTTTGTAGACAATTAAAAAACGCATAATTTGAGCTATGGTAAGTTTTTTTTCGATAATTATTTATTGCAAAAACTTTGAAAAAACCCCCAAAATGGCGTTTTTTTGCATATCAATTATTTATTGCAAAAATGACTTTTTAAATACTTTTTTGCTTTGTAATTAAGGCCCCCATAATGACAAAAAAATAGGATTTATAAAGCCAATTTCGTTAATTTGCTGCTGAGTTATTCCATTTGTTTATTAAAAACATGTCTAATGTTCAATGCTGTAACTTTTTATTGGACCAACATACAGGGTCGCATAAAGGCTCATTCTCTTTGTCAAGGTCCAACATTTAATAATATTAAAGAAAAATTGAAAAAAAATTATTTGTATCCCTCAAATAACGCTTACAAAAAAAGGGCGTTTTTGTTTTATAAATAAATGAAGCTGGGGCCACCCCCATAAACTGTAGATAATGTTTTCTTCAAGATTTGAGTAGCTGAGGTCGAAACGAAGAATTTAAAAAATAAAAAGTTGTTTTTCGACCAATAGCAACCGAGATAAGAATATTTTTTTTTAATCACTGCTCCGTTGTTTATAACAATTAATAAATAAATCCGACGGCATTTGGACCTCAAAGACATATTTTCAATGTCTATTGTCAGATTTACAAAATATTGACATGTAAGTGTTAAAAAACATGAATGAAGTATAGCGAAGAAAAACAAGGCCGGCCGGCCGCGGTGGTGGGGGTAGCGCGACGTGCTCTCCCGCGCGCGAGAGAAAACTGAGTTGGCTACTTCAAATCTGCTGCGCTCGGAAAAATATCTCGTATCTCGGAAAGTTCTGAACCAATTTCGATGTTTTTTTTTAATCTGGGATAGCTTCAAATTTTATTAACAATGACATTGTTAGTTTGTAAAAAATATTAATACTTCCAGCTGAAATGCTATAAATGTAAAATTATTTTTTAAAAAACGCCCTTTTTTTGTAAGCGTTATTTGAGGGGTTGAAAATAATTTTTTTTTCAATTTTTCTTTAATATTATTAAATGTTGGACCTTGACAAAGAGAATGAGCCTTTATGCGACCCTGTATGTTGGTCCAATAAAAAGTTAAAGCATTGAACATTAGACATGTTTTTAATAAACAAATGGAATAACTCAGCAACAAATTAACCAAATTGGCTTTATAAATCCTTTTTTTTTGTCATAATGGGGGCCTTAATTACAAAGCAAAAAAGTATTTAAAAAGTCATTTTTGCAATAAATAATTGATATGCAAAAAAAAGCCATTTTGGGGGGTTTTTCAAAGTTTTTGCAACTTACCATAGCTCAAATTATGCGTTTTTTAATTGTCTACAAAAAACATTTGAAACATTTTTTCCTAATGTGAATACCTTGGCTTGTAGAATTAAAAAATCGTTTTTAGCCAACTTTGAACCCCTGTAATTTGTTTATAACGTCTAGTTCGAAGTTTAAAAATAAATAGGTATATATAACTCTCCCTTTCCTACAACTTTTGACTATTCTTAACCTGTATCAAGACAACGTCATAAATGACCCTTTTTTCTCTCCACAGACTGGACTATTTGGGACCATGGTAAAATAGATTTAACCAAAAAAATTAATGAAATACAAAGGAAAGCAGCACGCTTCGTTAAAAACTGCTACGAGCGTACATATAGTGTCTCACAACTTTTAGAGGGATTAAGGTGGGAGCCCCTAGAGACTCAGAGGCTACACGCTAGGCTTAGTTTGCTTGATAAATTCCGAACATATTTTTCAGAGCGGCGTAGAGAATATTATCATGACTCCGCATTACATCTCTAGGTTTGACAAATGCGACAAAATAAGAGAGATTCTCTGCGGAACATATAGGTACAGAAACTTGTTCGTTCTGTGCACAATAAGTGACCACAATAAAAATTGAGCTCCACTAAATACACTCCTATAATACATGTCACCATTTCATCTCCCGAAAACTTAAATCTTTACACGGCTGGTGACCTAACACCCCCTGCCACACGCCCATGCGGCGGCTCGCGGGGTATTATGTCGAAGTAGAAGGTTAGAACAGGAGATCAACAAAAATATCAAAAACTGTACTGGCTTCACCCTGGTTTACGAAACCACTCGAAATTGTGATATGAAATGCTTCGCGGAAAACGGCCGAAAAGGCTGCTTTATGCAACGAATTTTTTAGACGATGGGATGTCAGCACAATGATGACAGAATACTACCAACGCATTGCATATTTGTAACTTTAAGTATTATATAAATTAAAATATACAATTAATTTGATGCGGTACACCAATTTCCGAGGAATCAAAACTAGCCGCAGACGTACTTCAATCCATCACGTTTTACACGACGAGAGAAAGTTCGCGCCGACGTTACTCGGGTTTGAATACAACATGGTTACTTCATCCTACGGCAGATGGCAGTACCTTACGAATCCCGCCTTTGCTTCCCATCCCCGTCCCGCCATAAAAGTACTAAACAAACCACCAATCGCAGGAAAGTTCAGCACCAGGATAATGTCAACAGTTTCTGGGCAAAAGGTAGCACGGCAAATATAAGCCGTAAATGCATGAGTTACAAATAAAATCTCCCAATCATTAAATTCTATCTTTAACGCTTGGCTGACAGTTCATCAAAGCTTGAACAGCGTAAAAATGACTTTTCCTCTTTGCACAACTAATTAATCACCACAAAAATATGAGATCCATCATACGGATATTTGAATCTTTTGTCCAATAAGAAATAACATTATGCATCGTACCTGAGTAGCTTCCTCCTGAGTATTTTTCCGCTGCCTCTCCATCTCCAAATCTTCTGGCGTGACATCCCACCTACTCCTCCTTTTCTTCTGGGTTTTCATCTCAGAAGGCCCGGTCATCATTAACTCGGCAATCACCATACTGTTGATCACTCAGCAGGTAGTATTATTGACGCACATAATCTTCCCCCGAGTGTTTTCGTTAGATTTCATCTCTCAGATCTGCCGTCGTCTGCTAGGGTTTCCTCCGTAAATTAGGCCATTGAGCACTGTACGAGAGAGCTCGATACGAAAATAACCTCATTTAAATACAACCTAATTACGGCTCAATTTTAAATCCGCGAATAAATACGAAAATGTTTAGCTTGAGCGATGTCCTTTGGGTAGAATTAGGATAGCATGCACATACTGCTGATACGGTCATGACTTCTCCTGCATGGATGAAGCATCTAATTACATTTAGTTTTTTTTATTCCACCAAGGGTTAAACTTATGCCCTCGAACTTAACCGCCAGCAAACAACAGAAGCACATCACTATCAGGTTGTTTTCTCGCTTACAGGTTGTCCGCGACTATAAGAACAACTTCAAGGCAGATACGATTCCGAAATTAAAATTCAATAATATATACCTAACGAGGCTGAAGATACTAACTGCCATAACGTTTTTACTGATATAACTCGCCAAAAAACTACATGGAACTCCCCAAGCAGAATCGTACACAACCACTTTCTCAAATAACAAATACCGCCCCGGTTGCGTCTGTTAGAAAGAAACGCGTTTAGCGCCACGATGCGGGAAATCAAAACCTGTTTACGGTCATGACTTCGTGTCGCTAGCTGGTCTTTTCAGTATTTTTTGGCTCACTAGTACTGATTAAATAAATTTTTAAGAGTTTAAAACAATCCATTACCATCAATGGTAAGCCATTTAAATATCTTGATTCTAAAAAAAACTAATAATGTTCACATTTCTTTATTCAGCTTTCGCAGTTCCGACGTTTCGAGCCGGCATCGCGAAATACTTGACTCATTAATTAGGTGCCTCTATTTCGATTCTCCCAATTTCCACGAGAGAAATCAGTAATTGATATACCTAGCGTATTGTTTCTTCCCAAGTTGTAGATCATGAGTAATGATGAGCTAGCCACCCAGATTGTTCTTATTTAGCAGAGTGGCCCCTCGTTTTGTAAAGGCATTCACGGTGTCTTGAGGTCGAAAATCTCCTTCCGCATAGTTTGGCTGGAGTAAAATCCTGAGTCATTCATAATTACGATACTTAGTGAAGCATGAAATTTCGTGATCCAATAGAAATGATATAGGTGAATCATTTACGTCCTGATCGGACACTAATCATTTCAATAATAGGTTAGAACTTACAACATTAAAATTAGATTTCCACAATCAGTATAATGACAATGTACATAAGTTGAGTGAATTCAACACATCCAAAAAGTGCAGTTGCTGAAAACTAGTCAATATATGGATGTCTTCTTGTCATTTTGACCCCAACATAAATCCTAATGGTGGGAAGACTTTCAAGTATCCAGCATGGAAACGCAAAAAGTCGAAAAGAGCAGATTCAAATGGTTTGAAACGGTACATGCTACATCATTTAGAGTAAAACACCAAGACTAAACTCCGAGGTAAAAATAAAATCAATTTCTGCAATAACAACCTCAAACCTGTTAGGACAACTGATGCCCAACAATATCCCAATTAAAGGTTTGCATGGCTAATTCACAGTTGACTGACCACCACATAGAAAGAATTTTGGGCTGAGAGACAGAGAGGTCACACTGTGGCAGACAGGCAACCAGTTGAATGCCGTGAAAATGAACAGGGTTAGTGGCATACAACATGAGCATCATATTGGCTGGCAATGTCACAAGCATGACGTCTGCTAAAATTCCCACAACATCTTAACATGCACATTGTAGCAATGAGAAGCGCAGATAGGGTTCATCAAGCGTCTCTCAAACTAATACTCACAGGACAATCAGAACTGATACAGAATGTCACAGAAATGTCTTCAAAATAGATTTTAAAAATGCACAAGGCAAATGGATATTCCCAGCATATGTAACAAAACCCATAGGAGAGGAGGTGATTCTTGCAAATACATCGACATAATACCCCGCCAGCCACCGCATGGGCGTGTGGCAGGGGGTGTTAGGTCACCAGCCGTGTAAAGATTTAAGTTTTCGGGAGATGAAATGGTGACATGTATTATAGGAGTGTATTTAGTGGAGCTCAACTTTTATTGTGGTCACTTATTGTGCACAGAACGAACAAGTTTCTGTACCTATATGTTCCGCAGAGAATCTCTCTTATTGTGTCGCATTTGTCAGACCTAGAGATGTAATGCGGAGTCATGATAATATTCTCTACGCCGCTCTGAAAAATATGTTCGGAATTTATCAAGCAAACTAAGCCTGGCGTGTAGCCTCTGAGTCTCTAGGGGCTCCCACCTTAATCCCTCTAAAAGTTGTGAGACACTATATGTATGCTCGTAGCAGTTTTTAACGAAGCGTGCTGCTTTCCTTTGTATTTCATTAATTTTTTTGGTTAAATCTATTTTACCATGGTCCCAAATGCTCGCGGCGTATTCGAGGTATGGCCTAACCAGAGCGAAGTAGCATCTCTCTTTGACTTTTTCATCCAAGGACCTTCCTATTATACGCTTAACAAAACCTAGTTTATTTAATGCTGTGCCGCATATGTTCTGAATGTGTAATCCCCACGATATATCAGATGTTAAGGTAATTCCAAGATGTTTTACTCTATCTGAAGATTTTACGTTTACTCCACCCACGGTGTAGGTATGGAAATTTTGTGATGACTTTTGCAGGAAGTGAACTGCGGTGCATTTACTGATATTAAATTCTTTACCCCACTCCTGGCACCACGAATGAACTTTGTTAACGTCTGATTACAGATCTTCAAATTCAGTGTCTTCGCTCATTTCACGGTAGATAACTTTATCGCCTGAAAATTATCTTATTTTACTGTCAAATCTAGAACTCAGATCACTAATAAAAATAATGAATAAAAGAGGGCTGATTACACTTCCTTGAGGAACACTTGAGGAGGAAATAATGGTTGTTTTGTGATAATACCGAAGAATTGAGGCAGGTAACCCGCTGTCATGATGTACCTACCCTAGCCCCTCAATGGGAGCCAAAATACACCTTCAGAATGCCAACCATACCAGGGTTGCTCTCAGAATGAAAGTTGTTGCTCAAAGAGCAGCGACTCCATTAACCTCACGTTTTCAACGAGCACCTTACAGGGACATTTGCCAGGCCCAATATCAATTTTTTGATATTATAACTGTATTGATATGTGATGTTCCCTAATCTCTTAAGTTGTTTGGTCAAATTATGATTACAAAAATCTCTCATTCAAAAATGTTACTCCAGCAAAAGATACTAATATGTGTTAATCATCTCTTTTCTCATTATGTTCTTAACACATGAGAGGTTTCTGCATTGGATGTATACAGTAACAAGAAAGGATAAGATAAAAAATGAGTATTATATTAAAGGAATGGTAAAAGCAAGACATGTGAGTTATAAGTAGACTATCGTGGTATGGAAATGTGCAGAGGAAGGCAGAGGACTATATATCGGGTAGAGAGTAGAGAAAATGAAAGTTCCTGGGAAAAGGAAGAAGGGAAGAGCAAAGATGAGATGGAAAGACAAAGTGTCAGGAGACATAAAGGAGGAAGTGTGAGAGGCTGCAGGGAATTTACCCTTGGCATAGTCCTTGCGTAAGCCTTACCTCTTCCCAACCGTTTGTCTCTGTTTCCCTTTCCCAAGAGTCCTGGCCACCTCACGCTCTCCTGCCTGCCCATGTGTAGACTATGTACCCTGGTCTGAATGTGACAATGATGGCATTAACAGCCAATGAGGTGTTCATACCATGGTCACGAGAGTAAGCATTGGGATGGAGATAAGATGCTGCGGACTGTAGGCAGTCAGGGTATGGTGTCAGGGCCAGGGATAAGACTGGATAAAAGTGTGTCATCCCCGGGTTGGAGTTTTCCTTGAATGTTCCTTTCCTTCCTCCGAGGGACCCCTATGCAAAGCACTAGACTTGATAAAGGTTAGGGAAGAGAAAAGGCTTTGGACAGAAATTTGTGGATCAGAAAGAAGGAAGTTCTACCCCACTGATATGGGATATGGCAGAGAGAAAGAAAGACGACTTATAAACTGAAGCCCAAATAGCCTTTCATCTTGATAACACTTTGATTCTCAATATTGAACCTCGGCACTATGTTCAACCTTCTAGCCGGTGAATGAAAAATAGAAGTCTAGACATTATTAAAACCACATCACCAGTGATTACTTATTCTATTAACTGAAGCTAAAATAGAAATTTAAATAACTCAAGCTGCCGCAAATTAGACGTCAAAAATGGCTTCAGGAAATGTAAAATTTTGGAGATTTCAAGAGTACAAAACTATTCCCTTGCTTTATTTTGAAGAAAATTATCCATGGAGTCAGTTAAGCCAACAATCTTTGGCAATTCATTGTCCATTGCTAATATAAATGGAATACTCTGCCTCACTAGAGAAGTGATACCTCTTTTCCAAGTTTTCAATGCGAATGCTATCCTACCAAATTTCTCCAAATCACCAAAAATTCTAATTCACCAAAATTCTCTTGGTGGAGGATACTTAACTGGTAGGTACAGAAGAGAAAAGCCTTGGGTAAGACAGATAATCACCAGAAGTGCATGAGGGTTCTTGCCATGAATAGACTCCAGTAGGAATATTCAGTTCCTTTAGCAAGTTATAGTTTTATGAATATTTTTCAAATGCTAATTGCTAATGCAAGAGAAGTCTTGATTTAAACCTTCAGCTGCGGGGAACGTACTTGTGTGTATGGGCAACTGCGGGAAAAACATATGTTTGACCCTCTCATCTTATCTGCTCCCTGAGCCCCTTCTTATCTTTATGGACCAAACTCTTTCTTCTTTGAGGGGGCAATTGGCAATCCTCATTTTCTACCTGAATGAGTCCCTCCCTCGCTCGTCAGCAGTCTCATTCCATTGCCATGAGCTAGGTACTAATCTTTTTCCTCTAAATGCGCTCTGGTGGTCTTACCAGAGCGCAATGCGGGTAAAAATCAGTGGATTTCCTTTGTTTGATATCAAATTAAACAGTAAATTACGAACAAACTTCATATGATACTTATTTTGTAGATTTTTGCTGATTAAAAAATTTGGCCAAATTAACTGATGTTCCACTAATCCGTCCCTTATTGGGTGGGGCCCTTTCCGTGGAACCTTGGGAAAAGGGTCTGGAGGGGATTGCAAGGGTCTTCTACCTGCTCTGCCCTCACAGCGGAAAAGAGGGTCTGGCCTCCTTCGAATATTTCCTGCCCACAGTGGAAGACTTGCGATCTAGCAGCCGCAACAGAGGGGTTAAATTAATACCAAATAAGAACCATAACTTAAAACTCAGGTTGATCATTTTATTCCCAAGATTCAAGATTGGTGCAAACAAGTCAGGAATTTTGTCAACAGATAAAAATCATGTTTTTCTTGCTCTCTTACCCTGCACATGATCATTCCTTTTCCACAGCACGATTTCCTTAAGGCACCAGCAGCAATTATATCACCAAGCCCACAATATAAGTTCATTTCACATTGAGTGCTTCTTCTTTACATTGAATAACGACAGTGTTGGATCAATGGACAACTGCACTTTGTACCAAGGAGATAACATGAGAATTTTATGATCTTAAAACATTTCTGCAGTCCTAAAATGACACAGAAGGCAGGCAAAGTTTGAAGACACCACTTCCAAGACTGTATCCAACAATAATCAAGAACATCTGGACAGAGCTTAACTACTAGTATAAAGGCTTGAATCAGTTCACCCCACCTTTTATCTGATAAACTCTGGAACGATAAAGGAATACAGGTATTTTTCTAAGACATCCCAACTGCTCCTGAAAAAACATGAATCAAGTTGCCCCAGTTCCAAGCTTTGTCAATGCATCAAGATTTTTTCATCACATTAACATCAAGGGTCAGCAAGTGTGCCTCATGAGGTGAAAATATGAAAAAGGCAGTATTTTTATTTGTCCCATATTCTATTTCTTTCTCCACATTTATTCCAACCATTATTACATCTCTGAGACCTTTATTCTGCATAGGCTTCAATTACAATAATGAACATGGAAAAAATCTTAGTTTAGACAATATTACTAATAAATTTGTTGGACTATTAGATGTTAGTATAGATTGCAACCTACCTCTTACACACATGTGATAGGATTACAGAATTTTCCTGAAACAAGGCATTCCTCCGCATTTGATAGGTACTCTGCTTGCGTGGAAGTGTTCGACGGCCACCAGGCATCGATTCTAGATTCAATCGCCGTATAGGCTCCTCTCGGCTCTCTTCATCTGGAGATGTGTACGCAGCATACATTTCCTCCAAGGAGGCGAATTTGTGCTTTTAAGGTGCCATGACACCTCTTGGGGAAGATGGCAAGGTGTGATATGGCTGTGGAAGGCTTAAGGTCCCAGCAAGTAATTACATCAACAGAAACCTCTCAGAAGCGATACTCGAGTCAAATGATTCTTTCATGGCAAATTTCAACCCTTGGTGTATCTGTACCACATCATTTGTCAATGCAATGATTGGAAATTTGTCAATTTCGTCATAATGTAAAGGACAATATTAGGTTTATCCACCACAACAGTGGCTTTGATAGCATGACTATCATCTCATGTGCCACAATGTAGACTCAAGGAGTGAACTTTTAGAATCCATTTCAAATATCAGCGGAGCCAATCGAAGTCTCCTGCCCTTCCCAATGAGCCACATGTGGAATGTTACAAACAGCGTCTTTCGTTTCCATTTGCACACAAAGTCTTAAGAGAAAACATGGCAACGTCCATCCATCTCTCTCCCCCCCCCCCCCACCTCCCTGGAGTCGAAGGCCCCCCACCTCCAGCCACAACACCATCCGTTGTTACCCAATGAAATCGCCCAAACGGTGTGACATATCAAAGGGACAGATGCACTTCATGTAAAGATGGACATAGCACTTTATGTAAAAGATTTGTACACCTTTTGTACTTAATCATGTACACAGTGATGAAAAATAAGCCGTATCCTCAGTTGGTGACTCGAGGCTACCAGTCACAATACTAAATCTGACCACTTGGTCTGAATTTCCAAGCAGACAGTAGATTAGGAGTGAAATTTGCCTTCAGTTGGCTCTCTCTTAAAGTTTCACAGCATAATTACATTTTTTTAACAGAGATTCTCCAGATATGAGGCGACCTCTGCTTTTATTTAGCCTCGCCCATGCATGCAGGGCTCAGCATGGGCAGACCACTAATTTCCCTAGCTATTCGTGGGACCCTTATGGAGCTTAACAAAAACAAAATCTTCCCGGAGGGAGCTAAGCATTGCACTCCCTTTATGGATCCTAGCAGTCCAATCACCCTGATGGAGGAGGCATCACTCTTGGAGAGCCAAGGCGAGGCTCCCGAGGGGGGATCCTCCACCATTGCCTTAGTGGGGGATCCTTCAGGGAACCACAAACCTCTTAGTTGCCCCTCAATGCCTTTGCAGGGGGAGGAGGACGACCTTCCCTCGGACTCTTCTGAGTCTACTCTGAAAGAGACACCGAACTCCCCCAAGGGAGTCGAATCAGACTCAGGTGCCACCATCACTACCCTAGGGAGTATTTCTTCTACAATGAAGATGCTCACAACAGCTCCCAAGTTGAGCGGCGCTGCGAGGAGGAGGAAGGAGAAGATGAAAACTGGGGGAGCAGCTGGTGGGTCTGCACCCTACATTGGTGGAGGAAGAACTTCTCACCACGTACAAACACCTATGAACTAATCCAGGTCTCTTTTTGAAACTGTGGATCCAAGCATAGGAGGTTTAGAAATTTTCAATTCTCGTTTTTGTACCCAAATGCAATGCCTTTCCTTTCATGATGGAAACATGATATGGCACATTTGAACTTCATGCTCGTTTGCATCATTTACGAAGAACAACTTCGAATTCTAAAAATTTCCCACCACCAATATGCTTCCATTTTTCGTCTCAATGACCACTTTGGATTTATTGTGATTATTGGCAATCATTGTGAAAACTGTGATGCAGGAATATTCAATCTTTGCACCAATTCTATTTGCTCTATGTGTGGATTTCTGTCCTCTTCTTCCAAAATTTAAAATTTCTCTGCAGTTGTAATCTGCCTTACAACTTGCAATCACAACTTGTGCAGTGCAAATGACAGCCCGCTGATGACCTACACTCCCAACAAGTCAGCCAAGTATTGTTTAACGGACTGTCATGAAATTAAAGAAATTAGTTTTCAGTAATTTATCATCTGCACTCAACACAGTCAAATAAAACAGTATCTTGGTTTACTTGGTGGTATGTTTCAATAGACCTATTTATTATAATTTTCACTTAACCACAAAAAACACACGACCCAGGTTTCAATACATAAGTATCATCTTCAGGTGCATAATAAATTCAGGAACTCTCTTATATATTTTATCAATCTTTTAAGACTCCTTATAATTTTAAGAACTTGCTAATTAAGAGTAAGGATCATATAGATCCAAACAAGAAAAGTGGTGTGTATGCTCTACATTGTAATGACTGCAAAAGTGTGTACGTTGGGCAAACTCAAAGGAATTTTATAATCAGGACCAAAGAACATTACTGTGCTTTTAAAAACAATAATGAAAATAGATGTAACTTCGCCAAACATCTATTATGTAACGGTCATAGCAGTGCTTTTGAAACCAAAATCCTACATTGTAGTAACAATTCACGTGAGCTCAATGCCCTCGAACAATTAGAAATTCTGAGGAAAATTAATGACCCTGATGTGTTTGTTGTCAATGAATGCTTGTTCCCTTCCCCCTCCTTCTGTTCCTTAAAGCAGTTGCACAACTGATATAATACCTGCCACCTCTCTCTCTCTCCCCCCCCCATTCACCCACCCCCCTTCTTCTCCTATCTTCCACCCCTCCCCTCCATCATCACCCCCGCAACCCCCCTTCTTTCCTTTTACCCCGATATAGGTATAAGAGAGTTCCAGAATTAATTATGCACCTGAAGATGATACTTCTGTGTGGAAACCCAGGTCGTGTGTTTTTTGTGTTTTCTTTGTGGTTACTCAACACAGTCATCATCAGTGAAAATATAATTCCTAAAGAAGCTTATAACTTTATAATAAAAAAAACAAAAGATAACAAGAACTATCAAGAAGAACTAGATGTTAAATGGAAAATGTAGGACCAGAATGATTGACTCAATGATGATACAGGTGACTTGATGGCTCAGCATATTCATTTATTACAAACATGATGAGAGAAATAATAGATAAACATACAAGCACACCCCATGCTTTAACTTTCAACAGTTTATTCTATCACGAATGCATTTTCTCAGTCATTACTGTATTTAACACCACACCACAAACATGTTGATATATCACAAAACATAACAAGGTAGACGATTTTCCCGAGTCAAAAATCATATTCCATGATTAAATGTTCACAAAAGATATCTTTTCTCACAATGTAATCTCATGATGTGACGCCAACCAATGGATCCATGACCTTGTCAGGTCAAGAACCATGGATCTTGTCAGGAACTGGCTTCATTGGCTTCCGCAAGCATTCTCTGTTTCCAAGCTTCATAATCACTACTTCCTGTGGCATTATCTTCTTCACACTTTTCTAAATCATTAAGTTTTCCCTTTTTGCTGATTTTATAACCTACAAAGTAAAGCAGTTGGAATAATCTCAATCATACGGTGGAACAATCTGATATATTTCCACTTATTTGAAATGGAGTGAAACCTCACTTTTACGCCCCTAGAATTCACATTTTTCCTTGATTCACAACATTTTCTTCATGTCTCAACAATTTTCGCACCCTTGGAACGCAATCCTATCAATTCACACTTTCCAATTTTGAAACATTCCACAACTTACAACGAGTGGCAAGGAGCAAGATGGCGGCCAGAGCACTTAACACGTACCGATTGACAACCAACCCCGAGTTTAAAGCTGTATATAGAATGCCTGGGCCAATCATAACTAAACAAACATCCTCACGTACCCTGTTCCATTTTATGATGGATAGTTGCAATTAAAATGTTTCTATTGCAGTCAAAATTCTGTAACTGGCCTGACAACGTAAACACAGCCCATTTTTCGAACCTTGATCAGAGATTCCCCGATTTTTTTAAATTTCTGCATAATTAACTTTTGGTTCAATTGCCATCAGAAATTAATGCAAGTTTCTCAACCTTGGTAAGCGATTTCTGAAAGTTTCCATTTGATACTGAGCCACTGTTAATTTTGCAGAACAACTTAATTCCAGTTTGTATACATTGATGAGACCTGATCGTGACACTGTGGCCTTCATCTTGAATCCAGTATTAAGATTCCAGAACTTAGGAAAACAGGACTGCAACTGAATAATTTAGAGCGACTTTTATTTACATCACATATTGGTGAAGATGGTGAGCATGTTTTGCAAAGTGCACTCTGCGAGTCCACGGTTCTCTGATATCAGATGAGCTTTGTTAAAAGAAAAGGTGCTCTCTGCCAAGGCAAGATTATGGATTGATGAAGTCACTCAAAGGAACTCATGGCTGGACAGACCATTTCAAAATGCAATGAAATATTGTCAAAAACAGCATCTGAGGTGAATCTGAAACCATACATACCGAAACAGTTTCTCTCCAGAAGTGTCCAACTTCATATAATCATGATGCTGGCTAAATGCCCTAAAAGAAAATTTTACTATGGGCAAGGCAGATCTTTCTCATGATGTACCTACTTGTTACGTTATTTTGCTCATTTAAGTGTATACTGATACTAAATAACTGTGGCTGTTTATGATACTAACTGTTTGGTTAAGAGCCAGCCTTTGAGGCTTTTGTTTCATGAAAATCTATAAATCCACATTTTTTTTAAACATTAAGACCTTATCGCTAGTAACCTTTGCAGCCAACACAGAGACATGGATGACAAGTATTTTTGAGGGACAAATGTATGCCCCTTAAAAGACAAAGACATGGGGCCCAAACAGAAAAATCCTCCTCATATTCAATCAGTTACACCCTGTTAACATGAGATTAAGAAAAACATAAATTGTTATTTTTCCTGCCAATAGAACCAGCTAGCTGCAGCCACTACACTTCATGTATAATCCAATTAAATTAAATAAAATTATGAAACATATAGCCATGATTTTGCTTCAATTTCCTGAATATTAAGTTTTCCCTCAATTAAAATATTCTCACGATTTACCCTTTTTCCCCCTCCTCTCCTCCTCGAAAGTACATAAGGAGAGGTATTACTGTAACCACACATTCCAACCTCGGAGACAGAGAATTTTAAAAATACATAAATGAATGGTGGGTCAAGAGACACTAATTTGTACCATGACTATTGATGCCAAAATAATTGCCAGATTAAGGCTTGGCTTCATTAACATTGGTTAAATATTCTCTCAGGATGAAAACTGATGCTGAATATTCTCCCATCAATACCACTTACATCAAATGACGTCCTGTTACGTGTGACAAATCTGAAACCTGTTATAATCAAATAAACACTATGGCTAAATAATTTAGTGGTGAGCAGTAGCTACACATTCAAACTGGACCTAAACCAAGGGTTTCTAGGTAAATGATGCTTTTCCTTATCAAGGCTATAAATTTACCTTTGACTGACGAAGACTTAGTTCTACAGATTCATGCATTATGCAGTGGAAGTTTGCCATAAGAAGAGCAATCGCTCTTATCCACAGATTTTAATAACAAGTACTTAATAATTTGATGTCATCAGGTACAAGAGCTGTCCCTTACCAAATGATGACTTCGTAAGTTGAAACACTTGGTACCTATAAAATTAAAATCGGTAGAAAAGAGCAATCGTCTAGACTATAACAAAAACAATGTTATCCAGGTAATGTTGCCCTAACTCGCAGCACATCTTCAAGACAATACACAGTAACCAAGTATGATGAGGACATTTAAAAAGGACTTCTAGAATGTTGCAGGGAAAAACAAAGGAGAATCACCCTGAAGGTGCACGGAAGCAATTTCCTCATCACCAGCCAAATGGTGATCTTGCTTGCACTTGCAAAAGCCAAAATGGATCAGAAAGTGAAAAATATTTCTAGGCAATCAAAGACACTTGGCGTGGCATTCAGATCCTGGAAATATTGATTAATTAGCAACCAGTTCATCAGCGTAAGTAAGAAGCCTCTCGACCCCATTTCAATATATCTTGCAAAAGGAAATCAGTTAAAGAAATAAAAGAAGCACTCTTTTGTACAAAAACACTTTTTTGAAAACATACCAGCCTGATCAATTTCAAAGACTTGCCTTTTAGATTCTCTTCCACCAACTCAACAAGGGTGCCCTTTCTCTTTTTTCCAACATTTGCCGTTTCTACTTCCGAAAGAAGAGATGACATCTCAGCAGTCACTCTATCAAAACTTGTGCTTTTGATTCGACTGATTTCCACCAGCATCTTTTTTGACACCTTCAGCTTTTTATGCCTGTTTTGTACCAGACAAAAGAAAGTGGGTTAAGCACGAGTACGTACATACAGAGCAGCAAATGGTGCAGGAACACACATGGAGTCCATGATCCCAGACACAGAGAGTTGTGACAGAGTATAGCTATGAGAAAATTCACCACAGCATTTAATAAAAGAGCACAATCATCAATAAAAACATAATTACACTCTTTCATTTGCTTGTTGACATTCTCAAAAGAATTACTGTTGGGTCATTCACTTAATTCTCCAGATTTCTTTCATTGGTTTTGTTCATTAAAAAACAGTCACACTTAGATTAATCAAACCTGCAAAAGCCAAAATGGATGAGAAACTGAAAAATATTTCTAGAAGTAAAAAGTAATCACACTCCAAGCACAATGAGCAAAACAAAAACACACAAACTGTGTTAGAAATCATAAATAATAAGAGAATAAGAATTTAGATCAATTGAAAATAACTAATGCAGAGAAAGATATTCGTTACAGGATAAACCTAACCCATGATATTTATGAAACATATTAACTATTCAGTAGCAACAAGATCATTCAAACTAAAGTTCCAATTTAATCTTAAATATGGGAGCAAACTGTAAACTTCACACTGTATTGAGCTTTTATGATTCAGGAGTACCACTATCAGCAGAAGAGTGAACCACTGAGCAAGGAAGGCACATGTATTACAGTCATTTGTGAGGAATGGGCAGAGAGATATTATTTATTTTTGGTAGGCCAAAGGCTGAAACCTAAGTGAAATACACAGGGAGACGATATGGAAGATTGTTAAGATCACAGCAACATGGTGGCAGGTGGAGCAAATTCTTTGCAAAGGACCAAGTGACCTCGACAGGTTTGCCATGGGGCATAACTGCAGCACGTGGGCCGAATGTCACTGCCATTGACAAGATGATTCATTCCGACCACTGAATGCAACTCTGCACATAGGCAGCAAACATGTTCAACAGTGTGTACGGAATAGTGTAAGACCTGGTGCATGACCAACTGAACTTCTGTAAAGTGAGTGCAAAGGAACGTTATGAATGTCCATATTAGGCAGCAAATTATGACATGCCACAACCACCTCATATAGTATGCTGCAGATGGACAATTTTTCCCATAACATATTTTCATATTTGATAAGTCATAGTCCCGATCTGGCAATCATGATTTTGGCCCAATGATAAAAGTTCTTGACTGGCAAACATTTCACTCCCGAAGTCAAATCAGTTGTCATAAGATGGCAACACTCACCAGACATTGACTTTGATGCAGATGGTATTTGCAAACCTGAGGCACTGTGAGAGAACTTTGTTCAGAGATCTGACAGATATGTATAGAAAGAGCAATGTATATGTGGCTTTTCTTTAAACCAAGTAAAAAATATGTTGCCTATTCTACACCCTGATAAATTCATTGTTGTGCATTACTTATTATTCCGACCTTTTGAAACCATTTAAAGTTATCAAAGGCCTTGAAGTAAGCATATTCTTTTTTTCTCAAAAGTGAAACACATACGAAGTTTCAACACTATTTAAATGTGAATTATGTACCTGCTACAAACCATGCCTTCATGTCCCTAACTGAGGAAAAAGCTTTAGATTGGTTAACATTGTTTGTTTGAAATATGAAAAAAGAAGTGTCATCCACAAGGGGAGGTGGTTAACAGTAAACCATAGGGAATGACTGATCATTCGTGAGAATAATAAAAAGGGCTCTCGACACACCCTTTGAGGGAGGCCACTTCAGATTCCTGAAGGGGAAACTTTGTTACGATATGTACTCTAGTGACATTATCGTTATTCCTTTGTCACATCTTTTTTGTGCACAGAAGTGTATCTTCAGTCCTGTTCAGTCCCATCTGTTCTGTCAGTGAATAAAGATGTGTGTGATCAATAACTCCAGTGTTCACTTCGTTCCCTAACCTCAACAGGTCATGAGCTCAGAGCCCAAGTGATCATAATTATCATAATCGTAAACCCGTAATTAATTTGCGAGGAGTAAGTCTCGAGTGAAGCGATCAGCTGCATTTAACCATGACAAGTAATTACTCTACAATGCCAGCGATATAGAAACTATCGGGTATGAATGATTATAACTTGTGGGCTTATGCAATGCAAATGTACTTAGTGCATGAAGACTTATGGGACTATGTCACCGGAGATAATGTTGTGGAGAAGGAATTTTCCCCAAAGCTTGATAAGAAGGCATTGTCCAAAATTGTTCTAATGATTAAAATCTGTATCCACATACGAGGAAGGCGAAAACTGCCAAAGAAGCCTGGGATTCTCTTCGTATCACGTTTGCACCTTCGGATGCAAGAGGTAGGAGATTACTTCTGAAGAAGTTGTATATCTCTAAACTCCAATACTGCCCAGACATGGAGGCTTACGTCAGCAGCGTCATGTCTGTAGTTCAGAAGTTGTCAGATATGAACTACAAGACCAACAATGAACTTATAAATGGGCTATAAAGCTTATGTACTAATAAATGGGCAAGTGATTGCTAAAACGCACTTGCAACTGCCCTGGACAATTGTGGAAAGACCTTATCATCAGCATTTGTCAAGTCAAGGTTACTAGCAGAGGACGCCCGTCGAGAGGAAAACAAGGCAGCAGCAGCAGCTTTAACGGTGAAGGAATATGGGACGCAGCAAAACAGCCTATCTGAGCCCTTGCAGAAGACGCAGAGGAATTCAGCAAGTTCCAGGAGATACAAATGCAACAAAATTTGCCGGAAATTTGGTCACAAAGATTCCGAATGTCGTACTATCATGAGGAAGACCGACGGGTCTCGAGACAGCAGCAGCCAACATCCCTGGGACTTCAAGCAGAAAGTTTCAGCTTTCCAGACAGCCTTGGGTATATCTTTGAGAAAAATCAGAAGGTATTTGGACTCTGGTTGTACTGAACATATGTCCAACCAACGACATCTGCTTAAGAACTTGCCCAAAGATGATTTGACTGTACGTGTTGCTAATAATAATACTTTAGCTTGTAAAGGAATTGGAATGTCAAATGTTCGCATTGATGATGATACTATTACAGTTAATAATGAATTTTGTTGGTGCCCGGACTTTCAGCAAATTTATTATCAGTATCCCAAATGTCCAAGAAAAATTTGAGTCTTGTCTTTTCAGAGAATGAATGTGATATCTATCATAAAGATAATGTAACCATTAATGGCAATATTAGGGGAACTGCCTCACTTGTGAATGGTTTTTATAAGTTAGATGAAAGATTGCCTGCTAAAAATTTGAATGCTAATCATGTGGAATCTCTGACTGTTAAAGGTTATGCTTCAGCCAAGTTTTGGCATAGAAGACTCAGTCATATGAGTCCAGAAAGAATGAAACAACTATGTGAGATGGCTATGCGTTTACCGGTGATATTGATAATCCATGTATCAGCTGTTGCTAAGGTAAACAAGCAAGGAAGCCCTTCCATTTCAAAGGTAACAGAGCAAGTGCTGCATTAGAATTGATTCACAGTGATGTTTGTGGACCTATGGAGGTGAAGTCAAGCAATGGTGCTCCATTCACCCTTACCTTAAAAGATGACTGTTCCCGAAAAATATTTGCATACTTTCTGAAAAGCAAAGATGAAGTCACTCACGTATTCATTAACGTGAAAGTCAGAATTGAAAATGAGACAGGTAGAAAGATCAAAGTATTACAATCTGACAATGGAGGTGAATATGTCAATAAGAATTTGACAGATTTCTTGATTTCAAATGGCATGTGCTTACAGCTCCCTATTCACCCAAACTCAATGGAGTTGCAGAACGAGCTAATAGATCTATTTGTGAAATGGCTAGAACCATGTTAGATGATTCCGAATATCCCAAGTATTTGTGGGCAGAAGCCTGCAATACTGCAGTGTTCATTAAAAATAAGGTCCCCCCCATGTTGCTCTTAATAAGGTTACTCCTGAAGAGTTACGGTCTGGAAAGAGGCCAAACATACAAAATTTTAAGGTTTTTGGGTGTCAGACCATGGTTCATATTCCAGATGCAAAGAGAAAGAAATGGAATGCCAAGAGTGAGCAATGAAGATTTATAAGCTATGCTGATATATCTGGCAGTTACAGGCTCATGAATAATAAGAATGAAGTTTTCATTGCCAGAGATGTTATTTTTGAAGAAAATAAGGTACAAAGCATTCCTATACCAGATAGTTTCAACTTTGTCCCTGTTATGGACTTTTTAAGCACGAATACTACAGAGGAAATAAGACCCCAAAAAGTTTCAAAGGGAGACATATTTCCTGAAAGGAGGTATCCTCGAGGAAGAGGAAGTCAAAGGTTTTAGGGAATAGATGGTCACCCTGATCGCTATAAGGCTCGATTGGTTTCTAAGGGGTTTATGCAAACATATGGTGTCAATTATGAGGAAACCTCTGCCCCTCTAGTCCGTAGAGAAACAATAAGATTATTAAATGGGATAGAGGTAGAACTATCTTTGCAGATAGATCATCTTCATGTTAAAACTGCTTTCCTTGATGGGCAGCTAAATGAAACTGTGTTTATGGAGTTGCCTGATGGTATAAAATGTAATGAATACATTAATACTGTGGCACATTTACATAAAGCTCTATATAGTTTAAAGCAATCTTCCAGAGTGTGGAATGAAACTATTCATCATGTCATTATTAAGCTAGGTTTTGTTCAATCAAAATAAGAAGCTTGTGTAAATTTTAAGAAAGATGGTGCTAGTATTTTAATCGTTGCATCGTATGTTGTTGATTTGTTGTTGTACCATAATAATAAGAAGGGAAGAGATTTCATTAAGGAGAATCAATGGATAAGTTTCAGATGGTGATGGCAGATTTAGGTGATGCAAAACTGTGTCTTGGTATGAGAATTTCTCAGAATGCATCTGATGGTAGGCTCTCTTTGGATCAAGCCCATTATATTGTTGAATTGTTAAATAGGTTTGGGATGAAAGGTGCAGAGCAAATAAATACTCCTCTTGAAGTAAACGTTAATTTGCCAAAAAATGACCAAACATTAACCAAACTGAATGTACCTTACCAATGTTTAATTGGCTCTTTAATGTATTTATCTGTGTGTACACACCCGGACAAGGAATTTTCTGTTAATTATTTGAGCCAATTAAACAATGTCATTCCACTGAGCACTGGAAAAATACACTGAGAGTCTTAAGGTATTTAAAATATACTTGTGATGAAAAACTTGTGTTTAAGCCTACAGGTTGAGCCTACAAAACCAGTGATACTTCTACCTTGAGCAGTGGCTCGATTAAATGGCACGGGAGCGGCCGCGAGGGCGGAGGTGCCGGCTATGAAGAGGAGGTGGGAGCTGCAGGCAGAGGATGGAGGAGAAGCAGCTTTATTTGCTCAACACAGAAGTGTTAGAGGGTGAAATGGCACAGGAGCCAATTGCAGCCATGAAACAAATAACCAACAAGGTTGCTCTTCAAGCATTTATTTTGCGAGGTGGAAGAAATGTACAACTCCAACGCTTTCGTGCCGCACCAATAAAGCTGCTTCTCCACTCCTTCCTCTGCCCGTGGTCCCCACCTCCTCTTCGTCGCCTGCACCTCCGTCCTCGCGGCCACTCCCGTGCCATTTCATTGAGCCACACCTCGAGGTAGAAGTATCACTGGTTTTGTTGATGCTGATTGGGCTGGAGATCATTATGATAGACCATCATAGACAGGTTTTGTCATCACGTTCGCTGGTGCAGCCGTTTCATGGAGAAGCCAAAACCAAAGATTTATTGCTCTCTCAAGCACTGAATCTGAGTATGTAGCTCTTTCGGAAGGATCCAGAGGAGCTATTTATCTGAGATATCTGATTTCAGAATTTTAAAACGTGGATGAAATTGTAAACATTTTCTGTGACAGTGAAAGTGCTATAAAATTAAGTCATAATCCAGTATTTCATGCTAGAACAAAACACATTGATGTTCAATATCATTTCATGATTGATAAAAATGTCATAAATGTATTCTACCCACTCATTTACTGACTGCCTATATGATAGCTGATATTATGACCAAAAGTTTATGTAAGGTAAAACATTCCAAATTTAAAGTAGGTTTGGGTCTGTTGTGATTTTTGTATGAAATATTGCAACTCAATTTGCTTTCTTTGTGGTTGCTAATGTCCCTAGTTTAAGAGGGAGTGTTACGATATGTACTCTAGTGACATTATCGTTATTCTTTTGTCACGTCTTTTTTGTGCACAAAAGTGACGTGACAAAAGAATAACGTGACGTGACCTTCAGTCCTGTTCCGTCCCATCTGTTCTGTCGGGGAATAAAGATGTTTGCGATCAATAACTCGTGTTCACTTCGCTCCCTAACTTCAACAGACTTCACTGAAACAATCTCAGTTGTGGAATTTAGATTTTTAACTATCTGTTCTCTACAAGTGAGGGTGGACCTAAGATAATTGAAGGGCTAACCTTAACATGCAGACTTCTAGTTTACTAGATGATATTTCACGGTTTATGCCCTCTCTAGCTTATGTGAAGTAATCAAATATACCAATGAATGTTGCAATAACTGGTCATGCACTTGAGATGTAAGCAGGTATTTTATCAGTACTTGAAGACCAGAATTCTTGATAAGTACAATATTCACTCACTCACTAGAAGTGGTAAATAGAAAGAGGCATAAGATGTGGGTCCTACTGTTACAGCTATAGACATGGGACCGATTGCCCTTCAAGGTAATCTGATCATGGAATTTGTTAGCAACTAGAAGAAGATCAGAAATGAAAAGGCCCTGAAAAGTGGTCTATCACCAGCTGGCGGTAGCTTTCACAGGATTGCTAGATGACCTGCTGACATAGTAATTCTTCCCCCTTCATAAGCGAGAGACCTTCATTTCAAACTCCTCTGTCTTCTGCAAATTTATGTTTCAAAGAAGGATCTAAATATTTACACACACAATACAGGTGGCACAGTGATTGGCAGGCATTTATCCACTCAAGCATTTATCCACTAAAGATCCCTCACTTGAAAAAATGCTTCACAAGAAAGGCAGAATTGATAGAGCTAATGAGAGTATACATAGAAGAACAGTAGGCAATGTTAACATCAACAAAGAACATCATGACAAGGTTTCTTTAACTGTGATTGGTAGAAGTATCCTGTGGCAGTTTGGCTGTAGATATGCTTTGGCATATGCATTGGCTTATGAGGAATTGAAGTTTGGGGTATTTTACACTCGACACTTAAAAAGAAGAGGTCGGAGCCAAAGACTACCCTTTTACCCAAATAATCACTGTCAAGAGCCACATCAGATAAAATGCACAGGCGAAGAAGAGTCCAAGAATGAGGGGATTTTCTGTCACTATAAGAATGAAACCCTTTGCAATTTTCCACACTTAGGGGATTAGAATGATAAGAATGAGAGGATTTTCCATTGGTATAAGAATGAAACCATTTGCAATTTTCCACACTTATTTTAAATAAGACCAACAGGTTACGGCATGATACCATCATCATCAAAGTAAGAAAAAAATCAGTTTCAAACTCTAATGATGACATTCTGACATTGAAATCAGTACGTCTTATACATTAAGCAATCCAAAGTTTTTTATTCTTTAACTATGTCTGGATTCCATCAAGTGACTTTGGCTACAATCACCTATATTTTATGAACCTTAGTAGGTTTCTAATTCATCACTTTGAGAGGAAAAGAGGTTTATTTAGTCTAACATTTTAGGTGCAGACAATTTCATCAATATTATAATCACCAAAATATTTAGTGGAGGTAAATTTTTTGTAATAATAGCCAGCTGATCATTTATCACCAAAAATACATCATTTAGAAATTACTATTGATACTTTCTGCCTGGCAAGAAAGAAGTCTGTCGAGTCTTAACCATGATCACAAAGTGGGGAGGAGGAGATGTGACAAATGTGACCAGATGATGACCCATTCTCTTTTAGAATCCCCAAAGAGTGCAACAAAATTAGCAGGATCACATGCGGGACGCAAGAGGCATAAAATTACTCCAGACTCTATGATGAAACACCACCACTTCCTACCTTACTATGAATTCAGTGGAGAACAAGGTCAAATTTGTAGAGATGAGTAGACAGTTTCATTCACTTTTGGCCAGGGCTCTGAGATGAGAAACACAGATGCATCAAGATTATCTGTCAGGTCTTCAATGGGTTTGCTCCTGATGGGACTGAGTATTGGTAAAAATATAATTCAAATTGTCAACTCCACCGAGTCTCTTTTTTCTAGGCTTGGATATACCATATTTGGCATGGGTATTTACACCAGAAGGTAATGGAGTGAGAAAACTTATACTTTTGCAGAGGGAGGAGGATTGATTTTCATTCACAGGGGTTCAAGGATGGTGGAGCATGCACTTCAAAGTCGGGGCTGAAATTTTCAGAATGAAGTGTAGGAGCAAATCCATATGCAGTAGGATAAGAGACTTGGGTGGCAGTTACAGCATTTGAGGCATAAGTGAGATGGTCATTTTTTGAGACCTTGATTTTTCGATGATCGACAGATTTGGGGGTCACTAGCATGGCTAACTACATTGACATTTTAACTAACTCATGCAGTGAGGAATAAATGCAACACCCAGGAATGCTGGAGAGATATTTTAAAGATTTATACATCACTGGAGTGGAAAAACATCAAGAAGAGAACATGTCTGAAGTAATGAATTAGTATGAAAGATGCAAAAGTTTTGTAAGGACTGAGCAAATGGAGGACATTGTTGAAAAACACCCAGATTGCTATCCCTAAAGCCAATCTGAATATATAAACACAAAGGAAAATGCATGCATGCTTCTGGGAACAAGCATGCAGTATTACTTATAACAAATATCACTCAAAAATTTCCCAAGCCTTGAAGAAATGAGGAAACTGCAATGAGACAAGGGCCTCACTTGTAGCCACTTTCATTGTATAGTTTAAGTTGGGAACCAAGTGACAAGTTCAAATACTGGGCTTCAAATGAATGTAAACATTGGCGAACAGATGACGTTGTGGTTCCTGATTTGCTTTCGTGCTACTCTATTTTGCTGGACGAGTTTCACTGGTGATCCGGTGAGTTCTTCAGGTCCAATGAATTCATTTAGTCACAAGGCCATCGAGGGAAACAACATCACTACAAATTCAACTACCCTTTGACCCTTGGTCTACCAGAATGATACGAGGCAAACGCCTCAAACTGAATGAAAAAGGTGACAATGTTCACAAAAGAAGGGACATTCAAAACTTAAATTCATTGAGTTCAGGAAAAACGATGTAAATCTGAAAAAACGACATGTCTGATGTGTCTCTCCCCAAATGTTTTGGGCAGCAATTTCGAAAATGGAAAATCAACCTATAAAAAAGCCTACTTCTGCAGTTAGTGATAATACCAGTTACAATATGATGAGAAAACATAATATCAGTAATCATCCACAAAGATATTAATTACTTGCTCACAACAATGGCCTCAAATCGATGGATTGTACTCCGGTAGGAAAAGAAATTCATGGCATACCCAAAAGAGGTGGTCCAATCAACAGCTTACCTACAAGCACAATAAACGGCAAATGCAGCATACATAGGATGCTGAAGATCTAAAGGTTTATTTTTGTTGGACCCTTTGAAATGCTCCTCAACATACCTGCAAAAAACAAGCGCGTCATCATCTTCAAATATCTCAACCGGATAGTGTTAATAATATTTTCATTTGAAAATTCGGGGAAAACACAAATTATATGCACGCCAACCCACCTGTTGAGAATACTTTCTGCCAATTCTATCACTTCACTACATCCGAGCTGAATACACACTGTTTTCACGGATATTCTGTGTTCCAGGCCCAATATTTTCTCAAACATATGAAAGCCATTTAAATACAACTTCTTTTTTGTGCCTGATAGGCCAATAGCTGTTTCCTGAAATCCAATGTTTGATTCAATGGCGAAATGGAATGCAAAAATTAAGCAATCTTCACTAATTAATAATAAAATAACCCTCACTCTGTCAAAAGCAACTCCAAGAGACGATGCCGCCAAATCTAAGCACAAGATATGGCGACATGAATCGTTGAACTGCTGTAAAACTTTGGCATTTGTTGCAGTTTTCAACTGTAGAAGCCTAGATATCTCACTTCCCTTCCTGAACAAATAATGAAGTAATGTTATTACGCTGCAACACAAAGTTAAGTATTCACGAACATACGTGAATACTCGCTGCAATCTCCATTTTTAATTTAGGGGTATATAAATACGAGATAGATATCTACTGGGCAAATATTCGAATAATCATAAGAATTACTAGGAACCGCTCAAAACATTCAATTTTTTGGAGCTATCGTAACGACTCTGAAAAATTATGACTATTATTGCGATTAAAGCTCACCTGAGGATTGCGTTGTTGACACCTAATTTGACAGATAGATCCTTCAGAATCACATTAGGAGAAGAAATGCTGGCAGTCATTTTCACACGTAAGGTAAGTAGCTGATTTCTTCAGTTAACCGCTCAACGATCCAAATATGTCAGGAATACAATTAGTTCGTTTACCTACGACCAGTTTCGAGGGATGACGAAGCTATAAACAGCTGGAAGAATTGGCGGTGATTACAGGATCCCACCTCTGACGGCTTTTCATAGATCGGCGGCACGATCGTAATGACGATCGTGGCCGAGAAAACAAATGAAAAGGGGTAGGCGTCACAATAACATTGGCACTGCAGGAGTACGTGCGTTGTGGGAAAAGGTAATCAGTATAACAATCAACTCCTAAGTTTATTGCGTGCCATCAAATCAAAGAATTGGCTGAGTAATAATTTGGTGATTATTTGTCAGTGGTAATTTTATAGCAATAGTTTCACTATCACCAGAGTCCTCTGGACTGCCGCATAATAATAATAGTACATAACCACTTGTTGAGAGACTAATGTCGGCGTCAAAATGATGTGCTGCTGTACTTTGAAAATTTTTATCTGGGTCCATGTAAATGCTAGTGAAATATTACATATACCGCTTTTAAGATCATTTTATTGCAATTTCAGCTATATTTTTTTATTATATGCTAAAACAAAAAATGTAGATAGATTTATGCGATAGTCGACACCGCGCAAATTTAGCAGGTTTGTCAACTTCATGAACTTTGTAGCTCAGCCTAGGGAAAACTACGCGATCTACAGCATTTACTTTTCACCAGAAGTTGTAAGAATTAATAGGAATGTTAAAAAAATACCAAGCGCTAATTTTTATAACGCATGTTTTGTTGTTAATGAACGAAAATATTTAAATATTAACTAACCCTACAAGTTGCACAGAATCAAAAGTTAAAGCCACGGCAAAACTTGATAATTTATTTGAAAATGTTCTACGATCCGAAAATACTCGATTTATTCGAGGTAAAAATTATAATACAGAAGTCTGAAAATATGCAGGCGTGAACGATTGCTACCGTTACCACTTCTTGCGCGCGCAACTCAAAACGGATATTTGGACGAGATATAGGTACTGCGACTGAATCATTTTCCATCGAGCTTTAGAAAACTAATAGTATGCTCAACAAATCGAACCGCCTAGTCAATCAATCATAAACACGTACGTACCATGATAATTAATTCACCATTCTTGGAAATGGCCCTCCATTTATCAGTTTAATAATTTCACTCGCCAATTTGGCTGGACCCGGGAGAGAGAATGAATGAAAACGACGAATGAAAATCACTCTTGAAAACCACATGGGCAACCTTGAAATGCTATGTATCGCCTGTCTTCGAACTCATGTGCACAGCTTTGATGTTTCAGACGATTCAGACCCATCAACCCCATCCATGCCCCCTGCCTCGCGTCCCTAGCCTCCCGAGGTGTGTACCTACGCTAAGAAAAACAAGTTTAGCGCGGGTCCGAAAACACAGTATAAGTGGACTACAAAATCGAATTTTCCTTATAAGACTTGAGAAAGGTTGTAAATTCCATCCCTAACTTCATTTCGAACCCCTACGCACGGCTTTGACGATTCGGACTCATCACCCCTCATTTGAGTCACTCGCGTCCCTAGACCCTAGTCGCGTCCCAGGTGTGGCTTTCGTATGTTCCACTCTGCGGAGCCCACATGTGTTCGTGCTTCTTTGCCGTTTCCCAATGAGAACTTTAATTTTGGAATTTCCAACCATCTACACCCCTTCTCTCCCACAATAAGTGTATACCCCATTAGCGCCGAGAGGAAAAGATGTTTCAGTTTGTCGTTCACTCCTTCAGTTCAGCCCAAAATTCCATCCGAGCAAGATGCCTCCGACAAAAAAGTGTCCTTAGACTGCGAAATCTAAGAACGGAAAGTTCCGAGGAAGAAAGAGGGAGACCCAAGACTTTGAGAAGACGCGATAAGGATATTATCTCCAATATTAAGGAGTTCTTTGACAGTGCAAAGACAGGTGATTTGGTTATTGACACCGATAAAATTATGTTCAATACAGCTATTTGTACGCGCGCGAGTGAGAAAACAGTCCGTAACATTATTAAAAAGAGGAGAGAAAGTGCTGATAATGAGGTGACATCTCCGAAAAAAGTCACGGAAGGTCTTGCATTGTGCTTGACGAGTTCACTCAAGGAGCCATTATTGAATCGTGGAGCAAGGAGTGGGGGTTAAAATTAAATATTAGTAAATGCACCGCAGTCCACTTCCTGCGAAAGTCATCACAAAAATGTCATGCCTATACTGTGGGTGGAGTAAACATAAAATCTTCAGATACAGTAAAATATCTTTGAATTACTTTAACTTCTGATATATCGTAGGGAACACGCATACTAAACATATGCGACACTGCATTAACACCCCGGGAGTGGCGCGCGGTCTCTGAGACCGCACACCTGCTTCGCGCTCTATAATTTTGTTCTTCAGTTACTTATGCGGACATCCGTCCTTTCATGTGCACATCTCAGTAACGTCTGTCCTTGAATATGCTTAGATATTAGGACATATGTAGACCTAAAGCGTGAGAGTGAGTTACGGTCTCTTAAGACTCGCGCCACAATACTTAATGCTACGCTGAGACCGCACGCCACTCGGCGAGTATGAGACCGAGCACGTTCTGCGTTTTATTACTTTGTATCCATTTGATTGACGCGGACGTCCGTTCGTCAGTGCTTATGTCGCTGAGACTTCGTAGTCATGCGACTACGACAATGTTACACTTAGTAGTCATTCCACTTCGGTTTTCAAAAAGAATTACTCCCGTTTCTTATGTTCTCAAACGGAATAAGACTTTTCTTTTGTTGTCGAGTTGCCAACATGATAAAAAATTTTATTCTAAAACAAATGCACCTGCGATTATCATTGATTACAACAAAGGAAAAATAGATGTTGACATTGTAAATAAAATGTGCAGTTCGTATAATTGTCAATGAAACACAAATCGTTGGCCAGTCGTAATTTCTTACACACTTCCAAATATCGTTTCAACAAATTCACAGATAATTCTTTAGGCTAACAATAATAAAATATTTTGAGAAGGACATATATTAAAGACTTAGCCATCAAACTTACGGACAATCAACTTTGTCATCGCCAAGTATGCTAAAATATTCCCAAAGTTATTCGACTTCGAACTACAAGACAGGTTGAAAATTATTTCTACTGTGCAGAATCCGGTGTCAGTTTAGTTTCGAGTTTACCGAGTTTACATTCATGGACGCTGTAATTTTTGTGATCGAACAAAAAACAGGAAAACACGATATACATGCCATTTGTGTGGTAAATTTATGTGTCTCGAGCACATAAGTCCTATTTGTTGGGACTGTACACTTGGAAACAAAAGTTCGGTAGAATTTCATGATCGTAGGTTAGTGTGCAACAAATCTTATGCATACGTAAAGAAAAAGTCTGTTACGAAAGAAGTTATAGTAATTTCAGGACAGTTTTCTTGGCAAAGTATTTTTGTTTTAGTTTTGCATTATTTTGCCCAGGTGAAAAAATAACCGTTTTTATTTTTCCCAAAGAAATTTCATTTATAGAAGAGTCAGTGATTTTTATCATATAATTGCATAGAAGCAAAGTTAAATTTGTGGTAAAATGCTGTTTGGTGATGTATGTACGATTTTAACTGTATTTACGACAAAGTTTTTCCTTGGAAAGTTAAAATTAAAAAGCACCCATAAAATTAAGTTTTCTTTATTCATTTCAAACTTTCACGATAGCTGTATTTTTTTTACTTTTCTCACAAAATAAACATAACATGTATAAATAGACACTGAACTCAAAGAAATTAAGTTATAACCTCTAAAAAATAATAAATAATAATAATTAAAGAAAAGAAATAATTGTAACACTCCTAAAACATTAAAAAGAACCGGTGATCATTAAAATTAATTACATCGACAAATAAAACATTTCTCATGAAATCACATAAAAACAAACACATTAAACAGACAGAAGTTTTGATGTTTAAATACAAATGAACTAAAATTTGCTTTAGAATAATTATTGGGCCCAATTTTCCAATTCAACTTTGTCAATTTGCAATTTCATTGGTTAATATTGGTTATGAAATTCGTTTATACGCTGGTTTGAGTCCCTTAAATTCACTTTCGATATAATTATTACTATTATAGTTACCTTAGTCACGTTCCCCTCCGACTCCTCGGCAAGCATCGGGTTTCATTGCCGTCATAATGGCCGAGGACTCGAGAGAGGGGTTTGGCAGTTATCTCAGCCACGTCCGACGCCCATCGGATTGGTGGCTACGCTGCGGTTGGGTCGTGCGTGCGGAGTAGACGGAGGGTCCCAAGTAAGACGGCCTTCTGCATGCGATCACTGCAAGTGACTCCGCCTGTGCCACGCAATGCGCAGAGACCTGCATCCTGGCCCGATATCGATCGCCGTCCGAGCCCCAGAGCGTCCGATGACTACTTGGCCCGACTGGGCCCAACCCGAAATACACAAGTCCGAATGGAGCCCGACCCGATCAGCCCGATAGTATGCGCAAGGAAAGGGATTTTGTCCGATTCGACAAATAGGCAAGCAGTCGGGCCTGTCGGGATGAGAAGGATTTCCGACGCCCCGACCGAGAGCGGCCAAGCGGCCCGAGGTGAGTAATACTGCTCACCTCGGGCAAAGTCCGCTAGCGGAGGGTCTGCACGTGACACCTAAGGATATTACCCAGTCAGTGAATTGCCGTAGATGCTCATTCACCGAGTAAATACCATCGCGTCGTATATTTCTCGTGAAATATCAAGCGTGAGAGAGATAGTGGTGTAAGAGGAGATTTTTCACGCAATGGCTTCCGACAAAGTGCCTGACATTGCCTCGATCAAGGATAAGCGTTATATTACAGGAGAGAGACGCAAGAGGGAAGATGAGCCCAGTTTGGGAATCTTGTCATAAACAAGACGACACAGGAGACAGTGGGATTCGTAAGGTGCAAGAAGTGTGAATATATTTTTAAGTATGACAGTAAGAAAACTGGTACCTCACACCTGAAGCGGCACTTGCAACTAGCCTGTAGTAAGTCGGGAGGCGAAGTGGCACGACTGAGATGTGTATCCGTGCATTTGAAGCGTGAGGTTCTTGACTGCGCCGTGGCATGGTGCGGCGAAGATATGAGACCCTTAGACAGCTTTTTAGGCACAGGGTTTAAAAAATTTGTCCAAAAAATGGTGGATATTGGGGCTTCAGCGGGAAAGGTTGATGTGGAAAATTTGCTGCCTCACCCAACAACAGTGCGTCGCGACAGTGCGTCGAAAAAGCCGCTGAAGTGCGATCCAAGTTGGTGCCAGAAATAATGTCTGCAATTCCAAGTGGTACGTGATTCTTCAGAGAGTACGTTGTGTCTGTAAGTTTAAAGAACGGTAAAAGAGGAAATAAACCCGTGACCATAGTTTTTCGGTTAAAAAATATTGCATTCGCAATGTTTTCACGTCTACAATTGACTCTAACAATGCGATTTCACCTAATTTTGCAGAAGAATGTGCGGCCACCACGGACATGTGGACGGATGAGTTTTTAAAAAAGTCTACCTAACCCTAACAGTGAATTACCGACCTGAGTTAGAATAAAAAATTCAGTCCAGAGTATTGTTCACTTGTTTGTTTCCTGATATAAGAAAGACAGGAAAAGTCCGCACAGAAATTTTGCGATCACTTGCCTCTGTTGGTGTAGCTCCTGAAGAATGTCTCAACTTAACTTTTGTAACAGATCAGGGGTTTAATATTGTGAAAGCATGCAGTTTAGAGGGATGGAAAAGGTACAATTGTTCGGCACATTTAATAAACACTGTGCTGCGAAACTCTTTCAATGATGTCTTTCTGAAGCAAAATGCGCCCGAAATATATACGTTAGTGGCAAATGCGAAGAATGTAGTAGCGTTCATGAAGCGGTGTGGAAGCGTTAGCAATTTGCCAAAAACATTACATCAGGAGGTAGGTACGCGACGGAATTCAAGGTAAGTTTAAGTGATGACGGTTGTTGAAGAAAATGAGAATTTTAAGCAAAAGTAAATAGGAACTATTGGTTTATTATTTCAGATGCGTCATGCTCCGTTCAATTCAAGAGCAATGGGAGCAAATTGAGCAGGCTCTGGAAAAACTGAAAGAAGAAGAGTGCTTAGCTGGCATTAGCAAGGATAATTTGCAAGCGCTTACTATTTTCCTAACCCCCTTCGAAGAAGCTACTTTTGAACTGCAATCTGATAAGCAGCCTACATTCCACCAGATTCTTCTGTGGTACCATGCTCTACGCCAATGTTGCGAAATCAAAGCACCAGACAATAAGAGTATGTCAATCATTAAGGCGAGGACCAAGGAGTTTTTGGACGCTAAATTTGACATTCGCCGAGAGCATAAAGTGGCCACCTTCCTCTCTCCACAGTTCCGGAAGCTTCGAATGCTTTCCGAGGAGGAAATTCAACAAGTTCACGATTATGCGCGAGAATACGTCAGAGCATGGTAATATTAGGAATCCAAAAGATAGATAAATCCAAAAGAATCCAAAGAGAGACACGGCAGAGTGTCCTGAGTACATTTGCCGAAGCTCAAAAAGCAGGTCGTAATATTTCGTCCGTTTCTCCGGCTCCTTTGCATCCATGTTCGTTTCAGCCGGGGCCGAAAACTCTATCACGAACATGTAGCGTGACAGGTGGTCTAGGAGAACGATATCAGGCTTGGTCGCCTTCAACTGCCTGGTGGTAGAAAAGGAGTAATTCCACCAGATGGTGCATTTATCGTTCTCCACTACGGACTCAATATCTCCAGGGGCATACGGCAGCACAGGAGTATTGTCGATGCCAAAATGGTGTCGAAGATGGAAATATAGCACCCGCAGGGCCGCATTGTGCCTAGCAATCTACGCTGACTTGGCGTAATAGCTACAGCCGAAGAGAAGTTACACGAGTGTGTTTATTACACCATCCTGGCATGCGAGGACGAAACCCTCGGTCTCTGACTTTAGACCAGCGGAGCGGAGGAAGGCAAATGTCAGCTCCTTCGATAGCCCATGCTTCTCCATGTTTCGATAGAAACATCCATGCATGGGCTTATCGGTGTGTGCCTTGAGCGACAAGATGGACTTGCCGTCGTCGCTACCGTCTGATTTTGGGTCAAAGTCCATACCGGTTTTGTCCGCTGCCCTCTTGGCCGCCTGGAGGAGAAACACTCCTACTCCGGCACTTTCGCGGTCTCTTACAAGACTGAGCAGGGGGTCTCTGCTTTTGAGCACTCGGCATGCTGTTCCAAGGACAACCATGTTCTGGAGACACTCCAGGCTCAACAGACTCAGACAGAACCTAGTTCTTGCCAGACAGTTCAGAACTCCAGATTTTCCTGAGAGTCTGCCTGTACTAGGCGGTATTTCTCTCCTTCATTGCGGCAACTCCTGCATTCGGCTTTGGGGGACGCCTATATACTCATAGCTGTCATCGCCCTCGAGGTGGCGAATGACGCTCCCGTCAACGAGTTGCACGTCTTCCTTGTACTCCGAAAATCTTCCTCTCGCCAGGTGGATGGATGCACACTCGTCCAATCCGAAGTCCATCCCTATTGCCTCACTGTACTCCAGTACGGTGTTCACGGCCGCGCGAAGGTCCTTTGCGTTGGAAGTGTACAGCTTCAGGTCATCCATATAAAATAAATGTGTGACCTCAGGCTTCCTGTCACCTGGCACACCACACATGTATCCTTTCCATTCTCGCAGCCGTAGCGAGAGAGGTAGGAGGGACATTCAGAACAGCAAGGGGCTCAAGCTATCGCCTTGGAAAACACCACGGTTGATACCAGCGCTGTTGAGACCGACCGCTTGCCTGCAGTCAGGACAAAGCGCGTCCTCCAGAGTGGTATCAGGCGTTGGATGCAGGACACTACCTCTGGGTGGACTTTCACCAACTTCAACATGGCTACAATGCGTTCATATGAAGTGGTGTCAAACGCTTTTCTGTAGTCCACCCAGGCCATTGATAGGTTGTGCTTACGCTGGATGGCATCCTGACATATGCATCTGTCAATCAATGAGCAGGTTGTCCTTACATCTCGCGATTCCACGCTTCGAACCCCTCTGCTCGTACACCTCCTCCCAAACCGGCTGGACCTGGTGGAGGATAAGGTCGCTCAAGATGGAGGTGAACGCCTTTTATACAGTATTGAGGCAAGTTATAGGGCGGTAGTTCTTAGGATTGGACAAGTCTCCCTTCTTGGGTATTAGAACCGTGCGTCCCTCAGTCAGCCACGTTAGAATTTCTTCTCTACCGAGAGAAAGGACGTGAAGATTCTGGCGAGGTGTGTGTGGGTGGAAGTGAACTTCTTACTATACTTAAGTCAATCACTCAGTGCATAAACACCAAGAGATTAAACATTTGTCATGAGAACCCTACAATTCGCTTAAATCTTCGAAGCAGTTCGGTTTAAACGAAGGTAGCTTGTTGACGTAACGGGTTAACATACCGACAGTCGGAAGATCGGGTTCGAATCACGGGAAAACCTAACGATGTTCTCATGGCAACTATCATTCCTTGATGATTTAAATTATAATTTTGATCGTAAAATAAGTGTTGCGTTATTTAGATAAAGTTACAACAGGCAAAATAAACTAATTGAATCATTGTGCTTATGATAAAATTTGCCATTTTAATTTGAACTTTCGGCGATAAGCCATTTTTTTTTATTTCTTACGACGTAAAATTTGTATATTTCTATTTGTCGTTTAACCAATATCGGGCCCGTTTATCGTACTTCTTTTTATTAATCTGTGTTCCAATTTGTGCTCTGTGATGTATAGCATAAGGTTTATAAACAATGCAGTATCCATAGAGGTCATCGTGACAATGTACAATTCAAATTTCCTGGCAAAAGCAACCTATGGGATTGTTTTCTGAGGTTCATCTCCTACAATGTTGAACAAGGTTTTCATAATGCAAAAGAAACTTATCAGAATCATATTTAAAAAACCATCTCGGGCTCATTGTAAACCATTTTTCCTTCAATCAAATGCATTAACTATTCCTTGTCTGTATATATATCACTTATCCATTTATATAAAGACTAACCATCACTTATGTACTCTAAATAGTAGAGTTCACAATTATTCCACAAGGGGCACCTCCATTATTCATGTTGCTCTACATAAGAGAAGATTGTCAGCCAGGAGCCCATTAGCTAGTGGGACCAAAATTTTTAATAAAAGTCCATTGTGTATACAGAGTATTGAATCAATAAAAAGATTCAAAATTGAAATGAAAACATTTCTACAACAGAAATGTTATTACTCTGTCTCAGAGTTTATTAACGATGCGTTATGACTTTTATGTATGCTATTGACGAAACCTATACAAATGTACATATTTGTCAACTGGTGAATAAAAAATTAAGTTTTTCTACTGTTTATTTTAAAATCAAATGAAACTTTTTTTTAATGTCTTCAAATGAAAATACACGAAAGTATTACAAAAAAAGCATTAACCCATATTTATAAGCTTTTTTGCTGTAACAGACTTTTAAACTTTGATTTGACTATAAGAGTAAATTAGTACACATCATATTCTTAAAAAAGTTAGAAATCAGATAAATGTAATGGAGGTGAAATTGCAGAAACATTATGTATTAAAATATGCATTACATAATAATTGTTTTTTATTTAAATGGATTCAAATGAAACTTGAAATCATGTTTCATCCGTATGCCTTGAAGTCATTTACTATAATTTTACAACAACACAAATGTGAATCAATATTGCAGTCATTGTTTATTTTTTCAATGCATTTTGATGCTGTGAAAAGTTTCCTAATTATGTATCCACCACAAAAACATCAACTTATATCTAATTCATTATTTTTAATGACGAAGGCCTAATACACGGGAATACATGGCAATGTGTTACGAATAAATTTCCTTTGAAAGTGAATATTTTAACATTTAAAAATATACGAATAAAGCACTATGAAAAATATTGAGAAATTTAAACTAAAAGCAAAGAACATTTAGATAAACGTTATTTTGTGACATTATAAGATAGCCGATTGGTGAATTGCCTATTTTTGCCGTTTAAAATAATTCTGCCGGTCTGCCAGTCGAGAGTCTCGTCACCCCTTTCACCAAGTCAGTCATTTCACCACCAAGTCACACGATTTGCAGTTATCCTCGGGGATTTCCCAGCATCTTCTAAGTGTGGATGAGAAAACAGACAATTGAGATCAAATTTAAATATATTATGGATAATGAAAACAACCTTCCCATTGAAATATAAAGGCTCAATATTGTGGCGGACGCACTTCATCATTCCTCAATTACTGAGGTGAAAATGAATAATTTATTCTATTCACGTAGTTTAGCATACTTTGGAAGATTGTTATGAGAATTAAAGACGCTTAAGTCCTCCATTCTACATAGAAAATCTTTAACTACTAGCATTAATCAGGGAAAAGAATTCAAAACTGTCTACATTTGAGAATTTGCTTTTGTTGAATAAAACTATCCCACGTTTTGTTAAAGCATTAAAATTAAATTTACTTTCATTTATTTCATTGATTTTAGAGACATTTTACCATAAAATCTTTGATTTTTTTTGTAACCAACCAATTGAAAATAATTAAATAATCAAACTGATCCATAAAAGTTGAACTGATTATTTTAAGAATTGAATAACGCGTGAAAGCTTTGAATTTGGATCAATTCATTTTTTACGCTTCATTATTTATGGCTGTTCCATCCCATCAGTTATTCAAAAAAAAATATTTTATTAAAAAATTAGTTTGACTCCTATTGAAGAACGCCAATTTTCTACGAAAATTCCCTAGCGACTAAAATAATATTGAATACAAACTTTGCAGATTATTACATGGATTTTTCTTTGCCATAATTTTTGTTAAAAAAGGCGCAAGCTCTGTTTAACTTTTTAATAACTTATCCCGGAGTGTTCGTTTGTTATGACTAGCGTTTCTTTTTAAAAGTTGTTGCTGACATTCTACTTTCTCTCTACAACTCTAGATTTCTCGTGAATCTCACATTCATGGATTTAATTTATATGCAAATAGAAATAAGTTTTTTTCAAGAGTCTTATCGCGAAATAGTAACATTTTTATGCATACATAAGGCGTATAACATTTTTAAATCAATCGTTCAGAACTTTAATGGCATTATTATCATATTAAATTATAGCCTTAAGGGCTGTTCTTAAACTAAAGCATTATCACTACATGAATATAATGTCCTTAAACGAACGCTTTTTTTACCACTCGTGAATTTTTGTCGCGAAGTCATTCGAAAGCAATTTACTTTAAATAAATGAGTACCTGGAATTCGAATTTCAAAAGTAAAAAAAATACAATTAAAACGCTTCCCGCCATTAATTCGAATGTTTCAATGTATTTGCGTGCACTGCTATACTCCTTCGTGATGGACGCGTCACGCACAGTCTCGTCCTATGAAATGGTTTGCGACACTTTTCCATTCTAAAAGTGGTCGCTAGTGAAGTAGTTTTGTGTAATTATTCTCGAATGGACGATTAATTGGAGTGAAATTATAACGAAATACTTTTTCCATTCAAGCTTACCCTCGTCTCATTGTCGAGTCTCGCCACCACGTGTCCTTCGTAGTATTCGAGGAGTGACGGGAGTTGTTCACTTAATCTCGACCTTCCCAATTCAGATCCATAATTGGCGATCATCGAAGGAACGGCCGATGCCAAATAAATCTCTTTGCCCCGTTGAGTCTCCTTATTATTCAGTGAATATGTGATCCGCCAATCCATTTCCACTCCGTCTCTCTTCTTCCTCTCCGCCTCCTCGAGGATTCCCTCGAATCGCTCTCCGTCCGACTCCGAATACGGAAGCCCTTTGTTTTTGAATGCCATATACACCGACAACTGCGACAATGCACTGACGAGATATGCGAGAGCAGTTCTCTCGCCAGACTCCCAACCCCGAGCCAGGTAAGCCTTTCGATGCTCAAAGTCGGCGAATGAATAAAATCCACTTCCCCTCTGTTCTCTCCCGTCGTGGTCTCTCAATGTCTCTTTCATTCCTCCGATGTCAACGGATACAAAATCCACTGAAACTTTGACTCTCGATTGGAATTGAAGGAATTCCAGAATGGACGCCGTAATGCGATCATCTTCGTACAACATCGCGTATCTTATCTTCATTTTTGAAATGTTCTCTTCATAATTTTGCTTCACTTCCGTCTTCCTCATCATCGACTCGATGCAGTTTTCTCTAAGGCTTACATTAGTGGAAAGAATTACCCTTTCTAGAATTTCCTTTAAATTCTGCACTTCCTTAGTTACATTCTGATTTTGAGATTGCAACTTTTTTGAAATCTCTATTCTCTCTTTTTTTTGTGTTTCTATGGATTCCTTAATAGATCCAACTTCCGTTGAAACTGTAACATTCGTTTTATCCAATTCTTTCTTGAAGCTCTCTTGGGAAATTTTGAGATTGGATACAATGGAGAAAACATTTTCCTGTTTGCTAGCGATTTCAGTGAGAGACTGCTTCACTGCAGTCAATCGAGTATCGGCAATTTCTTTCTTTTGTGTTTCAATGAGTTTCTTAATGGAGGCCATTTCTGTGGACAACAGCGATTGTATAGCGTTGGTTGTATCCAATTCTCTCTCGATTTCCTCCTTAACTAAGGCATTTATTCTTTCTGATGACTCCGTTCTCATTTCATTAATGGAGTCCTTAATTAACGCGAGTTCAGCGAACAACAACTCTTTCAAACCGTTCATTAATTCAGTATTTATTTTCCTTGATTCGTAAATTCTTAGTGGACAAGTATTTCGTCTAGATTGCACCATTTGTTTTATTTCTTTGCGTTCCTTGTCCTCAGGATGTCTGGAGACCATTTCTTCTGCAATTCGAAGTGGACTTTTACCTTCCTTGTCTCCGATTGAAGTGTCGCCGCCAGCTTCAAGAATCTCGCGAACCCAATCTCGCTTGCCCAAAAGTACCGCTTCGTGGAGCATCGTCCTCTCGCTCGCGTTCTTCATGTTTATATTTGGAAGATCTTTCAAATCTTGAACGTATTCATCCACGGGGCCCTTGATCATTTGTTCGAAGAGCACCTCCTCAAATTCGACCTCCAGGGAGATTTGACGACCGTCCATTTTTATGGCCAGTGAAGGGCTCAAGGTTTCTAGCCTGTCAAGGAACTGGAGGATGTTGTATACTTCACTTGGTCTGGAGATTTACTTCGTAATTTGACCACTCTCGATATCACAGAGGTCGATTACAGCTGATATATTTCTGTGGATAAAAGACGGAAATTTGTAATTAAATGGTAAATGAATTCCTGAAATTTGTTTATTTGTATTTCAATAAAAAAACTATGGATGAGTCATTAGCTATTGTACCGAAAATGACGTTTTCTGGCGGTCAAGAGTAGAAGTTATGCCTGTTTAATATAGACGACATAGCAATGGCATTTTTAGAAAAGTTTTACATTCAACTGAATCCAGGTTTTTTTCAAATCGACCGACTTTTTATCAATGAAAATTCGCACGGACCACATAAAGGAGTTAAATACTGCCACTTGTAGTCTACAACGATATTTACAACATATTTTACTGAGTAATAGGTGTCGTAACTAGTGTAAATACTTACTCGTTCACATTGAATTTACCAATCAATATTCGGATTTCATTTAATTATGCGTGATTGCTGTATTATTTGAGATTATTCCAATATGGAATTTAATATATGTATTTCCCTGAATTTCCGCGATTAAAAAATTAAAATGTACGAACGAAGGAACATTTTCTATCTTTCAAATTCTCAATCTTATATTCATAGAAAGGTACGGGATTTCTTAAATGTTTTTAACTCTTCGTAAAATTTAAAAAAATGAATGGGCAGGTTTATAAATAATGGTTTTCCATGAAAGTGATTCGTTTTAAAGAAAATCAGTTATTAAGTATCCATTCATTGCCCTGATCACCAAAGGAGAATAAATATATGGATTTAGAAGATTTTACTGGAATGAACCAATATTTAAGTACATTTTTCTCAGGTAAATAAATCCGAGAATACTAAGACAAGCCATACTGTTACTTTTTTAATGTCTCACGCAAACATACTGAAGCAAGGACTGTGAGATAGAAAAAAATCTTTCACGTTGAGCGTGTCTCGAACACGGATTATTCGATAAAGTGCCTATTGCTAAAACTAGATCGTGGTGGAAAATTCATTTTATAAAACAACGAAGCTATACTAAGCATACATTTCTACATCATATAAGGAAAATGAAAGTTACAAAGAACACATAAGTACAATGACATTGATGATTAATTACTATTTTGTGTTCAGTTGAATGATTTGGGCATACAGCGACGATTTTAGCATTATCTGAACAAGATACGCTTTACTTAAGGAGAGACTTTTCTAAAACAATTCAATGTTTTTTATACCGAGAATAGCCAAGGTGTTACAATAAACGAAGCGTTTCGCAAAATAAATAAATTGAGAAACACAAAGAAGGAAACATCTTTAGTCTTTCATGGGACGAGAAATCAGATTCCTCGGAATTACGGAGAAAAGGACCGGTTTTGAAATTACGTTGAACATACCTGGAATAGAAAAAACACCTTTTACATTAAAATTTTCAATGAATGTATTTCGGTGCAATTATCGCAAACTTCACGTGAAAATGAGTGGATTCTAGAAAATTTTACAATCGCTGAGTAATTTGAAACCCATTGTCACTTTTAAATGTGCACCTCATGATTTACCAATATACGAAAAATGTCCTTTTTTCCCTACTTCTCTATAAATGCGGTTCATTTTTTTTATTATGGGACAATAGTGCATCCTTCGATATCGTTTTATATCCTAAGTGTTTGTGAACCGGAACTTCAAGCCCTCACACTTTAAATCCTTTGGGTGAAAATATATTTTTTCTGTTTTTTTGAGAATATTAAAATACTTATGGGACTAGCCCACGTGCGTAGTATTACCATTAATAGCATATTTTCCTATTTTCATTCGCTCATCCCTTAAGGCTCGTTCGCACTAGGCTAGTCATTCAGTTGAGTACCGAGTAATTTAGTAGTTAAATGTGTCTGGACAACAAAAATTCATTCCAGTGGATTAGCAAGTTATTTAGTCGATTCGATCCATTTCGTTCTAATTTTTAGTCGGTCGAGTATAGCGCCGCCCCCTCCTCCCCCCTTCCCCCATCCACCACCACCACCACCACGAGACGTCACTGCTCACTCGTTCGTCGGCTGCTAAACAAGTCCGAACCTGTCCTTTTAGTCGAGTTCATTGGCTGCCGCAAACATTTCGTTTCGCTGGAGCGAAGAAACAACTTTAAAATTTGTTTCTAAAAATTGTGCAACATGAATGCTTGTGGAATGTTAAGTCCCTACATTACAGAAATAAGCAAATGAAGAATTTGGTGAGAAGGAAATATAATGGAAAATTCAAAACATCAGATTAGAGAATACTTTCATTATTTTATTACAATAGCATGTACGTTGTTCGATTGGCTCCTATTACTATTTTTTTTTGAAGCACTAACTAACGTAAAACGTATAAATCATTTTAGATCGACCTACTCGCAGGAGGTCAAAAAAATAAAGGAGTCCAAAATTGTTATTAAACCATTTTCGTGCCCATAGCTTATATTTCTCTATCACTCAAATTTCTTCATCCATCTCTTCCAAAATAGCCATTACCATAAGCCTTATCAGCTTATTCACTTTATTGCGTTGCAGCCCCTTCATCTTGCAAAACACGACTCACTTGTCAACTGTACTCGACAGTAGTGCGAATGATTTTTGGAGGGTAGCGAGTATTTTAGCACCTAAAATACTCTCCACTAAACTAAATTACTAGCCTAGTGTGAATCAGGCTTTACATTTCAACTTCCCGACGACTTGGATATAAGCTGTAGAAAGTATCATATTTTGGTCTTACTTGGACAAGCAATTTAAGAATGTCGGACGAGCAATTTAAGGTCACATTTAAATTTGGCGACTAACACGTTATGCTAAATCATAAGGAGTAGTTTCTAGGGGCAATCAATGGGCATCAATGTCATTGTATTCATGAGCTTTCTCTAATGAGTATTTTCCACCACGTTCAGGTAGAAGCAATAGGTGCTTTACCGAGTGATCTGTGTTCGACACCCGCTCAATGTGAAAGATATTTTCTCTACTATATTCCTCGCTTCAGTGCATTTGCATGTGACATTTCAAAAGGTACCACTGCGGCTATTCTTGATGTTCTCTAGATTTAGATCTTCCGAGAAAAGTCTACCTAAATATTCATTCTTTCCAAGTTCAATGATCGAGATCGAATATTAATTCTCAGATGCTTAGGCTGCTTGATTATAATTAAGAACTGATATTTTTCAGAGCGACATAGAGAATATTCTCATGACTCCTCACTACATCTCTAGGTCTGACAGACGTGACAAAATAAGAGAGATACTCTGCCGAACAGATAGGTACAAAAACTCATTCTTTCCGCGAACAATAAGCGACCACAATAAAAACTGATCTCCTCCAAATACACTCTCATAGGACATGTCACCATTTCACCTCCAAAAATTTTACATCTTTACACGGCTAGTGACCTAACACCCCCTGCCACAAGCCCATGCGACGGCTCGCGGGGTAGTATGTAGATGTAGACGAACGAGTGCAATTCACAAATAAACAAAGGCCTAAAGTTACCTAATCGTAATTAATTCATGAAAATTTGGTAGAAATGGCATAATATGGTGGGTTTTCTCATTACAAATTTGTTATCCAACGACTATATTAACATACTCTAACTGCAGTATGAAGAAATGAGCAACCTCCACTGAGATAATGTTTATGATGACCAATTTCGCTATTTTTTATCTGAAGATGCTGTAAAAAGCGAAGCCGGTCGTAATAAATATTATCAAATTGCAAGTTGCTCATTTATTCATACTGTAGCGACTACACTTACGTTATCAAAGGACTCTACCAACCGACCAGAATCTATAAAAGCCTCTTAGCTTGGGACAAGTGTTTTTTAAATGGTAAATTTTTAAGTGTTACAATATGTTAACATTCAAAATCATTTGTCATAAAACATAAAGGAAAAACCATAAATTTATTGAACAAGAAAACTAAACACAATGAACAATGAAGGACTTATGGACTAGTCCTCACTATACAATATCACGGTCGTATTGTTAGGTCATATTAATTACGAGAAATGTTTTGTTAGAATGAAAAAATATTAATAGGATTAAATACCCAGCTGGAATACGCTAACATTTAGGAGTAAAGGCTTATAAACTCATCGTAGGAAGCTTTTAGTTGAATTTTTTAAGACGTAATTTTAAAATTTATCAAACATAAATTGAATCTCAGCTATCACAGCTTCACGCATTTATATGATAATATGGTAGTATTTATGTGTAAGAGCCAGGAAAATGGAAGTTACATTATCTATACGTCCGACCGAGAATAAAGACTGAAAAATATTTAAGTGGTTAAAATGATTTTTATAATAAGGGATCTTGGAAACTATTTCAAAATCACTAGGACGCCAAGAAAAATAAAATAATTATTTTCACAACTAAGCAAAATATAATTTAAAAAATGACAATGCTTCAAGGGTTTGCTTTCTGTTATGTAATTTTAATCCTTGTACAGTATTTTAACGAATGTCCAATATGTAGTTTCCCTTGCGTTGAAACTATGTGACTTGTGACGTCTTTGACACTGAAACGATCACAACTGTTGATTTGTTTGATCAAAAAAATTCTACAATTCAACCAGGAAATGCAATTTCGAAAAATGTTAGCATAAAAGTATCGTAAAATTATGAGCCAATACGTAGGACCTGAGTAAAAAAATAAAAATAATTATTCGTTTCCAATAGTGTGTATGTGGTATGAATTCGAATAAAAAATTTCACGGATGGATTTCAGATTTTTCTGTTCCATATTCCAACAAAGAATATTCCTTTCCAAAACTCGATAAGAATTAAGGTAGCAATTCAAAATGGGTAGGATCATACCGTGTGATTGGAATGGAATGGCCTCCTTTGTTGGCGTTGATTTCTTGAGACCGAGGAACGGAGTCGTCGTCTGAGATGTGAAGACAAGAAATGGCTGACTGGTGACTGTTTCCCCTTTCCTGTGCTTCTCTGAGTTCGAGACGAGTCGAAGATGTGAATGTCTCTCTTCTCTAGCGCCGCCGCATTGATATAGCAGCCTACAGAGCTATAGCAACCCCAGACAGATAACAAAGCGGGAGGATGGGGACGATTTTTTAAACTCGGATAGCGATAAAACGAGAATATCGCTGTGATTGGAGTTATCGGGATGGGAATCTACGTAGATATAAATAACTCAATATAAATAAAATAGGATTGGAATTATAAATGGTATACTTATCCCTGGAAGATAATGAAATCCATTCGAGGATATGTCATCCAATTTCTTCTCTCATCCCACTCCCTGCTTGGCGACCGGCCGCGAGATAACATTGGTCGCAACACGTACTTATCAGCGAATTCGATCCGTTTCGCGTCCGATTGATATCTCGCAGGTAAACACTCCCTTAAAGGGAAAATAAACGTAAGAAAGAGCATATGTAGGCAATGGCCAACCACAAAACAACTGCTTACGCATCGTTACCTTTAAGAGGTGCTCATTTAGATACTATTTTCACTGTTACAACATGGGTTCGTAAGAGATTTCATTCGGAAAAATTCTTTTCTTGAAATATTAATGTCCACTAGCCCTTTATCCAGTGATCAATCCCATAAATTTTTATTTAAAATTTATGTCGACGCGATCCGGTCTCTAACTGCACTCTTTTGGGTGGGGATAAGAAATTGGGATAAGAAAGATCGGTCGGCGAACTAATAACAGCGGAAAGGCAATGACAATTCTTCGGTGATCATTGGTAGATAATGAGGTAGTTGGAATTGGCACCTGATGTCATGATCAACGCTAGAAGCGGTAAGGCGGACGTGGCTGGACCACAGTCTTTGTTGAACATGGTTTCCCTTCAAGGATTACGGGCTAATGCGTTCATTTCGCCATTCTATGATGTTTTCCATCGATAAATTCTGAGAATTCAGCATTGATTAACTTCTTTGATGTGAATGCTCCGAGCATTTACCATTAATCAGTAAAATTGCTAACAGTAGACCACATTCTCGGAGAAAACTATGGAAAATTAAAACAGAAATCACAGAGCTAAGTAACTAATACGTGTTTCACGAGCTAATAGCCTGGATTTCCTATAGGTGGTGGATGTTCCTGCCAACTTTCCCCTAATTTCTACATTCCAACAAAAAGGAAAATACAGAAAGAGGAGGGAGAACCATAAACTTAAGAAAATTCCAACGTCTTGCTTTCCTCCATAATGCTGCCTATTCCCAAATTATATTATCCTCTCAGAACTGTCTTCTTCTGCACAATCTTCTAGTTCCATTAATACAACTTTCCTGACAAGAAATCATCCAATAATCCAATAATGAGAAAACAGCACTGATCAAATGTACCTTTCAGATTCCAACTCCACAACGAGCAAGAGAAGAAGGAAAAAAATGACTCTGCGGCTTTGAAGGAAATGTGCGACATCATTTCTGTCCAAGATGAAGACCGCTTTTCATTCACCGATCACCTGAAAGTGGCCAAACTGCTGGATATAGAGTTATTTTCAGTGTTCCGCAAGACATTTCCAGAACAAGAATTCAAACTATGCGTAAACGCACCTCTCCGCAGCTGAACGCAAATCGACTTCGCACCGAACTAGAAGTTGTTTACATGAGGGAAGAGTTCTGTCATGCTCATGGAGCCGTCGATATCTTGGAGATTTTCACTAAAAATAATTTAGAGGACACTTTTCCCGAAGTAAATAAACTACTGGAAATTATAATAACCACTTCTATGACTACAGCAGAAGTAGAGAGATGTTTTTTCAACTCTGAAGCGGATCAAGACATTTCTTCGGAATTCCATGGGTCAAGATCGTCTCAGGGCGTTGGCGATGCCAGCGATCGAGAAAGTTCTTGTTCGCGAGATGAAGGACTTCAATTTTAATTGAAGTATCCTAGGAAATTTTTAACCCCCAAGAAATAGTAAGTTCTCACTCAGGTGAAAACTTGACCCATTAGATTAGATTAGATTGACTTGTGGTGGAGTTCCTCGAGGAGGACCTGGGGCACCTAGACCTGTTGGTCCTTTGTGCTGACCACCATGTTTGTATCACCCAAAGAGATTGATGGCCTTACTGAAGGCCAGAATGTCCTCAATGGGGATACCCCTAACTTCAGCTGGTTCCAAAAAGGGTGATCCCAGGTGCCTAATTCTAGTCCTCATCAGGGCCGGGCAGTCGCAGAGGATGTGAGATGTTGTCTCGTCCTCTTCTTCGCACCACCTGCATCTGGCAGAATCCACCAGCTTCAGAAGGTGGAGGTGCCTCATGACGTGATAGTGTCCAGTTAGGAGTCCCACTATCGTACGTAGTTGACTTCTATTTAATAAAATGAGTCTTCTAGCCAGTCCCAGTTTTGGTCCTTCAATCAGGAGCTTGGCTTGTCTGAGCCCCTGTGTGTTCTGCCAGATCTCAGAATGGCGGGCAAGGCGCCACTCCTTGATCTCTGTTATCCCTGTTGAGGGTGCAATTGGGATGAAAGGCTCAGGTCCTATCGGGGAGTTATTTGAGCCTTCTCTAGCGAGTTGGTCCGCTATCTCATTTCCGGTTATGCCCATGTGTCCTGGGACCCAGAAAAGTTCCACCTTTCCGAGACTATTCAATGAGTTGAGCGCATTACGGCATTCAAGAAGTAGTCTTGACTTGCACCATGGTGACACCAGGGCCTTTAGGGCAGCTTGGCTGTCAGAGCATATGTGAATTGGTCTGCCTTTGAGACCTGTTTCCTTGACCACGTGAGCGCAGGTCAGCAGAGCATAGACCTCTGCTTGAAAGACCGTTGCATATTCTCCCAACGAGATGGTGAGTCTTTTGTGTGGGCGCTGGCAATAAACGCCAGCTCCTGCTTTTCCTTCCTTTCTGGAGCCGTCGGTAAACCATAGTTGGGCTCCATTGTGGAGGTCTTTATCCCTTTACTTTGTCCACCATTCCCTCCCTGGGAAGTGGATTTTGAAGAGTGGGGGTGCAGTGAGTGAAGCTGTTATTGAGTCCGAGCCCATCTCAAAGATGGGGCTTGACTCCTTAAGCTCCTGCCATATTTTTCTGTGTCCGAATGGGTTTCCCCTGTCGTTCCACTGTCCCAGTCTCTTGAGACGATATGCTGCTACCCTGGCTTGGGCTTCTACTTCCATGTTCAGTGGAGAGAGTCCCAGTAGGGTTTCCAGAGCTAAAGGGGTAGTCTTCATTGCCCCCGTGATGCCCATACAGGCCATTCTTTGCAGGTGGTTCAATTTTTTCTTTACGGTGCATTGCCGCGTTTTCCTCCACCAGACTATTGAACAGTGTAGGAAGCTGGGTTTTACTACAGCTGAATAGATCCAGCTGATGGCCTTTGGTTGAAGTCCCCAGGTTTTACCTAGGGCTCTCCTGCATGTCCATAGGGAGGCGCATGCTTTCTTGGTTTTCTCCTCAAGGTGTGCCCCCCAGTTAAGTTTGGAGTCCAGGAGGACTCCTAGGTATTTTACTGTTGTTGAAGGTTGTAGAAGCCTTCCTTGTAATGAAGGTAGTATGAGTCCTTCCCTTTTTCTCTTATTGGTAAACAATACGAGTTTTGTTTTTCCTGGGTTAACAGTCAGCCCTGTCTCATTACACCAGCTCATCGTTTTGTCCAGAGCTTTCTGCATTAGTGTCGAAACGGTATTGAGGTATCTGCCAGTGATGAGTATTGCTACGTCATCTGCATACCTCTGGGTGTAGGCTCGTCTTATTCAATGTTGAAATGAGGCCATCGACCACCATGTTCCATAGCAGAGGAGACAGAACTCCCCCCTGAGGGCATCCACGAGTCACAGCCACCACCATCGTGCTCTCCCCAAGAGCGGCCTTGACGATCCTTTCTTCAAGCATTAGCCTGATCCAGTTGACAATGTGTGCGTGAACACCATGTCTTCTGGCTGCAAGGCAGATTTGATCAAAAGATGTATTGTTGAGGGCTCCTTCCACGTCAAGGAAAGTGCCCAAGCCGTACATCCCATGTTCCAGTACCCCTTCTACCTTGGTAACAAGGTTGTGGAGTGCTGTCTCAACTGATTTGCCTTTTTGATAGGCATGTTGGTTCAGGTGTAGGGGATTTTCTTTCAGTGGTCCTTCCCTGATGTATCCGTCTACTATTTTCTCCATTGCTTTCAGCATGAAGGATATGAGGCTGATGCCACGGAAGGAGTCAGCCTTGGTGTAGTCTGTCTTTCCTGGTTTGGGTATAAAGACGACTTTTGTAATCCTCCATGTTTTAGGGACGTACCCATATGCCAGGCAGGATCGAAAGATTCTGACAATTGGTAGCAGCACTAGATTCTGTCCCTCTTGCAGAAGTGCCGGGAAGATGCCATCTTCACCAGCAGATTTATACGGGCTGAAACTTGTTATCGCCCATCTAGTAGCGTTGTACGTGATGATGCTGGAGGCCAATCTCCATTCCGTCCTGGCTGGACGGCTGGGAGGCCTCCTTAGGTGCATCTCGACCTCCATGGAGCCTGGAAAATGGGTCTCCAGCATAAGCTTTAGTGCTTCCTTGTCTGATGACGTGAATTCACCAGAGGGAAGCAGAAGAGACCCTACCCCTGCTTCTGGGTCCTTTGCAATGATTTTGTGAAATCTAGCTAGCTGTGGAACACCTTCCATGCTCTCGCAGAAGTTCTTCCAAGATTCTCTTTTGGAGCGCTTGATGGTCGCTCTGTATTTTCGCTGGGCTGCTCTATAGTTATCCCAGTCCCTGGTCAGGGTGGTTCTCTTTGCTTTGTTAAAGAGTTTTCGCGTCTCCTTCCGGAGATGTTCGAGTTCTGTGCCCCACCAGGGTAGATTACAGCCTTATTTCCTGGTTTTTAAAGGGCAGCTAGCTTCGTAGGATGTGATGATGCTTTCCTGGAGGAACTCCACGGCAGCATCTATCTCGTCCACTTTCCTAAATTTAAAGGTGGGGGCTTCTGAGAGCATCCCCTCCAGTATTTGCCTGTACTTCCCCCAGTCAGTTGATCTGGGGTTCCTGTATGTTGTCAGCCTGTTGCTGGCTTCCAGAAGGGTGAATTGTATGTGCCGGTGATCAGAGAGAGAAGCTTCACTCGACACTTTCCACCCTACCACGCTATTCACCATTGAGTTGGTGCAGAGAGTAATATCGATCACTTCTTCCCTTGATCTGTTAGAAAAAGTTGGTCGTGATCCTTTATTAAGAATGGTTAAGTCCGTAGACATGAGATACTCAAGAAGTGCCTCCCCTCTGTTGTTGGTGTCTCTGCTTCCACACACAAAATGGTGAGAGTTGGCATCGCACCCAACGAGGAGGTCCCATTTTTTGGCCAGACAGAATCTTACCAATCTCTCCAGTTCCTCCGAGGGTGGTGGTCCTGGAGCATCATATGGGAGGTATGTCGAGCAAATCGCCATCCTCCTTTCGTTCCCATGGTCCCCAAGACTCAGCACAGCTGCTGCTTGGTCCCTGGTGGTAAATTCGGGTAAATGTATAGCATTTAACCCATTAACAAAGATACAAGCTCTTGGTCTGTCGACCGAGGTACAATAAAATACTTTACCCTTGGTCATGTTCAAGCCTCTGACTCTGCCCTGGAAAGCCCAGGGTTCTTGAATCAAAGCGATTTTTACCTTACCTTCCGAGAGGATCCTTTGCAGGACCCCCGAGGCGGCCCTACTATGCTGAAGATTGGCCTGGAGGCAATGGATGCCCGCCATGCTGATCCTTTTTCTCGGTGTCAACCCCTTCCACCTCTGGGGTCTCTTGGGGTTCCTCGGGTTCGCCCGTCTTTCCCAGGAAAGTTATCTCAGCCTTCTGCATGCCGACATTTCCCCGGAATTCTGGGCTTGCTATGAAGGAGGCAGAGGGCTCATCGACTCCGAGGACGAACCTCGTACCTTGGCTCACCTCCTTCCGCTCATAAGGTCTCCAGAGGACTGTCTGGAGACCCGGGTTGGACTTCCTCATTCTGTCCAGGAGAGTTCTGACGTCGGGCTTGCTGAGACCAGGAACCCACACCATCATCCTTCTCCTCTTTATGAGGCTATCGGCATCCACAGCCTTAACGTTGGTTTCGCCGAAGGGTCCCATACGTTTCGCTGCTTCTACCAGCCAATTGGCAGTGTATTCATTCGCACACGCAAATTCCACTGCCCCATTTATGAGCCTATTGGCTTCGATAAGAGGAACCTCCTGGTCCGCTGGGACTGTGTCCCACAGCTCCTCGAGCCTTGCGACGGCCAGTTTGTGCCACTCCTCGTTCATCATCACCTCCGGATAGGAGACGGGCACAATCGCCATCTTCTTGAAGTCGGCCGATTTAGCGGCCTGCGCGTAAGATGAAACTCTTGGTTTCTTGGCATCCTGTGCCAAGTTGGTAGGGGTATCCCCTGGGGCCCTCGTTCTTTTCTGAGGCGTACCTCTTGGGTTCCCAGCAGGGTCCGCCCGCAACCTAGGAGATCTGCCGGTGACGTTGCCATCACCGGTTTTTCCCCCAGTGCGAGGGACCGCAGGACCCCTTGAGGTTGTGGCCTTGTTTGCGTGCAGTCTGTCTCTTTCTCTTCTCCGTCTTCTCCTGGCTGCGCCGCTTTCCTTAGATTTGGTGGTGAGCTTTTCCATTTTATTGGAAATACTCCCCAGCGTAATGATGGAGGCTTCCGAGTCTGACTTAGGGGACCCTGGTACAGCCTTCAAGGTAGACTCAGAGGAGTCCGACAGCATTTCTTCCTGCTCCACTGCTCCAGAGGGGTGACAGGAAGGTTTGGGATCCCTCAAGGGGACTCCCTGGGTTATGGGAAGAGAGGAGGAGGCGCTTCCGTTGGGCTCCCCAACGGGGCTCCTCAACAGTGCATCCTCCGTCCCCAGAGACATAGGACTTGCGTCCATAGGTGGAGTTCGCCTTGCGGCAACCTCCGGAAGGTTTTGTTTTGATTTTTGTTCCATAGAAAATCCCACGAGCAGCTAGGGAAATAAATGGTCCACCCACACAGAGCCCCGCTTGCATGGGTAAGGCTAAGTAAAACCGGAGGTCGCCCAGTATCCGGAGTTTCCCCGTTAATGACTTCTTACCCTCCGCCCCGCAGACGCGGTCACCATTGGCACGGGGAGTCACCGTAGTGAAGGGAGCTAGTTATCGACCAGCCGGGTCTAGATCCGTCATGTTCAGCGAAAACCAGGGGCACCTCGTGGAGGATGTGGCTCTTCACCACGCATGACGGTCTTGGTGGGCAGTGAGCATGTTCTGCTCTGCTACCCACCCTGGGATCACACATCCCTCGCCCCCAAACTTGACCCATAGAAGAATATACAGAAATATTTGGATGGATATAACTTCACCCTTCTCAAGGATAACACATTTCCTCTTCTAAGTATTGCTTTTTCCTATTCGCACTGAGGGATAAAAGCTCCTTGCGCAGCAGGGTTGTTTTCTACTGTCGAGTTTCCTTGAAATGACAAATCGTTATATTTTTCATAGAACAATCGTATGAAATCTTCACCCTTCTCAAGGAGAACACGTTTCCTCTTCTAAGAATTGCTTTATCCTATTCCCACTGAGGGATAAGTGGTAACATTTGTATTACATTTGATTGGAAGTCAATTATGCTAGATAGCTTAAAACTCACGCTAGAATTTCATTTAAAAGTTGTAGTTGCATTGTAAAACTATTTCATTTTCAAATTAAGATATCTTGAAAAAGCAATATCTAACTTTTTAGCAAAACCATTGCATGAACAATAAATTGACCGCGGACAAGTGCAGCGATGGGCCACGAGCGACGCGGAGGCGGGCGAGGATTATCTTGGCCCACGGTCGAGGAAACCCAAAGGGGGGAAAAGTATACCTAAGCGATTTCCTACCCAGAAAGAGCCACGTACAGGGCGAGGGAAACTAGCTGGAGGTTCCTCATGAGAGGAGACGAATTTTCCAGCGAACGTCGTCGGCGCGAAAGGGTTAAAGGGAACGCTGTTTGAGAAGTCTACTCAGATACGCGCGCACGCCGACGACATTGCAATTGCTGCAAGGAGGCTGGCAGACCTTGAGAAAAGTTATATACTTATGAAAAGTGAGTCTGCCAAAATAGGCCTGAATATTAATGTGAGAAAAACCAAATACATGGCTATATCGGTGGCGAAAGACAGAAGAGAATCCCGCGCCATAAATATGGATGGAGACTCCTTACAAGGTGTAAATAACTTCAATAACCTTGGAACATTACTCACTAGCGACAACAATGTCAAGAAATGCATCCAGGAAAGAGTCGAGACCGGAAACAGGGTCTACTATGCCAACTGTTGAGACTATTCAAGAGTAGACTTATTAGTAGAGCCCTGAAATTAAGGCTATTTCTGACGTTAGTACGACCAGTGGTGACATATAACGCTGAAAACAGGACGATGGCACCTTTGAGAGGCGGATCCTCCGCAGAATATACTGTCCAGTGTATGAGCAAGGAAAATAGAGGATAAGATATAATGAGGAAATAATTAGACTGGCCGTCAAAAAGGAAAATGATCGTCATGAAGGAAAAAAAATAGAAAGGTTTTATAAAGTCCCAGCGAATCCGCTGGTTGAGTTTCGTGGAAAGAATGGGTGAAGAAGATATCCCATAGCGAATGATGAGGGGAATGGCTGTTCAACCAAAGAAGGTAGGGGCGCCATAAAGATTAGATAGTTTGACGAGGTGCGACCTGGAGGAGATGGGTGTGGGAGGGGTGACGAGCCAGGACCGCCGACCTGGAGAGCGACGGTGCAGCAAAAACGCCAAGGCACACCCCGGGCTGTAGCGCCGCGGGATGACGATTAATTCCCCCGCTTAACTTTGTAAAGACAAAATGTCCCCCCCCCCCCCAATTCACCTCTCCTTTACGTCACACTGTCACTACTACCCCTACGACTCTCAACCAACCAATTGCTTTCACCTTAAACTCCTCGTATCTTTTATCCTTAATGGTATAGTCCATTTCTTCACCCCCACCCCCTCATTGTTTTGATTTTTACTTTTATGACGCAAACACCCTCCTCCCCCCCAAGCCCCACCCTACACAAACCGATTTGTCCGTTATTCAATTGCTCCCCCATTCTTCTTGTTTTCACATCCTCCGTCCCCCCCTCCCGCCCCTCTCTCCCGATGGGTAGATACCTATCCACTTGCCTGGGGATGACGAGATATCTCGTCATCTTCGAATTTGCGTTCTCCCATTTGGGCGTGGCGAGATATCTCGCTATGAGTTTCTTAAGGCCCGTTCACATTCAAGCGTTTCACGCGGTGCCTACGCGCAGTTTCGTGCGAAACTGTGCGAAAGGGTTCACATGCAAGCGTTGTCGACGTCGTGCTACGCGTCAAATGCACATGGCGACACGTAGCGGCGGGTAGCGGAAGATGTGACAAATAGAAGATCTGCGTGCGTACCGTTGAACTCCATGTACATCATTGCTCATTTGAAGCTGATTTTCAACGAAGTGAGACCGCTTGTTTCGATAATAGAATGGATGTTAAACTGCCTCTTGATCCAATTCAGATGCGTTGTTGGTTCAATGCTATATTAGCCCTCTTATCAAGGAGAAGACGGTTTGCCCGCAGAAGGTGGTGGATCCGTCCAATTTTCCAAGAAAGGGAAAACCAAGGCGATTTCCACCATATTCTACAAGAAATGAGACTTCCAGACACAGATCTGTTTTTTAATTACTGTAGGATGTCAGTTGAGATGTTTGACAGTTTATTAAGACTTGTTGGTCCTTCTATCGTTAAGTCATCATGGGCGAGAGAATTAATATCGCCTGGTGCACGTTTCAGTGCCACTTTGAGGCAATTATACCTTCTTTAACTATCATCTGTTTGTACTTTTATGGGGGCTAGTGCTTAAAAATATAATTCCGATTGCAGCAGAAGTATGCCTAAATTTATACAGCCCGAATCTGTAATGAATTTTAGGTATTTAGCTCCCGGAGATAGCGTTACAAGTCTATGCTATCAGTATAGAATTACTAAATCAACCATGAGCAAGATCGTACATGAAACTTCCGAGGCAATATGGATAGCTCTGAAGGATTAAGTCTTTCCTGTTCCCTCCGTGGGGAACTGGAGGAGGATATCTTCACAATTTTGGGAGAGTTGGAATTTCCCAAATTGCATCGGGGCGATTGAGGGCAAACATATTGTTATGCAGGTATGTGCAGTTTCTGTTAAAATAATGAATTGGTGCTGGCCACATGACAAACTAGAACTCTAGAAAGCTAGAACTCCGAGTACGTATGACTTACATTGTAGCTATTTCACGGGCACAAGTGGAAAACTGCGTATCTCTTTCAAAATTAAGAAATGTAAATTACAATGCAGGCGATTGGCTACAACCGCATTAATGTCATTTTTCTGACCTAGCGTCGAGATCCATCCGTCCCCTCAGTTTGGAACTTACCTCTCATTGTCCAATCTCTAATTATCTCGCTGGCAGAAAGACGATTTAGAAATTTATTCGAAAATTAAGGTCGAAAAATTTTCCTCAAAAACCATCAATAAAAATATTCAGATGTCATTGTAAATAACGTTTTGTAGGGTCAGGAAAAAAATATGACCGAGTTCGGAATTGAACTTGCGATCTGGGATACCGGAGGCGAGCGCGCTACCGACCGGGCCAACCTCAACTCTACCTTGAAGAAGGAAAACATTATATCACATACTCTGTGTACTCTGAGTATGGTCGCATATATATGTCACCGTCTTGAAGAGTTTTTGACGCACATTGCTCAGTAAACATTCCTTGAAGGTAAGATGTGCATTAAAGACAATTATAAATAGCTCATTTCCGACCCAACTTCATGCTCTGGGCATGGATATGGCCCGGGAATCGTAAATTATGATGAATATTTGGAAGGTGTACCAAAGTCGCCTGGGATGTTTATGCAACGAAATTAGTCCATTAAGTTCTTAATGTGCCCGCAATACAACTGGCTCGTATCAAGCACTTTAGCGATGATACACAGAAATGTACATATCTTGTGTGCAGGCTAATATATCCAATTAAATAGTAAAAGTAAATACTAACGACTCCACATGTCCGCCATTTGTTTCACGCGTCTGGCGCGTCGCGCGCGTAGAAAGTTGAGCAAAACTCAACTTCGCTCGCGCGAATCCACGCGTTAGAGGCGAAGCACCTGATTGGCTGCGCGCGAGAGGCTACGCTTAGTTTCGCGTGTGAACCCCCCTTTATGCACCTTCCTCTTCCTTCAAGTACGCTTTCTAGCCAGCAGATGGCAGCTTCAGAGAATATTTCGTCAGAAATTCGCACTTCCGTCGGAGTCTGCACATGTATTGCGTAACCCCTACTTTTTGACGCATTTCGTTTCTTCCGTAAAAAAATTTTTACCGTTTTAGAATTAAAGGCAATCACTGTTATTCTTTTCTCCATAAAGAGCAGTATGCATTTCTATATATCTACCAGTATAATTAGGCAGTACTATCTAGCAGTATGTATATTGCTATCCAAGGGATATTACTTCACCTAGAACCTTCGAAGCTTTCCATAATGATTTTCATCAATGGTGAGGTTTAAAAAAGTTTGTACAAATCGTGTGTAGATTGAAAATTATGGTCTTAATAGGAATATTATTGTAATTTTTATATTCCAGATTGAAAAACTATTCCATGGCATTTAAGCAATATTCATATTAAGTTTGTGAAGGTAATATCATGTTCAGACTTTCTATTATTATTCTTCTTCTATATAATATTATTCTTCTATAATATTTTTCAATTACTTTCCTGTCTAAAAATTACGGAAAACTGAATTAAAAATTCAAGGATTTTATTTACCTAAGCTTCCTCATTAAATTCACAGGTTCCTGGGTTTTCGTAAATCCACTCTGCTCACAGAATGCTTCTTGCCCTAAGTAACGAGGGCAAACAGTTATTTTTGTAACTGTAAATGCAAAGCAACCAACAATTGGATTCTTGGAGGTAGTTCTTTGAAGGACTATGTTTTCTCTGTGATATGAAACAACGGCAAAAGAAGTTTAGATACTGTTCGCTTAAGTCACGGACGGGGTCTTTTTTTCTGTTTGAAAATTTCCTTAGAATCAGCTACACATGCTCCGTCTTATTTTCCATTGTTTCCAATATCACCATTTCCGATTTTTTAGTTCATATTTTTTGTCATTTTCTTCTCAGCCCTCTCCGTTCGTAAATAAATTCCTTGTGGTTCATCAATAAAACCTTTTATGAATTATCATTCAAAAGTTGCTAATTTGATTTTTTCATTTTCATTTATTAAAACGTGGTTATTACAGCATAGAAATAATTCCAAGCTTCCTGTTTTGACTTTTTTTAACGCTGAGTACAAATTTAAATTAAAAATACATGACCTCTAAGAAAAAAAGGTAGCGACAAATTCCTTGCTCTTAAAACTTAAGCGGAGAGGCGTTGCTGCATTGTGGCTATCAGCATATATGCAGCGAGTTTTTGCGTCCCGTCACAAATCCCATCGTTAAAGAGGGGGGACTAATCCAAGGTACGTATCTGATCCAGATATCTGTTCCATATATATAATAGATGAATATAAATGAATAAATGAAACATAACAAGAGGTGCATTTAAGGTAGTCCAAGCGAAATGTCCTTTTACTTAGAAATCAATGAATTTGGTCTCATTTTAAAGAAAAATATCTCACCTTTCCAATGACACCAAAAATTCAACCCCTTACCACATTACTAGAGGAGATATTTGCCAAAAAATACCCTTGCCCTTTTACATGGGAAATGGTACGTGTATGCACTCCAGAGAGACATTACTTACAAAATGAGGTATTTCTAACACTTAGATGTCGTAAAAAAAACTAACAACGCGTAGTTTGTATGTTTTCTCAACTGTATTTGAAAATTAATCATATTGTCACCGCAATAGGCTCTTGGTTATCATGAAAAACCTTCCGTTTCGAAGGAGTTTCAAACGCACCGCGCGAAAAAATGAGTCTAGTTATAGACTTATTTAGATATTTTCATTTAATTACTTACCATTTCTGTCATATAAAACTAAATTATTGCACCATTAATGATGCAATATTAAAATCATGTGTCCTACAGCTGGTGAAATTGAAACTTATAATTCGAATATGTCTCTATAATGACTAGGGAACTATCTCGCTCGGACTGCCTTAAACAATATGGTTGTTATTCCAGTTGTCAGGCTTCAGTTTGATGACGCGGTGGCCTTTCCGTGTGCCCCAATGGGTAATTCGTAAACAACTCCGATTGAGGCTACCTGTGTATTCTAAGGACCCCTCTCATGACAGCGTTTTCGCAAGTTGCCATGGTCTCGAGTGCGGATCCTTCTTCCACTCCTCCTTTGGCCCTCTCTGTTCGCCACGTGATCTTCTTCTCTCCTCGCAGCGCAATGCATCACTGCTTTCGTCCGACGGCACACTACTTGACAAGAATCAAGACGACCGCCGATCCGCTCGATGGAAGATAAGAAATGCTTCCTTGAGGACGGAACTGGAGTGACGGAGGTTTTCGTCCAACTTTGACGTTTTCCCTTCATAATTTTATCGTCACGGGTGAAATGGGAACGTGTCGGAGACAAACTTACCAAAACATAGAAAGAACCTATCGCAAAATGTGCTCGTGCAAGAATTAAGCACGTAGCATGTTTCTCGAACTATCTGAGCACGGTGTCCCAACCTAACTCCTCCAATAAACCGTTTAAGTATTCGCATTTGCGATAAAACGAGTAGTCCTGTCATCTAGCGCGTGCCGTGAGGAAGACTCCTGAAACTTCGATGGAGGGGATGATGGTATATAAGTTGTGACACTAATGCGGTCCAAGTTTCCCAAGCGTGAATGCGTCTAAGGAATCGCAGAATCTCCCAGAGGACACGCCTTCCAAATCCGGAATCATACACCTCGTCCTTGTTGAGCCGTCTCAATTCAAACTGAACGCCGTCCCGAAATACTCGCGAGTCGCAGAGCACTTTGATGAAAATGAAAACTTCAATTATTGCCTGGCGTGAGTGAGTTTCCAGTTTTAAGTTCAAATAATTATGGCACCGACAAAGATTGAACGGATATTACATTGATCGTTCATTTCTAAGATAGGTTGCCTGCATCCCTCCACACTTCCCTATCTAACAATAGGTCCTCTGACCCCTGGTATGTACATGCTTCCTATGTATATACTTTTTTCTTCATTCGTCCAATGTATTTATTCCTGGGCCTTTCTCTGGGGACTTTTCCCTCCATTTTTCCTTCTATTATCTTCTTCACAAATCCATTATGCCTCAGGCCATCTGGTTCCTCTTCATTTCCGTTTACAATTCTTCCTTTTGGTCCTCTCCTCCTCTACTCTTCTCGATACTTCTTATTTTACCCGTCCAATTGATTTTCAAAATCTTCGTCTAACAGTAGGTTTTGAAATCTTCAAATATTTTATCGGTCTGACATTCCATCTGTTCATAATTCCGGTTCATGGAGTGCTGCGATCCAGTCGAATGTTTTCTGGTTTGTAGTCCTATCTTCTTCGAGCACACAATTTTTCTTTTTCCCATATACGCCTTCTTAGCGCTTGGGCTATTCTCCGCTTGATGTCCGTTGCCCGTCTTCCGTCCTAGGAGATGGTTCTCACGAGATGGGCGAGGGAATCCACTCGCTATAATTTATCTCATCTCAGGGTGACTTCTGAATCCATCTCTTCCGCACACTAGGATGATTTTATTCATAAAGAATGAAAGTAAAGCACGTTTCCACTTGGATAAAATTTAACTCGACCTAGGTTTCGATGTACTACATCATCTTCAAGCCTAGGATTTTAGTCTTCGTCTTGTTTATTTTCCCGTTTTATTCTTAAGATTTCTTAAGATGCTTTCCGTTTAGTCATCTTTCATGATCAACACGATTACTCGCTATGAAGGCGATTTCGTCTGCGAGCACTTTTATTTATTAATTCCCCGTTTCTCTTAATTCATATGCATCCAATTTGTTTGCGCTTCTCTTGATTGACGGGACGCTGGCATACTATCCAGCTAATCATCCAAGAAGAAGCATTCTAAAATCCACGAAAAGGGTTTCAAACGTCGTTCCAGCAGTTCCAGGAAGCGAATGCATCTATGATAAAATTGTTCATTCCTCCGATCGGAGAGAATCAACACCGTACTCATCCTATGACTAGTATAAAGCACGTAATTTCTCTCTGATTGTTAAAAAAAACGAGAAAAGAACACCAACTTCCTGACTGAAAATATTTCCAACGTCGGACATTTGTCTTTTTCCTTGCAGTTTTCGTGGCGGCCGTGGCGTGCACATCGGCGGGACGCAACTGCCATGAAGGCTGCACAAGGGAGTACAATCCGATGTGCGCCATCAACAAATACGGCCACAAGAGACTGTTCAACAACCCCTGCCTTCACCAATTGTTCAACTGCAAGAACCCTCATTTCGGTGAGTTCGCTCCTTACAAAACATTGGGTGACCAATATCATAGAGTAAGTACATATAGAGTGGCGTAGACATAGGGAGAATCGGATATGAGTTTTTAAATAATACTTTGGCCGATAGATGGAACAGGTGTATCGAAGTTGCACGACAAGCCATAACAAATGAGCTTTGGCACACGGCCACTTCATTTGGCGTCGCATAACTCACATGACGTTCTAATGATGATTTCGGTGCCTGATGTTTACTAATTGACCCATAGCAACGGAATCAAATCTTATTGAGTCGTAGAGACCAAATTAAACATGTATTTTAATGAGCCTTCAATGAGCATCGTCTATAATGAATCGAATTCACGTCAATATTATAATACACACTATTACCAAACACGTAGTCAACTGTTTACTGATGTATCATAGCAACGACAAAACAATTGATACTCGATTAAAAGCACGCAACAGCCATGGTAAATCCACCTCTGTATGTTGATGCAAAATCATCGAGTACCACTAGCGTCTCCAAGTGGCCTTCTCCGTAAGCCAAAATTCTTCCTTCCCTTAGATGATGGCACCTGTGAAATTCTTCCCAAAGCTCTCAAAAATTTATGTCCACTTTTTAGCACTGCTTTGCCACTTTATATATATATATATACATATATATACATATATATATATATATATATATATATATATATATATATATATATATATATATATATATATATATATATATATATATATATATATATGTATATATATATATATGTATATATATATATATATATATATATATATATATATATATATATATATATATATATATATATATATATATATATATATATATATATATATATATATTTATATATATATATATATTTATATTAATATATATAAAGTTACAAAACTGACTGACTGACTGACTGACTGACTGACTGACTGACTGACTCATCAAAATTCCTGGGCATTTCTAAACAAGCTAGGTGGGTGAAATTTTCAGGATAGAGTTGGAGTCATGTGTCGAGTTGGGAAAAAATCGAAAAAGTTAAAAAAGTCGATTAGGCTTCGATTTATTGCAATCGAAAGCTTCACATAGGATTATATGGAAAAACGAAAAATTTCAGTGTAGACCATTTTTCTTTCGTTCATTAAAATATGAAATAATTGAGCTACAAGACTGATTCTTTCACAAATATGAGGTTGAATGTTTGAAAAACTTTATTCTTGCAATCGATTTATTCCTATCTGCCGTAAAACTGATATTTTTAAACTTTTATTTGGGATTTTAGAAATTTTTTCACTTTCGTTGCTATGGATTTATTCCATTGTCGCCTAGCCGAGTGTCGACTCAGGTGTGGAACTAAGCTAGGCGGGCCAGTTTCAGGGGAGGGTTATATTTATGTGTTGATTTTGGGTAAAATCGGAAAAGTTCAAAAAGTCGATACGGCTTCGAGATAGTGCAATCGATAGCCTTACATATATGAGTTAGGTATCCCAAGTGAATGACATTTACTCTTCCCTTTGCCATTTTTCGCACTGCTAAATACTGGGTATAATTTCTTCAAACTTTTCCTGGCCTCTACCATACCTTTGATGGCCAATTTCCATCAACCAAGCTTCATGATATTGTCGTTTTCATTAAAAAAATATGCAGTCCATGCAGAAGATTGGAAGAGAAAAAAAATTGAACATGAAAATTAGTATAATAAAAATATAGATTCCGATCGAATATATATAGTAAAATTCTTCGTGTGAGCTCTTATTAAGTATGCTGTACTGGAATGAAATATCTAACGTAGAAGAACGTCTTATATGCCGTAAAATGAGGTTATGATAATCTTTCAGTGGTTTCACGTTCGTTTCGGTGTACTGATTATAGTATTTTGAAAAGTCGTTAATTATCGGATGACATACAACAAAAGTTAGTACTAGAACTGTCTGGTATCCATACCTCATGAGGCGCGTATTTCATTTTCGAGAATTATATTATTCTTTGCTTGCATGTAGCCCGCAGACTTGAGAGCTTTCATTTTTTTTCTTATTTAAAGAGTATCATCGTCTAGCACTCCCCCAACCCTTGCTTGCAAATTGCAAGCACCCATATAGGCATCATTAAATGGATTGGTGCTATTAATACATCACTGCTAAGTACTGGGTATAATTTCTTCAACTTTTTCCTAACCTCTACCTTAGGTTTGTTGACCAACTTTAACCAACCAATCTTCATGATATTTTAGTTTTCATTCTAAAGCATGTGCAATTCATGTAGAAGATTGAAAAAGAAAAATTTAACATAAAATTTAGCATATTAAATTGTCGATTCGGATCGAAGTCCTATTATAAAGTTTTCATATTAGACCTTATTAAGTATGCTGTACTGAAAGGAATATCTAACGTAGAAAGGCCATCAAATAAAGTTATGTTGAACTTGCAGTGGTTCCACGTTCCTTTCATTTCACTGACTATAGTATTTTGAAATATCGTTAATTACCGGATGAGATGTAATATGATTTGTACAAGAACTGTCAGGTGTCCATACCTCATGGACCGTGAAATTCATTTCGAGAATTCCATATTATTTTTCTTTGCCTGCATGTAGCACATATACTTGAGAGCTTTCATTGGTTATTTAAGGATCATACATTCATTTTTCGATACTTAAAGTGTAAAATAATGCACAAACCCCCCTTGCTTGCTAACAGCAAGCACCCACTTACTCGTTAATATATATAAAGCTACAAAACTGACTGACTGACTGACTGACTGACTGACTGACTCATCAAAATTCCTGGGCATTTCTAAACGAGCTAGGTGGGTGAAATTTTCAGGATAGAGTTGGAGTCATGTGTCGAGTTGGGAAAAAATCGAAAAAGTTAAAAAAGTCGATTAGGCTTCGATTTATTGCAATCGAAAGCTTCACATAGGATTATATGGAAAAACGAAAAATTTCAGTGTAGACCATTTTTCTTTCGTTCATTAAAATATGAAATAATTGAGCTACAAGACTGATTCTTTCACAAATATGAGGTTGAATGTTTGAAAAACTTTATTCTTGCAATCGATTTATTCCTATCTGCCGTAAAACTGATATTTTTAAACTTTTATTTGGGATTTTAGAAATTTTTTCACTTTCGTTGCTATGGATTTATTCCATTGTCGCCTAGCCGAGTGTCGACTCAGGTGTGGAACTAAGCTAGGCGGGCCAGTTTCAGGGGAGGGTTATATTTATGTGTTGATTTTGGGTAAAATCGGAAAAGTTCAAAAAGTCGATACGGCTTCGAGATAGTGCAATCGATAGCCTTACATATATGAGTTAGGTATCCCAAGTGAATGACATTTACTCTTCCCTTTGCCATTTTTCGCACTGCTAAATACTGGGTATAATTTCTTCAAACTTTTCCTGGCCTCTACCGTACCTTTGATGGCCAATTTCCATCAACCAAGCTTCATGATATTGTCGTTTTCATTAAAAAAATATGCAGTCCATGCAGAAGATTAGAAGAGAAAAAAAAATTGAACATGAAAATTAGTATAATAAAAATATCGATTCCGATCGAATATATATAGTAAAATTCTTCGTGTGAGCTCTTATTAAGTATGCTGTACTGGAATGAAATATCTAACGTAGAAGAACGTCTTATATGCCGTAAAATGAGGTTATGATAATCTTTCAGTGGTTTCACGTTCGTTTCGGTGTACTGATTATAGTATTTTGAAAAGTCGTTAATTATCGGATGACATACAACAAAAGTTAGTACTAGAACTGTCTGGTATCTATACCTCATGAGGCGCGTATTTCATTTTCGAGAATTATATTATTCTTTGCTTGCATGTAGCCCGCAGACTTGAGAGCTTTCATTTTTTTTCTTATTTAAAGAGTATCATCGTCTAGCACTCCCCCAACCCTTGCTTGCAAATTGCAAGCACCCATATAGGCACCATTAAATGGATTGGTGCTATTAATACATCACTGCTAAGTACTGGGTATAATTTCTTCAACTTTTTCCTAACCTCTACCTTAGGTTTGTTGACCAACTTTAACCAACCAATCTTCATGATATTTTAGTTTTCATTCTAAAGCATGTGCAATTCATGTAGAAGATTGAAAAAGAAAAATTTAACATAAAATTTAGCATATTAAATTGTCGATTCGGATCGAAGTCCTATTATAAAGTTTTCATATTAGACCTTATTAAGTATGCTGTACTGAAAGGAATATCTAACGTAGAAAGGCCATCAAATAAAGTTATGTTGAACTTGCAGTGGTTCCACGTTCCTTTCATTTCACTGACTATAGTATTTTGAAATATCGTTAATTACCGGATGAGATGTAATATGATTTGTACAAGAACTGTCAGGTGTCCATACCTCATGGACCGTGAAATTCATTTCGAGAATTCCATATTATTTTTCTTTGCCTGCATGTAGCACATATACTTGAGAGCTTTCATTGGTTATTTAAGGATCATACATTCATTTTTCGATACTTAAAGTGTAAAATAATGCACAAACCCCCCTTGCTTGCTAACAGCAAGCACCCACTTACTCGTTAATATATATAAAGCTACAAAACTGACTGACTGACTGACTGACTGACTGACTGACTCATCAAAATTCCTGGGCATTTCTAAACGAGCTAGGTGGGTGAAATTTTCAGGATAGAGTTGGAGTCATGTGTCGAGTTGGGAAAAAATCGAAAAAGTTAAAAAAGTCGATTAGGCTTCGATTTATTGCAATCGAAAGCTTCACATAGGATTATATGGAAAAACGAAAAATTTCAGTGTAGACCATTTTTCTTTCGTTCATTAAAATATGAAATAATTGAGCTACAAGACTGATTCTTTCACAAATATGAGGTTGAATGTTTGAAAAACTTTATTCTTGCAATCGATTTATTCCTATCTGCCGTAAAACTGATATTTTTAAACTTTTATTTGGGATTTTAGAAATTTTTTCACTTTCGTTGCTATGGATTTATTCCATTGTCGCCTAGCCGAGTGTCGATTCAGGTTTGGAACTAAGCTAGGCGGGCCAGTTTCAGGGGAGGGTTATATTTACGTGTTGATTTTGGGTAAAATCGGAAAAGTTAAAGAAGTCGATTCGGCTTCGAGATATTGCAATCGATAGCTTTACATAAATGAGTTAGGTATCCAAAATGCATGAAATTTACTCTTCTCTATGCCATTTTTCGCACTGCTAAATACTGGGTATAATTTCTTCAAACTTTTCCTGGCCTCTACCATACCTTTGATGGCCAATTTCCATCAACCAAGCTTCATGATATTGTCGTTTTCATTAAAAAAATATGCAGTCCATGCAGAAGATTGGAAGAGAAAAAAAATTGAATATGAAAATTAGTATAATAAAAATATAGATTCCGATCGAATATATATAGTAATATTCTTCATGTGAGCTCTAATTAAGCATGCTGTACTGAAATGAAATATCTAACGTAGAAGAACGTCTTATATGCCGTCAAATGAGGTTGTGATAATCTTTCAGTGGTTCCACGTTCGTTTCGGTGTACTGATTATAGTATTTTGAAAAGTCGCTAATAACCGGATGACATGCAATATAAGTTTGTACTAGAACTGTCTGGTATCCATACTTCATGAGACGCGTATTTCATTTTCGAGAATTATATTTTTCTTTGCTTGCATGTAGCCCGCAGACTTGAGAGCTTTCATTTTTTTTCCTTATTTAAAGAGTATCATCATCTAGCATTCCCCCAACCCTTGCTTGCAAATTTCAAGCACCCATATAGGCATCATTAAATGGACAGGTGCTATTAATACATTGCTGCTAAGTACTGGGTATAATTTCTTCAACTTTTTCCTAACCTGTACCGTAGGTTTGATGACCAAATTTAACCAACCAATCTTCATGATATTTAGTTTTCATTCTAAAGCATGTGCAATTCATGTAGAAGATTGTAAAAGAAAAATTTAACATAAAATTTAGCATATTAAATTGTCGATTCGGATCGAAGTCCTATTATAAAGTTTTCATGTTAGACCTTATTAAGTATGCTGTACTGAAAGGAATATCTAACGTAGAAAGGCCATCAAATAAAGTTATGTTGAACTTGCAGTGGTTCCACGTTCCTTTCATTTCACAGACTATAGTACTTTGAAATGTCGTTAATTACCGGATGAGATATAATATGATTTGTACTAGAACTGTCAGGTATCCTTACCTCATGGAATTCATTTCGAGAATTCCATAATATTTTTCTTTGCCTGCATGTAGTACGCAGACTTGAGAGCGTTCATTGGTTTTGTAAGGATGATGCATTCATTTTTCGATACTTAAAGTGTAAAATAATGTACAAACCCCCCTTGCTTGCTAACAGTAAGCACCAATTTACTCGTTTATATATATAAAGCTACACAACTGACTGACTGACTGACTGACTGACTCATCAAAACCTCTAGGGTATTTCTAAGCAAGCTAGGTGGGTGAAATTTTCAGGATAGATTTGGAGTCATGTGTAGAGTTGGGAAAAAATCGAAAAAGTTAAAAAAGTCGATTAGGCTTCGATTTATTGCAATCGATAGCTTTACATGTGATTATACGGGAAAAACGAAAAATTTTAGTGTAGACCTTTTTTCTTTCGTTCATTAAAATATGAAATAATTAAGATAAAAGATTGATTCTTTCACTTATATGAGGCTGAATGTTTGAAAAATCTTATTCTTGCAATCGATTCTTTCCTACCTACCGTAAAACTGATATTTTTAAACTTTTATTTGGGATTTTAGAAATTTTTTCACTTTCGTTGCTATGGATTTATTCCATTGTCGCCTAGCCGAGTGTCGACTCAGGTTTGGAACTAAGCTAGGCGGGCCAGTTTCAGGGGAGGGTTATATGTATGTGTTGATTTTGGGTAAAATCGGAAAAGTTAAAAAAGTCGATACGGCTTCGAGATATTGCAATCGATAGCTTTACATATATATATATTAGGTATCCTAAATACATGTAATTTACTCTTCTCTATGCCATTTTTCGCACTGCTAAATACTGGGTATAATTTCTTCAAACTTTTCCTGGCCTCTACCATCCCTTTGATGGTCAATTTCTACCAACCAAGCTTCATGATATAGTCGTTTTCATTAAAAAAATATGCAGTCCATGCAGAAGATTGGAAGAGAAAAAAAAATTAAACATGAAAATTAGTATAATAAAAATATCGATTCCGATCGAATATATATAGTAAAATTCTTCATGTGAGCTCTTATTAAGTATGATGTACTGAAATGAAATATCTAACGTAGAAGAACGTCTTATATGCCGTCAAATGAGGTTATGATAATCTTTCAGTGGTTTCACGTTCGTTTCGGTGTACTGATTATAGTATTTTGAAAAGTCGTTAATTATCGGATGACATACAACAAAAGTTTGTACTAGAACTGTCTGGTATCAATACCTCATGAGGCGCGTATTTCATTTTCGAGAATTATATTATTCTTTGCTTGCATGTAGCACGCAGACTTGAGATCTTGCATTTTTTTTCCTTATTTAAAGAGTCTCATCATCTAACTCTACCCCCCGCCCCCTGCTTGCAAATTGCAAGCACCCATATAGGCATCATTAAATGGACAGGTGCTATTAATACATCGCTGCTAAGTACTGGGTATAATTTCTTCCACTTCTTCCTGGCCTCTACCGTAGCTTTGATGACCAACTTTAACCAACCAATCTTTATTATATTTTAGTTTTCATTCAAAAGCATTTGCAATTCATGTAGAAGATTGAAAGAGAAAAATTGAACATGAAAATTAGCATATTAAAATTGTCGATTCGGATCGAAGTTCTATTGTAAAGTTTTCATGTTAGACCTTATTAAGTATGCTGTACTGAAAGGAATATCTAACGTAGAAAGGCCATCAAATAAAGTTATGTTGAACTTGCAGTGGTTCCACGTTCCTTTCATATCACTGACTATAGCATTTTGATGTCGTTAATTACCGGATGAGATATAATATGCTTTGTACTAGAACTGTCAGGTATCCTTACACCGTGAAATTCATTTCGAGAATTCCATAATATTTTTCTTTGCCTGCATGTAGCACATATACTTGAGAGCTTTCATTGCTTTTGTGAAGATGATGCATTCATTTTTCGTTACTTTAAGTGTAAAATAATGTACAAACCCCCCTTGCTTGCTAACAGCAAGCACCAATTTCCTCGTATATATATATATATATATATAAAAGTTTGCCAGAGGAAGGCAGACGACAAACACAGAAAACAAAAAAATGATGAACACACTTACAAAGTTTCTTGATATTTCGGTGCCACTAGCACCTTGGTCGCAAGAGCGAAGAAGACTCTTAAGGTAAGGTAGTAAGGATTTTCCCCACGTCTTGGCGTCTCCTTCTAACATTTGAAAGAATACTTGCGGTTGCAATGCGTTCGGAATATTCACCACTGAGAAGTAATCATGCACTTCCTTTATGAAGGCAATGGGGTGCTCGTGACTGAGGGCAGAAAAGCTTGGCTTCGTGAAAGACTGGGCAGGCACAGAAACTACCAGCGAGGTTATGCCCCTTTCTTTCAAAGTGACTAGCTCGTTTTCAAGCGATTTAATTTTTTCCGCGCGAGCTTTGCAACTATCGTGCTCGCTTTTCTGTGTCGCGACCACTTCCTCAACATTCCTTTCTAAAGCCTCGGTACGAACCTTAACATTCCCTACTTCGGAAATTACCACCTCTCGACATTGTTCGCGAACCTGGTCTCGTCTATTTTCATTTCACACCGAGTTTCTACCTCATTTTTGCTAGTTAAATCATTACGCCTGTCATTAATCTGACTAGTTAAATCATTACGGATGTCCTCATATTGGCTAATTAAATGATTACGCATCGCCTCATTATGGATGCGCATGTCATTACTCTGACTAGTTAAATCATTACGCATGTCTTGCACCAAGGACACGAGGGATTTAAGCGTATCATCCCATGACTCTTCCGGACTGAACTGACCCGGATGGTCACTCAGACGTGCGGTCGATGATGCAACCTCACGCTCTTTTGGGGTTTGTAACATCATCCCTGCTAGACCTAGTGTTAAGCAATTGGTTTCCGACTGACTACTACGCGCATCGGATTCATCGTCATTGCTCTCCTTCTCCCTATACTCCGTAAACTCGGATTCTTTGCTCTCCTGCCCTGACATAGTGACTTCAAACAAAATCTTACCTCAATGATTTAAAACTCTTTAATAAAACCAATTCTAACCTTACTGAACGCGTTCGAGCCCCACGTTGGGCGCCATTTATCTGTGACGGTACGCGGCGAAGTCGACTGAGTGGTCGCGTTCGAGCCCCACGTTGGGCGCCATTTATCTTAATGGTGCGCGGTGAGGCCGACTCAAGTTGGACTCGTCGCTTCAAATGCGCCGTCCAGAACTTACGGCCGGGATCTAACCCCCCACTCCCCTCCCCGCGGCTATCCTGGCGATCTGCCAAACATACAGAGGCGAGGGAGAAGTGACGCACTACAACGGAGAGAGTGACCGGGGTGCCTCGCAAAACCGCGGCCGAGCTACCAGTAGGTAGACAAACGAGAAGGTATCTCAAAAGGGGGGCCTTTCCGAAATCGTGTTCGTGGCGATGGTTACACAAGAAAATAAGAATAAAAATCAAGAGGGTCACGCGTTGGGAAGAGACGACTCAGAAATCCGATTGAACGACATGGTCATTTATTCACAACTAGTAAAATAGCCGTTCACACACACACAATATCCATGAAAATTACCCTCTTACTCACTAATGACGGATGAATGGTCTGATGAATCGTGAAACATCAATGAGTTAGCAAAGATTGCACGGAAGGACAACCTTCCTACAAAAGGAGGAACAATGATCAATTACTTCTGTATGTACAAAAATCTACATGCTCCACGTCTTACAAGTGAAATGAAGGCTCATTGCTATCGACGGGAAAGTTGTTATACGACCGGGAGTCTATGCTCCGCACAACAAATGATAAATGAGCAAACTTTCTATGTTAAGGGTAGTTGATTCGATTGGGGAGGGATTTGACCAGTGAATTTCGTATGGAGAACTTGATGCACATCGCCCTGCTCGACACCAGGTGACGATTTTCGTAATCACTATGAACCAAAAATAACTACACCAATTTGATGGAGGCAATTGGACGAATAGCGGATGGGAGAGGTGACTGATGACAACACTCAATGTCTATTGAGATGCTGATGGGAGTGGGCACGTGCCCGTGAATACTTAAACTTAGGATCGGCAGCGTATCTGGAACGGCCCGATGTCGCTTCCACGGGTGGGTCGTACTGTAGGTCGACACCCGGCAGGGATACTCGTTTCCTCTGGTTGGTGCCGACGTACGCCTCAGCAGGACTTCCACGACGATTTTTCGGACGGCTCCGTCTTGATCGCGCCCTCCTTCTTCACGTCTCGTAGCGCTCCGACTCCAGGTTCAGTCACCCCCTCTCTCCACCAATCTGCCTTCAAGGCAGTTCTCCACACTCACAGGTCCCCACGCAAGAATGACCCACAAAAGAATGACCCCAGCAAGAATGCTGCCAGAAAGAATGCTTCCAGAAAGAATGCTCCCGCACACCGAGTCGAGAGTTGTCCGCGCCGAAGGCGCATAAAAATCCTACCGTACCGGTGAGTACGAGACTCACCCCTACCGGTCCAATTACATGAAGCGCTTAAGTGTCGTGTGAATGTAAAAGTGTCGTGTTGGGAATGATGTTTGCGAGAATAAGAAACTTAAAACTAAAAGTTTTGCGGCGATATAAAGCAGCATTAGAGTATAATAGATACAGGCAACACATTTAATTGTTGCAATACGGAGAATGAAACTAATACTAACAGCATGATGATGATTGATGGGCAGTGCTAACTCCAATGGTGACAACCAAGGAGAGAGCGTGGCGATGAATGAGGAAGATGCAAGTACAGGCACTTGCAAAATTCCCGAGTAATGAATTGTTGAACTTAAGTAGTAAAAACGTCAAACTTTTATTTTTTTTTATTTTTTTATTATATATTGTTTTATACTTTATTTTATTATTTTTTTCTAAGGATTATTTTATTTATTTAATTTCCATTAATAGCCATCGAGTATGAGCAATGCATAAGATGTTTACGTTAAGTCCCTGCATGAGGAGGGTCTTTTGCTCCGAGCTGGTACGATAGCAGATCGGCCGCGGGGCGTCAGCGCCATCGTGCCAACACAGAGTGGCATCGCTGACTATGAAATGGAGAAGAACGACCAACAAACAATGAGAATGAATTACTAACTAGAAGAACTTAAGACTAAAAAGACATAGGAACGACTCATAGGAGAGTTACTTGTTGAGGCAGTCTGTAAAGGGAAGGGAGTTGTGGATCATAGTCCCAGATGTGTTTTAATAAAATGTTGGAGGTGCCAGGCAGCCTGCGTTTAAAGTTACGGACAAGCTTTGCTATGAATTCATGGATGGATGGGATGCGATGCGCCCTGCGAACGTCCCGCATTCGGGTGAGTGAACTGATGCCCAGGAGTTGCCGAAGGGATTTGTTTTGGAAGGACTCCAATTGCTTACGGATAGCCGGAGTATTGGCGAAAATTTCGCAACCGTAAAGGAGGATGGGTCTGACGACGGATGCGTACAAACGAACGCGAGTGCCATGGGAGAGCGGGGATGATGGGGAGGACAGGGCTTGAAGAGCCATCCGCGCTGCTACGGCCTTGGCCATGCAAGCACGGAGGTGGTCTGAGTAGGTGAGCGTCGAATTCAGTATAATTCCAAGGAAGCGGTGTGATGCCACTCTGGGAATGCGCTGATTAGACAGAATGGCTGGGATCTGGGAGCGATATTTATTCCGTTTTGAAAAATGCATGTGGGAGCTCTTCGCGGTATTAATTTTGACCTTCCACGTCAACATCCACCGTTTGATTTGAATAAGGTGTTTATTCAGTTTCCGGACATTGGTGTCGCCCATGCGGGAAGTAGCGGAAATGGCGGTGTCATCGGCGTACATGTGGAGTTGCGTGGAAGGAGAGGATGGGAAGTCATTCACGAAGAGAGTGAAGAGGAGGGGACTCAGGAGAGAACCCTGCGGGACGCCGGCGTCCGCGGGTCGGCGAGAAGAAAGGGTACCGCCCTCCGATACGCAGAAGGAACGGCACTGAAGGTATGAGAGTAATAGGCTGACGTCGGGGACCGGAAACCGCAATGACCAAAGTTTGTAAATCAAACCACGGTGCCACACTCTATCGAACGCTCTCGCGACGTCAAGAAATATGACATCCGTGGTCTGTTTGTCTAGGAACCCCCAGGTGATCGTTTCCACCAGTCGAAGGACCTGGTGGATCGCAGAAGACTTTGGACGAAATCCAAGCTGTTCAGGTCGGATGATATTATTGGATATGGCGTGGGATTGAAGGCGGTCGAGGATTAAGCGTTCGAACACTTTGGAGAGGTTAGATAGAAGGGTAATTGGGCGGGAATTGCCGACAAGTCGGGGATCTTTACCAGGTTTCGGGATGAGGATGACTTTACCTTCCTTCCAAGAGGATGGGAAGTGTGAGTGGGAGTAGCAGGAATTGAGCAGGTCGGCGAGGAGAAGGAGGAATTTATTACTCTTGGCGGCAAAGCGGAGAAGGATGTTGGAGATGCCGTCAAGACCGGGAGCTTTGCGGGCGGAGAGTGAAGAGAGGATAGAATGGAGTTGCAAGGGAGAGGTGAGAATAGGGATATCGGACGGGTTGAGAGAGGGAAATTTATTTAAAACGGAGTTGATAGTTCTGTCAAGAGGAGAAGGAGTAGGGTCGATGGCCATGATGGATTGGAGGTGGTCAGCTTGAATTTCAGCCTTCGCCTTGGGGTCGTAGATAATGGAATTGAGGTGATACATCGGAGAAGAAAAGGATTTAGGGCACCTTCTGAGTGAGCGGAGGGTTTTCCAGATGGAAAGGTCGTCGAAGGAGAGGCTGGAAACGTGTGATTCCCAGCAGGATTGGGAGAAAGCATTGATGGCTTTCTTCGCTTCATTTGATAGGGCGTTGTAGGTACGTTTGTCGTCTGGCATGCGAGAGCGTTGCCAGCGACGGCGTGCGGCATTTCTGGCCTTGATGAGGTCAGCAAGAGGCGGAGGAAACTTAGTGGAGGATCGGGGCTTGGGGGGAAGATGTTTAGTGACTTCCTCCTTTGCCGACGAAAGGTAGGAGGTTAGCAGCGACGCACGGCGGTCGATATCGCGAGGAGTGGGAGAGGAGAGGGAGTCGATGGGAGATAGTGAGTTTTCCAGAACTTCCGGAAAACGATTCCAGTCGGTGAAAGGAATGGTGGGTGGTAGGAGAGATTTGGGAGTAAGCGGGAGAGAGAAATGCAAGGGAAGATGGTCTGAGGTGAAGGAGTGGATGACTTCGGGTTCGGGTAGGATGGGTAGGTTATGGCAGAGAGCGAAATCGAGGATGTCGCCGAGGTGGTTGCGACGCCGGGTGGTGTAATGAGTTGGCTCAGAAGGTGAAATGACGGAAATGGGATAATCCTGTATGAACGAGTAAAGGATGCGGCCATCGCGGTTACCCGATAAACATTTCCAAGCGGTGTGCTTGGAATTCCAGTCTCCGACGTATAAGCCTGAATTGTGCGCGGAGAATAGGTTATGAAGGTCAGAGGGATCGAGAGATTTAGAGCAGGGGTGGTAGACGGAGAATATGTTCAGTGCGCCGTGGGGGGAGTGAACCTTAATACCGATCACTTCCAAAGATGTAAAGACGGGAAGGTTGAGGAGAGAGTGCTGGATGGAGGGTTTGATCAGGATGGCCACGCCCCCTCCTTTGAGCTGTCTGTCGTGTCTGTGTACAGTGTAGTGAGGAGAGAAGAGTGAATTGTTTGCGTTGAGGTGAGTTTCTTGTAGGAGAATGATGTCTATGTGATTGTCAACGGCGTGTCGGAGGAGTTCATGTTTCTTTGTCTGTATGCCGTTGCAATTCCAAGAGATGAGAGATAAGGTGTTGATCGAGTTGCGCGGTGTGCGTTTCATGATTGGAGTTCAATCAGTTGTTGAAGAAGAAAGATCTTCTTTTCGTTCAATGTAGTGAAATTGTTGAGTTGTTTCAAAAGGCCGCCAAACCAGGCGGCCAATTGAGTGTTGTCATTGCTCGCAGGACAGGACGAGGATGAGGAGGCAAAAGGAGGGGATGAGGTAAGTGGAGGCGGCGCTGAGGGAAGGCCGGAGCCGGCAACGGACGAAAAGGAGCGGGACTGTGGTGGAGGTGGCGGGGCAGGAGTTGGGGGCGGAGGAGGACGGGCGGCGGGAGCGCGGTTAGAGCGAGTGCCCTGTTCGCGCTTCGCCTCCTTGTGGATGGGGCATCCGCGGTAGTTGGCGGGGTGTGTCCCACCGCAGAGGAAGCACTTGCACGGAGAGTCACGCGGTTTAGCGCAAGTGTCGCTCTTGTGAGCGGCACCGCAACGCACACAATTGGGTTTAAGGTGGCAGTAGTTACGTGTATGTCCTATCCGCTGGCAGTTGTGACATTGGGCGGGTTCATTTGGCCGGCGAAATGGAGCAATTTTTACTCTCAGGCCAGCGAGGCGCTCAATCGCCATGAAGGCAGAGATGTCGCAGGACGGCTCGCACACGACGTGACACGTCCTGGTAGGGTATTCCTCAACGGAGGAGTGACCCGCTTGACGTTCCTCTTCAGTGGGGCGGGTGGAAAGGATGCGGCGCACTGAAAGGGCGGGGAAGCCATATGCTTGCAGTTCGGAGAGGACTTGCCTCTCCGGGACGCTAGGAAAAATGCCGCGGACGGCGAATTCGCGGCGGCGGTTCTCGGGGGGACAGTACGAAACATATTCGACACCCAGATCCGCAAGGATCGTTCGCGTCTGCAGATACGTCTCTGTCGTGAGACACTTGATAATGGCGGTTGAGTCTGATGTTGAGTGGGAGAGGGGAAGGGGAGAGCACCGCCGTTGAAGACGGCGCATGATCTCACCCCATTGAGATACATCCGCAATGCGGAGCGGGGGAATGCGGCCTTTGCGCGGCTGGTCGGCGTCAGGTGACGCCGCAGCGGTGGAGGTGGATGGACCCGAAAAGGACCTTGGAGGGATGGCACTCCCGTTAGTATGAGACGCCGGGACAGTCTCATCGGACTCGTCGGAGTCTGGGGTCAACTCGGCGTATCTGTTGGCGGTCTTGACTGTGGGCGGGGGACATGCAGGGGGAGAGGCAGGGCGCGCACGCTTCCTAGTCTTCACGTCTACGAAACCGTCGACGTCGGTATCATTATCTGAATGCAGGCTGCCTACATGGGGCACAGGCGCATTTGGACCGGTAGGGGGGGCATGGCTCGCACTCACCGTACCCGGGGCCGGGGCGGTGGTTGGAGTGGTGTCATCAGCGGCGTGAAGCGTGATGGTAGCGGATGAGGAGGAGGGGTGAGGCGAGGTGGCAGGCTCGAGTAGGCAGCTGAGGAATGCCGCCCTCTCTTCCGGGCCCAGAGACGCAAGAAGAGACTGCGTCTCGTGCAGGAGCTTCTGCATCTCCATTGCAGGAGATACGCGCGCACACGCCCGCGTGAGTTTAACACTCCCGATTACCACCGCAAGGGTTGGTAGTGGGGAAAGGGAGAAGAAAGGGTGTCGGTCCCCTGCTCTGCTCTCATGCAGAGACAAGGGACTAGAGGGCGGGTGGGCGTGTGGTAGGGAAGGTGGTGACTTCTGTTGGCCACCGTTGTGGTAATTTTTTTCTTTATTTGCAATAGCGGCAACGCGACTCCGCAGTCAAACGCAAGAACAAGCAAAACTGGATCGGTGGCAACCGTGTCGTCCGTCTGTGCTCCCGCACACATCTCGTGCGCGGTATTTATGTGGTTTAATGCCGACCACCAACGCCACCTTTTCTTCATACACAACACAAACATCTGCTCCTCAAAAATACATCAGCGGTAAATTCAAACATATGGCGTGAGCCTTCCCTCCACAAACTCGCGCCACAACGTGAAGGGGAACATAAACTAAAAAATGACATACAACCGGTATGTCACTATATATATATATATATATATAAAGGTCACAGGCGTGACTGGCAGTTACATATAGAACACAAAAAAAGTAAAACTCACGGATATTTTGAGATATATTTCGGCGGACACAACCGCCTTCATCAGAATGTTAGAAGGTAGTCACTACCTTCTAACGTAGTGACTACCTTCTAACATTCTGATGAAGGCGGTTGTGTCCGCCGAAATATATCTCAAAATATCCGTGAGTTTTACTATTTTTGGGTTCTATATGTAACTGCCAGTCACGCATGTGACCTTTTTTTATATCTGTGCACTACAAGTGTTTTTCGTCAAGTGGATATATGGCCCGCGCGCCATCTACTGGCCGCTCCCATGGGTCATGCCTTGGGGAGTGTTTGTTCATATAAACCCCCGCCGATTCCATTGGATTATTTGTAGACTGGGTAGCTCGGTGGTCTGAGCAGTGGAAGCGACATCCAAAGGTCCGTGGTTCGATTCCTGGTCCAGTCGAATTTTTTCTGCTTGGAATTGGCCATCTTTACATCTTCACACCACCACTGTGTTCGTTTATTTTATGTGTTCCTATCCACTCTCTTTCTACCTTTCTGTATAAATATTTATGTGAGTATTTGCCGCTGTGCAGTCTGAGTGAATGAGTGAACGATTATATATATATATATATAATCGTTCACTCATTTATATATATAATTCGATTTTATATATATATATATATATATATATATATATATATATATATATATATATATATATATATATATATATATATATATATATATATATATATATATATATATATATATATAATATAAATCTTCGTCACAGGGTGACACTAAACATAAAACATAAAAAAGCAAACTCACGAGTATAAAATTTTCGGTGGGTCGCCCGCACCTTCGTCAGTGATAGACGTCTTCGTCAGTGATAGACGTCTTCGTCAGTGGTGCGGGCGACCCACCGAAAATTTTATACTCGTGAGTTTGCTTTTTTGTTTTATGTTTAGTGTCACCCTGTGACGAAGTTTTATATTGTTTGCCACGTTCGTGGAATCTTCGCAAGAACTTTATATATATATATATATATATATATATATATATATATATATATATATATATATATATATATATATATATATATATATATATATATATATATATATATATATATATATAACAGAAAAAGGAAATAAATTTAGAAATATAAGCTAGCAACAAGGCGTTGAGGTTGGGGATGGATAGATAGGTATATCAGTGGACACTCACAGAAAGGCGATCCATGGCGACGCCGGTGTCCACTGCTCTCGGAAGCTTTCGGGTGAGAACCCTTCCTCAGCGGGAGAAAAATTTTCTTTATTCCACCACAATTCGACCAGAAAATTGGCAAAATTGACCCTTGGGCTAACCGATTTCGACCAAATTTAGCTAATCGTCTTCATTTGATTACAAAATGAAAACCCCTAAGCCATTTTGTAATCCATTCAACGGTTTACGAGATATTGCAATGTTGTAAAACAAGAATTTTACAAAAGCGTCGTCGCATTTGACGGCATATCTCCGGAAATAAGGAAGATAAAAATGCATTCAATGACTTATTTTAAAGGTATGAAATTGAGAAAGATAATTAATGAATTATTACATAACATTTAAACAATTAAATAAAGTTTATAACAAATTCAAATGTTCAAATCGATTTTTGACGATGTAGCTGTGCCTTCGATTTTCCTCATTTTTTTATATGTTGTAGATACAACCCTCCTCTACAAGTTAAAAAAATTTGGTAGGGGTAATATTTCATTTAAGAAAGAAAAAAATTTTTGAGTGAAGGCGTAACGCCAGTCTCCCGCCTCGGCGGCGTCCGGCTCTCGCGCCGAACGTTCAGTAGTCGGTTCTCCAGATCTCATCAGCGCGCTTCCTTTTCCATCTTCTTTTCACCAATTTTAACTGTATACCGACCCTTTATTTCCCTTTACCCATGTCATTCGCTATTGGCTTCACACTGAAGCGACCGTCGCCTTAGAATCTAGGATTAGCGACAACATGCTTAACAGCGGGGGCGACCATGGGCCCAACAGCGGCCCCATTACCCCAGGGATACGGGCAAATGACGTCATGAATCGTTCGAGGGTGGTCGTGTACAAGCCTAACATTTAGCAGCCATTAATGACGCAAATGACGACCGATTGTCATTCCAACACATGTTTTCGAGTTGTGGACATTGTGTAGTTTCCCATAATTTAGCCAAGTAGTCATAATTATGTTGAAGGTTTTTACCGAGGAAGAAATAACATGCCTCTGAAAAATTGGTGTGGCTATGAAGCCACTTACATCCATAAATCTGGGCAGTTGTTATCCAACGACACCAGTAATAGTACAGAAAATTTTGTCATTAGTGGCCAAAATTTCCGGCAGAAAGCAAGTGAGGATAGGGGCAAAAGAGGATCTTATCAGCTCAGGGTTTACGGTGCTGGTCTTTATTTCCAACTAGGACCCAGTGAGCCGAAGCCGAAGGACTATGCGAGACGAAGTTTCCTTCAAAATAATGAATTTTTATCCGTTTTTGTGTTTAAAAACGCTACGGAAAATAACCTACTTTCAGCTATAGAAATTGTTTGTCAATCAATACAATTGGTCAATTTGATCAGCATTTACGAAGATTGATTCCTAAGACAAGTTTGCTGCAGCACTCCACACTCAATACTCGTATCCGCCTTCTGCCTTCTTCCGATTAAATATATATTCTCTGCCTAATAATTTCTCTAATGTGTTCGATTATTTACCTTCTTCCTCGCTCCTTTCTACTGTGCGGCCATTTATATTTTGAATAGATATTTGCGCCATAGTTTGACTTTAATAACATTGCCTCTTCAGATACGAACAGTTGTTATTAACCACGGCATGCGCACTTGGTTGCTGTTTGTGCAACATTGAGAAGGGCAAATAATTGAATATATTGAATATTAATTGTGCATGTGGAGGTTGAAGAGCTGGTACATACATACATTCATATTTACCAATCACGCCGTTCCCTTCCGGGGAAGGCGGGGTTACTAAGTTTCACTCATAAATACATATTTGTACACCTAACACTGCTTCAATTATTTCCTCCATATTTACCTATCCTTGCAAACCTGTTCTCGGAGAAAAATGCGCCAGCTCTATGACCGAAACTCGCAGCTGCGGTGGTGTCGGGTTCCGCTGTGGAAGGGAGGGAGGAAGACTTGGAAAGGGGAGGGACTCCACACTCATTGTCAGACGCCTTTCCCGATACGTACATGCTTATGAAGTCGCGCTCACGGCCTACAACCGTCATCCCATCCTGCGAGGGAGCTTCACACTAACTCGCCGTCGTATTTGGTCTCACTCTAACCGAGTTTACGTATCACTCAAATACAGATTACCTATTTAAGATATTGACTTTGGATTTTCTTTATTTGGTTTGAAAGATATCATTCCAAAAGGCGATGCGAAAGAAAAAATTTCATTCCTCTGGGTTAGTGAGAAAACTTACCTGAACTTTGGCTAACAAAAACTCACTTCTAAGCCAGAAATTTGAAAATCGAAGACAGTCAACCTCTGGCGACATCTTTCTTCTATATGATACGTAAAGAACATCCATCATTACTCGTTTTTGAGGTCACAATCGTTAAAACGGTGGACCCTTGCTCGCTAAAAATCTAACTATTTTCCGACACTATAGAGGTGAACCTTGCCGTGACGAATTTGTTTCCCCCTTCCGCTCTCCTTCACCTCTGCGACAAAGTCGTAGACGTTTTTGGGGGAGGGGGTTGGGATCATCTTACATTCACTTAAGAAGAGGGGAGGTGGGTTGAAAAATAATAATAGAATTGAGAAAGAAGAGTGACTCAACGGTGCTTGAGAGGCCAGCGGAAGGAGTTCCTCAGGGGGGAAACAAATTCATCACGGCACGGTTCGCCTCCATGGTGTCGGAAAATAGTTAAGATTTTTAGCGAGCAAGGGTACACCGTTTTAATGATTGCGACCTCAAAAACGAGTTATGATGGACGCTGTTTACGTATCGTAAAGAAGAAAGATGTCGCCAGAGGTTAACCGTCTTTGATTTTCAAATTTATGGCTGAGAAGTGAGTTTTTGTTAGCCAAAGTTCAGGTAAGTTTCCTCACTAACCAAGAGAGATAAAAATTTTTCTTTCACGTTTTCTTTTGTAATGATATCTTTTAAACCAAATCAAGAAAACCCGAAGTCAATATCTTTAATAGTTAACCCGTAGGCCGAGTGGAAGGCATAAACCAGAGGCTCAGTGATGTCTGCGGGAGCGAGGGAGCTGGGTTCTTGGACCTTAGGCCGTTGCTGGATTCGTGTCGAGTGCCATTAAATCGCTCGGGTGTCCATTATACGTACGAGGCATCGCAGAAGGTAGCGCGCAGGATATTTGAGCATACCCAGCGAGTTTAGCATTGACGGTAGGCGAGAGAGTAAGTCAGTTAGTGGAGGCCAAATCAGTGCTTTTCCGGAAAGTCAGATAATAAAGAGTATACAAAGCTTAGTGGGTAGGAAAAGCTTAATAGATAACAATAAATTAGAAATATTTAGGGAAGAGAGTAGGTCAAATAGTGGGCCATTAAATAACTTACAACTCACCAGGATAGCAAAGAATAACGAGCTGATCAGACAACACAGAATAGGTTTAGCGGGACGGAAGAAAGCACAGAAAAATGAAAAACATATAAATCAAAACAACACCCATGAATCTCCAAACTGTAACTTTCCCAATAATTTAGAAAACAAACCCCACAAATACAATAGGTAGACATATTAAGTAGAGGAATTTTCAGTAGTGGTAGTTAATTGTCGTAGTTTAAGAAGCAAGATACCTGAATTCCATCACCTTATAGAGAGTACTAATTCTGACATAATTATAGGAACCGAAAGTTGGTTAACAAGCGATATTGCTGATAGTGAAATTTTTCCAGTAAATTTTAGGGTATACAGGAGAGATCGAGAGGGTCGACCGGGAGGGGGAGTATTTATCGCAGTTAAGAACACAATAGTCAGCAAAATAGAAGTGATTCCCGATAATATAATAGAAAGTGTATGGTGTTCCATTCAATGTCCTAATTCGAAAGTAACATATGTTTGTGCCTACTATAAACCACCCCATTCCGATGTACACTCAGTATTAGAACTCGAGAAACAGATCAGGTCCATTAATTCCCATAGTAACGAATGACAGATAATTGTAGGTGGAGATTTCAATACACCATCGATAGATTGGAAAACATGCAGTCATAAGTCTGGAGGTAAGGACAAAGAAATCTGCGAGTCATTGCTTAACCTGTTCCCATCACACGCACTACATCAACTAGTAAATTTGCCTAATAGAGGGGCAAATGTTCTCGATTTACTTGCCACAAACATCCCTGAAAAAGTAATTTAAGTTGAAAATGTCGATGGAATAAGCGACCACAAGGTAGTATACGTAAAATTTTCCTTAAATACTGAAAAAATTTTTAAATTAAAAAGAAAGTTTTACCTTTTTAGTAAAGCAGATTTTACCGGATTTAGGCGTGACTTAAAGACATCTTTTGAAAAATTCGCGAACATTAGCAAAAATAGTGATACAGACAATACATGGAAAGAGTTCCTCCAAATTACGCGGTCACTTGTCAACAGATATATACCTCATAAGTATAAGAGTGAGAATAGAGAACCAAGGTGGTACAACGCGGAGGTTAGAAAATGTTTAAAACGCCAACGAGTTAGCCACGCGAAACTAAGAAAAATGTTGCTAATAGCGATCTAAAAAATACTATCAAACATTATAAAATTTGTAACGCAGCCGCAAGAACAGCCTTAGAAAAGCGTTTAGCGAATTCAAGAGAAAAGTACTTGGAGAACAACTAGAGGGAAATCCGAAAGTATTTTGGTCATATGTTAGGGAAGTACAGGGAACTAAAAAATCAACTGTTAATTCCTTGAAAAACGATAGAGGCGAAATAGTAACTTCCAGTTTAGATAAGGCAAATTTTTTTAATTACTTTTTTCAGAGTGTCTTTAATCAATCTATGCATAGTTTCCGCGAAACCATACCATACCGATTTCAACAACCAATGCCCCCAATCGATATATCTTGTAGCGGAATCGTATCCTTACTAAGTAACATTAGCGCGAACAAGTCCTCAGGTCCTGATGAAATTCCAGCTCGTGTTTATTAAGAATTAGCTCTCTAAATGGCTCCGTATCTTAAAGTAATATTTAACAAATTCCTCAAAGAACACGCGGTTCCCAAAGACTGGAAGATAGCAAACGTGACCCCAATTTATAAAAGCGGAGATAGGGAACAGCCATGTAATTATAGACCAATATCATTAACGTCACTATCATGTAAAATTATAGAGCATATAATAGTTACATCAATAATGGGACACCTCGACAGCCAAGATTTATTAATAACAAACCAGCATGGGTTCAGAAAAGGACGGTCTTGTGAAACTCAATTAGGTCTTTTTGTTCACGATATTATAGTTTCCGGAGAAGGTAACTTACAGGTAGACTCCGCGTTTCTTGACTTTAGAAAAGCGTTTGACAAGGTTCCCCACTGTAAGTTACTCGCGAAGTTAGCATCATACGGAATAGACAGTAATATAGAGGCTGGATAGGAGACTTCTTACATGAACGCATTCAAAGGGTGGTATTAGATGGTGTCAGCTCAGGCGAAGTAAAAGTTACATCGGGTGTTCCCCAGGGAAGCGTGATAGGCCCAATTTTATTTCTTCTGTACGGAAACGACTTGAATACAGTAGTAAAATATAGCAAGCTCCGTCTTTTTGCCGATGATGCAGTAGTGTATAAGGAAATTAGAAATGAAGAGGACAGACAGTTTTTAGCTAAGTATTTAGATGCGATTGATGATTGGTGTGATAGATGGCAACTAGAGTTAAATTTGAAGAAATGCGCGATTATGAATTTTTGGAAAAAGAATGGCTTTCTCCGGAATAATTATAGCATCAAAGAAAAGAAAATATCTAACGTAGAATCTATTAAATACTTAGGCGTCACCATCACTGAAGACATGGGGGAAACACATCAGGGAAATAACTAGAGTAGCAAATCGTAGATTAGGATTCGTGAAAATGCTTCTAGCCAAATGCGATGAGAGAGTACGAGAAAGAAGTTATTTTACACTTGTCAGGCCTCATTTAGAATATGCCGCTAGTATATGGGATCCCTACGAGGAAGGTATGATAAAAGAATTAGAGCGCGTGCAAAGGAGATCTGCTAGGTTTGTTAAAGGCCGTTATGATAAAATTGTATAAGTGTTACGAGCTTAATAGAAGAACTCGGATGGGAATTACTATCAGAACGCAGGTTAAAATTTAGGTTAAACCTTTTAAGTAAATTCGAAACAGAGTTGTTCACAGATGACGTTAGATATATATTGAGAACCCCTGCGTATTATGCTAGGTTTGATCATATTAACAAGATTAGAGAGATAGATTGTCGTACCGATAGATTTAGAATGTCATTTTTCCCTCGTACTATAAGAGAGAACAATAGGCAGCGTAGCAAAGGGATAGGTATGTGAAATATAGTTAGAGTAGTCTGTAGTGCATGATTCATGTAATAACAACCAATAATCCCTTCCTTATTATGTAGATACTAACCATGTAGCTGCATGTGACCATATTATCCATCATGTCCCCGTTAAATATCCTAGTCGCATGTCAATAGTGCATGTTTGGTGATCTTCACCCCCTGCCACACACCCTCGTGGTGGCTTGCAGGGTATCACGTAGATGTAGATGTAGTTGAGTGATACGTAAACACGGGTAGAGTGAAAATGAGGCCTGAAACGCTCCCCTCGGCCGTCACTACCATTACGCCTTAAGTTTTCTAGTTAGCCAGTGTGTTGTAGTGTTCTTATATTCCACGTTCTTATTTTCCGCTCCATGAGTCCATTTTTATTCAGTGTAACCTCTCTCGTTGTCCCCGCCCGGAGATCCAAATGGGGGACTATTTTTCCTCCGGATGATTTAACTTGAGAGGTAGGCATTGAGGCTGCTGGTGCTACAGATATTATTAAGAGAATCTTGAATGCAGTGGTTTCCCTTGCCTTATGTATCCTAATGTCGTTGACTGCTTGCAGTTAATCCGCCTTAAGCGGTAAAATCCTTACCCCAAGGACAATACAGTGCCCTGTTCCCTGCGACGACCACCGAATGACAAGGCCTGAGCGCTCGGTCGTGATGTTACGAGTCAGAGGTGGGCGGTGAGAGCAGCGAAGGCTGACGTTGATAAGGCAGATTCACGGCCTATGAAAACGCAGGGACAACTAGCAGGTTTTTATCTCGCTATGATTTTTTTGCTACCATAACAACGGATTATATATGAAAGATGATAATAAGAGGAACCTTACCTTTGCCTCAGGGAAGCATAATTGTTTTGAATGAACAAATACCATCGCCCAAAAAACTACTTCACACAGAAAGAGCATACTTACAATGCATTCCTAACTTCGATTATATTACATAGCACATCATTATTTAAGCGGTATGGAAACCCATTCTTAAGTTCATAGAGGCAACCCGAGAACAACGAGCGAATCAGAAGAAAGCACGGGAAAATGGCTCGGCCTCTGCCCTCTTGTGACCACTACATATATTCGGGACAACTCAACGCTATACGGTAAGATTGAAAACATCTCTTTCGCACGAGTATGTATATACATATATGCTCCACGATGGAGCGCTGCCTTTGAGGACGACTCTTGAGTCTCAATATATATGTATGTACATTCCGCCCATAACATCAAGTACCGGCAGGCACAGGAAAAGGCACGGTCGAGTGTCATAAAATAAGACACATTAAGAAGGGCTGTACACTACGGAAAGTGTATTACGAACGGAGATGCGTGGATTCAAGATCACCCAACGAAAGATTTTATGGCTCGGAGCTGTTTTCTATTGAAGTCTGGCGAAAAATCATGCAACAGCACTTTCAACAATATTCTAAACTGTAAATACTTTATCCAACCCTGAAGAGGAGAAATCCTAAAACGGGGCCCCATTAATGTATTATTTTTATGTTTTTGGGAATTAAACATTTTAACTAACTAACTATAAGCATTCTCACTTCCCGACAACCCCTAGCATGATCATGAATGAATCTCTTTCTTCTCTTCCAGAATACAAGCCCATTTGCAGAGGAGAGTGTCCAAAGGATAACTACTCATGATGGCAGACCTACATCATCAATCCATGGGTTTGGATGGCTGAAAATGTCGATAAATATAAGACAACATTTAACACCAATGGCACTGAAATGCAAATAAAAGGCACAAAGAATGAGAAATACTTTCGTGTTTGGTATTAAATAGAGCCAATTCCTCAACATCTCCAATCGTGACAAGTCACGTGCTGAGCGGATGGTTCGAATAATCCCTAATCCTAATCTTTAACTCTGGATGTTTCCAGGAAATTAGTAAGATCCCTGCACAACGGGAGCGCTTGGATTAATAAAATCTGATCAAAATCCAGGAGGTTGTGTCTAAGATCTAATAATCGTTCGTTCATTCGCTCAGCGGCAAATACACACACATAAATGTTTATACAGAAAGGTAGAAAGAAAGTGGATAGGAACACATAAAATGAACGAACACAGTGGTGGTGTGAAGATGTAAAGATGTAAAGATGGCCGATTCCAAGCAGAAAATATTCGACTGGACCGGGAAGCGAACCACGGACCTTTGGATTTCGCGTCCAATGCTCAGACCACCAAGCTACCCAGTCTACTAAGAATCCACTGGAATCGGCCGGGGGTTTATAGTAACAAACACTCCCCAAGGCATGACCCTCGAGATCGGCCAATAGATGGCGCCAGGGCTGCTTTTCACCCACCGGCAGAGAGAGAATGACACACACAGAAGGCGAAATGAAAGAATAACTATATATATATATATAATCGTTCATCCATTCACTCAGACCGCTCAGCGGCAAATATACTCATATAAATGTTTATACAGAAAGGTAGAAAGAAAGTGGATAGGAACACATAAAATCAACAGACACAATGGTGGTGTGAAGATGTAAAGATGGCCAATTCCAAGCAGAAAAAATTCGACTGGACCGGGAATCGAACCACGGACCTTTGTATTTCGCGTCCAATGCTCAGACCACCAAGCTACCCAGTCTACTAAGAAACCACTCGAATTTTTTCTGCTTGGAATTGGCCATCTTTACATCTTCACACCACCATTGTGTCTGTTGATTTTGTGTTCCTATCCACTTTCTTTCTACCTGTCTGTATAAACATTTATATGAGTGTATATATATATATATATACACATATATATATATATATATATATATATATATATATATATATATATATATATATATATATATATATATATATATATTTATATATATATTTATATATAAGCTAGCAACAAGGCGTTGAGGTTTGGGATGGATAGATATGTATATCAGTGGAAACTCACAGAAAGGCGATCCATGGCGACACCGGTGGCCACTGCTCTCCGAAGCTTTCGGGTGAGAACCCTTCCTCAGCGGGAGAGAATCACTACTGAAGAGTGTCAACCTGGAGTTGAGGGTAGAGGGTCTGACTAGGTGCGTGGTTGGTTTTTGAGGGAAGTGATTGGTAGGAAGGAAGTGAGGGAGGGAGGAGTAAGAGGAGGGGATACGGAGAAAGCTAGCGGAGGTTAAGCCCGGGAGTACAAATACATTTTAGGATTGAAATATATGATTGCTCCCAACGGCGGAGCTCCATGATAGATGTGTCAGGTGGGAGGGCGCGAATGATTTTTACTTGGAAGCAGTCGTTGAAGGGGAGGTTATGAGAATTGGCCTGCTCCGCTACAGGCAGCTTCAATTGTTGTGTCACGCTGCTCCTGTGGTTATTGATTTGTAAATTGAGAGATGTGCTTGTGAGGCCAACGTAGAAGGCCTGGCAGTGTTTACAGGTGAGGAGGTAAATTACATTACTAGAGGAACAGGTTCCCCGAGTAAGTATCTGATACGTTATATTTGTGACAGGGGTCGTGAAACTTCGGGAGAAAGGGTTGAGTGGGCAGGTGAGACATCGGGGCTTGCTGCAAGGATTTGATCCAACGAGAGGGGGATTGGCCACACTAAGTGAGGTTTGTCGGATCTCGCGGATCCAGAGACTATTTTGGAGATTGGGAGAGCGACGAAAGGAGAGCATAGGAGGTCTTCGAATAAAAGAAGAAGTTGAGGAGGAAGAGGCGAAAATTGAGTGTGCTGACCTAAGAAGGTTTTTCAGTGCAGCATCTAGACCCGGATGAAAGGTGGTTGCAAAGATTTGTTCATCAGGGGAAAGATGATCGTCCGGTTGAGGCGTAGAGGGCGGTCTCCTCGAGGGCTCAACCGCCCTGATGAATGTTCCCTCACCAGGGGGAGGGGTTATCCCCGGCTCGCGAAGGCTATTTCCAGGTCTTTCAAATAACGAAATAAATGAAAATCGTCGGAGCAAATACGTCGACCTCGACGTGCCAGAGAAAATGGGAGGGAGCGTTTGCAGTGATCGGGATGACAGCTATCCCAATGCAAGTACTGCTGCAGGTTGGTGGGTTTCTTGTGGACGGATGTGCTAATTTTGTTATTTTTTAAGTGAATGTCTACATCGAGGAACGTGATTGAAGAAGTTGAAGAGTGGTGAGTGAAAGAAAGGAAAGGATATGAATTAATTATTTAAATAAAATGATCAAGTGTTGGGCTTCCGTGGGTCCAAATTATAAAAATATCGTCTATATAACGAAGCCAAATGAGTGGCTTAAGTGGGGAAGAAGATAAGATTTTCTTCCCATCGCCCGAGGAAGCAGGAGGCGTAAGAGGGTGCCATTCTCGTGCCCATATCGGTACCTTCAACTTGAAGAAAATGACGCCCACCAAAAACGAAATTGTTTTTGGTGAGCACCATCCTCATCAGTTTCAAAAGGAAGGGGGTAGAGGGGCGTGAGCCAATTGAAAAATCCTATTGAAAAGTTCCTTTTGTACTCCCGAGCTTAACCTCCGCTAGCTTTCTCCGTATCCACTCCTCTTAATCCTAATCCTATCTCCATCCTCTCCGACGCCATTCTCTTCTGCCGCCGACTTAAATGGAAGCTTTTCTGGGAAACGCGGCCCTCTCTTTCTTCTTCCTCCAACCCCACACGCACTCTGCTCTCTCTAAATTCAAGCCTCCTTTACCATTTGAACCCAAAGCTCTTCTTTCGAACCATTCTTTAGAAATTTTCACCCACCTCCTCCTTTCCAAACTCTCTGAACCCTCTTTTCTCCACTCCCTTAAACCTACTCCCAATCTTTCTCCCTCTAAAATTTCTGCCGGCTCTTTTACTGACGTGTAACTTCATGAATTTCGTTTTACAAGAGTTGCTTTAGTAATATGTACATAGTCAATGATGTTTTACTCACAATGAGTGGAGAGACATGTTTTTTATCATTTATATGGGCTAAAGAAATCATGAAAATTAGAAGTCCTTGTTCCTTGATTTCTGCGCTTCCTCAAAATGCAGGGAACATGAAAAGCATGGTGTTATCGATACTCGGCAGTTAAAGAAATATAGATTAGGGGGCATATGTATCAATCAGCTATACTACCTGTCAACTAACCTACTTCAAAGTCTCAAAGCAGCCATTATGGTCTCTTATTGATCGCGGGAAATATGACATTTGAAACCTTTCTGTTCTTATATCTATTTCCCTTGTTTTATTCTCATGAACTGATATACCGTATTACGTTGGAGTTCGTAAGATATTGAAAACTTCTTCTGAAAATAAAACTGTTTTGAATACACTTAAACAATTGAGTCTAGTTTTCAATAGATGGTCTGAAAGAGATTCCTATCCTAGTTGCTGTAAGAGGTCAGCAACACTAACGAGACTATCTTAACGGCCTTTCACGTATCATACTGATCTTCTCTGCACGCGTTCTAACTCTGTTTTTAAGCCTATCTCAAGTGAATCCCAAACACTGGCAGCGTGTTCTAAGTGGGGACTAACAAGGGAGAAGTAACTGATTTCTCGAACTTTATCGTGGCACTTTCCAAGTACCCTTTAGACAAATTCCAATTTACGAATGGCCTGACCAGTAATTTCTCGAATATGTTTTCTCCACGAGAGATCATTAGTTAGTTTTACTCCGAGGTATTTTACACATTCGACAGTCTCCATTTGGGTGTTTTGTACGTAAAAACTGAACCGAGAGGTGTTTTTCCGTTTCAAGATGTTCACTCCAACACATTTTTTCAACAGATTTCAAGCTATCCGGGACTAGCCACGGAGTTCCACTTTTACGGAGTCACCCGCAATGCACAATTGTGCGACATTCCACAGGGGAAAAAAATCCGCCTTGACCGGGATTCGAAGCCGGATCCCTCAACTTCCGGCCGAGTGCTTTAGCCAGTTAAGCTACCGAGGCGTTCTCTCTTACGGGACCAGATGTTCTCGACCGCCGGACATACAATGTAACAATCAGTCGCTGCTGAGTCACACTCAGTAGCCACTGCCCACGAGGAAAGATCGTACTTTGAACACAGAGAGGCGTTCACTCTATTTGTAAGATTGTAAGCTATCCGGGATTAGCCACGGAGTTCCACTTTTACGGAGTCACCCGCAATATTTTCAAATTTAATTCTAGTTGCACGCTTGAATTGCCTTGAGGTCCCTCGTTAACGCTTCCTCATCATTATCGTTACGGATTTCCCTCTGCACTACGGTATCGTCTGCAAATCGAAATTTACTGTCTACTACTTCACCAATATCGTTAAAATACAGAAGGAATAGAAGAGGATGTATGAAACTCCCCTGTGGGATACCCGAAGTAACTTTAACCTCATTGGAGATGGCACCGTCTAATACTACTCTCTGCCTGCGGTCGATTAGGAATTCTCTGATCCAGGAAATTACATCGTTTTCTAAGCCGTAAGGTTTTAGTTTGATTAATGATTGTCTGTGGGACATTTTATTAAATGCTTTCTTATTGTCAAGAAAAGTTGTAGAAGAAAATTGATTGGGTAAGTCATGACTTCTTTATTCGTCAATTTATCAAGCATACACAGTAAAAAGTAAATCTAGCTTTCAATGCGATCTTAATTTAAACGCAGTGTGGTATTATGGTAGTGGTCTACATTTACGGCGCAACTCGCGTGAGAATCACGCACCTACATTGATTTTCAAAGACACCATGTTGGAAATCAGCGAACTTTGGTGAGGATAGCTGTCGGCATCTAGCGGTAAAAATGGGGAAATGACTCTGCCTGTCTGATTCGAGCCGTTTCCGGTTTCGCATTAGCGTGGTTCGCCATCAAAGTTTGTGCGCTCATACCATCGTTCGCCATCGTCGCCAATTCGTGACGCTACGCAAAATTTATCAGCTCCCTTATTTTTAATGAAAGTGTTGGTTAGAACTAAAAGTGGCTAGTAAATTCAAGATTACGTTATGGTGCATCAGCTGACGATATCGGAGTGTGGTTTTAAGTGGGGGCTTCCACGTTGCCAATTATAAATTTTATGGTAATTAAATAGAATACATTTCGGGCGATGAATTAATCGTGTGAGAATGTGAAAACCTTCGCTATGTTTACCAGCAGAAGAACACATATTGGTAAGAACCATTGTGTGCAAGAGCGAGAACAGGATGGCGGTGAAATCGTTGGCAATGTTGTGGAGGGAATTGTGCCTAATGAAGGACCTGCGAGTTCAACATTCAATGTACGAGAGGGTTCAGTGGAACAGGAACAACAAGACAATTTGCAGAATCAGGCGGAAGCTCAATTTTTGCTAGCACGCCATGCGCAAAATGTTACTGCTCCAATTGTAAAATGTGTCACTGACAATTGTAAAACTCATCTGAATGCAAATTTGAAAAAAATATATACCTACATATATCTTGTATCTATGTGAATTTTTGTAGTTGCCAAATACTCCAATGCTTGTAGTTTCTATAACTTTGGTAGCATGACCATAGGTAGTGAATGTTTATGAAAAATGATTACTGTCAGACGAGGGCTGTCTTAAGGTAGTCCGAGCGAAATATAATTTTACCATAGAGTAAGTACATGTAGAGTGGCAAAGAGATAAAGAGATTCGGATGTGAGTTTTTAAAGAATACTTTGGCCGATAGATGGAACAGGTGTATCGAGGTTGCACGACAAGCCATAACAAATGAGCTTTGGCACACGATCACATCATTTGGCGTCGCATAACTCACATGACGTTCTAATGATGATTTCGGTGCCTGGATGTTTACTAATTGACCAATAGCAACGGAAACAAATCTTATTGAGTCGTAGAGACCAAATTAAACATGTATTTTAATGAGCCTTCAATGAGCATCGTCTATAATGAATCGAATTCACATAAATATGATAAGAAACGCGATTACCAAACACGAAGTAATCTATTTACCGATGTATCATAGGAACGGCAAAACAATTGATACTCGATTAAAAGCACACAACAGCCATGGTAAATCCACTCTTCTGTATGTGGATGCAAAATCACCGAGTACCACTAGCGTCTCCAAGAGGCCTTCTCCGTAAGCCAAAATTCTTCCTCCTCTAAGGTGGTGGCACCTGAGAAATGCTTTCCAAAGCTCTCAAAAATTTATGTCGTTCTTAGCATTTTTCGCCACTCTATATATATTTACTCTATGATTTAACCTAGAAATCAATGAATTTGGTCTCATTTTAAAGAAAAATATCTCACCCTTCAAATGACATCAAAAATTCAACCTCTTACCACATTACCTTCCGAGATATTTGCCAAAAAATACCAGCCCTTTTACATGGGAAATGGTACGTGTATGCACTCCAGAGAGACATAATTTACAAAATGAGGTATTTATAACACTTAGATGTCGTAAAAGAAACTAACAACGTGTAGATTGTATGTTTTCTCTACTATTTTGGAAAATTAATCATATTGTCACCGCAGTAGGTTCTTGGGTATCGCAAAAAACCTTCCGTTTCGAAGGAGTTTCAAACGCACCGCGCGAAAAAAATTAGTCAAAATAAGGGCTTATTTAGATATTTTCATTTAATTACTTACCGTTTCTGTCATGTGAAACTATATTATTGCACAATTAATAATGAAATATTTAATTGATGAGTCCTACAGATGGTGAAATTAAAACGTATAATTGGAATATGGTCTCTATTATGACAATGGGAACTACCTCGCTCGGACTACCTTAAATTCAGCATGGGTCTACCTCACTGTCAGACCAGGGCTGTCTTAAATTCAACATGGGTCTATCTTACAACCAATACCACTTGGTTTGACATTCAGCTCTGCATCTACCTTAGTCTTAGACTAGGAAATGGCCCTGAAATTCAACTGACACTACCTTAAAAATGTTGCCTCTGAAAATCAGTTCTCTTTTCTGTCTTAAAGTCTGATCGACTTTTTACTGTGTGAACAATATCCGTTAAATCATAAAATAACTAGGTCTCTCGCGGCTCAACATCCAAAGCGCGAGAATAATCTTTAGGATTCGTCGAGAGGTGGACATCGCCACGACGGCATTTTGTCATTAGTTCTTTCTGCGGCTCCATTTTGTTATCTCTAAGTTGTCCCACTGAATTCAACTGATACATGAGTGGTGTCGTCGCAGGCCGATTATAATTCACTGCCCCTCCAGCCAACGATGATGCGGCAGTTGAACATAAAAGGCGAACATGCCGACACAGAATTCTATGCACAAAATCGCAATACTTCCAGAGTTTAAGCTCTCACACTCACATGGTAGACTTAATACTTATTCTTCATAACTTATCATTATTACTAACAGCCTATCCCGCTTGAAATATCCTGCGTGATTTTGTTTTCTGCAATATTTTGCACCTCGTGGTATTTTTCTTTGACGAAACTAAGACAAAAACAGCTAAAGGAAAACCTGCAATAACTTGTCTATTCTGCTGTCTCTTTCCCTAATTTCACTCAAATTATCTGATCTAGTGTAGGATATCTGAGTTCGTATCATATCGATAAAGTCGTCAGAAAATGCATTGGTTTGGAATTCACATAAAAGATAGAGTATCATGCTGGATGAATGTTTCTCTGGGGTTTCACAGGGTAAGAGGGTCCACAGGTCCCGATGATTGGAAGAAGGACTTGATCTCCATATTCAGGGGTTTGATGCGGTGTTTTAACTAGTGAATGTGAGTGCAAAGAGTTTATTCACTGGCCAAAATGAGAGAGAGATTCCTGTTTTAATGGATTAGAAAGGAATGGGGTTGAGGGTTCATACTCTTCCTGGACATGCTTATGCGAGAAAGTCGAGCAGATTTTTGACGATCTAAGGTCTCAGGGAACTTCGACAAGTTCTGTCCGCAACGAAGACTTCAAAGCGAGCAAAGGTTGATTCGATCGTTTCGCAGGAAGTACGAGCATTGAATGTATAATAAGGGACGGCACTGCTGCTGGCGCAGATAGAGAAGCCGCAGAAAAATATTTTAGGCACTTTATGAACTCGTAGAAAACAAAGGTTACTGCTCACAGCAGGTTTTTAATGTAGACGAGACGAACCTATTATGGATAAAAATGCCCGAGAGGACTTATATCACAAAGGAAGAGAATTTCTTGCCAGGTCATAAGCCCATGAAAGATAGGTTAACGCTTTTGTTGGGAGCTAATGCTTCAGGTGACTTCAAACTGCGGCCTATGTTCGTCTATCACACAGAAAATCCTAGAATCTTCAAGAAATATGAAGTTGACAAGTCTAACCCGAGTGTCATTTGGCGTTGCAATGGGAAACCTTGGGCGCCCAATATTGAACGAGTGGGTGTCAACGGAGTTCTGCCCCTCGCTCAAACATTTACCTCGAGAGAATCCAATGGCCACTTTAAGCTATATTGGTGTTGGACAATGCCCCAGGCCACGATCAAATGCCGCCGCATCCCTCGAGGCGGAATTCGGCCGAATTAAAGTGCAATTTCTCCCTCCCAATAACACTTCTTTGCTCCAACCAATGGATCAGAAAGTTATTGCAAGTAAAAAAAAATTATTAGAAAAAGATTGTTTGCCAAGTACTTCGATGAGACCAGCAGTCACGATTGTATATCACAGAAATATTTCCGAAAACCTCAGTATTATAGATAGTTATAGATATAGATTCGGTTAATCGTGGAGTCTCGGAATGAATATTCCACCAGATACCTCAATTCTGCTTGGAAAAACATTTAGCCGAAAGTTATTCACGATTAATCAGGGTTTGATGAAGAGCACGCAATAGAGGAATGATCCATCCATATGGATGACCAAGAGAGTGAGCTGGTAATAGCAGAGCTCCAAGAATCAAAGAAAATAGCTGAAGGAAAAAACTGCAAGTGGCACGATAACGACGATGGAAATACCGTGATGATTTTTGAGGGCATTAAAGAATTACACGTTGTCTGGGGTACGGTTGAAAGGGTTGCATAGAAATATCCTGGCATAGAAAGGACTGAACTTTTATCGTGCAACTATAAAGATGAAGTGTTTAGACAGTGCAAAACACTTCATCTAGAAAGAGATAAATATACGACCTTACATCGTGGTTGTTTTTGTCATGTGTAGTATACGAGAAAGTGACTCGTGGTTGTTTTTGTGATTTGTTTTATACGAGAAAGGGACTCGTGGTTGTTTTTGTCAAATGTGGTATAAAATAAAGTGAGTCGTGGTTGTTTTTGTGATTTGTGGTATACGACCAAGTGACTCGTAGTTGTTTTTGTCCTGTCTGGTGTAGTGATATTCATAGTGATAGTGGTTTTGTATTTTTTCCTAATGTTAAGACAGTAAATACATGAATTGCAAGACATTTGAGTTGGTTACTGCTTGTTACCATATAGCTATTCATGTTATCAATTTTGTTTCCTATGATTTGATTAATTTTTGAATGTGGCACTGTTTTTAGTGTGTGGACAGGTTGACATCATTTATTAAAGTCGAGTAATTTTTAATCCTTGGAGTAGATATTTTCCTTGTATGTTTGTAAATTTATATTTTTCCCTTTTTATTATATCATAATTTTGTTCTTTTCCAAATTTCCATTTGAGGGTGATCCTCCAGTTTTTTTATTGCACTCAGTGTAGCCTGAATGGTGTTTGAATATAATAAATTAAATTGCTTAATATCAAATTTTATTTCCATCATCTCGTCCTTTCCCCATTGCTTTGGATTACCTGTTTCCAACAGTCTTCTTTTTCAGTTGTCAATCCATCAGGATTGGTTGGCGACAGCCCTCCACCTCCAAAGGTATAGAGAGAGAGACCTCCTCCTTTCCCACAGTACATGTAATGGTTAATCATTCCTAAATGCACAATGGGTTAAATTTGATTTGCCTATTCTAGTCCAAAGGGAATAACAATTGATCTCAGCCGGCGCTATAACGTTCCTTTCCTCGGAAGCGTAAGTTATCAAGCAGACATCTACAGCATGACTGTCTGTCGGGGACGTGCTTTCTCTAGAGATTTTACTCGCGCAGTCTTCATGAATTTTTTACTTGTGAATATTTTCACTCATTGATTTTCCAAAACGGCTGTAATTCTTGTCGCCTTCATGTTCTTCTCTAATAATAATGTAGCATCTTCAAAATTTAATGAATTTAACCTCTATTTCTGTAAAAATGGCATTTGATTGTTGGATTGACCAGGTGAGACCTCACGTCACTAAACTGGAAAATCACGAGTTCAATGTAGGTGGGCATGATTCCGAAATTGGTTAAAAATACAAACCTATGCGATTGTTCAAGTAGGTATAAGAATAATCAATTCATTGTTTGTACCATTTGTTAGTCACACAATGTGCGTAATTTATTTATAGATATTTATAAAATACATTCGAAGATAGACTGGTTACTCGAGATGGTGCAGAGGACGCTTGCTAAAGAACTCAAGCTTTTTTTTTTGGAAATTTCACGCTCCTAGCCATATGAATTGAAACATGTTCGAGATTTTATCAGCAGTTATAATGAAACCACGGTGTATTGCCTGGTTTTTGTATCATTATTCCTGTACCCTTTGCAAGCAATATGCAGATTACGTATGGATTGGATTGGGTATTTGGGGAGGCGACCGACGGCTAAGGTCATTTGCGCCGTAGGGGACATAGGTAAGAGCGGAAGGGTGGATAGAAACCCGGCGTCGGCATTAGACTGCTCTTAACGAAAGGCGCCAAGGGGACCGCGGTTGAACGTCTCATCCGACAGACGGAGAACTGTACTTGAAGTGCCCTCCACAAGACACTCAAGTAGGGATCGGGTGTCCTCTGAAAGACATTCTCCAATGCAGGGATTTGAACCGTCGCACCGCAGAGCAGCCCATATGGTTAGCCAGTACTCTAGCCACCACACCAACCCGATCCCCAGGATGCATACGTTTGGAGAATGCCTTTGAATCCAGAAATGGCATACGCCCATGCCTTGTTTGTGCTATGCATTTGTGCCCACTTCAAAATGTATATCCCCAGCAAGCCAGCCGCGGTTTGAAAATGAGCAGTTATCTGTATGACGTGTATGTATATTGGAAAAGACACTGGTGGGTTAGGTTTGTCAGAGGGAAACCAAAAGTCGTCGTAAACAACTCAATCTTCATCTCCCTGAGCCAATCATCGGGTCCCATAGAAACATCACAGCGGATAATTGGTTCACATCTGTTGAGCTGGTAGATAAGTTGAAAGGGAAAGGACTGCCGTACGTTGGCACAATTAGAAAAAATAAAAGGGAAAGACCTAGGGCCATCCAAAGGGCGTAAAGTGGGCTCTTCACTTTACGAATTCTCGGCTAACATGACTCACGTTCCGAAGAGAGATAGGGCTGTTTACTACCAAAGGGAGAGTGACGACATCAAGGCAGGGAAACCAGAAATGACGGCATTTACTAACGCGACCAAGCGTGGCCTAGACACATTGGATTAAATGTGCTGTAGCTACTCATCGAGCCGAAGGACGATTAGGTGGTCAATGACAGTGTTTTGCAGGATATTAGATATTTACTTTGTCAACTCATTTATGCTTCACCACTCTACGAAAGACAAAAAAATATATAAAAAGGTTTATTTTATAAAATCGGTAGCTGCAGAGCTCGTAAGGCCTCACTAGAAAAGGAGAATATCCAATCCTAGACTCCCAAGACAGGTACGAATAAGCATCGGACAGATTCTCCACTTACCATTGGAAGAGGCAGAAGAGGTTGGAAAGCAGAGAAGCGGACTACAAGTACACTGTACCCTTCATATAAAAAACGCAAAACCTTTCTTATGTTTCAAATGCTAAAGCCCTGTGCTTTAGAATACACAATAAAATTTGTACAAACTGCAAATTTGGAGGTGTGAGGTATTTGTCGAAAAAATTTAATTGTGATCAGTTGCAGATTTGATCAAACAAAGTAATAAATGAAACATTTACAGTCGTGTATTATTATTGAACACTGTCAATTAAAAACATGAGTAGAGATAGGTAAATTACCGTAATTTTCATGTGAGGTAAATTACGGTATTTTCGAAAATACCGTAATTTTCCGGTGATTTTTAATTTTCTGCCATTAAGAGCTATTAGAGTATTTAATAGGAAAGCCAATAGCAATAGAGAGGGGTTAACGGCAATTAAACAATTACTATTACGACATTAATGCATTATAAACAAAGAAAACTTAAAAACATATACGTCAGCCCACACGGAATACGGCGTTCCTTTGTTTATGAGAAATTTTCGTTCAAGCAGTTAAAAATGATATCCCCACAAATGAGTTGTACGTGCCTTTGTTAATAATTTAGATTGTATTAAAAATATATATGATTAGCTTAAAATATTGGTGGGAACATATCGGTATGAAAAACTTCTGAGACAGAGGTGAATATTACCGAATATTACGGTAACTTTCAGGAGCTGCGGTAAATACCGTCAAATACCATGGTAATTTTCAGAATGGCCCATCACAAGGAAACAGGGCCTTATTTTCAACTCCAGAAAAACAATAACTATATAAGACTCCAATGATAAATTGTTTTTTTTTCATTTTTTACATTGTTTCGAATAATAATAAATAATAATAAGCAAAAAATGGTTAGTGTTGATGATTTAGAAAATTAGATACGAGTTTGAGATATATTTCTGAGAGGCATAAAATTTAAACGATACAATTAAAATATGATAGCAATATTTCATTAATATTTAACATTGCGGTCAATGGTTGTGTGACAAGAAATGCACGTCACTGGTTAAGGGTTAATCTGGCCCTGGATTGCGGCTGATGATTGGAAAGCAACAGCAGAACATATAAAGTAATGTCATAAACAAAGAAAAGCGGTGAAATGGAAGCAGCAGTAAAAAAAGTCGGCATCGACATAGGCCGTTTTCGAACTTGGCAAACGCATAGTTAACTTGATATCAAGATCTCTTGATTCCTAGGCAAGCAAAGTGAAATCCTTACTTGACACTTTCGTAGCACGGAGTAGGATATCCTACCACCGATCCTACTCCGTGTTTCGTAGTCCTTTCACGATGGAAGAGACATCATGCGGCCTCCATCTCGTAAAACATACGAAAAGCGCCATCCGTGTCCATAATTATTGTGGGTGATTGAAGAGGATTACTTCTTTAAAATGCTTCCCAACCTTATACGACAAATTAAAAGAGAATATTATTTTTAAAATCTCATTGCTTATGAATAAAATAATTCTCATATACCATAATATGGTGATTAACTATTATGCTTCGAATTACTTGGAGCTGCTAAAGTGGACGACATATCGTTCACTGTATATCACCACAATCAACGTCTTTATTCAAAAAAAGGCATTATAATTTTTTTGCCTATATGAAAAAACACGTAACAATATATTAATGTATTACACTCCGAACAAACTACCTATGTTCTCCGACTGTTAACTGATAAATACGCGTGTTGTAACTAACATAATTAAGCTGAAAACAAATTATATTTACTCTAATGGTTTATTGTCCCCCTTCTTTGATGAATGCAGTGAAAATCTCCCCAATGCTCAACGTTATTAACAATTATGATGTTCGTTGGCTAAAACCAATTCTGCAAATGAAATTATGACCACCTGAGAGTACTCTCCATACCATAATTCTTTCGGACCATAATTCTTTCAATGGGATAATTTTTTTTCCTTCCAGAGCAAGGAAAACAGAATTTGTAGGTTCAATGAAGTAAACAAGAACGGAACATCTACAATGTATGAAATTATTCACAGAACTATTAGGCACGAAATCTTTCAGTATATTCACATTTGAAAAGCCTTCAGATTTACCGAATTCATCGATTTTTCCGAAAAAAATTAATAAACATCACACAAATACACGTCGAAAGGATAAAATAGTATCCATTTGAAAGTTTCTTCACTTCTCTTTTCCATACAAGCCCATATTATCACACCCCGAATCCTAACTTAATACCAAGAACACTGCATAATGATGCGACTCTTTATGCGCTTTCGACCGTCTTTTGCTAAAATTACTGTCGCAGGGGTCGCAGGTTAATAGCGTTCCAGAACCTTCCGATAGGTGGCTCAGTTACCAAATAGATCCTCATTGACAACGAGTAGTGCATTGTAGTGAAGGGAGTCCGCAGTGTTTACGCGCAGAAAAACGACGAGAATTTGGTTAATAATGGGTTTGCGGAGTTGTTGTGTGCCGGAGTGCTCTACAGGGTACGGGAATACAAGGAGGAGGAACAAGATTCTCGGCGTAAAGAACAAAAGCTTGTTTAAGGCTAATGTAAGTTGAGTTGGGTGGCCATGGGGTGGCGATTGTTGCCCTTACCGCATGGTAGCCATTACGGTCACATGAAATTGTGAATTTATAGCACTCTTAATCTCATGAACGTACTTCAATCGTGATGTTTTACTATTTATTCGAAATTATTCATCAGTCGGAGTCTCAGCTTCAAAAATGGAGGAAGGCTATTCCTCGAAAGGATAAAGTCCTAGGGGAGGAGGATCGGGTGTGTGCGCTACATTTTCCTCCCGAGGACATACAATAACCTTGTTTTCATATCTAGCCCGCCGGAAGCACAAACTTGCGAAGATTCTATTCACAAGTTTGTCCAACCACATCAGCTGATTTCGCTATCGGAGGTTTCGAAATACGTCAATTGGCATCGAATAACCGGAAATGAACTATTTTTCGTATTCATTGCATTGATTATTATTTCAATGCACTATGTTCCCTTATCTTACATCATAAATTAGAAATTTTAGGATGGAATTCGGTATACGAATCCACCGATCGCATCACCTTATAATGCTGTACGCCATCGGTGTCATTTATTTATTTCGCAACGCTCTCAAAGAGTTTTCTCGTCGATGGCTCGGTACTGTGATGTATTGCATTGTGTGAATAACTTGTTTCTATTAAGTTCAAGGTTGCCACACAAGGTGGCGTGGATGGGTTCATCCGGGTTGTTGAGGCCATGCGGCCGTGCGTTGTATGTGTACGTTTGAGTCGTGGAAATAAATCTGTTTATATCAAGGCCTGATTATTTAATCCGCTATAGTGGTGTCGGGAAAACGTGACAGTTGGCGACGAGGTGGGATTCGTATATTAATTGGTGCTTCCAATAACATGGCGACGCCCTTGGTGTCGAACTCGCTTATTGGGCGTATGAATGCCTTCGATCCGGAAAAAGAAGAAGACCGAGCAGTCTTTTCCAATTTTGTTGTCGGCGCTGAAATCGCACTACTCTCCACAACGGCTTACAATATCGGAACGATATAATTTTTATTCCCGTTCTCAGGAGTCGGGAGAGAGTGTTAAAGAGTTTGTAATAGCTTTGAAAAAACTTGCCGATTTTTGCGATTTTTTTAAATGACACTCTCCGGGATAGACTTGTCTGCGGCTTGGAATCCACCGTTATTAGGCAAAGGCTTTTGCTTTAGAGCCAGCTGACCTTTGAGCAGGCGTGTACGATTGCCGCAGATGTAGAATTAGCACAGAGGAATTCCTTTTTCGAGTCAGCGAAACCGCGGACCGCAGTGGATGCTGTTCGGAGGAAAGTGTCTCCCCCGGATCATCATTACAGGGTTCATCAAGATGTCGCCCCGCAGACGAGAGAAATTATACCTGCTCAACGGGGACCGAGACAGTGGAACAACCGGTCGAGCAACGGACCTCTAAGAGGCGGATCCTGTCAACGGTGTGGACGAGTCCATCGCGAGGGGTTTTGCCCGGCCCGTGACTGGGAATGCTTCCGATGCCACCAAAGGGGACACACTTCAAAAATGTGTAGGAGTGCAAATGTCCGGGAGGTGTATGTCGACGAATGGCAGGAAGATAAGTCGCAACTCTCTCCGTCCTGCGGCTCAAGGTCAGAATTCAGTATTCAAAGTAACTCAGGGGTCACTGTAACTTGTTTTTACGTGCCCACAGTATGCTCTGTGTTGGGCAGTCCCCCTGTTATTGTTAACATCATGGTAAATGGTATTCGGTTGGCCTTTGAAGTTGACAGTGGGGCTAGTGTCTCCCTGATCTCGGAAGAAACATATCAGAGGTTTTTCAAAAACGCTTTCCTCTCAAAATGTATTCTGGCCTTAAAATCAGTGACGGGACGAAATTTGTGTCATTGGGAAAATTGAAGTCTATGTAACCAGCCCATGTAAGGTAAAAACTGAAGGGTGTAAACTCGAACTAATAGTGGTCTCATCAAAAGGGAAAGTTAAGCCTCTTTTGGGCCGCCCATGGCTTGATTCCTTGTATCCTGGGTGGAAAAATGTATTTCATAAAAGTTTTGATGAGGGGAAGGAATGTGGTGATGCTGAGAGAGGCTTGCCAATTTTTCAATTTGAATCTAACCCTACTCCTCAAGGTACTGTGCACAAGTCGGTATTAAGTGATGATAGCATAATATCGAGGTATATTTCCAGGTATCCTAATGTTTTTAGTGGTAAGAAATCTGATGTAATCAACCATTTTAATGCAAATCTGGTGGTGAAAGAAGGGGCCATTCCAATATTCCACAGGCCTTATTCTGTGCCATTTGCATTGAAAGCTGAGGTTCAGAAGCAGCTGGAAGAAATGGTGCTAAGTGGGGTAGTTAGACGTGTTCGCCATTCAGACTGGGCCTCTCCCATCCTGTGTGTGCTAAAGCAAGGTGGTGGGATACGACTTTGTGTGGACTTTAAAGTAACATTAAATAAAGTCCTGGTTACTGACTTTTACCCATTGCCAAAACTACAGGATGTCTTTGCATCTCTAGCTGGAGGCACTGTCTTTGTTACCTTAGACCTCCAAAACGCATATTTGCAGCTAGGGGTGGGCTCAGAATCCCAAAAATACCTCACTACTAATACTGATTATGGTTTGTTTCAATTTACCCGCATTCCTTTTGGTGTTTCTAGTGCACCTGGTATATTCCAATCAGTCATGCAAGAGATTCTGAAGGGTTTAACAATGGTGGTGTGCTACCTGGATGACTTATTGATCTCTGGGAAAGATGTCCATGATTGCAAGCAAAGGGTTGAAATGGTATTAACTAGACTTAATGAATACAATGTTAAAGTGAATATGTCCAAATGTAAGAGGCTTGCTGAATCCGTGGTCTATCTTGGCCAGACTATTAATGCACAGGGAGTTCGCCCCATGGCACATAAAATGGATGCCATTGTGAAGGCAAAACCTCCAAGAGATATCACCCAACTAAGGTCCTTCGTAGGGATGCTGAACTTTTATCACAGATTTTTACCTAACCTCTCTAGTCTAATAAAACCTCGGTATAACTTGACAAAGAAAAATGCCACTTGGGAATGGTCGGATGAGTGCAACCATGTTTTTGAAGTGTGTAAAAAACTGCTCCTGGGACATTCCTTGTTGGTACACTATGACCCTAAGCTTCCCATTCTGGTTTCAGCAGATGCTTCGTGTTATGGGGGAGGGGCAGTTCTCAGCCATATGATTGATGGTGTAGAGAAACCTGTTCTGTTTGTGTCAAGTACCCTTACTGCAGCTCAGAAAAATTATTCTCAGTTGGATAGAGAGGCATTGGTCTTGATTTTTGCTGTTAAAAAGTTTCACAAGTACTTGTATGGCCAAAAGTTCACTTTAATCAGTGACCACCAACCCCTCCGTCATTTATTTGCACCTGATAAAGGAATCCCAACAGTGGCTGCAGCATGACTCCAAAGGTGGTCTATTGTTCTGGCAGCTTATCAATATAAAATTGAATATCGCAAGTCTGCTTTGATGTGCCCTGCTGATGCCCTATCTCGACTACCTATTGCCTCGGAAGACAGTGTGGAAAATTTTTTAAGTGTGCTTCCCAATGATTTTCCCTTAACTTTCAGTGAAGTAGCTGCAGAAACCACCAATGATGTTGTGCTGAGTAAGGTCATGGATTTTACGAAGCAAGGCTGGCCAAATTATATTAATGACCATGCCATTGCTCCATTTTTCTGCCAGAGGTATGAGATTTCAGTGGAAAATGGCTGCCTTCTAATGGGTAACAGGGTTATCATTCCTAAAGTCCTTCAGGAATCTATATTAAAACTTTTGCATGATTCTCATCCTGGTATAGTAAGAATGAAAACATTAGCTCGCTCTTTGTGTTGGGGGGCAAATATGAATAGAGATATTGAAGATGTGGTATGTAACTGTGAACAATGCCAACTTGTAAATTTCAGGCCAGACTGTTCAACTAATGCAGCCTGGCCTAAGGCTAAACCCAAGTCAACCTTCTCCCTTGTTCATAATCATGAATGTCCAGAATATATGCCAGAGGAAATAGTGCTGGTAAGAATAAAGCCAAATAGTTTGCCTGTTCATGGGACCATTAGGAGAAGGATTAGCCAAGTGTTGTATGAGGTCAACATTGGACATCAAGTCCGACTCATCCACATGAACCAAATAAAACGCTTGCCATTACCCCATGTACCTGCTAAACTTAATGAAACCTTGTGTTTGCCATCACCAGCACCAGCTAGATCCAGATTGGACTCATCCACTCGACCCCCCACTTCCCTATTGGCATCCCATACACCTTCCTTGCCGGCAAGCACTTGTCCACGTGTTCCTGTCCATACCCCAGCTCAAGATCCGGAGAATGCCTATATGAACCAACCTCAGGATTCAACCTCCTGAGAACTTCGTCGCCCCTCTCGGCAAACTAAGGCTGCTGTGCGCCTTGATTTGTAATGCTGAGCAGGGAGAGGGGGGAATTGGAATCTTAACAGGGGAGGAATGTGATGTATTGCATTGTGTGAATAACTTGTTTCTGTTAAGTTCAAGGTGGCGTGAATGGGTTCATCCGGGTTGTTGAGGCCATGCGGCCTGTGCGTTGTATGCGTACGTTTGAGTCGTGGAAATAAATCTGTTTATATCAAGGCCCGATTATTTAATCCGTCATAGTGGTGTGGGGAAAACGTGACAGGTACCTTAGGTACATAAATCTACTATCCAATGCCTTAAAGTATTACTTGCAGTATAAATCATTGTACTGGCGGAGAAAAAGGAGACGTAAAAACATGTATAGTTAGCCGAGAGACGTCTGCTATATGGATCAATTACTCAGACAGCGCAGCCTGTGGCCAAAAGTGGAACTTCAATTCTTTCGCTTCCATTGGCAACAGAGTCGAGATGGGAGTTTTCCGTCCTTATGCAGTGTTCTTGCTTAATACCTAGTATGCATAACAAGTCTGCTTTCCATTTACTAGGTATCTAGACAATATGGCGTCAGCGGCCACTTGAATTTGACATCATTTCCGCCCAATGCGTACTAGGTTTCAAGGCAAGATTGCTTGATTTGCCAAGTTCGAAATCGGCCATACTTTGCACAGGAATTTGGATCCAAACTTAAGTCTTTGTGCTACACAGTTCCAGATGAGGCCATGCCAGTGGCTGATGTGAATGCACCACCGGGGATGACAACCAAGCCAGCTTAAGTCTCAAGTCCAAGAGGGCTGGCTCAGAGAAGCAAGTGAGTTTGAATGCGGTTTTCAGTGCTTCCACAGGGTTTTCTCGGAGACAAAGAATTTTGAGAGAACATCATGGCAGGGAAAACATGAGGAAAACTCTAACAAGGAAGGCCAAGGGATGAATACAAAGGACAGGTAATACAGGATATGAAAGAGATGGGCTAAAGGATGGGACAAAATAATATTAGGCATGGGATATTGTGGACTGCAGACAACCAATTTTAGGACTGAATAACCAATGAAGACCCCTGGAGACCATGAATGGCTTTGCGTAGACCTGGATATCTCCAATGCAGTCATAATACCCGAGTGTTCTACATAAGCCTCAGAGTTCATCCCCTGCCACTTAAAGCGAATCAATGCCACCTTTACGGTGGTCTCAGAGGGTTATTTTTGAACGATTCACCAACCTCTCTCCTCACGTGTGATTCGAGGCACAGTGCAATATATATCCTGAGACTAAAATAGGACTCATTGAGAGGATATGATGATGCTTAGGAGAACTTCACACTATGTATGAACTTGCACATGATGGTCAAATAAAAAATACTGTTTTGGAGAAAATTTATTTAAAACATATAAAATACTGTTTCTTTGGTGATTACAAAATATATAAATGTATGGACTTGAAAGACTCAAAACAACTGCAATAAATTATTCCTTTTTAAATAAATACAATATCTCGGGTTTAATAATTCAGCCTCTTACATACAGATCATTGAAAACATAGCACAAATATTATTTTAAAAAATCCATGTACTAGAACAAAAACCTGCAACTCACTTGGATGAATTAAATGAAGGGCAAATAGATATTACAAGGTTGTCAAAAAGTTTGGGAAAAACAGCCGAAGAAAATACTTGCTATCTATGGCAATGAAGCATTGGACATCAATGGTTGATGGCTACTCATTCTACTGGACATCACTAAATTGCATCTTTAAATAAAATGCCTGGAGTATTAGAAACACAAAAACAAAGGAATAGCACACCATCACATCTAAGGGAGATAATTCACCTAAAATTTATTGTTATTAATAACATTGAGTCATTGCCTAAGACCTTAAAGTTACTGTCTGCCATTCCTTTGACAAATATCATGGATATCACAATGCGCACAATTTCCATTTTAGTACCTACCTTCCATTACAATGCTCTCACAAATTCACCAAAAAACAAAATCTTTGGATGTGACATTCAAAATTGGCAACATATAATAACCTTAGCTCTATGCGATTAACTTGGTAACATGGAATTTCATCAACATATTATTATCATCCCAAAAAATAGGGACAACCATATAGGCATCAATATCTTACATTACAATGCTCACAAGTCTCATGAACTAGCATTACAACAAAATAATTTCATAAATATCAAACTTGCATGGGTGTAACATCAGAAGTGATGAATAATGCCAGTTTAAAATTCCCACATTTCATTACAATCCCTTAAGAATAAGATGAATAGAACCACAGGATAAGGTAAGAAAAAAATAGAGGATACATATAATGCATACAACTTGAGTCGTTATGTCATACACTAATTTCAGAGGACAGGCAGCAAATGTAATAGGTTATTTACAGACTTTAAACAAAAATCATTTGAACCCTATTAAAAAAAAACTTGCTTGTAACTCTCTCTCTCTCCATCAGCAGCATCAATGCATTCACTTAATAGGAAAAGATGGTGAAGTTTTGCTTATTACTCATAACAAAAATTATGCTTGCAGCAATAGGGATGCTCATAAATTACAAATCCTCATCAACAATATAACCACTGAATGGAAGAAAAGAAACAAGAAAGCATTTAGCACACCATTAAGTTCAATTCTGTCTTAGTGTTCTCACCCAGAGACCAAAGTTCATCCTTTAGCTGTCAACACAAAAAACATGGTTAAAGATTACATGGTAAAATAAAATTTAATATTTCATTGCAAAACTAACACTCAATCAAAAACATTCTGAAATACATTTTTTTAACGAGACATATAAAACTTAACATGCATACTTCTAGTCAATTCAAATCATTTACATAATGCAAGTATTCAGAAATCTGATGATCCGTAAAACATGGATCATAATTATGTCATGAGAAGAGAGCATGAAACATACTTCGAGTATCTGATGACCCTAATGCATCTTCCTCTAAGGCAAAGAATAATTTACAGCTGCATAACCTCAGGGAAATATGGATGCTGGGTATCTCAATACGGTGAAAGTAAAAGAACCTTTTATTATTTGTATACAATGCAATTTTGCTGAATGTTGGTTATCTTGACTTGACCCATGTTTAATTAGGGACCATGCCTAAATTGTCCAAGGTGTTTGGAAATACCCAACATTATGGCTCATAAAAATCACAGGAGTTTGTGAATATTCATCCAAGTGCAACAGCTTAAAAATTACTTTCACACTATCCTTGTTTGAATTGGATGCGAAAATATTCTTCATCCATCTGAATTCTGGAGAGACAACTTCCACATGAGTGTTCAACTTTGAATAGCAAGGAAATTTTTTACCATAATGCAGAATGTGATTGCAAGACTTCTTCCCTTAACATTTAAACGCTCCTAAAATGTGGACAGGTACTCAACAACACATTGGACAGAGGCCCAAGACTCCAAGTTGACAAAATTAAGTACATCGTCGCACTCAAGCATAAGAGTTCTACATTAGAAGCAAAATAAATTTATAAAACCTGGAAAAATACTTATCACTGGAACTGTAGAGTTATTTTAATATTACATAATTATGCATAGGACACTTGTTTCCATAATATTCACAGTAGAAAAGCATTAGTAACCCAAGCATTCAGGAGATGGTTGTAAAAAGAGACTACGTCAGAATTGAATGTGCGACTTCTTACAGTAGAGATCTGAAAGTAAACACGAAACCACAATGTACCGACTAGTGCAGGTCATTTGATTCCAGACCAAGGCAGCACACACTGGAGGAGAATGCAGAGGTAAGCAGACTCATGCCAAACATCAAAAATATTATTTTCGATAACATTAAGTCAGAAAACCTCCATTTATTTCCCATTAAAAACTCTTACTTCATGAAATGTACCTCCTCCTTTCCCTTGGCTACCTATATGTATTTCCTCAGTCTATTGTCATTCAGATAAATCACAGATTCAAACATATGGGGCAATGCTGTAACCGTGTTTTGTGTTTCCACCATACTCAACTGCAGCAATGCATTCTACAGGTTCTAAAAAAAGCCATTTACACATGTAAAACCCAAATCTACCAGGGGAATAACACAGGGAAAGTAGATGGCCTCTCTCCACACCCACAACAGATGAGCACCAAATGGGTAGGCTGGGCTGGTTATACTAAGTAAACTCTGGACAGCCAAACCAACTCATCAATGACATTAATGATGGGGCACTTCACAAGTGGAATGGTTACACACAGAGAGATGAAACTAAAGAAAATGTCTGTTGGTGAGGTAAGGACTCAATCTAATCATACAAAATCCAGGGATTCAACATTCAATTGAATCCTTCCATGAAATATTTGAAACCTTGGAGTGCCAATGGATTAAGCGCAGGGTGCCTTCCACGCACAATGGCAATAGGCCACTGCCAAAGGCAATAGCAAGGCCTGTGATCATTTGTTCCATTAGCCACAGGAAGGATAGCCACCAACAGCGGTTCATAGCATTGAAAGAAAGGACCATCTACCACCGCCAATGGAATACATTTTGGTAAGCCCTATGGTTTGGTCTCTCATTATGGAATTATCATCTCAAGTCTTAATGCCACTTTATTGCAAAAGTTTTGACAATTGGTGCAAATATTAACAACAGCAAACATATAACCAGAGATTAGAATACTAGTCACATTACATTTTACTTAGAAAGAAGGTGAACGAGCTCAAACTATGCAGATTCCACTAAATTTTTGTTTATTACACAAAAGGTTTCAACACCTAGTGTCATCCTCAGGTAAAGAGCACAGGGAATGATGGGCTTGTAACCAAAACCCAGGGGGGGCGGGGGAGGAGTCGCATTGGGCAGGAGGAGGCGCTTGGGGTAGGGGAAGAGGCCAAGGGAGGGGTGGGTGGGTTTCAAATGATGGGCCAGCACATGATGGGCTTGGGGTAAAATGGGCCCAGGGAAGGGTGGGCCAAGCAATAATCAAATAATTATCAATCCACAAAAGCCCTCCAGATGATAACTTGATTTACATAATTGCATGTCATGCAAAAGCCTTTTCCTCCACACCTGGAGCATGGTCATTACAAATTATGCCATAAAATCCCAGTGAAAGCATTTTCACAATGGAAATTTCAGACACCGAATTGCATTTTTCTCTCTTTCAATCTGTTAAGAAGCCCATATCTGAATTCTAGAAGTCCACCATTACCCATTCATTCTCTTCCATGTGACTCATAGATGAGCAACCAAAAAATATGTAAACTGGATTCCAGGAAGATGAAAAGTACACAAATTTGAATTCCAAACACAAGAATGCTTTTTACAGGGCTTAATTCTTTGCTTACATAAAGCATTCATCAAAAATTGATCATTGGTTTGTCATAATCCAGTAACTAGAAAGACGGCCATAGAGTTTCTTTCTGAATCAAAACTATTAACAAAAAGAAAGCCTATAGTTTTGTTCCGGAAAGAAACTATAAGCTTGGTTCTGATTTCCCTTAACATCCCTCAGCAGGAGTATAGAAGTTCTGAGGAACTTTTTCTTGTTGAAGTGGATAGTTGATGTTGTGTCCGAAATGGGTCGAAATTAGGGTCGCAACATTTTTCAGATCATTTCTACGACAGTTGTCCCTGTCCTGTTTCCCAATTTTATTGCATCATTTTTCCAACCCTAAGCATACATGAGAATTTAACTGCTGCCACTCTGAGCACAGCAATGAGTATGGTACCTGGCACCGCATGTGATGATCAACTATTAAAGAATTGAATTTTATAAGAAAAAAAACTATTTAATGTCCACTCGGTAATTTATTTGTACAACATGTTTCAAAGCATTAAGCATCATCATCAGGTACAATGACAATGTACCTGATGACGATACTTTAAGCAACGCAACATGCTGTACAAATAAATAACCAAGGGGACATCAAAAAGTTTTTTTTCTTTTTCTCTACATGTTTTGATGCTTAAAGCATCATCATCAGGTACATCGTCATTGTACCATATGATGCTGCTTTCAGCATCGAAACATGTTGTACAAATAAATGACCGAGTGGACATCACAAAGTTTTTTTCTTTTAAATTCACTATGATGTTCCACAATATCTCACCGGATAGTGTTGAATATATAAGAGAATTGTTTACATTATGGCAACGCTGTTAAGAGTCAAAACAAAAATAAACATGCGTTAGGAGAAATGATAGCTTATGCTACCTTTTCCCCCATCACTTGATTTCTAGCCAAAATGAGGAGAAATACATATAACTCAACTCGGTGCCTCGCGCATAATTGAGAAAAGAAAGCAATTTCAATCACAAATTGCACCCTTTTCCTGCATTCTAGCCAGCAACATTGATATGTAAGGGGTCTATATCTGCAAATATAATTATGCTAGGACAGCTCATGCAGTTTTTCACTATGGTTTGTAAAAACAATTTTTTCCCAGGGGCCAGGCCTGAGGCTCTTAATTTTGAAAATTTAGTGTTTTCAAAACTTTGGATTATCAAATATTAAATGCTGTGAGAACGAAGGCTTTCGCGTTGATCTCCTTCATTTTCCGGGTTCTACCGGATCTTTTGTTGGAAGTGACAACAGTTTCACTGACACTACTGTCAGCATCTTCAGGTCGAAGAATTCTCACTCCATCATGCTGTCTCTGTTGAAGTTGTCCGTCCGTGCTATATCCATCGATTCTCTAATTAGCCTAGGGTAATATCTGCTCTCTCTCTCTTACTATTACCTTGGCCTCGTCAAATATTGTCATTTCCCGGGGTCCAGGCGTGCTCCGATACAGCTGACAGGTGCAATTGTCCATTTTTCATTGCTCTTCAGTGTTCTTGCATTTGTACTTTTAATGACCGGCAAGTCTCACCGATGTACGATTTCCCACAGGAACAAGGCACCTGGTAAACTCCTTCATGTACATCATGTTGGATTCTGTCTTTAGTCGAGGGTAGAATGCCACCGATTTTTGTGGCGCAGTTGAACTTAGTCGTGATGCCGTACTTTTTTAACGCTCTGGTGATGCTTTCTGTGGTTCCCGCAATGAATGGAATGGTGGCCCAGGCTTTCTCGTCTTCATTTTCATTGGACTTTGGATTGGTCTCTCTCAGCTTCGAGGCACTTTTCAGGGCCATCGTCTGGTAGCCGTTCTTTCTCAGTGCCATCATAAGGTTCCGTATCTCCTCTGCCAGCGACTGCGCCAGAAATACACTGTGCACAATGAAAAATTGTTTTCACTATTGACGCCTTCTGTGCTGGGTGGTGGTGTGAGGAATTGTCGAGATACCGGTCCGTATGCGTCAGCTTTCGGTAAACAGAATGTCCAAGGCTGCCATTGCTCTTCTTCCTAACCAAGACACCCAGCTGGTTGTCTTTCTCTGTTTCCATGGTAAACTGAATGGCCTTGTGCTGGGAGTTCAGGTGTATTAGGAATTTTCAGAGTTTCTCCTTGCCGTGAGACCAAATGACGAAAGTATCGTCCATGTAGCGAAGCCAAAAGGATGGCTTTTTGTCACAAGTACCCAGGGCCTTTTCCTCAAAACGTTCCATGTATATGTCTGCTATCACTGGTGACAACGGTGAGCCCACAGCTGCACCTTCCTTTTGTTTGTAATAATTCCCATTTCAGAGAAAATATGAATTGCGGAGGCAGTGCTCTACTAATGCTGGGAAATCGTTGAGTATTCCAAATGAAATCATCTCTCTGATGATTTCCAATGTTTCTCGGAACGGAACATTAGCGAACAGGGAGATAACATTAAAACTCACTAAGATGTCATCTTTGCTGATGGTGGTGCTCTTCAAGATATCAATGAAATGGGTGGAGTTCTTAACAAAGGATTGCGTATTTCCCACATACTGATGGAGTGATTGGGAAAGGTACTTGGCTAAGTAATAGGTGGGGGCACCGATCTGACTAACTATTGGTCGAAGTGGAACTCCCTCCTTGTGGATTGCTCAGTGAATGCCCACCAACAATTAATTGAGTACCAGCGGTATATCATTAGAAATGCACCAAATACATGTTTATACTGAAATTGAAAATGCCAATCAAACACCTCTACCTATTGATATTCCATTTGGGCAAACCATGGAAAAGAAGGGGGCAAAATCTAGCACCCTGAGGTCAACAGGCAACGAAAAAAACAGTTTCATGGCTATGCTGGGTGCTTATGGGGATGGATGCAAAATGCCTCCTTATGCAATATTTAAAAGAAAAACTCTCCCTAAGAATGTGATATGGCCACAGGATATGCTCGAATACACTAATACAAAAGGATGGATGGATGAAAATTCAACGAAAGATTGGCTGCGAAATGAGTGATGAAAAGACGCAGTTTGTAGATGTCGTATGTTCGTTCCACATGCATTTAGATTCCATCAAATGCTATGCATCAAGAATATATTGAACAAGAATGCCACAGATCTCGTCATTGTTCCTGGGGGCTGACTATTCAGTTACATTTGATGGATGTGAGTTGCAACCGTCCGTTTAAGAGATGCGTACAAAGTGGAATGAGAGGCTTTATTCCCGACCACATTCTATGACAACTTCAGGAAGGCCAAAGAAACCAGAATTAGAGCTAATTAGTCAGGGGATTGAAGAGTCCTGGGATGCCATTAATTCATCTGTGATTAAGGGAGGTTTTAAAAATTGCTGCCTCACGAATGCAATGTATGGGTCCGACAATGATTTGCTTTGGGATGAAGAATGATGCGTAGTGGATGATGAGAGGGACGAAAATGATGTCCTGGCGACAAAATATATGCTGCCAGTGAGCGTGATGTTAGTGCTTTGCACGAACTGGTTGAATCAAGCAAGGATAGTGATTTTGAAGTCAAAGGTTTGAGAGCAAACAATGTTGAAGACTAGAGGGACTGCATGTAAATTTTTGTTTTAAATAAATTAAATTAATTCGTTGCAGTATTTTTTAATTACAAATTGTAAAATTGGAATAGCTATATGTATGTTGAAATTACTTCAAATGTGATCTACTGCCCAAAGAAAAACATGATAAGTTTGTAACCATGTATAATGCGCACCCTACTTTTTGAATGGATTTTTGTGGAAAAAAATGCATACTATAAATAGAAAATTAGGATATCATAAATTTGCTACTTTCTTGATTGCACCTGAAACTATTAATTTTTTTTCCTTTTAACCAAAGACAAAAGAATGCTTGGTTTTCCTCTTAGATTAATGGTTGAGTCTCTGATTTAATGTGCGAAATTGTCTCTGATTTAAGTCGTTCCCACTGAAAACTTTGACTTATCCTCAAAGATACATGGCTGTAACTCCAACCCATCAAGAATTACCACCAAGAATCTAAATTCATATATGTCGTGTTACACTTACCATGACAAATAATGTAATCGTATTGGAACAATACAATGACACCTGATCTTGAAGTCCATAGCCTTAACATTTGACACTGACCACGGTTGCACACTCAATGCTGGAAAACTGGTATTAAAAGAATCTTTTTCTCATTCATACACAAGTCTATTATGTATTGCTAAAGAACAGCTCATCTCATATAGGCCAGCATTCACCTCAATGAAAGATCTCTCTTAGTGATATGCCCAGAATCATAAACCAAGAATTAGCCACAGCAATTTCTGAATTATGTAGCCAATTTACATCATAATTCCTATTAACATTTTAACTGTATTCCTTCATTTCACTTCACAAAAAATAAAAATTGGGCACAATTACGATGAAGACATGAATAAGATAACAGTGCTTCAGAGACTGCAATTAAAGTTCAATCATAGACCAATAACAACAAAGCCCATAAGCAGAATGATCAATAAAACTAAAATTGGATTTCACACCACTTTTCCCTCAAATTATACCTTCGGAAGGCTTATCTGGAAAGGCCAATGGATTTGGTGATTTGGTGGAAACAGAGAGGAAGTGACTACCACACTAAGCAAATGAGAGGGAGTTAGTTTGAGCGAGATTACTCTCTCGTCACAACAGAAACTATGCTCAGAGTTTATTTGTTTAATTTAGGCAATGCTAAGAAGCATGACATTGATATCGTAATATTCAATATGCCACAACTGAAAATATCTATAAGACTGAATTTTTGAGTGATTTAATAATTAAATACACATGAAGCTTCAACTTATTTGCTTTAAACAGAGCTGAAAATGCCTCCACAGCCAAAGGACTTTTTGCTATTTTATAAAAAGTATTACCAAGAACAATAAAATTATTTTAAAAATCAATTATTTTAAAAATGCATAGACTACACAAAGTTGAATTTCTAACAATATCCGGGAGTCAGAACTGCCTCTTTTTCATCATAAAAACTCTCTGAAGCACATCAGCAGCATCAAATTCCATGGCAAATGGCTTTTCTTTTTAGTCTAATATCTCAAAAGATTTTGCGATATGTGTTCAATATTAAAGAGTCACTAGAAAGATGAGATATTTTTCTGTACAATAAGGCTAAACCCATAGTTTGATGTGAGTAATAATATCTCGCTCAAACTATCTTAAGTTTAAAAAAATGAAGTTATAAGATGATGAGTGATATGATAAATGCTCTAATGTCATAAAAATATTCGCAAGCCCATTAAGATGCACTTTTTCTCACTCAAAAATGCATCCTAAAAACAGGCCCATGTCTCATAGGCTGAAGGCAAAGCCATATTTTCATGCATATGACTTTTTGCATGGCTATCAAAGCGGCATTTCTCGACTTCAACCACACACTGCATTATGGCAGCGAGATAATGGTGCCCTCTCACAAGACTCCTCCTATTTCTGGGAATCTGCAAAAGTTGCCATTTTTGGAAGTTAACAATTTGACCCTCCTCCAATGAGTTGTTAACATTGATAGATGTTGATTATATTTTTTTTTACTTCTGAAATCAAATATGAAAAATCAATGCATCTATCACTGGATTGAGGATCCTATGAGCGATATGGAGTTACAGGAGATTGTTTGAAAAATACTCAAAACTGGTACCCAGGAGCAGGGTCGTCTATCGAGCATAGTCTACCAAATGCCTAATCTACACTGCACTAGCGTTTAGAGAAGCTAACCGGAGCAGATTATTATAAACACCTGATTTGCCTGAGATATCACTTTCACCGCCATTCAGGCTCAGAACCATGCTCTCCAAGTTTATTTCTCAGAGCAATTGGCAGACACTTTTAATTACACATGCTCTCCAGAGCATTTCACAATCACGATTCACATTAAGTAATGGGATATTTCCAAGACGGTTAAAAACAATGCATTATGCAATATGAAAGAAAGACTAAAATTACTCAAGGATTAGTTCTCTCAAGTTGTCTTAGGCCTAATAAGTATGTTTACACAGCAATTTAGTATCACAATAGCCTCATATATTAGATGAACATTACAGGATGCATATGTCCAACACCAGATTTGATTCCATTATGAACTGAGTATTTAATGGACATCAGCTGGACATCCAGGCTTTATGAATTCCATTAACTGTTCAAGTGTTCACATGTGGAAATCAGGGCACTGAAAGTCTAAACTTGGCATGTGGTTATAAATAGATAAATAAGTTACTTAAATGTCACTACTGCTATCAAATGTAAGCAGATGAAAAATGCAGACTTCCTTTGAGGGGAGTCGTGGGGATGGCACGGGGGAGGATGCAGAGGGCTCTCACTGTTCATTGTGCGAGGAACCAAAGGCTACTGCGAAGGGGAGAGCCTTCGGGAAGGGCAAGGGCCCACTTACGGAGACCAGTGAGGACGACAGACGATGTCACGAGCACGGCCCCAGATATACTGTAGCGGTTTGGAACTTCACGAAAAAAGGCAACCTGGGAAACAAAAAATATACCAATCACAGAAACATACAAAACTCGGAGGGAGAGAACAAACCCTTAATATGGTTATTGAAAGCATATGCCGCACCCGTGTTAAATAAAACACATTAACTCCACTTTTCCCATTATTTTCCATTTAACCCTCCACTCCCCGCATTCTTTTTGACCCTTTCGCTCTGAATGAGTTCTCACCAAAATTACCACAATTCCTCTAAAAAATTCTATTATCTCCTATTGAGCAGAGCAGAAAAACAGACAAGAAAGCGCACTGACCATAAAACTAAGACAGAATGAAGTTTGAGACCACTTGAAACATGGTAGAGGAACATAAGGGAACTAAGAAGGGGAGCATCTTGCAGTCACTTCCTTTATTGCACATGTGCGGGTGGTGCCCAGCAGCCGAGAGAGCGAGAAGGTTCTTGGTTTTCCCAAAGTCACCCTGGCCCGGGATGAAGGCTATGCCCTTCAAAGACCCCGTTCCCTCCCAAAAGGCAGGCTCTTTCTCTGGATACATAATAGAATGACTGCTCCCATGAGAAGGCATAATCTTGGAAAGAAAATGAGGTTGCAGTGAGCCTTCAACACTTGGGTCACCACCAATGTTTATGAGGCTTTGACCACTTTAAACCAAACACAAGACTTGGAATATTATTTTGTCATTGCCTGTGTACGTAATAAAAACAAAAAAAAGAAGTAATAGTTGGAATGCGCAAGATAGATAACAGATTGAGTGCGCATCCAAAGGTGACTTGGCGCAATGTTTTGCCATGAGAAATATTAGCACAGCCTGAGATCAATTGCATACCAAAATAGTAAAAAAACGTTGCTTTTAAAACACTAATAACAACACTATTGTATTAAAAAGACATCTGTTTACAATCCTAATAAATTTAGCTCCGCTAATTTGAAAGTCATTTAAGTTATAGCCAATCAAAGTTACAGCACCAAGTGGAGCTTTTTTCCAAAGGCGTTTAAAGGTTAATGCCCTCGTCAGCAACCACATCATCCCCAAGTGCTTCATGAAATTTCCCCTTAAGGTGAAACCTTACTACCATCAACAATTCACACATCTGTGACATTTCAATCCTCTATAGTCGTTCATATACAGCGATAAATACTAACCTTCCATAGTGATTTATACGTCACTTCACCAATGAACCTAAATCTATGCATTGAACATGATTCATTAAAAGAACAAGTAGCTATCCTTTTATTTTCTAACAAATCCATTTCTGCAAATGGAAATCCTTTCAAATGCCTCCCAGTCACATTAATCATTACTTTAACTAACATAGAATGTATGATGATTTCCTGCCGGCCATGTTGGTTTAATTTTGACGACAGCTGTGGTTTAAACCTAACCTGACGTAGGTTTGCGAATTGGCAACCTTTAAACCACAATTTTTTCTGTGTTGAGTTGACCTCATTCTAGCCCACCAAACACCATGATTTTCCATGTTAGAGTATCCCACTGTTATACTTCATTCTTGCAATCCACCATCTGTCTCGTTTTACACATTTTTCATGATTGGTATTCCTTCAGAGATCGAGACATCAGCTGAACTGCCCTTTGGTGAGGCTCAGTGAGGTATTTTTAAAATGTCAATAACATTTTTCATGAGGTGCAGTGGTGGAAAAAATGAAAGCAAAACTCATTGGCATAAGCCAGAACTGCAAGTGGAAATATCACACTCTCTATGAATGGAAATCAATTTCACACATTTCAAAAATAGATTTACTAATAAGGTTCACGTTTGCAAGATTGCCTAGGAGACATAAACGTTATGACAGTTTGCTTAGCCCTACAGCCAGTTGAGGTACCAAATTCATAGTCAATTATCTAATAATACTTTCCACATTTTTTAGAACTATGAACTCTGTTTCTGTTACTAAAACTATAGAAAAAATACAATAAAAGAATTATGTATTACTTTTAAACAAAATACTTTTTCTCCAGAACATACAATAAAAAGTTTTATTCACGAGTAGGAAGTATCTATGGATAAACATTGTTCTAATAGGCCTCAAACTACACTCGAGAAGTATTAAACATAACAGTTTACATTTAAACGTACTATCTCTTAATTTCACATCAATATATAGGAAACTTGGTGCAACAGATTGCTTACCCAGAGGAAAAATTTTCTTAGAAAATATTTCTGATACCTTGATACCGTACATAATTTTTGGTACTTGCAGATTTTAGATAGGAAGACTCAAATAACATTCCTTAATGGAGAACTTGCAAGGTATTTTATAGCTGTTTTAACTCATGCTTCATTTAGATAACCAAAAATGTTTCCTATATATCCTTTCCTTTCATCTGAGCAACCCATATTTATTGAACAACAGTGAATTGAAAAGAAGATGTCATTTCAAACGCAGATTTTTGTGTGTCAATTTGGAAGTTATACACGTGACGTCACACCTGCCGTCCACCGTACGAGACATACGAGATACCGGTGAATAGTTCGGCGAGTATCATTGTTCACTTACCGTTCATTTATCTTTAGCCTCGTGATATTTCGTTGAAATATTTGTGGGCAATAGTTTAATGATTTCTTAGTGTTTCATCTGCATGGAAGTTCGTGTGGAGTCAGATAATCTGCCTACGAAGTTGACGCTCTAGTAATGATGAAGTACTTATAATAAGATGTGACATGTAGACTTAGTCTGAAATACAAACTGTAAAATCACTTTGTTAATTATTTACTGTGATTTACCCGAAAAAAAAATATTAATTTTTTGCAATTTCTATTACAGTATTTTGACATTCTTAGAAATAAGATCTTTTCAAAAAGTTCGATTCTAAAATTTTATTGCAGATTCATGAGGAAATATTACATCGATAGTGCAATAGGATGCATTCGATATCAAATATTGAAATATGTCAGCACAGTGAAGTGCAAAATATTCCCGGTACATAAAGTAACTGCAAAAAATTGTGAGTCTAGCCTTGTGATCAACAAAGAGTCTAACGAGGAGACATCACGAGACTTACGGTGAGGAGAGGTGACGCCAAAGATTTAATTTTTTTTGCGACTGGGGAGAGATGTAGAAAAAGGGTCACTACTTTTTCTTCCATAGGCCTGGGTTCGTGAGAAAATTGTAGGTAACTCAAGAATTTGGCTCATCTTCAATTCGTCGCATTAAGACATGTTCACACGATGCTTGTCCTTGCAAGTTTATACATTAATAGATAGATGCATGGACAAATTATCCGTAACATAACAGGAGCTATTTTATGACCTCGACTTCATGCTTTGGCGCAATTTAGGGGGTAAATATGATGCAAGGTGGTGGAAAGATAAGGTGGACCACTTCCGAAAATTGACATGCCCTGAAGACGATGAGCAACTCGGTCATCGAAACGTCGGCAGACATGGACAACCTGACCCGGTGGAAAACCCGCATTGACTTCCTAAATATGATGCAATTTTAATGGTGACTGTTTATGTATCTGCTCATGCATAAGTAACAATGGCTTTACGAGCGTACTATAATTATTTGCCATGTTGTTGTGGGTTAAGGCATTGGGTGCACAGGACTCCAGTGTAGTACAGGATCGTGGCCCTACTGTGTAATTTATATTTGGTTTAATATGTTTCAGAAATAAAGTAAAATTCCCAATCCCGAACATGTACAACCATAACTGCATCATTTTTAACACTCTAACTATTACTTGGATCTTCAACTAACCCTTCAAAGAGTATACCTAGTAGTAAATTTTGGTTTGTAATGACGTTCATTTAAAATGGCGTATTTTATGTAAGCGAAACGTTGATTGTTGGACCGTGGAGTGTTTTCCTTGCACAATTAAGCAACGCATTGGAAAACCCTAAAGACTTTAATGTTCAACAACAAACAAAAATGGTTGTAAGTTATGTTACCCACACGAACAGCATTAGTGCAGATGCAAAGCGTCTAGTGATAACTTTATTAAATGTGCTTATTGTGGAGTCATTTTTTGCTTTACATGCCTATGAGATATCATTTGAAATCCTGGTGTGCCGTTGGCCGCACATTTTGAAATCCGAGGGTACACTTTAGGGAAGAGAGAGCGCTCCGATAGGTTGCTTACATAACTCCGTGAACAAAAGATGAAATTCCTAGAGTTACAATACACATAATAAGGAGAAGAAAATACTGTTTTATCATGCCCTTCATTTGTAATGAACTGGAATGGATTAACTTTCTCTCTCCCAAGATACCTGTTTCGATTCCTCAAAATGTTACAAAGATAATAGCAATGACAGGTAAAATAGAGGAAAGAAATCCTATGGTTGCAATTCTATCGTGAATCCAGGCGTATGGGAATGAACTGGAATGGATTAACTTTCTCTCTCCCAAGATACCTGTTTTAAATCCTCAAAATGTTACAAAAATAAATGCAATGACAGGTAAAATAGTGGAAAGAAATCCTATGGTTGCGATTTTATTGTAAATCCAGGCGTATGGGAGAGAAAATCTTACACTTTTCCCACGTTTCTCTCCTGTTTCAGAAAAAATTGTGTCATTAGCAGCCACAACACAGGTTTCGTGATGTTGCCCTGTAAGTAGGGACTTATGGATGAGCTCTCGATAAATTATACCCACAAATTCATTCACAAAACCAGTCTCAACAGTATAAGAAGCTCTGACAATGCCGATGACATGTGACTTTAAATTCATGTGCATGGTTAAACTTCGCTTTGGTTCCGTTACTTTGATAGCGGAATTTCCATCATTGATAGCAGCATAGATTTTTCCATGCTTGCATCCATTGAATACTCCACCATTCTAGGTGTAGCACTCATGCTTTAAATTCCACGGTGACGCCGCCCGGAGTCCCCGAGACAGATGCCGAGCCTGCCACCGCTGTGGCCTCCGAACGACAGGAGTGACGTCAGACCTGCCCGATCTGACCATGCCCCCTTTTTCGTCTGATTTTCGCTCCGTTGGAATTTCGACAACTTTGAGAATTTACATCTCGGGAACTAACCATTACTTAGGCCTCGGGTTTTTTGTGTTGGGCAAGATTCATCGTCCTCTATTACCGGTATTTTTTTCAAAAAATCGGCAAGTTATCTATTCATATCAGCATATAATTCACTTTCTGAAAACTTATTTCAAAAGTTCAGGATATCTCATTTGGTCTAGTTTTCAAAGGAATCCTTCAATCACTTCTTCAATAGCCTTTACTCCTAGGTAATCTACGCAATGTGACTTCATTGTTCAGCCAAATCTTGGCATGTATCCAAAGGCCAGAGAATGGACATTGACCTCAACAATGAGTGTGTATTTTACACACATTCGGGTTTTGTTAAGGGATAGAGCAGTCTCCTTGAACATCATACAATGATGAAAATATTCAAACACAGCAGGTGAAATACGATGAAATTGCCATGAGAAAAATTCAACCTGGACCGGGAATCGTACCACAGACCTTAGGTTTGCCAGACCAATGTGCAGACCACAAACATAGCAGGTGAAATACAATGAAATTGGCAAGAGATAATTTCGGCCAAGGCTGAATTTCTCTTGGATGCCCAGGAATGAATATTCTTTTTCTAAGGGATGGATTGTCATCAAATGAGCTTTCTTTGTCAACAACCTTTGATTGAGCAGCCGTTCTTTGCCAATTTTATGCTGATCCCGAGGCACTGGGACAGTTTGGTGATGATTTTCCAATTGGTAAATGTTTTCAAAAAGTTTTTTTTTGTTTTTTCGCCTCTGCTTGGAAAAAGCAAACAGCACATAGAATCATTCGCTATTCCCCTTCAGAGAAACAATTTCTTCGTAATATGTTGCACTTTTGCACTATAACTCAAACCTCAATCACATCATTAGTTTTCAAAATAGCAGAGATTTATAACTTGTACAACAGCTCATGTAAAACTCATATAAATAATTTTCTTCTTTCATTATGTTAGAAACATATTTCTCTAAGTTAAATACGGATGAGTAGCTTCTATTTTTAATATTAAGAGAATGGCAATAACTTAAAGTTGGACCATCGGATTTTGAGGGCCGAAAATAGTGACTTTTATCAAATAATACATTGTATAACTGCAGATAAGGATGGTTAAAAACACTAAAAGCTAAACATATCAGTAAACATATAAATGATCATAATATCACAAGGTTTTATTTTTCATAAAAAATTGGTGCACCCTAATTGAAGATACAGCTTCCTAAACAGGACTTTATTAATGGACATTTCACTATGATGAAACTTCCACCAGGTTCCATCACTCGACTCTTAGGAATCTTGCATCTTGAATCAGCCAGTTCGTCAGAGCTTTCTCGAATATTGATCACTTGATTAAATTGTAACCATTGTAAGCACATATAAGCAGTGATAATGACTTCAATAACACTAGCTATTTTATGATTCTTTCTCCCCTTAATATTTGTACCTACCACCCCAGTGACTCTCACCGATACCTAATACCACTTTGTTGGGGGATACCTCTGTAGCCAGAAAATTACATTGTAAACTGTGAGCAAGGGAAAAAAATTTCAGCCGCCACAGCAGCATACCTCACAGATCCCTTGGACCTGCAGACTAATGACACGCTTTCGGACTCCTCAATGGTTGGGACCTTCCCAGGTCGTCTTAATGAGTGGTTTAACCCAATACCCTACCCTCAATACCGAGATACCTTCACCACCCCCTCTCCTCCACATACCTAGTCACCTACGTCCACCTTCCCCTTCCCCTCTTACCCCCTCCCTCTCCCCTCTTTCTCCCACCCTGACCTCACTTGCAATTTTGTATACATACTGAACCATGAGTTATGCTTGTCACCTGATGATGATGGAGTACATCGAAACCGGTCGCATTAAAGTTTACAGTAGAACCTCGATCTATCGTTCTCACATTGATCGTTTTCCCGCTTCCATCGTTCGCCGTCTTTGGTCCCGAATGTAGTTCCATGTAGATAACGTTAATAATTCCCGCATCCATCGTTACCCGAAATATCGTTTTCCTGCTCCGATCGTTTCCAAATCACGGTCCCCACATCGCAATTCCCGCATTCATTGTTTGAAAAAGACGAAGCCAAAAATTTACACCGAAGTATGATTTTGGGATTTTTGCGGCGCTCCGCTGCGGGAAAGGAGGGGGGGGAGGGAGTTAGGCGACGACGGACGGGTAGCCCTTGCAGTCCGAGTCCCTTCTTATCTTTATGGCCCAAACTCCTTCCTAGAGGACAATTGGCTTTCCTCCTTTCCTACCCAAACCTCGCTCCTTAGCGGCCGCATTCCTTCGCCATGAGCTTCTAACCTTTCTTCCTATTATCCTCTCAATGCTCTCTTACCAGTAGTTGTCATACGCTCGCTCTCGGCACCATATCGAGATCTGATATAACCCATGTGGGTAAATATAAACGGATTTCCTTGGTGTTTGGTATCAAATGTAACAGAAAATAATGGACAAACTTCATATAATACATGTTCTGTGGATTTATGCCGATTAAAAACTTTAGCAAAATTAACTGACGTTCCACTAATGCGCCCCTCAGTGGGTGGGGCCCTTTCCGCGGAAAGGGTCGGAAGGGTCAAAGGTCTTCCACCTGCCCTGTCCCTCCCGGCGGAAAACAGGGTCCCCCAATTACCTGTCTCACCCAATTCTTGTATGTAACCAGTGCATTATTTCAAATGACGTGAGCCACATGGGCTTAAATGGGGGAGTGGCTGAGGGAAGGGAGGGAGGTGGGGTTTCTCGTCATGTGACTCTCGCGGAACCAACCAGAGGGCAGCGGGCGTGGCTTGTAACCTCGGCATTTCAGTCACTCCCTGACCTTCGTCATGGTCACCACAGACCGTGCACTCCCATTCCCGAATGTAAACAGTGGCCCTTTAAATTTGTGAGCCTTCACGGTGAAGTAAGTTGCAATTTGGAACAGTAATAAATGAACTTATGTATTTGATAGGACTCAAAAAAATAATTGATGATTTTTAAGGTAATTAACTTTCTTAGTTAATAACATTTAATTGTCATATATCTGTCTCTCTCTAACAACTATTTCACTATCTCTCTCTCAGTGAAAGGGACCAATCACAGCGCGCCGTCATGGGCCAATGAAAGCACGCAGTATTGCTTTGAATTATTTGAATATAAACTGATATCAACGAAAACATTGCTCTGAACGTGCAACGTAACTTTTTATGTAAGTGTTTTGTCAATGTGTTGTGAAGGAATCTCTTTTTTTATGATATCGCTGTGAAAGTGTTCTACATTCCGGTGTTAAACTCGCCTCAAAAGTCTTCAGGATGACCCCCGATATCAATTGGAATCTTCAACATAAAAGTTTGGATGCGTGGTGCCCGTCTTGATTTTGTGTATGCATGTGAATGTCAGAGAACGTTCGCCAAAAAAGTTTTCTGAATTAAAATTAATGGGAATACCATTCGCGACTGAGTGTGTACGTAATTTGGTCACCTTATCCAGTAAATGGTGATGCTTTGGAAGAAATGTATGTTGTTCCGCGATGGCTGTGAATGGACGATGAGCCGAAAGCCAGCTATTCTGCTGCACCTGAGACAGAGGTCAGTGAGCATTGTTACTTCAACACCAAGATATTTCTACTTATCTGGTCGGGAACCAGGAAACTTAATGTATCACTAGTTAAATCTTAGCCTCAATTAAATTATCGTGCTTGTTGTCTTGCAGGCATTGAAAATATGTCGGAAGTGAGATCTATGTCCGGTACTTCTTGGATGGCAACTCCAGAGGGGAGGCGTGCAGTACTTCTGGTGGGTAAATCTGTCAGTCTCCTGTTATTTCCATCGATTACCAATGGATTTTCACCAGTAGCCAAGATGTCTTGAATGAAGATGAAAGTTACTCTTGGTGAATATCATGATTACGTTTTACTTTTGATTAGTATAGGAGAATTCTGAAGATCACAGTTTATGATGTCTAATTCCGACAGCAAGGTTGTTTTTAATCTTATCACTTTTCAAGTGAATAACCATGATCATGTGTAAAGTTAGTTCTACAGCATTTGTTCTTCACTAATGTTAAATGCTCATGTTAAAATATAATGTTCGTGGCCAAATAAATCGGGAGTACATTCATCGATTTTTTCTGACCTACATCTGGGTACTCCATATAATCCATATCACAATAACTTTATTGATTTGGCATAGTATAGGTAGAATAATAGTCATTAAAGTACCTAGTTGACATTTTAACATTATCTTTTTTGTGCTCTGACTTCTGTTATTCAAACTCTTCCATATGTGTGCTACTACAGGTAGATTATGAAGAATGTCAAGATAAAGAATATTATATGAATGAATTACTTGGCTGTGGTTGAATATTTGAGTGTCAGCTGCTACAGACTGATCTTCTAATTCTCTGCAGGTGATGTGTGAATGAGCCACCTAATGCAGCTATGAAAAAGATAGCTTTTACAAGGTTGGTAGAATGTAATCTTTTATCATACTACTACTTATGTGCTACATTTTATGTAAGAAAAGTAATAAAGAGTTTTTTTGCAAATTTCTTCTTTTTTCTTTATTTATTCGTCACTCAGAGTTGAGCAGATGGCTGACTGGTGAAGTGTCATTGGTGTTTGAGAGTTAACTCCTAAGACTGAGAACTTCTGTATGGAGGGAAAGGAAACTGAATTTCCTCTCACGGGTTTTCCATCAGCTAGACTATCACTCATGCAATAGCTGGGAGATATTAGGAAGTCTTTTTTTATCATTGTTTACTTCAACCTAAGTTATCCCCTAAGTTTTTCTTTGTCATTATCTAACTCTTGGACTTGCTTAACTTTTTCCAGATGTCCCTGGCTTATAGGCAAAAGCTGTCAAGAGACCTGACTTGCTCAGCTTCAGCAGCATCGAGGGATAACTTCAACAGTCTTCAACGACAAGCCTCTGCACTGTTATATCTTCTTCATGAGACATGGATTTCTGTACTGAAGCTCTGGAGGTACTATAGTCATTGCTGCACACTGATGGGGTTAAGCCTTTGAGACACTTTCCTGCTCCTACTATCTGGAGGCACAATATCTGGTGATGAGATTAGTTATGTGATTGTGCAGATCAGTCTTCTGTTTCATGACTCTAGCCATTAAATGGTTGCAACTGCACATTGTTTTAACAAATCTAAGTGCCTCAGTCCACTTTAGTTTATAGATAAATGCTTGTTTAAAGCATGAGTTGCCATGCATGGTGATCTTACTGACTTGATTTTTCATTTCATACAGCAACTAATGTCTGAATCTCACGTTCATCTTTTCTGTCCCTTTCAAGGGATAGCTCAAATGATCACATGATGCGAACAAATTTAAGGATGGCTCCAGGGATAGGGATCCCTATCGCTTTTTCTGTCACTGGACATGTCCCTTTTTCCATCTCTGGAGGCATCGTTGACATTTAGTCAATCAGAGCGCATGGCTGCAAAGAGCGACTCTCATGCCGTTCGGCTTTCATGGATTGAGAGTAGTAAACAGTAAGTATGAGTAGAGGGATGGAGAATTGGATGGCCAAAATGACCGTGTGATTCAGAAAATGATAGCTGAAGCTATCATTGTCACTGTCCCTGAAAAGCTATCATTGGAGCTATCCCTCAGAGGGACGGAAAAAAATGATTGTGTGATTCAGGCTTAAGGCTAAGAAATGGTGAAGTTGACACCATTTATTATGTAATATTCTTCATTCATTCATTCAAGTAATACATGAAAATTAAGTCAGCAAATGCTCGCCATAGGACATGACTCAGGAGCCTGCCTTTCTAGTATGAAACTCTGGGATAAGCTGTACTGCACTCTTGGAACAATGCCATTTGATTAGCTCTTGCATTCAAAGTGTGATAGATAGGGGCTCTCCTGGATTTTTTGTGCACAAAAATCTCTTAGTGCAGTTTTATGTTTTCATCCTTATGTACATGCTGTTATTGTATTTTTGTAAGTTTTGATCTTGAGAGTGTAGTGTTTGGGGTTATGTCATCACACTGTTCTTTGCTTTAGTTGTCACTGGGATTTGTTTTAATTTTTAAAGTTATCGTTCTTCTTTGTCATTTTTTTACTTCCATCTTTGAAGCAAGTAAATTTGTTCATTGCAGGGTATTACAGTGAAAATTTGCAGTTATAACTTGCTCGCTTTTCCTTTTAAATTTTTGCAATTTTTCATCTTACATTATAAACTTCCTGGTTACATTGTTATGATTTCACATTATTCTTTACGTTAATTCTATATCTATGGCTCATTCTTAGATTTAATAAATTGTGTACTTTTTCAAGTTTTCACTGTACATTGTTCTTTTTTGTGATTTCTTTAGTCAAATTTTGTACTTTGCAGTGTATTATATGTTAGTCGTTGGCGTGACTGTTTTGAAAGTGCAACAATAAATTGGCATATTTATCTTCTGTATGTGTGAATTTCATTTCTATGATGCCCCTTATAACCCCATAGAACGCAACCCGCATATCAATAGTAGGTAGGGGGATGGGGGGGTAACTGAAAGGATGGGGGAGGTAGGGGAAGGGAGAGAGGTTCAGGCACACGGACACCTGAAGCGCTGTCTCGGGCCGTCGTCCGTCGTCGTCTGCTTGGCTGTCTTCATTTTCTAACATTGAGTGTCGCCACTGTGATGGTCACTTCACGGGCCTCTAGTAAAGTGTGGACAAACCCTACGTGCTCTGTGCTCTTTCCTTTTTCTATTTTTTCCGTGTTTAGCCAGTTAAAGTAGGTATTTATGTCTATTCATTTTCCTGAAGTATTTATTTCTGAGCCTAAAACCGAAACTGTTCAAAATAGGTGTTTTAAGACGGCTGAAGGTAACGCAGATGTTTCAACCATTAGTTTGTCGTAGTGGAAGTCCTGCGAGCGTGGGCTAAGTTCCTTCTCGTCCGTTGTCTGACGTGGGCTTGCATTGCCAGAAATGTTTTTTTTTTGTTTTTTAGGCACCGTGGCCCATCAAAGTGATTTATTCTTTTGAAATTGGTGTTCATTTAGTAATGCCAAGCCGAACTCCAACCGCCGATATCGGAATTCCTCATTTCAACCCGATTGCCCGATAACTTTTGCCTCTCTGAACCAGATGGCGATAACCTGATACACTTCTCTTGCTCTATGCCTCATGGGTTATGCGATTGCTCCAGATAAACAAGAGTACACTTGGTAGCGTCAAGCTCGCTCCATCTTTAATGGGTGGCACTCCTCCATCAGCGGAGCACAATGGAAAGCGCGAAAAAAGATTACATCCTCCCCAACCAATTTTAGGTGCGCTTCTCACCCTCAAGGATATTTGAAATGAATAAATTTCTATGCATGGATACGTCGGTGCGCGGACTTGAGGATCATCCAATAACATGATAATGGACCTTGTTTATTTACTTTTATCATCCGAGACACCATTGGGATATGTAATACTAATAAAATATTTTTAACAGTTAGTAATCAAACGAAAAATTGGAGATGCACTAAGTATTTTCGTTAAATTTAAAAATTCTCCCGCTTTTAATAGAAATTCCTTTAAGATTCCCCTCTACTGTGAAAAGTTACCATAAAATTCTCGCATTTTCATCTCGCTTTGGCTCCCGGGAAATCTTTTTCCACATCCATCGTTTTTTTTGCCCATCCCCTTGAAAAACGAACGATCGAGGTTCTGCTGTATATTGTGGAAAATTGCCAATTTTCATTAATTATGTCATTCCGCCAGATTACGCCTGAAACGTCTCTTTTTATAAATTAAGTGATAATTTTTTATCCTTCTATGCATAATCTCTTCGTGTCGTGGGTGTTATGCTGAACACCATTTTATACAATGGCATCCTCATATGCCAACCTCGGTAAGCTAAAACATAGAAGCTGTGTGCTAAAGAAGCTAAAAAGTGATTACTGAATCACTACATGATTTTCGGAACTTTTTATCCACAATAGTGTGAAAGAGAAACTTCATCCCAAATGGACATCACATATCCATATCCAGCATTCTCCATTCCATTATTTACTTGTTTTCTTTCCCCTCTACGACTTACACCACCTACATTTGACAGCACTGTGGAGCATAAAACACAAAAACGAAATACGATTTACTGTTTGAAGCGTAACTTTGTAAAATTAACTCAATGGGAACCAGTGCCACATGCCCTAGCGGCGGCTTACACGCTTTTAGATAGATTGGGATGAACACTTGGCCTGAATATTTCACGATGTGATGAAAGTTGGATCGTAGCAAATAAAATCAAAGAGGATAACCGGGTTTCTCTTTGTTTTTAATTCCCACAAAACAAAAGAAACTTCTGTGTTCCTCCGGCTGGAAACTTGCTTCTATTGCACAGATTACTAAGCCGCACATTTCTGGGACTCAAGATTAACTCGCTGTGAAATCTCAACTGAGTTCACAAGAGGTCACAAGTTTGGACACTAACAAGGTACCGACCTTGGGCCTCCGCATCATGAGTCACGCTTGTGATTCATGCCCATTCCGCACGATTCAGCACTTCCAGGTCATGGTGAAAGACGGCCAAGGGACTCCTTCTCAGAGACCTGAGCAAAGGGCGCTATCTTTAACCCTCATATGGATTCTCTGCGCCTTAGCGGCGCTCGTGGTTTTAAGAATGATTTAAAAATTTTCCATTCCCATGGATCTTTCTGAAACTTTCAGTAGTATATTTTTTCTGCTTTCTTAGGCTAAAAATATTTTTGTATGTATAGTGTGCATAGTTTTCATTTTATTGGCCTCTAATGAAAAAGTCACGTCGTTGGATTTACGGTGCCGCTGCGGCGCCGAGAGTTTCCTCGTCGCAATATCAGGGATACACTCTCAATACTAATATAAAAGTTATTATGTTTTGTATGAAATGGAATCTTCTATTTATAATCATAATATTTAAATGTATGAACTTTATAAACAAAATTAAATTGTTTAACAAAGGGAAAATTTTACTATGCCAATTTTGCTTTCTTTTATCTAATAATCATAATTTTTGCCTGTTTATAATGTTCATTGACAAAACTTCATCTATTTGCAAGAATAATACTTAGAAACTCATGGCTAGCCTAAGGGTGTTTTTTCCATGGCCTCTGGCATTATTTTGTTTGGGTACCTTCTCCACTCCGCATCCCTCCTCCGCGTCCGCGTACCTACTGTGGAGATGGCCACCTTTGGGGACATCCCAGGGTTACTATGTATATAATAATACCTAGCAGCAATTCCAAGAAAATTTAATGACAATATATTTACAGAATTCATGCAATAACGCCTCTTTGCCTTCGTGTGGAAATTTCCCGGTGAATCAGTAGCTGAGGCTCGGGAGACGATTCAGAAGTTCGACAGACCACCTAGAGGAACACATCGCATGGTTGGTGTTATATGTCTTGTACCTCTATTTGAAAATATTCCTTTGCGGCTGCGATAGTCTTCACAAAATTGCTGGCGAATATTATTTCCCAGGACGTTACTGTTTACCTATGGATTGACATTGACAGTACTTACATGGTGAAAATCTTTTCATGATGAAAAAATACATAGATAAATTACCACAGTGAAAATTTGTAAATATATTTCTCGTTTCTTTGTATACCCAAATGCACAGGGGTTTTCGTCCTCCAAAGTTTATCAACGTGAAGGGGTGATTGAGGAGGAGAAAGGCGGGTAATTCCATGGAGGTTTTTTTGAGGTGAAGGGGTGGAGATACATGGTGGTGGGTCGACTGCCAAGGATCAAGGAATACCGGGATCGTTAGGCCAGGTAAGCGTAGAAAATCCGTATCGTGAAGAAAGGTTGAGAGTGCAAGGAGGCAATTAGACACAATAGGCTGCTCTTTCTTCATCCTTCCATCGCTGCATGAGGGACAGGAAATCCGCACCTTATCGCAAAGCGCCCCGGGGTGGCCCACCCTCCATTCCGAGAAGTTATAGTTCGGGTGGGTCGTTGGAGGTGAGGAGAAGTTCATTCAGTTTTTGTGGGGGGAAGAAAGTAGGCGGAGGATGACAAATAAGGAAGCATAGTGGGAAAGTACGGATGGTCTCGATGTTTGGGTCAGTGTAATGCTACGGAAAGAAAAGGTGAGGGGGGTCCTCCCAGCATGAGGGTAATTTGGTCACCCCAGAACACTAGTTCCTCTTCCATCAGTCCCTCACGCAGCGCCTGACCGAAGAAAAAACACGCCATCCTATTCCATGTTTTTTCCATTACCTGCTCCTTCTTCCTTACCGCCTACAACCCAAACTTCTTAGAAATAATTATTTTGGCCTTTCCCACCAATCCAGAAGCAAAACCTCATCTGCTGCACTCCCCCGCATCACTTTTACCTGTCCATCTCTATGGCGACATCCTCAGAGAGGGAATGGGCTCCACTGTAGGCCTAAAATACCGGCTCTTCTAGCCCACCCTCCAATGCGGCACTGGACTCTTTGACGCGTCGCTGATTGTCCCACATTCCTCATATTTAACAGCCCATCTGACTTTCATTCTTTCTTTTTTTTAGAAATTGCAGGATATAAACTCCCAGAATGTCCGTTACATTTGCCTTGATCGTCAGAATATAGCCCTTAATAATCACGACGGTATCACTCGTCTCTTCTCACTCCAGCTACAATTTTTCAAGAATTAACGTTTAAGAACTCAGGCTTCTGCGCACACTACAAAGATATAACATGTGGGTGGACGTAGTGAAGCAAAATTATTTTACATGGACCCATTTGACTTTTATTCGGTCCTCATTTTTAGTATTTGGATACATAAAAAATAAAACAATGTGTACATGATAAAGCGGAGTTTACCTAGCATTGCATATCAGAAAAATATTTAAAACAACCATTACACACGAAATTAACACCTTCATTTGAAAATAACTGTCTAAGGGACCTAAAAAAGAAGAGTATTACGACAACAAACGGAAAAGAATGTAGTGTTAAAGATTTTTAGCTATAACTTCTGTAATAATGGGTTAAATCTTGCAAAACACGGTTAAAAATAAATAAAAAAGAAGTCACTAGCATTATCAATCAGAAAATATGCTAAGAAAGGCCAAGTTTCAAAGATAATGACAAAATATAACACAGGCTGAAACCTAACACCTCTCTATGGTAAAATCATGATAACGACAATAAGTTTCTCGCAGAGTAGTGTTTCCATACTAAACGTAGGGTGGTTTGAAATAGAGTGCATCAGGATCCAATTCACGCCCATGTTGTGTCATATACACATATTACATTCCCAAGGACTCAAAGTTACTCATGCCATCACAATGAAATCTGATTCAATTGGTTATTTATCTCGTGGAAATCAGGGATAGCAGTGTTGATATATCAAATCTAATGTATCAAGGCCGTTACTCAATGAATTCACCATAGTAATTTGTGGATGAAAGCTGGCTTCAGTAAAAGTTCATGAAGTTACCCCGAGAACATCTTGGAATTAAGTAAAAGAGAAGGCTTCTGTAGTGATTTTATTTAAAAGATTTCAGTTTTTCTGGTTTACTCAAGTGATGAACTATATGTCATAGGACAACATTTCGTGGTCGACGGCTTCTTCAGGTTGAAGTCTCTTGGCGGTTTATCACAGGTTTAATACATTATAATGTTATATTGTTGAGCCACTCCCCCGATTGGGTCATCTGTTTCAAGATTGAAAAAATCTGTTTTAAATGCAAAATTATATCAATTGTGGGGATGGCTATACCCTTGCAAATTTTAGGAAACTTTTCTGTTGTCTCATGAAATATGGACAATAGCGGTAATTAACGCAGGTTTAATCATAGTGAAGCCATGGATTTATGGGATAGTGACTGAGACAGGTATCCTAGTCCTATTTCCCATCATTTAATCACATCATTTTTCCGTTCGAGCGCTCAATAAATTAAAACTGCCACTAATAGTGCATGGCAGTGAGTTGATACATGGTGCCACACATGATTTATAATCAAAAGACACTTGTTTACATCACGGAAATGCAGCTAAAAGTAAAACAAAAATGAAATAAGGGAAAATTGCCTCAAGCTACCATTTTCCCCATCCCTCAAGATCTAAATTATCCATGACTTAAATTTGATAAATAACTGTGTGACTCAGTCACTTGTGAGAGATGAATGCACTGAAATTCACGAATTTTTTACTATTGATACAGAACATTCGGCAAAGCTGATTTGTTAGGAGTGTACGTCAGCAAAGAGAGAGCTTTTCAGACGCGATTTCCCGCAAGGTTCGTAAAAGCGAGCTCAGTTTCTCTGTAGGGACTGGGTACACGATTCATATTTTCAAAAATTTCGAAACTTCGTATTTTTGAATAGCACCATGTATTTTACATAGGCTTTTCATCGGGCCAACAGTTATGCTTCACAAAATCGAAACTTTGTATATTCATGCTTCGTATTATCCAGTTTCTACTTATTCGTAATTAAAAAATTGCAGCGGTCTGTCAGACCACAAGTCACCAGTTAAGGAAGCAGAAGAAGAAGAAATTGGTGAACAAAGGAGGGAAAGGAATATTCAATATTACACATTATGCATTGTATATGGCACATCAAAAAGAAAAACTGGAGGTAACAAAGATTAATGACGAGACATAACAGCATAAAATACTGCTTAGGTGAATGAATTTAAAGCATGTCAATAAAATAAAAGCAGATAAGAGAGGAATTCCATGGATATATATTCATCAATTGAGTAAAAGCATTGGGACAATAAAAAGTCTGTCACCTTGTTCTTCAATGCCATCTTAAAATGATATTCAAGAACAAGTAATATTCGAGTAGTATAAGGAATATTCAAGTGGTAGTAAAATAAGAACAAGTAGTATTCGAGAACAAATAGTGATTGGTTTGACCAGGAATGTAATGATTCAATCAGGATCAAAAACAAAGCTCGGGGAAAAAGTGATTGCTAGGGATAGAAGAAGCAGTAGAAGAGCAAAGATTAAGATTAAGAAGGGTCGCAAATAAGATATGCAGAAGAATTAAAACAGAAGCAATGCAAAAGCAGTAACAAGAAATAGAAGAATTGAATGATCAACCAAATAAAACATTAGAAAGTTTTACAAAGCTGCCAAAATAATGACAAAAGAAGGATACAATGTGCAATTGTACAAAGACAAAGAGGGCAAGATACTTGGAGATGATGGAAAAATAGTGGAGATGTTTGGCAGAGCATTTCAGTGAGCTGTTGAATGATGAAGTGAATGAGGAAGAGGGGGAGGCATTTGAATGAAAAAGAGAAGCTTCAAGATGAACAGGGCAAATGGAGGAAGTTGAAGTGGTTGTCGAGCACTTAAAAAATAATCACTCACCTGGTGAAGATGAAATAGTCCCAGAATTTATAAAGAAAGGTGGAAATACACTCATGAGACGCATACATGAATTAATTAGTGACATTTGGAGACAGGAAATAATGCCTGAAAAATGCAGAATTGGCATTATATGCCCTGTACTCAAGAGAGGCAACAAAACCCTGTGCAACAACTACAGAGGAATTATACAGTTGAATGCTGCATATAAAGTGCTCTTTTCAAAGGAATTATTCAAAGGAGAGTTAGTAAAAGAGCAGAAGGCATCATTACCAAATATCAGGGTGCATTTTGACCAGATAGGGTCACAACAGACCAAATATTCACATTGCGGCAAATAAAAGAGAAGCACTTTGAGCTCAACCAAGATTTGCACTTACTGTTTGAGGACTTTAAACAAGCTTTTGATAGTGTGAAGAGAAGTGCACTGTATGAAGCATTAAACGAATTAGGCATGTCTAGGAATTTTCTCAGACCGATCAGAATGACCATGCGGGAAACCATGGCTAAGGTAAAGGCTGGCAATAAAACCGGCAGTGCTTTTCCATTGAATATGGGAGTAAAGCAAGGGGATGGTTAGCCTGCAACATTGGTCATCCTGGCCCTGCATTACGCAGTAAGGTGAATCAACCCTGGTGGAACAACATTTTACAGAAGCGGTCAAATACTGGCGTATGCAGACAATATTGTTATTGCAGCCAGATCGGCAAGAAAGTTGAAGGAAATGTTTGGCTCACTAAAGGAAAGTGCAGGAAGAATCAGACTTGAGGTTAACTTTGGCAAAACAAAATACCAGTGTATGTCCACATCCGAAGGTCGTAGACTACCTCAGGTGTTAGATATCAATGGTGATAGATTTGAGGGTGTCTCGTCTTTTAAATACCTCGGAGCATTGGTGACACTGGATAACTCGATAAGTGCTTGCATAAAAGATAGAATCACGGATGGCAACAGAGCATCTTTTGCAAATCTTAAACTGTTGAAAAGTAGACTGGTTAGAAGAAATACTAAATATAAAATATATAAAACTTTAATCAGACCTGTTGTCACTTATGGATGTGAATGGTGGACATTGTCAACAGCTGAGGCACAAGAGCTTGGGTGTTTTCAGAGAAGAATCCTATGCAGAATTTTTGGCCTCATACAAGAAAATGGAGTTTTTCAAAAACGAGTCTGGGAGGGAAGATTATTTAAAGTAAGAAGAAGAGGACGTCCACGCTGAAAATGGCAAGGTGGAGTGTAGGCAGACCTGGTTGCTAAGAGTGTAAGAGGATGGCGAAAGAGAAGGCCATTGATAGAGAGGACTGGAGGAAGATTGTAGCAAAGGCCAAAGCCGACAAAAGGCTGTAGCGCCAATGGAAAAGAAGAAGAAATTATAACAAGAAATCAGGTACATGAAGATATTCAACATATCTGCAATGCATTAATATTATTGTACTTTTGTGACTTTGTACACCCTGGCACACACTATATAGTGTTGCAACCATTTAGAGAAATAAAAATGTTATAACAATAAAGATACTACGGCACTATGACACGGTTAAGGATAATGCACTAGGAAGGAAATTATTAAAAAAGGAGCCAGTTAGGCTATAGGGCTAACAGTAATAACCATGTTCTTACACTTTGCCAACAGCAGAAGATGATGGCTTTACGAGTATGTAAGTATGCAATATAATTACAAAATGCAGATACCTCACAGGTAGGAACAATATTCAAGGATAATCATTAACGTCCAGTTCCTCTAACATTTCGGGAAGCAGAGTATGAAAGCAAAATGGCGGTACCTGACTTGCAAACATTTACCCGAAAAACCACTTATGAGGTTCAGCAGTTGAACAAGTTGCTCTAAGATTATATTGTGAATATTTTTCCTTATGTGATTCTTCTTATTTACCTTAAAATCAAAGTTTCCGAAACAAATATAAAATCCAATGATTTACAAGCTGGGCCGTTAGTTAAATCTGTATCAATGGATTCCATGCAGCACTTAATTTATCACTCAAAAGTAAAAACCCAAGTCTAGGAAAGTCTATTTTTGGTGAATGTGCACATTATTGCCTCTATAATATCATGAAGGGCAAAATTAAGTATTTACCATGTCAGAATTTTTTAATATGCTAGGCAAGTACTTTTCGTCATGTTTATATAATATCAGGAATTATTTGTGATTACAGCGATTAAATTTGGAATAGTAATGCACAAGAGGATGATAATATTTTCTTTTTTTCCATTTTCTAGGTTTCCCATAGTTCGTTCACTAATGTGTCCCCGCCAAAGAAGTTTACATGGAGATTTTCCCATGGATTTATCCCACTTGAATCATTGCAATGATAATGCAGTTATAGTGCGTTCCACATTTAGTTGACAGTACAGGCTTTATGGAGTACAGTGTTGCCAAACCTACGCTCCGTCATCCGGCATCCTGATGGTGTATGCCACCACTGATAACACCGCGCCAAAATGTCAAATTTAAAAAGAAATAATGGAGGCCCTCGAATCATGCCGTTCCGATATATGTTTGACTCTATATCATGCGTCGTACATATCAATTATTAAATTCTAAAATTCAATACCACAGCGCGCAATCATAATTTTTATGTTTGTATTGTAAACATGCATTAATCCCATCATAAAAGACCATTTAAATATATTTTTTCTGAGTAAAGGAGTAAGAATGAACGTAGGAATCAACCACTGGTAAATAATTAAATTTAAGTGGTCACGAATATCATGTTCTGTTTTATTTCCATTGGATTTTCGTCGCACATCGTCAGCACGCATCTCCGACTCGGGAATCGGGTACGGAATAAGATTGATAGAAATGGAATTATGGAGAGAAAAAACATACTATTTATTAGAATATGAATGGAAAATTTTATGTTTTAATGGAAATTTTTATTGATGGAAGTGATTATTCAGAGAATGTCCCAGGAATTTGGGGAAAATTCAATTTGGTTAAATCAAGGGATTTGTATATACATGAGAAACAACTAACCCAAAGGTGAAAAGTAGGGCCCACTTTTACCGTTTCACTGTAATTTTTGAACGGAACACTTCGTGGGGTAGTGTCTTTGGGGCCTCGAGTAACGAATATTAAAAAATAGTGACAGTCGTTGTTTACAAAATTTTTTGGATTATTTTCTAACATCAATCGAGGCAATCATTTTTCTCAATGATGTTAATGATACTGCAAATTTTCTGCATGCAACGGCTATTTCTACTTCCTTGATGTGCTGACGAAGACTGAGGAGCGTTTCTTATTTCTTTCTTACTCCAAGTCATGTCTACAAATAGCCTAACATTGATCCATATTGAGTCTGTGAGCGCAAAAACTTTTTTCACAATATTTTTTAGCTGCCTACATTAATTGTATCGCAATTGTATGAAATCATCCCTTTTAATAAGAATGATTCGTTTCCCTCTGCAGTCGCATACGAAGGACCGCCCAGAGGTAGGGAAAGGGAGGCAGTTTGTCCCAGGTCAGCGCCTTTTGAGCCTTGAAGTCACTAAAATAAAAAAGAGCACTCATTTTTTACCATATTCTGTGGAGCAAATTCTATTTTCCATTGAGACAATATGCAGATTCCCATTGAGATAATATATATATAATATATGCCGACATGCCTGCACCGAGGATCATTAAACCTACCGTTTTTACTATTTGCCCAATCCATAGAACAAAAAATATCTCTTTGTTTTTGAAAAGTGAAGTTTTGAGCTGCAGAGAAATATACACCTAGCAAAACTAACGTAAAATATAGCTTTCAACACGATGCGAAATTTTATCAAAAATGCTTTTTTTCTCCATTGTGCAGTGGTTCAGTGCTGAAAGTGTAAGGAGAATTTAGCTGTAAGGATTAATTAAGGAGTTATTAGTTTCTTAACTCCCTTTGAATATAAATATGGATGAAACTGATATGTGCTAAGGTATGGAATAAGATATTTATGAGGCAAAATGTTGAAAGAAAAGCTGTTCTCTCCTAATAACAAAGAGGTCATCATATTAAAAATATGATCATTAGATCGAGATAAACAGGAGACCAAGTCAGAACCATTGAGGCACCATTTTGCCCTTAATTTTCATATGTACCACATCTCACATTTGCACCTCCAAATCATGTAATTCATTGTGGGGAGGTGTATAAAAAATTTCAATTTTTACCACGATAAAAACAAAAGCCTTCAGCTTTTACTTGCTATTTAGGCAAGAAATAGAAAGAAAGGTTTTGAAATACATACCTCACTGTAATATAACTAAAAATGTACACAAATGCGTAAAACAAATTCAGTTAATTATGTCTACATAACTATCTTTCTTTATTCTTAATCGAGAAAGTATTAGATTTTATTGTGAAACAAAAACCTGTTCAGTTTTATAGTTTTCTACATCTAAATAATTAGATGTGAGATTTAGGGAAAACCTAGACTTCATAGGAGATCATAAATTTACAAGAAATGTAAAAATGGATTTGAATTTGTTTTAAATTCTGTTATCATTTATCCATGTACTGGTAATTACTAGGAACTGGGAAATATAATGGCAGGATTCATGAAATTGCAAGTGAAAGCAAGATTTGGAATCGAATTTCAGTTTTCAAGATTCGAATTCAGGATTCACATTTGATAAATTGTTTTTTCAATCCTTCACTTTTAATTAGAGATTCCCTTGCATTATTAAAATTGCAGCTCAACAAAGATATGCTTGAAAACATCAATTCTATCCAAATATTTCATGCTATCTCAAATCAGTGCTTGTAGCAGAAACATTTTACGCTAGAACAATTTCTGTATGACATAATATGAATCATAATTCAAAATCCTTACCTGCCAAATGAAGGCAAAAACGATGTCAGCAGAGCGAGCAATGGCCACGGGACCAGCCTGCTCAATCTGCAGGGCCACCGTGAGTAAAATTTGGCCACCAAATGAGAAAGCGGCCAGGGCCACCACTAAAAGTCGGTCCCAACCACAGCGAGGAATGCACAGCTCTCCTAACAGCCAACTAGTGCCAATGGTCTGGACCAGAGCAAATGTTCCAAAATTTGCCATAATAACAGAGAAATGGAGACCTGCATACAAAAACCACACAAACAAAAATTAATCCCAAAAAAAAGGCTTAGGAATTTTAATGGTAAAACTATATGCCAGGACTGAGGATAGAAGCACAACCAGCTCGAGTCTCCATTTCATTGCTGTGACACACAACTCTCTCTTTAAGATTAAAAATTATAGTCATTGGTTCCAATCCACTCTAAAGGAAGGGCAAGTGCCATCATGGCGCTGCTTGTCATATCTAAGGCAACGCGAAGCCAGAACGAGTTTCAGGTATGCACTTTGGTGGCCTAAATTTTTTTCAATTAAGGAGATGTCACCACAAACTCAGCCTTTGGGGCTACCCGAGACTACAAGAGAGCTAGGAAGGGCATAAGCCATTGTACAAACATAGTGATAATTCATGATTGGATATGAAACAGCAAGGGTGGAGAATATTATACACAATCGTGTTGTAAATTTAATGCATAAGGTAATCAGACTGTCATTACACTAGAAAACTATTATGATGATCCTAGGTCATCTAACATTCTACATGGCTGGTGACTTTTCAGTTCATAGTGTTTTTACCAGAGACTCCAAGGTGACTGGTACCATCACTCATTTCTTCGATATAATTCCCCAAGACATGAGCTAGTTGTCCTCTACACTCAGAAAGTATAGCCCAAACCATAATCCCTTAGGTATATGTTTTATAACAATGGCTTGTTTGGTTTTAAATATCTTTTAGCCTTCCAACAGGAAAAATTGTAGTCTGTATCTTGAGTCCATGTAATAAAAAAAGCCAAAGAAAAACCCATGCATCAAATTATTATTTTATAATATGCTTAAAGTTAGCCTTATGGGGTTAAAACAACTGCTTGTAACTGTTAATCAAGGTGTTTATTATTTAGCCAGATGATTTCAGGTCACAATCAGTATTTGTGCTGTATTTCAACTTCCAACATCAGGAAGTCCATCAACCACGACTGACTGACAGATAGACTTCATTGAATAATTAATATGCATAGAAATATGCTTCCTGTTCTTTCATTACTAGTGAGCCATTCTATGCCAAATCAACCAATTAAAAATGATTTGACACCCATGATCTCAGATTTTGATGAAACTTGGCATGTTTCAGGGGAGGGCAAGAGTAATGGCAGGACATGGTAGGCCATTTCAAATCTATCAAAGAAGAAGTTCAACGCACTGTCCCAAGATACTGGTGTTGAAAGTTGAGCACATAAATTTCCACTTAGATACAGGATGTGGACATCATCACTAGTGGGGGAGGGTGAAGGGCCGATCCTCCAAAGTCCTGTCGAGTACTCCTGAAGGTTGCTTCGAGAGTATGGAGGGGCAATGATGTCACAAGTAAAGCAAATTGGCCGGGGCCCACTTCATACTGCAAGGAAAGGATCATCGACAATTGCATCCTCACTTTTTGGAATAGAGGCACAGAATCAAATCCTACACAATATTTAAGCAAATGTATTTATCGAGTGACTCATTCTTTTTCATATGAAAAAGTTGCTTGTCTCACCAATATGTTCAAAAAGACCTTCTATTTTACATGAATCATCTATAGTATTTTGTACAAATTTCAATAACTTATCATTGAGTTCGGAATTGTTATGAATAGGAGATTAAAAAGTTTCATGAGGGAGAGTGCAAAACTAATTCACATGTAAACTAAAAACTGTTGCAGATTAATTTTCCCGTTACTTTTCATAAATTACTATAATTTTGTTTTATTTATTTACAAAGAATTGCATAATTAATGTAAATCTAAACAAAGTGGATCTTGTCTACTTGCTCTGGGCCTGGCTTCTTGGACAAACCAAAGAATTTGCCAAAAATATAATCCTGTGATGCGGTGACTGACTAGAGAGACTGTCTATGAAAGAAGTTACTTCCAGTGATTGTGAATTCTGCAACTCCCTATTCTGATTAATAGGTAAATTTCACTGCAGCATTAGTTAGTGTAGAGCAAAAAAATATTATGATTGTATTCAGTATAATCCTGTGTAAAGCATTGAGTTTTTGCTTTACAATTGATGAAAATGTAAACAGTGTTTTACTTTTACCTGATTATGTTCCCAAAGGAACTTTCTTTTAATTCACAAAAAATATTATAATTTCACTTAGGTGCAGCCATTGATGTGCACCACTGAAGAAATGGCATCATATTGAGTAAAAACAAAAGAGGTTACACCCAGGGTGGCAGGAAACTCAAATCTCCATGTGGTACCATCTGCCGGCTAAAATTTTACCTTTATGTGTCCCTCAAGAACTACAATGCCTCTTAAGAGCTATGCTTTGAGATTCTAACCAGCCAACAGATTCTAAATAGCCAACAACATCATGAACAGGCTGATTCACTCCCCTGCCATGTTTGTTCTTTTTTGAACCTAACTAGACATGCAAAATGTCTGTTGGTGACTACTTTGCTCTTTATGTCCAATAAAGACTTTACTGTCGGAGATTCACCCTGGAGCTCTCTCGCGTTAAGACCAGAATGACTTTGGGTTTTTATCTTGTAATTCACAGAGGATTTTTTTTTCTTAACCCATTTCTTCCCAACGTTACAAAAACGCAACATTAATTTTAAAAATTAAAAAATGCATTCAAAATTTTTTATACTTCAATAATATCTTACAAATTCATTGTCTACTACCTTTTTGACACTAAAAGTGTATCCAATTATCGGTGAAGTTGTTTTATTTTTTTTTCAGTGATTTTTCAAAAATGTGTACCTCAAGCAGTTTAAACAGGACGGAAACTAATATTTTTTTTCAGAGCCTGTCTGCCGATTTATGCAATACAATGTTTCATGTGATACAATTTAGTCCTTTAGTAGGACAGTGGATAGCATCTACGATGATGAATACAATTTTTGAGTAATTTGTGCGTTACAAAAACAATGTTGCGTTTTCGCAATGTTGGGCAGAAGCACTGTTACTTAGTCCATCAAGCTAATCTGCAGGTGAAACAAATCAAGTCATTTCAGCCACCGAGGCTGCTCTTTGCTGAGTTACTCTTTTCGTAATTCGCTTAGTCGTCAATCAAGACAACCGTGTTAGTAGACAAAAGTGCTTTTGGACCTTCGACAGGAGTTTCTTTCCTCTTCATGTGCATCTGTGGCGTTCTGGCGTGTGCTGGCATTCCTTGGTCCTTGTGGTGTATCCAGGCTGCTTAAATTTATTTCCTGTTCCAGGTAAACTTGCTTCATTATTTCTTTTACACTTATATTCACAAGAATGTTTCTTTATATTCGGAAATGCTTCACTTCAAATAATAATTGAAGATTTACAAAATATTCATGTCTCATTTCGTCCATTATTTGCTGCAGATGAGTTGCTCAAAGAAATACACTAAACTATAAGAAACTGTCTCAGTTTTAGAGGAAATTGATTCTGGTGACGAGGTCAACGATGGAGGAGGTGACAAAGAAATCCCAAAAGACGTTGTAGTTCTTCCTCCTGATGTAGATCCATTCTCAGACGGGGAAGACATAAACAAAGATGTCAAGGTTTTGAATGATACCAACGACACAATTCCAAAAGATGCAGTAGGTAGGCTGGAAATTCATAGCTTTAAACCGATCCCTGACCTTGAAGAGTCAACACAATAAGCAAACAAGGAAAAGAGGGCCACAAAAACCCCCATCGAAGTAAAATGGGTTAAGAATGCAAGTCCAGTTTCCAAATCAAAGCCTCATAACATGAAACATATGTCACAAGAACATTTTAAACATTTTTCTAAATGCTACACCATTTGAAGCTTTTCAATCATTTTGTGAAGCCGATTTATTGATATGGTGATAGAATTTTCAGTAAAAATGTCAAAAACTAGCAAAATTTCATTTCTCTAGATTGGAAATGAATAAGTTTATTGGGATTCTGTTTCTTACTGGATACAATACCCGACCTCAGATGCGTTATTACTGGGTGAAACGTCCTGACTATGAGTTTCGATTAGTAAGAAAAGCTATGTCCAGAAATAGATTTGATGAAATCAATAAGTGGTTACACCTTGCGGACAATGATTATCTCGATGCAAATAACAAATTTGCGAAACTTAGACCATTATTTGTCAAACTAAATGAAAAACTTTCAAAATTTGGAATATTTGCACACAAACTTTCCATTGATGAGCAGAATGTGCCTTACTTTGGATGGCATTCGAGCAAAATGTTCATAAAGGGGAAACCCATTAGATTTGGGTCCAAAATTTTGTGTCTGGTGTCAGCAAATGGTTATGTATTTCACTTCAAAACTTATGCTGGAGCGGGTGACAAGTACAAAACAAATGTGAACAGTGGTAAAGAAATAGGGTTGGGGGAAAAAGTAGTGCTCTATTTGCTCTCAGTCGTTCGCTCCCCTGGAGCACATAAATTGTATTTTGATAATTTTTTACGAGCCACACCCTCTTGTGCCTATTACGTGAGGGAATGTTATGCAACCGGCACAGTTAGGGAAAATAGAGTTGCAAAATGCCCTTTGCCACCTCCAAAAAAAATCAGTAAAACAGAGAAATAAAGGAAGGTATTTTCACGCCTTTGACAAAAAGAATGAAATATCTGTCGTTCGGTGGGTTGATAACTCTGTTGTTACAGTTGCTACGAACTGTGGGTTTTTACTTCCCTTGAGGCAGGCAAAGCACTGGGATCGTACTCTGCGAAAACACATTTCCATACCCCAACCACAGGTTACACATGAATATAACCAGGGCACGGGCGGAGTTCATCTCCACGACAATGGTATTTCAAATTACAGAATAAAGACAAGGGGAAAAATGGTGGTGGCCTTTGTTCATAAATTCTCTGGATCTGATGTCTGTAAATGCCTGGAAATTTTTCCAAATGATTCCCGGCCAAAAAACTTCCCAGCCTGATTTCAAGAGCAACGTAAAGCTCTCATTACTTCAGACAGGTGATCTAGAGGAACCTATTCCCAAAAGTGTAAGGAACACTAGTGATGAAGAAGAGAACTGTGACACAAGTAAAGTGGAATTAGGTCGACCACAAAAAGGTTATCTTCAAGGTGATATTCGAAAGGATGGAGTGGGTCACGTCATTACTTGGTCCAAAAACAACAGCGGATGGAGGTGTAGGCTTTGCAAATTGCAGTGTATTCCTCTGCATAAAGTGTAACATGCCTTTGCACTCTTCTTGTTTCAAAACATTCCACAAGAAATTGTAAAATGGTAGTGCTGGGGAAAAATATTGGAAATACATGTGTCTTTACTACTTCTTTCATTATTTTGAACTAGCTGTGCCCGGCATGCGTTGCATTGCCTCTTTTTCTTTCTTAGCAGGCACACATATAAAAAGTACACACTCAACAAATTCAATAGTTTCAGCCTTAAATTTGTAAACTAAACCGGTCGTGCAATAAATATTCTGAGTAAAACTTACAAAGTATGCTGATTCCTGAACATGAAAAAAGTACACACATTGGCATGTACAAAATTCCTCCAATTGCCTACTTCAATTTGAAAAATAAAATACTCCATCCTGAATTCCCCACTGATTTTTATACTTTTCATGGTTTGACCCACAAATCTTTTCCGGAATAAAAATTGGTCCCTAAACGACTTTTAGACTCAGTCCAATGAATTCCTCGTACCTACACAGAAATTTGTAACGTACAAATGATGCCATGAGTTTCCATTCCATGCCTATGCTGGGGCTTCCAAGTTAATAAAATATTATTTTGCTGAAGCAGTACAAACATTAAAGATTTTCGGGCTAAAATGTACAATTTTAGGAAAAAGCGAAGGATATACGAAAATCGAATGGAAGAATTTAAAATAATCAGACAAAGAGACCACTGCACCAAAATATATTTTACGCAAAAATAAATTACGTACCTTTTAAAACAAATAATGTCTCACTAATATGATTCTGATGCACGTGATTGAGCAACTCGTAAACGATCTGCTTCGCTTGCTTGATTGCCGCTGCTCGCTTTTTTGCGAAGCTCGCGTGCCAACACAAATATTTTGAAACGACTGGTGCTCCACCTAATGTAAAATGGATTTAATAATTCAGAAACCTTCAGGGGCGAGCGCACAACAATTCAATGGTTTCTCAATTTCTATTGGTTAAAATAAGAACATCTCTCATTGGTTAAAATAAAGATCGTATTTGAAAAATTAGGTTAGGATTATTGGCTTACCCATCGGGCATTGTTGCACGAAAAGTATTCGAAAGATTAAGAGGGCCTTGGGGGGGTGGGGGGGGGGGGGGGGGGGGGGGCGATATTTAAAACATTTTTATACCTTCAACCTTCGAAACCTTCGCAAGAGTGTACTCAACAACTTCTCATAGTTTCTTGGCGATTCGTTAATTAAGATTTGATTTGATGTTTATTTTTGTTTGTTTATTTGGTTGTCAAGGAAAATTCGTAAAAAAATTGATTGAAAAAGAGAGAAACTTCATTCTTTCGGGCATGATACCACTAATTTTAGTAGTATCATGCTTTCGGGTATGCGATAAAATGAATTTCAACTCTATACCTTTAGTTAAAGTTGTTTTAAAAAACGAAATAATTAACCGATGCACAAACTCCAATGCTTAGAATTCCTAATCGGCTCAACTAAGCAATATGAATTCCAACAGCAATAACCGAAATCTGGTTGTCAAGCGAATATGGTATTGTTGATTTCACTGAAAAATATGTGTTTCTGCAGCTAAAAACGCAATTTTCCGTCAATTACGAAGTGAAAAGGATAATTAATTGACAGAATTAAAAACTTCATTCATTCGGACATTTAATTAAAAAATTCCAACTCTCTATCTTGAGCGGAAATAATTTAAAAAAGTAAAAAATGAAACCACTGCACAAAACCCGATACGTACCGCGAACCATCTAAGGGCCCTGAGACTCCCACCTAAAGGGCCCACCTAAGAGGGCCATGGGACTTTTATGGGCCCTGAGATCATTTTAAAGTAGCCTATAACTATCCTCCTGCCTTGAACTATTACTCGGCAAAATTTCAGCACGATAGGATTAAAACTGAGGTTAGGATTATTAGCTTACCCGTCGGGCGTTGTTGTGTGAAAAGTATTCGAAAGATTAAGAGGGCCTTGGGAGGGGAGGGGGGACGATAATTAACAAATTTTTATACCATAAACCTCGCAAGAGTGTACTCAACAACTTTCCAAAGTTTCTTGGCGATCGGATCAACGGTGTAGTAATGCATACAGGACACACAGACATACATTCGTTTTTATATATATAGATTATTGGTGATTGTTAAGTGCATTTATGGAGGTGTATTTATGTGTATAAAGTGTAACGTGCCTTTGCACTCAACTTTTTTCAAAATATTCCACAAGAAATTGTTAAATGCTAATTCTATTGGAAATATACATGTCTTTACTACTTCTTCCACAATTTTTAGTGATTGCTTGGTACAATAAATGTTTCATTCCTAAACCTGAAGTATAGTTTGAATTTTTGCCTTGGTTTCTACCCAACGTTGTGAAAACGCAACATTATTTTTTTGGCTAACTATGATAGTTATGAACAAAATCATGCCATATTTTGTTAATTTATATCCTATTTAGTTGTTACACTGCAATAGGTGGAGAAAAAATAATTCCTTCATATCTTGGGAAGAAATGGGTTAAAGTGTCGTAGAGTAGCGCACATTATTTTCTTCGTTTTTGAGCATTGAGCAACATAAAATTCTCTCGCTACAAGTTCCATTGTTTTGCTCTCTAACAAAATAAAATTTTTATATAGATTGTGTAATTGCCTTTGTCTCCTAAGATCCCACCTTACTTTGTGGTTTTTATACCATCGAGGTTCTTTACTCTCCTGTTTCAATTTGCACTGAATATATTCATCGATTCGTTTACATAGTACAGTAGAACCTCTACCTTACGAACTCCTACTAAACGAGAGACTCTGATGAACCAACAAATGGTAGTGGTCCCGCCAAATCCCTATGTGAAAGAATAAGTAAATACCTCTAATGAGTGAACTCCTGCCTTATGAAAACTCCCGATTAACAAAATGAAAGATTGGCCCTGACTCATAATATTTACCTCTTCATAACGTATTTTTCCTAAAAAAATTGTTCATATTGACTATTTTGCAGGATTTTGGTGGTTTTAAAAGCAAAAAGGGCCAATCAGAGACTCCATGAGAACTAGCAAATCAGAGAGCACCTTCTTGTTCATCGCATTTCTGGTAACTTGCATATGTGACTTAATATCAGCATGGTTAGGGAGCCGCCAGCAGGAATGTGTGTCAGTAATCGCTGGTCAACTTCGTTTATATTTGGTCCTGCAGCTGATATTATCATGCAGTCGAGTGCCACCATCAGTGTCATTAATTATTACTTATGAATGAGCGAGAACATGGACGAGTATTGCAACCCTGTTTCCAATGTAAACCTAAGGATTCGGAGGTGGCGGAGATATTGTGACAACCTCCGGTTGCTCATTTCCTCATGTTCGAGTAGCTGCCTAATTCTCTACTTGCGCGACATGGAAAGCCACCGCATTAGTTCCTCCTTAATTTCCGCATACTTTCCTTCCTCCGGTGGGTTAATAACAATGTCCTCGGCCACGTACCAACTGTTGAGCCGGCTGATGACATGGAAATACTTAGTGGCATCATGGATAACTTCACTTAAATGGAGTTGCCCCTTTAACAGGACAAACCTCGGGGCCGATAGCTAGGGCCAAAAGGGGAGGCACTTATGCGGTTTACAGCACTCTTTTCGGCATCCATCCTAACGCAAACTCATAAAAATAATATTTAAATACATTCAGGTGATTCTTTCAGGCCCAGTGGTGGTAAAAATCACTCGCGCTTAATTAGTTCACAAAAAGCTTTCTATCACGTCGAGGACGACAGCTGAGGAGGCGCTGAATGGTCCTGTGATTCGTTGCTATAAAAATTACTTAAACAGAATTCCAGAACAATTACTTAATAATAATGTCCACAGCTAATTTCTGACTTAGCGAAAGGACTGCCAGAAGGTTCTTTGTGAGCATGGAAGGATTACCTCCATGTCTATTCTTCTTGACTTCGTATTGGAAGTTAATGTTGACGCCAATCGTAAACTGGGCTTCAAATCCTCGAATTTCTTTCTAAGAGAACGGTAGAGATAATCGTTGGCGGTCCTCTGCAGTATTTTACCTTTAATGGAGTTTTGCAAACCACTTCCCTGGAAAATTACGGCACAACACCGGGACATTTAATTAGCCCCAGGAGTGATGCAACGTGAAAAATCACCTCCCAGGTACCAACTCCCGAATATATAAAATCATATCAGGCTCAACTTTGTGGAAGCGATATACCTATATGCATTTCAAAATGAAAAACAATTGTAACTTTCCACACAGAATTTTTAATCTTTGCCGACCATGGTTTCAGCACCTAGTGCCATTATCAAGGCCTTGCCTGGTGCCATTATCTAGTGACTTGATAATGGCACTAGGTGCTGAAACCATGGTCGGCAAAGATTAAAAATTCTGTGTGGAAAGTTACAATTGTTTTTCATTTTGAAATGGATACGAACTCCCGATTTACGAGCTGGCAAAATTTCGGTCCCTTGAATTTCGTTATTAAGAGGTTCTACTGTATTTCCAAAAAATATCTCCAAGATACTTCAGTGCTCTCATCCCTTCATTGTGTCTACGAACTTCATACATGAAGCTTCTAACGTCTCTCCGAATTTGACGGAATTGCATTTTTCAAATAAGTAGACTTCACATTTACTGTCGGCGCAGAAATTATGTGCACTCGAGTTTGGGTGCAAATAAAAAGTTAACGAAAAGACTTACAGAGAAACTAATGATACTATCATTTTTCTCATTCATTTCTACGTTATGTAATAGTAAATTTTATTTTTTTTATGAATTTTTATATTTTTTACTACAGTTATTACGTAAAAAGTACCAGTTATTTACGGCGCGCGGGAAAATCTCCGACTTTGATACTTTGTAACTCAAACACAAGATCTTCAATGTCAACTATATTTATGTAAATGGAGGATAGATATGTTTGCTATAGATTGTGCGAGAGTCAGATTTGTATGTTTTAATAGAAATAAATTTATTATTAATTTTTTAAAATTATTGCATTTCAAAATTGGGGCATCGTAAGATTTCGTTCTTGGTCTCGTTGCAATTGGCATGCCTTGAACGTTTCCAATATGTTATTGTCCAAAACATCGATAAGCGCGTTTAATTTAAATTGAGTGATATTTATAATGGACGAAGTGAGAGGTCCCGTTAGGCGAAACGCCTAGCCGAATCGGTGCTGTGTTGCCGCGTACACCCACTCAGGCCCCCAGCGGTCGGCGCAGCCTCGAGCTCCGCGTTAGGAAAGGAAAGGTTTGCAGGCTTTAATTTGTGCAAGTTATCCATAACGGAGAAATGAAATGAATTTATTGAATCCACTTGAGATGCATTAGCAAGACCCGGGTTTTGACACCTCGTGCCATCGTCAGAACCTGTGTCGAAATTTGTGTCTTGTTATTAAATGTCAGGTGGATTTAACAAGTCATTTTATTTCTCTGTACTTTGTTTGTACACAGAGCTTTATTCTAATGCAAACCTTTATCACCACATTACCGCTACCGCATTACTAAATACCTCACGTGAATCATAGCCAAAAATAACTTGCAAATGTGAATGAGCGAAAGGGTAAGGAATGCGATTACATTGTTAACCAGGGCCGCCTTCCAGGCCGGCTTGGGCAGGCGCCGTGCGCAGGGGACCCGAGCGGGTATACGCGGCAACACAGTCTCGATTTAAATTAAACGCGCTTATCGATGTTTTGGACAATAACATATTGGAAACGTTCAAGGCATGCCAATTGCAACGAGACCAAGAACGAAATCTTACGATGCCCCAGTTTTGAAATGCAATAACCTTAAAAAATTAATAATAACTTTATTTCTATGAAACATACATAGCTCCAACTCGCACAATCTATAGCAAACATATCTATCCTCCATTTACATAAATATAGTTGACATTGAAGATCTTGTGTTTGAGTTACAAAGTATCAAAGTCGGAGATTTTCCCGCGCACCGTAAATAACTGGTACTTTATACGTTATAACTGTAGTAAAAAATATAAAAATTCATCAAAAAAAATCAAATTTACTATTACATAACGTAGAAATGAATGAGAAAAATGATAGTATCATTAGTTTCTCTGTAAGTCTTTTCGTTAACTTTTTATTTGCACCCAAACTCGAGTGCACATAATTTCTGCGCCGACAGTAGGCTTTACACTGTTTTTTTTTGAAAGTCATAAAAATTACTTTATCACTTACGCATTCGAGGATATCGATGTGTTTAATCACTGTGGGGTGACTTACAGCCAAAATATCTAATATTTTATTACCTCTCATAGTTTCTTGTAACTACTAGTAACTACTTGCGTAAGAGAGTGCTGTGCAAGTAAGTGCAAGTAAGGCCTCGCTTATATAACGCTTCCTTGAACTTGTTTCTATGCTATTGTTTATCCAATTTATAGCCGGGAAGTTGAAATCTCCACCAATAATTATCACACTTTTGTTCTCTCTCGAGGTAAATGATGATAATCGAGTTCCTCCCTTGAGATACCTACGGGACACTGATGAACTAGAGGAGGTGAATACTCACAGTGACTGACTGGCCACGGGACACTGATGACCAGGAGATGAATACTAATGGTGCTGAAAGAAAAAAATGAAAAAAGGGAAAGTGACAGCCTTCTCAAAAGGAAAGCTAATGGAGATTTAGTGGAAAGACAAGGTGGTGTCACTGATGTCATCAGTGCATAATTGTGCCATGGAAAGCATGGTGGAGAGAGGGAAAATAAATAAATAATCAATGGTCGTTGTGGACAATAATGACTCAATGTGAGGAGTGGACAGTGTGGAACATGTGGACCAATGCTTGGCCGATAACTCCACACTCCATAAAAGGGATAAAAAAACACAAAAAAAATTTTTGTCACCAGCTAGAACTTTCCGTATATGGTACCCTTTTGTTCTCTACTGAAACACTGGTAGAAGGAAAGGGCATTTGGACTTCTGTCTTCGGCTGATTGAGCAGCAAACGTATGTGTATCTCCCCAGTGTTGTAATCCCACGATTGGGTTGGCCACCTGCAATGACTCACCCACGTCACCTCACAGATTTTTTTCTGGAGAGAATTTTTCTGAAGCAATTCCTCTAAACAGTAAAGAAACCCCACCAAAAAGTGTTTCCAATGTTACCCAAAGAGAGATGCAAGAGGGAAAAAATACTCAGAAAGGAAGCAAGCTATCACTGTCCTCGTTGTGAACTGATTCTTGGCTTAGCTTCTTGTCTTAGGATTTTACATACGGGAAAAAACGTTTGAGGACTTTATTTTTGAAGGGCAGGTATTTTATTAGCATAAAATAAAATTTTTTTTCAGCATTTTTCTTGTAAAAATAAACAAAACATTTTTATTTCCAAAAAATAAAGAGAAATTATGTCTACAGCACAAATAGTGTGTAAATATTGGTAAAATTCAATAAATTGAAAAGTTAAAAAAAATATTTTAAAATAGGTTTTACAGTACAATTATTTGCACAGGTTATTATTTATGTGAATAAATAAAAAGAATCTTAAATAAAAAAATGTGATTTTTTTGACCACATACACCAAATAAATTTATCAGGGAAGTGGTTAAGTGTCCCGTCGTGGGAAGGGTGTTCCCACTTCTGAGCGTGGGAAGGGTGTTCCCACATCTGAGCGTGGGAAGGGTGTTCCCACTTCTGAGTGTGGGAAGGGTGTTCCCACTTCTGAGCGTGGGAAGGGTGTTCCCACTACTGAGCGTGGGAGGGATGGCCACTACTGAAAAAGAAGTACTCTGTGGTGCAGGTAGCTTCTTGTCGCCAAGGAAGCCAAGTGTGAAAGGTCCCTAGATGGGAGTGGGAGGAACCCCTTAACTGACGTCGGTCATTACTGCTTCTCTTCTTTTCGATATGTTCAAATTCCACACAATATAACCAGAATTTTCCAAAATGAATGTTAGTTTTATTCCTTCAGAAATATTGCTGGTGATAATTATATATTTTGTGGAATATGCAAATGTTTTCCCACAGTTTCCATTAATTATTTACATACCAAGTAATTTTATTTCTTTTTCAGTAACTATGTCACAAGAGCCAATAAGAAGATAAGGTACGAATTCAATCCAATCCATGTAATTCTTTATATAATTTACCTATTCTGCTATTAACTGCCGTAGTCCACAAGAGTCTCGAGGAAACGGGGCCGTGATGACGATTACTCGTCTGGCCTCACGTTTCACCCACTGGCCTTTACGTGGGAGAGCTGTGATCAGGAATTTAGGGGAAAATTCTCTCCAGGCTGTAGCGGTGACAAGGCTCCTGGCCGGCAATGGGAGACCTACTGGTCCGACACTGCTGCTAACACTTTGACGAAAACTTCACCATGTACCCATATCCCTTACTGCCCCAGTCAGGAACCCATTTCCCCTCAGCCCAGGTTGGTGAGGAAGGTGAGGAAAGTGGGAATATTAAAAAAAAGGGCCAGCGCACGAACAACAAGCGTAAGGAAAATGACTTCAATCGAATATGTCGAAGATGACGTTAAAAAATGTTCAATCGTCCCGAGAGACCTGCAATTAAAATAATTCGAAAACTAATGAAAATAATTGGAATTGAGACCAAAAAAAAGTTTCCCACAACGGAAATCGAACCGGCCATCAGCTTATGGGCCACGATCTCTAACCACTGCACCATATTATTCTGATCCAGAGTGTGCGTTCTCTTGAGTTTATACATCTACATACTACCCCGTGAGCCGCCGCATGGGCGTGTGGCAGGGGGTGGTAGGTCACCAGCCGTGTAAAGATGTAAAAGTTTTGGAGGTGAAATGGTGACATGTCCTATGGGAGTGTATTTGGAGGAGCTCAGTTTCTATTGTGGTCGCTTATTGTGCATGGAAAGAACGAGTTTTTGTACCCATCTGTTCGGCAGAGTGTCTCTCTTATTTCATCGAATCTGTCACACCTAGAGATGTTGTGAGGAGTCATGATTATATTCTCTATGTCACTTTGAAAAATATCAGTTCTGAATATCTCAAGCAACCTACGCCTAGCGTGTAGCCTCCGAGTCTCTAGGGGCTCCCACCTTAATCCCTCTAAAACCTGTGAGACACTATATATGCGCTCATAGCAGTTTTTAACGAAGCATGCTGCTTTTCTTTGTATTTTGTTAATTTTTTTGAATAAAACTTTATGACCAGGGTCCAAAATGCTCGCTGCGTATTCAAGATGAGGCCTAACCAGAGCAAAGTAGCATCTCTCTTTTACTTTTTCGTCCAAGGACCTTCCTAATATACGCTTAACAAAACCTAGTTTCTTTAATGCTACACCACTTATGTTTTGCATGTGTGTTCCCCACGATATATCTGAAACTAAGGTAATTACAAGATATTTTAATGTACTTGAAGATTTTATGTTTACTCCACCCATGGTGTAGGTATGGATTTTGTGTGATGACTTCCGCGGGAAGTGAACAGTGGTGCATTTACTAATATTTAGTTCTAAAAAAAATTTAGTTCTATATGAGGCATGCTAAAAATAATGTATCGCAGCAAAACTAGAGCTCATTCAACCAAACCACATTGTATTCCCAGCATCATTTGACATTTAAAAATGTGGAGCAAGGAATGTAGTCTCCCCTAGTTAGTAGATTTTTAATAGGCATAGGATTTTTTATTTACAGCTCTTATGAAATAATTAAATCGACCTACCTACTCTAATTATATTCTATTCGGGTATGCGATAAAATGAATTTCAACTCTATACCTTTAGTTAAAGTTGTTTTAAAAAACGAAATAATTAACCGATGCACAAACTCCAATGCTTAGAATTCCTAATCGGCTCAACTAAGCAATATGAATTCCAACAGCAATAACCGAAATCTGGTTGTCAAGCGAATATGGTATTGTTGATTTCACTGAAAAATATGTGTTTCTGCAGCTAAAAACGCAATTTTCCGTCAATTACGAAGTGAAAAGGATAATTAATTGACAGAATTAAAAACTTCATTCATTCGGACATTTAATTAAAAAATTCCAACTCTCTATCTTGAGCGGAAATAATTTAAAAAAGTAAAAAATGAAACCACTGCACAAAACCCGATACGTACCGCGAACCATCTAAGGGCCCTGAGACTCCCACCTAAAGGGCCCACCTAAGAGGGCCATGGGACTTTTATGGGCCCTGAGATCATTTTAAAGTAGCCTATAACTATCCTCCTGCCTTGAACTATTACTCGGCAAAATTTCAGCACGATAGGATTAAAACTGAGGTTAGGATTATTAGCTTACCCGTCGGGCGTTGTTGTGTGAAAAGTATTCGAAAGATTAAGAGGGCCTTGGGAGGGGAGGGGGGGCGATAATTAACAAATTTTTATACCATAAACCTCGCAAGAGTGTACTCAACAACTTTCCAAAGTTTCTTGGCGATCGGATCAACGGTGTAGTAATGCATACAGGACACACAGACATACATTCGTTTTTATATATATAGATTATTGGTGATTGTTAAGTGCATTTATGGAGGTGTATTTATGTGTATAAAGTGTAACGTGCCTTTGCACTCAACTTTTTTCAAAATATTCCACAAGAAATTGTTAAATGCTAATTCTATTGGAAATATACATGTCTTTACTACTTCTTTCACAATTTTTAGTGATTGCTTGGTACAATAAATGTTTCATTCCTAAACCTGAAGTATAGTTTGAGTTTTTGCCTTGGTTTCTACCCAACGTGAGCAATTTACTTTAACATAACCTCTCCATTGCAAATAAATGAAGATTTCACATTCAACAATACTTGAGAGTTCTGGAAAGCAAAAGAGCTTAAATTGGCAGTACAAGTCTTATTAAAAATTCACAAGTGAAGAGACAAAGCTGGTAATTAATATCCTCAAAATCTGTAGTAAAGAGGACATTACCACAAATGAGTAACTGATCTTTTGTGTCCTCAACCACAACTTTTCAATATGCTTCATGGCCACTCAATTGACAGATAACAATGGTTAAGGGCTCTACAATCTGATAATCAAGAGGTAATATCCTCACAGACTCAAGGTCGTGCTTCCCTACACTCCCCATTCCACTCCCTATGGCGGCAGCTTCCAGGATCTTAATGGGCATGATGGTTAAATGTGTGAATTCAAAAAGTATGGAACAGCCTTGAGGTCCCAAATTCAGGACATTACCAGGGTGGCTACTGATATCCAATTTTCAAATTCCCTGACCATTCCCTGATGAATTTACCAAATTCCCTGACCGATCGCCAAAAGGTCACCTTGTGTTGGAATATTTTTTTCTGCCGAATCAAATTTTCTATGGAAGCTTTGAACTTTCTGATCATTGTCTCGTATTTTAGAACTGCAGGCATGTATTTACTATAAGCCAATGTGCTCCAGCAACCTCTCGACCTGAGTTTCAGAAGTTAATTAAAAAACACGAGGTAAAATTTTCCTAACAACATAGACTCGGATTCCTTGTGATGAGAGTGATACATTGTGACCATGATTTTTAACACAACTAGCCAAATATCACAATAAGGACATACAAAAGGGATACATTGATCATCTGATTCACAACTAAGTAACTAAGATTCACAACTGAATACTCCACGAAATAATGGTGGTTATTCCATGCACGTCAGCGACGGACGTTAGTTAAAGTTGGTGAAATAATGGGTGGGAAAAACTGGCCGATAAACATAATGGTAGAAAAATAACGAGGATTCCTATTCCAGTTTCTCCCTGACTGTTACGACAATTCCCTGACTTTTCCAGATATTCCAAACTCCCTGACAATTCCAGGTTTTCCCGGTTTTCCCAGACCATCGCCACCCTGATTACAGTATTTCTTCTGGGTAGTCAAGAATCATGTTTTAAATAAGAGACATGTCAGGGAAAATAAAGACAGTTGACAGCCTTATACACACTGGTTTCTCCCTACCTTTAAGTGCACGTAGTAGGACGTACGCATTAGCACCAAAGAGAGTGGCAGCGAAGGCCGCGGCTGCACCCCAGGCTGTGTGGTCACTCAATGGAGTACCTTCAGCATGTGCACCCAGTGGCGGTTCCTCTGTGCCAAACAGAAAGGGTGGCCGTGTGATCAGGGCCACGCCCACCAGGGTCAGGCATATGGTGAAGGCATGGAACAAACCACATGGTTCCTGTGGACAATCAAAGATTTAGAGCAAAACCATCTTGCCATCATCTACATTTAAAAACTAATAGAGAATATAGGTAATTCAATGGTTCTGGAAGGCGCACACCATTTTTTTAGGAGTAGAAAATGATAATAAACTAAACTGGAAACTTTATGTCGACAAAATCTGTAAAAAAAACTATGTTCTGTTATATTTATTTTAAAGATCCAAGCAGATTACTGTAATGAAGAAACTCGGAAGTTGGCTTATTATGAAAGTTTTGAATCTGTGGCCAGGTATTGTATAATTGTATGGGAAAACTGGACATGAAAAGAGTGTTTACAGAAAAGAGCATTGAGATATGTTTAGAATGAATGCTAGAGAATCTTGTAGAAATATATTCGTGAAACATAAAATTTTGACTATCCCTTGTGTGTAAATATATCACACAATTATGTATGTACAAAGTCCGATTGTGTCTACTGTCAAAAACAGACAAGTACATCATCATGATACAAGAAACAAGGACAAGTTATTCTATGAACATAATAGAATCTCACTTAGGCAAAAGTGTCCTGATGTATGTGTGAAAAAGCTGGTAAATTCTTTGCCAAAGAGAAAATGGCCTTTAATGACAAGGAAGAAATTTTTAAGAAGAGGTTGAAAGGTTATTTATTAAAATATGCTTTTTATTCAATTGAAGAATTTCTTTGTTGTACATAAAGTTATCAATTTCTGTATTTGCTAGTGATAATCACCCATTGTTTATATCTGTGTTTCAGTTTATTGTATTTATGTTTTCTTATTTGTCCTTTTATTACAATTGTTCTCATGATGGCCACTTCTATATTTGTGTATACATGCTTCATTTTTTATATCAAATTTTTGACGATACCGATCCGAATGTGAAATTTGTCTATGGTTAATAAATTGAATTGAACTTCCATTTTAATAGTTTTGTAAAGGGTGTTTGAATGTTAACATGCTTGTTCCTCTTATATGAGTCAGACAAATTAAGGCAAAAACTGCAACCACAAATGAAAACTTGAAGAGGAAGTGCAGAATATGATGTGAGATTGAAAGAGAATTAAATAGCTTATGCCGCAGGTATCCCAAAAGAGCAAGTAATGTTCATTTTATAACAATTTTAAAATATGAGAAAATTCTACAAAACGACTCTGTATTACTTGAATGCTCATTGAAATAAAATTTACAAACAAACTTTGCAACATTACTGCTACCGAAACCGTTGTCCACCAATGTCAACCTACACAGTTGGAAAACCCGAAAACAACGTGCAGTAATGGAAAACGCCGCGGAAACCTTCACGAGAATGAAACTTTGCAACAGTTTTTGGACCATTATAAAAAGTTTCCAACCGATTTTGCACTCCGATTCGGTACCATGGATGAGACATGGATCCACCAGTGCACACCAGAAATCAAATAGTGATGAAAGCAGTGAGTGGAAGTAGGTACTCAGGAGCAAAAAATGTGGGGTCCATTTCATCTGCTGACACCTGCCGATCTGGACTTTGTTTTCTGGGATGCAAAAAGGGTTTCTTTTTTAAAATTACTTCAAAAAAGGTAATCAGTCAATGTTGCACAAGTCTGCCAGGTCAGCTGGATGCGAAAGTTTGAGATACCAGGTCTTGATCACGGTAACATAAAATTCATTGACCAGGACAATGCACCAGCAAGCGCGGGTACTTGAGCAATGATAAACCTGAGGGAATTCAAGCACAAACTGTTTTAACATCCACCCTAATTGCCAGATTTTGCTTTCTTTGACTTACACCAATTCCAAAACCTAAAGAAATTAGAGGCTGGAATAGGGTCGGAATCAAATTAAGGAGTGATAGCAGCTGCAGAGAAGCACTGTTCAGACCTTCCTGAGTCACACGTCAGGAATGAAAGTCATTCAATGGATTGACCAAATAGGGTGAGAATATTTCTCCAATGGCCGTAACTATTGGCACCACTCGTCAAAAGATAGAATAGAAAATATTTACTGTGTTGGTTTGACGGTAGCATCAGTGACCAACCACAGCCTCTCAACCAGAATACCCTGGTGAAGGTTTATGGGAACGTTAATTCCTTGCCAGTGACCATTCACAGACACACACACTCAACCCAATTGGGATCCTACACAGGGCTTTAGAGACTCCGTTAAGGATGCCCGAGTTATGATCACAAACACACAGACCAATCACTCTCACAAGCACTCATAATAGAATATCAATCTAGTGCTGTTAGTGTCTTTTCCCTTCAGTTCGCTGAAGAGGGCCACCTTGTGGATGAAATACGCACACCCTCGTCTTTTCCTGTTCCATTCCTTCGACCAAGCTCATCTTGAGCCTGATTCTCCCAGAAGTTGGGCCCTGTTGAATGTGAGAGTGAGTGATTTTGCGAGTGCTTGTGAGAGTGATTGCTCTGCGTGTTTGTTACCATAACTCAGGCATCCTTAACGGGGTCTCTAAAGCCCTGTAAAAGATCCGAATTGGGTTGAGTGTGTGTGTCTGTGAATGGTCACTGGCGAGGAATTAACGTTCCCGTAAACCTTCACCAGGGTATTCTGGTTGAGAGGCTGTGGTTGATCACTGACGCTACCGTCAAACCAACACAGTAAATATTTTCTGTTCTATCATTTGATGAGTGGTGCCAATAGTTACGGCCATTGGAGAAATATTCTCACCCAATTTTGTCAATTCTACGACGCCGTAGAGCACACGTTTCCTTGATTTCATTCAATGGAAATGCATAGGAGCATTTGTTTGGCGTCAAAAGAAGACTGCATTGAAACATAAATCCAATTTCGAATTAAAAAATACACAATTTTCCTGTCAGGCTGAGAACTTTTCACCTTACCCTCGTGTTAAACAATTATTCAAAAATAAAATGCTAAATATGCTTTTGATGACAAATAAAAACTATCAGAATCTACAGATAGGCACACAAAAACTAAATGTCGCACAATGTTGTGTGGAATCTGTTAAGTACAGTGGAAACTCACTTTTACGATCTCACGTTTTACGTATTCCCATGAATTACGACATTTCCTTGAATCCTGCAATTTACTCAATCAAATTTGGAAAAATCTCACGATTTACGAAGTCTGGCCAGGAGAAATATGGCGGCTGATGCACCGAACGTGTACCGATTGACGCCCGACCCAGAGTTTGAAACTGAATATGAAAAGAATGCTGGGGCCAATTTTAAAGAAATACAAGTTCACACAGAGCCTATTTTATTTTCTCCTGAATGGTTGCATTTTAAACAACTCAATTTGAGTCAAAATGCTGTAACTGGCATGACAGTGAAAAAGAGCCTTTAGCAAAAATTACAAAAATTACAGAATTAATGGATAATTACATGGTCTCAGTTCAATGGCCGTCAGAATTAATACAACACTGTCTCAACCTTTGTAAGTGATTTGTGAAAGTTTCATTATTTAAACTTAATATATTATAGAGCTGTTCTTAATTTTACGGAACAACTTAATTCCAGTTCACATAGGTCATGGAGACCATTTCGTGACACCATGGACTTTGTCTTGTTTTAAGTATTATGATCCTAGTGATTCTGGTAACATAAAGCCTACAGAATAATTGATAGCGATTGTTATTTATATCACAATATAGCATGGATTGTGCACGTGTTATGTGGAGTGTAGTGTGCAAATGCGAGGCATGCAGCTTAATTTCAAAAGAGATGGCACTTAAAACAGCCAGATAGATTAGGTACCGACGACTTTGAAGAATCACAAGGCTAGATAGACCATTTCAAAATTCAGAGTAGTAATGTCAAAAAAAGAACCCATGAATCTGGATGCATATATCCTGAAACAGTTCCTCACTGGTAGTGTCCAACTTAGCATAGTCATGTTGATGGCTGTGTGCTCTTAAGCAATATATTACTGTGGACGAGGCAGATTTTTCTTATGATAGACTGCCACACAAGACCAAAGACTTCAAAAGGGATTCTAAACCATGGGGATAAACACAGCAAAGCTGGCCTCATTGTTTTATTCGGAGCCAGTGCAGATGGTTGTGATGGACTGAAACCCTTTATTAGAAGGAACTTCACTGGTTGCTTCTGGGGGTTATTTTGTAATTCCACCTCTTTGCAGAATGGTGGAAGATCCGTTTTGCTCACTAGATGACTCAATGAATGGCTTACATTGAGTTCAATGAATGGATCACATTCAACGGCTCATGGATTTTTTCAACATCATATACGGGAGCACCATGTATTTTATACTATTATTCAAACGTAAAATAACAGTAAAATGTAATACATACACTTTTAAACATAAAAGTACCGTTGAGCTTAAGATTAACAACGGTGTACGTAAGCTATAAGAGGTATTACAGTCTATATTAAATAATTTCTAACAAAGGAAATAATATCTATAGAAGGAAGGAAAACAAACACACTTTGGGATAAATTTCATTAGCATATATCGGCGTACTGTAATGATCTCTTCATTTATATAAATTCTTGCTACAGTGCTGAACATATACAAGGTGTCAATTGTTGGCACAGTGAGAATTTGATGGAAAAATTTCAGTTGCACACTCTCCATGCAAGAAAGGGACACCATTGGAGAAATTATCATAACTTATGATTTATATACAAGTTTCTTTCCAAAATATAAAGCATGAGATGACATATGACAATAATAACTGCGTTTGCGTACTCCATAGATGGAGTAAGAAGTACATGTTTCTGCAAAAAATTATTGGAACCTGCGATAAACCAGTGAATGGAATCTACTGGAGGCAATGATAAAAATAAAGAAAATGACGTCATTTTCCTTCTCTAACTACTCAGTGTCCATAGCCCAGTGGCTAACATCTTTATCTTCAAATGTGAAGAATGAGTGTCCCCAGATTCAAATCTACCGGTGGGCATATTTTTTGCTAATTTCTTTAGCCTAATTATTTCTTTCACTCATAATTGAAAGTATATTCTTCGATAGTTGCAGCAAGTCTCATCCAAAATAAAATTAAAAATTTTTTTATGTATCTGGTTTCATATGTTTCTGAATGCAAACATTTTCGGCAACTGTAGGAATAGGATACGAGATCCCACATCTATACTACGGGAAAGAACCAAAGTATATGTGCAATCTGATGCAATTGGTTGCCATCGCCATCCCCGTTTCCATTTCTCTGACTATATTCCCTTTAGATTTTGACTTCAGCATTTCAATGCTTCAATGAAAATACAACTTTAGCAACATTTACTCCATTAATGCATTCTTCGTCTCCAAAACTGAATGTTAACGATCACTTCACAATCGAACTGAATATAAATTTTGCTAACAACCCTTGAGGGAGTGCATAGCTGTGGTTTGAAGCAAATTGATATTTAATCGGTAATATCCAACAAGTGGGTCTTTGACTTGTGACTTTAGGCTTTGAAGTACTCTCCGATAGTCATTGATTTCATTAGAAATCGCTTAGAAGTCTTTCTAGCTTTATGTGACACTGTGAAAGCCTGTTCAAGTCGCTTCAAGTATTCCTGAACAACTGTCATTGAAAGGCCATCTCTAATGGCCTTGAATAAATTTTAAGCGTTAAAGACGTCTTGTTCAACGTCCTTTGTTCCAGACTTCTCGAATTGTGTGAGGAGGACTATAACAATATTTCAGTTTAAACTTATGGTCGGTGGGTTTTCTCTGTGGAAGACCTCTACTTTTTGATGAAGACTTGAATAAACTAATATTCAAGTGAGTTCCAGGCGAAACAGTGTGAATTATTACTCTGAGGAACATAATATTTATATTTTGAATGCGAGAGCCTCACCCAAAGGCAGAAGTTCAAGTCGGTCAAGCGGAAAGCTTCAAAGGCTTCAATTAATATGAACAGTAATCATTAGAAAAACATACATTTTAGGGATTCTACGATAATATCGGTTATTTTCTTTCAATGCCAGTATCTACGTCTTCACTTGTATTATTAATTTTCCAAAAATATTGACCCTCTTCAGAGACAACAATAGCAACCCAAATACTAAAGCATAAAAGTTATTGTGAATATATATTGTGGGAATCACAACAGTCTTTAAACAAGCGAAGGGAAAAAAAAACAAGGAAGGGAATCAACAATGAATGTAAATGAACAGCTAACATTGCATGAAATTAATAACAAGATCACATGCGGCTGAGGCAGTGAGGAGACATTTTCCAATAGCAAAATGACTGAAAGTGACTCACAAGCATATCCACTCAAATACTGTTAGCACTCGGGGTTGGCCTTTGGAATGAAACAATTGCGTTGACAAAGTATTGCATAAACCTCTTACCTACAACAGACGTTGACAGATTGCAGGTAGCTTCGCAAATGACCTAAAGGCTTTTGTTACTCGCAAAATAATGTCCTCCTGTGGTTCATTACTGGGCCTACATCACTTCGGGCACAATGGTAGTGTTTTGAAAGATGCAAAATTTGTAGTGACACATCCTGAAGGTAAAGAATTTTCTTTTTTTGGGCCATTTTGAATAATGCGGCTAGCCATTACGCACTCAAGGAACAACATGAAATGTGAGCAATTAATCAACAGTTTTAATGGAAACAGAACCTTTTACACTCTGTCCAGTGCATTACCAAGGGAAATGGTTAACAAGCACGTAGAGTCCTGGTTAAGCTCATAACTAAAATTATGATATTAATACCCAAGCGCATTTTCCCATGCTCTAAGTCTGTCTAAAGTTGTATGTATACGCATACATAAACATAAAATGACCGTTACAAACAAAAAATACCTACTAGTGGCAAATATATCCAGGCACTTACAGAATTTCACATGCATAGTGCAGCCATTCATATGTTCATATGAACCAAATTCCCACGCTTCCACAGTTTTCTCCTCGAGCAAAGAGCAAAGATAGTGGTAACAGCTTAAGTACCCAATAACAGGTGTTTTGGAACTAACTAAAGGTGGAATAAGTGACACGGCTCTAGAGTCACAAGATACGGTTTGAGAGTCGAAAGAGCTAGTGAGTCACTGGAAAGAGCTGGTGAGTCAAGTGAAAGAGCCATTGAGTCAAGTGAAAGAGCCGTTAAATCTAGGAAAAGACCCACAAAAATCACTTCAAGGAGATCTGAAGATGGTCATGCCGCCCTGGATTTTGGATTTGAGCTACAAAAGATGATGCCTAATCCACTTTTATGACATCATTCTCACGTAAGTGGAATTACAAAATAACCTCTCTGGTTTCTAATTGGTGTAAATTACCAACTGTATGTAGTATCCTGAGGAACTTACACAAATTTTATAAATTTCATGCCAAATCAATCAAAAGCTCCCTTCTGTAAGGATTGTATTGACTGAAACTAAGTCTCCCATTCCTGCTTCATTAGGATTTCATCTGTGGCTAGATTTTTAGTAGGAATATATATGGATTGAAATTTTTGATTCATGTTACAAAATCTTTCTTAGACTGTCACATTCATCAAGATTTACATTGTCAGTAAAATGCAAAAACTTGATAAGCAAAAGAAAATGTCTGTATGGCATTATTTTACCGAATAAAGGCATTTCAGAGACTACTCACAGATTCTAGAACTTCTGAATTTTATTTTTCTTCACTTGTGCCATCAAAAGATTCACCATAAAATAGAATTGAATCTCTTCAGCAGATACTGAGAACCATTCCTCTGTCAAACTAATTTTGTGGCTCGTACTTACATTCAAAGATGACTCTGCAACTCAGTTGGTCATCTAGCTGATCGATTCCCAAAAATAAGGTTTCACAATAGCGTAAAAAAATCACGCTCATTAGCTTGGTAAATATCAGAATCAGGTAAATTCCGAAGCACTCTCACATTTATGCCTGGTACACCACAAATATCAAAGATATTTACATTGCCATAACTGGTACTCCAGTCCAAGAGGTCAACTTGAAAATCTTGTATTCCCACTCCACAGAAAAAATTTTCAAGTAATTATGGATTTTATTTTTGAGCAAGCCATTTTTTCTCTACTAAGTCATCTAAGTATTAATAATTATCTAAACATACTTTTAAGTTTGCAGCTTTCTTTTATTGAAAAGCATGTCTTTCACAAGACAATGACATTAACAGTTTTCACTTTCCCCTCCACCCAACCCCCATGGATTCTCAAAGTTCAACAGAAAATAAGAGAAAAAGGCTAGAAGTTAAGTAAACAGGAAGATCATACCTTCAGAAACACTCGTGCAAAGATTGAGACAAATACTGGCACGCTGAAGACAACCACAGATGCATCCGCTAGCGGCATATGCCGGAAAGCATAGAAACTGAGCATGAGGCCCGTGGTTCCAGCAAAGGAGCGAGCCAAGAGCGTGAGGCGGGAGCCCTTGGGGAACGGCTTCTCATGTCTCGCAACGAGGATGGGAATGGCAGGAAGGAGCACTCCAACAAAGCGGCAGGCAGCCAGCTCCATGGGCGGAACGGCGACCAGGCCCTTCACGATGACCGAGCACAGCGAGAAGAAGAGGGATGAGGCTGTGGCCAGCAGGAGACCCAAGTAGGGGGGAGGCTTGCAGCCCCTCAACATCCTCCCCCCACCTGAATACGTGCAACACCAGAGGCTCCGGCTTTTGCTGCTTGGCCGCCTCCCGTGCCCTCTAATCATGAGCAAACAAACGACATCTCAAACAACTGATGACTCACTTTAATAACATACACTTGTCATTTTCATGAGCTACATACACAATAACAATATTGGAGACTGCAATGGTTGAGCCAATACAGAATATCTTAAAAGGTTAAACCTTAGTGCTAACAATAGAAAAAGTGAAAGAGCATCAACAAACTAGAAAAGAAGAAAGAGTTTCCTATTACAGGTCCAAACCACATCAAACAATGAACAATGAAAATTGAAGAATGTAAGTATAATGTTATACTAATCCAAACAGATAATACTATCGCAGCTTATAAAACTACAGCAAAGGAACATTAATACACATACGTCATAGTGGTGAGAGACCTTCCCTAATTTGAGAGATTGTCGCGGCACAGTCAACTGGCCAAATGTCTACCATGCAAAGAGCCTTTATGAAGCCCTCGTGCTGCTGCCACCCACCCTTATCACTGGTCAAAGTACATATGTGGAACAGTGACAGTGACAGAAACAGCACCCGTAATACATTAGATCCATGTCCATGTAAAAACAATAACTGTCCAAATAAGCTGCAGGTGGTATCGCACTTTATTTCTTTTGTTTGTGCTACACTCAGGTATGATAAGCCCTTCAATACAAAAAGAGAAGTATCAGGCTAGAAGTGGTGGAAAGAATTCATCATAATGAGTGTTAGGCCATTTTCCACTGAGTTAAATTTTTATTCGACCTAGGTTTCAATGTACATACTACATCATCATCAGGCACAGATAACAAAACAAGAGGAGTATATATGTATACACAAGGAGAAGGAAGTTGGGCTATCAGAAGTGAGGGGTAGAGGGGGTAGGAGGTGGGAAGAGGGGGGAAGGTTAAACACAAGAGAGGCCAGGGAGGACAAGGAGGGGAAGGGGGGGTGGGGAGAAGTTGGAGGTTGGGGGGATTGGGGGGTAATGGGGAAAAAACAAACCAAGTGTCGTTAAGAGCTTGCACTACGAGTCACTTGCTTGGATGGATTTGGAAGTCCAAAGGATTCACAAAACAGGGGGAAGAGAGGGATCTAGACACTGGGTGGGTATTGAGGCATTGTCCAGGTACTTATTCAACGGGAACAACTCATCAACACCATTTGGGAACAGGCCGGAGCTTCTAAAGGCTCGCACCAAGGAGGGGGGGGAATTAAGGCGGAGTGGAAGGAGGGAGGGAAAGGATTACTGGAATTTTTGGGGGGCACTGGTCAGTCACCAGGGATTTTCCGCACCATGGGAAGGTGATGGACAAAAGGGGGAAGGGGGAATAAAGAAATTGGACGTGGTTAATATGATCCATTTTTTTTCCTTCATTGGACAATTTCAAGTTGTTCCAGGGCATCTAACTTTTTGCCTTTCAGGAGTGCATGTAACACTTTAAACTTAGAATCTGAGGCATGCTGCATGTCGATGAGGTGTTTTGCACAAATTTGATGTGATATTCCACGAAATATAACACTTTTTATGTTCTTTGACACGTTGAGAAGTTTCTTCCCATCGGGCCAATATAACCGGCTTAGCACTCGCATTTTATCTCTTTAATGCCACACTTTTTTCCTTCATTGATGCTTTGATCTTTCTTCGAGCAAAGCACCTTAAGACAAATAAAAGGGCAAGTAAAACGACAGCCGGATCTTGTCCTTGGGAGCAGCCAATGAAAAAGAGACCATACATCCATAGAGAACGCTTCGGAAGCTCCAGTTGTGACGAAAGGCCTCCTAAGTGGGTGAGAGAGTCATTCCCCGAGTGCAGCAAAAAAGAGAGCAGTTTAAATATTCACAGTTTCACACACATTATGTTTCTTATTCCTTTACTTATTACTTCTATTCAAGAAAAGAATCTTGGAATGAAAAAAACACTTTCAATCAATTACCAGCGACAATCACAGGAAGTTTATTTGGCATTCTTCTTTTGACACAGTATCATAATCCATCCCAGTCCCATTAATAATGGAGCAGAGACCCTGATTAGAAAATCAAAATTGCTAAAGAAGCTTAAGCTTGTAATTAGCTTCAAGAAATCAAGAAGGTTTATTCATTTTTTTCTGACACTGATTCTCTCCGCTTGAATTGCAAATTGACTCGAAGCTGGCAAAGACTGAGCCATTATTTGGAAAACGATCAATAAAAATTTTATTTAAAAAGGAATCTTTTCTCATTATATCATTGATGAACCTCATTTTAGATATCATTCTCATGAAAGGTTTATTCTTGAGAAGCCTACAGGATTTAGTTTTAAGTCGTAGTGCTGGATATCTTTTGAACGACCATTCATACCTAAAATCCTACGAATTACTGAATCAAGTTTGATAATTTCTTTACTAGCTAAACACAGAAGCCAATCCTATCATATAAGGTCATTTTGGCAAATAGACCTTCATGGGAGAACTGGATTTCCAATCCACCTTTGAAACAGCCATAGAATTATTAAGGTTACACAAGAAAGGCTCAGACGCAAAGGTATTCACTATCAGTGTTTGACCAATCAACAATGCTTGTGGTGTGACAGCAAGGAAAAGCCATTTTCACAGTGGCAACAAATGGAGAAACGGACTCAAATTCAAAAGGACTTAAGGAAAACAAAAACGATTGGATTTAATACTCCAGTCAAATGTTGTTAGAGCCAACAACAAAGGGACAGGAGGCACAGACCTGCATGATAAAGCAGTCTTCAATTTTAGAATAAAAAGAGAAAGGAAAAAGTGGAGGAGGCCCCATTTTACAAAAACACAGGGCAGCACACCCAATATCAAAAAGAGTTCTTGTATTTACTAAGATTAGACAGTGAGGCAAATGCCTAATACCAAAAGACCTAACTGGCTTAAGATGGCTGGTTAGGAAGGCATAAGGTGTGTTGGTGTGAGGGATAAATGGTTGACAAGAAATTCTCACTAGAGTCAGACAGCATTAAGGGTAGGTTATGGCGAATCTGATTGAGCCAAAACACAATGGAGAGCAAAACAGAGGTGTCCATTCGGAGGTTTAATCAAATGAGTGACAAATGAAAAAAGCATGGGAGGAGAAGGAAGTTGGAATGACTGTGTGCACGCAGCCATTAAATGCAGCAAGAATTGCAAATGATCAGAAACTGGTAAATCAAAAGACAAAAGAGTCAATGATGAGAGAGTTAGATGTACATGATGCAAGATGATGAACGAAGACCAAGCAGAAGAAGGCAAAAGGCAAGTTCATGGTGAGTGGGTATGGAGGAAAAAAAAAATCTTCAGAACTGTATTACATATTGAGTGTAAAAAGGAGTGTGCTGAATGGCCGGGGAACTTGGTTGTTACAGAACAATATGGAGAGGAAGAGTTGGGTAGCAAGGGAGACAAAACTAGGAAGGACGTAAATTGTGGAAGAGAAAAGAAAGTATGCAATAGAAAATGAGAGAAGACTGTAAAAATGACAAAGAGCAAAACACCTGCTGCCGAATGCAGTTTTCCAATGATAAATTTTAAACTGTTCAAAAAATATTAACTCTAGTTATTGGTTGAACAATGCTACTGTTTTGCTTCGGTGATCATAAAACAATTACATCACATCACACCAAATCTGTTGTTTACAAGAGTAAAAATAGATAAATGATGTATTTTGGAGCTTGCTGAAGTAAGTGGCAGAGGGGAGAATGTGGGGAAAGAAAAGAAGAGACAGGAAGCCAACAGGAACTAACAATGACATATTGGAAAGTAGTTGGTAGGACGAGCTATAAAGATAATTGGGGACAAAAAGTATTGCCCATCAAAGATCAAAGATGACACTGCTTTTGAGCTCATTTGGAAGGGCCTGCACAGAAAAACAACAAATCAAACAGTAGAGCATCAAATGAATAAACGATCGAGGATATATTTTCTTAACAGAAGTTTCTCAGTCTCCATAGGCATTCATTCACATATCCAAAATTGAATGATAAAAATGTTGCATTACACTATGAAAAACAAGTTCAATCGCACCCGCTATACTTCACCATGATACTCACCGATAACTATACCCACCTTCAGGATAAAATGGAGAAACTCTGTACGATAGCTATTACCAGGCAGGAATTGATTTCCTATTACATTTGAATACCAGTACGTAGATTATTACTGAACCATCCATTTTCATCTCCCATTGCACAGGAAATAACAACTTCGATTTTAGCTCCCAAAGAGTGCGTCCCTCACTAGAGGTACAGGCTTATATTGTCACTTTTACGGTGGTTTAATGACATCAATGTTTCAAACAACCTATCAGATGTAATACAGATTTAAATTAGCTCGAATATATGCATACCACTCTCCTTCACACGCCAAACTGATATATTTAATTATTCATTGGGGCATTAAAGAATTACCTTGAAAAGAATGACTCATCGAAAGACAAATTAACAGCAGTGGAATTTCAAGTGAATGGAGCTATAGAACAATTTTATATACAGAATATAGAACATGAGAGCGAGGCTAATGAAATATTTTTCATTTAAAAATACCTGAGAGGAAAAAATAATAAAATACTAGTCTGAATATGATGAATGGCTACGACTAAGATGAGGTAAGTACTACAAACTTACCTCCAATGAAGACTCCCCATCATATGAAGATTTCCCTCCTCCACCTGCATATTGCTGCTGCTTGCAGAATCACATAATGACACAGGACCCCCACTAACAGCTTTCAAACCACCACTCCTACTCGGTTCCATTACAAGCCGTTCCATTTCATACTCCTCTTCCTCTCCTCTTCCTATTGCTGCTGAACGCAGAGATAGTAATACACGTTCGCCCATTTTTCCTATCACATGCTCACAAAAACCCTGCACAGAAGATAAATGTAGTTGTAATAAATATGGAAGTGTAAAGTATCTGACAAATAAAAACCGGTAACTCTAGTCCATGATTTCATGGCTCGACATTCACCTAATAGCACTCGACAGTCACAATCAACAGATGACTAAAATCGTAAGGGGAGGAAAAATATTACTCCCCGGCGAAAAGGTAAAGTCAGTCTAGTCCAAGCCGAAAACCAGTAACTAAAACAAGTCAAATCTAATTCTATTCAAAGCAAAAGTTGAAAACTACGCCATCACGGCCTTATTTAACGGCCAATTAACGAATGAATTCCAAGGAAGCAGACAATAACTTCCAGCAACTTAAAATATTGTCCTCACTAACGACTGACTAATTCAATGTGCTAAAGTGTATGGATATAAAAATTTTAATCGATTTATTTCCCAGATCAAGCTGGATAAGCAATTCCCTCTTCGTTGCAACTTCCGCTGATATGGTTTCCCTCTGGTATTAGCAATAAACCGAAAATGAAATTCAGAACGAGTTCTTTTTCTATACCATCCCAGGGAACACAAAAATACAGCCATTCGACCATATCCACCGTTTGATACATTTTTGAGTCGAACACAGGCAAGTTAAAACTCTTTCAAAGTTGTCCATTTAAATACAAAATATTACGAGTACTAAAACTAAACTTGCCGTTGAAAGAACATTTCTCTATTTTCCAAACATCTCTCACCAGCGTACGACTTCAGGTGCGCAAAATATTGTTGGAGTTATTCAGCTGTTACTGCTGGCTCGGCCCTTTTATGTTTTTAGATCATAGAGGGAAAATGAGGAAAATGAGAAGGGGAAAGCAAGCTGCGCAAGGACTGGTTCCAACAACAAACCACGTGATTTTTCCGCAGGGCGCGCGGTACGTTTGAATGCGAAAAGCGACGCCAAACTCGAGCCGACGGATAACGGACAAGTTCATTGTTGTTACACATGAAATGCACGCACTTAACAATATGATTATATTTTAATCGTATTTTTATTTAATTTTAATCCTCGCAACATCTGTCTGTTACAAAAAAAGAAAAACGGAGTCATGAATATATAAATATGTAACACAATCAATACGCGAGCACCAATTTCAGTCTTAAGTTTATAAAGATATTGTAAAACACAAAAGAATACGCGTGCACCAATTTTAGTCTTAAGTTCATAAGGATATATTCAATTAAAAAGGTTATTGGGCCCAATTTACAAATAACTATACACACATGTATACATATATAACCCAAGGTCAACTCTAATAATTGGTCCAGCGTGCACCAAGCTTCATGCAATCCCATTAACCAAAATTTCTTCCACTTATCCAACACCGCGCCAAGGTCACCCTCCTTTCTCTCAGGCTCGGGGCACTCCGAATCTCTGGCCTCTCGTCCTTCCTCTCGTTCACGCGAACCTTTCCTTGCCCACAGCGGGCCACAAACTATAAGATCCTCTGCTTCCGCGGCCGCAGTCCACTCCTCACGGCAGATCCCTTTTCAATCCTCGATATGGGATATAAAAACTATCACGCCTCTCTCACACGCCGCGTCCGTCCGCTCCCAACGGCAGGTCCCTTTTTACTGTTCTTTTTCCTATTGTTAACTCTTTACATCCAATTGGCGTCCCTAGCGACGGCCCTTGTTACCTTCTCGCGTCCCGCTTTTCCCTATTGTTAACTGTTTACATCCAATTGGCGTCCCTAGCGACGGCCCCCCATGTCAATATCGTTTATGATCCAGAGTTGACCTTGAGTCTATATTTACAACGTTACAAATACAATCACTACATTTACCAATCGAACTCAGATCGATTTGGCCGGTTTAGCTCAGTATGGTGAACACAACGTGCTAGTGGGATGGATATGAGAAGCGGGCTAACTCGGCCCGCTTTCTCTGCCAGATTTCAAATCAATATGAACCGATTCAAATCGACATTTCAATGAATTTCGCATTGGTAACCAGGCGATCCGAGTCAGCTGTATTAGAATGTTCAGATTGGTCCGAATTAATATCGACCTGGGTTTGATTGGTAAACGTAGTGAATGTCTTTACCTGCACCAATTTAATCTCCGTTAAATATTTCGACTTAATCATTTTCCTAGACGACGCTGACGGAACTTAATTAATTCAAAATTGAAAATTTAGCAAATAATCATTCAGAAAGGACATATATTGAACTGCAATGAGGATTTTTTTAAGAGAGGGGGAAAGTACTTACGCACAAAGTGGCGGTGACTTTTCGCCATACCAACCAAAACCCTAACCTCTTTTCTCCATTGACCTTTTTCTTGCCCCTACAGGATCGCCGCAAAGCATTACTTCGCAGGGGCGGACTTAGCCCTTCTGGCATTTCCACTTCTTGTGAAATCGGTCAGCTTATCTTATCACCCAGAAGGAACAACTTATTTAGGTGTCACATCTCTTCCTCTTTTCATTTCTTCTTGGCGAAGTCTTTTCATGACAACCGCGACAAAGCTGCACGCCGCTGTCCATCATCGTCAGGTCAAATAAGTTTTCTGGGTCCGGTTTTATCGCGAGTGCGCTTGCCAGTTCTTGTCTTTTCTCTTTGAAACGTGAGCACCAGAAAATCACATGTTCAGCATCCTCCGACACCTCACATTCAGCTGGAAATGCTGACGAATTGTCATGTTTGTACTTCAGTAGATATGTCCTAAAGCATTCGTGGCCCTAAAGCAACATTCTAAGGTAATGGTTGAATTCCCCGTGTTTTCGGTTTACCCATCGTTCTATCCGGGATATTAGGCGATGGATCCGTCAACCTTTCTCCGATGTATCCCATTTCTCTTGTCAACGTTGGAGACTTCAGTCTCGAGCTTTCTTTGTGTTCCTCCTGTTTCTCCGGAGCACTGCGTCTTTCGGCGAAGAGTTCTCTCTTCTCCTCAGATAGGAAGTCGATGGGCATCATTCCTGTAATAATGCAGTTAAGATATTTTCCGACACCGAGCGGAAGGCATACGTTACCCGCAGAGCAATGAACTTATACGCAGATGCTACTTTCCTGCGGTATTCTGTGACTTTCAGAGCATCGCCCCAGATTTCTATCCCATTGGTATTATCACATAGGTAGACGTGGTAACCGATGCAAGAAGTTTTCGCCAATCCTGTCGAGGACCAACGATATTCGGCATGTGCCGAGTGAAAGCTGCTGCGACTTTTGATGCCTTCCTCGCGACGTGTTCCGCTTGCTGTTTAAAAGTAAGGCCTCGGATCCAGTATCACCCTGAATTATTACCTTATTAAAGGCTGGGAAGTGATGATATGCTCGCCAACCTTGAGGTCAATCGTCTCCACCTTTTTCCTGCTCGAGATGACCACGGCTTCAGTTTTGTGTTCAGCCAATGTGAGGACCACGGAGCACATCCAATTCTACACCTCCTCATAAGAACCCATGAAGATGCTTCCGACTTCCTCCAGGAATTTCACCACCATGATAACAGCAGCATCATCAACGAATGCAACTAACTCAACTTCATCTGGTAGATTTACTTTGAGTAGATCGTTGTGCATAATATCCCACAAGGTACTCGGAGCAAGCACTGAGCCCTGAGGAACTCCCGTAGTAATCCGATAAGTTCTTGGACTACCCTCAGTTTGATATATAAGTTGCATATCTGAAAAAAGCTCTTGATCATCCTCTTTAAGTAGTATGGAACCCCGATCTTATCCAAGGATAGAAAAATGATGAAATAATGAAGATAAAAATTGGTGACTTCCTCAATTTATTGAATACTAGCGACCGGTTTCGGCTGTCACGGCATCGTCAGGTCCTGATGACGTTATTGACTGAGGTTGTGACGTCCTTCCACCACGTGAAAGCTTCAAGTTTCCATTTTATAGTAAGATGTTGCTTCATCGTGAATTGAAGTCATTCTTGGCGTCGACGGTTGCAACTAGGCAATACATCTTTCTTCCTCGTCTCCATCTAGATTCAGAGATGGCCTCATTTGAGAACGTAGTTTATTTCATCGATGGTAGACCTTCTTTTTCTGAAGTCATACTGGTCGTCTCCTGGGGAGTTCCCAATAGTACCCTCCATTCGATTGTGAATGATTCACTCAAGGATCTTCCCGGCGGTGTCCAACATGCACAAATGGCGATAAGACGAAGAATCACCGGGTGGTTTATTACCCTTAGGCACAAGGGTCTGTCTTTTCCATCGCTCAGGAAAAACTGTAGTCTTGACTGAGTCTTGAGCTTCGTCATGACAACCTTATATGGCCTCCCTCACGTATCACCAACCACTTCCGCCAGTAAGTGGGCCCAAGACTGGCTTTATGTTTGATATTTCTGATCAGACTTGCTCGGGCCTGCTTAAAGCCGTCCTCCAACAGAGGGAACGTCGGTCTTTTCTTCGCTCGCTGTGAGAGCCTGGACTCTCCCTCGTTTCTCCTTCCCTTCCTCGTGGGAAGAAGCGTGGTACCAGGGGGGAGATTCAGAAAACCGCCAATATGGAATTACCACCCAGCGATATTCCTCCAGAGAATTGATCTACTCATGGCGGGGGATACCTCCACGTAGACATTTTATAGACAGATACCACCAAGCGCACAGAAAAGGGATCTCCTGACCTCTACGACCAGCGTTTTTATTCCCATGAAACCAAACGCGGAAAAACGCGTGCAGAGACAGGATATGGCTTCCAATGACGAGAGCGTACGTAAATATTCAAATCACTTTTAATGACCAAGTCAAATAATAAAACACTGAATGATAAACTTTCCACTTAACAAAATAACCTTCATTATCCTTGGAGACGCGTCTGAAGAACTTTCGTCTCCCTCCTCACCAAAATACACGTAACAAGCCAGACGTAAAAATTACCGTTTCAAACGGCTTCACCTCCGACTTTGAATGCACAAGTAATTACAATGACACCCGTCCACTCCTTCGACAATGAAATTGATAATCCTCACAATCGTCAACTCCTCCGACAGCAAAATAGTAGCTATGATGTGGCGACTCCAAGACAAGGTCAAGGTCTGGACCTATCAACTGAAACTCCCAGACAAACACCGCCCGCCACCCCGAGGTCGACTCGCTCACAGTCGACAGTTGCCAGGCAGGTGTCTCGGGCAGGCGAGACGCTCGCACACACGAGACCCCATCCCCAACATCGACCCCCATTCTCCTCCTCCTACGCGAGAGTGGTGGAAAAATCACACAGCAATATAAAGAGCCTCCCAATGGCAAAGGAGCTCAATCTCCTCCCCATCAAAAGTGTGAAATGAACACCAAAATTGCTAGCGTACGAAAGACCCCGCGAACACGCTTGGGGGACACGTGCTTGCGTGTGGAGCAGCAGGAAGACGAAGCTACCTATAACATTTACATTTAAACATACAAGTTTAGACATTTTTCTCAAACTGTCTTTGGAACTCCCTTGGCTTATTGGAAAGCCATCACAAAGATGGGGTGAGTTTCTTACGGCTAGGCAATGAAATAAAAACAGAAAATCTCCAAAAGCCGTAAACAATTGGCACCCTTCGTCAATAAATTTTTATTTCCCTTGGCTTATTTCTTCTCCTTACCATTTTTTATCTTGAATCAATATAACTTGCTTCTTAGACCAAGGAAACGAATCATTATTTTTCCATCGCATTCAACTATAAATTTTCCAATAACCTTTTTATTTTTCTCGGAATACCATAGGTGATTTTTGGGATAATTAGAAGTATTATAGACTTTCCGGGTATCTAGCATATCCTTGATGGGAAAAGTAAAATACTTTGTAATATTCCTCCGCGATTTATTCTTCCCCGACCAGTTTCAACGCTAGTGCGTCATTTTCAAGGGTACATTCTCCATGTTTTTGGGAGTGCGCGCCAGAAATATCAAATATACCAATTTCTCGGGGGGGGGGGGGTGGAGGGAGGGGAAGGGTTAAAGTAAAAAGGAGAGAAGTTTGGGGCGGGAAGGGGGAGGAGAAGTGAGGGTATTTGGAGTAAGCCACGTCAAGGTGGAGGAAGGAACTGCGGGTGTAATACGGAGGTGAACGGAGAACATTTAAAAACAGAAGAATAATATAAAAAAACCTTGGAGAATGTACCCTTGAAAATGACGAAATAGTGCTGAAACCGGTCGGGGAAGAATAAATCGCAGTGGAATATTACAAAGTATTTTATTTTCTCCCATCGAAATGTTATTCCACAAAGTAGAGCCTGCAACAGTTGAACTATTAGCATATCCTTGGTTGATTTTCCGTTTTGATTGAATAAATAAAGCTGTCTGTATCGGTATATGCGAGAGATAATTTTTTGGTAGCATAGTTTTGTTGTGAAAGTCGTACAGTGGCGGAAAAATTAACGCAAAACTTATTGGCGTCTGAATGCGGCGCACACGGGAACTAATTGAAATCGCTTTTCCTTCGACAACTTGACAACACTGATACAGCCAATGGAAACCGGGAATATTCAAACTCTCTATGAATGGATATCGATTTTACGCGTAACATAAATAGGAAAACAAATAAGGTTTACGATCGCGAGATTCTCCTGGAGTTATAAACGTGATGGGTTTGCTTCGCTCCGCGGCCAGTCGAGGTTCCGAAGTCGTAGTCGATTATGTAGAGATACTTACCACATTCTTTTTAGAGCTTTGGACCCTTGAAAGGCATTGTTCTCAATTGAAACTTAAGAAGAGTTACGATGAAAGAGTTATTAGTTGGGACGCAGACTGCTTTTATTCTCCAGATCAAACCCACTTGCAGCAAAAAGCTTTTCTGCGTGTAGAAAATAGCTAGCTAGCTAGTAGCTGTGAATGAACGTTATTTTAATAGTTCTGAAACTACTTGCGAGAAGTATCATACATTACAATTAACATATCTGTGGGGATGGGTAAGTGAGGAGACCTCCATATTTATTAAATTAATTTATTAGAGCGTTTATCAATGCCCACTACAATCTCAGTCCTCTGACTTAGTTACATAAACACTAACAAATCAGCAAGGCCTCCTTGGCAACGATATAAAATATGATGGTACCATTTACGGTCGCCACATATCGGTGTATTATTCTGTGAATTTCAAGTCAAAATATGGGAAATCTGGTTGAATAGAATTGTCGCCATGAGGAGAAAACTTTTCTTTACACGTATTTCCGATACCTTAATACCCTGCGTAACATTCCATCCTCGTGCATTCAGGTCGTCTCAAACACTCATTTCTCAATTCCTCTTAACGCTGTATTATTTAATTTTTGGTGCCTCCTTTTAAAAGTCCACGACATCTTATTTGGTTCAGTTTTCAAAGGAAACGTTAGAATTTCCTTTTTTCGATTATGATAAGAACCACTGGACGCGAACTTTTTTTGAATGATACAGTAGCCTAGAGGGAGAGCGTTCGTCTGCTTCCAAGAAAGTCAGGGGTTTAAATCTTGGCGAGGCCTCTTCTAGTGCCTTTACAATTATTCTATGCGATGTGACTCTATTGCTGCAAAAACTTCGCAGGAATCCGCGGAAGGCCCAGCGAATGGATATTGACCTCAACCAGAGTGTGTGAGTTTCACACATTCAAGCTTTGTAAAAGAATCAGAGCGGTCTCCATGATCGTCAAATGAAATGTTTCCCATTCTCGGGTACTCGGCCCCACTTGATTTCTACGTCCTGCCTGTCGTCTAACGTTCATATCCGCTCACTCGCCAATTTATCAATCAATGAAAAGCTAAATAAACGAGGGGATAGACCGGATCTCTGATAGTGTCAATTACTCGATTTAGTGAACTTACCTAAGCCAAATCCACTTTTAAATTACATTGAAATGATTTAGTAAAGAGGAAAATTATTTTTATTACGAATTTCCTCATATGTGTAAAGGTTAAATAACTGCCGAATAAAAACAATTATTAGCATGTGGACGACCTCTATATTTCTAGGACTTAGAAGTCTTGTACTTGGACAATGTTCATTCGTGGAGCCAGGAGTGGGGTTTAGATTTAAATACTAGTGAATGCACCAAAGTTCACTTCCTAGAAAAGTCATCACACAAATGCCATACCTATACTGTGGGTGGAGTAAACATAAAATCTTCAGATACTGTAAAATATCTCGGAATTACCTAAACATCTGATATATCGTGGGGATTACAAATACGAAACATATCATTAGCAGCATTAAAGAAGCTAGGTTTTGTTAAACGTATAATAGGAAGGTTCTCGGATGAAATTATAAAAGAGAGATGCTATACTTCGCTCTGGTTAGGCCACACCTCGAACACGCCGCAGGCATTTGTGACCTCTTGGGGGGTTCATTCCGTATTTTGTCGTCGGTTCCGCACCGATCGGTATAAAGCCTACAGACGGCATGGATTCCGTGCCGACAGGGAGTCCCCGTCGGAGTTCCCTCACCGACGGAGCTTTCTCGGGCGATTCTGTAAGCAAGTCGAGCGCTGTTCCAGTCGGTTTGGTAACTCCTCCCTCCCGAGTGTTGCCGAAGCTGAGGGTCACATGGTCCGTTTTAACCGATGGAGACGAGGGAGACGATAGAGCAAACAAATTACTAAATGAAACCGCCTAGTGCTCTCGTGGGCATCAACCAAAACGACATCCAGTGACAAATATTATAATACACAGACTCAGTAATGTCGAAATTAAAGTCATTCTCACGCACAGTAATGTCGAAAGGAGGAGGATAATGAAGTTCTGTGAATTGAGTGCGTGACAATGTATATTTGTGCAATAAAAAAAGAGTTCCATATTTCAAGTACATTGCAATAAGTAGCTTATTTATGAACATGAAGTTTTCCAAAGACAAGTTAGGTGCAACGAGAACTAATGTGTTATGATTGCATGTATGTAGAAATATGATTGGTCAAGCATACCAATTTATTCATTATATTTATGTGCAAATTAGCGCGCGTGATGGAAAGCAGACAGTTTATCGCGTTGTATATATTTGGTATTTCTGGCCGCAGAAGTGGCCTCTGTGTGGAGTACAAACCTTCGGACGATGGTTCGAATTAATAGTTGAATCTAATGGAAAAGTATTATCATGAATATAGAATGGCCATGTAGTCCATATTTGTGGGGTGATTATGAAATGTTCGCATTTATATGCTTTATTCGTGTGTATAGCAATGGTTATGCTGCGCGCTCGTGCCATGAAACATTCATTTAGCGTCTTCGTGGAACGAAGTTTAATGTAAAAATGACTTGAATGAGTAGTATTAAAAACTATGATGAGAGAAAATGAAGTGGAGGTGCCGCTAAGTATGTCGTAGAACACTTCCTTGCTTTGCTGTTGTTGCATGTATGTCATTGTCAGTACACATATATGTTTATTAATGTCAGGAGCCCTTAAGTTTCGCTGAAGCTTGCTTCCCTCCGTAACAACCTAACTCCTAGTTATTAGCATATTACGCCTAGCAGGAACGTTTCTAGTGGGTCAAGTGGAAAATTTGTCGTTCGAATGTGTTACACTATTGGCAGTATTTATGTATTAATCCGAATTAATTGAGGCACAGTTAGAGTAGTGAGGAGTTAATGCCTGCATGCCGGAGCTCACGGAGTTAGGTGGGAGACGAATAAAAAGTATATAAATTTAAATTATGTGCGGATTTCTAAGGAATTTGTTCCAGGAGAGGATTGTAATAAGGATGCGAGAATCTGTGCGAATGATAGACATAATAAGAGTTGGACGCCGATAATACCAGTTTGGATAATGGATTGTTAGCGACATGAAGTGGATGTGACAATCTAAACAAAAGCGCCACGATCATGCTTTTCTTTTGTCAAGATTGCATACATAATGTATTTATTAGCAAGAAAATAAGTCGGGGTATTCAAAATTAAACTTTACCGATAATATCACGTCATAAAAGTTGAAATGGTACGTAGTTTAAACCTGATTCCTTATTTATAACTCAACCTTCCGCTTTGAAAATTTGAAGCATGCGCCAATGTTATATAAACCTATTTATATTAATTTGATATTTTTTTAAAACCCACTGTTATTATCGGCTTTTTGTACTCCATTACAATTCATCGGTGAATTTCCAGAGTTAATATGAATATAGTCTTAGGTCAGAGGTGTTAGGTGCAGCCCTCGGAGGTAGGCGTGAGATTAAATACGAACGCATAAAAATTTTTAACGAGCGCATTTATGCTTTTATTCTAGGTAAGGTTAATAATAATATGAAATAAAATTGTATTACCGTTGGAAGTGCGAGCCATCGAATAAAAATCCTCAATCGAGATGGACGAGCGAGACAAATGCTAATCGAAAAGATGAGTAAGGGATCGACTGACTGAATATTGGGTCGAGGATCCAGTTTCCTTTCATACGCAGATTAAAGAGCTCTTTTTACTTCCTCATCCTCAAATGGGGACAGCGTGAATCGAATGCTTTCAGGTTAAAATGCAGTCGCTCATAAAAGGCGTCCTACCTATTTTTATGTTTGGACTTTTGTAATCCTTGGAATATATATCGTACCATGGAAACTGGACGGTTATAATTAAAAATTAAGGACTTGCGTGCTGGCAACGGTGATTAAATGCACAAACGCGTATTTTCAATACAGTCATTTGATAGTCGTGACGTATCAATGCCATTGTTCGCCATGGTCTTCAGAGATCTATTCTGAAGCCCAGGTGTTACCTTACCGTGGCTGGAAACACGAGACCTCTTCGTACTACGCCTTCGCCGGGACAGTACGTGAGCATTATAACGTGCCAAGCAATTACAATGATTACATAAATGCTCTGAAATACACTACATTATATATTAAATTTCGATTAATGTGCAAATACTTGGATCGTAAATATTTTGAAAAGATATTCGCAAACTATCAAAGCAATTGGTCTTAAATCTCCCCTCGGTTTTTTATGCCACTTTGACAAATATAAATATTTTGCCTTAACATTTCCCTAAATAAACCTACTTGATAGCGCCAAATAGTAAAATATTTTGAGGAGCCAAGCGATCAATACAATGCTACACATCGGAATCCCAGTTGCTTTCAGGTTTTTCTTTTAGGCCGTCACTTTCATTATCATCATTTCAACTTGTGCATTACATATTATATCTCCATTAATCCTGTGAATAAATTATATCGCTATTACAAGCCTCAAATAAACCTATTTCAGACATTAATCTAAATGCGTTGTCGATTTGTTACGGTGTCTCTCAAGCAAACCGACTGATTACCCTGGGTACCGACAGCTTTTACGTGTCGGTACGATCTCCCGACGGAAGCTCCTCGGCACACCGATCGGTTTCATACAGAACACCACGGTTGTCGGTGTGATGTGCCACACGACGAAAAGGCTCCCATGCCGATCGGTTCGGAGTTACAGAATGACCCCCCTGGTCAAATAGATCTAACCCAAAAAAAATAAATAAAATACAAAGGAAAGCAGCGCGCTTCGTTAAAAAACTGCAATACGAGCGAACACATAGTGTCTCACAACTTTAAGAGGGGTTAAGGTGGGAATCCCTAGAGACTCGGAGGCTGCACGCTAGGCTTAGGTTGATTGATAAATTCAGAACTGACATTTTTTAGAGCGACATAGAGAATATTATTATGACTCCTCACTACATCTCTAGGTCTGACAAATGCGATAAAATAAGAGAGATACATTACCATAAACAGATAAGCACAAGAACTCGTTCTTTCCGCGCACTATAAGCGACCACATTAAAAACTTAGCTCCACTAAATACACTCCCATAATACACGTCACCATTTCACCTTCAAAAACCAAATCCCGAACAGCTTTACACGGCTGGTAGATGTATGTAGATGAATACTACAAACGGTTGTCTCTCAGGATGTCACATTTCACACAAACTTGCTGTTCGGAAAGCATTTGACCTCAAATGTATTAATCTGAAATATTCTATGAAATGATTTTAGCGTGATTATTGCCCATTTAAATTGTTTCACATTTCTGCCAAAATAGAGCGATTCAGGAATAAAGTTTTTTGGTCATATGACTACTTCTATTTATCGAAGAGCAAAAAATATATATTCAGCGATAGCCAAACCTTTCCTGTTGATTCTAAGGTAGCAGGAGCAATTACTACACGTTCCGCTTTTTTTTGTTTTGGACCCATAATAATGATGTTATGAAGTGATATAATTTGTGTAAACCATTAATTATTTAGAAATACTTCCCTCCATGTGCGTTAAATGAACTATGATTCCTACGCTGCAATTACAGCGCTCATAAATCGCGCTTCTTTTCTTATACGCTAAAATCTTACGAAGATTTACATTATTTTCAAGTAAAAATCCATTAAGGAATTTCGAGCTTAGAAATCAATGAATTTGGTCTAATTTTAAATAAAAACATCTCACCTATCCAATGACACCAAAAGTTCTACCCCTTACGTTACTATCCGAGACATTTGCCAGTGAATACCAGCCATTTTACATGGGAAATGGTACGTGCATGCACTCCAGAGAGACATTATCTACAAAATGAGGTATTTCTAACACTTAGTTGTCGTAAAAAAACTAACTGTGAAGTGTGTATGTTTTCTCAACTACTTTTGAAAATTAATCATATTGTCACCGCTGTAAATTCTTCGGGATCACAAAACACCTTCCGTGTTCAAAGGAGTTTCAAACGCACCGCGCGAAAAAAAATGAGTCCAGTTAAAGACTAATTTAGATATTTCCATTTAATTACTAACAATTTCTGTCATATATTACTATTATGCCACCATTAATAATGCAATATTTAATTGCTGTGTCCTACAGCTGGTGAAATTAAAACGTATAATTCGAATATGGTTTCTATTATGATTAGGGAACTATCTCGGTCGGACTACCTTAACAAAATGCCTTTGGTCTCGGTCCGTCTAGCATTAGGTTCATCCACGATCGAAATTTAGGGAGTTTTCATTTAATGATCAAATTCTTTTTTCAAAGACGTATCCTGAATCCACGATATCCCGTTAACCATGCTGGAAACGCTAGAACTTTTATATTAAGCATCCGCAGGGATATTTTCGGCAGCCTTAGGGCATAGTTACCAATTCCATTGATAACATAAGTGCTCTGCACAACTCACTGCAAAATATATAAAATTTAAAATTTATTAGCGAATAACTGGAGAGTATGGATATTTGGAAAAGAAGCACGAGAACGATCGAAATATTATAACCCCCTTCATTTTGTATTTAACTTTGACAATTAAAAATGTCATCCGAAATTTCAGTAAATGCCGATTATTACACCGTTATTGCATTCATTTCCTCAAATTATCATGAAGAGATGGTAAATGCTTATTTATACATGCATTCAACTCTAAGGATAAGGATGGGAGTCCCTAGAAACTCTGAAGCCACAGGCAAAAATAAGATTAATTTATGGCAGAGATAAATTCAATATAGTTTATAATTTACGTTATTTTCATGTTAACTTTTTGAAAGAAAAGATTGGGTACCTAATACTACGAAATTAGCCGCGATATGATTGGCTTCCTGGACAATAATTCGTTTTCTTTTCTTGGTATTAATTATTCCGGAATCCTACGTAATATCTGTGTTCGGAAGGCGCGAACAAAGACCTCGGGGTCACTTTACCGGGTGTCGCGACTGACTTTGGCGTTCAAAGGCCAGTAATTAGTGTGCCTATAACTCCCCCCTCCCATCCCGCGTGTCCACTTGGACCGCTTTCCCGCAGGAGAGCGGAGAACAGCCCTCTCTGCCCCAGCGTGTGAGAACCAAGGTCTCAGTTAGCTTGGCCACGCCACTGTTTGCGTTGGGCGATGTTCTGATTTTTGGTCCCCAGCCTGCCTAAGAGTGCAAAGGCAGTGCAATGGCTGGGGGTGTAAAATGGGGCCCTTAGCCAGGCCAACGAGTGCGTCGGGGGTGGCTAAGGGGTTCTTTCGTGTACCAGCCGTAGTCTTCTCGACTCCCGGTCTCCAAGACCGGAAGCCATTCTCTCCGGGCCGGAACCTCGGGCCTTAGATCCCCAGGCGGGGAGGCCCCTTCGGAAAGTGGTTACGTAAGATCGGTTACCGTTGGTCGGGCCTCTCAAACGTTCCAAATCCCTGTCCCTATCACGTCGCTGATGAACCTGTGAAAGGACGTCACGAGGATGCTATTCCATTCAACACGGCCGCCCACGGGCTGTCTTCGCTGGCTGGTACTCCTTCGGGGATCGTCTGTTCATCAAGGACACCGACTCGTCGCAATGGCAATCGGACTCTTGCAGAAGATCCCATTCTCAAGCTCTCTCCTTTGTTATCCTTGGGTGGTCGACCTTCTTCTTTGTCTGGTGGTGATCACACGATGTTGTCCTGGCTGGAACGTGAAGATTTTAGCAATGATGCCAGTCTTTAATAGCGGATTTCGATTCCGCCCTTCGTCGTGATTGGCCGATGACTCTTTGTTGATGATTCGGCCAATCCGAAATCAGCACGGTATGAATCCAAATCGGCATTCGTGCATAAAAACCAATCCGGTAATAAAACTGAATCCATTCTTTTTCTTTTCCCCACAACAAAAGTTGATTTTTAAAACTTCCTTCATCGCGGAGGATAACGAATGAAAAATGATCAATGGAGACAGATACATTTGTGATTATCCTATCAGTTGTTGCCCAATACAAAGTTATTACTGTTATAATATTATTTCAAATTTCTTTCAGTAATCTCATACTCTCCTGGCTCACGTAAAATCTTGTATTAACCATCAATTTTTTTTATAATTCCAAATAAATTGGATATCTTTTCTCATGTAATCGTTAGGGAAAAGAAGACATAACAGGGCCTTTTCAATGCTATCTAATATTTTTCATTTTTTTGACCCGGAACAATTAACAGTCATCCTACGTCTTTTTTCCCAGGACAATTTAATCATTTGAATTTAGCCTTTTCTCGTGAATAGCTGTAGCCTCTGTCGACGAAATCTAGTGGATACGATGAGACCGACGAGCTAACAAATATTCTATCATTTTATGTGATTAACGAAGCTATTATTATTCTCTTTTAAATATTCTGTTACTATCTCTACATCTGTTCATCTCTCTGTTACTATCTCTAAGTAAACAAGGACGGTACATCTACAATGTATGGAATTATTCACACAACTCTTAGGTACCAAATCTTTTATCAGTATATTCACATTTTAAAATCCTTATAATGTAGTGATTTCATCAATTTTTCCGCAAAAAATAATAAATATCACAGAAATATACGTAGTAATGATAAAATAGTATCCATTTGAAAGTTTTTTCACTTCTATTTTACATACAAACCCATATTATCACACCCCGAGTTCGAACTTAAAACCTAGCAAGCATAACAAGTCTCCTTTTTCGTTGGCTGTTCGAAAACGGCCCTAGTAAATAAACCACAGGGGTAGCCTTGAAGCTCTCTCCAGCGTGGAGAATTGAAGCCGAATTTTGCGCATTTAGCCATGTTGTGATTATGAAAACATTGGGTGATCCTATGTAAAAGCATTGAAATCTGATGACTTTCGTGGCTGCGTTATGGCTCAGTTGTGTATGTATTGAGTCCATCCAGGATACTAGCGAATAAAACGTGCTTGTGGCTGCCTCCATAATCAATACAAGTGATGTAGTCTCGCGTTTTATATCGTAAATTGGTGAAATAAGGCGAGTGCCGCGAGCGACCATCTGTGCGTGAAAAATGGCATCGTGCTCTGCGTTGGTCTTCCACAACAGAATTAATAAGACATCTAAACAGCTACCAATATTATTGTCTTTCCCAAAGTTCCTTGGTGTTGAAGGTGCGATAATAAAAAAATGTCGCCCATTTGCCGTGGATTTCTTTTCGCAGGGAGTGCACTACATGTTTTGGGCAGCTCTTGCATTTCATTATTACATTTATCATCCGTAATGCACAGGTACGAACTTGTGATAAAATATGATGGCTAACTAGTTGCCACCCTTGTCCTCGGCCTCTTTTCGTCAGACCATGCTCACAATTAGTATTGGAGAAGATGAAATTGGATGCATTTCTGATATCAATTTTTTCGTGCATATGTAATTGATTGAGGACTATTGAAGAAAAAGAAAAAAACATTTGCTCCCAGAAAATTCTATGACGACGATTGAAATTACTTGGAATGCGAAATGGACATATGATCAGTGGGTATTCGGTTTTATTCGACATCGTAGCAGACGATATTTAAGGCATTCCTGACATATACGTCATTACGTCCATGTGTGATAAACGGAGGCAAACATAAGCTTTGGAACTGTCATTTATACACAGGAGTTTCCCCAACGATACTTGCATGTAGTATTGTTTGGAAATGGGAGGTTTTCTGTGAGTATTAGGTTTCCAATGGAATCGTAGCAGACGATGATGTAGGCATATGTTATTTTCTCTATTGCTACGAACTGTCGCGAATTGAAGAATCAAAGCAAGTATTATTTCTAGGTACAAAGGTTAATATAAATACATTTCCCGTGTTATATTAGCTCCTGGGTGCCGTATTCGATTATAAGTGCACCGTTAAAATACACGGAGTTAAAGGGAAGAAGGCAATGTTTTCATAGTCAGAACATGGCCAAAGCGCAAGACTGGTGGCTTCATTATTCTCGCGTAAGGTAACCCCTGTGAAATAAACAGAGTAAATGAAATGTTTCACAGTAGGACCGACTATTGATAATCCTGACTCATGACGTGGTGAGGTCAATCCTGGGGGCCGATTTTATAACTTGGCTTACGTCCGAACGTTAGGGATCCGTTCAACTTCGATCGAGCTCACATTCGAGTGGAGTGTTTCGAGCTATTTTATATGGGCGATCGCACATCAGACCGTCGAACGTTACTCTATTGTCAGATGTATAGCATATTTCTCACTTGTTACTCTTGAACGCATGCGCAATGAGCCTACTGTGAAATGCCCAAATTTCAGAAATAAAAGAAACCAGCGTAGTAATATTAGGCAATTGGACAGGTACTATTCAGGTGGAGAGCAGTAACTTTACGCGACGAAAGAAAAATATTGGAGGCAATACCATGCTATGTTAGCATTTGGACTTTGATGACTCCGCAGCAGAACCATTTTTGAATGATCGCACTTGTTTTGAATATTTTTGAATAACCATTTAGACGAATTTTAAAATTTTCAATGCATACGAACTCGAATCATAAGCACAATATCTGTCACAACACACAATCTCAATAGATGAAGCATAACTCTTATTAACCTTAATATGTTAATACATCACCACGAGCACACACAAAATCCATCACAGCGCATAAGTAACATTTGTAAGCACTGGTATGGCACAATAAACACTGCCGCTTAATCACACGATAAACCTTTTCACTATCCTCAGCAATTATGACATCCACGTCCTTGCAGAAATGAGATTTAAAACTTCCAACAGCAATTAAAAGTGAAAACAAATCGCTACAATAGGATAGGTTGCGACAATTGGATACTATAATTAATCAAAACAATACGCGTTATTCAAATACTTTTCCAATACATTAATGAACTGCAATCTAGGCCTCCAATTGTAATTAAAGTCAAGAATGGTGTGTTATATTTCATTTATAGTATGTAAAAAATTCCAAACGACGATAGCTATTCAAATAACAATCAATTAAGAAACAAAAACAAACCCACCTTCGAACGCTAAGGGCCGCTTCGAAAGATATTTTGTTGTGTATTGTAAGCCGAGGATGCGAGTGTGAGGCAAAATACGTTCGAACTTTGGTTACAAAATAGGCACCGGCAATTGTTTTCGAAGTATTACCCACAATTCAGCGGGAATGATTCTAACACTCGTAGGCTTTTTAAAATCGGCCCCCTGATTTCATGTCATACGTTCAATGTCGTCATTCTCATTGACAACCGATATTGCTTCAATTTAACACATAGATAGCAACGCAAGGGAAGGAATATGAGAGGACATGTCGTACACGGGATTGAAAGAGACTGATATCGCGTGAGGCGTGGAATGCACCGTAATATTTTTCATAGTCCGAGCATCGAGTGTTAGAACATAGACTGGCGGAGCTGGCGGTCTTATCGTGGAGTTGATGAACTATCGTAGCGCAAGTGGCGCCGCTCGATTCGTGACACGACTTTTGAATGATATAGTACATATGTCCAAGAACTCTATGCAGTGTCCTTCGATGGCAGTTACGCCAAGAACCACCCCTCCCCACACTCGGTGTGTTGATAGATATACAATTATAAAGAGCTCCATCAATTTCATCGTGTTGATAGTTGATACTTCCTACCAATATGTGACGTCATGTGAGGGAATCGTACCGTTTCTCCGTAGCTTGAATCGGTTATGGTGTCCTAATGGACAGCGTCCTCGCCTCTCGGCTTAACGCTACAGGGGCGAAGCTCCACATGCTACTTTAAAATATTCTTTTGATACAGGTTCTTTCTTGGCCTATGAAATGTTTACTTATGTTGTTTACTTAATATATGTCTGAGTGTTTTATCCATTAGTTATTGCCATATCTAGTCTTGATTAAGGATAAACTAGTAACCTCGGCGACCCTGAGCGAATGACTCGGGGTTTTCTGAAGTTCAAGAACTTGGGTTTTTGCGCCGAACGTATGCCTCCGTTCATGAATATATATATTCATGCCTTCGACATTGCCGTTAAAGTCATGGTCCGTACCAAATTCAGCGAGTATTTCTTTTTTAGGCCTCCGAGTCTACGTCATTTGCTTCACTTTCTGAGTTACCTCTATAGTTTTCAATACTCCTACAAATCCTATCCTATTTCCACTGCTGAAATTGACGATTTTTTCGGTCACTAACGCCCCACGAGTCGATTGCCCAAGTGAAAGTGTAAAAATAATATCATATAATGCCCACTACTCCACCAGTTACTAAAGATTCACTTAGTACTTGGCAGTCTTCATATCCCATTCCTATCACACTTCTCCATCATACGCTAGCTGGCATTGAAAGATTTGATTCAGATTATTTTAGTTTTCCGGAGGTTATTTGTAGAAGAAATTACACTCTCAATTACTGAGATACAGTTCCCCCGGATGAATTGTTAATTTCGTACCACTGTGTATACCTTAAAGCTATTTTTTGGGGTTCGTAGTCTCCTCAGCAGTCCATAACAGGATGATTTCGCAACGAAAATAGCCAATGATCTTCATAAATAATTGTTATCCGACTGAAATAGAATCTATTCTCTGAAAGGTGGCTTTATTGAATGCTTGTAAATCAAAAGCAAAAAAACCTGGCCAATATACCGCGATTCATACACGACAATTTCATTGGTTGGTGTCCAGTGATATCGTGGATATCGTCGATGCCACTCTATCCGTTCATTGGCTGCCTTGGAGTTTCTGGTACGTGCTCCTAGAAACCGAAATCAGCAGGATCATGTCATGATGGAGCTTTTGTTTAATGTTTACAAGAACAGCCGGAGATTAATCGTCCATGTTACAACACGTACCATCACCATTCAGTCTTCGGCATTTTCAAGGTACTGTTAGTATGTAGTTTTATTTCAATATAGTGCTGGTTTCCTTATAAATTCAACTGTTTTGTGTCCTCTATTCACTTTCAATTTTATGTATCCTTGATAAGATTGGCGGAAGTCGGTCGGCTGGAAGCCCCGAAAAGCCAAGGCAAATATGACACTGGTCAGCTGTTTCTACATCGTGTATTTGGTTATCGCGGAGTTGTTCTTTTTCCATGGCTAGCGCGAGTGTACGATAGAGATGTACCAAATAAGAAGGACAGGTTTGTACGATTGCATTCGTCACACTTTTTCGTGATTGATTAGTTGAAGTAATAAAGAATTAACATTTCAGCAACCAGATGGAATCCAATAGTTTTAATCATGTTGGAAAGGAGGTGAAAGGCAGAACCCACACTTATTATCAAGTCCTTATTGACTCCAGAGACTGCCCGTACATTGTATGCATTGATGTTTGGTTAAGTTATGGATTTGGCCATTTTGTGGTTTTTGGCGATATTTATTTATCTTTCTGTTTGTAGCGTGCCCAGACAGAAGCCGTAACCTTTCTTGGAAATCAGGAAAGCAGCCGTAGCCTGTATGCTATACCTGGGCTGGACTATGTTGCTCATGAAGACATTTTGCCCTACACAACCACCGAAAAGCACCCTCTCAGCCACGAATTATTTGACAAATTCTTAATGTATTATCCAGACAAAGGTAATAATTTTCACATATTGCAATTAGTTTGTTGTGTTTTATCACTGGTATCTCCATATGGATCTATATTGTTATAAGCAGATCCGCCCTTCGGCGCCCAAGAGACACTTCGGGCGTGGCAGAAAAAGAATCATCCATGGCTGGAACTTTCAGATGTACACAAGGAAACCACTGAGCATGTGAGAGTGACAGTCATACCATTTTATATGGGATGTCGTGAATCTCAAGCAGCGTCAGTGTATTGGGTATGTAGCATTTATTGTTAACCTACCATTTAATTTTTACTGCCATATCATTAATGAAGTACAAAACTCCACTTTGATCGTGGAGAGTTAAGCATGCAGCTGTAGACCCTAACACTAATCTTATAGATAGCATGGAGATTTTATTGTTGCATTGCATATAATTTTTTGCTGGTGGGATTCAGTCTTGTAATAATTGTGGTTACACGGATGACTTCCTCTAAACCATGCGTTGATTTCTGGCCCTTCTTCAGCCTTGTTAATGGGGTAACAGCAAGTTTTGATGAGCAATTACTCAATTTTGTTCATTGTGTGTGGTAACAGACAATATCTTATGATATGTTAATCTTGAGATGCATAAGCATTCGCAGTACTGTTCCCGAGTTTGAGAAGGTTCTTTTTCAATTTTCCTTTATGTGTTAATAAAGTGGTAGAAATGAATTTTCAACTGCTTTCTAATATCTTTGTAGGCTATTTTACCTGTATGTAGGTCATATTGTACAATAGATACAGAATTTGCTTATGCTAAAGACTAAAAGTGGTTAAGCTGAGAGGCCGTGTTCACACGGTGCGTGTACCTATGTAGGAGGATGCATTAACACGTTCACCATTAAAGTTGCACTGTTTAAACACACAAAGCTGCACTTAAACTGACATTAAATAGCCCCTGTTCTATTTGGGAGCATTTGTCCATGGATCTGTCCAGCCACCTGGCATGGGTCCATGCATCGGGTGAACACACCTTAATGAAAGTGTGAGTTTTTAATGAAACTAATCATTTTAATCAAGGGGCAGATAAGTCCTGTCATGCATAAGCTAATATAATGTACTTTTTTCAAGTGGAGATATTGCATCAGACTGGAGAATTTGGGTGATCTCACTGTTCAGTTAAGAGAACGTCACTGGAGAATTTTCAGCCTGTCAGGTACCCTAGAAACAGTTCGGGGAAGAGGTGTTGTTGGACAAGAGCCTGTCCTTTCAAAGCAGTTGCCTGCTTTTCAATACAGCAGTCATGTCAGCCTCCAAGCACCTAGTGGCCATATGTGGTAAGTGATTTCCCATGGTCTGGTAATATGTTCTGATAATTTGATAAATTATTCTGGGTTCTATGAAAATGGAATCATTAGGCTGAAATCTCGTAGATGGTGTAGGAAACAGTTAATTTTCTATTGAATTGTACGCAAACCTTTTGAAAGAGTTACTATTTCCCTTTAATTCTCCATTGTGTATGTATTATTTTTATTTCCTGCCCAATATCTTAAATTATTTGATGGCTATCTGTCCTGGTCTGGGGTTTTTTTGTCATTGGAATCGTTGTACAGTACTTACTGCATGTAGAAATAAAATCATTATAACAGTGAGTAGGGGGAAAGTTTATCATGCCATATGTAAACCATGCAGCATAGGAAGGTGTATCATATGTAAAAGTGCCCTTTTTTTAGCCAAACATCCTCATTCCCTCAAAAAGAGTTTGCAACCCTAGAATAGTAATCAATAGAGCATGGAAAACTAGTTTCAAAATTTTCAGAAAAGTTTGAATATATTTGAAAAAAGTCTTGGAAAAGTCCAGTGAGTGTTCAAAATTGAATTAAAAATTAAGAACAAGAGCTCATATTGTTATATAGATTGTATGTAAATACACTGGATTTTTTTATTGAGGTAGGGATTTTTTGAAAGGATTTGAATAAGGAGGAAGTATGACAATGAGGGTTTTTTGGAGAAAAACTCATAGAAACCCCTCTCACAACCGCTAGAGGGAGACAAAGGAGTGAGCACAAATTTGCAGGAAAATGTAAATCAAGGGAAATCTTAATTTTCAGTCAATTTAAGCAAAATCATAAGTTTCATAATTATATTAAACTTGAATGGATTATACATAAGATCTAACGGCTGCAGCTCTCTCATGCAATAGTCAGGGAAAAATAATAATTTATTTTAATGTAATTTTAAGATAATGGTGTGCTGGACACAGATCCAATAGCTAAAGCAGGGTTTATAGTAACCTGGAAATGCCAGGGATAATGAAAACGGTCATGGAAATCCAGAAAATTCAGGGAATTTTACGTGGGGTCAGGGAAAAATCGCTAAATGGTCAAATTTCGGAATTTATCACCTGAAAACACCAAGAGATCAAAAACTACTCATAGGAGTGGAGGGCGGGGTGAAGGAGGGGACGATTGGCCTCAGGCCGGCTTTGCTGCGGAGGCAGCCCAATTATTGTTCTTTCTGGCTATAGCCTGCACGATTTGGCGAACAGTGTGCGCATTCATATTCTCATTTTCATTGGCTAGCAATTTTTCCAGGAATGCTTCGCTCCGTCCCTCTGGCGATGGAAGAGTTATTCTCATTCTGTCTGGCAAGCATATAGCAAATGTAAATATTTCCCAAGAGAGACTTTCGCTAGCAACGACAATGAATTGGCTCTAGCGGCTTAACGGAGAAATTGACGAGTCCCCGACCCACGATTTAACAACCGCTATACACCATTATAATGTTACATTTTTGATCCCACTTAGTTTAATTTTAATGAAAATGTCTGGCATAAAACCTGTGTGTTGCTTTACTCGTCTTGTCATGCTATGTAGTTAAGTAAAGGAGAATAGAAGTGTGTTGGCATTTGAATGAACAGGCGTCTCTGTTCGAGCGAAGGTTCCCAGACTGCAACATAGCGAAGAAAATGAGATTGGGCAAAGATAAAGTTGGCTATTCTCTTACCTTTAAATTAGGTTCACATTTCTTTCAAAAAATACTAAACATTGCCCGTGAAGCAGACGCATTTGTGGCTTCATATGATGAGAGTCTGAACAAGAATTCTAAGCTTCTGCAAATGGATGTAGAAATCACATTTTGGAGCAAAGCTACAAATGATGTGCTGACACATTATTATTCCTCAGCGTTCCCTGGTCATTCCCGGGTGGTAGATCTACGCAAGGCCTTTCAACAAGAGCTGAAAGAGCTCTCACTTACCAAAATGCTTCAGACTTCAATAGATGGCCCTAATGTCAACTTGGCTTTTCTCAAAGAGCTTCAGGCTTACTTACTTGAACCAAATGGACCAAAGAGCCCTATTTTTCTTTACATGGGATCCTGTGGCCTTCATACTGCCAATAATAGTTTCAAGGGTGGATTTAAGGCTGTTGATTGGAAACTGGTTGAATTCTTGCTTGGAATTTACTGTGTGTTCAAAGATGTACCTGCTAGAAGAAGTGGTTATATTAGGTTCAGTGAAGATAGTGACCCTGTTTTTCCTGCTAAATTCTGCGCAGTAAGATGGCTAGAAAATGAGGAAGTGGCTGTAACTGCTTTTAAATCACTTTCGAACTTAGCCAAATTTGCAGAAGGATGTGAGGAAGAAAAATCAAGATTGATTCAAAGAGCTACTTTAACATGACATCAGCTTTGAAGGAAAAGCTATTGCCTGCCAGGTTAGCCTTCTTTGCATGTTTGTCAGCAATTAAAACCCTTTCTGAAGGCATATCAATGTAAGGAACCAATGATTCCATTCCTGTATACAGACCTGTCTTCTCTGATTAGAGACCTTATGTCTCTCTTCATCAAAGGTGACATCTTAGATAAGGCTAAGTCAGTAGTTGATGTCGATCTCAAGAAAACAGAATACAAGCATTTGAAGTTAGGAACTGCCATTAAAGCCGGGCTGTGGAAACTTAAATTGAGTGCAGAGAAGTTGAAGAAATTCAAAACTGATTGCAAAGATGTGTTGCTTAAATTATGCCAAACGTTCATCTCCAAGTCACCTGTTAAGTGTTAAGTACAAGTCATGTGAGTGTGTCACATTTTGTGACCCAGCCCTAATTGCTAGTCATCCTAATGTTAGTATTACTAGATTGTCCAATACTGTATCCATATAGGTATTATATTATAATACAAATCCCTTTCCTGCATATGCTTCTTCAGCAATAGCCATGGCCAAATTCTTTTCTTTCCTCATCTGTCTAGCTAAAGTTCTTTTGCTTTGGATCCAAAAGATAAGCCAAGTAGTGTGCAGGAGTCATAGCTTGGCGATATCTTTCATTCAGTTTCAACAATCCATTGGGATTGACGTGCTGCCTTGCCAGGTTGTCTTGGAGTTCTCCCGAAACTGTGATGCAAATACCTATTGCTCTGCTATCTTGTTGCACTTTGTCTCATGTTATGGCAATGGGCTTCATTATTGAAAGTAAGTCTTCTACATTGTGTTTTGATACCTTTTTTTGAACCAGCTTATCTATTTTAGTCTTTTTTTCTTCACAAATTTTCATCAATGGTGCCCAGTTTTTTACGTAACACACTAAAGTATCAGCTACTGTGTTCCGTCGAACCTCTGTGGGAATAACAAGAAAAGACACTGTTTCCCAGTTTCTAATTTAAATTGTGTTGATGCAAAGTGATTGTTCCTGAAGTACTCAAAGACAAATGTTACATGTTCTGATACATTATTCATATGAAGATCTTGACTCAGCAAATTTAGAATATGAGCAGAACAGCTATATGTATTAAGATCAATCGAATTATCATCAAGAAATGCTTTCCTCATTCTATTCATGTTGGCTACTTTGTCAGTGACAAAATTTCTGACTTGACAGCCAACTTCTTCCTCGCACTTATCAATCGTTGTTGAAGCTAAATGCTTCAAGTACTCCCCAAGTATGGGGATGACTTGATGTATCTATTGAGTCAAGTAAAACAGACCAGCCACTTTCTCCTGAGATAGTGAGACAAACAATTGGCTAGTTGAGGATGTTCGACCGACCATTCATGCTCAGGTCAACGGCTTGTCCACCAAGTGGCTCGAGCACATTTTTTTGCTCCTCATTAAAAATTTCCTCCAAAAGCGGTCCACCTTCAAAGAGATGTGAGGGGGGGTCATAACCCCGTCTTAACACAGCACAAAGTTTTTGGAATTCATACACTATGATCCTCTCATAAATTCTTTCCTATTGATAAATAACTCCTATGCCCACGCTATTCTCGATATTCTTTTCTCTAGTTGTGTCCATTTTCCTCTGATGTGATGATTTGTAAATGAATTCACTTTGTAATATTCCACAGTGGTTTTTATTATTCCGACCTAGGTTTCGACTCAAGTTGAGTCATTATCAAGGTTATTAACTTGAGTCGAAACCATTGTGGAATATTACAAAGTGAATTCATTTACAAATCATCGCAATGTTGTTCCACCAAGTGAAGCCTGAGAATTTATTATATATTCCTCTAATGTGTTGCTTAAATAGTTTAGTCAATAAATTTATTTCCAGTGAAACAATAGTGAACATTATTATTGGAGGTAATCTGTGTCTGTGAGTAACTTGAATGGAATCCAATTGAACCAGTCTGTGGGCACAATGTGTGTGAATGCAAGAAGGAAATAAATCCCCACAGTTTACATGGGTTTGAATTGCCTATAACCACATCTAACTATCAAAATAATAGGAAAAAGTCTTTGATTATGTTAAAAGTATTTGTTACAATCATAAAAGAACAATTGAATTTCACGTTAATAAACAGTTTTTGCTGTAGGAGTATATTACAATAAAAAAATTGATTTAAATAAAAAAATTAACAAAAAAAATTTTTTGAAAAAAATCAGGATTTGTATCAACCCTGGTGTGAATTATCTTTTATTATAAGAAAATTAAACTTAATCAATATGCTGTGGACTTACCAAGCACACTTCTTAGAAAATGCATACATTCCTTGCCAAAATGTGCTATCATTAAAAGTTGGTATCAAGTATTCCACTGGCTTCGTGTTTCCAGAAGTGTTGGAATCGTAATACTGAAATCAATACTAGGACAACTGTGGTCCTCACCACCTTCACAAATAGGAATGGAGAACTAGCTGATTTTTTTTTAAAAAGGTAATAGAGATGATAAATCTTGCCCAATGCATAAAACCTGAGGCCTAAGTAATGCTTGGTTCCCAAGGTATAAATTCTCAAAATTGTTGAAATACCAATGACACAAAAAATGGTCCAAAAAAGGGGTGTGGTCAGATGGCCAAAGGGGTCTGACATCACTCCTTTCGGCCAATTGGAGGGTGCTGCGGATAGTGATGGGCCAAGTCGGTCGTTTCGGTGATTTCGATCACTGTTCACCATTCACTTGTGTGATTCAATCGTGAATGAGCGATTGTCGGCCAGTCATGGCCAGTATTAATCGCGACCGATGTTGTTCAAAGCCCAAAATTCGTAGCTGGTTGGTCAGTCACGATCGAAATAAGTGAATGATCGGTCATGACCAATCTTCATCGCGACCTATGTTGTTCAAAGTGCCAAATCAAGTGGGATCTAAGAGCTGCTCTAGAATAAACATTATAAAAGAGTTACTATATTCTTTGGTCATCTTATGGTTTGAATATTATTAGTTTCTGACTTAATAAAGGTGTTAAGTTTGTCAAAAAAATGCCATCTGAACCTATTATTAGTATTTATCTATTAATTAATAATAAGCAGTAGCGTAAGTTTAGGAGGTTAGTATAGAATTTTAAATTAATTAATAAGTTGATCATAAATACCATGAATTAATAGGACAATGTAGCTCACCATTATTTTGACAAACATTTTGCAATAAAAATGGAATATATAGAATATAATGTTTGAGCTATTACACGAGTCACAAACAAAAATTTAAGGTTGGTAACGGGACTTACAGAAAATTAAAACATTGTTAAGGAACATTTTCCTAATACATTTCATAGGAAACAATAATTTAAATGGACTTTCACTAAACATTTTAACATTTAAAAAAATATTGAATAGGATAGATATCAGTCAACTATTATGAAAAGAGGAAAAGTTTTTACGTTGTCCTCGTTAAACAAAAAAGCAAGTGAATCAATCGCAACCATATGTTAACTCATCTTTCTTGACATGTTAAGGAAAGCCTATGTTGACATGCATTGTATCATAAAAAAGCTTTAACTTCAGTTTAAAAACATAAAAGTAATTGTTATAGGAAAAGTATGGAATTCGGTGCATGGGCTTTCATTTTGGCTTACTTATACTACCTCCAATGAAGGTAGAGGGTTGTTATTTTATCTTTTGGGGAAAAATGATCCTGCGACTATTATTTTCATCCAATTTTTGTCTAAGTAGAGATTTATTCATGAAATTAGTTTAAAATGTTAAAAAAATCATATATGTTACTCACTTATGAACTTAAACATATATCCTTGGTAACTATGGTATTGGCTTTAGATAGGACCATGATAGGACTTTCAGATCACAAAGAAGTGGCTAGTAAATGCAAATTTCGATGAAATATAAGGTTGTGAAAGTGATAACGTCATTGAATATGTTTCACAGTACGTTTGCCCTTTGAGAACTTAAATAAATATTCTAATTTTGTATTATTTTATCTGGGAGACATATTTGCTGCTCCATAAAATAATTTTACCTGCTATCATGTAATAAAATTAGACAAAACTTCGAATTCAGCACGTTTCGAGCCACTGGCATGCTAGAGGGTTTGAGGCGGCTCTGTGATAAAACCACATTTCTAATAGCAGGAAATTGTAATTAATCTGTGATTCCAATATGAGATGACTTACAATGAAAGGATTCAGAAGAAACAAAGCCATTTTTGTCACAATAAAGGTACATTTAATTTGCCTACCCTATGAGCTAATTTTTTTTCGAAACGCTGATTTTCTGAAAAGGATGCATTGTTTCAGAATTTTGGTTATTTTAATAGTCATGTTAGGAATAAACTGTCTTAAATGAATTAATTCCATTAAGATTCAAAATTTCTCCATGAAACTAAACGTTAATTATCCCGTTTTGCCTTACGAATTCAAGCTATTCAGGCACCAGCAATGTACGTAGGTTTAAATCTGTAATATCTGCTTTGACGGGATCCATTGAATATTGTGATACTAATGGCTAGGATGATTTTTTTTGGAAAAGCTGATGAACCTTGCAAGTGAAATAAACTTCTTTCTCCTGTTTTCATAGGGAAAAGTTTTGAATGGGAAGAGTGTTTGAAAAATATGTATTGCAAGTGCCTTTCTCCGCTCCAACTGAATTCGGGTATGGACTCAAGTTACTTGCTCGTTTTGTGATGTAGCAGTTGCTACCATTACATCTCAATGCATATCAATGAACCATATGTAAAGGTGCAAGAAATTTCATTGTTACCTTTTATGTGCTGGTTTGAAGATAGAATATTGTTGAAAATTATCAGCGAAAAAATATAAGCGCATATTTATTTTATTACAATTGGTGTGGTTATTTTGTTTGTACACGTCAAAGTAAAGAATGTCGAGTTAATATTTAGATTTCCGTTTTTTCATGTTTCTCGCACCAAATAAAAAACACAGGCCAATGAAAGAAAAATATCCCAAGATAATATATGGCGGTGTAGTAGATTATGACTTAAATAAAATAGCTTTCCCGGGATTTTCTGAATAGCACTGCAGAATGAGTAATTAAGTCATAAATTGAGAAACCATAATCATCCAAGGTCTCACGTTTGATGGAGACTTTCATTTCGTTCCCTCGATTGCGAATTACTGAGCGACCGTTTTCAGTTGCGAACGACTGGAAATCCTTTTTCGATCTCAAACGACCAATGAAAGTTTTCGATCGCGAACGGCCAAAGAGATCGAGACGTTCATCTGAGTAGTGCCGCTCTCAGGAATGCTACTGATCACGAACGACCGATGACTGTTTTCGATCCCGACTGACCGACATTGGTCGCAAATGACCAACGACCGACTTTGGTTGCGAACGGCCAAAAAGACGATCTCAATCGTGCACTGAGTCGCTCGCGACCGACCCATCACTAGCTGCAGACTTCTTTCTGTAGAGACTCCAGGCATCATCACTGTGGAACTGAGGGCAGGATCGCTCTGAGTGGTGTAGTTTTCTGCGGATGCTAGTATGCAAACATCTACACTGCTGTATGTCCTATATCAATGATGGAAATTCCACTGCCAAAATAACAGAACTGAAGTGATATTTAACCATATATATTAGTTTAAAGCCACTTGACATCGGCATTGTCAGAACTTCTTATACTGTGGAGACTGATCTTGTGAATGAATTTGTACGTATAATTTATCGAGAGCTCATCCATAGGTCCCAACTAACAAGGTAACATAAAGAAACCTGTGTTGAGGCCTCTAACGATACAATCTGTTGTGATTACCAGAAACTCAACAAATATGTGCATTTTCATGTTACCAAGGAAGAAACGAAGTGGAATTGCATTCCTGAAGTTTGGTAAGATTTATTTCCAAAGTTGAATTTCTTGTTGGTCTAATAGTTAGCATTCATGACACTTGACCCACAGGGCTTAGTTTCAATGAATGCTTGGCACAATTTGTACTGATGTTTATTGTCAGTTCATCTTCTACAAACAAGCACCAGCTTATGCGGGAGTGTTGCTTACTCACAAATCTGCTGTGATTAATGGGTCATTTTTTTCCTTTGACTAGTTTTGTTTGAAAATAGAATATTACTAGGTATGAACAGAGATCTATCTGAAAATAGTTTTGTAATCATAAATTTAACCTGATTTTTCATCATCTGAAGAGTATTGATGTAAACATATATACCAAATTTCAGCAAGACATACATATCTATCCATTCTTGAGATAACAATTTTTACTTTAAAAATCCTAAATGGAGGCAGGATAGGAAACAAAGTGATTCCCGACAAATTTCCCTAAGGCTTTTTCTCCTATATCGATGAAATAAATCTGAATACATATAACCAGGACACCCTGTATAGAACAAAAATACACATCACAAACTCTTCTGGTTCTACAATTTATTATTTTTAATATCATCTTAAAATATTCAATCATCAAACGCTGAGGAACACCAATGCGACAGCAATATGCCACGCGATCACCAACCTGAGCATCCTAGACTTCTGTCCGTTGCCGAGGAAGGTAAATGCGAGGATTACCCCCCGCCCCCCACCCTTGATCCTCACTTCGGCTACTTCAGCAGCGAGAGGAGACTATGGAAGGCCAGTCGGCCCGAGTCTCAACTCTTGCTGTCTCCAGGAACACGACATGGAGATGCAAACAACATCAAGCAATGACAGATGACTTGCGAGAGGAGGAACAGGCCAGTAATACAGAACGTCGATGGCAGCTATGGCAGAACATGAAAGAAGCAGCGCACACAAGAGCAAGCATGCAATGTGGGTATTCGACGACAGCTACGACATGCAATGACTGAAGAAGAACAAGCGGCTGAAAAAGTACGAAATGCTGGGTGTCGACGTGCAGCTCGAGAACAGCAAACTGTGGCCCAGCGAGCAGTTGAGCAAGATAAGAAGGCTGTGCAGCGCCGTCATGGGCGAGCGAGCGTTGCCTCGATCGACAGCTTTGATGGGAATGTGACTCCAACGCACTCCATCGGCGCCATGTAGGAGCAGTGACAAGACCCCAAGGCCCGACAGTTCACAAGCTTGGGTTGTACTTGCCGAAGCCAGTCTTCACTCACGGCCAGCTCTATGTCACCCGATCCAGAACAACCTTGTGCGGAGGGATCAAGATCTTGCTCGACTCTCCTGTCCATGAGACGGAAGACTACTGCTGCCTCCAGAACCCTGTCTACCCTGGCGCTGTAACATTGGATGCCTGCGTGAGGATGACGACTTCTTCTGTCGTGTCGCGAACCAAGCTTCTGCAGCATCAGTGTGCAGCAGACGTTGTTGCTCTGAGGTTTTCATCCCGAGTGGGCTTTCCTCAGGATCGCGAGTTTTTGTTACAAACTAACAGAAAAATGTAACTATCTGATAATTTCACAATGTTCCTTGCACATATTTAGTAAGACATCAGTACATGGCACAATAGGTAAGTTAAAAAAGTTCAACAAGAAAATTAAAAGTAATATGTTTTAATAACACATTCATCATTCACGATCACATGTAAAAAATGGCAAATGGTAGAGGAATTCTGATTAATTTTCACTTAAATTTCCTTGATAGGAACAAATCATCAAGTGGTTTTAGTCAAGGTATTTTATTTATAAAAGCAAAGTTTCTCTGTCTCTCCACATATTCCTGTGGGGAAGTATTCACTTAATTTGCTTGCTGTCTCACTTTCTTTTGCTTAAATTGATTACAAATTCTGGGTGTTTCAATTCAAGAAGAAAGCCAAGCAAAAGGATGAATATTAAATTTTTTCTTTCAAGAAAATTTTGTTAACTCTTTGAAAGCTTGAAAACGTTGACAAAATGTTGATATAATTGCTCAAAATGATGTATTTTTGCTAAACCACCCCTTCAACAATTGATTTTGGGAAGGACTCAGGAGAGGGGTTGAGTTGTGTTGAGTTGAGAGAGTTGAGTTGTGAGTAGGGTGTGGGTAAGGGAGGATGTGGGCAGGCATAGGGGGAGGTAAAGGCCGTGGAGGTGGGAGAGGGTCATGGAGGGAGAGTGGAGTGGAGGGGGGGGGGGGCAGGAAGGAGCCATAGTTTGTGGGAAAAATTTGGGACTTGGGAAAAATCTGCGACAATCTTCACTGTGGGAGGTGGTGTGGCAACGCTCACATTTACACAATACAAGTTCAAAACACTAACCACGACTCCTACCTTCCCTCCCCCTCCCCATTCCCCCTCCCCATCACCATGCAACCCTCTCCCGTCTCCAAGCCCTTCCACCTCCCCTTGTATACATACGGTGACTGATTTTATATTTGCACCTGAAGATGACACGAAGTGTCAATACCCGGGTCATGCTAATTAACCTCGAGTTTACGAAGTTATTTTATTTGGTCCATAATAGATATCTTCCACAAAGTAAAGCCTGTAACCATTTCCCTTTTGTGAAAGTATATCATAATTATAAAATACATTCAATTATTATTGACATAGAGTACAATTTAAATTAAGTGTCATCATTGATGATGGCTACTTTTACTTGCATCTGTTTGTCTTCCTTATTGAAGTTCCATGTATGCCAGTCATTCAAAATATGTTAAAACATAATGCCTACCGTTGCACACTGCTATTAGGGCTTATTTCAAAGTAGACACTAGACCAATGGAAACTTTATGCAAAAAATCTGATGAATACTCAACAGTTTGAATCAAGAATTTGGGACGTTTCACTCATTAACGGAAGACCACTTACGTCTTTACTCAATGCATAAAGTAATTTCATTTGAACACCTACTCCCTTTGCTTTGGCAAGTTTCACCTTTGCACCCATGATTGCCACTGAATCACTGTGTGAAGGTTCAGAATATATCGTTTCATTGACCAAAAATCATATGCAAGTCGGAGCATATATCTGGTCCCCTGTAAGCAAAACATCGCCAAAAAGATATCACATAGTTTTTTCTATGTAACCGTATCTGGACATGAAAACTAGGCTGGATAAAATTGACAGCAGATAAATATATTTTTGTGCCTTTTATTTATGGTCTTTTACATGGCATAAACTCCAAATTTTAATTAACTATTTTTACATTTAAACAATCACAATATGATATTACCTTGTAATAAATATTTTGGGTATTAATTCTTCCATTTTATATGCAGCTGCATTGTCTTCTAAGATCATATTATTCATAAAGTTTTCATGATTCATGCCTTGATTTTAAAGGAAAAAATCTTTTAAATAAAAAGACACAATTTAAAAATATTTTGCCCTTTCTCAGAGTTTGATAAGTTTTACTATAAAAACTTCCAGATACTACTGTCCTTCTTACATATTTTTTCAGCATGCCTATGTTGTAAAGAAGGAATGTTTTGATTTTTGCTTGTAAATGTTCAGTTCAACTGATACCTCACACAAGTATAAACACACTGCTGTTGAATGCAAGCAATAACTTGTTTTGTTGGAAACTGAGAGTTTATGGCTTCTTTCAATCCAATGTGAGATTGATGCAATGAGATACATATCATAGTCCTGTTCACAAGTGATTTCACATGTCTGTGAAGCTGCATCTGGATGGGATAATAAAATGTCTGACACTCTTATGTCAGACACCGAGTGTCTCAGTTAAGACGGCTCTGAAAGCTGTGTGGCAATACTAGTGTCTAGGGCCTCAGTGTCTCATTAATATGGTCCCGATTTGACAAGTTGTGACACACTGACACTGCTCTATGAATTTCCGGCGGTCTGGATTTTGTGTCGGAGTGTCGCGGCAGCAGGCGGTGTTTCATGAGCTCACTAGCTTCAAAGAGCACTGCTACAGATTCACTTCTACCTCACCAAAGCTTAGAAAAAGCTTTGTTAAGTGTGTTAAAACCCTCAAAAATCTATGTACATGTGTTCTTAAGAAAGAGGAGAGATCATGTTTATGTGCCCTCCCGTATGGCAGCTGCCATAGTGGCTTCAATTTTAGCACTAAGCTAAGAAAGAAACAAAGATCCACAAGTGAGTGGCTATTAAAAAGAAGTGACCTCAGTGCCCATGAAACATGATTTGCGAGCAGGCAGCTAAAGAAGGAAAGGCATGTAAAAACTTTCTTTGAATGTGTAAAGAGGGCTTTAACCTTCTTCTTAACAAGTTATTGCAATCATTAGCGAAGGCAGATGCGAATATGCAGACAATGATTTAACCTGAAATGAGATTGGCTATCACACTTCGATTTCTTGCCTCAGGTAATCCGGCTAATCATCGTAAAACAGAGCCAATAACCCTTGCCATTTTTTTTTAATATTGCTACTTATGATTCATGTGCAACGGCAGGAAGTATCTTTTTTCAGCATGATATTTAATCCTAATTTAGATAAATAAAAATGTCACTGGTCACTGTATGTGTTGCTTTTCTTCAATAAATGTTTTTATCTCAATTTTGCATTGTTTTTTTTTATTTCATGAGTGAAATTCACCTCGGGATTAATGAAACCCTATGCACTACCATATCTACGTACACAATATGTCTTCCTTATTATTATTGTTCGAACTTTGAGGAAGAATCAAGAAAGGGAAGTAAAGCAATAATTACTAAGATACGATTTTTGTGGGAAAATTTCTTTCACTTACCAACTTACTCAATGTTTCTACGCAGGCTGTGGAGGATCCAGTGACAAACTTCGGCGTGTCGAAAAATTCACACAAGCTACCTCCTCTACCCCTGTTCCAGATCCAGACTTCTGTTGTATCTTTCGGAGCTCATTGTTGAACTGGTATCAAAGATTGTGCAACTTTTGCTGAATCTCTTCTGCCGACATTAAAAGATCGCTGGCTATATTTTTGAACACAGTACTCTCCTTAAAACGATTTTTATAGTCCTTATTTGTCACATCCCACAATACTGGCAACCCTTACACACCATCAACTTATGATAGGGTTTCTACATTGGCTCACAGCTTATTTCTGCCACTATTTTCCCTTAATTCCATGCTTGGAGTAGGCGCAAGCTTTTCCACATTCATTGTGAAACCAACTGCTGCCTAGATATAATGAAAACAACTATCACACTTTTCCTCATGTTTTAACAGTAATAGGATCCGTTTCAACTCACAGATTCACTAATAGATTCCATATGTTGAGAAAAAGGAGATCACATATACATTGTTGAAAGGAGGGGTGGGTATAGTAAAGAAGGTGGGGGTGTGAGATGTGGAAGGTTATGATGGGAAAACCAAGAACATTGGAAACAAGGCGAGAACTAAGGAACGTGGGAGACCAAGGGAGACGGGAAATAAGAGAAGAAAATTAAGAAAGGATGGAAGGGGGTGGGGGCAGAAACAAATGAGCAAGCAAGGTGATTAGCAGGGGAAAGGCAGCCAATAAAAGGAGATAGGAATAGGGGGAAAATTGGGGAGTATGCGGAAGGGTTGGCCAGTGGAGAGAGGGTTATGAGTGAAAGGGATTGTGATCTAAGAAAGAAAGGAGATGGAGGATGCTAGATGGATTCTTAGAAGGGACTATCGACGCAGAGTAAATCATACAGGAAAGTGGAACAAAAGATTAAGGGTGGAATGGAAGTGTGCATAGGGTGGAGTCGACTGGAGAAGGTTACGTAGGAGTACGACCATTTCCTTTAGGGAAGGGGATATTGAGGAGAGTGGTTCACAAACATTTGTTCATTCATGGAACATACACAATTTCAAATTATTCGACAATGTCGATTCTTGTGCCCTTGCTTCTCAGGTGGATAAACTCGGGACTGAATTGACGAGATGGAGAAGTTTGTAGCGAGTGTTTTGTCAGCGGTGACATTTTGTCATCTGTTTTCTTGCATCTTTTACAACTGTGCGGAAACTCTTACCAGTCTGGCCAATGTAGCTTTATTCACAAGAGTTATGCTTCACTTAATACCAGATACAAGGATGAGATCTAATCTATCTTTGCTTTGGCAAAGGATTCTTCCCAGAGTAGTGGGGCAAGTTAATCTTGCCATTCAAAATTTGCGAAAAAAATGACATTTCATTTTTCTTTGGAAAATTGTCAAGCAAGTTAACTGCACTTGCAAATCATGGTACCTACATATATATGTAAAAATAACTTTTCCCACATAAAGATGTGTAGTATGGGTCAAAGCAGGGCAGCATAAGGAAAGGAGATTCTGCTGCTCAGATTGTGAGGTGGCTTTCCGCCTGACTACATGTTTCAAAGATTATCATACAAAAACTGAATTTTAGAAAAAAATATTTTTTATATAAATTGTTGATATTTTATGAAAAATAAATGTGTAAAATTGAAAGATAAAAGCAAAATATGATAAGAAATTATTCACTTTACTATGGCAACAAAATTTTATTAATACTAAAAACATTTTTTTCCCCAAATGAAATGCGCTCTTTGAAAAATTTGTACGCCAGTCAAGTGGTAAATAGCTATTTCCTCTTGAAGCCACTATGGCAGTTGCCATACGGGAGGGCATTTTGATTGGCAGTGAGTGCCATACAGTCCACCTCAGCTCTCAGGAGAGCAGTGTCTGAGAGCCGTCGTTAAGACTTGTGCAAGACATTGCTCTCACGAGAGCTGCCCTTCCGACACACACTATTGGGTGTCAAACGCTGCGAGAGCACCTCCTTAGAGATGCTAGTGTCCCGTGTTGTGACACAAGTGTCCCATTAAGACGTAGCTTAAGTTTTCATGTAGAATGATAATTTTCAAACGAAGTATTAATTTAAAACTGTAATATAAATGAGTTATTAGAGTGAACCAAATGATGTGAAACATACAAGCTCAAATTTCATATTGATAACCACCAGTTTCCATTCAGGTATTTAAAATGTTTTATTGATACAGTCCTGCTCAAGTACTGATGTTAATTTTATTATTTCAAGCATGCAAGTACTTGCACTAAAAAGCATATGCAGTCAGTTTGGCTCCTGACAACTGCCGACCTTATATCTTAAATATTTTCTTGTCCATGCCTCTTAAACAATTCAATCTTAAGCATATCAGCTAATGATACAGACTTATCATGGCTTGCTGGCTTAGAAAGAAAATGACATCTGCCATCTGCATATGTTACTGGTTAATCCTTGATTTGTCCTCTTAAATGTCAATACCAAGGATATATTGCTTTCCATGGACAGTACAGGTTAGCTTCGGAGATGCTTATATAAAATTGCTCGTGATCAAGGATGTAATTGTTGAAATATTCTCTTAAATGCTCTCTCTAAGGGATGTGTGTTAGCCCAGGGTAAGGAGTGCTTGATGTTTCAACAAAACACCTGAGTTGAAACAAGTTGGAATATTAGACTAGTGACCCTAGATGCATGAAGTCTATAGAGGAATGTTTACTTTATCCCATGATGTAATTATTTGTTATTTGCTTCAGAGAAGGAACTGATTTTTTATTAAAAATTGTTGAATGCCTGAGATTTTTTTGTGACAGTACAAAATTTTTTGTGGCATATCTAACTCTTGTTGATCACTAATACTTTGTGGAGTACCAGTTGAGGAACAGCCGAAGAAGATAAGTCCTGTTTGAACATAAAAGTTGATGATGGTTGTGTTTTTGTTGCTGCAAAGATGCCTTCAGAGGTAATTCGAGGCTAAAGAACATAGTTTTAATGAAAAATTTGAGAAAAATTGGCTATTTTGCTCAAAGAAAGCCTTGAAATGTAATTGGTCAAGATTCGTTGTTAGAACCAAAAGATTCGCAATTTTAAAAAAGTTGAAAGACTTTCCCATGCTCTAATAATCAATTATCTAGATGTTTTGTGAGGAGGGTTTCCAGAGAAGGGAACAAAGTTATGTTCCCTTGACTCCTTGAATTGTCTCTGGTTGTAATGTCATTCTCTCCATTTTAGGGGAACTTTCCGCATGGAGAGGGAGGATGGATACACTTTTGATTGCAGAATACCTCCATTTTCACTGGAAAGCAAGAGTGATGAGAGTAGCCCTCCCAGTGGCGTCATATAATAATAATTTTGGCTGTGAAAATAGAGTCATTAACATAGGGATGAGTAGTTTTTTCCTCTGAGGAAAGGAATTACATGTGTAGCACTGTTCCCAAAGGTTGTCCATTAATACCTATTTTGTTTCTGGATACATTGCTAGAGGTTTTACTGGACAAAGTTTTCTGGAGAATTTGCAGGCAGGAGATATATCCCATATTGGGAAATTTCATTTCATACAGCAATTCATTTATTGTTCGCTGAATGTATTTAAAATACTAACATTTATCAATAATATATAATTATAATATTTTTAAAGGAATCTTCATATTTTTGTTGCACAACTATTTCTTGGATAGACTTGGTTACTTTTTTAACAGAAATGTTAAAATTGGAGTACATTGGCCTTGTTCATTTTCCTTTATTTAGATTAAAAATTTATTATTTACACTTCCACATCACTATCATTGTCAATCACAGGAGAGCACTGAAAGAGATGAAAATTAATTATATGAATATGTAATGCTTCACATTTAAATGTTAAAGTGCATCATTTTCCCAAAAGGAAGATAAGACTATGGTTAAAATATAAAGGAAAGGTTGAGAAAGGAAAATTTGGCAATACAAAGAGCAAGAGGTATGCATGTGATCCCTTCCTCTCTCGATGACTTCCCAAAAATTAAACCTCCAATACCCAAGTATTAACCTTGCCTTCTTCTTTCCTGTGGGTTCTTCACTCATTGGAACATTTTTTTTTTCATTTTATGTGTTCCCACCAATCAGTAATAAGGAAAACTGATTACTGAAAATGCCTTATTGTGAGCTGTCAACCCGCTATAACCACTCAAGTTTACCTTCCAATTCCTGTTTTTATTAATAAAAAAACATGCTTTCCTGTTGGGATAATATCATTGAAAAGTAGCTCAACTCAGGAATTTAGCTGTTGCTTTATGTAGCACTTACTCAGACATTCAAAAATTATTTTGTTGGTGCACTTAAGTAATTTTAAACTCTTATTAAATTTACGAAGGAAAGGAGTAAGCCTAAACCTATCTGAATGTAGATATGAAAATGTCATGATGATTCCTTTTGCTGCTAGCTTGATAGTAACTGTACATTGTTTAACCATTGCGCAGAATGTGTGTTTTGTAATAAAGAGAAACATTTCAATTATTTGCAGCCAGTCATTTATACTCGCACACAGGTTATTCTTATAATTCACCAGTAACTGGAACAATGGTACTTTTTCATATCCATCTCAAGTGGTTGATTAATGAGTGAGACAGGCAGACATTACAAGATGTGTTCAAGAATTACAGGATAATTCATGATGAGCTTCAAGTCTCAGCTATATAGCCTTGCACTGAACGTAGCATAGGAGGAAAAGGGGCGGCAAATAAGCTTTAAAACCAGAGAATGAAAGTAAATGTATTTTGTGCTGCCCAGGTGTAGTAATGGCCTGAATAAAATAGTGGCTTCACTCAGAGTTAATTCTTTAGTCATTTTTATATCTTGATCTCCAATTGCATTACTGAAATGGGCATCCATAATTTCATTGTTCCCTACCTTGTATGATTGCAATTTTTAACATATTAACTTCCTGATAGTGAAAATAAAAAGATGGTGCATTTTTCACCTTAGATTTTGATGCCATTGATTAAACTTATATTCCTTTTGGGAAAATGCAGTAGTGATGGTTGGCTGCAGTATAATACTCACATAATATTCCACAAAGCAAGTGTAGCCATCCTCCGTTTTAATCATGTACTGGAAGCATAATAAGCCACGTTCATCAGTGCGTAGAGAAACCTTTGAGGAAATGCCCAACGACTTCATTGAAGGCTTGATGAGAGAAAACTTGTACCTAAATTAAAGGAGATAAAGTTAATAAACTGTAAATAGCTGGTAGAATTTACCCTTAACCTTCATCAAACATTTCCCACATCTAAGTGTTAACTTTACCCCTACGTCTAAGTTGTATTGAATTGTCTACCTCATGAGGTTTATCCAACTTACTATGTAAAATCAATCAAAAAGAGGATGATGACACCATGTGTACAATCATAGCAGACTGGAGTTAATTGGGGTTGGCTACCAAACATTCAAGCTGTGTTATTTATTTAATTGTGCCAAACCCTCAGTTAAATTTAGCCCACCTGTCTCCGGGTTGATGAATTAATATATGTACTTAAGTTTGAACCAAGAAACTCTATTAAGATCTACATAGAGATTGTTTGAATGTGTAATATAAAAATAAATGCATCAACCACCATGATAATATTGTTTAGTGTTTGAGGCCCCTTCATAAACTAAGAGGTTTCATCCTAACGGTAGTGCTTTTGAGGTGAGTCACATTCACTACTTTGGAGGACTCCAGAAAAATCTAAGGTATTCCACTGAAATCTAGTTTATCCTGAAAACCCATTTACACTGTATGGAGTAGTATTGATAATTCGTGCATTTGATTGTGGGATTTAATTATTAAATAATATTGCCACAGTATTGTTGCCATGTTCCTCTGCAAACATTTTCACATCCATTAAATTTATCATAGCTTTCATTGCTGTGTAGCATTAGTTTTTGCTCACAACACTTTAATTCTGGGTAGGTCTTAAAAAATCTTTCAGGAAGTATCCATTAAGTTTTTCTTTGGATTGCATTGATAACTTTCATTTAAAGTAAAAAAACATTCATGCCTGTCTTCCTCAATTCCCACATGAGCACTGTAAAAACACTTTAACTTTGAGTTGGAAACTCTCTTTGATAATGTGATCAAAATTTAAAACAGTAGAAAAATAGAGGTATTTACAAACTTTTTTAAAAGTATATCAAAGTTTCAAAGCTCTTTCATTTTCATCTTTGCCTTTGGAACTTTATGAGGATTACGCTAGTGTGAGTAGCCTTTATGAACCAGATGATTGGAACACACATTATGCAGAGGTTACTGCTCAAGTCAGAGTTACACCTAGAGTTTATTTAGTCTTTAATAAATCTTTGGACTATTCTATTTGTTAAATTTTATTCTTATAGATTGCCCCTGGACCCTCCTCAATAAATCTATGAACTCTAGATTTTTAATTTGTCCAAATTTGGTCTGTTAAACAGTGATAAATTTGTTTCAGCTGACTGAAGACCTTATCAACTCCTTAACAGGGGATGATGCCACACAAAAAAGTAAATCTTATAATGAACCAGATGGAGTACTTATTCCTATAATCTAGATTGTAAGCAAAAGAACGCTGCGACACAACACATTCAGCTCTTGAAAATTCAGCATCATGGCCCAACATGGAGCAGGAAAATACATCTTAAGGCCGATGGTGTAGATGCATTCCAAATAGATGGCAAACCAAAACATATACCCCAAAATTTGAGATGGCCATGGTGCAGAACTAAAACATGATGAAAATGTCAACAATTATCAAAATATGAATGCCAGCAATTTAAATATGCTTAAATGCAGGAGCAGTGAAGTATTCACAACCTGTGTACATTTAAAACTTTTTTATGAGAGGTGGACTGTTGTATAAACAGTTGTTAGTATCACTATGAAAGAGAAAGTTCAACATATGACCTTTGGTGAACTACTTGTATCCAATAATGAAACAAGAGCAAACCTTTGTGTAAACCTCATCCTGTTGTAAACACTTATTATTTCATAGTAAAGAGGGCAAAACACTTCTCTATATCATTTAACACATTCAATGCTGAAGGACATTCTGGAACATCCTGTGGATGCTAACGGTTGACGGAGAACGTCCAAGCTCGAGCCATTCTTTATGGCCGGCCAGCGGATTCAAGTCACTCGTGAGACAAGTGTGGTTTCACTGGTGTCATAGCTTATCTTTTTAATGGTGTGCTGCGTTCCTAAAATGCATTGTCTAGTTTCCAACTTTTTCAATTTTAATGGTTTAAATCGCTTTACTAGAAGTGTATCTTTGTGATCTTAATCATTTTTCTGTTGTTTGCTCATTGCATTTAATTTAAAAATACAAATTCACAGAATGCGGGATTCAGGTTAATAACATATTAGCCTTGAAGACTACAGGCCTGAGTCCAAATTGCGATGCGAGTGTAAATGTTATTTTACTGTTACCCATTGGTGACATAGTACGGTGTAACTTATATTGTTGCTGCATCTGAATTAATCCATAGAATTAATTAAGATGTTGTTTCTGCAACTAAATCTACAACACTACAACACCGAGAGTCACCCATTCTACAACACTCGGATCTACTGTTTAGGTAGGGGTGCTATGGCATCCGCTGACAATTATTTTTTATTCATTCCCTTCATATATATTTTTATTATTACTGGAAAACTTTACAGTAATCAAAAAATCAATGGGGTGCTATGGCATCCGCTGACAATTATTTTTTATTCATTCCCTTCATATATATTTTTATTATTACTGGAAAACTTTACAGTAATCAAAAAAAATAAATTATAACAATATAATGAATGATAAATGATACATTATTAATGATAACTTATAATAAAAAGTAAAAAAATTATCTTGTGGTGATTTATTTTAGTTGTTCCTCAGTGTCCATTTTATTAAAAGGTCAGTTTTCTAGTACAGGTTTTGTAGCTTCCCAGGAAGAGTTTTCATTTTATGCTTGTAATATGGATTTTACTGTAAAATGCTGTTAAATTGTTACCATTTGTCTCCCACACATATTTCCTTCATGGCAATTGTAAGGCGCTCTTTCACTGTGATCTCGTAGCAGATTGGAGAACCATTTGTCTGTGTATACTAACAAGAATGTCCGTGTATTCTTTTCTTTTATATTTATGCATATTATCTTCGTATTTAAATGTAAAGGGAAAATTTGTTTCCCACTGAAGAGGCTTTTGTGTCACAGACCCTTACTTTGGCAGCGGTAGGTACCATGTCCCTCGAAAAGTGTTTATGACCCTTTCGGAAACCCGGGAGGGAGAAAGAATCATGGGCAAGTTGTCAACACAGTTAATGTTGTATTTTGTAGTTCTCTCATCCAAGAATGCACATTGGTGTTTGGAGAGAACTGGTTCCAGTGGTCCTGTTGCATATTTTCAGGGTGGAATCAAAGATTCTCATGAGTTTTCAAATCAACTCTTATAACCCCATTACTGAAAGGAGGGGGAGAAGCAATAATTGCCAAGTTGCCTTTGAGTCTGGAGTTTCTTTTCAAAGGTGAACGCTGTGTTTGCATCTACCAACTCATTACTTTGTTCACTATTGGTTTCCTGTGTATATATTTAATTGTGGGATCGGTCAAGACAAAGAATTTGAAGGGCTTCTGTTTTTTTTCTTCCTGCAATACTTATTAGAATACAAGGAGGATACGGCATGCAAATAAAATGCTACATGTAAAATTCTATGTTTTTGTCCAGAAGTTAATTCAAATTCCTGTGTATGATATGTAGATGTCCACCACCTATTTTTTTAAGACAAGGAACTCTAGATACTGTTAAATGAAGTTCTTATTTATCTTTTTTTATATTTTTTTTCTCGAAGGACAAGGCAGCATTGTCTGGTCAATGCAGGGTTAAAACTTTTTTTATAAAGAGGGTCAAAGTTTTGAATTATGCATTTGCTAGTACTTTCATTGAAAATATCGTTATTCTTCTGAAATGTTGATGCTGCTTCTATTTAAAGCACTCTTAGTGGTGCACCTTTGACTGCAAAATATCTATAAATGCTGCGCACGCTGGATTAGCAGCTGCTCACTAGATAAACACGCAAAATAATTAACCATAATGATGGAGAGAAAAAGTTTTGTCAAACAAAAATTAATGCAGGAGGTACTATATTCCTTTTTTAAGTTAACAAAATATCAAAAACAGGGAAAACTCTTCCCTGAGAAAGTGAATGCTATTTTTTTAATAAATCAGGGTGCACTTTGGTGGAAAACTTCGATTTCATATTCATGAACACATTTCTGCTCTCAATATTTCTCTCCTTACGATAGTACACTTGATAACTTATAATAGCTGATGAGGACAATTCATAGATGTGTCCAAATGCAAATTATGCCATGATTATTTTTTTCCAAAACCATTCACCCCTCTACCACCTCCTGTCTTCCAAGACAGATGCCATCCACCCCCGACTGTGGCATCCCTCATGAACTTTCCTCCTTGTTCCCCCTGTGGCCCCCCTCATGAACTTTCCTCCTTGTTCCCGTTGTTCACCCCTCACCAAGGGAACCCCACCCTCCATCTCCATGCTAGCCATTTGCCGAAGCCAGCCATTCGTCCATAAAGACAGCCTTTCTTCCTAAGTGATTCAGTCATGAGGCCTCTGATGAGCTAATGCCTCCTCTCACTCCACTCTTGATGGAGACCCAACATTCACCCCCACCATCGGCCAACTCTCTCTGTGACCAGTACTGGTCAATGCACTGAACCCTTACCCCCACCCCATGGGGAGTGTCTCAAAACCGCTGGCATTCTTAAGCCCATCAAACCTAACTTCTCTCTCCTACTTCCATCTCTCTTCTTCTGCTTTTCCTTTCTACTCAAAAATACATAGTCAACCACCCATAAACCGATCTATCCATGGATCTGACAATTTATTCCCCTGAAGACAATTTTTCTGCAATGTTTTAGCATCACAATATCTTTACAAATTGTTGGAAAATACAAAACTGGCAGCTGTATATGCATATGTATGTGAATACTCAAGTGCTACAAAGAATTAGACAATATCTTTTATTTCTTATCACTCAACTTTCTCTTTGTAAAATCCCATCCCAAAAGCCATCTTTATGACTCTTCATTATTACAGCACACTATAACAACCGGCTCATTCCACTATATCCATTCCTCCCTCTGCTTCCTCCCCCATTCCATCCTTCAGAAATCCAAGCTTGTCTGGGCATTCTTCCAGAGAAATATGAAACAGATGACACAAGACGCAAAAGAAAGCATGGAAAGTGCCCATGGTGCTCAAAGCAAGAGGTTAGGACTGACACTACGACAAATTGCCCAGCTTACTCGGGAAACCAGTCATCGTATGTTTTCCCTTGGTTTGAAAATTATCACAGGAGCATCAAATGCTTAAATCGGGTAAATATTGCGTGTAGTCTTTAAAAAAGTTATGTCTGGAGATGTTCTTTAATGATTTTATTTTTGAATGAGTGATTTTATGCTTTATAAATGACTATAAGAATTATGCACATTTATGTACACAGCAAAAGACACTACAGTAATTCTCAATTCAAACGCAGGCTATCAATTCCTAAAATCAATATATAATATTTGGTTATTTTCATAATCGTACAGCAGAGCAAGAAGGCAGTTATGCTTCCATAGGAGGATCTTTCTTTTGAACATTTCAAAATAATTCAAATTCTAGCATAATACATATGTTGTAAAGGAGAGGATTAAATGAGTGCAATGTGTTAGAAGAGTTTTTCGACTGGATGTGAACTCTTCAAATTATGGGCTCAGTGGCAAGGAAAAGGATATTCAATTATACCACATAAAATAGACAATTTAAAATTACTGATAATGCATATGACCCACACAGCAGTCTTGCCGTTGACGCAGTTTTCTGGAACAGCAAGAGTTTAAACAGTCATAATAACAAAAAATAGGCTTCAAAAATTAATATTAATTGTAACGTGTGTCTTATTTCATCGGGCTGAATGTAAATATGCAAAAAACTTAACTTCGTCACCAGGAAGGAGAAACAATTTATGCATTAGTGTTGAAAGGGTAAATTCAGTTTAAAACTTATGTTAACATGAAAAAACCACTAAAATTTCAAACATACAGTTGGCCTGAATATAAGACTGCTATTTTCCTCATGAAGACAGTCTAAAATCAGTACCATATTATTTTCACACCTCAAGAAAATATATGTAATATATGTGATGCAACCCACAAATCATTGGTGTGTGGTTCTAACTAACAACTGGTTCATCATTACAATAGATTTCAAATTATAATTTGATTTCAAAGTGAAAATGACTTATAACATTGCATTGAACCCTCTTTAAGTGTGGCATGGATGAATAAAGAAAAGAAAGAAAGAACAAATATGCTTCCACATCGGGAAGGTCAGCTCTTATTTTCACAGAATTTTCCTTTCACTGTGAAGAAATAATAATTATGAATAAGAATGAGTGAACACCAGATTTCCAACTCGAGGCAAGTTCAAGTCAATCATTGCAAAGCAAATCCAGTTTCCAGTCAAGTTCAAGTCGAGTTACAGCACCAACACCATATTTCTTGTTTTTTAAGAGAAAATAATATTCTTCAGAGCCTTGTTTAATTTAAGATCAATTTCCATCAATTCAAAAACTAGAAAAAATACTCAATTTAGATAGAAAACTGTCCTGAATTCAAGCAAAAGACTAAATCTGAGAAAGAAACAATAAAATTTTTAAAAATTAGGCATTTTGTAAGTCATATTGACTCAATACCACAAGCCCTCACGAGAAAACAAATATCCACTGCACAGTGGCGGCGCCAGGGGTGGGCCCGGGCCCACCCAAATTTTTTTCGGCCCACCCTCTGGCCCACCCAAATCAGACGGACAAATTTCGGAATCGAAGTCCAAAGTTAAACTTTATTTTATAAAATTAAAACAAATTGTGTACAGTTATAGGAACCACTATGTTAATTTGCTAAACAATTTTGCATTGTCCATATAATTCCGTAAAATAAAACAAATACACTCGCAGTGGATTTTATGACGACGAAGTTAACATCGACCTATCCGGGGATGCAGATGAGTCGGCGATCGACGGCACCTGCGTTGGATAATTGGCTATCGCCTTACCCAAATGAAAAGCATCGACGTCTATCGGTGGCTCTTCTCTCCGAGGTGAGCCGAACAGTTATTCCCACCCAATGTCGAGTAGGGAAGGAAGAGAGAGAGATAGAAGTAGAGAGAGCAATGGAGGGAGAGAGACAGATGTAGGGGAAGTGAGGGTGGGGGAAAACATCTCTGGGCGAGAGCAGCGCCAGATTACCAACGCAGATCGGTCGCCGGCATGCTTTCGAAGGCATGAACATAGATTACGCGGAACAAAATCGCGCCGATTCAGTGGCACGTACACGCTAAGAGGATGTTTTGACGCAAAGATATTACATGTAGCGTTATTCTAGACTTTGATTAATTTTCGTATCCCAATATAGAGCTGAGTAATACCCAAGCAAAAAAGTGCTTTTTTCTGGAAGCTTGCAATTTTTTTCTCCAATACGGTTTACATAACGTGATTTCAAAAAGGCTCAGGCTAACGCTACATTGTCCAAGTGTCGAATGGTGAAACAGGACCTTGTTATCTGCAAGCATGCCAGCCTGACAATGATAATCGCGGAGTCCTGAAAAAGCATTTTCCATTAGCCAAGATTTATTAAGTACAGTAGATACATGTTTCGTCTTGTTCGCAATCACAGATGTTTGATTCCCACTTGAAATCACTATTGAAAGTAAGCGTAGTAAGATGGCAAAACGGCCTAGCATATCAGATTTCTTCAGTCGGCAACAAAAAGCTATTAAACCAAATGAGGGCATTACAGCGTCTCCATCTGTAACTGCAGAGGTTAGTGTTCACGATCCAGAAAGTGAAGCAGAAAAAATTGTGTTTGATGATAATGAAATGGAAGTAGGAGGAGAATTAGAACAATTGGAAAATGAAAAACTCAGTGAAAATAAAGGTAAAGATTTGTTTTCCATTCCCAGTAGTAGCACAAGCAGTACTAATCCATCTGCTTCAGTTTGTGATATATCTACAAAACCTACCGATGAACCAAAACAACCTCTATTAAGGCATTTTCCTTTCCGCTTGTTTGGAGAAAGAAAAAGAAATTTCCAGCCTGGTTGGTACAAAATTCATCCATGGCTGGAATATAGTATCATAATTGATGCTGCATTTTGTTTTGCCTGTCGATTTTTCCGTCCCCAAACTGAAGGCACAAAAAGCGAATTGCTTACTTTTGTAAGTGAGGGTTTCACTAATTGGAAAAGAGCAACAGAGTCTAATTCCGGCTTAAAGCAGCATAAGAACAGCTTCCCACACAAAAACTCTGTAGTTACTTGGGAGTCTTTCAAAAATTTAAAAAGTAAGTTCGGAGAGAATGCATCAGTTGCTGCTCTGCTAGATGAAAATATGCTCTAGAAGTTCAAGAAAACAGAGGATACATAGAAACTATTGCCGATGTACTTCGATAAGCAGCCCTTCAAGGAATAACTCAAAGAGGTCATAATGAATTGAAAGATCATGCGAATAAGGGGAATTTTTTAGAGTTAATGGAACTTATAGGGAAAAAAGATCCAAGTGTTAGGAAAAAACTTGAATCTAAAAGGGAAAAATACACACATCATGATATACAAAACGAAATTCGTCGCACCATGAGCAATATTGTTCTACAACATATCTCAGATGAAGTGAAAGAAGCCCAGTATTTTGCTCTAATGGTTTACAAGTCAAAAGATTGTTCAAAAACTGAGCAACTATCAATTGTCATTCGGTACTATTTAGATGGTAATATACACGAAAGGTTTCTAGGCTTTGAACCTGCAAAAAATTGGATGCTTCTTCTTTGTTAGTCTGCATTTAAAAAACTAGCAAACTGTGGAGTCAATTTAAATTACTGTGTTGCACAAACATATGATGGAGCTGCCATTATGAGTGGTTCTTGTGCAGGTGTTCAAGCTCTTTTATGCAGAGAAGTCCCACAAGCTATCTACACACACTGTATGAACCATAAGTTGAATCTCGTCATAGTAGCCACATGTAGAGGGATCAAGTCGGCTACAGATTTTTTTATGACACTGCAGGGACTCTATGTTTTTATGAGCGGGTCGGCAGTGCATCAAATGTTTATTGATACACAAATTAAAATGAAGGTTGGAGAAGTGGAATTAAAAAAGTTAAGTGACACCAGATGGGCCTGTCGGTATGCTTCTTGTTTGGCTGTGAAGAAGACAATTGAAGCTATCATTGTAACTCTAGTAAACATTCAGGCAGAAAATTCAGAACGAGCTGCCGAAGCATCAGGATTTAGTGCAAAGTTAAACTTTACTTTTATTTTTCATTTATGCCTGTTCACCTGTTTGCTAGAAAAGTGCAAGTCACTACCTATCTGATTTCCTTCAGGGTAAAGACTGTGATATTGTTGTTGCAATCAACTTAGTAGAAGCTACAAGGGATCATTTCTACCAAATGCATATATCAGACTCAGGTTTCACGCATGTATGGAAAGAAAGTGTAGATGTTGCAACAAAAATAGGTGCTGATATTCCCACAGATTCCTCTACTCTTGGAAGAATTCGAAAGTTGCCAAAACATCTTGGGGAATATGCTTGTGATTTGCAGAATAAAGACAGCCTGGAACCTGTGCAACCAACAGATTTCAAATCTTTAGTATTTGATAAAATTTTAAATATTATAGACTGTGAGCTTGAGAGACGTTTTATTTCAAACTCTGGAATTATTAAAGGAATCACTTGTCTAAACCCAAAAAGTGAACATTTTATGGATGAGCAAATATTACTGCCATTAGCACGAAATTATTCATGCAATTCTAAGTCGTTGGAGGCAGAAATTAAGATACTAAAAAATCTTATCATAAGACATGAACAGCAAACCGGAGTGAAGATTGAGAATTTACTTGCATTGCTCAAGTTGTTTGAGCAATATAAACTTGCATTACATGATTTGTAAAACTTAAGTCAAATAGCAGTGACTATTCCAGCTTCCTCTGCATCATGTGAAAGAACATTTTCGTGCATGCGACGTGTAAAAAGTTATTTAAGGAATTCAATGTCTGATGAACGCCTAAGTTATTTGTCTATTCTTGCAATAGAAAGGACTGTGACTAAGACTATTGACTTGCAAAGAGTGGTTGATGATTTTGCCATCAGTCACAACAACAGAAGGATAAATCTGTTTTAAAAGTAAGTAAACAACTGCTTGTTAATTTATATTTCACAGTTTTTCGCTTTCTTCCCAGTGGAATCAATTTTGCTGTTTTTCAAGTGAATATAAAATGAATGCACTGTCGAAAATGCATTAAGGCCTGAGGCATAATTTGTTTTTGTTGCGTGGCATGTGAGGAAAGGGGAGCCATTCGTGTAAGGTCAATAAATAAATGTTTTTAACTATATTTTGTCCTTTGCATTTATCCACGTTAACTCGAGGTTAGGCCCACCCATTTTATAATCTGGCCCACCCTTCGCCCACCCATGTGACATATGCTAGAGCCGCTGCTGCCACTGCAGTAGTTTTGTGTTGTGCAGTATAACACAACATGCAAATAATTAACTTAAAGTGAAACACAAGAAAAGTGTTTATTTGATGTAACCAAGCCATTAAGAAATGATAATAAATTAAATCAGTGAAATGAAAAATCAATAAAGGAACTTCATTCAACAATGTTTGTATGAATTAAATCAATTTGCGACTTGTAATGAAAGAAAACAAGTTATTCTATATGCCCAGCAGGTAGATTCCCCCTTCTCACATTATTAACATTTCCTGCAGCGGAAAACGGTTTCACTTTTTACTCCTGTTGCTGGTAATATTAATGCAAAAGTTTCCAGTGTGTGTGTCTGAGGGACCAATTCATGGTCATTTCATTGGCTTGCAGTCTTCTTTCCTTGAGCAAATTTTAATTAGAAATACTGGCCATTCAAAGTCAACACTAACACAAAATGAAAGAAAATATAATGAAATTCTTATTCTTACAAATGAACTTTGTTTTTATTTTGAATTCGTAAAATTTTAGATAAAAACATTCATAAAATTGGTCATAATTACACATTTCATGTGAAGTGTCCCAATGACACTTAAGTGCTGTTTTGGTTATCCTTTGGGAATGTGCGTAAGGAGGAAAACAAAGGCCCACGCAATGAATCCATTATGTGCGAGGAAGATTAAGTAGCTTTCATGATTCGGGAAGCATTTTTAAGAGTAGCATGCTTCTTAGATGGAGGCATGCAATTAACTTAGATGAAACATCATCAAACAAGCTGTTAGATGGTGGTATTTAGCAGGTTTAGAATATGTCCTCTACGTGGGCTTACAGACGACTTTTGATTGTATGTACCTTGTGGCCTTGAAATTTTGAATTAATCCTCATAAGGCATTATGGTAGTGATGGTCGAGGCAAGTGTTTCAGGCCTCATTATCACTCTTACTCGTACTTACGTATCACTCAATTACGGGTTAACTATTAAAGATATTGACTTCGAGTTTTCTTTATTTGGTTTGAAAGATATTCCAAAAGATGAAGTGAAAGAAAAATTTGCATCCCTCTGGGTTAGTGAGGAAACTTACCTGAACTTTGGCTAAGAAAAACTCACTTCTCAGCCAGAAATTTAAGAATTGGAGATGATCAGTCTCTAGCAACGTCTTTCTTCTATATGATACGTAAAGAGCATCCATCATAACTCGTTTTTGAGGTCGCAATCATTAAAACGGTGGACCATTGCTCGCTAAAAATCTAACTATTTTCAGACATTATGGGGGCGAATCGTGCCGTGATGAATTTGTTTCCCCTCATCCGCTACCTCTGCCACTAAGTCGTAGGAGGTGGAGGGTGTGAGGGTTTTCGTCTTACTCACATGGACACTTTGTTATCTACTCCCTACATCACTCTCGTTGGACTTCTAATGGGCCAATCAAGTATTACGTAAGACGTTTTTGTGAGAGGGGGTTGGGATCATCTCACATTCGCTTAAGAAGAGGGGGGACAGGTTGAAACATTATATGTACTAGAATTGAGTAAGAAGGGTGACTCAATGTTGCATGAGAGGCAGTGGAAGAAGTTCCTAAATGGAGAAACAAATTCGTCACGACACGGTTCGCCTCCATAGTGTCGGAAAATAGTTAAGATTTTTAGCGAGGGGTCCACCGTTTTAACGATTGCGACCTCAAAAACGAGTAATGATGGATGTTCTTTACGTATCATATAGAAGAAAGATGTCACCAGAGGTTGACTGTCTTCGATTTTCCAATTTCTGGCTGAGAAGTGAGTTCTGGTTAGACTAAGTTCAGGTTAGTTTCCTCACTAACCCAGGGAGTTGAAAATTTTTCTTTTGCATCGTCTTTTGGAATGATATCTTCCCAATCAAATAAAGAAAACCCAAAGTCGTCATCTTTAATAGTTTGCCCGTAGTTGAGTGATACGTAAATTCACGGGTAGAGTGAAAATGAGGCCAGAAACTCTACCCTCGGCTGTCACTACCATAACACCTTAACCCATAGTAGTCACCCAGGTCACCAAGTTCATGTCTTCAAAGCTTTGAAGCTACACCTCAAAATCAAACTTGTGCTGTCATTTGTAGCCAATAGTAAACACTACTAAATTGCCTCTGTAAAATACCCATCATTGTTTTCAATAATAATAACACTATTACATAATTTTTTTCAAATTCAACTTCAATCTTCAGAATAAATGTTTTATCAGAATCGGCAACTGAACTCATATCACTTTAAAGGGTAGTATCTAGGGAGTGTAACCCTAATATTTCATTGAAAAACATTGAAGTTTAAAGATTTAATGATGATTTGATCAATAAAAGTAGATTTTCAAGTTTTCTTTTATATGGTAAATTTACAACATCAAAAAACAAACTTTGCACAACTATATCATAGAAAATATGTATTTTGGTGCAGCCAGTTATATTTCAAAGGCTTTATCTCAAGTCACAAAGAAATAACAGCTATTAGAGGGGTGCCATACTGCCCTTTTTGGTAAATAGTTCATTTAGGTCCAGTTCTGGGATGGGGTGGACTTTATGAAGTTTTAGTTATCAGAAGAGCAAATGAAGGTCATGTATATACTGCTAAAATGAAGAAAAAAAATGTACGAAAAATTATTAAAATTCATCTCATGAGTGGTGTCATTGGTGATGGGATAGCATTCTGGCAAGCCAGAAAGAAAGTGGTGGGTTTGAATCTTGCCCAGGACACAATGTTATTATTTTATTAAATTCTTAGATCACGTAGGAGGCTATTACCAATGGTCAAATTATAATCATTATGATGAATTTGAAGGTTAGTTTTTCAAATAGATGTATAGTTTTTTGGCATATTTATCACATGCATTTTTGTAATTTTATGTTAATATTCATAAAATACAAATTTGACAAAAAATTAATCAAGAGAAAATGATGAACTGCTGGAGGCAAAATAATAATGGAGACAGGCCAGAAGGAGAAAATAAGCAGCCAAATCGGTGCCAACATAAATTTGATAGCCTAGCCCATCGCCACAACTCTGAAATAATAGTCTTTAAGAACTGTCACTAATCCTATCCTGTGTAACCTTTTCTTTTCCTCTGGATTCCAAAATATTTTGAGTCACACTTATTCTAAGGATCATAACTGTCATGAATGTCACCAGATTTATTGCATAGTAGCAACCCTAATGACAATTTTCCTACCGTCTGTCCCAAGAAAATCAGTGTCCTTCTGCTGGACTTACAGGAAAAGGCTAGTTTTTGAAGTTGGCAATCGAAAAATTGAGGAACATTTTCTTCCATTATTACACACCTCGACATCATTTTAAAGCTCTAAGAGTTCTCCTTATCATCAACAAAACTGTGAAGAAAGTTCCACTAAACTTATTTTGTTATCTCGACAAAACATTTAAACAAACAAAACTCTGGTGAGAAAAATATTCTGATTTCACAAGAAAACCAAGCACTTTTGTAGGTTATAAATTTTTATGTTTCCCAGGGACACAAACCTTCAATGGTCTTCAAATACAAAACATACTGCTTTGGTACTGATTTTTCTATGACGCTCATTCCCATGGAAATCTTGTCATTGCTTTCCTTTTTCTTTAGTTCTTCTTACATTAAAAAAAAAGCTTACCCGGCAATCATCTACATATAATTGCACAGAGGAACAATAAGTTATTTACAATTCTTTCTTCAATAAGCCATACTGCCCATGGAAAATGCCTCACAGCATGATTATGCCTACAGTACGCCCACAACCTGCAGCTCCAACAGAGCCATGACGTCACAACATGGCAACGGTACATTTTTGGTGCAATATTTTGGCAGGAAACTTCTAGCTTTGTCTGTGAGCTTAAAAATGAAAATTGGATCCTAATACATGCATGAAAATTAAGCATTAGTTAAGTACATCAATTTGAAATTGATTTCAAACAGTTGGAAAAGAGCCCATGACTATATCTGCATTTTCAAATATGTGCTCAACTTGAATGGCCATCTAATGTACTTCAATTAAATACATACTTCAATTAAATACATAGCTGTAAAATTTAGCACTCCTTGCAGGAATATTCAGGAGTCGATTTGTAACAAAAAGGGAATGTTGACTGCTGAATTTTAACATCTATTTTTACTGTCTTTGTTCTTTTCAAAGGAATAAAAAATCTGGATTCTCTCACTTTTCAGAAATATTGCATAGTTTTATGTATCATGATGCAGAAAATGATATAATAAGGTGGTGAAAGCTTGATGCATTATGCTTGACATGTACCCACTATAATCAAACCATAAAGCTTCCCTACTGAAACGATTGAAATGCAAGCACTGCAATGTAAGTACCAGATTAAGAACCAGAACTGAGGTTGAGAAGCAAACCAAACCTGAACTCTGTAGACATAACTACAGTGGTACCTCGATATACCAGTGCCCTAATATACGAGTGTTTTGAGATACGAGCCGCCGAGCGAGCGATATTTTGCTTTGAGATGAGAGCAAGATTTGAGATACGAGGAATCGCACACTACACCGCTGCACACGACCCCAACATGCGCCCCGCCGCATGTTGGGGTCGTGTGCAGCGTCTAACAGTTTCTCCCACCTCAGACTAGACCTCAGTCTGTGTGCTTGTTTCCCTCGTTTTCGAAGCATTTTTGATAAGTTGGGTTCGCGTTTTTTGCTTTTTGAACATTTACAAAACATTATCACATTTATTTTTATAACCATGGGCCCGAAGAAGAATATGATGTCTATTGAATTAAAGCGTGAAATCATAGAAAAACATGAGCAAGGTGTGCGAGTAATTGACTTGGCGAGGATGTGCGGGCGTAGCACATCGATGATATGTACTGTGCTTATACAGAAGGAGTTGATAAAGAGTATAACGCCAGCTAAGGGCGTTACAATAATTTCTAAGCTCCGGACCTCTCTCCATGAAAAGATGGAGAAACTACTGATGGTGTGGGTGACAGATAAGCAGCTTCAAGGAGGAACCTTAACACAAAGCATCATATGTGAGAAGGCACGAGCGATTTACGGTGATTTGCTGAAGCAGATCCCACACACTTCCGCAAACGAAGAATCAGAAGACTCGTTTAAAGCCAGTCGGGGCTGGTTTGACAACTTTAGGAAAAGGACCGGCATTCACTCCGTCGTCAGGCATGGTGAGGCAGCAAGTTCGGATGTGAAGGCAGCTGAGGTTTACATCAAAACGTTTTCCGAACTGATAGAAGCCAAAGGATACATCCCCCAGCAAGTCTTCAACTGTGACGAGACAGGGATTTTCTGGAAAAGGATGCCGAATAGGACTTACATAATGGCAGAGGAGAAGACGATGCCAGGTCACAAACCCATGAAGGATAGATTAACTCTAGCACTTTGTGCCAATGCGAGTGGCGACTGCAAAATCAAGCCTCTGCTAGTATACCATTCGGAAAACCCCAGAGCCTTTAAGTCACATAAGATTTTAAAAGAAAAACTGCAAATTATGTGGAGGGCAAATCCGAAGGCGTGGGTCACCAGGAAATTCTTTGTGGAGTGGACAAACCTGGTGTTTGGCCCTTCTGTTAAAAAATATCTACAGGAAAACAACCTACCCATGCAAGCCCTTCTCGTCCTCGACAATGCCCCTGCTCACCCACCAAATCTCGAAGATGATTTACTCGAAGAGTTCAAGTTTATAAAGGTTCTCTACCTACCACCCAACACCACTCCTATCCTGCAGCCCATGGATCAGCAGGTGATTTCTAATTTTAAGAAGTTGTACACCAAGCACATTTTTCGGCGCTGCTTTGAGGTGACGGAGAACACAAACCTTACCCTTAGAGAGTTCTGGAAGGACCACTTTAACATCGTGATATGCCTAAGAATTATTGATCAGGCCTGGCTGGGTGTTACAATTAGGACCTTAACCTCTGCATGGAAGAAGCTGTGGCCTGAGGCTGTAGCTGAAAGGGCCTTCGAAGGATTGGAACCCGAATTGTCAGTGGTAGAGGAGATTGTTTCTCTGGGAAAATCCATGGGTCTGGAGGTGGATGAGAGAGATGTGAACGAACTCGTCGAGGAACAGTCTCAGGAGCTGACAACCGAGGAGTTACACGATCTAAATTCGCAGCAGCATACGGTGGTTCAACGAAAAATTGGTTTTGAAGAGGAGCCAGAGATGGAGGAGGTTATCTCTACAAGAGATATAAAGGAGATCTTGGGAATGTGGGAGAAAGTTGTAAAGTTCGAGGATAAAAATCACCCCGAAAAAGTTGCAACTGGTCGTGCATCGGAGTTGTTCAACGAAACTTGCCTAACTCATTTCCGCAATATCCTGAAAGGGAGGAAGAAACAAACCTCCTTGGACAGTTATTTTAAACGATCTGCAGGTGAAAATGAGCAAAGCGTGACGAAAAAAGCGAAGACCAGTGACGAAAATTAAGCGCTTCCGTAAGCACTTCACTTTTCTTTTATTATGTTTTTCTAGAATATGTATTTGTTATTTATAAATAAATGTTTCTTCTTGTAAATACATTTTTCTTATTCAAAAACACTTAACAAAAACAACTGAGGTGGTGTTTTGGGAGCTGGAACGGATTAATGGCATTTCAATTAATTTAAATGGGGAAAATTGCTTTGAGATACGAGCAATTTGACATACGAGCAAGGTTACGGAACGAATTAAACTCGTATGTCGAGGTACCACTGTATTTGGGTGGAAGCTTAGCTCTGAACAAGTTGATCTTTTAATGTGTAACAAAAATAACCTCTTGATATAATGATGTTAACATGTTAAGATGTAACAAGTTAATGATGAAAGCATGTTAACATGTCCAAACATCTGAACCTTTCTTTTGCATTTGGCAGAAACCGTTTGGGGATAACGTATAATTAACATAGTTGAAAAATGTGAATGTAACTCTTTTCGCATGAATCCATCAACCAACTCAGTTTAAAAGTTAAAAATGCATTTATTGAAGACAAAAAATCAAACTTGGAGTACTCAATGTTCTGTACAACATTTAAGTATAGTTATTTCTTATTTAGTTACTATAAAGGCTGTTGGGTACAAATCTACCCCAAAAAATTTTCAGACAGGAGGTTTATTTTCTTTTGAGAGATAAATAAAGTGCAGCATGCAACCCGTCAATGCAAATATCACTTCCGGTTTAGCTAGTTAATCACGAATGTGAATTTGCTCAGAGAAACAGTGATTTTAGGGCAAAGAAGAAGCATCACATTGGTGGAAACATGCTCACAATGAAATCTTTGAGCAAGTTGTTCATCTACTGAACCACAGACATAGGTATTCATATAGAAGCCTAATGGTTACAGCTAAAAATTACACCCCTGGAGAATTACCACACTTGAATTTTATCAATTTACCTTTGAATGCCCAATTATGTTTTAGGGGTTCCTTAAAAGAGATTTTCGATCCCAAAACACAACAGCCAAGGAACATTAAAAAAAAACAAAAATTCTTATTCACTCACTTCAAAGCTATAATAATAACAAACACCATGGATGATATTCAAAGGGTTTAAGTGATTGATTTAATAAGGTGAAACTATTTCTTGACTCGTGCTATCAGAAAATTTTATTGAAATCCACATGGTACAAATTATTTCAACCAATGAAAAACACTTAATGAAGTATACATAGGAACTTCTATGGAATTATACATAAGTTCTCTTGTTTCCGCTAAACGTTTTATGTAAAATATTAACACTAATTATTTAAATAATGCACAGAGCATTTACAATGAGGGAAAGGGTAAGCACCTACTTTTAGAGAAATTAAAAGCCATCATGTACACTGCATAAAATAACATTGTATCATTCATACACAAACAATGCACCACACTTGTGAAACTCACCTCATATCCCAACATTAACTGCAAAATTTCTCACTAATCCTATCTAAACCAGTAAACTGTAGGACTATCGAACAAAACATAAACCAGAAACACAATATAACGACTGTTCACTTCCTGTCAAACATATTCAATTGCTAACAACCACACTATCACTTGATGAAGCCGAAAATAAACTGTATTAACGAAACGCTATACAATAAGATAGTAGATCTTCCACTATTAGGAAATTAGTGCCACAAGCTCATGTGTATCAACAATGGCCATTTACAACAGTGGGAGGCACTTGCACATATTTCATACACCCACCCAGATACATTACTATACCTTACGTAAATCACACGAAACGCTAGAAATCAAAGAATACACAGAGGCAAACAACGCACCACCTTTTTATGACAAATCACACAGCAAAGGACACTGAAGGAGAAATGTGCCTGCGAAAAAAATGAGGAAATTTCCAGCCAGGGTCAAGCAGAAATGGGTTACCTTGCTGGACACAAGGGTCATGTCCCGTAATCTTTCTCAGACTCGACCCAAGTTTGTGACAAATGCTAGTTATGCGTTTTTATCTAATGACTCAACATGGCTGTCAGGATGGTTATGGAAGCCAAGGAAAGTGGCGTGCTCTAACCAAAAAACGTTATAAGTGTGAAACTAACGTTTTGTGTGCTGGTTGGGTGGTTTGTTCAACCCTATATAGATAAAGTTTTTTTAAGTGCCCAATAAATTTATTTTCTTTGTCACATGATCAAATGTCAGTCCCTTCTACATCGGGATGTATCAATCATATTCCTTTGACTGTGTCCTCAACGGTGTGCAAATCTTTAACATCCCTCACATTCACATACATCACTGTTTTTCTGTCGTGTGGTATCCTCCTCGCAGCAACTTCCTCCAACCATTTCTGCAGCTCCTTTGTGGTGAGCACCACTCTCCTATGGTTGTGGATATGAGATCCTCAGTATCAATCTCAAGCCATTACGGTTTACACTCAAGTCGATACATACATACCACCAACCTCTGGCAATTTTAGTTATCAATACTGTTGCTACGGTTGGAAGAGAGATGGTCCACACAGCACTATGCCCTCAGTTGGCAATGCCACTTCACAAGGAAGACACTCAAAAACTGATTTTATTTTTTCACACAATGGTAGTGTGAATCATTGAAGTCAGATGGCAGTTTAACGAAGATTTTCTAGAAATTTCAGTCTTTCTATTTCAGATTTTCTAGAAATTTCAGATTTTCTAGAAATGTGAAGTCATAAGGGGCATGAATTTTAATGCCAATATATGCAAGCCATTACATTACACCCTATCATTCACTAAGAAATGTTATGATATATGTATTTCAGCTCGTTTCATGGATGTGATTCATCATCTCGAGACAGCTGGAATCCTTTCACACCGTTGGTAGGTAACGAGCTCTAACAATAGGTTACTCTTCGGTGGGGGTGATCATAGATTTCTGAGTTGGTAAACATAATTTCTCTCTATTGACTAATTAAAGTCATAATGTGAATCGTCATCATAGACCCCTTTGGTCCCGGAAGAGTCTTTCTTGTTATGAATCAAGCCCTTCAAATGGGCTCGTCACTCATTCACCGATGAGCATAGCACTCTGAATTGCACAATTGCCTTTCAACCTCTGAGATTTAGGTTTCTTTTGCTTTTGAAATGGCTTGTAGTTTGAAATTAGCATCATCACTCTTTCTCTCTTCCCTGGGAACATGACTAATTGGTGTACAACATTTTTCAACCTTATTCATGGTGAATCGTTAATAACCAATTAATCTCACAAAGCCATGTAGTACCAGAGTACTGATAAATAGCTGGAATCCTGCTTTTTCTTGTTATTTAATATGCTGTATACAAAAAACTAATGGTCTCATTAACGTGGATGAAAAATAAAAAGTTAACCACAGGAAAAGCACTGAGTTCACTTATTCTTCCTTAGTCTGGAGTCTCAATCTGCCAACATTGACAGCAGACTGACCCATTGATAATATGGAAGGGATTCCAAAGTGATGTTGGAAAGCAGAATCGTTTGAAATGATGGAAATTTTGTGTAAATATATGTCAACGCATTCCACCAAGTTTAAAGATGGACGCACCTAGCTATGACTGATTGGTGAATGAAATCAATCGTGCCATGTTACCATCAAATCCATGACAGATAATTAGCACTGTCAGCATTTGACATATCAATCAATATTTGTAGACCACATCGATTACTGGTAAAGTTACATCATAGTTCACTCACAAACATTCATGCTCTCACAATTGAGTTTCCTTGCAATGTCTTCCTAGCTTGAAAATACTTCAAGGTAAATGTAGCCAATGACATTTAAGCAAAGTGAAATATCTGTCATCCCCTGATAGCCATAAGTGCTCATGAGTCCCCTCCATAACTAAACAAGCATCTGCAAAAGATGCATAGAATAAATTTTTGCGAGTCTGACAGCATCGACAAAGAAATGGAATACTTCCCTAAATATGATAAAAATGACCAGCCATTCTGATGTGAGCAAAGTGCCATCAGAGAGGAAGAATGAAGTGAATAAGGGCCACTTGATACTGCTTAAGTTGCAACTATGACAGAAATATTTCCCGCTGAATATCCTATCCAGCCTTTGTATATCCATAGCTCTCTGGAAAGTCTATCTTCACCAAATGCTTCCTCTTTGACCTCAAAATAATATGACAAAATCATTGTGCATCTTTTTTCAAGGTGTACTTCACTAAACTTGACCCAAAAATTGAAGATATTTAGCCATTCAATGATACACATTACAATAAAATACAGAAGTGTAGAATTTAGAACTATTTTTACGGTGTAAGATAAGAAGATATTCATGAGTCCATTTTTTACACTAAGGTAATGCTATCTACTGAATTTTTGCATCAATCTTTTCTTCCTTTGTTCTTTGTAGGAGAGTAAGAAATATGGATTCTGTCATTTTTTCAGAATTATAGAGTAGGTATTCAGAATTTCAGTTTTATATTTTGCGATGCTGCAAATGTTATGATGCTATGGATGCAATTAGAGTGGAGAAATGTGGAAAGAAATGTGACTCGCTATTCTAGATTTACACAATAATCAAACAAAAACTTATTCAACCTTTGAAAATTGAGCAATGCAACGGAAGTACTAAATTAAGAACCAGAAGCGAAATAAATGTGGAACTGATCCATCCCTACCATATATAATATGGTTTTATTGGTTCTCCCATTAACCTTTTTACTACCAGCCCATTTTGAGTCGGATGTGCGAAGACTGCCAAGGCTGTTTTCAGGAAGTACGCAAGATTTCACATTTTTAATTATTTCTAGTACCTACATAATTTTATTTTTTGTATCTACATTTTTTTCCCAATGCTGAAGATATAATTGGGACTTAGAACCATGGAAGAATGCAGGCCTATTTAACGGGAACCATTATATAAGCCTCATATCAAAAAGTAAAAAAAGTTGGGCCGATATCTTGGCCCGCTGGCAGTAAAAGGGTTAAGCAGTGAAGCTTTATGCTCAAATTAAAAATCTTTCCTAAAACTCCGTCACAAGGATAAAAATATAAAATACACACGCCCAAATAAGAAATGACACTCCCTTCCATTCAGATGTTTTGCCCACACCTTCTTCAGTGAGAGCTACAGTATGTGAATCAAAAATAAAGCAAGTAGGTAATGAAAGGGAAAAGAAAAGTCTTACTTGGGACATTCCTTCAGTGGAAGAGTGAGTCAGGGAATGAGTATAGCAACAAAAGAAGTGTTTGGTTACAGAAGGTAGGTGATGACCCTGGGGAACTCCTTGGGTAAAGGAGTAAAGAAGAGGCTGGTGAATAGTTACAGGTAAAACGTAGCATTTCGTAGTTCAGAAGCATGGACTTTGAAGAAAGAGGAAAAAAATAAGCAGCTGTCTTTTGAGATATGGGCGTGGACAAGAGAGAAGTAACCATGGATGGGAAGGCAGACAAATGAGAGAGCTATTGGTATGCTGGGTGAGAAGATGAAACTTATGAAGGTGATAAGCAGTTTCATGGAAAATGTAAGGAGAGGCAAAGGCATGGTGATAGAGGGGGAAGAAATGAAGAGAGAGAGAGAGGGGTCCACAGCAGTGAGTGTCAATGAGGGATTTTACTCCCTTCTATTTTCATCGACCAGAACCAATAGAGGACTCAAATAATAATAATTAAATGATGTTCGTCATGCTCACATTACTGCAAGGGCATGAAACATGCACATTCCATTGACAATATCTTCAATAATAGAGCCAGTATTGCCAGAGATCTGAAAGATCTAAGGTTTTCCGGCAGATCTGGTGAATAAAGGTCTCTCGGGTATTCCACTGAGTTAGCAGCTCCATGTCTCCTGGAGTTTCAAAGAATGACCAGTTCTTCATCTTCAGGAATTCTGAACGAAACCCTGACGCTGAATATTTTATAGCCGAAATCTATAATTTCACTTGGTTCTTGTCTTGTGTCCTTCAGAACCCCAGAAAATGAAAAACAAGCTGTTCTACAGAACAACGGGAGGCATGGAGCTGCTAAACCATAGGAACACCTGAGAGACCTTTATTTGACTACGATCTGGTTGCTTAACAGTTGAGTGCTCATCCTTTCTACACATCCTTTTTTAAGTACACACATAATATGGTGACTTCAAAATACCCTTTATATTGGTGGACAAATGGACTACTACATACGCACATCATCTTTCATATCTACCTAGAAATGGCCACAGTCGTACACTGGAAGGATTCAATCATCTCACTGTCCTTTGGTATTTCCACCTACAAAGAGAAAAGAAGAACCAATATTAATGCACAAAAACAAAATTATGCCCAAGCATCATCCCCAAGGGTTTCAAACTAAGTGCCACAAACCTGGCTTTCCACACATTGGCCAATTGTAGTGATACGGAAATATGGAGGGTCAGGTGACATCAACAGCTCAAGCATGTCCGTGGAACCATCCATTTCTGAGAATACTTCTTTAAGACACTCTGAGCGAAGAATTATTTTATTTAAGACATCTGATGGGTTAAAGCCGAAGTCTATAATTTCACTTGGCTCTTGTGTCTTAATACTGCAGTCTGTAATTACACCACCCTCTTCTAGTCTATGGGAATTTTCAAAGTAAAATAAATAGATTAAACATTTTAGTGACATTTATCTACATCTACATAATCCCCCGCTAGCCGCCGCATGGGGGTGTGGCAGGGGGTGTTGTTGTTGTTGGCTCAACTCCCTCACTTTCAATTGGCCTGTCTTCATTTTGTTCAGAAGAATTGTTTATACAGTGATTGCTTATTAGGAGCATAATTACAAAAGAGGCTCTCGAGTTTTGGTCACAGAGTCCAAAAAATAAGTGACCTTCCTAATGCCTACTCTTCCATATTGAGAGCTTTCCAAGCAAGATGTTGAAGTGAGTGAACGTTGGATTGCACATCAGCACACTGAGCACCAGTGTCGCCCCAAGGTGAGACTTCAGGGTCATTCACATCTCAATCTCATTTCCCTAACTAAGGTCTCGTCTCCATTTCATAAGAAAAGTACACACATGAGTACTTTTTTTGATTTAGGAATTGCTATTTTTTTGCCCAGGATACAGTGACTTGAAGAAGAAAAAAAGCAATTAGCACCCTCTAAATGAATAGAGCTTTTACATAAAATAAAAATGTACCAGAATCAATGGTAAGGGGTCGTGCATAATCTACGTTACCAACTAAGGGAGGAGGAGGTCTGCTAAGAACCAAATGTGGGTAATGAGAGAGAGTGAGGGGTTCACTCAAAGTAATGTTACAATGCCCGTTTACATTTCTTACTCGTCAACATCGTGTCAACAATACTAGAGAGTTTAACATGAGGAAGGGCACATCTCATTTCAACCTTTATTTGCCTTATTTCAGCCTATCCCTTAAAAGACAACATTTCATGTCAAGCAAAAACATTTTCATACCTTTATATGCAAAAAGACTATGTTGGCTGTGGTGAAATATAGTAGGTGATATGTCGTTCACTTAAGCAGTGCTCAGCTACCTAATCACCATCATCATTCACCATACTATGAAATGAAATGAATTTCAAGATTACTCGGTACTTTTTAACAGATTTTTATTCTTGGTCGACCGGGTTCGTAGCATAAGGGACATCATCAGGTGTGCCTACATGATGAAACCAACCAACCAAGAGTAAAAATCTGTTAAAATGTACTGGGTAATTTTGGAATTTATTTAGAAATGGATTTTCACAAAGTGAAGCCTGTCACCATCAAATTTATATTATGAAATATATATGAATTACTTTATTCATATGAAAAAAGATTGTATGAATAATACTTCCTTCTGAATTGTCACATAAGATTGGGAAGTATTTAAGACAAGTATTTGATTTCTATTATCCTCCAAAGTTATGACTGTGGATGCTACCTTTCGTATGCTTAACAATAATATCTCTTCCATTTTAGAATGGCTATGAAAGTGACACTCCACTCAAGGATACCACTCAGTCTGCCTGGGGATCAAGATAACTTGAATGGCAGTGAAGTATGTATTAGCAAGTCTGAAAACAACGGAAGCCCATTCCTGTTTTGGATGGTCATTTTCCGAAGATCAATTTCTTCTGCTGCGTTGACTTTGAAATCAGTAAATATCACCCTTATGTTAGAATACTACGATTTTTAATCACTGAGATTATGCGTAAAGAAAATAAACTTCTGACATGAGAACAAAGGCTTTCATGGTGCTCTATGTTGATCAACAAAAGTTGCGGGAGCGCCTAAAAAATGAAGGAGAAACTTTTGAAATGATGCCTCTCATGAAATATCAGTCATGCTTAAAAATATTACCAACCCTTACAAGGAATATTCTTCAAAAATGTTAACTTCAGCCAGTGATGAAAAATTTACTTCAGGAAGACTAGCTGGAAGACTGAAAGAAGAATAAAATAACACTGAAGACACCTCCAAATGTGTCCATTGGACAAGCTGTTAGTAGCTGGGCACAGAATTAATGAAAACCACTACGAGGAGCCAAGACTTGGAACCGACGTATTGAATATAAGGATTGTGCTGTGACGACAGCTGGAAAACTCAGATGACCAACAATGAGTTATTAAAAAACAAATTTGGCAGAAAACCAATTGGCAATCATTCAATCCTTGAATGCATGATGTATAAGGTGGGCAAAGTGATATAAAGGTAGAGGATTCCAGGATCTTTAATGGCGATGAGTGAGTTGTATGTTGACATGTTGGGGGAGGATCGTACCTTGTGGAAAACTTGAGAGCTTTTGAATTATCAGATACACCAGGAGAGCTGAAGGTGGCCCACTCATTCCAGATTTTCTGATGACTTGTATAGAGCATCCCAGAGGGGCATTTTATAAATTGAGGTAAAAATGAGGCACAGGGTCTCCAGGCTAGTTTTCCCATCATTCAGCCTTCAAAGCACAGATTTTCCACTGGGCCTCTTTACAGAGATTGCTCAGATTAAAAAATCCAATTTAAAAAAGGAAGCATACTCAAGCATTTCATTAAAACAGTTCATAAGAATCAAAGTACTAGGAAATTGAATTAAAATAAACATCATACCATCTATTTTTTTTTAAGGTGTAGGAGAATAACTGACATGAGTGAAGTCAAAATGTGGTACTGCAAATGGCACAGCAGTCGGCTCCTATGGCTCAAGTAACTCATTACTTGTCTTGAATCCCATAATCAAGTGAGTCACCTTAAATTCATAAAAGTCCTCCCCAAACAATGCCTTCACTTTCTGACAATCCCTAGGGTCGTATCATGTCTGTTCAAAGGTAATCTCTTCCCATACAAGCAAACCACTCGCATACAAACCATGTTCACTTCCTTATCACATTTTGTTCTGCTATTCTATTATTCCATAGCCCTTTTTTATAAGTCCTATAAAAGGTCAACTTGTTTTCCAGGATGTTATTAATTTAAGTCCTTCAGAAACAAAACAACATACATCTATTCCTTTGCTCCAATTCCTTTCCTTATCACTCTTCATGATCACTGACCAGTATGTGTCCTTTTCGCCAGGCAACTGCCCTGGGCACCTCACCTCCGGTGCATTTTAGAAGAATTCACTAATCATAGGAAGGAGAAATGTAACCATCATGACTTTGCTTTGACTTTCCCTAATATAATTTTTTAAACTGAAACAAATAAAATAAGTAAGTCAACTGAAAAATTGATACTTGAGGGGAACTATCTCAGAGAAGAAGCAATATTATGCTACCGATATCCTATTTTCTAATACCTTGAGGGCAGAAGTAAGCATATTTAAAGGAGTCCAAGATTCTTCACAACAGCTCCAGTGAGTCGAAAGAATGAAAGACGATTCCCAAAAGCATTGATTGACCAACAGTGACCAACAAAGACTATATACAAGGACCATGGGTGACCAAGCACCCATGCGCCGTTTCTACGACAATCCCCTCTATTGCATTAAGAAGCACTTAAGGCTGGCCCACAGACAGGTGCAGAGCAACACTGACTGGTAACTTCTTCCTTCTTTTACATTCCTGCCATTGTATTTGCCGAGCACAATTGCGCGATCTCTGGGGCAGTTCATTTAGTGCAACGGCATGAATTTCGAAGTAGCACACTCGTACTAGCTCTTTTGACGGACACTCCATGGACAATATTGCCGCACATTTTAGCTGACTAAAGGGCAACTAGCTCTATATCGAGATAAGAAAATAACTTAGAATACATACTTACAGAACTTTTACAGGATGTCCATATCCTTTGTAACACATTTTAAGAGCTGTTGTTGATCCAGGGTTATGGGATGATCCAAATATATTCAAGCACTCCACAAATACGGAAAGATTTATTTGAAACGTCACGGTATCATCAGTCAAATAGTACTCCTAAAATACGAACAGGTAATCCCGAAGTTGTGAAAGCTCTCACGAGAGATAATTCGAACTCTATAGTCACATTACTTAGCATGCATAAAATACCTGAAACATATCTGATTGGATGAAAGCATTGGCCTGCGTACACTTTGAATCCTCCACAGTTACCTTTAAACCATTCTCGGTACCGAAGCAGGTCGCAGTCTAAAAAAAGGAAATACCCTTTGATAAGGTAAGGCAAGGATCAATAAAGATGACCAATGAGATAAAGATGCTAGACTGGATCATCGATCAAGTAACCGAGCCAAAATAAACTAGCCTCTTTGAAGTTTACTGCCTTCAGGAGGAGGGATATGTTCTTAACATTATCCATTTTCGCTGAAAAAACATATTCATCGTCCTCCTCAGGCCTCTGGTTCAATAAAGACATTAATCCGTATGAATCTGAATATATGTAATCAAGAATTCATAGGTGCGACGGGCTTCACCATGGGTTCTAACACAAATTACCGCTTCGATGACAGATACGACGGTGTACCTTTACGCAGAAACAAAAGAATAACGCTATGCGAATGCGCGCTCCGCAGGGGTTTGGCATAGAGTGGGTTAGGAATGGAGAACAAGGAGGTCTGAAGCAACCAGAGTCATCTACATGCCGCCAACACAACTATCAAGTAGAGTCGTCGCAATCCGCCATTGTCGGGACGTCCCAGGCGAGTGTTGCCGAGTCTCGTCGTGTGTGCCTCCGCGCGTTTAACAGTATTTTATTGTAATTTGAAAACTGCGACACGAATTAGGCTTTGTGACCATGGGAGGATGCAGTGCACCGAACTGCAGTAATAGAACGGACAGTGGCTTCCGTTTGTTCTCTTTCCCCAGAGATCCAGAAAGAAGAGCGAAATGGCTTCAGATGTGCCGAAGGGATAAATGGAAGCCGAGTCCGCACGCAAAGCTCTGTGAGGTAAGACTTCTTTATATTTTATTAAATGATTTTAATTATGAATAATCATTTAATGCACTATGTATTTCCCTTTGAAATTACTTTACTTTTATACTCGCTCAACTGGCGGATGTGCCCCGTAGAAAAGTTTCGTAGTGTTTGACTATTTTCAGTCAGTTAATCGCAGTATCATGGCAGCTTCAGGTACCTTTTTTTCACTAAAGTGTTATATCTAAAAGCAGAGAGCCAAGTACACTTTCCCTATCTGTGACTTCGAGCAATATAGGAACAGCAACCATGTATTTTTGACAGCGCAAACTTTTGTAGACTCAAGTATAAATCTCGATAAGTCCAAGACAACTCATTAGATTTCCCGATATGTGCATGATCATTTCGATAATTTTAACCTTCATTCAGTATGTGTAAGTTTAAAATAAATGTCAGGCATATTTCTGTGCATTGAGTAAAATTAAGGTCCCATTTTTTTTAGGTGAAAGAGCGCCAAATGTAAGTTCAACGCGAAGTTTTAAAGGTATAAACGTGGAACTCGGCAGATATAATTATGATATATAAGTATCAGGCGTAACATATGTTACAATTTTTTTTAAGTTCTGCTTCTCAATTATTGGACGTCATAGTTACACTTGGTCCTCTAGCACTGAAATAAATTGGACCCTTTAACACTTAACAACTGCTGAAAACTCGTCCAATATTTGATTTACAATGTGACCAACAAACTGTTGCTTATACAGCTAACATATGTAGATGATTATGTGCGCAATGTGTAAATCCAACAAGCCTTCACGGAAATATGTAAGTTTAAATTCTTTTTCGCAAATTATTTTACCTGGACTGCAGACATCTTGTAGGGTTTGTACATAGGGTTGTACATTGTAATATGTACAGCCCTAAAGGTTCATTTCAAAAAGTGCGTCATAATTTTTTTTGGGGGAGAATGGTGAGAAACGCCCAGAATTCGGAAATTTGTGGAGAATGCGCACCTCTGATTCCGAATATACTGAGAAATAATTTTTGCTAGAAACCCCGCTGAATGGGGAGCTTCATTTAGTTTAAATTTTTGTAAAGTCTACAATTTTTCAAAATACTCAGAATTATTGCCATGTATCTAAACGAAAAAAAACCGGCCACTTCCCTTCTTTCTCATTCTGACTTCTAACTCATATTAGGTCCACTTTGAGGAGTCCCAGTATGAACCTGGAAGAAAAGACAGCTGGAAAAAATTGATACTTTGTGCAGTACCTACGCTGTTCACTATTCCAAACTGACCCAAAAAAATCACGCCAAAACGTATAGGGATGCCATACTCTTTAACAATATCAAAACGCCATAATGTGAACTATTATTTCATAAAACGTTTAGTTGTGTGATAGAGTAAAATTAAGAGGTAAATTCTGTAGTAACAGGATTATTTTCAAATCAGGCAAATTATGTATAGTAGAATTTTGAAAGTAAAAAAAATTGTGAGCCGGTAGGACTTTACGGGTAATAAGAGAGGAAATATGTAGAGCTGAGAGAGAAAAAATCGACAGAGACATTAAAACTGAGCGTAACGACCCAAATTCCATCGGTAAAGGTTCTGAGTCACCTGGTAATGCTAACGAATGAAAAATAATAGCCAATTAATAAATGACCTATAAGCACTAATTAATTTCAATTCTATCTACGGTTTGGAAACCTTCCTGTTAAATATTCACGATTTTTACTGGTTCATTTCTCCGTTATTGCTACGTTCAAGCGTACATAATGAAGTTTCTCGTTTCAAACTAATTTTTCCGTAATAATTGTAATTCAAATCACTATGTTGCAGGAAGAAGAACTAACCAGGAAGATTAAGGCTTTAAAGGCAAGACTTTGGTCAACACAAAAGTGCCTCCTGAAAACCAAGAGTCAGCTGAGTCAATTAAAGGGCAAGATATCCAAGCTGCCATTTCTCCAACCTGGTCAACTGGGAATTTTAGCCAGCGGAGCGAAAAGGAACACATGGACCGCGGAGATGGTGAAAGAGGCACTAGAAATCCGATTTGTGGTCGGTTGGAAGGGGAATAAAGTACTGGTGAAAAAAGGTTACCCCCTCTCATCCTATAGCACCATTTGCAGGAAACTACAGAGTATTGATTTCAAGCCTGGTGTACTACACGATGTGTTGCCACTCCTGGAAAGCAGGGGAAAACATGCACTTCCCCATTACAAAGAGACTGCGTATTACTGGTGGATGAAATGGAGATAGATTCAGCACTTTCTTTTGATCCTGGTTCCTTATCATTAGTTGGACATGTTACCCTTGGGAATGGAGCTAAGAACTTGATTGGTTCCCAATTAATGGTTGTCATGATTAGGGGAATAAACTCAAACTGGAAACAAGTTATTGGTTACCATATCACTGGCAAGTCAACTGGGTGCATACATCTTTATGACTTCATTAGTAGCTGTCAAACAGCTGCAGAAAATGTTGGCTTCAATGTCATTGGCATTGTTAGCGATATGGGGCCTAAAAATCAGGCCTTATGGAGAAGCTACGGCATTAAAGTGGGAGGATATTGTGAGGTTTTTACAGTTAGGCATCCAGTGAGGGAGAACAGTAAGCTGTTTTTCTTTCCCGATGTCCCTCACTTAGTGAAAAATATACGCTCTGCCATGCTTTCTCATGATATTGAGTTACCCCCAGATATCGTTGAGAAATATGAGTTGCCCAAGTCTACTATAACTGCTGAGCTCTTACGGAGTCATCACAGGCTCCAAAAAGATAAAGTTCTTAAGATTGCGCCAGAAATAAACGAAAGGACCCTCAATCCAGGTCAGTTTGATAAAATGAAAGTAAGTTTAGCCCTAAATTTTTTCTGCCACCAAACTACAACTGCCATCGAAACACTTACTAAACTAAATTATATTCCTGATAGTGCTATGACAACAGTATGGTTTCTAAACCAAGTGAGGAAGTGGTTTAGGGTGATGAACATAAGGCGGCGTTATGGAGCCATAACCAAGTTCACTCGGGAGAGCATTGTACGAGACTTGCTGGAGTTCAAGGCGATAATAGAGAAGGTCAAGTTAGGGATAGAGCATTGAAAGCCGATTCAAACTGGGAATATAATGAGCATATTAGGTACTATATCCGCACTAGATTATCTCTTCGACAGGGGGTATAAAGCAATATTGACATCCCGCTTTAATCAAGACGCTCTTGAGAACCTGTTCTCGACAATTAGACGACATGCTAACATAAATCCCACAGTTATTCAAGTACAGCGAGCATTACAATTGATTGTGGTGACACAGTTCATGTCGGACATGACAGGTGCTGAAAACTACGAGGAAGACCTTTCGAAGCACTACGTTAATTTTTTCCAACCGAAGTACAAAGCCTTCAGTCACCCTACCAGTGTGGAACAGTGCTGTCCCAAATCTCTCGACTCTCTATGTGACAGTGATGATGATTGTGAAAACTACAACATTGTATTCCGCAACATTGTCTAATACCTTCTTGGAAGTGTCATTAGTGCTGTCATAAAAAGAAAAAAATCCATGTAAGGATTGCATATCTCGCATTTCAAGCAATGAATCGATTCCTGAAAATAAACTTATTGAATCACGGCAGATTGGACCCGTAGGACCTTTAAAAAAGCAATCTCCTCAACTTCTTCAAGTGTTTATAGAGGTCGAAAGAGTTTTTGAAAAGCATGTTTAAAAATGTGCTAGGCATGATAATCTTCAAAAACATTTAATAACTATTATTGAGAAAAAAAATTAATTTAGACCTACTAAACCAGCTTTGCTGCGGCATAGGTGATGATCTATTGGGGAAATATTTGGTGAAAAGATTACCAATTTCATCGAAAGAATCAAAAAAAGATATATTTTTCAAAAGGAAAACTGTGTTTAGCTGAAGAAGTGCGTATTGGTCAGTGACATCCTTAAAAGTGTGAGTCACTTATGTAACTGTAATTTCATTGACAATATTTTGAAACTGTTCCATTTATTCATTATGCTTCTCATGTTATTTTCATCTGTTAACACTAAGTGCGCATAAAGAGTATTATCAGTTAAGGGTATTTTTCGATCAGCCATAGGGTAGCTATATTAAAATTTCTAATAATAACACTCTAACGCTGGAAGCAAATGCGATGAGCTTCACCTCCAGCAAGACATAATATATGAAAATTATCAATTTTTTTTCAAATGTAATGAAAAGAATTTATTTGAAGTATTAAAGACTTTTAATTTTCATGTACATTATCCTAAAAGTAACTTTAAGACGCAAGTCATAGAGATTCAAAGAAATATTTTAGGGCTTCGAACTAATGTTTTGCGGCGAGCCGCATCTTCGCTATCGGCTGCTGGTCTTTTCTTCTAGAATCATGCGTGTTACCTAATTTTAGCGCTTCTTCGTATGTTTCTCATAGTGTATATTCACGTCCATATCCTAACTTCGATTACGAATAAAAATCAAAAGTTCAATTTATAAAATAGTTATCTCTTCTTATTTCATATGCATCCAATTCAACTCAACCCAGTACTTTCCTCAATTATTAAGAAAATTACTCTCCCAAAAATATTCTAATCAGGAAGGTATAATAACTGATATCGTACGAAAAATAAAATCGTGAACTATCAATTACACAACAGCTTCCTTTGGAAATACTAAAATACCGCCAATTCATTGAGTTTTAATTATGGAAACAGAGCTAAAAAGAAAGAGAATTAAAATGTCATATAAAAGGATATCTAACATGAAGTTTGATATTGTTTAAATTGATTGCTGTCATCAAAAAAATTAGTTGCAGGAGAGCGGTGAATTGGAGCGAGATGAGAAAATTGGAGAGGAACACTTCCTCTTTTTACTTTCTCAGCGGCTGATTTTGAGACACCACCTCAGGGGGTGAAGGATTTGGTTGCTTCCCGGCTGGCCATAGCAGTACTGGACAACCTGACCCTGCTGGAAACCCGAAAAGAATTTATCAGCCACTACATCTGATGTCTTTGCTTCTGCTTATCATATAAACGAGGTCATCGCGGATGAGCCAGGAGTTGTAATTATCTGAAGTTGTTTTGAAATTCATAAGCACTTTGAAGTCGCTACGCTTATTTACGATAACACGCAAATTTCTCATTTTGTATGACGCCCGCATGCTACAATTCTTCCTTTATGTATAGTAAGGGCATTTGAAAGCTCTCTTTAATGAGTGAAAGTCCATAATCTGCCTAAAAATGAAATTTTCGCAATAAATTTCGCGTTTTAACGTTGATTCTCCATAAGGGACAATAGTGCTTTTGTCCCAACAATGGCGGCTGACGGATTTCCCATAGTGGAAATGTATGCGACGACTCTACTTGATAGTTGTGTTGGCGGCATGTAGATGACTCTGGAAGCAACCTCATAGAAACGCTACCTATCGCCAAAATTTTCAACTACGTAGGCCATACATTATTACAAGGGTTACAAGGATAATAGAGAAATAGGATTGTCAACTCGGCGCTCAAAATCAAGAATTTTTTACTCCTACCCCTTCCACCGTAATTATCAACTTTTATTTCCATCAGCTCGTCCTTTCCCCATTGCTTTGGATTACCTGTTTGCAACAGTCTTCTTTTTCAGTTGTCAAACCATCAGGATTGGTTGGCGATAGCCAACGGTATGGGGAGACGACCTCCATGTACTATGGGACAGGCCTCATCGTCCTCCTCAGGCCTCTGGTTCAATAAAGACATTAATCCGTAGGAATCTGAATATATGTAATCAAGAATTCATAGGTGCGACGGGCTTCATCATGGGTTCTAAATAACAAAAATTACCGCTTCGATGACAGATACGACCTTGGACCTTTACGCTTGTACCCAGTTCCCAGCGATAGACCCTAATTGCTTATTAGCACCATCTACCGGCAGTTTCTTTCCGCAGAAGTGTTTGGAATCACTTTCAGGCGGCCAGTTGTTCGTCCAGAACTTTATAGTCCGTGCAGTGCTATGGCCGTTTTCGAACTTGGCAAATCTAGCATCTTGCCTTGAAACCTAGTACGCATCGAAAGCTATGACGTCATGGACAAGTCATCACCAAGCGCTTGTTCACTAGCTATCGAGGAAAGATACCAAGTCAACGAAAAAGGAGACTTGCTATGCTTGCTAGATTTCAAGTTCGAACTCGGAGTGTGATGATATGGGCTTGTACGGAAGATAGAAGTGAAGAAACTTTCAAATGGATACTATTATATAATTACTACGTATAATTGTGTGATATTTATTATTTTTTTGCGAAAAAATTGATGAATTCGTTATATTTAAAGGCTTTTCAAATGTGAATATACTGATAAAAGATAGGTAGTTGTTTATGTGTGTTGTAGTAAGACCTAATAGTTGTGTGAATAATTTCGTACATTGTAAATGTACCGTCCTTGTTTACTTCATTGAACCTACAAAATCTATCTTCCTTACTGTGGAAGGAAAAGAAATGAAATAATGATGAAAGAAATTATATGAAAGAATTATGGTCCGATGGAAAGTACTCTAAGGTAGCCATAATTTCATTGGCAGCATTATTGTTAGCTAACGAACATAATAATTGTTAATAACGTTAACATTGGAGAGGTTTTCACAGCATTCATCAAAGAAATGGGACTGTATAGAGTAAATGTAATTTGTTTTCAGCTTAATTATGTTAGTTGAAACGCGCGTATTTATCAGTCAACAGTCAGAGATCATAGGTAGTTAGTTCGGAGTGTAATGCATTAATATATCGTTACGTGTTTTTTCATACAGGCAAAAAATATTATGATGCCTTTTTTTGCATAAAGACGTTGATTGTGGTGAAATACAGAGAGCGATATGTCGTCCACTTTCGCAGCCCCAAGTAATCGAAGCATATTAGTTAATCACCATATTATGGTATATGAGAATTATTTTATTCATAAGCAATAAGATTTAAAAAATAATATTCTCTGTTACTTTGCCGTATAATGTTGGGAAGCATTTTAAAGAAGTAATCTACTTCAATCACCCACAATAATTATGGACACGGATAGCGCTTTTCGTATGTTTTACGAAATGAAGGCCGCATGGTGTCTCTTCCACCGTAAAAGGCCTACGAAAGTGTCAAGATTCTACCCGGTCGGTCTTGGGATCAAGTTAACTTGATATCAAGTTAACTAGGCGTTTGCCAAGGCCGTTTTCGAACTTGCCAAATCTAGCATCTTGCCTTGAAACCTAGTACGCATCGAAAGCTATGACGTCATGGACGGAGCGCTTGTTCACTAGCTATCGAGGAAAGATACCAAGTCAACGAAAAAGGAGACTTGCTATGCTTGCTAGGTTTCAAGTTCGAACTCGGGGTGTGATGATATGGGCTTGTACGGAAGATAGAAGTGAAGAAACTTTCAAATGGATACTATTTTATCATTACTACGTATAATTGTGTGATATTTATTATTTTTTTGCGGAAAAATTGATGAATTCGTTATATTTAAAGGCTTTTCAAATGTGAATATACTGATAAAAGATAGGTAGTTGTTTATGTGTGTTGTAATAAGACCTAATAGTTCTGTGAATAATTCCATACATTGTAAATGTACCGTCCTTGTTTACTTCATTGAACCTACAAAATCTATCTTCCTTACTGTGGAAGGAAAAGAAATGAAATAATGATGAAAGAAATTATATGAAAGAATTATGGTCCGATGGAAAATACTCTAAGGTAGCCATAATTTCATTGGCAGCATTATTGTTAGCTAACGAACATAATAATTGTTAATAACGTTAACATTGGAGAGGTTTTCACAGCATTCATCAAAGAAATGGGACTGTATAGAGTAAATGTAATTTGTTTTCAGCTTAATCATGTTAGTTGAAACGCGCGTATTTATCAGTCAACAGTCAGAGATCATAGGTAGTTAGTTCGGAGTGTAATGCATTAATATATTGTTACGTGTTTTTTCATACAGGAAAAAAATATTATGATGCCTTTTTTTGCATAAAGACGTTGATTGTGGTGAAATACATTGAGCGATATGTCGTCCACTTTCGCAGCCCCAAGTAATCGAAGCATATTAGTTAATCACCATATTATGGTATATGAGAATTATTTTATTCATAAGCAATAAGATTTAAAAAATAATATTCTCTGTTACTTTGCCGTATAATGTTGGGAAGCATTTTAAAGAAGTAATCTACTTCAATCACCCACAATAATTATGGACACGGATAGCGCTTTTCGTATGTTTTACGAAATGAAGGCCGCATGGTGTCTCTTCCACCGTAAAAGGCCTACGAAAGTGTCAAGTCAAGATTCTACCCGGTCGGTCTTGGGATCAAGTTAACTTGATATCAAGTTAACTAGCCGTCTGCCAAGTTCGAAAACGGCCCAAGTTCGAAAACGGCCTATGTTGTACTGCCATGGAAGAATTCTTCCATGGTACTGCCGGTACTGCCTATCACCGCAATGAAAATCAAGATATATTTTTGTTTGCATTTTGCGTTAATATGTTGAAGTTAGTTAATTAATATTTGTGTATTTTTTGTTCATGTAGTAAGTACAGTACAGTTAGCAGATATATATGGTATAAAACGTAAGTGATATTCCACTTTGTTTAACGGGTAGCTTCAGAGCTTATCCATGGTCTTCGCAATCAAATATTTGCTTTTATTACCAAGGAATTTACACGTTTAATTCGTATTATTTTAATATAAATGTGGCACAATCCCGTTCTATTTTATTTCACAAGAATTTTACCCACCGCATAAATAAAGGTAATTGTATTACATTTTTTTACATAGGTTACTTTTGGGGTTATACCAATGTTAGTGGAAAAAATGAACGTAAATATTTTGCGCTATTTTTCCCTACCTCTTTTTCGCGCTTCTTCGAATTCGAATTCTTCGAATTACTCATTCTACACATCATTTCCATTATTTGAATTCGCGGCCGATCATTTTTCACTTGCGCATTCCGCCATGACAGCTTGCTTTTGAGGTTTTCTCGCTTATCCCTTCTCCATTCGGAACGACTGACTTTTCAGTTCGCTCTATTTTCAGTTTAGGATATTCCATTTTTGGAGTCTGGTGAACTGGCCATATAGCCGGTTGGAGGTTAAATCCACGATTTCTGTGTATTGAGCGAAGGAGACGGAGTTCTTGTCTTCTGTTGACATTTTTTTTGGCAAAGAGCATTTTCACGTGGAACAGATGTGAGAACCCCAGAGATGTACTCTTTACATAAATGTAATGTGTAAGCTTGGTATGAGATAACACGAATTCAGCAGTCCGTTATTTACATTTTAATATACCTACATAAATGATGAATCTTTATTTATTACATTGATATTGCAATTAGACATTGTCTGGTGGCAATATAACATTAGTTAAGGTGGAAATAATAATAATGAAGTTTTAAAAAATACCCATTTCTATATAGAACATCAAACTTTCCTCTCGTTTTTTACCCACAACATTTTTTTTTAAATATGTTCATTTCTTGGTGATGAGTTTGTGTTCTGGTAACTGATTCCATTCAAAGACCCAGTGATTTAAGAAAAAGTATTTGGCAGATTTGTTTTTGCCTCCTTAGTTTGAGTTACAGCAGGTGGTCATCTTTCCCCACAAAATTGAGTGGTTCCAGCCTCTTCTCCAATTACAACCTATGTTTTATGGAAATAAAAAGGATGGATGGATGTTTTGAATAAAACATTTCCAAAAACCTATTTACTTTCCTTCTATCTTTCGGGGAACTCCACCCCAATTGCTCTAACATGCTGCTAACACTATCTCTATTTTTATGTTTCCCCAAAACGTACCTTGCTGTCTTCCTTTGGACCTTTTCCAAGCTCTTTGCCTTCCCCTTATCATGGGGAACTCAGACATTAGTGGCATACTCAAGCACTGGTACTGAAATATGCCAGCTCTTTCACCTCTTTCAGACATTTTACCATTTGGAATTGAAACTTTCCTCCTAACAAAATGCATTTGAACATTGAATGGTGGCATTCAACTGTGCAAACCAAACAAAACCTTTGAATCTTTGAGACTCTCTAAGAGCCGCTAGACCTATATATGCGGTTTCCAAACCAAGTCCTCCTAAGCAAGTAAACAGACCTGAAGTTAAAAGGAAAGGGAGCAAGAAATGAGGCCAACTATATCTTTACACATCAACATGTTATATTTCTCTGCAGTATTCAACAAGTACAATTAACACATACAGTTTATTAGAGTAAAACAATACAACAACAATAGAATTAATATCCCTAACATATGTGCTAATGTATATCACACAGAAAAAAATAAAATACTTCATTTTAACAGAAATATTATACAAAATATACAATTATTCTTGGGAAAATACTTTACATCATGGAAATGATAAATATTCAATCATCTCAGATATGCCATGATAAAAATTATTGCTACAATCTGAAAAAGCTAACTGATGAATACCACATGCTTACCAACACCAATAAATATATTTACACATCTAAAACCCCAAGAAATTTAATGTGCTAGTGTTCTTGCATATGGAAAAAAGCAAGTTGGCAAGATTTCAGAGCAACATTAACCTGTGAAAGTGCAAAGAATTACAAAACCCAAGACATCACTCACATACTGTAATAATAAGAGAAGTCTTAGGTCTGGTCTATTCTTAAACTCCAGGTTTTGACCTTCAAGGACATCTCTTTAGGGAATGAAGTTTTCAGCCTTAATATTAGCCACATGAATAGCAACAATCCACAAACCAACAAAAACATTGATGACATACGTAGTCACATTGCCATTCTAAGATATTTTAATACACTGGTGACCATTGTGATTGATGTTTCATTGGTTAACCATTCACCGTTCTCCAGCATAAATCAATGCTCTAATAGAGAGGCGAGGAATGGAAAGCTAAAGGTGTTCTCCTTGGGGTGATTATCAAATATACAATATACAGCACTCGATAAATGCTGAACAGGGGTTAAGACTCTCAAAACTAGAAGATATTACACTGTTTTCATCACAGGTAAATGTACTGAGGCTATCTCAAGAAGAAAAGTTAATGAACAATCCTTTTCTCAAGAGCCATTCCAAAGGGATATTTTGGCAAACGTTCCTCATAATAGATTGACAAGGAATTTCTTTTACTAATCCAAGATGGTATTGTTCACTTGAATTCCCTAGTGTGACAATGATATGAGAGTATATTGATCAAGAATGTCTAAATATTAAAGAAAATATTCTCAGCCCCTTGTAACTTTAAGTTCATAGTAAAGCAATACATTAATTTCATCAAAGAAAATTCACTCACTACACAAAATGGCCAAATATCAGACAAGGCCTCTGACAACTAAAGCTGATGCAATTGGCATTCAACAATCATAAAAGAAACACTGAAGGTATTCCACAGAAACTTTTGTATACCTTAAGAAACTTACTAGAGATTAAAAAAGGTTTTTAATAGTTGCTACTGAGCGCACACTTAAATTTCAAATAACTCATATTGTCTTGCATATTAAGGAGCTTTGTCAACCTATGAACAAAACTTATAATTATTAGCTCTTTCATGTGGTTACATTGTCAAGACCAACCAAGTTCCAATAATGTACACTAAATAATAAACTATACCTACCTGTTATGTGCCTCTTAAGTCTATTACAAATAATATTATTATTTCATTGGTAAAAACTGTTGATTATTAGAACTGTGCACATACAGTTTTCATAAAAAGAAAACCCCAAGCACATTCGTAAAAAAAAACAGCAAATGCATTGTCTTACAAAAGGAAGGACCAATTTTCATTGAAAACTAAATTCATCCAAGAGAGAACTCATTATCATTTTGCACACCGGAAAATTCTTTAAGAATTGGCTGATTGACAATAGTATATGAAAAATAAGGTTCTCTTTGGAATTAACATCATTGGCATATCCATCAGGCATTTAAGCAAATCAATAAGGTATTTGGTTTTGGTAATACTGTATCATATCATACGTTCGGGTACGGAAATTTAAGAAGGATTGCCTGATGATAGACATCATGAAAGCAGCAGCTTCCTTCTCATTTGTATTTGGTGAGAACCGTGCTTGCAGTAGCTTGATAGTTTGCCCACGGAAACAAGGCAGACCAGTGTCCAACATCAGGGATACGAGAGAAATTATTGCTTCATGATATGGCCTATGGATAAAACAGAGTAGATAACGCCAATTAAATAAGGTTGACACTTAAAGCCTGGATTAAGCTGAAAAACAACCATAAAATGAGTTACAGTAGAAACTCGAAATTACAAAATTTTGATGTAACGAAGCAAAATCTTCAGTCCTGACCAAATAGGTATCTAAATGCATGTAACGGTATGCGATATTACGAAATAACTAAGTTTTGAAATTAGGAACCTCGGGTCTATGTCCTGATATGTGAAAGTTACTAGTTTTTACGAATGATGACAGGTCACAGCAGCATTTTTTAGGCGCTGCATGTCAGAATTAAGACATTGATCAGCGTTGTCGAATATATTTTGCACTGAATGTCACTTTTATCAGCGATAACATGCGTTTCAACGCTGCAATATTAAGGACGACATTTAATCAAAGGCATAGTAGTTCATAAAATATGACACCAATCAGACCAAAATGCATTCGGCTTTCTTCTGATGAGTCCAGAGTTATCCAGTTTATAGGTTAAAAACAAAAAAAAATAGTTACTGTTGTGCACATTTGGAATCCAGCATCTTTTGTGATTTCCGAATAATATTCGACCAAAAAAATCAGCCGCCTGTGAGCCATGAACCCGAGCTAAACTTTCACAACAGTTTTAGGATGAGTGCCTTAACCCCCACAGCCTTCTGCCGAATAGTGCGAAATGTTAAGTATTTGACTGGGACGAAGTAGTATGATGCCAATTTTCTCACGAACCTGGGACTTAAGGGCAGAAAGCCATGATACATTTCAGACATTTTTACTCTAGTTTCAGATAAAAATTGTTCGGTCTGCATCCTTAACATCTGTTATGCAATGTCTCCTTGTTAGCTTAATATAGGTACATATATTATGCCTGATACGGAGCATTTGATCTTCTTCAAATGAAGATATAGTCGTCTAGTTTTTATATCCACTGTAAATGATCGCACTTCCTTGGTGTATGCATAAACCAATATTACTGGTATCATAATTCATTGCTCACGCCAGAGTTACGAGTTCTCTGGTTAAGAAATTACATAGAAAAAGTCACTATGAAGCTTCATAGGCTTAGCCCAAACTGCGCGAAAATTTTGCAAAGATGCTTGATTGCCTAAGCTCTTACTCATTGAAAAAAAAGAAAAGTAAGTTGCAAGTAGATTTCCACGGGGCATGGAATGTAGGTGGATTCTTCCAATTTTAGGGATTTCCACTGTGAAAAGATGGGACAACTGGGCCAATGGGGACAACAGGGAATTCCCGAAAATCGGAAGCCTCAACCTCCGACAAGTTGTGTTCAACTTAATGCACCCTGTTGGCATGAATGCAAATTTAAATAAATTTTCATAACTTGTAACTTTGTAAATCATGAGAGTACGTCGCGAGAGCACATCGTAATTTAAGGAAACAAAAAATAGCTTCAATGCAAAGCTCTTGACAGATACTCATTCATACGACATTAGATTTTACGAAATGCCAATTTTCGGTCCCATTGGCTTCGTAATTTCGAGTTTCTACTGTATTCACACAAGTATTAAAGAAGTCAATGAAGATGAACATGAAGGTAATGAAGGAGAAAACATACCGAACAGCAAGGTATGCTTGAATACAGAGTTCTGTGTACCACTTGAAAGGGTCAGCTTCCATCTTTCCTCCCATGACCATAACCATTTCATCGGTTAATTTGATGTGAGGTTCAAATCCCAAGTTTCCTCCAGGTGAACTTTCAAACATAAAGCCAAAATCTGCGAAGATAAAGCAATAAAAGTATTACACATATGGCATTGAAGCAGTGGCCAAGCAATCCCCTAGTTTCACAATTCAATAATAATAATACCTATATTCTTCATCGGCAGATACACTGCACAGATCCAGCATTAAACGACACTTTCATCATACATCAAAACTATAGGACACAAAATTAGGAAAAGAAAATATGTTCATTGTTCAGCAATAAATACATTCCTACAATAGTAGTTACGAAGTATACAGCACATGATATAGAAAAATAGGAATGACATAAGATAAAGTCCATATTGAAAGCACAGTGTTCGAAGAACTCATCAAGAGAGTAAACTGGTTTTTGCAGAGGGAATAAATTTAGCCTTCCTTATGAAAGTCTAAATCCTCACCACAGTCCATGATACAGCAGGAGAGCCAACGTGGAACAATTTGACCTTGACATGATTTGCTCCTCCCTTGGGATTTGTTTCCCACCTTTGTCAGAGGACATGGATGTTTGTTTTAATTCTCGCACAATGGCTGTGAAAATTACCATTTTAGGTTAAAATGTTCAGTAGTCAGCTCATCATTGAAAATTCCTCAAAAACACTTGACATTGGCAGAGTAATAATTTTAAAGTTCAGAGAATGGTACCTACATACCAGAGAGCACATCAAAATTCGTATCACAAGGGTACTTAATATGACACGCAATTAGCCACATGGAATGTTTGCAAGACATTTTTAAGAACATAGTGGCATTAGTTCTGGTAGGGATGACTGGTAGACTTGGCTTAAAATGATATGTTTGGAATACATCGGTATGAAAATATCTGAGGTGGAGGAGAATATTACCAAAAATTACGGTAATTTTCAGGGGTTGTGGTAAATTACATAAAATACATTGGTAATCTCTACAGTTAACACATACGTCTTTCATTGCTGGGGACTTGAAATTTTTTAAGCAGTACTTTGTATTCACATCTTTGTACCTCCATTGTATCAGCATTGAACAGGTTAAGAAATATCTTCACTGAACATGGATCATACATGTAGCAGAACTATGTTTCTTTCAAATTCTTGCTTTTGGACGCAAGCAACACTTGTGAAACTAACAACATACAGCCAAAATTTCTCGTAAAACACTCCCTATCATTCTTAAAACAAGACAATGTGCCTAGAGACACCTCAAAAAGAAGGTAATTGATTCACCATTTCGTTTCCATTGCAATTTTCAATGAAAATGAATAGTAGACAATCACCAAATGAATACAAATCAAGGAGGTGACTCGACTCGTGACCCCCTCCATCGAGGTTACAGCAGGAGGCGACTATATAAGCCAAGGTGGGCAAGGGCCTAGCATCATTGAAACACCAGTTCCCGTAAGATCACTGAAGTTAAGCATTGTTGGACCCGGACGAGGGTTGGATGGGTGACCATTCATACCTTCACCCCTTGTCCCCTGTCTGCATGTGGCAAGCAGGTTAAAAATAGGGTTGGCACAATGGACCACTCAAGCCCGAGCTCCTGTCAAAGGCTCCCCCAAATAACAATCTAATCTAATATAAGCCAAGGTGACCAGAAAATCATGGTGCTTAATTGCAAAAGGTCACTGAGTCACAGGCCACTCCGGGTTGCCAGAAACCAAGTTATCCCCCAGCGACTGGTGATGCATAATAGCCTTCCAGTCATTCGATTATTGATGGCACACAAATGTCGTGTTTGAGCACACTGTATTTTATGAATGTATAGTCAAGTCTGGTTTCAAGGAGCCACTCTCTCAAGTTTTCAAAGATTATTGTAAATTTTGGTTGACAATTCTTCAGGTCTTGTTGCATTCATTAGCACACTGGTGTCAATAGCGAACAGTATATGTAGTTCCATCACCTGATGAATGGTTTTTATGAGGAGAAAAGTGTTGAAATTTGTTGATACAATCTTGAAATTTGAAAGCAATTACCATAAATTTCAGCAGGAAAAATGATAGAAATCTTAAAACAGTAAGTTTTAAATCATAAAAATTAGTGCACCTCAGCACTTTTTGACATTATCATGGTAAATGCATCCTACTTCAGACAGAATTGCAACCCTGCATTCATGAGGAATGCTTCAAACCCTCTCCTCTTCGCCTCCCCAGAAGTTATGCAGATCCCTCCTGAAATGCCCTGTTTTCTGGAATTACATCCAAACCAAGACAACTCATCATTTCTTTTCCAAATACTTCATGATAAACTTAAGCTTTTTCAATACACTTACGCCTTTTCCAAAAGCAAGAGCACTCCATATTTTCATGGATGAAAATCAGCTTTTCAAGTATTGTACCATATGGCTTAGATGGTCTTAGGGGTGAAAATGTGTTCGAATCACTCCCTTATACCTCGGATTCATCCTCGACATGATTTTTGTTTCGAATTTGGATTCGAGCTTAGATTGTGAGAGGAGACAGTTTGTGGATTAAAGCCACAAAAGTCTTAAAACTATCATTAAAAAAATTAATGGCATTTTCTAAGGTGCTTTGTCACAGTTCATGCTTATGAATTATATTGACAGCATATGGGAAATTTAGTGGAGAAATTTCCTCTAACATGCAATATAAACGCTTGCTTGAGCAAAAATGAGGTAAAACTGAATTTATATCATAGGGAACAATAAAAGAAATAAAAGAGGTTCAAAGCACAAGCAATCAAATATGTATGGGTCCAAGTAATGATTTCAGTATGAGCAGATAACCAGAGCAATGCCCTAGAAGCTTCACATGTAACCAAGTTTGTGATTGAACCACTCAAGCAAGCATGATTCTACATTCGCAAGAAAGCAAGTAAATCTGAGGAGAATCCAAAATTTGGGTCAAAATCCAGGCCAATTCAAAGTGGAGAGTAGTCACCTCATGGAACCTTCAAGGAGAGGGTCTTGATAATTGGCACATCGAATTTCCACGCTTAAAAAATCACAGGAGCTCACAACAACAGCCCATCCTACCATACTCATTCCCACACTTTCCAAATCCATTATGGCACCTCCAATCGAGATGGATGAATGATAAATTATAGCCATTTCTCTTACAAGCCAATGAAACTTGAGACTGAGCCTCTAATAATGATATGCATATCCTTTTGAGAGTAAAGTTTAATATATGAGCATTCACTTTGATGCAAAAACTAATTTATGTGATGGTTTCTGAAAAAAATAAATAATTAAAGATCAATAAAAATTAACAGGGAATAAATTAACAGTCCATGGTTTGAAGTTCTAAGATACATTAATTGAGTTTCCCCAATTCGTCACAAGTAACATCTAAAGATACATCTCACTAAGTGTTTGTTTGCATATAGCTAAAATTCTGTCATCGGCAAGTTCCAATACACAAGCAGCTGCTAAGAAAGCACTAAAAGCCACAGTTGGTGCCATATCGAAGAGGAGGAGCTCACTCCAGTGAGCCATATGTCAACACAGATTCTGCAGCTGGGTTCATGGCTTGTGTAGCCAGAGACTGCGTAACAATGTGGCATAACCGGCTCCATCACTTCCTCTGGAGCATGGTAATGAGAATATCAAGTAATGTAATAATTACCTATATGAATGATGTTTCCCTCAGTATCCAGCATAATATTTCCATTGTGTCGATCTTTAATTTGGAGTAGAAATCCAACTACACTGTATGCAGCCATTGATTTAATGAAGTTACGACGAGCATTCTGCAAAGAAATTTAGGACTTCATAGAAGCAACAAATAAAAATAATTAAATTGACAATGAAATAAATGCAATAGGTTGAAAATATAAATATTTAACTCAAAAGAAAAAACAATAACATTTTACCTGAAATTCTTTCGTGGTCTCATCACCATATTTTTTAATGAAGTATTCATACATTCCAAAATCAGTTTGTCGGCCAAGTTGATCACGAGACTTTGCATTAGGAACACATTCAATAACACCACACTATTGTTTGAAAAAGAAGTTTGTGTCAGAAAGTTATACACCAAAATAGTTCACAAAGCCAATAATTTGCATAATCATTAAAAGACATGCAGGATAAGTTGTATAATCATTAAAAGACAGCCCAGGGTGCTTGAAGGCAACAGTGCTGCCGGCTCTACTTTAGGATCCCTCTCCTCTCCTTCAGTCACTGGCGCTGCCATCCATAATTCTACCCCACAGATTTCAACTCATTATACATGTAAAAATATTAATTACTATTTATGCACTGGAGAGTCATCATAAAGATGAACTAAACAGAGATTAAGTAGCAAAGTTCAACATCTTTTAAAAACCTATTGTACCCATGCAGACACGAAAAAATCATTGGTCAGTGCCAGGCAAAACCATTGCACATTCAAAGTCTGACTTTTTGTAGCATCTGAAATTTTGGCCATCAAATTCAAAGTGAAGTGTTCTAGGGTTAGGTGACATTCTCTATATTTTTTTCCAAATCCACTATTTTATTTCACAGGCTGGCATCTGACAATATACAGTGCTAGGGGTATTTATTCATTTGTCTGTAATTATCTCATTTGATGCAATTAAAATTCAATGCTTATTACAAGTGAAATTTTCATCTGTGGGTCCTAGTATTTTGATTATATCTTCCTCTGATATTTACAATTCACATTGTAAATGAATAAGTAATTTCCAGAGGTCAGGATGTATTCTTTGCTATTAAAAGCTCAAAAGAAGTGATGGCTTTCAACCTCCGAATGCCTTGTTTACACCTGATATGGTTACACATCTGGTACAGTGATCACTTCTTTGACTTGCAACAGTAAAGGAGATCTTTGATTGCACCCCCTGATGCTAAAAAAATCTGGTCTTTTGCAGAAAGGACAAATATTCTGTGAGGCAGAAGGCCTCAGGGTGGAGTACCAAGGTACCTCAACCTCCCTCGATCCCTTGAACCAAGTGTCAGCAGGTATATGTGTCAACATGCAAGGGGCACTCGTTCAAATGACTGTAACATCCCATTGAAACAAAATCTAATGGACTAATATAAGAGTGGTAATCTGTCTCACATCCCCACTGCATTTTTATTTAAGGGTTTAAAAAGGATGTTAACATTGAGATTTCCGTGTTATTGAACTTCAGCAAGAAATAGTGATGAAGTTAGCCCATCTTAGAGTCAGCCCATACAGAGATCATTATCTCCAAACCATCAAATGACTCATCACAGCAGGCAGCATGAGTCCTAGATAAGAAAGCTAGTGGCAGAGTAGAAAAGAATAGACGTGTCAGCACATCCATCTCTGACATCTCAGAAGATGACGACTGCATCTTTCTGAAGCGAGAGCGAATAAACTTGGGAGAGGGAATCACTAGCTGTGCAACAAGTGCGCTTTGAAATATAAAAATCAAGGAAATCCAATCAAAGTGAAAAATACACAACAGAATATGTATTTGTGCACCAACAAAGAATTGAACCATGTGTAACATGTTAAAAGACATGTTCATATCACGCGATAAATTATAGTCAAATAGGTGCAAAATTATTACATTTCCTCTCTCACATAAATACTGAATTACTACCATGATACATATCTACCTAGCTAGTTGGCTAGCTAGCTTCAAGTGGTTGGAACATGATCTGGCCATGCTATAAAGCCAAACTCGGGGAAAACCCTCTGAGTTACCACACACATCACCTTTCTGTGCTAGTCTCCGTTGTCACTAAAATTTTGAAAGCTATCTCTCTCTCACACACACTTCATATCCAAATGCTACCAGATTCTCCATCAAAACAAAGTTGATGCTAGCCAAACATTTTCTCAATCTATGAGCCATGGTATCTCCATTAGGAAAAATCTCTCACATTGGCTGATATTTTCCTTGGACTAAGATTTAAGAAGTGATCATTACAAGACTTTGATTGGATTTTTTTAAATTTATCAATCGTACAACTGATGTATATCTGTTACTATTGAGACGTAGACAGATTAAACCTTGAAACAGTGTTTGAAAAATGCGGTTAAGCAATAATCCGTTCACTCACGGCAGTTTGGATGAAAATGTTTGGCAGCATTGTCTACCGAGAAAATATATAACAATTATATCAATGAAGAAAATTTTTACCACTGTTTTAAAGTTACCTACCAAATGGAGATATACATTTTCTCTACAAGATGGAGATTTCGTAAGCATGAAGTCACAATTAAATAATATAGCATAAGTAGCAATGTTGTGCTTGAGCTTCGACTCCAAGTCAATACATGGGAAAGTTAACACCATAAGAGCACAACACAGTAAAGTGAAAATGTGGATCACACTTAAGCACAGGGACATGAGTATAATTAAATTATCATAGCTACCAAATAAAAAAAAGAAAATGACAAAATATTTGTCACATTTGTATACTCCAGTCCAAAAAAAACTTACCACCTCGGAGCCAAAAAATTCCCAAGTCATAGTTGGCGTTGATGTAACAATGTCGAACCATGCCCCCTTGTGTGGGAGAGCAAGAAATGCATGAGAGGGAAAAGGAACCTTCTTCGGAATTCACTTGATGAGAGGGAACACCCTTTGACGAAAAATTTTGACCTCCGAGTGCATTATTTCTATGGGGATGGGAGTGGGTTGGGTTTATTGTGTGTGCCCGATCCGGGCTCTAACCGCACGCTTATGGGTGGGGAAGTATGGAGAGAAGAAAGTTTGGTCGGTGAACAAAGAACAGCAGAAAGGGGAATGGCAAAATCATCCTTGTTTTCAGAAGTTACAAGAATCAAAGCAAGACTCAAATATCTATTTCTTGTCTCCATCGGTGTACAGGAAACCTTAGCTGAAAGTGATGGGTCTTCCCTTTATTAGGTCACACAGAGGCTATTGCCGTCGCTAAAATAGGTTGAATCATATCAAATGAAATATAAAAATTTATGTTTTGCTTTTAAATTTTAGGAAGCAACAAGCCTTCACCCAACAAATGATAGTGATCCATTTACCAGGAATATAGCGCAGATTTGCGTCGCTCGGAGGGGTTGAATTGTGTTGAATTGGATACCAAAATCATTCAATTACACTTAAAGAGTCTCAATACCAATGAGCCCTTTCCTAATAAAATATAACTATTCTTTGGTAATAGGAAAGTCACTCACTAATTTGATATGCTTATTTCATTGACCATTTAACGTGATACATACTTAGCATCTGAGGCGTAAAAAGTGTAAACCACGCAATGTGGCCCTCACTTATATCATTTTGATCGTATAAACGACAAAATTCATTGTTGAATAGAAGACTAGCTTAAAATAGGCACAATTATGAATTCCCATTAATTTATTTATCATTCATGTCCTAATCAGCAATTAATTTTAGTCTTGCCGAGTCTTCTGCATTGTTTCACGCCTGCTTATATACTTTGAACAGGAAATTGAGAGGATATTGTTTATATCCTCTACATCAATTTCAACATTTTATCCCCCTCCCTTGCTGAATTTCAAAAGGGTACCCTCCTGGTTTAACGCAGAACGAATACACGTGACCATCCTATGGATGGTGAAAAGGTGAAAAGATTTGCCGGCTGAAATCATCACAATGTTTCACCGAAAATTTTTCTCTCCTTTAGTAAAATCATTCCAAGAACTCCTTTGGAACATTGTAACTATGCGTCATTGAATTTTAATTTGATTTTTTTCCCCACTACTAGCTTTACAACTCCTCCTTGGAAGCAGTTTTACTTCAAATGTGGATTGGAATAACTCTCTGCCCTATTATTCTACTGTTAGAATGCTTTAACTTCCACCTTCCATCATCTCAACCATTGAATTCAGTCTTCATTCAATTTTTGTTTCCTGGTAGAAATTGATAGGGATTAAATACACTACTTTCCAGACAGAGACATCTGTTTGCCACACCACGTTAAGACCTGGTCCCACTTTGTCTCTTACTTACTAAAAATAACTCCGCGCTACATAAAGGCTCTGACGTGTTTTGGCCATTTTTGGAAGAAAAGGCCACCTCCCATTTTGTGTCCATATAATATATGCATATATCATGGCTAAGTCTTAATTATAAATACATAGGGCTATAACTTTTTCCTGCTGGATAGTAGGTCAAAGAATAATTATTTCATTTCTTGTTCATCAGCCAACAAGAACTGAAGAATAACTTAAGGATTAAAGAATGCCAAGTATGGCCCGAGAGAACACATGAGGCTCGATCATTCCCGTCGCTCTTTCGGTCCATGTCCTTGCCTCTAGGCAACATTCAAATCAATCATTTCCAAAGAAAGCACATCACGCTTTGGCTATTTGTACAAAGATCTTTCGTCATCACTGATTGGACGAGCAGTCTGTTTTATTTTTTGTCTTAATGAGGACGTATTTCTCTAGAAGTTCACAGCAAATAGATATCAAGTTCAGAGTAAGACTTTTACTTCCTTTCAGTTTTACATTAACAATAGAATCAATAATCTTCCAAGATATAAATAAACAGCCATGTTGCTAAACAACTCACACATGAAACAATCACGACCCGGGTTTCAATGCTTTTCTTTAGAGCAGTAAAACAATTTTCATGCGCTGGGAGCCAATGGAACTCAACATTTTTCTTCAAAAGCTCACATAATGGTTGCATCATCTGAGCCATTTCCGGAACATAACACCTCACATAATTGAATGACCCTAAAGTTCGTTGAAGTTCCTCTTCAACTTAGGTGAGTTAAGACCCAGGAGAGCTGCAACCCTATCAGGATCAACGTGCATACCACGCACATTGAATAGTTGGCCATTATATCTGACCTCTCTCAACTTATACTGCAACTTGTTAGCATTAAACCTAGCCCCAATTGATTTTACCCTGGAAATAACCTACGATACTGCTTTATCATGGATTTCCTCAGTTTCTCCGATAACCAAGAGATCATCAAACTAAATAACTACATTTTCAATGGACCCAAAATATTTTTCAACCTCTTCCTGGAATAATTCAGGGGCATTAGAGAGTCCAAAGGGTAAAACAATGCATCGATAAACACCATGTGGGGAGGCAAAACAACATTTCCAGGATTAATTCTCGTCCAGAGAAATGTGATGAAAACCTTCGGATAAATCATAGACCGAATAAAATTTCTTCCCATTAAGCTTAGCAGCAATTTCATCCACTGTTGGTAGCATTTTGGGCTTCCTCACAATAAATCTGTTCAAATCAGTTAGATCTAGACATAACCTCAAGGTTTTATTTGGCTTCTCCACAATCACTAGCCTGTTTACGCATGCCCTCTCGTCTATTCTATCTACCTTTACAATAGCTTTGCGACTCACAAGCCTATCCAATTCAATTTAAGCAGAGTAAGGATACACTGAGCTATTTTACTTGGAGGATTGCAAATTGGAATTGGTATTTCTTTGGTAGGAATTTTGCATTGATCAGGAAACTTACTGGGGCCTTGAAATACTTGAATGTTTTCTTTTATAAATAATTCTTTGGCGTCAGTTACGTCCATTACTCTATGTGCACGCTTGATGAGATTTAATTTTAGACACCCTGGCAAACCAAACAAACAAATCTTGGGGTGCATCACCGTCAATAATCATACAATCCTCATGTGCTGACACATTATTATACGAGCATTTTAATCTAACCATACCAACAGGGCAAACTTTTGAACCATCAAACCCTTCCAATATAACATTTGTGGGTACAGGTCTAATTTTACTTGACAAATTCAAATTTTTAAAATCCCTTAATCTCATCGTTGACACATCACCACTTGATTTGACATCACCACTAATTTACACTTGATAATTTGACCTTCAATATTTATTTTCTCAGACCATTCTTCTTTCTGCTTCTGTGTCAACTTCACACTTGAAATTTGATTTAAATTTATTCATTTATAAGCTACCCTTAAGTCTGGCTTACCCATTTTTGCATATACCCTATGAGAAAACACTATATCGTCATTATCCTAATGATTACTTTCAGTTTCTACTGATCTAATATTTTTCACATTACATGAAACAGCAAAATGGTTCATGTTGCCACATCTATTACACTTTTTACCATAAGCCGGACCCTGTCTCGGGCGGTGAGTTGTTTGACATCTTCTACACCTGAATACCTGAGAGTTGCTCGAGTTTGTCACTTCAATTCTGGACTCGGGCTGCCTTTCCTTCTTCTGTCCAACTTCCTTTCACTCGTGGAGGAGATGCGGTCAACTGAAGTAGTCTGCGGCGAGGTAAACTTCTCAACCTGTCTTTTACTCTGCTCTGATGATCTGCAGAAACTTATGGCCTTCCCCAGAGTAAGCCTATCAAGACGAAGGAGACTCTCTGTCGTGTTAACATCCGGGACGCCATGCACAATTTTGTCACGCAGAAGCTGATCTCCGAGAGTGGTTCATCTCCTTCTCTCACTTCATATTTGCACAATTTCAATTGTTCACGACAGGAGGTCAAGAAGTGTTAGAAACTTTCACCTTCTTCCTGACGTCTGGCATTAAAAACATACCGATCAAACACTGATGTACCTGTTGGTGATGCATTTTTATCAATGACCTCAAGAGTCCCTGAGTATGAAGAAAGTTGGTTCTCCATCATAAGAAGAGACATCACCACCCGAGCTGAGTCGTGACCCATCATATTGCGTAAAAGCGACAACTTGACCTTGTCCGCCCTTTGGTCCTGGCCGGTGGACACCAAATAATCCTCAAATTCCTCTTTCCAGAATTTCCACTCATTAGCAGCAAGGGCGAAGCCCAAAACCACCCGACTGAATGGAAAAAGCTCAAAAACAACACCCCTCCTATAAACCCATTCCAAGCTGAGAAAGAAACAGAAGCCCCGTTTAGGTCACATCCAGAAGAGTATAGCCTTTCCTCAAACCAGAAAGGCTTTCTTTTGTGTGGAATGTTTATTGCTCACCCAGAAATGTATTTCTGGGGTCAACAGGGTGTTCCCTCAACACACTGATTGGATTGGATATTTGGGGAGCTAAGCTAAGCTCATTTGTTCCATACCCGACAGCCGTTTTGTGCCGACAGCTAAGGCCATTTGTTCCATAGGGTACAGGTAAGAGCGGAAGGTTGGATAGAAACCCCGTGTCTGCATTAGCCTGCTCTCAACGAAAGGCGCCAAGGGGACCGCGGTTTAACGTCTCATCCGACAGACGGAGTACTGTACTTGAAGTGCCCTCCACAAGACACTCAAGTAGGGATCGGGTTTCCTCTGGAGAACATCCTCTTCTCTTCCACAGGGATTTGAACCCTGGCTGCCCGTGTGGTTAGCCAGTACTCTAGCCACCACCACACCAACCCGATTCCCTCAATACATTGATTTTGGATAATAGAGTGGAGACTGAATTCACTAATTCAGTGAACTGAAGATAGTATTTGAGTCACTCAAAAAGTTAAATACATGACATATAGTTATTTTTAACTGGAATTAGTGTGAAGATTATTTGTTGCGTTAATTTCAGCTATTTTTGCAAGAAAATAAATTGAGACATTATAGCATCATTAAAATGAAGTTTGCAACCAGAAACCTTGATTTATTAGAAAGATATGTATGAGGACTGAAATATGATGACGTGTTTAAATAAAATCAGTAATTATTTACGTTTGTGAAGTAATCCATTTCCATAGGAAATATTTCCCGTTAATAATTACTTGGAATAGAAATGCACAGTTTCAATAAGAGGTCGAAGTTCTTGGCCTCCTTTGCTGTACTCTTTTTTTTAAGATCTCGAAAGGAATATAACCGATGCTCAAAGCTAACATCACTGTAATCCTACGTTAGCAACCATTTTCAATTTTACTCAATATTATCTAGATGATAGCAGTGTTATTGTACTTATAGAGGATGGCCATTGAATAATGAAGTTATTTCGGATACCGCTATAGAATTCTGAGAGGTAAAGTAATCGAAAGAATCTGCAAATTTAGGAGCAGGATAAATTTACGAATGAATTTACCCTTCCTTAATCACTTCTTCCTAGAATGACCAATGAAAAATAAAGGCAGAAAATGTGAGATGCAGACCCCAATGGCCAATGCTCAGTTTCCCCAATACGATGTTAATAACAAATAAGTTAAGAGTGTGGAAAGTTAAGTGTTGATATTTGAAAGCTGCCCAAGGAAATCATTTTCATAGAGTCAATTACCTCACTTACCTCTCGATACTAGTTTATTTTTGGAATAATAATGCAGAAGTTTGCTGTGTATTATATGCCCATGAGACGAAGTTGGTCAAAGTCTTAACATTTTGTGGCAAATAGATGTCTCTATCCGGCAAACAGTATATTTTATCCCCAATAATTACTACTGGGAGTCTAAAATTGAGTGAAGGATGAATTCTACGGTTAAGTGGATGGAAGTTGGTTTAAAAGCATTATCACAGTAGAAATATTAGGAATTGAGATATTTCAATTCACATTTGAAATAAATACTGTTTCTAAGAGGGACCTTTAAAGCTATTTGTGGTAAAAAATATCAAATTACAAATTAAAGACGCATGGTAGTATTGTTCCAAATGCCGTGGAGGAAATTTGTGAGACACCGACTATGCTAAAAAAATTATTATTATATGTTTAAAAATCAAATCGCAGTCTAGGCAATGAGTTTTTCTCTTGGAGAATATGGCATTCCAAGGAGTCAATTGCATTTTCAAATTCTTCTTACGCGTGTATGTTTGCAGCATGTAGGTTTAAATTAACAGGAAAATGTATTTCTTAAAATGTTCTTCGTGAAATTTCATTATGTATTCACTGGAAAAATAACTAAATGAAGGGAATATTTATAAAATTGAATCAGCTACCGAAAAAACAAAGTAACTAACCTATGGATCAATTGTGGCATGCAAAGAAATCATGGAGATTTCGAAACCACAAGGACTTTCATAAAACAAAAACACGTCAACTCTTCAAAAGTTTTAAATGTTTATAAATAAGCATATGAAATAATTATTCAAGACAAATGGAACGAGCCACAGGGATAAAGAAGCAGGCTGGGCTTTCCACATCTTCCAGCAGTTGTCATCAAGAGAGGTCTTGGAGCGAGTGAAAAGAGTCATCGTCCTTTCATTCTCACCCAGACAAGTGAACAGAGGCCCAGACCCTCTTCCCTCCCCCCCCACCCGCCCCACCCCTTAGAAAAATCCCTCCTGGCCTGGGTCCTCCCCCACTCCATCCTTTCTTAGGTCAAAATTTTCCTTCCGTGCATATTCTCCCACGCGAACCGTGGGAAGGGAGGCCTTTCTCCCATTCTGTATGTTTATTGCTTTCCCTGGTAGGAGGCGTGGTTTGACCATGTTGTCACATTGACGCCAACTTTTCAGCTTCAAGGTGGTAAGTTTTTTTTGGACAGGAGTATACATGATTATAGCACAGTCCATTCATGCAAGTGCGTATCATGAGCCCCAATGCAAGGAGCACAAGGAAAGGGAAGAAGTTGGAATAAGATATTAACATAACGTTGGTTTATCATTCAGCATATTTACTGCTTTATCCAGAATGTTCTTTTATCCAAGAGCTAGTTAAAGATGCCAGATACATCTAAGCGGTATTCATGCAGAGTACCTTCCTCAGCCTCATGGAATCAATTTTTATTGAAACCTAGAGGTACTGAGTGTGTTTGGGATTTTTATGATCCAAAAAAATACAGAAAATGAATTTGACATATTCTTAGTTAGTGTGCTCCTAGTTCACAGGAAAAACTGTTAAAAGGTTACTCACATAGAGTAAACCCCCATCACCAGTAAATTTTTTGTGCAAGTATTTTACCAGTAAATTTATGTAGCAGTGATGACTAAATTGTCAGATTCAATTTTGCAACCAAACATCACAATATTCAAGTTTCCAAGTGATTCCAGCAACATGGCCAAACACAATCACCACACCCTGTCAAGTGGTAAGAAGAAAAAATTGACCACAGGCAGAATACAAAGTATTACTGGGTGAACTTCACTGCAGTCAACCCTCCTCTTTGACAGGCTGCTCTTCTCCATGTCACCATTTGGAGGACATTTTGAGAAGCACTGCACAACCATTAATTAGTCTCACGACCTTGTTTACAATAAATAAACGACACAAAATGGGTTAAACAAGCAATAATCATCTGGCTCATTCCCAGGTTTCTGTATTTGATGTCATCACATTGATGCAACACAAGTAACAAATGCAGGACAGTAAGGATGCTTACCCCGGGAGATGTTGCAACCACTCTGTATGGAAATAAGAACAAATCCAGGCCGACTTGCTGAAAAATGTTTTTGAAGATGGCAATCACTTGCAACGCCAGCATATCCTGCCTCACATCATCTCCAACCTATATAAGAACAATTTTTTTAAATTAAACCCTTGGAGCAAATTAATCAAGCATGAAAAAGTTATTTCCAGTTAAATGAACATCCATAAGACAACAAGAGCAACAGGAAAATTTTACTCTACCTTGAAAATAGCAGCTTGTACAGAATCCCTCTCTGGATTGGTTTCCATGACAAGAGGGTTACCAGGAGATTGTTGTGATGCCAGCATTGCAGTTTGTTCAAGTTCCTTGATTCCCATGCGGCGCACAACAAAGCGAGCCAGGAATGGAGCTTTAGCGGCACTATATAAATGGGGAAAATATATCATTAACTACTTCCTGAATCGAAAATTAAACAGGCCAAACTAATATATTAGGAAAGATACTTATATTGGTGAAATGGGTTGGGAATTATCTGAAAGAATCAAAGAACAAATTTTTTGTGTTAACCAAGATTTAATATCCAGGATTGCCAGAAATTTGTCAGGAGAAGGGCATCAAGGTGATTTTAAACATTTGTTTTTCCATTTAATGACAAGAGGATTGAAAATGGATTTTATAGAAAAATATGGAATTGCTTATTACTCTCTTTAATCACTTTTATGAAATGACTAGTGCAGTGCAAATCAGGGATTTTCATTTCGAATCGAATTGAGACACACTTTTTTTTAAATTTCGGTAGTGAATAGAATTACCCTAAAAAATTCGCTTGCAAATCGAATTTGAATCTAAATAAAATGCAAAAACTTATGCACAGTTATAGTAATAAAGATTTTCACAATATTTCAGGGCCTTACATTAACTTATATATCTACAATGGCACGAAGAATAGCACAGATTAACATGTGGTTGTTTAAATTTTCGTTTCGCGCGACGAAAACATCATCTTAACGGACGGTGCACAATTTTTGGAATGAGCGCCATGTTTGAATGCATGCTATGTTTCGAAGATGAATCTATCAGATTCGAATATTTCGAATCATTCGGTTTTGAAGCATCCCGATTCACAGGCGAATCAAATCAAATTAAGCCTGATTCGAGCCGATTTGATTTCGAAGCATTTGCACAGCTCTAGAAATGACCCTTTTATTCTCTATCATTTCTTTTAAAAGATTATTTGACCAGGCAAATTTATTCCACAGCATGTTGAGATGTAACTGGTATTTTTACCTTGAGATAATCTTACTCCACTGAAGTTGCTTTGTGACTATCCCTTGTCTATACCCTTACTAATCCTGCCCTTCATATGAAGAATATCCACTTCCAGCATAATAACCTAAGGATCATTAACTTCCTTCTCACTGCCCATTTTCCTAGTTGTCTATCAAACAACACCTCTGACCTTCACTTCCACCTATCCCACTCCAAATATTCTTCCCCCCCCATTTATAGGTGAAAGTAAAATGCCTTGTTTTGCTATGCACCATGACCTCAAAACGAGCAGTCAAAACCCAGGTCGGTTTGAATTAGAAAGAGTGAAATCAGTAAAAAGTATTTTAATTTTAATTATTGACGGTGATGCTAAGCTCAGACTCTGACCTTTGCATAGGCGTTCCACTCTCATAATCAATATTAATCACCATTGCCTCAGGGTTTGAAGGAAGATAGCATCCAGCTTGAACTTTAATTCGACTCAATGCTTCCAAACAAGCACGCTTTCGTTCTGGTCCTGGAAAAATCCAAGAAAAAAATCTAAAACAGAAATAAATCAAAACACAGTGATGGGAGGTAATTGGTTACATGTGATTCAATTTCTGATAAGAATTACATTTTACTAACTTTAACTTACAAAAATACCACATTTGAATATAAATAGTAAGTTTACTTTTAATCAACTCCCAGAGCCTATTGTGAGTAATGATTACACAATCATTAGTGCAAGAGCAGTCTCCAAACATTGCAAATGGCATGATATGCATTACCACATGTCATGTGCACAACATCAAAATGTCCACTGGAGACGAGAGCATCTTGTACAAATAAACCCTGGCTGACATTTGCCTCGAATTAAGATGGCTTGGTGGTGTAACAGGCTGAAATCCCAACCAGCAATTGGGGTTTTCCAATTTGAATCTGTCAAATCAAACATTTTGATCACGGCAAATTGCACCCACTTTGGTGGATGCAAGAACAGTAGCTCATAATTATTTCTTCCGATAATCATTTCTAATCTATCACTGCTTCAGTGAATCATCAACTCTGGTCTCCACGAGAAAATAATTGAGGCGAGATAACTTAAGAATGAAACCAATCACATTTTAACTGTTTTCTTAGACTGCAGCCATTCTTAAAGGCGGGACACAATGAGATACACACAAAAGCTGAAGCCAGGGATGGACTAAGAGGAGATCCAATAATGTGGGGAAGGAAGGATACAAAACAGAGAGAAACACAGGAATACCCACTTTCAAATGTAACCTCCTTGCTTTCAGCCCAATACCCAAGGAGAGGAGGTCTTGTTTTTTTTATCATCACTTCAGTCCCTTCCCTGTCACTCTCATTGCCTTTAAGCCCAACCTGGGTACTCTAAAATCCCTTGTACGTGTGTTGATAATTCCTCCTACCCCCTCAGCACTCACAAGTGGCAGCGAACTTCCAATCTTAACTTCCTCAAGCAAATAAAAAAAGATTATGTTATTATGGATCAATATGGCACAGGATCTCAAATCCGGAATGCCAGGGACTATAAGACTTCTGGATTTAGGATTTTGGTGGCTTTTGGGTCTCAAGCAGGAAAATAACTACAACTTTTATTCATAGATGTTTATCATTCATATATGATATCATTCATAGATGATATGTGATTAAACCAAAATTTTGAAATTATATACCAGTGATTACAAATCATGGAACCTAGAGCTTTAAGTAATGCAATAAATTTTTGGGATAGGGAATTTTTGGGGCTTACTGATAATTCAATAAACAATACAATCCCATGTAATCATACCGTCTTAACTAGCAATGGTCCAACAAATAGCCTCTTCCTCTACCCTTGCAACGAAAAGGAATTATTCAGTGCAATACAGAATCTAGGAAAAAATTCTTCCCCAGGTTAAGATGGGGTTCCTGGCTACCTTCTGTGTTATTGTAGAAGGCTACAGCTGTCCCCACTTTGTTTTTATTAAACTGGTCATTACAGGAGGGTATTTTTCTTGAAGCATTAAAAACCAGTAAAACGATACCTGTGTATAAAAATAAAGGGGAATAATACCTAATAATCTTAGGAACAATTGTAACCGGCGCATTTTGGCCGGTTACATAAGGGCCCTTTCGAATGGGTGTTTGCGAGAAGGAGAGCTCCCGTTCAGAAATTTACCGATGTAGGGTTGTGTGCGTGAATGTGTGTGTGTGTGTGTGAGTGATTCTTCCCTCCCCCCCCCCCCTTTTTTTTTCCCAACTTCGCGTACGTGTGTCCTTGGTTGGTGTGCGGAAGAAAGGAAGAGTGATCCCCCCCCCCCTTTTCCCCAACTTCGCGTACGTGTGTCCTTGAGTGGTGTACGGAAGATGAGTAGTAGTGCATTCACCCCCCCCCAAAATTAACGGTGGTCAATGTATGACGAATGGTTTTCTTCCCCATTTCCCCCCCCCCCCCCAGAATTCGCCCCTCCAAGAGGGTATAAAATGTGCGGCTCGTGTAAGCCACGAGGACAGATACACAGGAGACACCCGGCAGATTTAGGGCAGATATTGGTAGTCGCATTGACGGCTCACATGTACGAGGGATACTGCCGATCGCTGTTGTTGAGAGCGCCTCTCTCGACATGAGGAGACGAGGACGTGGGTGGAGAAGAGAATAGTTTTGAAGCAGCGTTGGAGGTTGGACCGAGAAGCAGGAGGCAGCTATTTGGAAATAGGAGACGGTACGGGAGTTTTCCAGCGCCAGGAAGAGGTCAATCTCACGCACTTCACCAGCAGCTCTTTCCCCCCACATCAGCAACAGAGGACGTATCAACCAAGTACCACGAGCCACCAGGAGAATCTGCTCCTCGGCAACAACGACGGACCGAAGAAGGCGTGATAAGTACTGTCCATACCCCAAATCCCAAATCAAGTCCCGAAGAAACGAAAATACTTTAATGAGAGATCCCCATCAGTGCTACGTGTTTACTCCAATTATCCCCCAAGTGATCAAGAAGCCCCAAGGAGCGAAAAGCCGCCCTTTTTCCCATCCCCCCCCCGCGTCAAGATGATATTTCATTGTTTCCTTCCCCTTTTCCTTGTCCCTTCTTTGTGTCATGTGCGATTGCTAATGTGTGTATGATTTGCGTAATATTGTAAGGATAGGAGGGTATTTCATGTTTCTTGTGTTTTCTTTATTTCTTATGTCCAACTTATGCAATGTCTAATGTCTAATCAACGAATATTTACTCAATGAAGTGTCAATCATATGTGTTACAGTGTATATTACGTATTTTTAGGTCAAATTAAATCTATGTCAAACTAATATCTCATGTCGGAAGTTCTCTTTCTTTCAAACGCACCAGTCATCGAAAGGTCCCAAAATTCCCCTATCCATTTTTTTTTCCGTGTTCCCCTTCTACACCCCATCCAGGTGCTTCGGGATCACCCATGCGTCTCACGCCTTCCCCGAATTGCCCGAGTACCTCATACCCTCCCACTTCTCCCCTCGAACGTGTGACCTCTCCTCACCCCTCACCCCACCTCACCGGCGGAGGAAGAGAGAGGGAGGTTACATAATGGCGCCCGAACAGGGACCTGAATGACTCAAGCAGAGTGATTTGTAAATTTGTTTCGATTTGCATACAACGCGGAGTTGTCTTGGAGCGATTTTTTTGTAAAAATTGTGAATCAGATTCCCAATTTTGTATACGTCCCATTCATTTCTGCTTATGTTCTTGTGGGGAGTCCTGATTTAAATGTGTTTTTGGTGGGCATCAGTCAGTTGGCCACCGTGTTAGATGAAGCGTGTGTTATTTGTGTTGCGGTGGTAGCCTTGACTGTGATTTGCCTTAGCGTGATTTACATGATTATTACTCTTTCAGCGAAGTGCGAAAACATTACTATTTTTTTTTTTCCTTATGTATTTTTTTTTAGTGATAATTACTGTCGTACGCAATGGAAGCGGGTGGTAAAAGTTTTAGAGAATATCGCGAACCCCCTAGGTACGATGAGGACGGGTCAGATGCCAGTAGGGAGGAGAAAGTCATTGATGTTTCTGACTGGGATGAGGAGCCGCAAGTGGAGAAAGCAGAGGATAAAATAGAGAGCAAGGGTGGAGGCACCGAAATTACCAGCCTAAATGAGCTATTTGAAAAACTAGAGAGGAAACTTGATGAGAGGTTTGAAAGAGCTGAGGAATCTAGGAGGGATGATAAAAAGCAAGCTGAGGAATTTAGGAGAGAGGATAGAAGACAAGCTGAGGAAGCTAGAAAGGAGGATATCAAGAAATTTGAAAGACTAGAGGGGAAACTTGACGAGAAATTCAAAAGAATAATGAAGGATATGAAAGAACGTTTCGATGATGAGAAAGATGAAAGGGGGAAACTAGAAGGGAAGTTGGAGGCAATAAATGGGAAGCTTGAAGGAATTGGGGATAGAGTGGACGAACGCGTTCAGGAAGTCAAAAGGGAAGTGAACGAGATGGTAGATGTTGTAAGGGAGCAAGTTGTAATAATTTCCCGAGATGTACAGGAGGAGAAGATCCACCACAAAAAAAGAATAAAAGATCTTGCCGAAGAAGTAGCGGGGATCCGTCAAATGAAGGTAGGCGGTACGGGTTCTTCGACTAATTTTCCGAGTCCCCCGGCTAATTTACAATTCCGCGGCAAGTCACATGAACACCCCATAGCATTTATGAGGGGAGTTGAAAACTATTATTCCGTTCACGCCATCCCGCCCGAGATACGATCGCGGTTTTTCTATCAGATGTTGGATGAAGGGGCGAAGGGATGGGCCGATACGATTTTTCCTTTTCCGGAGGAAATGGAAGAATTCAAACAACTATTTGTCGCGCGGTATTGGAGTAAGGAGCATCGGATAAATTATAAAATTAAAGTTATATACTCGAGTGTACGTCACCCTCAGTCAAACCCGAGTGAAAGGGTGATGCGAGAGTTGTCTCGGTTGTTTCGTGTTTATTGTGGAGATCGGCACTCCGCCTGGCTTGACGTAATTCCTCACATCAATATTTGGTTGAATGAAGTCCCTCACGAGTCCATAGGTATGTCTCCGAATGAAGCTCACTTCGGGATTAGGCCGAGAAGGTCATACGTTGGCATCCCGGATGAAGTGGGTGATAAGCTGCCTAGCTTAGAGAGGATTCACCAGATTGTATCTAGGAATTTACGGCATTTCGGTAGTAAACGAGCGAAAGCGAGAAAGAAGATACCCCACCAATTTTCCTTAGGAGAAAAAGTATTGTTGAGAACGCCGAAAGCGTCTGACCCGAAGTTAAAATTATTTCATAAGTTTTTCCCACTGTACAGTATGTCATAAATTTTTTCCGTGTTTAGCCAGTTAAAGTAGGTATTTATGTCTATTCATTTTCCTGAAGTATTTATTTCTGAGCCTAAAGCCGAAACTGTTCAAAATAGGTGTTTTAAGACGGCTGAAGGTAACGCAGATGTTTCAACCATTAGTTTGTCGTAGTGGAAGTCCTGCGAGCGTGGGCTAAGTTCCTTCTCGTCCGTTGTCTGACGTGGGCTTGCATTGCCAGACTTTTTTTTTGTTTTTTAGGCACCGTCGCCCATCAAAGTGATTTATTCTTTTGAAATTGGTGTTCATTTAGTAATGCCAAGCCGATCTCCAACCGCCGATATCGGAATTCCTCATTTCAACCCGATTGCCCGCTAACTTTTGCCTCTCAGAACTAGATGGCTATAACTTGCTACACCTCTCTTGCTCTATGCCTCATGGGTTGCGTGATTGCTCCAGATAAACAAGAGTACACTTGGTAGCGTCAAGCTCGCTCCATCTTTAATGGGTGGCACTCCTCCATCAGCGGAGCACAATGGAAAGCGCGAAAAAAGTTTACATCCTCCCCAACAAATTTTAGGCACTCTTATCACCCTCAAGGTTATTTGAAACGAATAAATTTCTATGCGTGGATAGGTCAGTGCGCGGGCTTGAGGATCATCCAATAACATGATAATGGACCTTGTTTATTTACTTTTATCATCTGAGACACCATTGGGATATGTAATACTAATAAAATATTTTAAACAGTTAGTAGTCACACAAAAAATTAGAGATGCACTAAGTATTTTCATTAAATTTAACAATTCTCCTGCTTTTAAGAGAAATTCCTTTAAGATTTCCCTCTACTGTGAAAATATACCATAAAATTCTCGCATTATCATCTCGTTTTGGCTCCTGGGAAATGTTTTCCCGCATTGTTCGTTTTCCCGCATCCATCGTTTTTTTTGCCCAACCCCTTGAAAAACGATAGATCGAGGTTCTACTGTAAATAATGAATAAAAGGGGGCCGATCGCACTTCCTTGAGGAACACCAGATGTGACTTGGACCATATCAGAGCTGTAACCATCAATAACTACTTTTTGTTTGCGATCACTGAGAAAGTCACTTATCCAATTCACTATTTTTCTACAACCGTATTAACTCGTGTAAGCCACGCACCTTTTTTTACGGAAATGCCAGTGAAAAAATGGGGGTGCGTGGCTTACACGAATCCTCCAGATTTTCATGTAAGCCACACACCACTTTACCTCAACTTCCTGTCGTTAGTTTCTCCAAAGTGAATATATCGATGTGAGTTGTAAGTATGGCATGGTAGTAAACCCATAAAGTATTTTGAAGTAATTAGAAATAAAAATCATTGTTTATCAAAGTCTGAGTGTACAATGATACTTGAAGAAAGGCTATATCAGAAACACCACGTGACAAAGCACTTACCATGCATAGATCGTACGTAAGATAACATATTTTAGGACTAATATATATTCAAATCTGTATCTACATTGTATCCTGTAAGCTGCTGCAAGGAGGTGTGGCAGCTTTAAGTCTTTTTAAAATCGTAATCGGAGTTTGTTTCTGTATCACGTATCTGTAGCCACATTTCTCACGTAATAGATACCCACTTTTGCGCACACATTAAAGCTACATAGTAAAAACACAACAAAGTATTTGTTGCGTAGTGGCAAGACTCGTATGCTCATAGATTGTACCTTCTTACTATATGTGCTTTTCTGTCCGTGCTATCCACTCCATAAGTTAGAGGAGTAAACGAGTTCGAGCCATTTGGCATTTTAAAATAATTTGCAGTTACCACCCTGAAAATGAATTCTGAAGTGAAATTGCGATCTTATCATGTGAGTATAAAATTACATATTATAAGCGATGCCGAAAAAATAGGAAATGGAGCTGCAGGAAGGAAATATGGTGTATCTGAATGGTGCATCAGAGACTGGAGGAAGATGAAGGAAACACTGCAATCTGCAAAAAAAAGTATGAGAGCTTTTAGGGGTAAAAGTGCAAAATTCCCTGAACTAGAAAAGCAACTGGCTTCATGCATCTTTGATCGACAACAGTATGCGTATGCAGTGTCAACAGAAATGTGCCAGGTGAAAGGAAGAGAAATAGCGAGAGAATTAGGTTTTGCTCCGGCAGACTTTAAGGCGAGCAGAGGATGGTTACAACGATTTTTTATCAGAAACGGACTATCAATTAGGAGAAAGACGATGATTTCCCAGTGCTTACCTCACACATATGAAGCTAAGCTGGAGAGCTTTCAGAGGTATGTAATTCAGCTGAGGAAAAACCATTGCTACTTTTTGGGACAAATTGGAAATGCAGACCAAACACCAGTGTACTTTGAGATGCCGTCAGAAACAACTGTGAATGAAATTGGCCAGAAGTCTGTGCAAGTACGAAGTGGTGGTTATGGAAAACAGCATTGCACACTGATGTTGACAGTAATGGCAGATGGAAAAAAACTCCTACCTTATGTTGTTTTGAAACTAAAAGCTCTACCCAAGAAAGCGATATTTCCAGCCGGTATAATAGTAAGGGTGCAAGAAAATTAGATGAACGGTAACATGGTCATAGATTGGATTGAATGTGTGTGGGAATTCCATCCTGGTGCCTTACTATGGCTGCGGAGCATGTTAGTACTCAACAGTTTTCGTGGGCATCTTACAGAACCTGTAAAACAAAGGTGGCGAGAGGGATAGACAGACCAGGTGACAGTTCCAGGTGGTATGATGTCTATGTTGCAGCTATTAGACGTTTGCATAAATAGACCATTCAAAGCGAACATGAAGAGCCTGTACAGAGTGTGGATGGCAAGCACTATGCATGAAGAAACTCACACGGGAAAAATAAAAAAATCAGATTTGACGCAGATTTGTCAATGGATTTTGGCATCATGGAAGATGATTCCAGAGGATTTAGTTGTAAAAAGCTTTAAGAAATGTTGCATTTCAAATGACATGGACGGCAACGAAGACAGTGAGGTGTGGGACAGTGAAAGTGAGGACACGATTTTCTCAGATCTTACTAGCAGTGACGAAAGCTAGAAATGAGAACTATGATGATATAAATATTCATTAGTGATTCACGATTCTATTTCCATGAATGTGTTTTTCTTTAGATCTATAAGAATAATAACTACTAATACATTGAGTTTAGTTTTTCCGTGTGTTTCCAAGACGTTCCGGTGTTGCTAAATCGTCCCAGCCCACAGCTACTGTGCAGAAATCAGACGAGACCACCGTTATCAGGCATCAATCAAGTACGGATGGCATTCTGCTTTTATTTGTTGATTCGCCAATGGATTTCCGTAATCAAATGATTGAAATGAAAAATGGTTGACATTGTATATAGTTCCACAATAATTTTAGTTTGATATTTCATTTCGAACAGATGCCATTTTTATAGCTGGATGATGTGATTTTATACAGCTGTGATTACTGTATGATGTTAGGAGAAAAAGATGCACAAAATAACGGACTGTGCATCGTGACGATATTAAAAAGTAACGCAATAAATTCATGGGAAAGATGTATCAACACTTAACTTAGGGACAGAATTTCTATAAAAGAATGTGCATTCCTGTTATGACAAAATGATGCAGGCTCAAATGCCCGAAAATGGGGGTGCGTAGGATACACGAGGGCACGGCTTACATGAGTAAATACAGTAACTCCGCATGATTGCAATTTATATACGAGTTTTTTTATGGGGAACCTTGTCGAATGCCTTCTTGAAATCAAGAAATATCGCGTCGATTTGCTGATTCAATTCACCTGATTTTAGGATATCAGGAAAGAAGAGAGCAATTTTAAAGGCACATGGGAAGTTATTTTAAGAGATTGTCAAAACCTAAACTAGGCAACAATCATTTGCATTTTTGGGCAAAAAAATGTCTCCATTGGAGTGTGTGAACTGACCAGTGGAGTGTAAAAAAATGTCTCATTCACATTTATAAAATTGAGTGGACTGAGTGTAAAATCTCAGAAATCATTCGAGAACTTCTAATTATATTTTATAGCTTAGTTTTTTGTACATGAGAAGATACCGTCATACTTGTTTTAGAGGTTAATTTTCATTCCTAAAATAAATAAAAACAAACATGTAATATTAATGGAAAAAATAAGTTGAAGGGGTATTTCTTCCTCCAGGGAGGGGGAACATAAGTCTCTTATTTCACTTAGACTAATGCTTCCTCCAACAAGGATTTGCGTAATACATCATGGAATGCAAACCCCGATCGAGGAAATTTGACTGAATTCACGATGTTACTCAGCATAACTATATAGGAAATCAAATAGAGCAGAGAATTCAAGTAGCATGCCAACACTGTGCCTTCGGGGGATTAAAGATACCATAAATATACATAGTTACTTAACAAATTTTGCAAGAATGGACTTGCTACTTTTTGTGAATCCTAGAATATTGCAACATAGTGATTATACAGTGTAAACAGTGCGAAGGTTTAAGAGCAGCATTGGACTTCAATAGACAGGCACCTTTAACCATTTTTCTGTTCTATGAAAAAAGGAAACTATTGAGTTTCACAGCCAATGTGATAATACACACCTTGTGGATGCTTAATCCTCTGTGTAGAGGATTAAGTATCCAAAAGCTAATTACAGAGGGGAAAAATGAAGCTGACCTAAAAATGAGCTGAAGTTGATAGGAAGTTAGCCCAAAACATAGGGAATATTGTTAATAAAAAAACTCTGCAACTAGACTGTTTACAGAGGGAAAAAATTGAATTTTACCAGAAATTTTTATTATTCTCTTGAAGAAGTCAAATTCTCTCTCATTAAATTGTTTGGCTGGTCCACTGAATGAGCAAGAGCTATGAGGATATCTTCTGCTGAATAGCAGAAGGCTTTCAGTTCAAATTAGTACAGTTTTATCATACTTATTCATGGGAGATTGTTGTTTTTAACAGAAATTTTGCATACCTTTAGGAAATGGGCGAATTTCACCAGAAATGTTTGTTATTCTCTTGAAGAAGTCAAATTCTCTCTCATAAAATTGTTTGGCAGGTCCACTAAGTGAGCTGATAATTGAATTAGACAAGGCATCAAGCGTATCGAATAAATCAGGATCTGGCTGATGTCCCTCCTCATCTCGATACTTGTTGGTCTGCATATTCCAAATTAGCTGGTGAGCAACCACCTGAGATTTCTTAGCCACATTTTTTATGAATTCTGTGGCATAACCCATCTGAAATCAAAGATAAAACCAAGTAATTTCGCCACTTTTACCTACTAATCACAGAGGATATGAACACAACATCTTTGCAATCAATGATTTCAATGAATTCGCAAATATACTTCTCCAGAAAGAACATGAATCAGTAGACATATTTAAAACCATATCCCATTACTAGTACTTATAGTAATTAACTTCTTGTTTCTTCAGTTATAAATTTTGTTATGCTTATTTTTAAATAGCTGACCCGACCAAAGGGATAGAAAGTATTATAAAAATAATGCAATGCCAACCATGAAAAAAATAATGCATAACTGGATTGTGTGAAGAGCTGAAAGAATGTTTTCCAGAGTAAATATGTTGGATAGTGGATGTGGTGGATAGGTTGTTCTAAAACCAATTCAGATTGCAGTTCATACCCCAATTGCATATTTTCTTTAAACAATCCAATTTAGGTAAATCATCACTATGATCTACATCTACATGCATACTACCCTGTAAGCCACTGCATGGGTGCGTGGCAGGGGGTTTTAGGACACCGGCCATGAAAAGATGAAAGGGATAAGGTTTTGAGAGGAGAAATGGTTACCTGTATTATGGGAATGCATTTAGAGGAGCTCAGTTTTTATTGTGGTCGCTTATCATGTGTGGAAAGAATGACTTTTCTACATATATGTTCAGTAATGTATCGCCCTTATTTTATTGCTGCTGTCAGACCTAGAGATGTAATGAGGAGTCATGATAATATTCTCTATGTCGCTCTGAAAAATATCAGTTCTGAATTTATCGAGCAACCTAAGCCTAGCATGTAGCCTCCGAGTCTCTAGGGGCGCACACCTTAATCCCTCTAAAAGTTGAGACACTATATGTACGCTCGTAGCAATTTTTAAAGAAGCGTGCTGCTTTCCTTTGCATTTTATTAATGCTTTTGGTTAAATCTATTTGACCAGGGTTCCAAATGCTTGTGGCGTATTTGAGGTGTGGCCTAACCAGAGCGAAGTAGCATCTCTCTTTGACTTTTTCATCCGAGGACCTTCCCATTATACGTTTTACAAAACTTAGTTTCTTTAATATATGTTTTGTATGTGTAATCCCCACGATATATCAGAAGTTAAAGTAATTCCAAGATATTTTACTGTATTTGAAGATTTTATGTTTACTCCACCCACGGTGTAGGTATGGCATTTGTGAGATGACTTTCACAGGAAGTGAACTGTGGTGCATTTGTTGATATTTAATTCTATCCCCCTCTCCTGGCACCATGAATGAACGTTGTTAAGGGCTGATGACATAACTTCTAAGTCCTCACCTTCGCTTAGTTCACGCTAGATAGCTGCATACATACTTAATTCTGTGATAATTAATAGGAGAGAGGAGCATAAGGAGGGGAATAGCATTAACGAAGGAAACATATAATAATAGAAGGAAGATGATGACGACGGACCCTCGAGTGAGGATAAGAAGAGTTTGGTTTTTTGGAGTTTTGGAGGAGGAGTGGAAGAGGCATGGCATGGGGGGTGGGGGAAGAAGAAAGATATCTTCTTTTGGATGAGATGAGGAGGAGGTAGGGATGAGGAATGGGAATAGGAAGGGGTGATGAATGGTCTTGTGGCAGAGAGAAGGATGTTGGGGGAGGTGGAGAAAGAGAATAGGTTAAACGGGCATAGGAAGAAGAAGGGTAGGACATGAGCAGAGAATAAGAAAGGAATAAAAGAGGGAGAAAATAAGGCCCTTTGTGGGTGAAAATCAATGATTTTCTCTGGTTTCCAATGATACCTACCTTAAACTAAAAGATAACTTTAATAAATACAGTAGACTCTCCTTATTACAAACAATGTTTATACAAAGTTTTCGTTCTTACGAACCAAATCGTTGGTCCCGACGATAGGGGTATCAAAATGTATGGTAAAGAAACGATATTACGAAATTACAAAATAACGAACCTTAGTCCCGGTCCCCATAGGAACAAAAAATACTTTATTATGAAGTCTGTCACATAAATTCATTCGGCTATGCATGACGCTGCATAATAAATCAGGAAGCTTTGCCACACGTACTGTGCCCAAGAGCTTGAGAACTAAAATATATGCAATGGATACTTTGCATAAGCTACTTAACTGGGTTGAGGGTACAGAACTCCCACTGGGTTACTGCACTTCGAAAGGAGAGAGCATGAGAGGTAGAGGAGGGGTGAAAGGGAAGTAACGAAAGATAAGGACTTTTCTTCTTCCCTTTCACCCCTCCCCAACATCTCATGCCTCTATTGTCCCTCTGAAGGTCACTCACCCAATAAGGGGGTCCGGCACAATTCTCAGCTAATCCTCCCTCCCCAACCAGCTTCCCAGCCTGGCCTTGGCTCCACCCACTCCCCTTTCCCGTCCCTAGCTCACGACCCCCTTTCCGATTTGACTGTGCGGTGGGCGAAATGTGTCCCTCTTCCCTTCAGGCAGCGGCAGCTTAGCGTTACCACTAGCAATCGGCAGGGCAGTCACTCCAGTCTGAGTCGACGAAGTGTTATCAGTGCTTTGTAATGCCCTAGAGAAACTCTCTGCCCGGGCTTGTGGGAATGACTATGCCGCATGTGAAGTTTCAGCATCATGTTTCCATCGTTGAAAAAGTATCTTTGTGTAAACTGAAATTCTGGCCTCCAAATCCCTACACATCGTACGTATGCATTGAAATATTATGGAATTGTTACTCTCTTTCGCTCGTCTGGAGAGAAAGACGTCAGTTCTTCCGTTTAGATGAGAAAAATTCATTATTAATGTCTTAAATTTCGTCAGTGAGAAGGCATAGCAAATAAACTCAGGCAACATTATGAATGGAAAAATGTGGCATTTCTCCCTTTCGCTACGAACGCAACCGTGCTTACACGCGTCAGATTTTTCAACGGAGGCAGACGAAAGTCATTTGTAAACGATGTAAATTATGCCGCGCACGAACAGCAAGCCAACACGCCTTTGCGGCTGAGCGGAATACAAGCAAGCAAAAGAAAGTCCCAGGGGTAACCAGGCACCCCATCTTGCGGTACGCCGGACTGTGTCCATGGTCCATTGTTTTTTTACATTGTGGATTTACTAAGACAATATGTTGAATGCTTGAAAAATATAAGCTCAGAGATTGTCTTAAATGTTCATTATACAAGAACTTTGTTATCAATAACGATTAAGTTCCGTTTAAAATTGGTAAATTCAAAACGAAACATAAGGATTGCATGTCAACATACGGTAGTAACGAATAATTTAATCATTAGCAAAGGTGTTATCGATTAAAAGTTAAACATTACGGCAATTTAAAAAATTACAAATAAGTTGAAAAGCTATGGAAACATGTCTGAATTAAATTTAATCGTTAACCCCATTTAGGTTAAGCTAATACACGGTTGGCCATGGGCAATGAGTGGAGATAGTACTGAGACGAGGGTAGTGATTGCCTCCGCCACACGTTCGAGGAATGTTTCTGGCGTCCCGCTGACTTGTGCTCCAAGACAACGAGAAGCATTGGTGCCTGTGCGATTCCTTGTCGCGAGATAATTCTATGCGGAGGAATATGTTCACGGCGCTCATGACAAGGGTAGAATTTTTCATTGCATGGACCGAGCTCGAAAGGGTAAAAAAACACAGGTAGCATACGATAACATCAATTGTAATTATAATTTATTAAAAATCGTCATTCTTGTTTTGAAGTACATTATGTTTGCTGTTTTTATGACCTGGCTTGGTTCTTCAATTCAATTTATTTAATGGTAAAGCCAAACTGTGTATCAACTTCCGCTCAACGACGCGCGCCGGTGAGATGACACGCTTGCTTTTGGAGGACTCAAAAGCGAGCGTTATCTCTTCACTAGAAACAGCTGAGGGGGTTTATCTTTCAAGGTCAAGGTTACAGTGCAACTGTCCGAGCGTAAATAAGTAAACACCTTGAACCCATAACTTTTCGTGCTGAATGACGGGAGAGTAAAATAATAGATTTTACCATTAAAATGCCACATATTACGTGGGTACAGTTGAATTTCGCGGTTGTACGGGATTATCATAAAGATTTTTGTTTTAGACGGGCAGGAATTTGGCCGATTTTGCTGAAATTTCTTTAAGTTCTGTTATTTAATTTCATAAAATCAGTTTGTTTCCTCCACTGGGTACCGAAACAGCCATGAGTAAAATTGTAACATCGCATTTACGTAAAGTCAAATAATGATTTCATAATGAGGTCAAATAATAATTGCATATTGCTAAAAGAATCGGGCGGGACCACTCACTAACTTGCGAGATATCAAATTTTCCAGAAAATCGATATACTTAAATTTGGAATTCCACTGTATTAATTTTGCCGCATAGTGATTGTATAGACAGCCGAGCATTTTTTCTGTGGAATTAATCTCCCAGCCGAATTAATTTCCCGGCTTGTGACGATTACTACAAAAGATAGCGTGATGCATGATATTCGAACAACGAATTAGACTGTTTGATTTCACATCTTTGCGCATAATTTGATCGTTATTTACACGTTTGATATCATTGCACAGCATGGCTGTAACAAACAAAAGGTTAAAAAGGTCAAAAAAGAGCAAATGGACATTTCTTGCCATGTTTATATATAAAACTACGTTGATACGATCAACGTTATTGCGAGCCGCCGATTTTTTGATCCCATGTACTTCGTAATAACGAGTCTACTGTATAATTATATCATAAAATTAAATTCAAAAATTCATTCAAAACATTTTTACTATGCCGACCAATTTATTTGTTGAGGAACCTCAATGACTATGAGCAATAAAATTATTTTAGAGGATCCTATTTTTCATCGTAACAAAATATTGGCTCATGTGGAATAATTTTGTGGCACAACTCATCCATAATAAGAATTTTACAAGAACATTGTCTTTTACCTATTGCTGTACTGGCAATTTGTATTACATTACTTAAGATTTTTATTCATGAAAACAAGTATCATAACATATCCAGGATATATTTAAAAGGCCAAAATTCTAATTTTAATAAGAGATAACAAGATAATAATTTACTGCATAAAATTTTTAAGAACCTTCAAGTCCTGTTGAGTTTTGAATCAAACCATTCAGTGCAGGCAATGAAATCACTAATTTCACTGAAAAGATGACACTCTGGATAATAATAGACATATTCAAGAGAGTGAACCATTTTAATAATTTTGCTAGGTAAAAATTTAGAGGGTAAATTATCCACATTTCAGTAAGGATCTAGCTCACAGTAAGATATCCGGGCAGTTTGCCTGGCATGATCACTCTTGCCTTAAACACACGCAGTTGTCTGGAAATATTTATGATTAAGTCATTCGCCAATCGCAAAACTACTCCTGATTTGGTAGAAAACACCCTTTTTGTCATTTTTCTCAATTGAAGAAGATAAAAAATAGGAAAGGAAAATCTCTTATTCATAAACGAAGCTTATATTGACCAGCAACAGTCCATGATGCATGCTCAGTACTCAACTTAGCCTCACAACAAATGCGGTCTGGATTCTTTTGGCACAGTAATGAGACTCTTTTTTCGTAGTAGTACCACAGAATTAAGTAAGCAATGATTCATTCATGAACGAAAACTACAGTAAAATACAAGTGTTTGCCAAATGGAATGGAATTTCCTAATGGTTCTTGATGTGCATTCAAAAATTAAAGTACAGTAGCAACACCATAATACGAAGTAGGCGGGACCGAAAAATCGGCACTTTGTATTTTCGAGTTTCGTATTTTCGAACCTTTTTAATAAATCGCGAAAAATATTTCCCCTCTCTCCCCTGACTTCTCTGGTCTTTGGAAATGTATTAAAACGATTTATAGTCATTATTCGAGAAAGCATTTGAAATAACGCCTTTTAAATCATAAGCTAAATGTCACAAACGTTCGTAAAATAACCATCACCACTTAGTTCCCTTTGCAAATGATTTTTAGCTTGATATCATTTCCTTTGCAAAATTTTCGCCATTTAGAAGACGTATACAAAGCAAGTTCTGCATTTTTATGAGACTTTAGCTTTGTTAATCTGCAGCTGATCAGGACGTGCTACTGGTATGGGCATTGTTTTAACATCTATGCAGTTAAGACGGTAGCTGGCCCGACCGCGCTTCCAATCACCCTTTTATTTGATCAATCATAGAGAAAATGAGCAAAAGACTCACTCCAGTTAAAAAAATCTTTCACGGGTCATTGTTTGTGGTTTCTTACCCGTCACCTGCTGGATATACAAACTTGAGAAGAAATTATATTTCGTTCCACTTATTTATCGCATGACGACAAATTGGGCGTGATCCGGACATTTTCCATAGCTTAATCACCTCGTAGTATAATAAGTTTCCGGGTCTAAATGGTGATATTTTTTGGGCTGATGGAGTATTTATGTGGAGGTCGTGGAGAATGATACTGAGGAAAATAGACCTCAGATCATGGTTCGTAGAGAAAGAATGAACGCTTCAACTGTGGTCCAGGATATGCCTTCGCTTAGAATGATGGTGCTTCACCAATCCAATTCTTATCGATGTTTCTAACATCTACACAGTTATGACCGCGCTTCCAATCACCCATTCTTTAATCACTCAATCACAGATAAAATGAGCAAAAGACTCACTCCAGTTAAAAAAAAAATCCTTCACAGGTCATTATTTGTGGTTTCTCCCACGTCGCCTACTGGATATATGAAATTGGGAAGAAATATAATTTGATTCAAGCCAAACGGTTTCACTACTCATTGAAGTTCGAGTAAGAAAAATTAACTCATGACCAATTAAGTTCCTTTTCACTTTGATGAATCATACTGAGCCGTGGCAGCAAAAGCATCAAAAGTTTGTCAGCAGCCGCTTCCTCGTACTTGAGGGCGTGCCTTGGGTAGCCGGGGCTGGAGGTCTAAAGTGGACCGGCCCGGCATTAGACCCGACGTCTGCCGACTTCAGACTAAACCCCCCTCCCTCCCCTGCTCCCTGGAACCAGACCGGGGTATATAAGTCCCTATATAAGTACGCTGGACGGCTTCCATCCTTTGCTTCGGGCGTATTGCTGTCCAGCTGCTTCCGCCGTCTTCCTGGTGTCCAGCCCGTCGTCTTTGCGCTCTGTTTTATCCCCCCTTTTTTTCCCCTTCCCACCTACCGGCCTACCAGTCACGCACCACTACCACCACCATGCCTATGGTTGTATTTGTAATGTTTATTTAATTAAATCTTCCGTCAACTTGACGGATATTCTGTCCACGCATTTGGATTTTATTTAAGTGAGCCCCCTGCCCGGTCGGGTGCATCTCAACTGGTAGCAGAGCGTGGTCCGTGTTTGGTGTTGGTGGTACTGGGATATGGCCACTCCCGATTTAGCTCCTCCGGTAGCGGTGGGTTCCATATTTACAGCTTCCGAGTTACCCACGGGTAGTAGTTGGATGAACCGGATGCCTAAAAGGGAAGCGTCCGCCATGTGCAGCAGATTCGGCTTGAGTGCAGAAGGATCGCTGGAGGAACTCCGTAGGGGGATCGGGCAATACGTTTATTCGGTAAGTGAAGGGGCCGCAGGTGCGGTAGCTGACGACGGCGTCGCTCATGACGACACCATTTCAGGGTTAAGCTCGAGGTGGGACATCGCTGTGGCAGCAGCTCTCCACTGGGAGCTCAAGTTCGGTGGCAGTGCCGGTGAAAGTGCCATTTCAAAAGTGATATCTGAATCACTCAACGATTTTCGGAACTTTTTATTCCCAATATTATGAAAGAGAAACTTCATCCTAAATAAGTATTGTGGAGATATTCCAGATCCAGCATTTTCCATTCCATTACATAGTTATTTTCTTTCCCCTCAGCGACTTACAAGACTGCTTAAGTGGCCACAGACAAGACTGCTATGCTTGACTTTGCTGTGGAGCATAAAACACAAAAACCAAATAGGACTAACGGTTTGAAGCATAACTTTGTAAAATTAACTCAAAGAGAACTTTAGAAGAGGTAGGGGTCATGGAAAAAATCTACCGCAGCTGAGGCTGAAACCTAACTCCTTTCTGTGGTAAAATCCTGATAACGACATTAAGTTTTTGCAGAATAGTATTTCCATAGTTTGGTCCTTCTAGACATCGGGTGATTTTGAAAGAGAGCGCATCAGGATCCAGTTCATACCCATGTTGTGTCCTATCCGCATATTAAAATCCCAAGGACTCAACTCATACCATCACATTGAAATTTGATTCAATTGGTTATTTATCCGTGGAAAATCGTGGAAATCAGGGATAGCAGTAATGATATATCAAATGTAATACATCAAGGCCTGGTTACTCAATGAATTCACCGTAGTAATTAATGGATGAAGGTTGGTTCCAGTAAAATTTCATGAAGTTACCCCAACAACATCTTGGAATTAAATTAAAGACAGTGCTTCCGTGTGGATTTTTTTTAAGATTTCAGTTTTCTGGCTTACTTATCCAAAGAAATATACTTCATAGGATGATATTTTGTGGAAGACGGCTTCTTCGGATTGATGTGTCTCCACAGTTCATCACAGGTCTTATCTAATAAATAAAAATGTTTGTTTGTTCAACTTCTATGCGTTCCAATGCCATACCTCAGATTGCAATGAAACTTTGGTGAGTTGTTGTGTGCACGTCCACAAAGGTTTCAGAACTATTAAAACCATTGTACACAAGGTAAAGTGTGAGTCGCTTCAACAAATGAGTTTTGGCTCGCTAGCTTCTCAACCATGCGAGGAACGACAAGCAAGCGACAAAGCAGATCGTTTACGAGTTGCTCAATCATGTCAATCAGAAACATGTCAGTAAGACATAATTTGTGTTAAAAAGTACATAGTTTATTTGTACGTGGAATAAGATTTGGTGCATTGATCTCTTTGTTTGCATTTTTATTTAATATTTACGCTCGATTTTCATATACCCATCACTATTTCCTATGAATGAATTTTTAAGCTTTTAAATCTTAAATGTTTGCACTACTTCAGCAATAGAATATTTAATATACTTGGAAAGCACAGCATAGGCATGGAATGAAAACTCATGCCATTATTTGTACGTGACAAATTCCTTTGTAGGAGCAAGGAATTCATTGGACTACAATCCATTGCAAAATTCTGTCACCCAAGTTTGAAGACTAATATCTCAAAGGCGGCTCAATCGATTTTTAAATGAAGTACAACAAATCAAAGCTTATTTAGTTTTGCGTTTAGTGATTGTATACAAAACCTTTTACCATTTATACTGATTTTAGTGTGTGCTTAAAAACAGGATTTTAGCTCATATTTCCAGGTACAGGACGGATGTATCGCATTTACGGCTTCGTAATAACAACACGGATCAAAATATCGGAATTTCCTTCACAAATATTGTAGCAAAGAACTTTCTAAACAATCATATGAAGTTTCATATTATTTAGTGCATTAGTATTGTAGTCATTAATGAAATTGCAAGACTGCATTATTTTCCGTTCCGCACATCCCTAAAATCCACCGTTTGGATCTTCTTCAAGCTATCAAGTTCATCATCATGAATTCACTCATAAAATCTTAAATGACTTCGTTGGTTAATTATATTAATTAAAAGTTTCAAATTAATATCGATTAACATTTATTTTGGAAAAAGAGCGCTCTGAACTGCCAGGAGCATACATCATAGCATACTTCATTTTAAAATCGAACTTCGTACTTCCATACTTCGTATTATTGAGTTGCTACTGTAATTAGTTCGCCAACTAGCCAAACATAGCACCATGTACAGCATGTGGTGCGATATTTGAAGTATTTGAATATCCCCGCCCCCCAGTATAATAATTCAAGATATTAACAACAGGCATGGATAAAAGTTTCAAATTAGTGCACGCCACATGATAACTTGATCATAGCTGAAACAAAGAAAAGGAACTGGCATACAAACAATCACCCAAATGGTACAAATTTCACAATGAGATCTATCATTCATTCTGCTGGAACCTTAAAAAAGAAATGATCCAGCATAAAAGGAGTAGAAATATACTCACCGTGTCATGACGGACTGCCTGAACCAACTGAGGAATGTAAAACAGCACAGCATCAGCGGGATAACTTTCAAGTACCCGTACCGCATACTGTGCCGTTATTGGATGCGGCGGGAATTGCCGTGAAAAATACGACAGGGCACGGACTGGAGAAACTCGAGCCCAAGTCAGCATGTGCACCAGCTGCAACGTTAGAACCAGTGTCTTTCAATTACAGCTAATTGCCATAAAAAACAAACATAGCTAACACAATTCTATTAACCCACATGAGAACCAGCTGGGTCCAACACAAGAACAATATGACCCCCACACCCACAGTAGATACTTTACAAGACCTACAGCAGATAACAATAACTACAGATAGCTAGGGTAAGCTTGTATTAGTTATTTTTTGTTTATCTAAATCACCCAAAGCTGTTTTTTTTTAACTGGAAAAGAAAAATTTTTCACTGATTACAGTCACACAATTCTAAAGCTTAAGCTAAGTCAACAAATAAAAAACTAACAAAGTTACCAGTAATACTTAATGAACTTTGGGTTAGGCATAAATTGCTATATTCTTATATGCAAGCTCCTTTTGAATTACCGATTGCTTCACTTCTTAAGTAAGCAAACTTGATGGAGGTGTAGGTAATGTGACCAGAATAACTCCAAATAAGAAAACGATGAGGATTTGATATTTTGCTATGCATCCATGAAGTGCTGAGATACATCATTCTTTAAAATCTGTATCATTCATGTGATGGTGTGACTTACAAATATTGAACTTGCAGAGCAAAAAATTAATGTTCATTGTGCAAAATTGGGGCCTCATTGTTCATTATCACCTGGAAAGTCAACACTCCCAGAAACTGGAGCTATCAATTTGATTTTATGAAACAATAGAACTTAAATAAACTTCAGCTAAAGTGGCAAAATTCTTTCCCATCTTTAACAAAAATCTTCAAGAAAATGCCATACTACTGTGAAATTCAACCATAACAAATCAGAACATGGCATTTCAATGGTATGTAATATTAATTTACTATCCCATCGCTCAGCACAAAAAGTTATGGGTTCCAGGTGTTTACTTGTTTATGCTCAGACAGTTGTGCCGGACGTTGATCTAGAAAAAAACTTGACAAGAGGATCCCCCTCACTGGTTCAGAGTGGGGGGATATCACTTGCTTTTGGGTCACCAACAAAGCGTGTCATCGTACTGTTGTTGAGTGGAAGTTGGTAAAAGGTTTGGCTATGTCAAAAATGACATAAATTCATTGAAGAACTAGCCATTTCAGTATGACAGCATGCAGTATAATTCCAAACCAAAAATGACAATTTTTAATAATTATAATTAAAGTTGATGTAATTGTATTCAACCTGTGCTTTGCTTTGTTGCAAATATTCCTTCCAACTTACTGCATTAAAACAAAGACGTTATTCATCATGCACAAAACATCAATGACTTCTAATTAAAATTTTCTTGGTTGTTTCTTTTTTTAAAAATAAGCAAATTTGAGCACTTCATCCAATATCCTATCGAACAAAACTGAAAGGAGCACTAAATTAATCATCAGCTGTATCACAATTGATGTAAGAAATTAATGTGACATGTCAGAGAATTCCTTTTATTCACCTCGTGGGCATCACGAAGAATGGTATCAATCTTGACAAAGTACTGCAGAGCATCGGGAATATGGGAGACTGCTAGAGGGTTGAGCTGGACAAGTCGAGAGACTTCTTTTACAATCTGCTCTGTGTTTTTCAATCTGGAAAAAAAACAAGGAAGATTTGTTATGTTATCAGAGTGTTACAATTACCCACAATCTCTAAAACATTGAGCTTAAAGGAAAGGAGAGATGAGAGAGGTCATCCTGGAGAGAAGATCAATCCAGGTCAATCATTAATAACTCTGTCCGGCCACTTCCAGCGCCAGCCGTCTTTGATATCAGAACACTAATATAGTCATCTACAGAAAACTGCTCAACACCATCACCAGAAGCCACTTAGTAAGAACCCATGACCCAGGAGGAGGAGAACATGAGGACTCTAGGGAAGAATCCTGCACTACCCAGTTCAACTGACCAAAGTTGGCAAGCAAACACCAGGATTTATGTGAATGAGATCTTTATTGCTCTGTCCTGTCTTAAAAAAAACAAGGCCTCTGGGTGCAAGCTATCAGGCAAGACATTTTGGAAGATACTATAGAGCCCACTTTGCAAGATAACAAAAACTTAGGGGTCTGGATATTCACAGTTAGACTTCACATATGTATGTGTATACAATATCTCAGTGAGAGCAACAGTAGTATTGCACAAAGGATAGTCTACTTCAGCAAATACAGCAAGTAAGATGGCATCAGAGCTTTTCTATCCATAACTAATAGCAGTGCTCCAAAGCCCTTTTGGCAACAAGCAGGGAACTTTGCTGACATTGAAACAAGCAGAAGAAATTGTCACTATGGTGAAAGAATAACAGGAGACTCTAGAGATGAATCAGATTAGGATGATAAGCATCCTGCCAAGTCATCTGGTCAGTAAAGCAAATATTATTAAACAGTCGAACCTGGATGACAACTGGGCTAGCAAGAAAACTCTATAAGTGAGACTAATTGCCAGGTTCTGTCATCTTCACCTCGTAAACCTCTAGGCAGGAGAATTCGAAGAACCCTTTATGGAAGAGTAGTCTTTCTTGTCTGGACCTCTACAGGTGAGACTGCCTCAAAACCTTAAAACTCTATAACTAGTCTAACAAGAAATGCAATATGATTTCGCATACCTTGACAGGGTACACAAAGATACCATAGTAGAGAAGTATAGTACACTATAAAAAAGATGAGAAAGCTGTTCCTGAACCTCTGTCAGAGAGAAACTAGCTAAGTGATTAACCTCTGTAGGAAAGAGAAAAAAAGAAAAAATCCCAATCCCTTCCACTCTCGCATCTCCATGTTCAACTGTATTCTGAGAGATGATATTCATATTATACATGCAAGTGAATGTTAAGAACTGGGATTCCCTAGCCATTGTTTACCATCATATTTTATAAAAGTTAACACTGACACAAAGTCTTAGCAGCCATTTTCAAATTACCTTCTTGATACTTTACAATTCTTGAGGGATGCAAATTCCCAGCAAACTACACATGACACTACAGCCAATGTATTGGGTACACTCTGCTATGTGTTGCATACAGTTACATGCCACAGGTACACATGTACACATGAGTACTTTCCTCGGAAAACATAATTAAGATGCCATTACAATTATAATTATTTTGAAGTTTTTGTGAGTAACCATCCTGAATTGGTAATAAAATAGAAATACCTTACACATTATAGTTGTATTTTAGCAAATTCTAATTGCATTTTAACACTTTATTTATTGCAAATACGACTTGATGATACTTAACCCTCCACCACTCAAGTGTTGATTTCTGAGTATTTCAGTCATTTGGCTCTCAGCAGTTGTTCATGATCTAGGATAACCAAAACAATACAATTTTCACCATGAAATTAAGTCTGTTACAGACAATGGTTGTACCATGGGCATTCTGCGAGTAAGCAATGATATCTAACCCAAAATATGCTCAAATGATTTGCTTGAAGTTCAGACGTAGTAGAAGTCCTCTCTTTTTTAGCTCTTTTGAAGCTTAATGATTTCCTTGGAAATAAATTTGAGGTACACAGTTGTGGTCAAATCAGCAGGAATTTTTGGTGAACGAAAATGAATAAGCAAACGAAGTTCGATGAAGATGCTTTTATTCCAGAGGTAAGAAATGAATCACAAGAATGAAGCAAGAAACTAAGCGCGTCTTAAGTTCCATTAACAATTGTGTCGTGAGTCTTGTTTATTTACGTCGTTCCATGGTGATGTCCACCAGCTTCCTCAGGTCAACCCTCTCTCGTCGCGCTCCAACCAGCTAGCAGCAGACAGTCGCCACAAATTAAACATGTTTTTTCCAAAACAAAATTATATAAAAACCTGGAAAAAAAGTAGGCTCTAAATGCAGAATTAATAATACAAGCATAACAAGACTTAAGGACTGTTTTTCCTAGTTTGTTCAATGAAATGGTAATTTTCAAAGAAAAATAAACAAACCAATGCCATGTTTTGGGCTTGATTTTTGAGAGACAGTTTCGCAGAAATCTCAAATGCATTAATATCTTCTCTCGTCACCAATCACAATAATGAAATGTCAAATGATATCAAATTGCAATATATCTGCAGAGTTCCTGTGACTTCCTTTTCCATGATGTTGAAGTTTCCTGTATTTTAGTGACTCTTTCCATACAGTATTCTTTTGAAGTGAACCTGAGAGTGCTGAGATTTACCACTACAGTCAAATCCATAGCCATACATTTTGAACGACTGCATCAAGCATTTGAGAAAATGCCAGCACCATTTTTTCCCTCAAAGTCTGATATGGCAATTTCTTGTTGCATTCTTTCTGTCAGTACCTCCTAAGCACGTATTATAATTCCATATTTCACCTGGAACTTGAACATCAACCCTCTAGCCAGATTTTTCATCCCCAGCATTTAAACTCAGTAAACGATTTAACCCCATGATATGTTAAAGCCACTATAATGACAGAGGTATTCGCCCATTAGCAAATAACAATGCCCTTTTGATATTTCATACATACATAGTTCCTACACCTCAGTGATTACAGTGAACAAACATCCTAAATGTGAGTACCAATGTACTTTAATTCCCACAGGCAGTTGGTCATCCATAAGCATCATTGAGGAAGGGCTCTTTCCAAATTAATCTTCATGTTCGTGGTTCCCACATATATTCCTTCTTAATATTCAGGCCCGGTCCTAGGTGTAAGCGAATTACGTGGCCATGTAGGGCGCCAGGCCAGGGAGGTGCCGAAGGCGATAAGGCCTCAAAGTATATAGACTCAAAGGGCACCCGACATTTTTCAACAAAGACAAAAGAAGAAAACAAATATGAGTTCAATAGCATGTATAATTAATCGCCCAACTCTATACGGCTGAAATATCACACGTACCTACCTAATAACGCAATGGTACAACCTTAAATCATTAATTACATCTCCAAGTGCATTAAATGCTGACTGCATCATTTGGCCCGGAGGCGCTACCTTGATAACTGCAAGCTTCAGTCTACAGTCCGCCCGGTAGCAAAGGGAGGAGGAGGGTCTTTGCTTCTTTTTTGTTCTCCTCAGGGGTTCTTTGCCCCTTCCACCACCTTAAAGAACGTATTATGGAGGCCTCCACAGGGTTCATTGCAAGTGGGGGCATGGATCTCTGAGCCTCTACCCCTCCGCATCTGAGTGCCCCTGGTCATTCCACCCCTTTTATGTTTTTGCTCCTGTCCAATGATGCACAGCGCTTGTATCTATTTTTCGCGTTGTCTGAAAACAATAGTGCATATTGCAAATGTCTCACGTTTGTATGCATAACGTGCGAAAATAAGCGATGGGTCTAGTTTTCATTCCCAAATCAATGAAAATATATTGCATATTTTGGCACTCCCTCTGACTTCTCGCTTGCATTCTTTTTTTTACTCATATACGAGAATTTGGGGTGTGTGCGCGACTACTGGTTTGACAACACCCGATATTAGTCACACTGAGCAAATGACATTAGTGCGGAGATTTGTAAAATTTATCGAGAACGAGGAAGTGTTAATTAAAGAACACTTTTTAGGTTTCGTTCCTATAATAGATTCTACAAGTGAAGGCCTTACAGAAGGTTTACTCAATGAGTTATCCCAATGAAATATTTCTTTAAAGAATATGAGAGGACAAGGATATGATAATGGTTCCAACATGAAAGGAAAACACGTTGGAGATCAGAAAAGAATACTGGACTTGAATTGCCGTGCTTTTTCTGTGCCATGTGGAAATCATTCGCTAAATTTAGTAGATAACGATGCCACTCAGTCTTGTCCTGGTGCAGTCGAATTTTTCAATATTATTCCAGAAATATTTAACTTCTTTGCAAGTTCTACTCATCGGTGGAGTATTTTGGTGAGGCACACACCGACACTTACGGTGAAACCTCTCAGCAGTACTCGATGGGAGAGTAGGATTGAGGCCTTCTTGCCTTTACTGTACAATATTTGGGAAATATACGATGCTGATTATGAAGTCTCTTAAGATAAAATACTACATGCATTTGGCAGGAACACTGCATTGGGAATCGCAAAAAAACTGCTCAGTTTCAACTTCCTGTGCAGTTTGGTTACTTGACATGAGATTCTATTCAAAATAAACATGTTAAGGCCTTGCAAAAAGTGACCTCCGACCAAAAATCCTCAATGGATTTTACTAAAAGTGTGCAATTTTTTTTGGAAAGTATGAGATCTGACGAAGGTTTCAATAATGTGATCGCTGATGTAAAAGATATTGCAGGAGAAATCAATGTTGCTGCAGCTTTCGAAAATGAAATCCAAGTCCATGAATGGAAAATAAAAAGGCAATTTTCCTACGAAGTAAAGATGAACCTATACAAAAGATGAGAATATCATTTAAAGTGAATTTCTTCTGCGTTGTGCTCAATACTGCAATATCCTCCCTCAAGGAAAGATTTGAGTTAATGGAGAATCACAGTAAATATTTCAGGTTCCTATATGACATCAGAAATCTGCTGAAGTGGGACAAGAAGGAGTTGAAGGATGCCTGCATGCTTCTTCACAACATTTTAAGAGATGACGAAGAATGCGACAAAAATGGAGTTGAACTGTGTGACGAACTGCAAATTTTTGCTCCAATGCTACCCTCTGGTAGCTCTCCTACCCAAGCCTTATCATTTATTATTAAAAAGGGTATACCTATAAACACACTTCCTAACATTTTTGTTGCATTAAGAATACTCCTAACGCTCCCTGTTTCCATGGCTAGTGGCGAAAGAAGTTTTTCAAAGTTAAAACTGATTAAAACTTATATGAGGTCAACTTTGTCCCTAGTGTGTTTGAGTGGTTTGGCAACAATAGCCATTGAGAATGATTTAATAGATAAAATGGACACAGATTTAATAATCAAAGAATTTGCAAGTATGAAGGCCAGAAAAATCTCTTTTAAATAATTTATGTTGCTTACCTTTGTACTAAATGGCCCTGTGAATAAATTCTTTTGAACTAAGATGAGATTTTCAGTGACTTTTGGCCATTTTTTTATTTTACGTAATCATGTAATTTTAAATCGATTCATTTATTTATGAAGTGGTTTCTAGCTTGCCACCGGGTAATTGAAATGCAGCCGCAGTTTCGGTAAGTGACTCGTTACCCATCATCATGGCTAATAAATGGTTCATTTGGAGGTAGATTTCTTGGGTTTCCATCTGGGTCAAAGTCAACCCGGATGGAAACTCCGAGAAATCTACCTCCATACCATTCACCGGGAAGCCTGAAATTTTTCAAATGGTTCATTTATATTCCCAAGTTCTTACATTTAGCATGAATAGAAAAGTTTACTAACCTCTTCAATGTAAGGACCATTATCAGCTAAACTGAACTGATTTGAGTCCAAAAAATATATCTTTTCAATCACAAGCTAGTTACTTACTGCTGCTGTGAATAATAAATCTCATAACCCCTTATAAAACCAGAGAGAAAAAAATTGGTAGTTCCATGAAAATAAGATAATAGCTTCGAACGCCCTTAAAATAAGAATATTTTTACCAGATGTGCAATGAGCTATATGCTAATAGCAAAGGCCATTGAAAAAGGTCTCAATGAAGTAAAAATCATTCAAGTTCTTTTAAAAAGTAGCAAGTACAAAGACTTGAGAACTTCTTTCAGTTTTCGTCAAGTCGGCTCGACCATCAGATGATGTAACTGCTAGGGACAAAACACTCCTGGCGAGGAGAGAGAGCGACGGCATATCAATCCTCACTGTTGAGGAGTTGGAACAGTACAGTAGTTGGACTTACAACGCCCATGGCTGCGCGTGGCCGCTTGCGTGTTTTGTTCACACAGCGGATGATACGGCTCTAAAAAAAACATTATGTTTAGACAGACTGCACCAGAGGTTTCTGCTGACTTAAAAGAAAACTCACATGCGTAACTCACATGCGATTTTATTAGAAGAGATTTAAGAAATTCTTAAATTTCTATTAGTGAAGCCTTCATCCCTCCCCCCCCTTCAGTAGGTAGTTCTGGGGGGGGGGGGCCAAAATTAAGGTTCGCTTACACTCGAAAAAAGGCTCGGACTGGCCCTGTTAATATTCAGCAAAGTTAATGAGGTACCCATCCATTAAACTGAGACAATATGCCCGGCAATCCAAATGGATGGGTTTCCCCAAGACAAAATTGTTTACCACAATAGCACCCTTAGAATGCTATAATGCACTCTTCAAACCATTATCTCATCCTGGCATGAAATTTCCCTGGCTATAGGACCTAAACTTTGCTAAGCCAAGTAATTTTATTTGTCTAAACTTTCTACCTCAATTCTTGGCAAATGATAAGAACTTCTTTCTTAAAGCTTGTTCTTTATTTTCTCATTCATATTTACAGCAAAAAAACATAATAATTAAAGAAACAAAAGAAGAACATAAACTGTGAGGTTATAAAAAAAACATTGAATTATGCCACTGATGTGACCAACACACATGTAGAGACACTTAATCTATTTTAACACCTCCCCTTGTTGGACACATACTAGGAAAATAAAATAAAATTTTCCACAAGTATCAGGGGTGAGCCTTGAAAGTTAATACAATCAACGATACAATGAAAAAAAATAAACTAAGCATACAATAACATCATAAAATGGCAAATCGAATTTGGTAACCATGCCCCTGGCAGGTGGAGCTGTCAGCTGGAGGAGTAAGAAACAGACCTCAGTGAGTCTGTCTACTGTGGAGGTAGAGTACATTGCCCTGAGTGACGTGTCGAGAGAGGATCTGTCGACTACTGTGTGACCTTGGGTTTGAACACCCACTGGACTGTACGTGTTGAAAAATTCTTCACCGTCTTTTTGGGAGAATTCTCGTGCCACTAGTCTTGCTTTAAGACTTGAGATATTTCCATCACTGCCATACTTGGTTTGGTAGATCCTTTTGCAGCTCACAACATTTTTGTTTATTGGGCATTTCACTATGTCCCACACACCAATCTCCTGAAATTTTTGAAACCCTTGGTCAATGGCTCGTTCCCAGTGTTTGCCCATTGGGCCACTAAATGCCTCCTTTAGGGTGACTAGATCCTTGGTGATGTTATCAGTTTTCACATGGCAACACCTCCCATCACATGCGTGACTCCTCTTGTGGTGTCTAATTGATCTTCTCAGCAGTGGTGTTGATGGTGGTTCATGATTTTCTTCTACGTCTAGATTGGTTTGAGTTTCTTGATATTCTCCTCCAGAAACTGATTTGTCATCTAATGGAGAGTCCCAATCTTTGCTGTTGCTGCAGGCTTTGTTTCCTTTGCAGCCTTCCTCATCTTCATCCTCCGACTCAAGTCCAAAGCCTTCTATGAAAGTGTCCAAATAGGCAGTGTCATCTTCCTGTTGTTGTGGAGATTTCATCTGCTTGAAGGGAGAGGGCTCTTCAAAGAATTTGACATTCTGAGAGACAATTATCTTCTTCTCTTTTATCTTATATAATTTGAAACCTTTCTTGCCATGTTCAATGCTAACAAACACACACTTGGTTCCTCGCTCTTCAAGTTCGTTGCGTTATTGCAGTCCAAGCTTCACAGCCCAAGACTCTGATATACTCCAGGTCTTTGAGTGTGAATCTCCCTCCCTTTCCACAGTTGCAAAGGGGCTGTTCCTTCTAGCACTGGGGTGCAACATCTGTTTCTCAAGTGTGATGCGTACACTATTGCCTCTGCCCAGAAATTGGGAGGCAGGCCAGATCTGATAAGCATGCACCTAACCATGTTCATCAAGGTAAGGTTAAGGCGCTCAGCCCTGCCATTCTGCTGAGGTGTTCTAGGGATGGAAAACTGGTCCTCTATTCCATTTTCTTCCATGAATGTCTTCATTGCTCTAGAAATATATTCTCTTCCGTTGTCTGATCTTAATATCTTGAGCTTCTTCTCATGATTTCTTGCATTTCTAGCCTGGTAGATTTTAAACTCAGTGGAGGCTTCATTTTTCTTCTTGATGGGCTTCACTTCACCATACCTCGATTAATCATCCAGGAACGTTATGATGTATTTAGATCCTCCTATAGATTCAACAGGTAGTCGGCCCATGATATCAGAGTGCACTAGCTCGAGCACATATAATGCATGGGACTCACTTTTCTTGAATGGCAGTCTCTTCAGTTTGCCTTCCAGACATACATTACACTTTGACATGGGTTGCTTTACTTCACAAATTTCAGGTAAGTTAGTCATTCGTCCAAACCTATCATGCCACAATTCAACTCTCGAACATTTTGCTGCAATTATTTTCTCTTCCTGCTTCTGGTTTGCTTTCAAGTGCATCTTTTCACCACTTACTTTGAAATGATCACACTTCAGTTCATTCATTTTGGCATTCTTGCAGGTTTTTTTCCAATGTACTGGTTGTGATTGATACTTCCTATTTTTTCTCTGATACATCTTATCTTCTTTCTTTCTGTGGTCTCTTCTCAATTTTTCTTTCTCCTCAAAGTACAGACACTCACGAGCTATATATCCAGGCTCTTTGCAAGCAAAACATACAAATCTCTTCTCCTTCAACATATCATTGTTGTTGCTGCCTTCCCTGGAACCATTTCTCCAGCCTCCCCTGCTTTCAAAATTGGCACTTCTCTCAAATCTTGAAGCTAGGGCAGTGACATCACCTGGATCTTTGTCCATTTTATTCGAAGACTTGTGACTCTATCTTCTAGCATCTTCAGTCATTAGTCTAGCCATAACTTCTTCCAAATCTATTTGTTCTCCTTGATCTATAGTGGTAATGAACACTTAATACTTGTCAATCAGGAGACCACCAATGATAAATCTTGCAATTACATTGTCATCAAAATTAGCCTTGGTTGCCTTCAATCTTCTGTTTAAATATCAAAACCTTGCAAAGTAATCTTCCATAGGTTCATCCTCTTTTTTCTTGATAGATATCAGTTTGTGAAGCAGCAACATTTGATTTATACGGCCAGCTTTGGTGTACAGCTTTTCAAGCTTGTTCCGCATAAACTGTGCAACATTAATAGCGCCCACAAAATCTATGGTCCTCGAATGTAACGTCAACAATATGAGGGACATTGTTCCATCATTTTTCCTCACCTCTTCAGCCGAGAATGTGTCTGTTTCATCAGCATCATCTACTATGAGGTAACCTGGGTAGATGGCATCTCAGCAACCCCTCTGACACAATTATCCCGGTACTCATAGTAATTTGACTCCCAAAAAGCAGGCAGGAAAACAACCAATTAATTTTTCTCTTATTCTCTCCCCTTCATAGGCCATGCAAGCCTTGTTTCAAATCTCTGAAATATCTCAAACACCACTTTACATATTGTATCCATTGCTGAGGTTTCAATTAGTTTCAGAGATGATAGATTAAACTATCTGGAGTGATGTCTGTAGTAGAAATATCATCAGCCATTTTCTGGAAAACCATTTTGGTACCTGCTCTCCACTACCGGCTGCGGAAATAGTCAATCTTCCCAGCATTACCCACAACTCAAAAGTATTTCTCAGTACCGACATTATATCTCATTGATCAAATATAAATTAAGTCCACATCTCCCTCAATATCATCAGCTTCAAGTATCTGCAAAGCCTCTTTCAACTTAAAGCACTGAAATTCACAAGCCATGCAAATTATTATACTGAATAGATATTTCCGAAGATTGCATTGAATTGAATGATTGCATTTGTTTTCTAATCTTGTATATCTCGTAAACCTGTTTCTTGATGAATCGATTATTGAATACACAATGCAGAGACTTGCTTGAAGTGAATAATGAATTATTTTTATTACTATAATGAAATAAGAAAGAGCTAGAATTAATGTTATTTAATGTTTGTGACACTATGGAAGAATATTTAAATTACATAAGAAGACAAAATTAACTGAATATTTATGAGCGATTTTTTTCTCAAGTATACGCAACATAAGCAACTATTTGTGATAGATTATAAAATTTTAATCACTTATTTTAATCAACTCAAGTTGTAACCATAAGAAAGAAGTTAGTAAAGAATAACTCCAAAGCTGAGTCAATGGACTTAGGAGACAGACCCACCGCCCACTATACCACCCATGATTGCATGTATTACAAGCAAATACTGGGTACAGGACAGGAGACAATAAGAATGAAGAAAGGTAGAAGAAAATCAGCCGATTCATTGACAAGAAGAAAGTATTAGATTGCAGCAACGCTACAAAAAATTATCCAGGAAAAAGAGGAAATAGAAACAAAATCTCAAATTACACTGGATGAACATTCATCTTATGCAGTAGATGCTCTACACAGTACCCCAGATATAGCTGCTGTCACATGCTCAACTGACTGGAAATACAAGATATGGTAGCAGTTATTTCGCAGTCTGAAAACATTGTAGTCCGACGAAGAAATGGATACAGCAATTAGTTTAGGGGTAGAGATGATTTTTGAGAGGGTGGCACCTGAATCATCTTTCTAGAGTGAGTTCCATGTTTTCACTTTACCATGGGGATTATGGACACAAGTGTTACCCTCTCCCCTCCTATCCCTCAGTCAATGGCTCTTCAACTACCATTAGCAACCTCACCCATCTTATCTGACTCATTATATACGTAGAAATATTATAGCTTTTAATAAACATTGAAAGAAGTGAGAGCTTTCATCCAGAGAAAGGCTTAATAACATTGGGTCAGGCTAAGCTTTTTTGACTCGCGATCTTTGATAGAGTGCTTTAACACTGATGAAAGGTAAGACTATTGAAGACAGACACAAATCGTCTGGGGAATTAAGTCACTTGAGGTGAAGTTCTGGGAAACACAAACCTCCCTCAAATGCCCGCTCAATAATGTCTCAATGATGCACTCCTTCCTTCAAATACATATTTTCCTTTCAAAAAAATTCAGAGTAGACCAATACAAACTGTCAATCATTCTCACATCCCTGCTGCAAATATTTCCTTTTCAACAACATTTTAAAAGTGCATTACTGCTGAGTTCTCATATATGCTACACTTCGACAAGAAATTGTGATTTAGCAAGTCCGTATTAGATTCACCTCACAGAGACGTCCTTATCCCCAAGCCATTCATCACTATCATTGGCAGGCATTGGGGGTTCTGAATAGAGATTCTCGAGGAAGAATAGTAAATAAGTGGCGTGTCAGCAAAATCATCTTTGACCTTTCAGAGGCAAAGGCAAAAATTAAACGGGAAAATTGCATCTTTCAGAGGCGAGAGGGGGAACCAGCCCTGGATGGTAAGAGGTACATAATTGCCTACCATGCAACGAGTGCGCCTGTAAATGTAGAAAAAAGTGTTGACCAAATCAGAGTGATAAATGAATGACAAAAGTATATTTCTGTGCAAACTAAAAAGAACCACATGAAAAAAATATAGAAAGAATTTTACTGGCATCACAGGATGAATTTTAGTCATAGAGATGCATGTTTCAGAAATTTTCTCCCTTATTTTGAAGAAAAACACTGATTTCCTTTAGTCTTACCAACCTAAAAAGTCAATGCTTTATCCAATGAAAACCCAATGAGAGACCACTCAGACGTACACTTCCAAAGCCAGCCACAGCCTTCTCAACTGCCGCTATCTTCAAGTTTGGAAAACTCCATCACTCTCTCACTTCTGATCCAAATGCAAAAAAAGGGTCTACAATAAATATGAATTCAGAGCTGGCTAAAAATTTCTGTTGCTACATGTTTCAGGGTATCTTCATTAGGAAGAAATTTTTCCCACAAGCTGGGAAATATCATTCCATGGGAGAATATTCATAACATACTCGTTTTAAGACAAAGTGATTTTCTCATTCATCAATATTTAGCCCTTAAATACCGAAAGTGCCAATGTTGGCCCGCCGTTTGGCCCTTCTCACTGCCGAAAGTGCCAATTTTGGCCCGTTCATTTTGAAGTCCTCCTAACAGTATATTACGCTTCCTATTGGAATAAAACTTGGTGTCAATCATCTTGTTCTTCTTATCCCTCCAGATATGCAGGATGAAGCACATTACTACAGAGGGGATGGAATAGCAAGAATATGAATTATGGGAAACCCCGAGGGCTGGGAAAAGGGTCTGCCCGCCACCGCGCCCCAACCGCGCTCTATCCTAATCCCTAACCCTCTTCCAAGGAGGAGGTGCCATAAAATTTGCACGTGCAGCGGAAGACGCTTTCTTATACCATTTTTTTTGCACCCATTCTTTGGTGTATCATTTGTCATGAGTAGTCACTTTCTTCCGAACCTTTGGTCCGTGAATTCTGGCAGTGCGTTTCCAGTTCTTTTTTTCTTCCCTCTGATACTTGGCAACATTTCGCTAGGTAAGTACTTCCATATTTTCCTTATCTTCTTTAACGCATACATTGCAATAACGAATTTTTACTGTATTCCCTAGTGTACTCATTTTTTAGGAATGGCACCTAAGCGCAAAATGACTGACGTCGATATCGAGAATGAACTTTTCGTCAACTCAGACTCGGAGATTTACAAACCTGAAAGTACATCTGAGGAAGGAGGGTCAGAGTCAGAGGACGAAGGTCCTCAGAGATTTAGCTCTTCATCGGGAGCTAAATGGAAATCTTCGGATAGAAAACCCAGGACTATTCCTCACATCAAACCATTTCCAGCAGAACTCCGGGATTCAATCTTAGCGAGAATCCCGGAATACATGCGGATTCGTGGCCTGTGAGTGTTTTTCTTATCTGTTTAGCGCAAGTTATTCATTTCTTGGAGGATGAAACTAATAGATACTACCACCAGTATGTAGACAGAATAGATGAGAGACCATCTTCCCAGCCTGATGTGACAGAGAGTGAAATGTTTCTTTTTTTAGCCATAGTATTGCAAATGGGACATGATGTATGGGGTTCTCTCAGAGACTAATGGTCACTTTTGGATCAGTTTCATACTCCATTCTACAGCAATACGATGAGGAGAGAGATTTATTCATATCCTCCGCTTTCTTCATTTCACGGACAACAGTAACGAACCTAATAGAAACTACGGACAGTACTACAGACTTTGGAATATAAGGACTCTATTTGACATGCTCAACGAAAATTACGCCAAGTTTTACTTTCCTATGGAGCACTTGGCAGTGGACGAAGTTATAGTTTGTGTTCTCATGTATTTCCCTTTTTGAGCGCACACACAGCATCAGACACGACTTCCCTTCACAGGCCAATGCTTACACTCTCTTGCCTCCAAACGGCACCGCTCAGTTCCCCTCATGCTTGGTCTTCCCCTCTGCATAGTTATCGAGGGAAGTGCTGACGTGCCTTTCTCTATCAGTTGCCTCACGAGAGCGAGGCGATACTGCCTCTGAGTCATCTGTCCTCTGCATGAGGCCAAGGCCACACAGATGTTCAGCACTGTCATGTTCAGGAGATGAAAGAAGAGCTTCTTCATCCACTTCCACATTCGACGGCTTATATCATAGCTTGTGGCCATACGGTTTCCCTTATCCACATATCCCATGTGTCGATTGTAGTCTTCGACAATGGCTGGCTTGCTTGCTTTTCCAAGTTCATTACAAAAGTTCCCTTCCTTTGGTGGACTATGCATATTCGTCAGCATAAACACTTCTCATTTGTCTTTCCAAGCTGACGCAGTCAAGTGATTTCTCACTGAAACACGCAAGTCACCGTGCTTCATTCTTAGCGTCTACGTCTACGTAATACCCTGCGAGCCACCACGAGGGAGTGTGGCAGGGGGTGAAGATCACCAAACATGCACTATTGAGCGTCTTGTGGTCAAAGCCTGGTGGCATGCCCTTTCGATTTGGCCAGACGGTGCCGCATGAGTAAATATTCCTCCTCTGGAGATCGTTGAAGAGAGATGGGGAAGATCAAAAATTGTCCATGAACAATTTACGTCAAACTCCTTCTACTCTCCTTGTCAGCTCTCGAACAGTGGCATGCATTGCATTCATTTTCGTAGCCACACTGAGTCGATCTTTTCCTATGTATACTTTCATATCATACGTGTATCCGGTCTCGTCACACAATATGTAAGTTTTTATTCCAAAGCGTTTGTGTTTTTTTTTTAATATATTGCCAAAAAACTTCTCAGTCAATATATTGCCAAAACACTTCTCAGAGCCAGTTGTAGGATCAGAAAGTGTGATTTAAAGAGAAGAATACGCTCCATGGCCCAAAATAACCTTTCTCTCATCCAGGTAGAAAAAAACATAATTCTATATGTCATCGTGTAAAGGGAAGCATCAAATATAGATCTATGTGATATGAACAAAATTTCCCATGTTTCTATCCATGGATCTAATTGCATCTGAAAGAGGAAACATAAACAAGTGAATAGATAGTGAGGCCATAGTAATTATAGCACAGCGGTTTTTATGGTCCAATATGTGTTCCAACTTCAGAATACAATACCAAGAGTAAAATTGATGACAAATCAAAGATCCTTCGTAATTCAACAACAACTACTTAATCAATAAATTTGGACGTCTAATGGAATAGCTGTACTTCCACATTGTTACATGTGATAAATCCTATATCCACACCTTAATATTACCAATTTATTAGCTTTTAAAATATTTTACTAATATGGTGCTTATATTTAAGCACAGAAAACCTTTTGAATTACCACATGTTTATACCATTTATTACAGATTATACCTTTTAATAACAAAAATTTTGTGTGGTTACTAACATGGGGAATGACATGCTTATCCTATGTTGTGTATTTATGAAGTGTAATTGCTCCCAAGCAGGTTTTCTTAATTAGGTGGAATCATCATTGACAGGAAATTAAACCCTAGCTGGCACAAGGTGGCAAATATCCCTAAATGAGCAGATACTATCCCTACAGTTAAGGGATAAGTCATCTGGTGAGCGGATGGGATATCTCTAAGCAAGGGATACTATAGGGATACAATCGGAAGGACGAAGAGATATTAGGCAGATGAATGTCCGCAAAGAAAGGGATATTTGCCGCGATAGGATAAATTTTTAAGGGGTCTCCCCGGAAAAAGGTTTTACAGTCACGACGAGTGCAATACGAACGGCTACCCGCTCAAGACGTACACTCCTGCTAATCGGCAGCTTATTATTTATGTCCTGTGTCACAAAATTAGAAAAATGCATACCGATCAGCATTTATATGCCAAAATTTATATTCAATATATTGACTCGGGAGTTTCATTTTTTACATGACGTAAAATATAAAATATTACTTATGGAACTTGTATATTGGCAAGTTATTGAAGGCACTAAACAGAAAAGCCCTAGTATTTAGAATGTAGTTACAAAATTATTTTACGTATATTTTGGCCCAATAGTCCTGGGACCGTGAGAAATCAACGTGCTAAGGAGGAATGTCCTAACCAGGTTCTACTGTATATTAAATTATTTTTACCTCTGGAAGACATGACTATTTCTTTAATTGGCCAATTCATATACTGTATTATCCAAAGATCATGTGTACATAGGTTACAATGGAGAACTTGGAGATTTAAAAAAAAAAAATAGAGGTAATAGAGGATGATGAATCTTGCCCAACGCAAAAAATCCGAGGCTTAGTAACAAAAAAACGCTTAGTTTCCGAGATATAAATTCTCAAATTTGTCGAAATTCCAACGGCGCGAAAAACAGGCGAAAAGGGGGGCGTGGTCCGATCGGGCAGGTCTGACGTCACACCTGTCGTTCAGAGGCCGCAGTGGTGGCAAGCCCAGCATTGTCTCGGGGACTCCGGGCGGCGTCACCGGGGACTAAGGGCAGGAGCGCTACGCCTAGAACGGTGGAGCATTCAATGGATTCAAGCACGCATACATCTACACTGCTATCAACGATGGAAATTCCGCTTCCAAAGTAACGGAACCGAAGCGAAGTTGAACCATATACATTAATTTAAAGTCGCATGTCATCGGCATTGTCAGAACTTATTACACTGTAGAGACTGGTTTAGGCTGCTAACGACACAACTTTTTACTGAAACAGGAGAGAAACGTGGGAAAAGTGTAAGATTTCTTCCCATACGCCTAAGTTGGCGATAAAATTGCTACTATAGGATTTCTTTCCACTATTTTACCTGTCATTGCATTTATTTTTGTACCATTTTGAGGAATCGAAACGGGGACCTCGGGAGAGAGAAAGTTAATAGACTCCAGTTCATTACAATTGTAGGGCATGATAACACAGTATTTTCTTTACCTTGTTATGCATATTGCAACTCCAGGGATTTCATCTTACGTTCACGGCGTAATACGGCATGATTTCAAATGATATCACATAGGCATGTTAAGTAAAAAATGACTCCACAATAAGCGCATTTAATAAAGTTATCACCAGATGCTATGCATCTGCACGAACGCAGTTCGTGTGGGTAACATATTTTACGTAACAAAATTTACGACCTGTTTTGTACGTTGTCAAACATTAAGGTTTTCCAGGTTTTCAACCGCGTTGGTTGATTGTGCAAGGAAAACACTCCATGATCCTTCGATCCACGTTTCGCTTACATTAAATACGCCGTTTTAAATGAACTTCTTCACAAACCTCTGCTTTTACATACCCTGTTATTAACTCTCTCACGTCAGAAAATTCTTCACGGTGAGCGAAAAGTTGATTAACAAATATCAGCATTCGAGTATAATTGCTAGGAAATTCAAAGTGAATACGTCGCTTTCCGATAAAAATTACATCTTTGTCTATTGTTTTGACCGATCGGAGCTCTCTCTCTTCCCTAAAATGTATCCTCGGATTACAAAATGTGCGGCCAACTACACACCTTCCACCTATGAAGTGTAAATCCAGGCGAATTATAGAATCCCAAAATTTGCTACTACATAGTTGTACTCTCTTTGAAGGGTTAGTTGAAGATCCAAGTAATAGTTAGAAAGTTAATAATGATGCAGTGACGGTTGTGCCTGTTCGGGTTTGGGAATTCTACTTTATTTCTGAAACATATTAAACCAAAAAATAAATTACGCAGTATGGCCACGATCCTGTACTACACTGGAGTCCTGTGCACCCAATGCCTTAACCCGCACCACCTCGGCATGTAATTATGTTACGAGCGTAAAACTGATGTTAATTACGCATGAGCAGATGCGTTCGTAGTCACCATTAAAATTGCATTGTGTTTTCACCCAAAATTGCGCCAATGCATGAACTCGTGGACATGAAAAAGCTCCTGTTATGATACGGATAATTTTTCCATGCATCTATCTATCTATCAACGTATATACTTGCAAGGACAAGCATCGTGTGAACATGTCTTAATGCGACGAATTGAAGATGAGCCAAATTCTCGAGTTACCTACAATTTTCTCGCGAACCCGGGCCTATGGGAGGAAAAGCAGTGACCCTTTTTCTACATCTATCCCCAGTCGCAAAAAAATTATATCTTTGGCGTCACGTCACCTCATCGTAGGTCTCGCGATGTCTCTGCATGAGACTCTTCGCTGATTATAAGGCTAGACTCAAAATTTTTTGCCGTTACTTTATGTTCTGGGAACATTTCGCACTTGACTGTGCATACATTTTTCAATATTTGCTATCGAACGCGTCCGATGGCACTATCGATGTCATACTTCCTCATGGAGCTGCAATAAAATTTTACAATGGAACTATTCAAAAAGGTCACATTTCTAATAATGTCGAAATACTGCAATAGAAATTTCAAACAATTAATATATTAATTTATCGGGAAAATCACAGTAAATAATTAACGAAGCGATTTAACAGTTTGTATTTCCGACTATGTCTATATGTCGCCTCTCATTATAAGTACTCCATCATCACTAAAGCGTCGACTTCATAGGCAGATTATCTGAGTTGGCACAAACTAAACACTAATAAATCGTTAAAGTATTGCACACCAAAATACATATGAGGACCCCAGAAGTCAAGGGGTCTAAGTAACAAAAGCATTGTTTCGAGAAAACTTAAGTCAAAGTTGAAAATGTTTGGTACAACCTACTAAGTAGTTAAGGGGCATTTCCCTAGATAGCAGCACCTGTCAAGAAAATCACTTGGATCCCTATACCACCTAAAAGATTAATATTTTCACATCTCATTCCTGTACCTAACTTATTTTTTTCAAAAATGTCACTTAGACCCCTTGACTCCTGGGGTCCACATATATACTTTCCAAAACTCAGACGCAATATTTCAGCGAAATATCACGAGGCTAAAGATAAATGAACGGTAAGTGAACGGTGATACTCGCCGACCTATTCGCCGGTATGTCGTATGTCTCGTACGGTGGATGGCAGGTGTGACATCACGTGTATCACTTCCAAAATGGCGCGCAAAAAGCAGCGTTTGAAACGGCATCATCTTTTCCATTGACTGTAATTCAATAAATATGAGTCGAAGATTCGGTCGAATCCTATCAAATCCATGGATTCGAGATTCGATCGAATCCATAGGTAAAAGATTCGATCGAATCAATGGATTTGAGATTTGAATACCAGTCGAACGGATTTCATGTACCAGTGGCAGAGAACTAGTGATAATGAAGCTCCTCGACAGGTAACGATGTATAGTGGTCAAAATATTGATAATTTTCGACGTTGCAATGTTGTGTAAAATACCTATTGAAGCATCCGGAAACCCATCGCCGAATATTTTTAATTTGCCTCAAGGAATCGTTTTGCAGTATCATTCTGTTCATCTTCCGAAGAAGCGTCATGCTGCAACAATATCCAATCCCCATTTGGTTTCGGAAATCACTACTTCTCGCTTATCACTTCCACGGGGCATATTTCTCTCCGAAAGAACTATCGATAGTTTTCGTCAATATCGATAGCTCCCCGCCACTGCATCTGCTGTCTGCTGCGTCAACTAACTACGCACTTTGCACTGTAACAAAAAAATGCTTGCTCCTCCTGCGTTTGGATTATGAGAGAATCTAATTCAACCTAAAAATTTTCACTAAACATCAGATAATAGCGATGCGGCCATTGATGGAGAATATTAAATGAAAACAATATGATTAAAAGATTTATTCGAATGCGTGATTGGTTCTGCCAATAATCAAAACAAACTTTCCATAGTGCATTTTATTCAGCAGTCATGTGAACGATATATATCGAAGGTAACCGCGATCGAAATTTAAGTTGAACGAATCTCTGGAGCTCATTGTGAATCTCGTGAATTCTGTAGAGCTCAGAGCTTACAATCTTTGGTTCAGTGCTTGTGAATGGTGAGGTTAATAATTGAAATCTGCTCTACTCTGGTGAGAATACTTCATTAAGAAATGTTGTCAGTTACTAGTGAGATTTGGTACTATTTTTCAGTAAAAAGTTGCAATGACAAGTGGGCGATTTGTGATATTCGGGGCAGTTTCATATCCTGCGGCAAAGCTTCAAAAACAACTAGCTCTTTATGGAAACACGTAAAACAACATTCACTTCAGGCCCGTGGAGCTGCAAAGTTACGGTAGCTTACCGAAGAAGCCAATAAAGAAGACAACAATCCTGCTTCTCTGGATGTTGATATTTCACTCCCTAGAACCAGTGCTTGTGAAGAAGCGTTGGATTCTCCCAATTATGCAGATGCCTCACTTTTGTCTACCAGTATTTCATCTTCGACAGGCTCAGTGAGTCCAAAAATTGGTCCTTCTACATGTACTTCATCTTCTACCACTGCTGGGTCCATTATTTCCATAAAACCAATGCCACAAAAGCGCAAAAAATCCGATCAACCCAGCCTTCAACAGATAGAAAACAGGCTTTCAATGTGGAGATGCAAGGCATGAAAAGATTACCAGTTTAATTGTCAGGATGATTGTTGAAGACTGTCAACCTTTAACCTTGGTTGAAGATCAGGGGTTTAAAGAACTTGTTTATCATCTGGAACCACGTTACACTATGGTTTCACGAAAACATATTGCTAATACAATTATTCCTGACATTTACTTAAATACTGTGAGCAGAGTGAAATCTGAACTGAAGGAGGTTGATTACATGTGTGCCACAACTGATTTTTGGACGAGCACAGCAAACACTGATTACATGAGCCTGACCTGCCATTATATCAGTGACAACCATGAGCTAGTCTATCAGTGTCTTGAAGTTATCCCTTACATGGAGATCAACCATACAGCAGCCAGTATTGCAAAAATTTTTACCGAAACAGTGACTGAATGGGAAAAAGAAAATAAATTAGTCTCCGTTATTTGAGATAATCCTCGAACCATGATGCTGCATTCAATCTGATGAAGTTTGTACATTTTTTATGCATTGCTCATCAACTGCAGACCGTCATTGAAGCTGCAATACTGAGAAGCCAAGAAATTTCCAATGTGGTAGCAACTTGTCGAAGAATAGTGGGACACTTCAAGCACTCCACCAATGCTACCAAAACCTTGAAGTATTGTCAGCAAAAAGTTGGAATTAAAAGTCACAGGCTTATACAAGATGAGCCAACAAGGTGGAACTCCACATATCTCATGATGACACGCCTTTTAGAACATAAACCAGCGTTAACTTTGGTCAGTGCAGAGTGTAATTTGCCAGCTGAATTGAGTAGTGTTGATTGGAATTACTTACAAAATGTCCATAATATTTTGAAGCCATTTTATCATGCTACAATTACCCCAAGCACTTCCACAGCAACAGCAGCAGAGGTGATTCCAATGATAAATGGCATTTTAGAATTCATGAAAGAACCTGCAGTATTAGGATCTGGACTTCAGGGAATAAAGAATGGCATATGTAGTGAGATGAACAGCAGATTTTCTGCAATTGAAAGTAACAGTACGTATGCGACCGCAACTCTTCTGGACGCACATTTTAAAGATCGAGTCTTCAAAAAATTGGAAAGTCGTGACAGTGGGAAAGAACTTCTAATTGGAGAAATTGAAACCTCATCACCCTGCGAACCCAAGGTGAGATTTTAGTAACTAAGTTGTTCAATTCATTCCATTTTATTAGAGCCATAATGTTTTATGGGAATGTGAAGAATGAAAGTATTAACCAATGAATAATATTGTAAAATGTCTCTACATCAAATTTCTACAATGCAATTAGAGATTCAAAGAGCAGTAGCTGAAATAAATTATTTAGTTAATGTATAGAACTTAAAATTATTCAATTTTCAATGAATTTTTGCTCTGCACCATAAGTAACTGAAATATTAATTTTTGTTTTAGAAAGTACCAGAGCAGACTTCCTACAAAACTTTTACAAGAATGTGGGCCTTATACTCAAAACTTTTGAGCAGTCCAGTTGAAGAAACTTCTGTTTCTCTTGACAATGAAGTTGAAGCTTAATTACAAGAAGCTCTTCTGCCTCCTGACAACATCAACTATGGATTACTGGAGAAGCTGTAACAAATATCCCAATTTGAAAATTCTAACAAAAAATTCCTCTCCATCCTTCCAGCAACAGTATTTTCAGAAAGAACCTTCAGTACTGCTGGTTGATAAAAAAAGAAATCGATTAGATCCTGAGAGGGTGAAAATGCTGCATTTTCTAAGCAAAAACTTGTAATCTGTTTTCATTGAATTTTCAATTTTATTTAAGAAAGATTAAACTGTGATTTAATTTTGAAATTGTCCATTCTTTATATTTGTCCTCGAGCATGTCCTTAATTTCAGTGACTATATGACCATTATTCATTTATTATTTACTTTAAGAAATAAAATTCAGCTTCGATTAGATTTAATTAGAGAATTCACGAGAAAGGAAGCATTATTTAAATATTTACTGATAAAAGGAAGATTTGAATTTAATTAAAATGAGGAGGATTCGGGATTAGGATTCAAGATTCGGATTCGATAAAAAAACAGGATTCGGATTCGGGATTCGGATTCGATCAAATTTTGGATTCTCCCCATCACTAATTTTTACCATTTGAATGTAGAAAGAATAAACTAAAAAACAGTAAAAACATAATTTAACAATAATCAGCTGACCAACAGCAGTTTCCACAAAATGATCGGGAGCATTTTCATTCCAAGAAAATTTATTTAAAAAAATAAAACGATTGAAATTTTTTAAAACAACCTATTAAATGTAGATACATTTTCTCCAAACAATGTCAAATTCTCACACATGCAGTCACTATTTTAAAATATTGTGTACTTGGCAATGCTGTGCTTGGAACACCCTATAAAGATAACCCCATAAGCGCCCATAGTAATGTAAAAACCTGGGATGCACAAGCTAAGACAAACTAAAACCAGCATTTCCTTACCTGACAGGAATAAAAACAGCAAGGACCGGACTTATATCCCAAGCCAATCCAACAATGTCTCGACCAGCCCGATCACTTCTTGCTTTGGACCGCCATGCTATGACATCAGCTTCTCCTTCTATCTGAAGCTCTGGACGTGATGTTGGGTTATGCCACGTTGTCAGGAACCCTATCTCAACAGCCTGTAAAACATTTGGAATGCCATGTACAAAAAATTTTGATTGCTGAGGAAAGAGGGGGAGAGGAAGAAAAAGAATTGGATATGTTGATATGGATATGATGAATGGAAAGAGAGGATGAATGGAAGGGTGAGGGAGGCAGCACTGCTGAGGGACAGAGGGAGAAGTCCAATTGAAAGCTGTCTGAGAGCAGATTCACCCCCGATGTAGATAAAGGCAAGGGGGCATAAAATGTGCCTTTACCTTGACACTATAAAAAATTATGTTTTAACAGCTATGTAATATTATAATTTTCAGTCGGGACATTTTGCAGGCATGGAGGTATTAAGAGGGGTTTTCTACAGGTTTAGAAAGGTAATAATGAAGTATGTACAATGGATTCGTTTATTGATCATCTCTTGTCACTTCCCACCATCTGCCCACTCCTGACTTGCTTCATAAACTGGGTAACTTCCTTCCTCTACCATTCCCAATACTCATCTGGTCCTCATTTCTCCCAAACCAAATCTAACTAGTCAAAACATTAAAGTTGAGACTTTACTTGCCCAAAATTTATGCCTAGCAGTCGTAAAGCAGAGTAAAAATGATGTAGGCCCACATTCATTGTTGCATTCCCCTAGCCAGGAGGTAACACCAAGGTGTCCCCTATGCTGAGTGATTCATAAATCTTGCCTGGGTAACCCCCAGCCAGGGGATGCCAGGGTACGATAGTTCACAACAATCCTGAGGGAGAATATCCATGAACCATTCTGCTGAATGCTTCTCAATGCTTTCAATGCTCATTTTGCACACCAAGCAAGCAATTCTGTACACATAAATGGCAAAGTCAAACCAGAAATCCAGTGAATATACCAACACCGAGGAGAAGATTATATGCAAGCTGGAGGAGGATTATAGAAATGTTGGAAATTAAAGAACTGAAGCTACCACCAACAGCCAGTAGAAGAAGGCTTAGTGAGACATCTCAGAAGCCTTTCATACCAATCGAGATGTTGTATAGAGGACTGGCAGTCAACTGGAAGGGCATATAATTTGTGTCATAATACACAGTTCAAGTTCTCATTCATGTGGCTTGGATAGATCCAAATACTTCATAAATGTCATAAGTGGAGGTTATCATGACAGACATGCTACGTCGAAACCCGGGTCGTTTACAATAAATAAATGTGGAATCACAAAGTTACTGCTTCTCATTCAATATGCTACGCAAATTCCATAAAGTTACGCCTGAGGAAACGGAGTTTATCAAGTGCGCCTGTAACGCATTGAAGGCGATCCTCTACAGAAGACTCTCCATTAAGTACCAGATGGCATAGCTGAATATTTACTTCAATAGCCGGTGTATTTCCCTTGGAATCGTCCCTAAGTACATCAACCACTAGTGTAAGAAGACCAGATCATCGGCCGGAAACTTCGCCATGGAAGTAGCTAAGAAAGCCTGGCTGAAGAGAGAGTACACGAGTGGTACGTAAAAAGAGACGCTATTTCCCAATATTTACTCTTGTTGTACGTGGAATTAACCCATGAGCTTCATTGGACAGAGTGGTTATATATAGATGAAAAGGTGCGACTTCAATGTAGTGAGATATCATTTTGCAAGAGAGCTACGATAATACGGAAACTTGAGATCCTCCAACAAGATAGCAAACCTCGTGTGCAATCCTCCTTAACTTCAGACAATGTGTCTCACATTTTTGGCCCACGTATTGTTAATCTTACTGGGCACTCATTTGAACCCAATGAAGTGTCGTTGTTGGAAAAAGGACTTAAGTACATTCCTAATGTTCCTATCACCGTAAAAGACGTACAAAACTTAGCCGTAGACTGCGAAGTGGCTCTTAAGGGAGAAAATATTGCAGTCAAACAACTTGTTGAAAGATTTTGTGCCTAACGTCAAACCCAAAACAAACAAGTTCCCTCTTGGTTCACGCTGGATACCATTCACACCCTCAGAAACAAGAACCATGCCTGGTATCGGCATAAAGCCGATGCTTTATGCCATGCTCGGCATCGGCATAAAGCCGATCCGATCTGAGCTGATCGATGCCGAGCCAATGCAAGGTGCTTTCCCAAGCAAGAACACCCAACAATCTTTCACCAAACATTGTCATTGCAAAAGCAGCTTATCTACTGTGATTTCAAGGAGCATGAGCAGGGACATAGCTCATCCATTTCTACCAACCTTGAAAAATTCTGGTTCCACGTAAATCACCACCAGTCAGTTGCCCACACACCCCCGACGAAGTCTTATGAAAATCTAAAAGTAGTGAGTCCAGAGAGACCAAATTTGTTTCAACAAATTCTTCACAGATAGCCTGGTTCCCTAATCTAAATCCCCATTCAACATGATCACCTTCTTACTCCTTATTTGACTGTCACTTATCCAAGGTACAGACAGATCCCAAAGAGGTATTCGATTCACACAATCCCTCACCAATATGTCCCTGGCCCCAACTGCATTAGACCCAACCTTAAAAAAAACTTTCCAAGTGAATGCAATCGGTAGCACACCAATACACGTTAGAGATTTCTATTTTGTTCCATAAAGTCACATTTTAAAATACAAGAGTAAATACATAATAGTAAGTGCATACCAGCAAATCAAGAATGAGGTTCCTCTTCTTGGTGTAGTACTTGGCAAACACTTCAGCATTCCCAATTCTTTTGGTCCGAGCTGACCTCTTGGAGAGAGTGTTTGTACTGTATGACAACGGGACAGTGTTGATCCACCCAGCATTGGTCCCAGGACGAGGAATGGATCCGACCGTTTGGGCTCTCATCAGTTCATTCATAGTGAGGGGTGCGCCACCCATCGTTCCCCCCCCAGGCCCACCCCCTTGGCTCCCCGCATACGAGCAGCCATTCATCCCTGCACCACTGCCAACGCCACCACCCCCTCCTCCTCCGCCCAACGACCACGTCCCAGCAGAGGTGGGGAGAGTCCCTCCTTTCTGGATGCCCAGGGGAGACGACGAAGTCGGAGGGGCGGGGCCGTAGAGGTCAAGGTCTGTAATAACAGATTGCAGTCACCTAATGACCTCTCCACGCAAGAGATGATGAAATTTAATTGTATTACATTTCCATGCGCTTCGGTCAGAGTTTTTAAAAATGGTATGAAAAGAAATCAATAGCTGCAAAATAAAGCTTTGCTAAGTTACCCATATCTACATATTACCCTTCAATCCAGTCAGAGGAGAGAGACTAGGAGAGAGTTTTTTTCCCTCTGTCAGCAAGTACATACAATGCTTGGATTCAACTCTACAGGATCCATTCACGATACATACAGTTTAGCAATATGGAGTAAGTCTTCTCGGGTCTTCCACCAGGATAAGTTTTTCACTGCCGACGTTTCAGAGTCCGACTCGTACTCCATTCTCAAGGCAAATGGTGATGTTTACCTTAGAACTTCAACAGTCACTATTGCTGAGCATGGTCAAGAGACTCGAATGGTCAACAATGGGCCGAGCGTCAGGATTTGTATTTCCCAGCCATTTTAATAACGGCTTCCATGCACTGCTAAGGGAAAAGCCAAGGTCTCAGATGAAATTCCTTCTCTCCAGTCAGATTTCAATGGCCTCGGCCCATTGTTGGCCACTCGAGTCTCTTGACCATGCTCAACAATAGCGGCCATTGAAGTCTACGGCAAAAATCACCATTTGCCTTGAGAATGGAGTACGAGTTGGACTCCGAAACGTCGGCAGCAAAAAACTTATCCTAGTGGAAGACCCGAGAAGACTTCCTCCATATTATTCGCTGGGAAAAAACTAAATCATAGCTGAACTTTCAATATGCCATTAAATATGTACGTCAGAGGAGACCTTATAGCTATCAGTCACATCAAGTTTCACTTAAAAACAAGAACACACGGACAACACTGCCTCCATAACCTCCAGAGCATTTTGTATGCCGACATGCATACCTCAGATCATTATGTCAGCTGTTTTTATTGTGTCAACCCACAGACCAAATATATTTCTTGTCATTTGAAAAATAAAGTTTTAGGCTGTAGAAAAGAATATACCTGAAATAGAATGCATTGTATAATACTGCTTTCATCATGCCATAACATTTTCATGAAGCCTTTTTTTGTGGCTCCATTGTTCAGGGGATTAGATTTTAGATTATGGAAAAACCTGGGACCACTGATGGGTTCATTAATTTACAAGAAAATCAAGAAAAAGATTTGAATTTGTATTTAAATATATCATTATTTATTTATGTATTGGTAACAACAAGGAAGAGGGATTCATAATTTCATGAAAGCAGGATTTAGGTTTGAGATTTGAATTCAGGATTCAGATTCAATAAATTTTGGATTAGACCCATCACCAATGCACACAAAAAATCAATTCCTAAAAATAGAAGTACTAAGTATTATTTGTTGGGTTAGAAATTTTTTTAAAATCCATAGTAAGGGGAAGAAAAAGGAAAAAAAAAACAGCCAGTGACAGCACAATTTTATACCACTTCAAAATTTAGAAAGCAATATTTTGCATAATTAATTCTTTGAGAAGGATTGAATTTATGACTTAATTACTGCATATATCACGCAAGTGTACCACGTGCACTTTTTTTCCCCGAAATCATAAATGAAAAAGAGGGTGCATGCCTTACATGAGTTCCCTATCTCTCTCTGACCTTCCCAGAAACCCCTTATGGAGCTGGGCCCCTTATAGCTCTGCCAGGCCCCTTGTAGCTCAGTCATAGGATTGTATCGTTCGCTTGCTAGCCATTCAAGGTTATCTCGACCAACATGTCCAATGCTCTTTAAAAATTGTGTTCACTTCGCATGTTCAAGTTTTTGTTGGATTATATTTCAGATTTTGATGTCAATGTTTCGGTATTCTCAATCACTTTTACATGGTTTTCACATACAAAAATTGCACGTTATGTTCAGGCATTCCACCAGATCTTTCTCACCATGGCTAATGGGTAAATGCCATTTTTGACTGATGACTGATGTCGGTACAAAAATTATGCGGCCCTAAGTTTGAATCCAAATATAAAGAGAATGCCCTGGGCCAATCATAACAAAACAAATGTCCCCCATAGCCTGTTTTATTTTCTGTTGAATATTTGTAATTTATAATTTTTCATTGCAGTCAAAGAGCTGTTTCTCACATGACAATCGGAAAGAGGCCTCAATCAGAAATTATGAAATTTACTGGACCTTCAGTTCAATCTAAGTCAGAATTTAATGCAACATTTTCTCAATCTTTGTGTTTTATGAAAGTCTCGATATTTTAGCTTAAATTGTTAAAGAGCTGTAGTTAATTTTGTGGAACAAATTAATTTCAGCCCGTATGGGTTGTAGGGACCTGATCGTGACACCTTGAATTATGCAGTACGATCCCAATACTTCCGAAAACATGAAGCCAACAGAATGATTTATAAAGATTTTATTGATATATTTTAGCAAAGATGGTGCAAGTGTTTGGTGAAGTGTGAGTCCAAGGTTAACAGATTAGTTGAGAGGTGTTTAAAGAATAGGCACTTCTTTTAGCTCAAGATTAGATATTAATGACTCAGAAGCATCAAACAGCTGGACAGACTGTTTCAGAATTCAATGAAATATTTCCCCAAGCAGCATCGGTAGTGAATCTGAAAGTGTAGAGCATTAAACAGTTTTAACTGTACACGCCCAACTTAACATAATACTGTTGAAGGCTATGCTTTAAAAGAGATATTTTTACAGAATGGAAGAGAAGAAGTCTTTTTTTTTTATTGTACCACTGCTGCACAAAAGACCCTGTAAAAGACTGTAAAAGGGTATTCGATCTAACAAATGGGGATGAACATAGCAAAGTCACCTCAGCAGCAAAGAGAGGAGTTTGTTAGGAGTCAATGCAGATGGCAGAAAGAGATTGAAGCCCTTTGTTTTAGGAAATTCTAGAAATCCACATTTTTTACAAAACATTAGGACCCTTCTTGCCTATGAAACTTATTTATGCAACCAAAACAAAGTAAAGAATGCTATCTAGTATTTTTGAAGGACAAAGGCATGCCCTTGACGCAAAGATTGGGGTCAAAACAGAAAAATCCTTTTGTTATTGACTTGGTGCCCAGCACTCCCTCTTAACTTGAAATTCAGGGAAGTAAATTACATAATATATTCCCTGCCAACTGCACAAGCCAGCTGCAACCGTTAGCTTTAGAATTATTCCATTCGGGTTAAATAAAATTATGAAACAATTGGTAATGATTTTGCCTCATTTTCCAGAAAATTAAGATTTCCTTCCATATTTTCCTGCAATTTACAATTTTTTGTACGTCTCCCTTAAAATAGGCATTTCACATTAGCTGATAGGACAATTTAAAGTGATTGGTGAGTTAAGTTATATGATGCTAAGGTAACAAATGTACTGAAGTGCACTGAGGCAGAGGTGCAACCACAGATTAATAAATGTTTCTAGATGAAATCAATGCATTTATTGGAATATCGCAAGTTTTTGGCACCACTGGAGCCTTGGGTCTTGATGTCAAATACTGCAGTCTGTCAGATGGGGGCTTCCAGTAGATGCAATGGAATGAGACAGATTTCTTGAGATAATGCAATTCCTAAAGTTGGAGAGAGAGGCCTCAGGAAGGGAGCACTTGCAATGTGATAAAGCTCACCCTCATTTTGTAAACATAAAACAGATTCATTTCAAACTTTCAAGCACCCTTTATTCCTGGAAGTTTGAACTATTTCCATTGACGAGCATCTCTCCCCAGCAAAGCTCTACACCACTTTATGTAGTTCACAGAGTCAATGCCTCACACATACCAACTGAAATTCAGGATAGCCATCCAAATGGAGATATATATTATAGCACAAGAACCTGGTGCACTTCTGCGTGGCGAAGGGGAAAGGTAAAGTGGAGCAAGTGAAGTGAACGAACATTCGGAGGGGAAGATAGGGGGGGAGGGGGGACACGGCTGAGAACCAGACAGGGGAACCAAAATACTTTTGGCATAATTACTTTCGCTCTAAAACATGTCAGGAAAATTTTGAAAATGCATTTCGTAGAAGTTATTTATTTAGTCCAACCTCATTTCACTCATATTCACTTTCACTTGAACCATCATCATCATCATGCAAGTTCATTATGACAAGGTGGTCAACACCATCAATGACTACCTCCCTTTCAATGCAGTCTTTTATGGTCTTCCTTACTTCCTCACACACCCTTTCCCATGATAGGTTTATGCAGGGAGAGAAAATGAAAGTAAGGAGGTGAAGCGCTCTGAAAAGAACTGTAGTGAAAATCACAAGGCTCTCCAAAACACACAAGGCAGAGGAATGAGGCACACACACACACACACGCAAGGCTAATAGGCAAGGCTGTTTCACTTCATCAATCCCATGCTTATAATCCGTTCACTTCCCTATCATGTGCAAGGCATGGTAGTACAAATATAATGTAGCAAACCGGATGCCAGGTAGCTGTGACAGATGGAATTTACTGAGGCAGCAACTAGAAAAGGTTTGCTCACTGACGCTTCACAATTTACATCCTTCCTCCCTACCAGGCAGGGTTTTAAAAGTTCTGAGGTCCATGTCCCAAAATTGTCCACGGCACAGTGACAGGAGCTTTTGTGACTGCTATAAATGCATTTTCTTACCTACAAAAGGATGAAATCTTGTGAAATCTTTTGTTATCTGCGATGATTTTTTTTAGAACAACAGTTTCGCCATGCTGTTCTGCTGGCTTCGTCAGGCTTATTGTTTTTATGCCGTTGGTGGTTGGGCATTTATAGGTTCGAACAATAATGGTCTTCTTTAAAATTTAAATTTTCGGCTGTTGATTTTTTAATTGATTCCATATTGGAAGAAACAGACCACCTACGGAAGACATTGAGGAAAAATGGATACAGCAGCAAATTACTTCAAAGTGTAGTAACAAAAAATCGTCAAAACAAGGAGACGCCTAAGACATTGGGATACGTTATGCTGCCTTATGTAGCGGGAACAACTGATCGCATTGGCAAAATAATGTGGTGGAATATACATTTTCTCAGCATCACTTAAATTATATGACCACCGCTACATGGCAGCACTAGTGAGACAACTTTTAATGTGGTGTGAATGTTTTCTGATAGGAGTGCTAGCTCCAACTCTATGTACTTAAAAGTGTTGCCAAGGCATCAAATATAAATAAAACTGTGAATGATTAGAGTACAATTACTCCTGCTTAATAATTTTTACTTAAACCGAAACCCATTACCAGGCACATATCTCAATATAATGAAAAGGCATAATATTCTAGCGAGATATAACACAGTCTCCAATCTCCATGATTACCTTCGAGAAGCTAAAGATCCGTTGCCTCCGTCTCTGTCAGAAGGAATATACGAAATCATTTGTCGCTGTGGAAAATCGTATGTGGGGCAAACAAAAAGAGCCATAAGCTGTAGACTTGAAAGAACATGAAAGGGCAATATCTAAGGAGGACTGGTGTCACACTGCCGTAGCTGAACATACATGCATGGAAGAGGGACATACCATAGACATCAAGTCCTCGTAAATTCTATCAAAAGAAAGCAGCTATTATCCACGGCTCATCAGAGAAGCAATTGAAATAGAAAAAAAGACCTAATAACCTGAAAAGAGATGATGGGTATAAACTTCCATTAACGTGGAAGAGACTTTTGGAAAAGAAAAAACGGTCAAGTTGAGCCCTTAAAATTAACAGCAGAAATTTTAAAGAAGACCATTGTCGTTCAAACCTATAAATGCCCAACCACCAACGGCAAAGAAACAATAAGCCTGATGAAGCCGGCAGAATAGCACGGCGAAGCTGTTGCTCTGAAAAGAAATCATCGCAGATAACAAAAGATTTCACAAGATTTAATCATGAGCTGCAAAAATTTACGAAAAAAGTTCTACAAAAGGATGACCTGAGACCAAATAACGAGAATTTTTCCAACTGTACCAGTAAAAAATAAAGTCTCTTTTCATTTATAAGCGTAGAAATGTCACTTGTGACTTTTTTGTCTTTAGAGAGCAGGCTGAAAGAAAAAGTTTAGCGGCAACCATTAATACTACAGGAAGAAGACCATACTGTAATACTGAAGGATTTTTGTATTTTGAAAAGTCGTTAATAGCCAGATGACATACAATATAAGTTTGTACTAATAATGAGGAGGAAAGACCATAAAAACCTGTTCATGCTTCAATTACTTTACAATAGATCGTAATGCTAAAAATATTATGATATTGCATCTTGAGCTTACACCAAGGGAAAATCAAGATGATTGTATTCATCATAAGCTCTATCCTTCCTGATCGGATGACAGAAAATATTCAGCAAAGCCAGCCAATGTGAGGTGGCCACAACATTTTCAGCAATATTCTTGACCTTGGAGGAATCAATACTTGAGAACTGTAAAGGGAGGTAACTTACTCTAACTGTTACTCTCAGGGCCATTTATATCCAAGTTGATATTTAGCCACACCAACATATCCCCTCTCCATCACTTTCAGTCCATTGCATCCTCCTCTTCAAGTCCAACCCTCTCCAAATCTAACTTTACTTGGTTCTTTGTCGCGGTCTTCCCCGGGGTCGTCTGCCTTCTGGGTTTCCTCTCATAACCTCCTTCATCACACATCCATCCTCTTTTCTTAGCAGATGTCCTGCCCATCTCATTCTTCTGCATTTGATCACACTTATGATGTCTGCATTCTTGTAAAGGTCCCTTATTTCCTTATTGTACTTTCTTCTCCACCTTCCTTGTTCATTTGTAGGCCCGTAGATCTTTCTTTACATCTTGTTTTCAAATGCAATCAATTTTTTCTCTTCTCTCTTATTAAGTTTCCACATTACGGATCCATAGAGCAGTACTGAACAGATTATTGTTTTGTACAGTCTAATTTTTGTTTTATTTGACAGGGATTTCGAAGCTTGAAGTCTGTGGCAAGCATGTGAGCATCTTTGGCTCAATTTAATCTGTTTTGTATCTCTAATTCTTCTCTATTGTCATTTGACAGATTGACTCCTAAGTATTAAAATAGTCTACTTTTTCAAATTTATGCCCTTCTATTGTAGGGAACCAATATTTTCATTTGGAGCTCTTGAGAAATGTATGTACTTTGTTTTTGAGTCACTTTGGTCATTTCATTTTCCAAAGTCATACATGACTCGAAAGGGAGGTAACAAACACCCATATGTATCACCCAAAGCTTTCAGAGGAGCTAACAGAGTGAAACATTCGAGTTGCATATTGTAAACCCATGAGATGGATGCAATCCAGCATCAACTGAATGTGACATGAAGGTGGTGTCTGATGACTGTCAATTGCAACACAGAAAAGAAAAGTCCCAAAAAATGCAGAACAAGTAGTATAGTTGTTTGTAAAAAAAAGGGCATACAAAAAATAAAACATTCTGGGTAGTATAAATAGTAGATAAATCACAAAGCATAGTAAGCACACCTACAATATTTACCAAAGCTTTTATTTTTAAAAAATGCATTTAAAAGCTTTAAATGAGAATCTGAGTTCCTTGGACAAAATGTTGTATTGACTGATGTTCAATCCACGACAAAATTATAAAATTTACTTCCTGCATAAAAACATAACTTGCATTCAGGGGTCAATTTTTGACACCCTAATGTCCTTTATGGTTGCAGTCAAGTTCTGTCCTTCTAGTATTAACTTGGAGAGTTAGAGCTCTTTTAGTTTAAGTAACAAGCTGTGAAACAGAGGACCCTAAGAACTGGTCCAATCCCAAATACCAAGAACAGCGCAAAAACTATGTTAACAGTCAATTTTATCACAAATTAAATATTTTCAGCCATTGATTGCACAAAGAATGTAAAAATCAACCAACTTACCTCCAAGGATCCCAGCCTTGAGATATTTTTTATCAGCAAACATCAATTTCCAAAATCTGATAAGGACCTTGATATGATCCCTGAGACGAGTCCCAGACTGTGTTGGGCATCGCTGAGGGCAACAGAAGTAATCAAGGCATGCAAAGTAGATACGCTGACGAAGAACATTTTTCGCCAATGAACTTGGGATAGCATCACCTTGAAGTAGGGATAAGCCCCACCCCAAAAGCCTGCAAATGATAAAAATATTATGCTTCTTGCAGCAAAAAAGTATCTAAAACTTCTAACTTAAGAGCCCCCTAAAGAGACAAGAAAAGTCACAGCCATATATTTTAAAATGATAAAGGAACCTTAATTTGAATAAATCATGAGGGCTGTTATTGCTATTTTTCACTGCCTTTCTACATATTACTTCAGTAATGTATGGGATGAGAATATGGTTCCACAGTCTTGGCTCACATTATCTTTTTAGCAGCAAAAAACAAGACTCAAAGGAATAAACACAAATTCTAATTATCCGTTTTGCAATACCTATGCATTATTTCCAACATGCATTACTAATCCTCTTCCAAATGACTTTTTGGTCATTTACTGCTTACGCATTGAACCCCCTTCTTGAGATTAGGGCTCAATTAACAAGTACACGAGTGGAGAAGCAAAGTTACAAGCTTCTCCCAATTTTCAAGGCTGATTACAACTTTTTTATGTTCATGTCACCGCTGTTTTCAGTGACAAAAATAGCAAGATAGGCACATCTTTCATTCAAGTTTTGCAACAGACACAAAAATGGTATAACTTCACAGATGCCACTAAAATTAAATTAGACTCTAACTTAGATGAAGCAAACAATGACTTTCAAAGCTATAGTCCGAATAAGGCATAAAGTAAGGTAATAAACAGAGATCCATCATTGGGGTCATTGGGGCATTAGAGTATACACATGAAGAGGAATAATTATGAGCAAATAAAACATGCATAGGTTTCCTTCAAAGAAAAAACATTATGTTCACAGACAAAAATATGAAAGCCATCATTGCAGCATTGAATGTACCTGAATCTCACACCAACAGCAGCTACATGGCGATTCAAAATAGCATCCGAAGTACCAACAGCCATTGGCAATGAATAATGGAGCAAATTGGCTAACATTTCAACTTTGTCGCTGCTGCTGTAGCAAGCAGTCTCAGCCAGTTCGGCCAAGAAGCGAACCCAAATTTCATGAGGCTCGACAAAAGGCGGTTGCGGCTCTAGGACACACCCTTCAGAGACAGCCAAGGGGCTTGTTTCAGCCTTTTCATCAGAAAACAACCCCTTCCTCTTGTGCAATGTGCACTATAATAAAAGAATAATCAATCATTAATAATGGTTTTTCCTCTGATTTAAGGCATTAAAAACATACAACTAAGTACCGGCAATATTTTACTTCAGTTTAAGGCTAGCTTGAAAGTTCTGAGAGTTGACAATTTCATAAAACATCAGAGAGTATTCTTGAGCAATCCATCTCTAGGCACTATAATAATAATAATAATAATAATAATAATAATAATAATAATAATATTTCCCTCCTCCCCCTCTCCTTCAAGCTGAGACGAGGCCGAGGATACATGTGCGGTGTTCCTGGTGACAGGAAGCACAAGGTCACCCATTTGTTTTACATGGATGACCTTAAACTGTATGCTTCCAACGCCAAAGAACTGCGCGTTGCACTGGACACCGTACATCAATACAGTGAGGATATAGGGATGGAATTCGGATTGGACAAGTGTGCATCCATCCACCTGGCGAAAGGAAGAATATCGGAGGACAAGGAAGACTCGCAACTCGTTGACGGGAACGTCGTTCGTCATCTGCAAGATGACGAATGCTACGAATACCTCGGCGTCCCCCAGCGTCGAATGCAGGAGGTAGCAGCAGTGAAGGAAAGACTCACCGCCAAGTACAGACAGACTCTCAGAAAAATCTGGAGTTCTGAGCTGTCTAGCAAGAACAAGGTTCTTGCCACGAACATGTTCGCGGTTCCGACACTGCTGTACACCTTCGGATGCATGAAATGGAATGTCAACGAGTTGCAAAACCTCGACCGGGGAACGAGGAAGATGCTGACCATCTATAGAAGTCTTCATCTTCCGTCGCCAGATTGTATCTCCCTCGCAGTGTAGGCGGTAGAGGTCTGTTGAGCCTGGAGTGTCTACATAACAGAGTTGTTTTGGGTACAGTTTGCCGTGTGTTCAACAGCACGGACCCCCTGCTCACTCTCGTAAGGGAGCACGAAGGTGCCGGGGTGGGGGCGTTCCTCTTCCAGGCGGCGAAGAGGGCAGCGGACGAAATCGGTCTGGACTTTGACCTGTCATCCGACGGTAACGACAGTGGCACGTCAATCGTGTCACTGAGGGCAGACGTCTTAAAGCTCGAGGTCAAAAAGGCTGAGCAGAAGACCTTGCTCAAGACGCACACCGATAAGCCCATGCATGGAAGTTTCTACCGAAACATGGAAAAACATGGGCTATCGAAGGAGCTGACGTTTGCCTTCCTTCGTTCCGCGGGTCTCAGGTCCGAAACAGAGGGTTTCGTTCTCGCGTGCCAGGATGGTGTCATCAACACTCTCGTGTACCGCCGAATGATATTCAAGGCGGAGGTGACGGACACGAGATGCAGAGCGTGCCGAGCCAAGCCGGAGACTTTGAGTCACCTTCTCTCAGGCTGCAGTTATTACGCGCAATCAGCGTATTTAACTAGGCACAATGCAGCTCTGCGAGTGTTGTATTTCCACCTTCGACATCATTACGGCATCGACGAAGTTTATGTGCTGCCCTATGCCCCTGGAGATATTGAGTCCGTCGTGGAGAACGACAAAATAAAAATCTGGTGGAATTACTCATTCCCCACCACCAGGCAGCTGGAGGCGAACAAGCCTGACATCGTTCTCCTCGACCGCCAATCTCGTTCCATGTTCGTAATCGAGTTTTCGGCTCCGGCCGATACGAACTTGGACGCGAAAGAGGCGGAAAAACGGACGAAATATCAAGACCTGCTGTTCGAACTTCGGCAGATGTACCCGAGACACACTGTAAAACTAGTAGTCCTAGTCATAGGTGTGCTCAGTGGAATCAAGGGCTCGCTGATACAGAGCATCAAGTGTATTCCTGCTTGCGTGGCACAGGCGGAATCACTTGCAGCCCGCATGCAGAAGGCCGTCCTCTTGGGGTCGCTCCGTCTGCTCCGTGCGCACGACCCGAACGCAGCGTAGCCACTGATCCGATGGGTTAATCGGAAGCGGCTACGAACTCTGCACCTCCCCTCTCGAGTTCTCGGCCATTATGACGGCAACGAAACCCGATGCTAGCCGGGGACTCGGAGGGGAAAGTTACAGAAGTAAAAAAAAATAATAATAATAATAATAATAATTTTATTTGTCTAAAGATCATATGTCACAGAGATCAATGCATAGATATAAGACACGTCAAAAGTTATTGAAACAAAGAATTACATGTTACCATCAAAATACAAGATACACTGCACTCAAAATTGATGACAAAAACATCAAACAATTGAGATAGAACAATACAAAATACAATGATAGTACAAAACAACTAAACTTTGCTATAAAACTCATTTATGCTGTAATAGCATTTATTTACAACATATTTTTTTAGTTCAGCCTTGAACTTTTTTTCTGGGGTAGTACATCTTAAATATGGGGGGAGTAAATTAAACATTTTAGTGCCAACAGCAATGGGGCTCCTAGAGGCGATTTTTGGTTTATGGAGGGTGACATGTAAACTTGAATGGGATCTTGTCAAGTGATTATGAATATCACTATTAACCTGTAATTTGTGAAGGTTAACCTTAATTAAAACACATAATTTATAAATATATAGGCATGGCACTGTGAGGAGCCTTAATTCCACAAATAGTGGTCTACAGGAGTGTGTTTTTGATTTCCCCATAATGATTCTTATTGCCCTCTTTTGTACATATAAGGAATACTTTGTTAAGGAGTGTTATGGCCGATCCCCAGAATTCAATTGCGTAGTTGGCTTTGTTCACAAAGTTACAGTGATATAAAGTCAATAGTCCATCTTGAGATACTGTGTCTCTGAGAAATCTCATACCATACAGGGCTACAGATAGCTTTCCAGTTAAATTGGAGACATATGTAGACCAGTTTCCTGAATTTTCAATTATCAAACCTAAGAATCAACTATTATCAGCTGGAATGAGACTGTCATTCTTTAGGGTTAATTGACCAAAGCTTTGTGAGGAATCATGATTAAACAATAATATTTGTGTTTTTGCAGCGTTTAACTTTAATTTGTTAGCGGTACTCCAATTCCATACTGAGTTTAATACGTCCTGAAAGTTGCGATGCAGTTCTGACACATTGTCATCAGAGATTATAAAGGTAGCGTCATCTGCGTACATGATGGGTTTAATCCTATTTACATTGATGGATGATGGCAAATCATTAATGAATATAAGAAATAAGAGAGGGCCAAGAATACTTCCATAGTTCCAACATTTTTTGAGGAGGATTTGATGGTCAACCATGTCAAAAGCCCTTGAAAAATCTAGTAGGTGAGCTAAAACTAGGTCTCCATTGTCTAGAGAATCTGAGATGAAAGTCCAGGCATCCAAAAGAGCATCGCCTGTTGACCTTCCCTGGGGAACGCCTACGTTTATCACATTTGGTTTAGATTTGCCCTTTGTATTATGCGATACAATTTCCACACACTGTGTTCTGTTACTTAGATATGAATCTAACCATGACAAAGCTACACCTCTTACTCCATAGTTCCAACATTTTTGAGGAGGATTTGATGGTCAACCATGTCAAAAGCCCTTGAAAAATCTAGTAGGTGAGCTAAAACTCGGTCTCCATTGTCTAGAGAATCTGAGATGAAAGTCCAGGCATCCAAAAGAGCATCGCCTGTTGACCTTCCGTTACGGAAACCCCACTGAAAATTGGAAAGGATACTACATTTATCTAAATATGAAAGCAACCGGAAAGCCATCACAAAGATGGGGTGAGCTTCTTACGGCTAAGCAATGAAATAAAACAGAAAAACTCCAAAAGCCGTAAACAATTGGTACCCTTTGTCAATAAACACCAAAATTTGCTGTCTTGGTATGCTGGGAAAACCACAGCAGAGACCAACCACAGCCTCTCAACCAAGAATACCCTCCTGTGTTGGTTTACGGGAAAGTTACTTCCTCGCCAGGGACCAAACACAGACGCACACACACAACCAAATACGATCCTTTGCAAGGGCTAATGGGACCCCGCTAAGGATGTTTGGGTTTTGACCTGGGATCCTTCACGGGGCTAATGAGACCCCGCTAAGGATGCCTGGTATATACACAAGCACACAAAATCAATCACTCACACACGCAAATGGGCCCAACTTCTGGGAGAATCAGCTGAAAAAGAGCGTGGTCAAATCGACAAAACAGGACGAGGGTGGGGGTCGAATACGCGTATTTCGGCTACAAAGTAGCCCTCTTCAGCGAACCGAAGGTAACGCGTCACTTCAACGTAGGGTTGAAGTGAGGAAGGGTCAAGACATCCTAGTTGTTAATAAAGGTGAAATGAGGAGGGGGGGAGAGAGAGAACCAATAGGGAAAGAGAGAGGGGGAAGGGCGAAAGACAAAACGCGAATGAAAACAACCAAAGAAAATGATTGGGGAAAAGGGGGGGGGGGGAAGTGAAGGGGGAGGTGTAAAAGAGAAAGGGGGTTGCAACGGACGTAAAGTAGAACGTTGGAGGGAGGGGGGGGAAAGAAAGGGAAGGAAGTGATCGGTTAACGGCGTCCATTAAGAGACGTAACGAATTATTTAAAGTTCAAAACTGAGTAGAGGGAGGAATGAGGGATGGGTCCAGCGTCGCTGTTTAGGAGCTTGGCTTTATTTTTAAATATGAAGATGATTATTAGCCCTTGCAAATGATCATTGGCCCTTGCAAAGGATCGTATTTGGTTGTGTGTGTGCGTCTGTGTTTGGTCCCTGGCGAGGAAGTAACTTTCCCGTAAACCAACACAGGAGGGTATTCTTGGTTGAGAGGCTGTGGTTGGTCTCTGCTGTGGTTTTCCCAGCATACCAAGACAGCAAATTTTGGTGTTTATTGACGAAGGGTACCAATTGTTTACGGCTTTTGGAGATTTTCTGTTTTATTTCATGAAAGCATCCGATTGCAATATATTCTTTCAAATACTTTCGACAGCTGGGGCAGTAATGACATTGGTCAATAATTAGCAATGTCGTCTTTGTCCCCTTTGTTTTTGTATACCGGTACTACACGACTGAGTTTCAACTGGTCTGGGAAAATACCCAGTCTCATAGAATCATTTATCAAGTGCGTCAGTGGTTTTACTATTGTGTGTTTACAGTCTGCAAGTAGCCTACCCGACACCCCATCAATACCAGGAGTTGAAGACTTAGATAATGGGCCTAAGCACGACAAGACTTCCTTTTCATCACATGGTTGAAGGTAAAGGGAAGAAACTAGAGATTTACTGTTTATTGTGCTACCCATAACAGGATTACCCGAATCGATTTTTGGGAGATTGCAAAAAGCTTCATTCGGTAGGTTGCATATAATTTTTACATCAGTGATCAAAGATCCATCTTTTTCATAAAATTTAGGAGTGGATGAATTACTCTTTTTACCTAACTCATCCTTGATTATGTTCCATGTTTCTTTTGTTTTGTTCTGAGCATTGGCAATTCGCCGATCATTGTACGTTTTTTTCGCATGCTTTAGAAGTCTACGATATGCTTTTTTCAGCTTAAGAAATTCTGAATATTCCTCTTGGCTACAACCTAATTTGCATCTGGATGACTTATCTTTCATGATACGTGAGAGGCTTATTATATTTTCAGTCACCCAGGGTTTTCTTTGTTTATTTTTACGATTTTTCACTGTAACTGAGGGTATGCAATAATCTATGTGGTGAAGCAGTTTGTCATAAAATAAACTGAATTTGTCAGTGAAGGCATTGGATGAATAAATGTCTTCCCAAGGTTCGAACATTAAGGAATTTTTCAGACAGATGACATATTCTAATGAAAATAGCTTGAAGGTGGATTTTCCAAAAACGTTAGACTGTATAGCCAGATTGAAATCAGTCATAATCATACTGTGGTCTGATAGACCAAGATCTGCAACAAAAGTAGAAGTTTTATCAGGATCAAGGCTTGTCACCATATAGTCAATTGAAGTTTTGGAAGTGGCGGTCACACGGGTGGGTACATCAACTAAACAGCGCAGTCCATAAGAATTTAACACATTAAATAGGTCTGTGCATTGTGTAGAATGCACTAAGGAGTCACAATTGAGATCACCAGTTATCACTACTGTGTGCTTACTAATATGAAGGGAATCTAGTAGCTTGTCCAGTTTATCTAAAAACATGCTGAAGTCACCTGATGGAGATCTATACAGAGAGATTGGAGCAACACTCCCTAATGTAGTTTTTACTAGGCACACAGCACACTCAAAATGTTTTTCCTCAACCAGTTCAGTAACATTAAAGAAACGAACATCACTTTTCAAACTGTTGTGAGCAAAGATAGCCACACCACCATTTTTAAAAGTTTGTCTTCCAAAAAAAACATACCAAGTTATAATTACAGAGAGAAATCACTCTAAGTTCATCAGATTTCATCCAGTGTTCACTAACACATAAAAAGGTGGGCTCTATGTCACTAAGGGAAACCTCCAACTGAGAAATTTTGTTCCTCAGGCATTGTATATTAATGTGCACTATCCGTAAACTAGTACATGCATCATAAATTCTATCTTTTTGTCATAAGGACATATCTTTAGGTACTTCGTTAATTACAGTGTCTGAAACATCAACATTAGGTGGAATTTCATTACTTACAACCTTGGTAATACAGTTTATCAACTCAGAGCATAATTGATTTTTTCCCTTCTTGTTAAGATGAAGACCATGAGTCGTGTGAAATCCACGGTCAATGCCATTTACATTAATCATATTGACATGGTTATAGTTGTTGCTTAATTTTTTGAGTTCCTCATTTACTCTTTCTGCCTCTATATTTACGCAGGAGTCATAAGAAATATCATGACGATGAGGGATATTTACAATTGTAACATTGGTATGCAGAAGCTTTGGGACCAAGTTATTCATGGTATTTAACACGTCATCGACCTTATTTAAATAGACATCGTTGGTGCCAGCCATGATGATGATGATGTGATCACTCTTAGTTAATTTTTTTGAGTTTTCCATGCAGGATTTTGTGATCTCACTTATGCCGGCGTACGGGAACACTACACCACATGTTTCGTATTCTTTACTAACCTCCCTCTCAGCGATTTTAGCAGATAAACCACGGCCGTGGCTATCCGCATACAACAAAATGGACTTTTTTTTCAGTTTCTGCCTCTTGTAGTGTTGTGTCTTGATGACCATTTTCACATTCTTGTTGTACAAGGGGATGGGATGCACTACACTATCAGCACTATTGTCAGAAATATCACTTAGGATTTCAAATTTGTTACGTAGCAGCAGTGTGGGTGAAAATGGAGCTTTTGTTCTCAATCTGATTGCAGGTAAGGCGCCATGTTGTATCCATACCTCATTGAAGGCCGGGGTTGATTGAGCGGCTTTTCTGGAACTGCATACATGTCTCTTTTCCAACGTCTTTATCTGCAACTCCAAATCTCTGTTTTTATCGCGCAGTAATGTCATGTATAATAGTTACTGCGATATCGTTTTGTCTTTGGCAGCAACTTCGCGTTGAAGTGCAGCGTTCTCGCTACGAGATGAGCATAACGAACACGTCAAGCACACCCAGGTTTTTTCGACTTTTGATACGTCTACAACGCCCCTGGCACAGTTTATATGGAATAACGACAAACAAGAGTTACAACTAATTCCATTCACCACTTTTTTTTGGCAGACATAACATTTGAGACTACTACTCGTTAATTTACCGGCACCATTTATATTTAAGAAAGACTCATTCAGCGCCATCTTGAAAAAAAAAAGCTACTGCTAAATGATTAGGGCCAGCCCACTAATGATATTTCAGAGGAAAAGTAAAAAATAGAATATTAGCATAGCTGGGCAGAAAAACAGTTATTAGCTGATCATTAATTAAAGAAGTTAACATATTACTCAATATTTAACTTTTCAGTCAAATCCAATAACTATTAACCCCTCAACGCCGTCCTGCGTACCCAGTACGCTCCCTGTACGTCTGAAGCTAATAATTTTTCTCAGTCAGAAATTGTATATTTTATTCAGTAAATTTACTGTATTTTGTGAAGAAAGGTTTTTTTCTCCACAATAAAATATTTGCAGAACTTTTAAACTTTTATTTTGTTTTTAATATTGTGATTATATTAACTTACAAACCCGTGAGTCAATGAATTTGGTCTTAAAAATTCTCGCGATCATTCTTTCGTACCATCTTGAACACATCTGCCTATTCTGCTAGTGAGTCATCAAGAAGGGTCAGCTCCTTTAGCATGAGATACGATATCTTCCCCATTGGTTCTCTCCCTTCTCTCTCAGTCTGTTCCTAGTTCATCATCACCTCGAGCCCCATGAATGTTTGCTTTGTCTCGTCCGTCCAAAGCAAAGGGACCATGTGCCTCGCTCTGCATTTCTTCACTCCGTCTTTCATGGACAGTAATAATTGAAGATAAGAGTCCCTCTCTAAACAGTCGACTTAAACTGGGACCCCTCGAAATCTTTGCTCATCCCTCGAAGGAGTTTTCAAACCAAGCGTTTCAGTCCACTGGAATCTTTCATGCAGTGTGGTGTCCTTTCATGCCGTGTGGTGTCATTTTATCCTTGTGTACGTTTTGCATGCAGTTATTTTTATAAATAAGTATCCCTATAATGGCTTCAACAAGTAGAAAAAGATTACCATTTGCAAGTGACGAGGAAATTACTGAATTATTACTTGAAAGTGATTCTGACGACAGTGTAAGTTTGGAAAGTGATGGAGAAAATTACATCAATGATCGCTCGGAAATTGACACTCTGCAGCCTATTTACGATGAACTTGAGGATGTTGATGAAGCAGAAAGCTTTGAGTGGGAGGGAATGAGAGATTATACAGGTAATAGAGAAATATTTGTTGGCGATTTTGGACCTCAAGACAAAGCCAAAAATTTGTCCAATGCTCTAGATATTTTTCAGTTAATTTTTGATGAAGAATTCATTCATAGTATTGTTCTAGAAACAAATCGTTATGCTCAGCAACAGATTTCTTCAAGTGAGCCCCCATTTTCAAGGAAGTCAAGAATTACCGCTTGGAATCCAGTGACAACAGAAGAAATATATGTAACACTGGGACTATTTATGCTCATGGGAATTGTGCAGAAGCCAACACTTGGAACTTACTTTTTGACAAAGAGAGCTATATCGACTCCAGGTTTCGGGGACGTAATTTCAAGAGACCGATTAGAGATAATTTGTGAATTTCTTCATTTCCACAACAATGAAGAAAAAGATCAACGGTGTCCTATGAAGTTAAAAAAATCTTTTCCGTAATTGAACATCTAAATGAAAAATTTCATACATATTTTTTACCAAATCGCAACATTTCCATTGATGAGTCTTTGACATTGTGGAAGGGGAGGCTATCCTTCAAACAATACATTCCTCTGAAGGCATCAAAGTTTGGAATCAAGACCTACGAGCTTTGTGATGCAAATACCGGCTACTTATGGTCCTTTCTTGTGTACACAGGTAAAGATACTGCATTCCCCTCGAAAATCATTCGAGATAACTCAAACAAGACAACAGCAATAGTTTTACACCTTGCAGATCCACTGCTAAATCAAGGACGCTGTGTTTGGATGGACAACTTTTATAATTCTCCTGCTCTTGCAACACTACTGAAAAGTAAATACAAGACTGATTGTGTTGGAACGTTGAGGTTGAATAGAAAGGATATCCCAAAATACGTGAAGGAGAAGGACAAAATATGTGGACAACATTCTAGGCCAGTAGCTGTTTTCAAATGGAGAGACAAAAAAATTGTCTCGATGATCTCTACATTCCATAGTGACAAAATGAGAACGGTATCCAAAGGCGAAAAAGAGACCCGAAAGCCTCTTTGTGTGTTAGACTACAACAAATTCATAGGTGGGGTGGATCTCAAGGACCAGTTATTGCATACTTACTTGATCGAAAGGAAACGCCACAACAAGTGGTATATGAAGTTATTTAGGAGACTATTGCATACAGCAATCCTAAATGCATATGTCATTCACAGGGAAAATACAGATAAAAAATTGACCACCTTTCATTTTGTGTGCAGCTGGTCGAGGGAATATTTTTGAAATATGCAACTGCATACGGACAATGTGTACCAGGCCGTCACTCATTACACAATTTAGTACCACGGCTCACTGAAAGACATTTTCTGAGGAGGATTCCTGCAACTGGGAAGAAAGCAAAATCCCAAAAGGGGTGTGCAGTTTGTACCAAGCATGGAAAAAGAAAAGACAGCGCGTACTGGTGTGAACCATGTGCTGTGGATTTGTGCTTGGATTGCTTCGAGCCTCATCACACAAAGCAGTATTAATTACTAAGGTAAAGTCATTTGCAAATTTTCATACTAACGTTTTTTACCATAAAATGTGTTTCTCCATGGAATGATTAGATAATAATCTCTCAAAGCCAAAGAAATAGATGTCATGAATTTTCATGTAAGCGAAACGGGTAATCATATCGAAAGTATCCGCACGATTGTGAAATCTTTAAAACTTTTTTACTAAATAGTAACATGTAATTATTAGATTGTTAGTTGGGGGAGCCTTCAAAAGGAGCTCGGGCACCTAGACCTTGAGTGGTCCATTGCGCCAACCCCATTTTTGAACCTGTCTGCCACATGCAGACAGGGGACAAGAGCGCCACGGTGAAGGTATGAATGGTCACTCATCCAACTCTCGTCCGGGCCCAACATCACTTCACTTCATGTAATTATTAACAAAATGCATAGTGCATTAAAGATAGTCACGAAAATGAAAAAATATCGTCACATTAAAAAAAATTGAAAATGTATTCATTGTACAAAGAGAATGAGATAAAATTAACAGTAATTATTTATTAACTTTGTTTTTAAAATTAGCATATAATAGCACACTATTTTACGCAGGTTTACAAAAAGTTACAACGCAAAAGATGCTATATCTTGAAAGTTAGAAATTACTGAATGAAAGCATGCCAAAAAGGCGAAAACGTTTAAATATCCTCCGGCCGCTGGGATGGGATTAAATGTCCTCCATGCTTGAGGGGTTAATTGTCTTACAAATGCCCACCACCTATAACTTGTGAATTTAAGTCTGTCACTTTAATACCACCACGATACGTGCCATGCTCTCGTGGTGGGGGAGGAATGAATGAAACGAGATGCACGGCACGAGTGTGAGTGAGATGAGTAGCCAAGCACGGCAGTATTATTTAACCCTTCAGTAAGCGCGAGGGCCACAGGGGGGGTGGTTCACAGTGTTTCATTTGTGTGCCGTTTATCATAGGATGGCATAATCTACTTGTAAGTTTCAGTGGATGCACATTATTATGTCCTCAAAAGTCTCACGTGGTCATTTGTAACAAATTGCAGCAGGGTTAGTATTAAATAGCGTGCGAAAGGAAGCCAACGTGACTGGGCCACAAATGTTGCCCACGCGACTAACTCTGTAACCTTTTTCTGTCTGTATTATTATATAATATATTATTTATATGGTATTCATACATTATAATACTATAATCAGTCATATTAAAACTGTTGGATATTTTACATAAATTTTATCACAATGGATGTTTGATTCTCAATATATTTCATGATTTTTCAATGACTTTGGGTTTTGTTCCACCAATGAATATAAATATGTTCCATAGTGAAAAAAACCTAAATAAACATTAGATATTAGTCTAAATTCATTGTTTGTAAAAATATTTAATGAGAAAAACTGAAAATTTCAGGCAATAAAACAAATGGAATTTGGGTCACCTGTTGTGTGGCCTGCGCATCTAATCGTGTAACAAAATGTTACACACTCACTGAAGGGTTAATTGAGTGAACACTGGCGCAGTTGTGTTTTGAGTTTGGTCAGTGAATGATTTTATTGTTCACATAAACTAAGTTTGACTTAACTACAATTACAATAAGAAAACCTTAGGTATTAGTAGATGTTGGTCGAGAGAAATTTAACTTCTATTCCTTTAACTGTTTCCCTGACACGCCCAAGAAAACTCTGGCACCGAAGACGAGTATATTGTGACGCACCCGAGTATACTCAGGCAAGCTTGAAAAGTCCATTCTCTTTCTCCTCATGCCCAAATATTCTTGAGCGCTGCTTGTACTTAGCTTTTCTGCCACCAGCGGAATATGCTAGCTAGCTCACTAGGGCGGGTCGATTTTTTTTACTTTCTTTTTCCAAAAATTAGGAGGGTTAACAAGTTGTGTTTTGGTTAGATATTTGCAATTATATTTACAATAACTGGCAATTACACTGGTTTGCTTGGTAAATAGCTACTTCAAATTTGTGATATTTTCATGTACCATGTAAAATTCACAGCTAACTATCTTGTCACAAGAAGTTCCTTCTTATCATTATTTTTCCCTGTACTTCTGCTCTAAGGTTAAGAAGATACTTATACTATACTATAACATCTATAAAAAATGTTTATGCCACACACATGCCATGAGTAACTTCATTGGAATTGGTCGAGAAATGCTGCCCTCTGAACTCCCAACTCTGCGTGATGTTCTACGATAGGGGCTTCTACTAAGAGAGCAGAGCGGAGAGAATGTCAGAAATTACCCAGCAGCCACTCTTTCAAAGGATCTATTATCCAAAAGTGCTTGAAAAGCGGGAGCTAGCAAACTGTTGTTTTGTGGTGCCAATTTAAAATTCGAGAGTCCTGAACAAAATTGAAGAAAACTGGAAAAAAGGCCAAAAACATATCACTTGGCAGAGGAAAACTGGAAGTGAAAGAGGTTTTCATAGCCACATTGGACAAGCTCCTTGACATCCTCAACTGCAAGTGTGAGATTAAGCTATGTTCAGAATTTGAGGGTCCTAGTCCAGGTGGTGCTGACTGTAAACATGAAATGCACATCTCCTGCTCTTGTTCTAAGCATATGAAAATCCCGGTCAAAGAACTAGTGTTTATTGAAAGTCAAAGAGAGAAGGTTGGATCTGTTGGACAGCACCAAATTGGATTACCAGATCTACCTGAGCAAAGAAGACATATTAAAAAGCAGAAGAGGAAAGAAGATGATTTAAGAAGAATTTCTGAATACAAGCAGAAAAGGAAGGAAGGGCTAACATTACAACCAAATGAAGTTTTTTTCTCCGATGAAGAGCCAACGGATGTATGGGTTGAAGAATCTGAAGATCCTTTGGAGATTCCATGTGATGATTCTTATGTACCTTCTACGTCAAGTACAAGTCATTACAATACATTACAATTGTGCAATGTTGCATTGCAAAGTATTAGGTATGGTGTTGGTCTACATACTACAGTTGCCATTACAACAGCTGCATTTTTGGATGCTGGACTAATTACTGAAGGAGACAGGAGACTTGTGGTTATTCACAATAAAGTAAAAAGGGCACAAGAAAAAGTCATGAAATATCTTGATGAAGAATTTCAAGCTCGATGCCGGATTGGCAATATTGAATGTATCTTCTTTGATGGACGCAAAGAATCCAAAAAAAGTTCTGTTATAAGCAGATAACTCAAGTCATCAGTTTCCAAGTATTGAGAAAGAAGAGCATTACACTGTGTGCAGTAAGCCAGGTGGAAGGTATCTTTGCCAATTTACTCCAAAGAAAGACTTAACGGAAAGGAAACCAGCTGAAGTTATTGCTAACTATCTTGTGGATTTCTTAAAGAAAAACAGCATTGATAATAGTTTGCAGGCTATCGGTGGTGACTCAATGAATTTTAAAACTGGTTGGGAAGGAGGAGTCGTGCATTGGGGTGAGGCAAAGCTGAATCATAAACTCATATGATTGGTTTGTGCTCTTCATACTAATGAGCTACCTTTGCGGCACTTGGTCACAGATTTGGATGGAAAAACTTTGTCTAACAACAAGTGGAGTGGTACGATTGGCAACATGCTTGATACTGCAACAGAACTTGAAATCAATCCCTCATTTGTCAGAATATCCTTTCCAGAGCCTTTGGTTCCATTGAGTGACACTGTTGTCAAAGACTCTCTCTACAGATCAGGCTTATGGTTACAGAATAACTCAGGCCAAAAGGACAGGTGTACTTCCAACTAATCTGGCATTATTAGAAATTGGTCCTGTAAGTCACTCTCCGTTGTTAGCAACTACAAATAGGATTTCTCTCATATGGGTTTCAAAACATGGCCTTAAAGGCAACGACTTGAAGACATTAAAACTCCTTGTGGAATACATTGTTGGCGAGTACTATCCCTGTTGGTTTAAAATCAAATCGGAATTCTCTTGGGTGGATGGACATTGCCACATTCTTTATCAATCAAAGCTCCCAAAATCTCAGAAGATTGTTCTGCCAATAATCCCACGTTCATCGCGGTTCGCATTTAGTGAAATGGTGCTTCAGACACTTTTACGCTCGGAAAACAAGAAGAAAGGAAAGCAGGGGTCAGGAAGATAATTGAATTAAGGAATGGAGATGATGATACACCAGGAGACCTGTCTGTTCGGCCTAGGATAAACCCTGAGTAAATCCAAATGCAACTTCACTTTTGAACTGATAGACTGGTCAGAAAAAGTATATGAACCTCCACTTACTTGAGTATACTCAAAACATCAGAAATAAGAAAGTTTTTTGAAGAGCCAATGCAAGTTCCAAAATCATGGACAGTTTACAGAGAGGTATATGAAGCAAGTAACAGTCTTCTGGCAAAGTGTATACTCAGGAGAAACGAGAAGGATTCATTACAGTCCAGGAAGCAAGCAGAAGAATGATGTGTAGGAATGAATAAAAGCAAGATTTGATGAATATTGCTGGTTGAAACTTTTTTTTTCAATATGTTTTCAGTGTTTAATAACAGAAACAAAATATACATAAAATAGTTTGAGTCATTAAACCACTTGTGAGCAAATTTTGTTGGAGTTTTTATTAAATTATCCCCTTTTTTTGGAAATTTCAATATAAATTATAATCAAGCGCAAATTTACCAAGGTAAATGTTTATAAATACGGAAAAATCTTATATATTAGGATAATATACATCAAAAGGCAAATTTTTGGACCCCCTCATTCACAAAAATCACGAATTTTTATTTTTGTCCTCCAAATTGACACGCCCTAGTAGCTCACAAAGCGGCTCATTATTCAAAAGGAGATTTGATGGTTATATATGTAATGGTATTTTCCTAATATTTTTCAGTGATTGCAATAGTCTGACAACTGCAAGTAACTGTTTCAAAACTAATTTTATCCACAGTTCCTTCAATTTCTTTCGTATCCCTTCGTAACACCTCATTGCAGCAAATTTATTTTCATTGAAGTAAATGCCATGAGAAAAATTCGGCCTGGACCGGGATACGAACCACGTACCTTTGGTTTGCCGGACCAATGCGCAGACCACTAAGCTATTCAGGATCCTAATTCCCATGGAAATTGATTTGGTGGATACAAGGCAACTAGACCTTTAGAACTAGACCGAATTTTTCTCATTGCAATTTCTTCAAAAAATTCACCTGCCATGTTTGAATATGTTTTATTTTCAATTGTCGCAATTTATATACAATCTATTTGCGATTTTTTTCATGACTAGTACCCCTAACAGAGTTGGCAATGTTTGGAAAGGATTTCTCTTGGTGTATCGTCACGCAGCAAGGCTTCTTACTGGAAACCTATCCTGTGAAAATATACCATCAATACAACGATATAAATGGTTGCAGTTGCATGCATAAGTCCCTTTTCCCTAGGATTGAAGAAATGGGACGAAATTTTTTCAACGGGTAAGGACAGCAATACCCAGATTTTCAAAGCGCACACATTGTTCTCACTCTTTTGCCTGAATTCCACATTTTCAAATATCTTGGTTGTCGCAGTGGCCTTTTCTGCAGGAATATCCATTTTCATGAAGTAGTGAGGGATATTTCAACAATGGATTTTGGAGAAGAATCAGATTTCACCCAATTTGTTGCCACATACCTGCCATGCTGATAACATTTCCTGAAGAAACCTCAACTCAAGGTCGGGTCTGGCTGTCACCAGCCACTGCCAACACTCAACAGCCGATAACATTGCAGACTCAGTGAACATTTCCACTTGGGACCACGCCACAGTGAAGAGCAGACTACGACAAACCTCTGCAAAAAAGAGGAAAGAAAAGATTTATTCTCTTCTCTAGATTGTTACACAAGAAACCAAATTTGAAGATTGACTCACATTCACTCAAGAATGAAAGGGGGACACAATCAAAGGGGGACAAAGAAAAGTAATGTCATTTGTAACAGCAGCTATCAGTCACATGAAGTGCATCACCCATCAATGTGCTGCTTTAGTCGACCAATTGTTTTGGTGCCAGTAGCCACGTGTTAGAGATGGAAGATCATGTAAAAGGTGGAGTGAGTGTGGTCACTTTCAACAAATGGGATGCCAGTGACAAGAAACTTAAAAACTTGTATACATCCCAGCTAAAACCATCCTGTTTGCAGCACGACATAGTTACAGCAGACATTAAATTAACCCTAGAGTGGATAATGCGTCCAATCACTCCTTTTCTGTCACCAAAAGGGAGCTTTTGAAAAAATGTCATAACTTCAGTCCCCAGATTCCCCTCTCACACAAATCTCTAACTAATCTAGCTGCAGACAGTGGCTGTGGCATTTCACTCCACAATGAGGCAGCTGACAATATGTCAACTTTCTCAACCAAGAACAGGGTGGTTACTAACATCCAATTTTCAAATTCCCTGACCTTTCCCTGATGGATTTACCAATTTCCCTGACCGATTGCCAAAAGGTCACCTATTAATAGAATATTTTTTTCTGCTGAACTAAATTTTCTATGGCAGCTTTACATTTGCAAGGCCGAATAGAGAATGAAGAAGCAAAATGAGGGAGATTATGAAATGAGTTTGATAAATGTGATGTGCTCTCTACTAAATATGTCTTGTACCTGATGATGGCTCTGTGAGCTGAAACGCATGGCACACACAAAAATATTTTGTGAAAAAGTGCAATTGTTGTTTCTATTATAATATCCCACCTTTCTTTTGAAAATTCTTCTAAATAAGCTTTCCAGATTTTTTCTTCGCCATAAGAAGGTACTTGCTCTCTTCACTTATTATTTTATAGACTCCTTACATATTAAAGTCTGGCCATAAAAAGTTAATCAACATTTTTTTTGACATGGCCCATGGCTTAGTCAGGTATTCCTAATGAACCGGAAGTTGCACAACTATGGCTATCTGGACAAAAAGCTTATGCTCAGAACATCCAAAAAGAAATTATTTCAACAGCCTCCATTTGATTATTTAAATATATTCACTCCTGGATTAATATTCTTATGTCGTTTCAGGACATTCAAGCACTAATTGAAACAGCAACATTCAACACATGAAACTGCATGACAAATTATGTTATGATAGTTAATATATTTCTAAGATTCAATGATTTGAAACTGAACAAGTACCTACCATAAAAGGGTGATTCTGCATAAACTAAAACATGGCAGTAGATTAACTATCAGCAACCCCACCAATTTTTTATCATACACATAGAAATTCCCCTAAACATTATTCCTAAACATTGATACATTTTAACGATATAGTGCTTTGAGATTCAAAATTGGCATGAAATGGCATTCCAAAGCTCCGAGGTTCAACACCAATTAATGTCCATCTAACAGTCAGGTTCAGATCAATTTCACCAGCTGTAGGACACAAAACTTTAATATAAGATACTAATAATTAGTCATAGCTTAGTGGAATCAGGGAATGAAGCCAATTGTAAAGGATGACAGTATAACTTTCGGGAAGAATGAGCTGTAGTCACATTATGATTATGATTTTATAAAAACATATGGAACCTCAAGTTTGCAATGTTTACAGCCAATAAGCCTGATAAATAAATGTGATCCTACTTTTTCTAATACTATTATTGGGCTGTACAAAATGAACTACTAGTCATTTTAATGCAGGAAACAAATAATGGGCAAACTACAGAAAAACTCTGGTTTTGAAGACAGCTGGTATGCAAAGTATTGACTACGTTACATAAACACACAAAATAATGGCACATCTTCTTTCTAGTTGTAATTCAATACATTGAAATTCACAGAAATGTGGCAATTTGACTGTTTCTAAATTTGACAAACTAAAACTAACAAATAGCTAAATTTAAATGCTAACAGCACACATTTCTACGAGATAAAGAAACGTAAAATTTTGATTAATTTGCAAGAATATTCAAATGTCATTTTACTATGAGGTAAAGCTGACTGCTGTATTGTTTTATCTTTCTTAAACAATAGAGCATAGTTTCATCTCTCATAATGTGGCAAATTTACTGATCCTAATATGACAATTGCAGAATTATAACTTGATGTATTATTCTAGGTCTGTATAATAAGCAAACAAAAAAGTATCTCTTACTACTTAAAATTGAACAGTAAATAGCAAGAACAAAATTAAGAACTGGAACCAAGTACCCAAACTGAGAACTGCACTGGAACCAATAAAAAGTGGAACTGACCCATCCCCAATTTTTATGATTGCATTTCCATGGGACTAATGATCCTTGCTGGTTGCTGGGTAAGGAAATCATTATTATTGTAATTAACACACCCTTTGTGGACACCAGCATGGCAGTTGCCCTCCATAGAGCCTCTCGGTGTCGCACTGTGTCACCATTCTGACAGGACATCCACACGTCTTCAACTAGTCGTGCAACCAAGCCTGCCCTTTGAGCTGAGCTTTCATCTTCAGAATCGGTGCTCTCCACTTCACCATCCCGCTCCTTCAAAGGGGCAAGTTTCTTACGAGTAGCACCACTCAAAGTCGTACTGCTGTAGAGATCTTTCATTGCGAGCATCCCTGCAACTTCTCCCAAGTATCGACTTCGCATCACCAGCGATGACACAAATTCAGATGAATCACTGGTCACACAAGTTGGTCTCTTGTTGAGAGTATTTACCTGTGATTCAGGAGATACAAGTTAGGCTCATTCATATTGGCACAAAACGTTAATGGCAAAAATAATAAAAACAAACAAGATCAGGGCTCTTTGAAATATCCATTGAATATGATTTTTTTTTAAAATTTGCTTGCCGGACGATTCTGTTGGCCCGTATGTCCCCGGAATCCCGATAGGCTGCGGAGCCTGTCATCAGGTTTTCCAGGGACCGGACCAACAGAACTTGACACACATCCATGCCCTGGGTGGTGAAAAACCCACCCAGGCGGGACTCAAACCCACGACCCTCGGATTAGCAAGCGAGGACTTAACCCCGCCGCCACCGGGGCTGGTGGGGATGAGGGGGAAAAGCAAATTCCTTCACTGCTGCATTTCAGCATTGTCTATTAATGCGGGTTAAGGATCGCCTCTGGCCCATCCAGGTCACTCATTCAAAATTTTCTGATAACTTGGATTTGGAACATTGGATTGAAGTGAATTTTATAAACTGAGATGATAATAAAGCAGTCTTTTCTCACTTGTTTCAGTGCAATAATTCAGTGCAGAAGGTGGAGGGAGTTTTCACACAGGAGGCTGTCATGGAGATGGCTCCGATTATAGCAGAAAAGTGCCAATTGGAATGAGAAAGCACACTCAATCTTTTAATTGAAACTGTTCATAAGAAGTGTAGTTCTCACAAATTGAATTCAAATAAATATAAGCATCTTACCAACTATTTTTCTTAGATTAACAGTGAATTACTGCCATAATTGAAGTAAAAATGTGGTTGGTTGCATGTAAATGGCACTGCAAACAACTACTAATTTGGTCATTGACACTAATTTTGTGGAATAATCAGAGCATATTGTATCTTGATTTTGATTGTTGATCTGTAACCCATTTCAATCAGCAAAAGTTAAATTTTGTAAACTATTGGTTAAGAATGTGTGACATAGTGGTTATCTTGACTCACATAGTCATGCAGCCAAGGCCACCTCTATACAATCATCTTCATTCCATAACTTTTGTTTTGAGATCATTTTGGCATCTGTGTGATCCATGCTCTTAGTGCTTATTGCATATCATAATTCATCACAAAAGTTGGTTTTCGTACTTTGTTGGGTTAATTTAAGAGACACAACATAGGCAGGCTCTAGTACCTTACTTGAATCAATCTTGAATTGCATCAATCAGGGAGCAATATCTGGTTTGTAAGTTGTAGAGTTCCTTAATTCTACAAGAGAAATCAGACTGCTAAATCCAGAATGAAAAACTCGTTTCCAGCAGAATAGAAAATATGTTGGTGAACCTTTGCGAAATTTATTAAATACAGATGATGTTGGAAAATTTTGAGTCTCCAAAGGTTTGCAAGTTTCAAAACAGGGTTAAACTACACTGTGTTGACTGATATCAGCATTCTTGAATAAAGACAAAAAAATTACATTAATGAGTAAAGAGTAAGAAAATAAAAACATATTGCTCTTTTCAAGGTGTCCAGCAGCTGGGCATTTGAACATTCCCTGAGATTTCCAGGTTTTCCAGACATAATTTTTACTTTTCCACAGGAAATATTGATTTTTTTCTCGTTGATAAAAAGAGAATGTCTAGTATGTTTTTTTGGGTGATTAAACGTAAGGATTATTTTTAAACTTGCATATTTGGTGGAAAATAAACACAAAACTTTAAAATAGTTTGAGAGAAAATCACATCACCACCCTTTCTTAGATTTAAACATTGTCATACTGAGGCTCAGGAACAAGGTAATATTATAGCCATACTTTGCTATGAATAGCATTTATATAAAATGATCAACAACTTAAAAAACTGAAGGAATTGACTTTTTTCCTCATTTTGCTAAATGCGACAATGGAAGGGAAATTTGACTTCGCAAACTTGCCTTTAAAGGCACGTTCTTTACGTCACTGATTTACCGACTATGACCAATCAGAACACAATGTACCTATATAGAAAACATTGTACCTACTTTCAATGATTACAGGAATGCAAAATGTGACAACGCAAGGGAAATTTGACTTAACAACTTGCCGAAAAAGGCTCATTCCTACCGTTGCTGTTTTATACATTGACACCACAGAAAATTCCAGAGTCCGTTTGATATATCCCTGATATCTCCAGTGAAAATAAAATTCCCTGAGATTTCCCGGTTTTCCAGAGTGCTCGACACCGTCTTTTGCCTTGAACAATGCATACTTTTTTGCATAGGTAGTGGACTAACCCAGATTTCCATTTTACGGGAAAATCATTTCCTCTCTTCCCGTCCACAAACCCACAATGAAGAGATTTTAAGTGAAACACAAAATAGTGAGACACAATCAGAAGGAGACAATGTAATAGCGATAGGTTACTCAATGACAAGGAAAAATTACTTATTCAAAGGCATCGTTACAAATAGTTGAAAACATCAATCCTTAGATGATTAACACACAACTGTGTATGTACTGCAAAGAGGAACTCACACTGAGAGGGCTGGAATATGGATTGAGGCCAAGGTAATGGAAGACGCTCTCGGTGGCCAGAGATAAGCCCGAGTGATGCCAAGAGCCTGACCTTGGGATTTGATTCAGGTAATCTTGGAGGTGAGAGCGAGTGGCATGGGGTGCCCACTTCATCGCTTCGGCCAAGATCCCCTTGCATCGATCGGCAAAGTCTTGCATGATGCGCTGTAACAAAAAGGTATGCAAAATCCAGTCTTCTTCCAGTAGTAATGAATTTCAAACACCATGAATGTACACTCATTGTTATTGGAATGGTTTTCTAGGCCATCATTAGATCCGTCTAAACCAAAAAGGAAGGAACGGGTTACAATTTCAGGCAGCTGGGAAAGAGCTGTGTCAATCACATTGATGCCCGGTATAGATGAAGGAAGATGACAAAACCAGAAAGTTGCAGGTCAATTCTAGCTCTCAAGGGATAATAGCAAACAAACATTGCACTTAAGTTGACTTCAAGTTAAATGTAGTACTTCATGGATTAATTCCATACAAGAAATTCAGCAATTATTGAGAGAATGCCAGTTAAACTCCAAGCCAAACTCAATTTCACCTCTCCCTGAAAGGTCCATCAACAATATGATGAAAATAATACACCACAAAGTTTATTTGAAAAATGTAAGATCTATCCACCAATATGCACTAGGAGGGGTGTGTTTATCTTTCAATCAAAAGCCATGGGAATTGGTGGGCAACAGATTATCCATTTGTTAAGACAACACAGGTTTGAGTCTTACAGCTATGTGACCCATCACACATGTAAGTCAGGGGTCAAAGGTGAGCTGGTTAAAGAGCAGCTTTTCCTAGGCTAAGGTATCAAATTAATATTCCAGAAAATGTATACAACAGACTGGGGGCGGTAGGGTGGCACTTATATTTTAGAACTGAGAAAAGTTGTGTTTTCCACCTCAAAAAATGATCAATGTGGAGAGTTAATTGAGTTTTTAAGTACTGCCACCCTTAGTTATCCAGAACCCGTGCCCCGAGGGTCCTAAGTATTTGGAAACTAAATTTGCATTTTTTGGGTGGAAAAGGCTGCCTTCCTATGTAAAATACATTAGTAAACACCTTCAAGCCCAGAATTTGAGTTTTCACATATGTTTCTGCATTTCAAAGATATGTTCCTACACAGCTCACGCCACTCAAAGATGGAAGCCACCCAGCCCTGCTGCACCATGTACTGTGGAATAGCCTGCACCATTCCCCTCCGAGCCCCAACCCCTCTTTTCCCTCCCTATACCGGCCACATTGCCACATGCACCACCAAATTACCAGATGCAGCATTCTTCCAACAGTAGGGTCACACTCATTGTTCACACATTTCAATTTTAAAGAGGAATATGCAGCATTCCTTGGTACATACTGTATTCACTTGGTGTGACCGCTGCATCTTTATTTGCTCACATATGTCCCAAATACTCACAATGTAACTTATCAACAAGTGCACCCTGCTTTAACAATCGTTGAAACAAAACAATATCAGCAGTTATTTTCATTCTCCCAGGGGGGTTTTGAGGATAACAGAATTTTCTGTCAATATCAAATCCTCCTGTTTGTGACATTCTCTCATTAATTAAGCAGCATTTCTCTTAAGCATGGAGAAGCTCAGATGTAAGAATCTTCACTTTTATACGTCTTGAAACTCTTTTGGTATTTAATTTCCATGATAATTTGATTTAAGTCATTGATTCTCGATCAAATGAAAAAAAAAATGTTCTCTCAACCATGTTAAGTTCGTGAGTGAGTGCTGACTGATGCACTGAGCCCCAAATATGAGCGTCTTATTCCCCCTTTTCCATCATATGCTGAAAAAAGACAGAACTTTCTTAACTAACACCAGTATATGATATGCCCTTTTAAGATCTTTTTGGGGAGAAATTCTTTATCTCTATGATGTATTTCAATTTCCTCTTGGAGCTACTGGCACACTTCAATGTCCACACCGAAATCTTCAAAGCTCAAGTTTACACCATCCGAGGTGGCTTATTGGACTTTCACAATATGCAAATCACCATTAATAATTAACATAATCTGGTTCTTTGTCAAAATGACATCTATAAAATATCATATTTTACAAGTATTTTGAGCATTAAATTAAAGACAAATGTTTTAGTACAAATAAGGCATGCATAACTTTAATGTCTAATTCCTGCAAATCAGAGAAATCTTCACAAATTAAACTTATATATAGCGTGATGCTTACCTTTAATGTTACAGTTGTTGAGTTAAATAATTACTGATGGGCTTTTCAATTCTCAAAACTATCTAACCATGGAGTCATGAAGTCAAAATACCAAGAGCACATTGTGGCACTAAGTCCTCTACATGTCATCCACTCAACTTGTAACAGCTATATGGATATTTTAGGCATTGAGAAAAAAACCTTTTAGTAAACACGCCCCAGTCAACTTGGTTAAAAATACTGTAATCGAATTTAAAATTAACTTTATCTTAGGACTATAAACAAATCTTTTGATCTATTTGCTCACCCTGATTTTATTTCTGGCCACAGCAACACAAGAGTGCATTTACAACAGTGATATCAATATCTGGGTAAAATTTAATGGTTTTTATGAGTTATTTTGCATTATTTTTTCACAAACGACTCATGCAGAAAATTGTGCTAATTGACAACTATTATGCATACCAATACATTACATCACTGCTGTTGTATGGGACAATTATAAAACCATGGTGGAAATTAATCATGGCACTACATATATAAATATTTATTTATTTCACAAGTAATTTTCATTCTTGAATATACATTGAAAGGCTATTATCACGGCTTATAGAGAGATGGCCATATAGTGAGTGATTGTTCGGCCATTGTTGGTCACAATGTTAAAAGTATACAGATTTTGTTGGATATTATGAGAGGCCATTTCTGACGGACTACCATAACGAGTCTGTTTCACCATAATAGTTGTCTGGAATGCAAAACCTGCAGGGGTCATTTGACACTCTTGAGACTATGGGTCGGTGTATAAGGTTTAGTAATTCGCAACAACCTTTCTCTCAGAATGGAAAAACAAATTTGAACAGAAGAATTCATAAGTTTCTTGTATGGGCTCACACGTTACACCATAGCGACTCCCGGGTCTTTAGGGGGAGGGGGGGGGGAGAATTAGGAGAGCTGAGAATAGTAGGAGGGAGAATCATAAAGAAAAGGGGTTTAGCTGCATGCCATTCCAGCAGAAAACCCGGCCAGAAGTGCTTTGCAACAGTTATCTAGGTACGATTGATCCTGATCTACTGCCTGAAGTTTGCTGTTATTATTATGATTGTTACATTGGAAAAGAAAAGAAAGTCATTGGATTTGGCTGAGAAATTCGAAATCATATAGGAATGTGAAAGTAAAAAACGCCAATAAAAAGGAAATTGGTTGACAGTATGGTTTAACTTCGTCCACCCTGTTTACAATTTCAGAGAAAAATTGACGACTAAATTACTAATGCCTCTAAACTTGGATATGCCATGGGGAGTTGTAAGAAACTGTGACCGGCTGCAAATGCTCCATTAGAATCAGTGTTATATGCATGGCTCACCCAGCAAAGAAGTATCAGAGTTCCCTTCAGCAGCCCAATTGTAAAAGCAAAAGCTGAAGAGTTTGCATAATGGATGAACATAGAAATTTTAATGCTACTGATTTAAAGGAGGAAGAGGAGTTTCTCTTCACCATAACAATGGCACAAGTACTCATGTGAGTTCTCAAGCTGTGGGGGATTGGATGCCCATTCTGAATTCGGTGCTGGCAACATATGAGCCGAAGTTTATTCATTGTTGAGAGAAATTTAGCTAAGGACTGGTTTAAAATTCCTTGTTTTTAAAAATATTTTTGGAACATGTACACTAACTGTTTCCACCTATTTAGGACGTGTACAATGGTGATGAGACGGCTCTATTTTATAATTTTTCTTGCGGAAAACACTGGCTGTTAAGGGCAACCAGCACAACAGAATGAAGTCATTTGTAATCAGTAAGTCAGCGCATCTTCGATCATTTTGTAGACACGAACTATTCCCTGCACCAACGAGTTCAATACCAAAGCATGGATGACATTGCAGATTTTTAGCAGTGGCTTTGGGCATTTGATGCAAGAATTGGAGGAAGAAATATGAAAGTCTCGCTGTTTGTGGATTTCTGTCTCCCGTGTATCGCATCCCATTGCTATAGGCCCTCTCCCTCAAAACCAACAACAACGTCACTTCCTGTTCAGTCGACATCTTCCCTCTTCACCCCATCCCTGTAGACAACTGATACTTTTTCTTCGGTTTCCCTCACATGACTGATGGTGCTAAATCATTCTGAGGTAAGCAGAGGCTGACATTTTCTTCCCTCTCCCTTGGCTTGTATTTCGTTTTGGGTGATTCCTCAACATTACCCTATGGCTGTGATTCGGAGGTTCTCGCAGACTTTAATTGGCATCGGAACTGTGATGATGATGTTGGTAATTCAAAACCTTAGCATCATATTAAAGAAAGAAGCAGACAATTCCTTACAACTAGTGATTTATTCTTCAGCTATGTACAATTCTACTAAGTTACTTTGCCCAGCTTGTAACTAAGCAAAAAGGCAAATATGACACCAACTTATCCTTCTCGCACAAAGAATTTCAGGAAAAATTAAGTAGTCATATTCATACATTTGACACTTTAAGTGGTGCTACTTTGGGTCAAACAATTATGAGCCAAAACATCCCTCTCACTCAAGACAGGAATGTTCTCACTGCTTGTTCAAGAATGCCGCAAAATTCATCTGCGTGACACTCATTCTGCTCGAAAGAGATGGGTGTAATCCAATAGAATCACTCCCTTTTACCCTGCCTTCGTCTCATCTACCCTTGACCAGCTTATCTTCGATCCAGGTGGCCTCCACTAGTTAGGGATGAGTGTGAGCCTCTGCGCCGGGGGGGAGTTGCACAAAATCTGAGTCAGAGCATTATGATATCTATTGAACTAAGTATTTGGTTTGGTTTTGAAAGCAAATGACTCATTCCTCATTATTAAATAGAGTAACCTAGAGCCCTTCTCATTTCTCTAATTATTGAGAAAAAAATTTCCTGTTATCATCCTGTGAGGCCAGTGCCATTTTGATGTAGAGAAACATCATTAGGACTATGTTTTATGGCTCTCCGGACATGCATTCATGCTACGATTTCTACCTACAGTCACAAAGGATGGTCTTTCAAATGACAAACGATGCAAAATTGGCATACTAAGTGCGATATATCATATAAAACTGAACCAATTGTTTTTAGTACAACTGTTTGTGGTTCTATTGCTATATGACTGCCAGAGATACTGTTGTGACCCATTTCTGGAATGCATTTTCAATTCCTGATCAACTTACCGTGATTACCTATTTCTATAACATTAATGATTTAGCACTACTTATGAGTTCATTATTTACATTTTTCTCCCTCAATATTGCCCTCATGTGCATCAACCACTTCCGTGTGGCACCTTCGACCATTATGTATATACATTCCATTCCACTTAACCACAATATGCCATTTTTTTCCAGTGATAGTTCATTGAAAATTTTGCCAGAGGTCTTGCAGTGCATGGAACATTCAGAATACGAATAAATTGGACTCTAGTTTACAATTTTTTTCCTGACGAACTCTGAAATTTAGTAAGTGTTTCGACGTATTTACAAAAACAATGCTCCAAAAGCCCACTAGTTCATCTTTGCCCAAACTTTATGCAACGATTCAAGGCATTAGCATTGCAAAAATAGCAAGACGGCTATAACAAGTGATTTCTTTGAATTATGCATAAACTCGATATAACGGCCTTCTACTCCAGGTATATGCTTCTCAATGATATATATCACTTGTGCAGTTGTTCTAACACTCATCACTCCATTTATGCTTTTATTCTAGAAATGCTTTTGCCAGTGCTTTCGCTAGAAATTCATCAAGTGCATTAAAATAATATTCTTGGGCATCATCCTTGATGGGATTCATTCTCCTCCATTTCATGTCTTACTTACAAAATTATTTGAGGTAATGCACACTTTATAAACTATTATACACTCCTTAGGCACTATTAGGTAATTGAGTTCATGAAAACTTATGGCTCTTGATGGTTTAAATAAACAATGAAATGTACTAAGCAGTACCATGCACCTCTTCACATTGCATTTTTTTAACCTTGTCTACTTGACATAAGTATAAATCATGAAGTGTAAACTTTGTAGAAAAGTAAAATGTTTTCACTTCATTATGGACTCTTATGTCAAATACTTCTACAGAATGAGCCTGAAGTGACAAGTTTATCAATCTATTTGATTTTTTCTGTCATTTGTTTGCCATGATTGCACAAGCAATGGCTTAGTAGGCACAAGTGCAGCCTGAGGACAGTAGTAGCAGCAGTGGAATCCACAGCAGGAAACATCATCAATTGCCTAATATCAATGGTTACTGCATGGTATAGCCAGCTGATACAGAAAGTTTCCGCTGCACTGTCAGTGAATTCGAGAATACACTCTCAACATTCAACTTCAGAAAAAGGGAATGAATACAGTTGGGAGTTGATTCTCAATGGCAATGAAGTGTAGAGCCAATAATAAGACTAAAAAAACAGGTGATAAGAACATATGTACACGATGTAGTAATGGCCATGTTTCAATGTGACACCCAGTGTTGTGCATACACTTTGCTGAAATACTCAGTTCTAATCTATTTCTTTTCAGTATTTGACTGATAATTCATTGAAATCTTGAAAATAATTAACACAACAATTCTTCCTTCAGTATATACTAAAATCAGGTGAATGGAATAAGCAAATCGACGCGATATTCCTTGATTTCAAGAAGGCATTCGACAACATTCCTCACACAAAACTCGTATTTAAATTGCAATCATGTGGAGTTAATAGAAAAATAATGAATTGGATAAGTGAGTGATCGAAAACAAAAAGTAGTTTTAGTTTTGATATGGACGAAGTAACATGCGGTGTTCCTCAAGGAAGTAAATTGGATCTCTTTTATTCATTAATTATATTAATGACCTAAGTTCTCAAATTAGCAGTAAATTAAGATTATTTGCAGAAGATACAGTAATCTACCGTGAAATAAGCGAAGATGTGGACTTTGAAATTCTGTCATTTGACCTTAACAACGTTCATTTGTGGTGCTAGGAGTGGGGTTTACAACTAAATATTAGTAAATGCACCCCAGTTCACTTCCTGCGAAAGTCATCACACAAAAGCCATACCTATACCGTGGGTGGACATAAAATCTTCAAATACAGTAAAATATCTTGGAATTACCTTAACTTCAGATACATATATTGTGGGGAACACACATACAAAACATATGCGGCACGGCATTAAAGACCCTAGGTTTTGTTAAGCGTATGATACGAAGGTCCTCGGATGAAAAAGTAAAAGAGAGATGCTACTTCACTCTGCTTAGGCCACACCTCTAATACACCGCGAGCATTTGGGACCCTAGTCAAATAGAATCAACCAAAAAAATTAACAAAACACAATGAAAAGTAGCACGCTTTGTTAAAAACTGCTACGGATGAACATATAGTTTTACACAACTTTTAGAGGGATTAAGGTGGGAGCCCCTTGAGACTCGGAGGCTGCACGCTAGGCTTAGGTTGCTTTTCAGAGCGACACAGAGAATATTATCATGATGCCTCACTACATTTCTAGGTCTGACAGATGCGATAAAATAAAAGAGATACACTGTCGAACAGATAGGTACAAGAACTCGTTCTTTCCGCACACAATAAGTGACCACAATAAAAACTGAGCTCCTCTATGTACACTCCCATATTACATGTCACCATTTCATCTCCAAAAATTTTATATCTTTACGTAGGTGGAGACCTACCATCCCCTGCCACATGCCCATGTGGTGTCTCATGGGGTAGTATGTAGATGTAGATGAACTAGCATTACTTCCTTTAGGGCAATGAGAAAACTTTACAATCAAACACAAGATCCTACTTCCAATATTTTCCTCTGTCACAAACTGACCTTTCCTGGCATTTATCAAATTTTAGACTGTAAACTGCTTCTCGTACCCGTTCTGTCCAGCAAAGCTAAAAATTCAGGATCAAACAACACCTTTAAACACCACACCAACACAGGCTTTAGCCTGGTAGAGTTTAATTTGTTAATTCTGAAGAGAGTAGAGGATAACGGCAAGAGGTCAGAGACTTGGGTTACAGAAGACTGTAAGATTCCAAGGACTGACTATTTCGCAGTATTTTTATCATCATAAAGACATCATTATCTACCTGAATGGACATTTACTCTACAAGCTTAGCCTTAGAACATGTTAAAAATAAAGTTTTTCATTTCATTTCCACTTCTACAGAATGTAATTGATCCTCTATTATAATTGAATGAAAACCTGAAAAGTAAATATTTTTATTAATTTTCTATGCTTCTTTCATTCTATTTACAATGACTATAGCTTTGCTATGCGCTTAATTTTGATCTGGAGAATTCATTGTACCATATCATGAACTGCAACTATTGTGCAGTTGTTCTTCACCAAAACAAAGGGTAGAGTGGAAGAGGGGAGGTGAAACCATTTGAGGATAGGGAGTGTTTCGTGCCTCAAGAATGAGCTGATGATTGACAACATTTGCAATCAAATCATAACATCAAAAGACACATTGCCTAAGAGAAGGAGGTTAGGGTAGAGGAGGGGAGGGAGTGTTTCACTGTCATATCATCAGTAATCTACTGAGTATCAGCGAACAGCGTGTTCATTTGTTTTTGCAATAATTTCTTACTTCTCGAGCTTCCAGAGTATCCATTAACTGTAGCGAATAGGCAGTTCCTGGAACTTCTAATGTAGGATTTTCTTGATTCGGATCCAGTTGAAGGGATAAGGACAAAACTTGTAATATATCCAGCATACTCCAAAGAACACGACAGTTCCAAAGAAGATGAGGGAACCTAAAAAATAGAAATGAACATTCATTAAGTATTTCATTGGATGAATAACTGGATTTAAATGGCACAGTACAGCTACCCCTGAAATGAAGTACATATGATAAGAAATTCACTATGCTCGGCAATTGTGGAATGTGGGCAAGCAACAGATGGTAAACTTACTGGTGATGACAATTAATTAAAAGAGTTCTCCGTTAAACACATCATTATCACATTCCCTACAACATTGGTAATTATTACTGAAACAGGCCTGATCTGTTCGTGTCTCATCAGTCATTAAGACCGATATCTGGATCAACTTTTTTGCCTCTTGAAGCATAGAGTTAGCCAAGAGAGGGAATAATGCTGAGCATACAGCATAACTGACCAGTCATGAACCATTGAATGCACATAAAAACTTTTTTTCTGTTTTACTTTTTTAATTTTTTAGAATTTCATATGTGCATTTTGGAGTAGCACGTGAAATAGTGGCAAGGAATATGTTAATTAAGTAACTTTGAAAGATGATGTTCTGTCATTGCGAGTGATTTGAAATGTGCATGAAGAAAGTTTATGATAATCATAAGTGATTAATTTTTGAAAAATACATAAAAAAGACCATGAACACTACCAAACAAACCTTAAACCATAATTATGCAGTCATGCATTAATGCCACATTATTTGTTGTATATTTAATCAATTAAATGATTCAATATTTTTTAAATGATACATTCAAAATAACTTCTTTTTTGCCAATAATTTTTATATAAATCAGTTGTTCTTGATTGTACAGAATACAAAGAAAGTGATAAATCAACCACAACGCTGCTGAGAAGAAAAGAATTCAGCATATTAATTTCTTACCGGAAATGCAGAAAGTGATCGAAGGGCAAACTATGCTAAGGATTTTACCAGTGTAAAAAGCAATTCAGAAATGGATACTCTCCAAGCCCATATGGAATCAAAAACAAAGAAGATACTGACTCAAAAGAAGCAAGTAATTGACAGGTGGAAAGAATACTTCCATGACCTACTGAATTGTGAGCAACTCTCACAAAGTGATGAGCACACCCAATATGAGAATGTTGAGAAGTCTCTATAAGGAGAAGCAGCGAAAATGCAATAAAGACTTGAAAGAATAACAAATCACAAGATGGGAAGATGGAATACCATCAGAACTGTTGAAAAAAAGGAGATAAAATAGTCAGTGAACAAATCCATTTTGATTTCAATGAGGTACTAATTGGTCAAGGGACCAAAGAATAGTTCCCTTTAGCGGGGGATTTCGTATCATCCGTACTCGTTTTATGGAGGATAATAAACATCTGCCATCATAGGAAAGTCCAAGGGACCAAGAACTCACCTCATTATAGACAGGATTTTGTTACTTGTGTTATTGTAATACACGTGTTTTACTGTAGTTGCAAAGGAGACATTTTTTGCAACCCATTTTCAAACCTCACTCCTCGGAGCTCACAAAGAATGGGCTTTCCTGCAAAACATTTCATACCATCCACTGTGGGAAGGTTGTTGGATGATGCTTTTTGGTAGCCTGCCTCCTTTTTGATTTAAAGTTTTCTGCCAAGTTACACTTCCTTTTGAAATCAACATGATAATGTTTCATCGTCACACCTCTAACATCCAAGTCATGTATAAGAGTCAAGCAAGTAAGGAGCATTACATCAGAATCCAATAGCAAATCAGTGTGTGTTTTTCCTTGCTTAAAATTGATACAGAAAAAGACCAACTCATATTATGTAATACTTATTTATAAAATTCAACAAAAAAGTTTCAATCCAGGACTGACCTACTCATTTTATTGAGTTTCACTGATAAAATATGTCACCAAAGTCTGACTCGAGCAATAACACTATTGGAAATTAATGTTAATTACATTCATATCATTTTTTTAATACTCAGGGATTGGTTTATCACCATGTTGTACAGCAGACAAAACTGTAGCTAGAGCATATTGGAGTATATAAGGATGCGTTGAATATTCTATAAGGCCATATCATTAGCAAAAGGCCTAATTTCAAAGCAACTGGCTGGAAGCAGGAAACGTGGCTGCATGTTGCAAATGTTTTTGCTTAAGAAATCACTACAGCAATTATGGATGTACTCCTCATTCCCCCTCAAGTCCAAATGTACCCCACGCAAGATTTTCTCATATCTCAATGTTAAGAAGCACCATTGTAGAAATACTTTTTCATTCTCAGAAGCAGTGGTAAATGCCGCTGACAAAATTTTATAGAGCCCATCAAAAAAATATCTTCCAGGATGTCTGAGAAAAGTTAAATAAAAGGTGGGACAAGTGAATTTCATCCAAAAGAGATTAATCAGAGAAAGCCTATCCCATTTTGGATGATAGTTACATTATTTAAAAATAAGAAAATTCTTTATTGCCCCACAGATGTTGCTGTACTTCCCACATTTTTAGCCTGAATATGTAAACGTCAATGAGAAGAACATCATAACACTGACCAACATGCCAATACATCTCATGAAAAATAAAAAAAACTCAAACAGAAAGCTGAAAAGCCCACTAGAGGCCAGGTTATGAGCAATATTTTAAACACTAAGCATTAAAAACAATCTGATGATGATAGTTTTCACCATTAATTATACAGCAATGCACATTACCTGTCAATCAATCCAGCAAGGTATTTATCAGCAACTCTCCGGGTATTCTTGTATATATGGTTGAAATTAATGAGCAAATATTGGGCATGGGCCTCCAGTTCACGTTCCCTCCTTTCATCCTTGGGTTTATTGGACATGACAGTCAAGAATTTTGAGAACACCTTTTCACCAGCACTGAAAACAAGAAGTCCATGGAAAAAGTATTCTAAGACATGAACCCCATTAAACTCATCACCGAGCATGAAAGCTTTAAGTTGATGAATACATTTTTACTAACCAGGATATACACTGCCACATTCCTCCCTTCTCCTTCTGAATGGCTGTGTCACTTAAATATTCAAAGATTGGCTGAAGGCAAGGCTCACTCGAATTTTCTACCCTGCTCAAACAATAAGATGGTTAATGAATTTCAGGAACAAAGTTTTGGATATACAGTAGCAACTCGATAATATGAAGTTGGCAGGACCGAAAAATTGGCACTTCATATTTTGGAACCTTTTTAATAAATCGCGAAAAATATTTCCCATTCCCCCCCGACTTCCTTGTTCTTTGGAAATGTTTTAAAATGACTTTAAGTCATTATTCATAAAAACATTTGATATAATGCCTTTATATCATAAGCTAAATGTCACAAATATTCGTGAAATAACTATCACCTCTCAGTTCCCTATGCAAATGATTTTTAATTGGTGATCATTTTCTTTGCAAAATTTTTGCCCAGTTTAGAAGACTTATGTAAAGCAAGTTCTGTCATTTGTATGAGACTCCAGCTTTCTTAATTTGTGGCTAATCAGGACATGCAACACATAATATATGTATATATGTATGTATGAATATGATGTGCCCTATATCTTTTTCATATCAATGTATCAGATCTTTGGGCATATATACATATATATATATACATATATATATATATATATATATATATATATATATATATATATATATATATATATATATATATATATATATATATATATATATATATATATATACATATATATATATATATATATATATATATATATATATATATATACATATATATATATATATATATATATATATATACATATATATATATATATATATATATATATATATATATATACATCCCGCTATCATTTTGCCTTCCTTACACTCTGCAACATTTTGGCATCCACCAGAAATATTTATATATATTTCTATTTTATCGCGTATGTAGAACAACCGAGTGATTTCCGCCCTTGTGTATTATTTTGTTTTGCGACAACTATTTTTTTACAGGAGATATACGTGCACCTTGAATCCGTACAGACAGGTAACATTTTGGCATCCTTTCATAACCAATCATTATGGCGTCCAGAGTATATTTTTTACATTTGATCATCAATTTGGAATCCATTTTGTATATTTACTACCACTGCGATATCATTTTGCCTTCCTGCGCTGTTGCCAAATTTATCTATCATGGAAACTTCGCACTCGCTTGTCATTTTTGCAGTTTATAGCTGCTATTGCATAAAATGGGTGAACGTGTTGCACTTAACTATTAACTACTATTGACTAAATGTACTACAACTGCCAAACAACGATTATAATCAGCATAGGAGTAAAACATTGTATCACTAGGAGCATACTTAGCCAAGTTTTATTGAAATCAATATCTTTTTTGCTCCTCATTCATGTACTTCAGTTTTATATCGGTATGCGATAAACACGCCTAGACGAAAGCGAGAGAGGAATTTGACTGGCGCAGTCAACTAGGTAAGTCCGCGGTGGCCTATCACGCAGCACTGTGTCACGAAATCGATTTTCAGGGAAAAGATCGAAGATTTTCCCAATACTACACGAAGATTCTTCCAATAAACCTAGCCGACACGGTTAAAGCAACATGCATACAAATATTTCTCTCACAATGCACTTGGTATTCTAATAAGGATTTGTAAATCAATAAGTTTCCATCATGTCACATTCCACCAAATTCGCCGTTTTATTTCATTATGTGTGGACACGCGATATCCGTGAATGACTCTCAAACTGTTTTTATCATTATCCCAGTAGTTTCAAGTTTAGAATAGTTGTTCAATTTAATTAAAATACAATAATTTACGTGAAAAATAATAAAAAAATGAAACAAGCGGCTGAAAAAGGGGTCAATTAATCTTCGTAAGTTAGAAAGGGATTTTATATTTGCTGGCATTACTTCTATCACTAAAACACATTACAATGTTACCATGAAATACATGAGTCAATAGAATGCTAAATTATATTCTTTTTCCCTATAAAATGCAATAAAAGAGTAAGTTAAACTTAATTTAAGAAGAAGAATGCCAAAACCCTTGCTTTTTATAAAGCCAAGGACACAACGTGTTTATCGATGATGGTGACAACGCGATGACGTGGGCCGCGAATCAGAACTTGTATAATTACGGTGGGGGCTCAAAATTGAACTTCACTTTTCACAACTTCCATGACTCCACAAAAAATATAACTATTCAAATGTTTATGGGACAGCAAAGACGGGAAATATCTCTTCCTTGAAAAACTGTGGCTTAAAGAAGAATTTATAACCTAGAAAATTACAATTTACTCTACTATCCTTTAGTTGGTCCGAAGGAAATGCTTCTCCCTCCTTTGCTTATCAAGTAATGACTGATTAAGAATTTTGATAAAATTCTGAGAAAATATGAAAGAAGTTTCCAGTACTAATTGGAAATATTTTCACAGCATATAGTGAAGAGCTACGTCTAAAGGAAAGCATTTTTACTGGACATGAAAACAGGAAGATAACCCTAGGCCCTGAATTTCAAAATATAATAAATAATGGGATGCTGAAAGCAGGTGAGGAACAACTTTTATTTGTTGCCCTACTGCCACTTAAAATGCAATAGGGTGCCAAATCTCGTTAAAAATCTCACTTCCTGCATTACCTTACAGACGCATTTCCACTAAATCGTGGGGCGGGAGGAGATAATCCGGGGGAAAGATTTTATAATGGCATAAGTGTTAGGCAATATAGATAGGCTCTGGTAAACTTTAACAATGGGAAACTACTGCCGAGGCTTTAATAAAGAAGATTCAGTTCCGCACAGTAGAAAAAAATTGACAAACGATAATTATTTTCGCGGTAAAGGCGGTTTTAAGTTGGTATCTTTGAGTACATTGTCAGATTTCCGTTAGAAAAAAGTTTAAAAACCACTTACTTTACCCCCATTATTTGGTTCTTTACCGACATCCTTATCCTTAAAATCTCAGTTGCTGGTGTATCTTTAGCTGGAAAATTGTTCGCGGATTCAGTAGCTACCGAACTTATGGATAGTAGCCTTAACTTATGGATAGTGAAGAGTAACGCAGTTTTCAAACCTTATTGGCTGAAGTAAGATTAGGATAAATTGTACATATAATTGAGCCAAAGGTTTTAATACCATCAATTAAAGTCACCTTTCTATGAGGATAAACATTGGAAAGCAGTATCAATTAATTCGGGTTTCACTTCTGCAGAGAGGAAAATTTTTGTCAATATTCAAAATAAATACATTGTCATTGAAGGGGTTATGCAGTTTATTTTATCACTACTGCAATATTATATTGGATTATCAACTAAATATGCCACTTTAAGGAAAAAGCAAACACCCTTTGATTTAGAACTAAAGACTTACAATAAAATTCTCAAGATCAATGAAATTTACAAATTAAATAACTGGTCTTGTGGATCAAAATCAGTGGTACAATTTTTTATGAGGCAACAAAGAAACAGCAAAATTTGATTTTAAAAAATGTACTGATATATTAAAAAAATTGAGTAATACAAAAACTCACTTTGGGTTAAACTAGTATTTTTTTAAAACTCTGCTTAGGCTATTTTGCCTTTGAAATTTACTTTTACTATATCATTGTACATAACTAATCCATCTTTTTATAAATGTTTTGTATAAAAACTTTAATTTTTAACCAAGTTCTCTTCTTCGGGGGTATTTTGTTTTGTATGTGTTTCTTAAAACATGATGCCACAATATGTTTTTGCTCCTCTGTCCATGGGACGAGTATCCTTTAAGTTTTTTTCGAAGTACAAGGGGAAACATTAGGTGATCTGGTTTCATTCCCTTTTTCTAGCTCGAAACTTGAGAATGAATCATCGATTACATTGCTCATATTCCTATCATCATCATCATCTTTTTCACCTCCATCATCTTCAATAGGGATCTCATCATTTTAATTAATGTATATTTCGTCGAGGGCAATGCCTTTGAAATTGGATGTGTCTCCATATCAGGACGTCTCCATATCGGGTTACCGCTGCTATCGCATTACTCATGGAGTCCTCGTGGAGTTCTGTTATAAAATGAAATGAAATCTCACTCCACTTATAGAGACGCGGATTATTTTACCATGAGAGCGAACGGTCAGTTTACCCTTCAATGCCTCATTTTCTTAAAGTAACCTTAGCCAGGGAAAAGTTCAAATTTCGTATTCCCACGTGTATCGCATTACTTTTTCGTGCCTGTTTTCGATACAAATGACTCGAGATTCACACCAAGAGGAGTACATACGGGAGGCCCCAGTTCGTCCCGTAGAAGCTTGATTTATGTTGCCAATTTGAGCATATTTTAATTGTTTTTTTTTTATTTCTGCAGTGGGGCGATGAGTGCAAGGCGATCCATTTATTTTCAAATTATAAAACAGGATATTTGGACTCGCAAGGAAGAGCTTTGAAAATTTATGAATTCGATAGATTATATTATCATGAAAGTAAATTTTGGTTAACAGCCCTTTTCAATGTGAATTGGGTGACAGCAGATCTAGCGGTCGACTGGAGGATATTTAAATATTCGTCATTCACCCCCTCATTTCACCCCATGAGATACCATGCGGAATTGACGTTGACGAGAACAGAAAGGATTTTTCTGGAAATGTTTCTAAAAAAAGTATCTAACAATTTCCCTGGCGAAAATGAAGGAGGCTGATAACGCTGCTGGAGTGCGTATACAGGTGTTCTTTTAACGTTCCTGTGCGTTCTTTGGCGTTTTCATAGTGTTTGTCGATGTTCATCCACGTTAATCTGTGTTTCCCTCACTGTTTTCATGCGTTCGTAAACGCTGTTCCGAAGACCTAGGTCTGAAACGCCCGAGAAAACGCCTACTGAGAGTGTTTGCATTTATGTTCTGGAACACTCAAGAACGCTGTCCGACTGAGCTGTCATGGAACGCAGATGAACGCTGCCGAGAATGTTTTGAAACATGTTGGAACGCTCCAAAAGCCATGATGCAGTATTACTAATTTGATGGCAAATCCATTGTGAGAATAACTTCAACTCCACTAACAAATTTATTGTGAGAATAAGCTTCTGAGAAATAACAAAGCGCACCCAATCCTCAAACATCAATATCTAATAGACATCTAATGGATATCTTTTAGCGGTCCATCTTCATCTGTGCATTTAGTGAAAACACAGCCGTTTTCTTTCCGGTAGTCTTCAAGGGAATAAATGCATCCTTTCTATTTCTTTGTGCCAACCCACACAGCACAAAAATCCAAATCCGTCGCTTGCGAGCCGTGAATTCCGGGTGTCTAGTTTCCCAAATGCATATTCAATATTGATAATAAATTAATAATAGCATCCATAGTGTGGCCTAACGCGGCATGAGAATTGGGTCAATCTTATTTCTTTCTCAATTCTACTTCGAAATAATGTATATTAGAAAGCCAATAATAATGTGTTATAAAGAAAAGCCGTATATGCATCCCTGACGTCAGATATGAGCTTAAAAATCATCAGCCTTAGGTCATAAACGTCAGCTATGTTGAAATCGCGTACTAAGAGCAGAGCCATATCTAACGAAGCGACTACACTCTTTATAAAGCATAAATACACTTAGTCAATTTAGATATGAAATAGAGTAGTGGTAGAGTGTAAGTCTCCTGCGTGAAAGGTCTTCAGTTCGAACCCCCTAGCAGTAAGAATTTATTCGATGTATATGATTACCGTTATGCGAAGTAATAAAATAATATCTTCAAAGGTCTTTAAGGGTACAAAGTTTATTTATAAAAATAATTTTATTAAGACAAATTCCCAAATTCCAAGATGAGTGCCTAACGTTCGTATTACATTATGTTGATGAACGCTCTCATCACCCTAGACAGGATTTTCTGAAATGAACGTGAACGCTCTGAAACGCTGAAGATTGTGACTCACAGGGCGTTCACGAACACTCGAGAAAGTAGCTAAACGCTCTGTAGTGTGTTTGAGATCACTCCAAGGCATTCACATTTACGCTCGAGAACACACTGGGATGGTGTTCTTAGCTCGTTCTTCGCAATTTATGAACACCTCCGTGGTTCGTTCCTAATCGCTCAGAACACGCTCTCATTTTCGCTAGGGTTAGCATATGCAATTATTTTCAAATTCGGTTTTTCAAAGTGTTTGTCTCTTCCCTAATGGGAAAATAGAATTATATACGGAAAAATCATATTTAAACGAGCAGCAAATGTTGAAATAATAATCCATTCGCTGATAAAAAGTTTCCGCACCCATTCTTTCCATATCGTTTGAAATACTGATAAAAACTAAATGTTTGTTTCATCTTAGAAAGACTACCATCGTTCATTGCATTAATTGTTAACTCAAAACGAAGTATTCGCCTTTAACTAGTCAAGAAAATCTGCGAGTGGTTACAAGTACAAGTACAAGTTTGAGAGAAAAGGTACTGTATTATACTTTTTGTCGAAGGTAGAGGTAGTTTTAAGAAAGAATTAGTCGTATTCCAGCATTATTCTTGAATTTCCGCACCAAGTATTAATATAAAAAAAGGTGGCTTTCCAGATACACAATCCATTATTTTTCTACTTAATCACCTGAAAGAGTTATTCTTGCGCCAACCTGTTGCGGTCCCATGGTAACAATAATTTTGTTATTGAAATTACCGTTGCGCAAATCCACTTAATTGGCTTTGGACCAAGTAAAAACTGGAGCGGTAGCGCCGGACGACGATAACTCCGCTACCACGCACTCCACCGAGGCATCAAACCTCGAAAGAGTCTTGGGTGAGAGAATTGCAGAAAGCCGCGAGGCAGAGCGATGTTGCCAAACCGAGGACGCCACTTGCTGCGCAGACTGAACGGAGATAACCACGACCAAGTTATACGCCGCAGTCAGCGCCACTCGGCCTAGAATTATGCTGAACTAACAATATACGAAATTTGTACATACTGCCAACAAATTGGCGTCCATACTAATTTTCGGAAATGGGGTCTAGATGATGTAAATAGTCGATTCCAGTGATTTTTACACGTTTGTAATCCGGCGTCCGGTATACGGCAGCCAAATTACACTCGGACGCCAGATCAAATGCAACTTGCTCATTAACGGGTGCCAAAATGATAGCGGGATTTATATATATATATATATATATATATATATATACATATATACATATATACATATATATATATATATATATATATATATATGTATATGTATATGTATATGTATATGTATATGTATATATATATATATACATATACATATACATATACATATACATATACATATACATATACATATACATATACATATACATATACATATACATATACATATACATATATACATATACATATATATATATATATATATATATATATATATATATATATATATATATATATATGCAATACCCATGCAATATATATATATTACATGGGTGTTTAAAAGAGGCATTTGTTTCTAACATTTATGCAGTTAAGACGGTAGCTGGCCCAACTGCGCTTCCAGTCACCCTTTCTTTATCGTTCAATCATAGGTAAAATGAGTAAAGGACTCAGCCCATTTCAAAAATCCTTCACAGATCATCATTAGTGGCTTCTTCCACATTGCTGCTGGATATAAGAACTTGATGAGAAATATTATTTCATTCCAATTACTAATCCCTCAATGGAACCTCGGATCACGGTTCGTGGAGAACGAACGAACGCTTCAACTGCCGCCCAGGAAATGCCTACACTTGCAATGATGGCGCTTCACCAATCCAATTCTTATCGATGTTTCTAACGTCAATTCAGTTAAGATGGTAGCAGGCCCAACCATGCTTCCAATCGCCCTTTCTTTATCGTTAAATAATAGGTAAAAAGAGAAAAGGACTCATTACATTTAAAAAATCCTTCTCGCATCCTAATTCGTGGTTTCTCCCATCCTTCTCAGGTCATAATTTGGTCTTTCCAACTTCATATTATCGAGTTTCTACCGCAGTACTGCTATCAAGCAATGAACATGCAAAATACACTCCTAACCTACATCAAGACAGATTACATAATCAAGCAATGTTAACAAGCTACAGCACTAACCTTAACGTTTCTAACCAATATACAGATAACACATAGGTGCACTGAGCAAATGATAGCTTATTTATGTATGCTGCAATTTCATTTCCAGGTTCCAATAAATTAAGGATTTGATTCTTTAAATCTTGAATTTCATTCTGCAAAAGAGAGAAAGCACGATTAGCATAATCATTCTAAAAGGTGAAAAATGAAGAGAATAGTAGCATGAACATTAAAATAAGCAGAATGCAACCCCACCAAAGAGACACTGTCATTCCGAACTGCTGAAGTGTACTGTAATTCCCTCATTTCGGACAAGGAAGATGTTTGAGACGTGAGATAAGGGGATTTCACAGCTATTTCCTGCACGCCAAGGTACCATTCACAAGGCCAAAGACCAACATCAGAGGCTGTGAAGCCCATGACAACACAATAAAGCCAGAAGTCCAGGAACCTCTTGTGGAGGCGAGGGCGTGGTTGTCTTATTTGTGGTAAGCGGCGCACCAAGACAGCTATTACAGGAATCAGCATTCCAAGGTTCCCAGCACTGTTAGATGCCTGCAATCAAATATTTAACGATTTAGCACTTCCAAACATCCGACTTCTTAAGTTCATAATATCGAAGAACACACACAGTGAAACCCCTCTGATACACATTTGAGGAGGCCAAAGGAAAAAAGCGTCAATTGCAGAATATGTAAATCGAGGGAAATCTTAATTTGGAGGAATATCAAGGCAAAACCATGACCAAATTTGAAATGATTTTATTTTGAGTTGAAAATATCTCAAATCAGGAGGCTGTAGCATGCTGGTGCAATAGGCAGGGAACAGGGTGTTAACAGGGTGTGTAGGGCACTGATCCATTAAAAAAAGGATTTTTCTGTTCAAACCCCTAGTCTTCTCATCAAGGGTATCCATTTGTCCTTCAAAAACACTAGAAGTCATCTAAGCCTTAGTGTTGGCTGTTTACGTTATAGGGACTTGGTTCCAATATATATACAGGTTTGGTTCCCCGGGTTCCGTGTACACCGCGTTACTACTCTGAGAGGCGATCGAATGAAGGATGTTTCGATGATTTTGGCAAGATAAACAAAATATGTCCTTTTCACAACACATTTAATGAAAAAAAGATAAAGAGAAAGAAAAGAAATAACCCTTTTCAACATACACGGCGTCTCCTTCAATAAACAAAAAGAATAAGGAACTTCTCGTCGTCTCTTGCCTATGAGCTGATATATCGGCGCGCCACACTTTTTGCCCGAGATGCTGCACTAAGAGGGTTAATGCAAGAGAGGAATAAAATACTTGCAGATGCAATTTCCATGAGCACTTTCAGATCATAAGAATTCAGACTTAGAATTTCCTTGAGGGTGACCACACATGAAAATCAACAATCATCACTCACTTTGAGCATTCCAGGTGCTTTTTCTGAAGCCCTCTTTCCTTCAAGGCCTAGCTGTACAAAGAGTTCCAGGAGCCGTAGCAAGAGTTCAATCATTTCGGCTTCACCTTGCAAATTGGCAGCAATGTTGGCTAATGCATTGATAACTTGACTTGACACTCGGCGATACGTTGTCTCTCCTCCAGATGATGAATATGATGCACTGCTGGCCTCGACAGTAACACGGGTAAACAATTTCATGATCTCTTCATAAACATGTGGCTGCACAAAATATGAGAATGCCCACATTAACACAACAGCATTATTAAATGAGAAATTTCCAAATAGCAGGCATTAAATACAAATATGTGAGTAAACAGCATGGAAAATGATGAAATCAATGGAAACATTTAAAACTCCGTGTGACACTAAAGAATTGCTGAATCAAGGACGATGATGAACACTTAGGCTATTGAAAAAAATCAACCACACAATTATGAGATTCAAACATACGACAGGAAAAATTTAGTTATTGCATTTTGGTATTTGAGAGTACTGATTGGCAACTTAACCAACATATTCACTAAAGAAAACTTGATCCTGGCAAAGCCATCAAATCCAAGATCATGAGTAATCATTAACTGAGAAAATTTCTCACCTCACACTTGGAAATGATCATACAACCTAACTGATCAACAATCAGAATATTGAGATGCAATGGTGATCTGCAGAAACGTTGAAGGAAGAACTGAAGTACGGTGTCAGTTGTACGAGGAATATCCCGTAGGGCCACACTCACATGACCCAGCATGGTAATAATATTTGTAGATATCAGAGAGGATTCCCTTGAAGAAAAATAAAAAGATGTTCACATTAAACCTGAAAAATTGTAAAATTGACATTAATAAGGTTTGAGATTAGCATAATAATGAAATACTACCCTAAAAAGATCAAATAGTGTATTAAAAAGCAACTAGGGATGAGTCGATTCCAAATGTCGATTCTCGATTCCACCGATTCTCAGGATTAGAATCGGAATCGAGAATCGATCACCTCAAGTCGATTCCGATTCCATTGATTCTATAATGTTCGCCGTCTTTCGCTTTAGAACGGCGATAGATGGCAGTTGCACAAATCGATCTTGCTTTGTTCGGCTCTCCTCATAGCAGAGAGCCACCGATAGCTGGCAATAGACAGCTATTCCGCTAAATCGAAAGCACCAACTGGAGCCAAGTATGCTCTCAAAATGATACATAGGTGCCTATAAGTGGTGCCCTTCACTGAGGTATCCCATACTGCAGACAACCTCAAGAATTTCTTATTGAAAGTTCTCAGTGACTGGGGCATATTATCTAAAGTTGTTGCTGTCGTAAGGGACATTGGAACAGACATAACCGCAGCTCTGAACCGATCACAGTTTGAAGCAATACCATGTGTAGCGCATATGCTGCAACTGGTCATTAAAGATGGCTAGATGAACAACCAAAAAATTATGACTCTGCTGAAGAAAACAAAGAAACTTGTGGGAAGTTTCAAACATTCGGCAAAAAACTCCAAGATGATAAAAACCTGTCAAACACAGCTAAGACTGCCACAGCATAGGATGATACAGGATGAACCAACCCGCTGGAACAGCTCTTTCTACATGCTCCATACAAGAGTAATTGAACAAAAAGAGGCAATAATTTTAGTTGTGAGTAAGAGCAACATCAAACGTTCTGTGGACATGGTTGCTGATGATTGGAAAACAATGCAATTTGCTGTGAGCATTCTTGAGATTTTTGAGCAAGCAACTCTTCAAGACAGCAAATCATCTTCAAGTATTTCTGAGGTAGGTTTATTATAAATTACTATTTCTAAATATCCTTTACTAATGTTATTATTAAATTTATGCTCTTAATCTTTTGCTGGAAATAAAATAATATTAATCAGATTTATTGATTTATATAGCCTAGTTTCTACTTTTTTGCAGCGTAACTTAACCTAACTGCCATACTACCATTTTTATTTGTGGGCATTACAATTTTCATACACTTTTTAATAGATCTGAGCAAGGTTAAGTCTGTTATAATATGTAATCTAAAAATACAATATATATTATTATTATATTAGTTACAATATGTATTTACAAAGACCAGGATAATTTTTTTATAATTTTCCTCAGGTGATTCCACTTATAAACATGGTAAAAAATGTTGTGGAGAACACGGGATTTCCTAGGTTCTGGACTTCTAGGAGTCAAGAATGATTTGAAATCATCCCTGAAATGCCGCTACCCTGATGTGGAAGCGAATCATACGTATGCTTGTGCAACGATATTGGATCCTCGGTTCAAGGCGGCACCTAATTAAAATACTACTGCTTTTGAAACTGCAAAGGTAAAAATAATTGAAGAAATGGTGGCTTTGACACAGACTGATTCAAGCTCATTTGATGACCCAACGGTTGAAACTGCAACCTCTACCTCAGACGCCTCTTGTGATAAGGCAAGTAAGGGGTTGTGGTCCGACTATAAAGACTATATTGGCAAAAGAGTTGAGCATGTTGATGATAGTGCTTCTTCTTGTGAAAATGAGCTGCTGTAGTACCTTGGGGAAAATAACTTAGATCCAAAAGATGGTGAAAAAGTTTCCCATTACTGGGCAAACAGTGTATTTATGAGACTTAAAAATGTAGCATTTAAGTATCTGTGTATTCCTCCTTGCATCGTATTTAGTGAAAGACTATTCAGTACAGCAGGGAATATTTGCGATGCAAAAAAAAAACAGACTCGATCCTGACCGAGTAAAGATGCTTGTTTTCTTGAACCAAAATGTTGACTAGATCTAAGACATATGTAGACTTTTTTTAAACACTTCCAAATCATTGATGAAAACATATTGCTTTCATTTTGCAATAATCGTTTTCTTGTTCATTTAGAACATCAAAAATCACATTTTCACCTAATTTTAATACCTACTTGTTTTATGTTTGTATTTTTTATGGTGCACATCCTTTAACAAATCACTTTGGTGGTTAAATTATAATATGCTAATTTAATAAATAATTTTTTGTTTTGTTAAACATCAGAACAACGGAAATAATGTTGGATAGAGTAATCAAACTTTAATCCCATTGTGAACTGTAAATTATTAAGTTAACTATTTACGTCTGAAACAATTTAAGTGTTTATTCCAAAACAGCAAAATGACATTGTAACTTGAATGCAGGTAGATTGCCATTTCATGGGTCCCATTAATATTTCATGGTGTACACGTGTTAACTCATCATCATGTATCATATTTTCTCTACAATATTCATTGTCAGTAACTGTATCTTTCAAATTTCATTTTCCTCTTTTAAAGGTCTTCAATTTGATGAAGTTGTACAGTTGTAACCTAAAACGCCAATCAATAATTTTATTACACTCGAAAACTTTGTTCTTCTAATTCTAAAAAAAAATAAAGTTATGTATTGTTCTGTGGCAATTTGTAATTTGTATGTAAAACATTTAATTCATATTTCATATATTTTAGTAATCAAATCATATTTATCTCAGAAATTTTGGATGTGAGCTATCAATTTGTACTTTTTATGTACCTCAACAAGCTGAGGATATAGTTTCTGTTTGTTAATAAATATGTATACATTTTGAGCGACTTATTTGTCTTTGTTATTTTATTCCAGCCAATACTTGAATTTAAGTAATAGTCGTACACTACTGGTATATCAATACCCCACCTGTTATTAAGAATAAGAATCGATGGAATCAGAATTGAGAATCGGGAATCGGTTTGAAAGAATCGGAATTGAAAAAAAGGTGGAATCGACTCATCCCTAAAAGAAACATGATATTTTTGGCAAATGTGTCACTTTTTTCCTACATAACTTTGAAATATCACTCTTGACTATTCATTCATATGATTTTCCACCCACTTGGACTAGATAACCGCTGGGCTTTCCTCTGGTTAACTCCATCTATGATTGGAGTGTTGTGAAATATCACCTAATGCTGCTTTCAACCACTCAGATACACATTTACACACTTCTATCAAAAGTTTCATTTAAATTTGGTGCACGGCGCATACAAACACCACTGTCACTGAGCCATTATTATTGCTCCACTGCCATTATTTTGCACTGCCGTTACTATGCCATGCATTGTAAGCAGAGCCCTGGGTCTTAAGACTTCAGTAAAATTAAGCCTAGTTCTATCAAAGTATTAATATACTTTTTACTTGGTTCTAATGATGAGTTTAGGATAAGGTAAGGCCCAATTAAGAGTGAGACAGCAATGATTGCTTCATGACCACATGTTAAAAAAAGTGTGGTTGTCATCTCCCCGTTACACACGAAATCTGACCTTTAGATCGGCATTTATCATAGTCACACTTTTAACTTGGTCGTGGCATTTTTTCCTCAATTTACATACGAATTCAAATTCCACTATTATTAACATGAATGAATGCTAAGAGGTACTATTTTACTCTTCTTTTGCACCAAAAATTGCAATTGAAACCAGTGGGGCCTAGAGTATTAGTGTAAGGCTATTTGCCTGTCAATTTTCTTACTTCTTCTAAGCTAACATACAGTGACAGGTTCCAAACCACAGTACATATTTCTTCACCAATAAAACTTGAATAATTTTGAGGCTGACAACTAACCTCTTTTCAGACTTCTCAGCTGTGAATAATCTATTGGACAGAGCAGCAACAAGAGCTTTAATGCAGTCTGGATCAACGGCATGAGCAGCTTCCAATGCAATGCAAAGGTTCCCAATGGCAGCATCCCTAAGCTTCTCAAAGGCAGCTCGACTAGAGGTGAGGGTCCGTGCTTCATTATTGTAGATTTGCTCATTTGTCTGGGCTGGAACCAGCAATATTCAGACATTAACAGGCAGTAAGAACAACAATTAGTTCACAGGATGTGCAAGGCAATAAAAATTAGAGGGGGGACGAATAGTGATGTTCTCAAATTCGAATATTATCAAAACCTTAAACAATTGAATACCTCGAATATTCAAATACCAGATTTGCTGAAAGTTTATAGAATATTTCCTGAAAAATTATTCGCTATCTTTTTTTGAACAATGCTCTTAACTTAAATTCAAAAATTTTACTCATTTACTTTAAAATTTAAATTTACCTATTACATATATGTATAATCAAATCAATGAAATAATACACTGTAAAATCATTCCCTAGAAGAGAAAAATTGTTCATTAAATGTTCTTTTTATGTTCATTTTGTGTTCCACTGCTCTTTTTATGTTCACAATTTTTGCCGGATTCCTCACTGTTTTCTTTAAATGTTCATTTAATGTTCTTTTACTGTTCACTCGTGTGAACCCTAAAAGAACATTGTAATGTTCTTTTTATTCTCATAGAATGTTTTACTCTGGTGAACAGTAAAATGAGGTTTATTGCTTGGAATCCTGTCTTTATGGAGCACAAAATTATTAATTTCAGTCCTGATACCCAAATGGAGTCAACCCATTCAACAAGAGGGATAATGTTTCAGTTACTACTGATGCTTGAGTCAATTCTTTTGGTCTGCCAGTTTGTGATGGCTGCAGATTGTGAACTGTAAAAGAAGATTGTATTGTTAATGTTGTTTTTAATCTTCTTTCCACTCCAAAAGAAAACTGTTCAATTAGTGTTCATTCTATGTTCATTTTGTGTTCTTTTAAAGTTCAATTACTGTTCTATTAATGTTCATTTAGTGTTCTTTTAATGTGTTTTGGGACAAAAAGAACATAAAAAGAACACTAATTGAACCTTCCTCATGAACATTAAAAGAAAACTAAATGAACATAAAGTGAACACTAAATGAACACAGAATGAATACTTTTTGAACATTGAATGAACATTTTTTTGAACATTAGATGAACATAAAAAGAACATTGAATGAACATAAAAGAAACATTGAACGAACACTTCTTGAACTTCATTTGAAACTTGACCCCACTAGCAAAATATGTTAGTATAACCATTTTGGTTAGCGTGTGCCACTATTGTGCCGCATGTAGTGCCAAATTTCAAAATTTTTCCCACTGCACTAACCGTAGAATGGGGCTAAGTGGATGCACTCAGACTTTTGGAAACGATAGTACCTTGACAGTGGTGTTATCGATTTGAAAATCTCATTACCAGAACCCCTAAAACTAAATGGTGTAGTAGGTAAGTAAAGCAAAATAACATTCAATGAACATTTATTTTTTGTAATTCAATTGATGTTTTTAGTTAGTTTTGTTGCATAGAACAGTGAATGAACACAAAAAGAACATTATTATGACAGAAATAAAAAGTGTTCATTTAGCGTTCAAATCATGTTCAGTTTGTTCTTTTTATGTTCATAGGGAAGGTTCATTTGGTGTTCTCTTGATGTGCTTTGTGACAGAAAGAACATAGAAAGAACCCTAAATGAACACAAATTTTCTGATAGGGTTCCGAACTAACTCTACTGGGCAACTTATTTGTTGAGGAGCAGTAAGAAATATTATCAAGAAAGCTATTTTAGAGCATAATATTTTTCATTTGTTCCAAATATTTGGTCATATGAAATCATTGATTTCATATTTGACTTGTATCATACAAATAATATTGGGCTTTCACAACAGTCGAAAAGATATCAGGCCATTAATTATTCAACAGAAAATTCTGCTTTAATTTGGTGCAATTGTTGTTTTTTTTTCAGTAAAAATGATTTCAAATTTAGGAACAACACCAGTTTAATGAACAGAACTAAACACCAAATCATATGTTGTCAATAACATTAAATGGTCATGAAGTAATGCCACAGAGACTCTTCAATAAGCAACCACTTGGTAAACATTTTGCACTTTTACATATTTTTTGTATTCAAGAATTTTGCCTTTTGTCTTTGTGAGGATATTAGACAATCAAAATCAAGAGATCCAGGTTAGAGTCCCAGTCAAGGGTAGATGATTTTTCCTCTGTGAATTTCATACTATCAACATGCATGCAAAACCAAGAGTGTTTTCGATAAAAAAGAGAAAATAAAACGACCAACCCGAAAGATGTTGCAAGTTTCTAAGGCCAATCTCCCCTTGTTGCCAGTGTAACTTGGAAAGGATGGGTGATGGAGTGACCAGGAAATCCCTCAGGCAGTATATACATGTACTGGCAATGTTGGGAAACTTTTGTGCCAGTTTACCCAAGCCCTGCAAAAAAAATCACCAATTCAGGTTTTCCATTAAAATAATCTGGACAAGCATTGAATTGAAATCAGTTTTACAGCTGTAAAGCACAAAATTTAGATGTACAGTAAAACCTCTTTTTACACTAAGACAGTGAAGTCTAACAATGATTCAAGAAGAAAATAACAGAAACTATAGGGAATGTCAATGTTAAATATTTAACGTTGTAGTTTATCAATTCTACAGTTTTTTTATTTACACAGTACCACTTCAGGCCTTTAGAGCAAAATACTCTCGATTTTATGCTTAATTTTCAACATTTCAATACTTATTGCTTGTGTACCTGAGAGAAATAATGCTCTAATTACGAGGGAGTATTGCAAATGGAAGGTTGGGGTACCAACCAGAAGTATCACAGCCCCTACAACCTTGCTAGGAGAATGAAGATAGCCACCATTGTTTTGTGTCTACGTTTATAAAAGAGGGGTGTGCGTCTTACATAGATGCAGGTGGTCCATAAATTAATAATGTACGACATGAGCAATTGAGACGTTGAGCATAAAGATGTCATAGTCACACCAATTAAATATATTACAAAGGGAAGCCACATATTCTGCTAAAAATACACTCTACAATTCATTTATATATCGAAAAAAACATCTTTAGGATGTGCAAAATCAACACACATTATTTTTAAAACCTGTGCCACGGATTTTTTGGCCACAAAAACAATTTGGTCATAAACTTCTTAAGTTCTCTGGATATATTCTCTGTGATTGATGATTGAAACCCACATTTTGTTTCCCACTCATATATACTATGAATGCATGAACATCAGCACTGGAAAATATAGCTTTTTAATCAATGTCCTTTTGGATTACTTTATTGCCAATGTATAAAAAAATCATGGTTTCAAGTTTTGCCAAAAAGTGATTAAAGAAGCATAAAAGCTTGCATAAAGTCCATTTTAAAGTTCATACACATCAAGTACAGTTTTTGAAGAAGCATTGAACCTTTTATTAAGTCCATTTTGAAGTTCTTAAACATCAAGTACAGTCTTTGCACTTTAAAATAATTTCTCTGATACTTCAGTAATAAATAAAATAAGTCTGCTGGAGCTTGCAGACAAAGGGCTTAGAATGACATTTTGTCACGTCCTACAGAGTATGTTTGCTATAACTCAGGGACAAAATTTGTACAATGGTTAGCACAACTCTCATACCAAATTTTATTGAAATCAGAAATGGTGTGGCAACCAGTTTTTGAAAAATTAGTAGGGTTGGATGCCACTGATAAGGGAAAATTCAAACAATTTCAATACCTACATTGTGTTCACATTTTAAATAACTCAATGTTTTCTAACTTCACCATACCTATTCACTTAAAAAGGCAAAAGTTTTAACAACGCATCACATGCAGTAAGAGTCTCTATTGTCACTTGAAATCACTGTCTATGTGATCAAATCTTCTCCTATTAGATTCATTCTTCTGTTTATTAGAGTAGTAATATAGGAGGAAATAAATCTCTCAGAGTCAACATTTGCAGAGAGCATCCAATTAGCTTCCAGGTGCTATATGAAATAATTAAATATATATTCACTGTACTCTGAGGAATTTGTTGCTGTGATATTTTCATAAGTTCCCGAAGCCCTAACATCAATTTTTTTGTTAATAACATTTTTGTGTCAATGGCCCCAAAATCAGGGACTTTCTTAAGTTTAGTGACCAACTTTGGGCACACCTTGTTGGTGAGACCTACAGTAGAAGGCCATTATAATGAGGATGGCTTATAGTGAGAAGAGTGTCATAATAGGTAATTACTTGGCCTTCGTTGGTTACAGTGTTAAAAGTATACAGAGTTTGTCATTTTATTACAAGTGGCTATCTCTACCAGACCTCTATAATGAGTGTTTCACCGTGATTGTCATCCAGGATGTATAACTTGTGAGGGGTCATTTGCCCCTGGTGTGATTCGGATAGTTACACAAAGTTTTAGTAATTCACGACAAACTACCACTAGGAAAGGAAAATGAGAATTGATTGGATGCACCACTACCTTTTTAGAAATGGGCTCACCTGTTACATTGTTGCACCATCGGGTCTTGGAAGGGGGAAGCAGGAGAGATGGGGGAGCATTGAAGGATGCGGGTGTAGGTGGGGAGAGGGTTAGGAGGAGGAGTGAGGGGGGGGGGGGAAGAGAGGGGTTTCACATGATATGCGCCAGAAGAGCTTCACAGCTGTTAGTTACACATGATCATAATTTACTTCAGATGACTGCTGATATATCATAATGAGTGTTGCAATTGGAAAGAAAAGAAAGCCACTGAATATGGCTTTACTCGGAGGCTGTTATTGGGTCTATACTTTGGAATCTCACTGATTGACCTACTCTCTAGCCTAAAAAATAACTACAGCGTTCAAAAATCCTATGAGCCACCCATTCTGATGCCTGGGCGGAGTAATGCACCACAGAATGGTTGAGGGGAGCATGGCACGATCAGAGCATGGGTCGAAGATCTATGAATTCTGCTTCTATACCTACACAGAATTCCCACAACCTCCTGTTTAGGCAGCCAATTCTGCTCCAAACATGGTGACCGCGGTCGGTCCGCAGAACAACACTACAAATGGTCAGCCGCAAATTGCCACCGGATACCCTCCATATGCGTGGAATGACCCACACTTATTGAGGTCGAATGACCCATTATATATATTTTTAATTTGGCTGTATTTTGTAATGGCATAAACATGGGATATAAAGTTTTCTAACTGTCAGCTTTGGGCTCAAAAAGGTAATCATACTTCCACCATGTTGAAAATACAGGCTGGCAGAGTTATGAAGGCAGGTGCCCCATCTGCAGTTCAAGTTCTCCATGAGGAAAGTATGGTCAACTCTGTCGTCTGCTTGTGTGTCTGCCATTTTCGGCTCATGGGGAAAGGAGAGTTGTACGTACAATGGTGGAATAATAGGCATTTACTGCCATCAAGATAAAACTTATTCATTACAAACATGATAATGTGTCATGAGAAGATAGCAGGGGATGATCACGTTAACAAACTGTTAAGAAATGAATCATTACTTGCACATTAGCAGCTTTAATGAAGCAAATGAGCCCAATAACTCCAATTTTGCACTAATAGACCCGCTTTCTGCTTGACTGAAACATGTTCTCGTGCAAGTGATGTAATGTTTGAGAACTCTAATGTGAAAATTTTATATTTTTTCAAAGAATACAAATAAGGGGCATCCAAATTTGCCGGCGGCTATTTTTTAAAATTCTTTTACAGAAATTTAATTCTTTACCGTGTACGCAGATGTAGTTAGTTAGCTCTGCCAAAAATGGAAAGCCAATAGCCTATATTGTATATTATTATTATAGTTTTTTATTGCTGAGTCTCGATATATACTCCCGGATAATAACAATTATCATTTTTTGAGTAAAATTCATTTAAAAAATATTTTCCCGTCTCTCCAGAAGCAGATGAAAGCGGACATTCCAGCTTGAAAAAAATCGATTTTAAGGTCCCGGTATAGTCTCTAAACCTTGCGAATAGCCTCATTTTCATGAGCCCAAACATGAGAAAAATGACATGAAAATAGAAAACTTCCAATGAATCCATGAAAACAGTATAATAATACAGTTTTACTTTTTATTTCAACGAAAAACGTCTAACACAGGATTGTAGCAAACCCTGAGCTAAATACTAGATTATCCAATGGCTTAAAAAATAAAATCACCACATAAAAATATTGACATTATTAATTGATCTCTTGATGACAATTTTCATATTCGCTGACTATTACTTTCTCTCTGAGGTAATAACAAAAATCAATTGTAAACATATTCTGTAAAAATCTAAATACCTAAATTGTAAACTGTAATCATTTTATGTACAATACAAATATTGATCTTCATTGTAGCCCTGATGAAGCATAATATAAAGATGCGAAACATTGGCAAAAGAGGAACAGACTAAATATGAATTAATGACCTAAAAGCTCCAGGAAAATAACTTTATATTATAAAACATAGTAGTGTTACTAAATTGTTGAGGGAATTAGGGTGAGAACCTCTATCCCATCGAAGGGAGGAATATAGGTTAAATCTTTTATGAAATTTTGATTGAGACTACTTTTTTGCCAGACATTCAAAATATTTTGTTAGAGCCAAACTAATATGGTAGGAACAATCACAGGAATAAGATTAAGGAAATAGGATGCAAACCAATAGATTTAAGATGTTATTTTTTCAACGTACAATAAGGGACCATAATAGTTGTGATTGATCAGTTCTAGGATACTGACTAGGTTAAATAGGTTTTTTCAGTAGTGCTAAATATCTTAACATGAGTTGTAGATACCAACTTTGCATAACTAATGGCATGATAAACTCCTGCATGTCTTAGTACCTAGTAGTGCTATTTATTTTTCGCATTAATAATACGAAGCAGTAGTTATATCTTGTAGTGTACTTTATGGTAGCATGTTCTTCTACGTATCACTCTCCTGGTTTGAGGTCTAACTGCAAACCGTTGTTGTGACTGCTTTTGGCCTGCGCCTGGCATTTGGGGGAACGTGAGGGGTTCTGATTTGAACTGAGATGAGTGCTGCATGCCTGGTGTGGAATCACCCTGTGCCACACACCCTAGTGGTGGTTTGCATGGTATTTTATTGATGAAGACATATTCTCAATCAACAATTGTCAATTATTTTACGTAATTGTAAAACTAAAACACTAATTTTCCATGACACTGAAATCACCGCCGAATTATTCATACCTGGCTAGCCTTCAAACTGTCAAAAATTTGGAGTTACAGCAAGCTGAGTATATGAGAGAAAAGAATTGTTATTAAGTGATAGAAATTGCACATTAAGTGTATCGAGCCTTATTTCATTTAGAAAAGAATGAACCTCATTTTGAGGAGGGTCGGGTGGGTTTGTCATTCAGATGCTTACATTTACTTCCTCTTGTGGGAGGAACTTTTGGTCTGCAGAACTCTTCCATTAGTAGACATAGTGTATCTAGAAGTAACAAATGCCCCGTATAGATTTTGAATTTTCTGTTTGAAGAAAAGGATAAAGTTTTGTTGAACGTTCAATTTGTTACTCAGATCATCGATTCTATTTATAATCGATGGCGAGAGTCTCTTTTCATTGCAATTAAACGTTTCAGGCTTAATTTTGTGAAACTGACAGGTAGAAAAAAAATTTTTACTTTGTACATTCCACACTTTATTGTTATCCGACCATGGATTCAACATAAAATGTCATACTTAAGGTCCATTAGTATTGAATTTGAGAATGACATTAAATGTCTAAACCATGGTCTCTAACAAGAAAGTGTGGAATGTCCAAAGTTACGACTCATCTCATTTCATTTGGGCTACGTTTTGTAAAGACAATATAAACTTAGACGAGAAGAAAGATACACGGTATGAGAGAGAAATGCGAATGCATTATGAGAATGGCGTTTTGAAAAAAAATTTAGATAAGTCTCCTTATAGATTAATAGGTAACTTAGTTTGTGACTGTCCCTGAACTTTGGGGCTATATCCAGCCATCGGAAGTAGCCTATTATGAGGGAGGGAGGGTAGGCTGCTGTGGGGAAGACGGCCACGGGAAAACCTGTGGGTCCTTATCCCGCGTGTAAACCACCCTTGCTCGCTGCCTCATCCCTATCCAAGCAACCGGTGGCCCGGCACCCTGTCGCCGGCAGTGATTGCTCCCAAGGGCTTTTCCCACAGATCCTGGCCCGCTCATAAATGTCCCTTGGAAATACCCCGGTCAACGAACCACGAGTTTACCTAGAAAATAGCAGATTTTTGCCGATTGCCTGCGTCATCGATGCCCAGCCGCACCAATGTATCAGTGGGTATCAAAGGCGTAGCAGAGAAACCATTCCCATCAACGGGAGGAACCTTTAACTGGATCGTCGATACGTTCCCTCAGCCCTCATTCCTCCATGACCTCTGGCCAGGACCCCCTTGCCTCGACGACACTACTACAGGAAAGTGTTAAGTGCTAAGTTCGATCATTGGAAGGGTCATCGGAAGAAGTGCGCAAGTTCTAACATTTACAACTGTGGTTAATTATATTGGTCATTCTAGTGCTTCTTTCAGTTAGACACTATGGAAAATTATCCCAAAATAATATAAATTATAAAACATATGCATTAATATAAATGTGAAATTATTTAAAACGTGATGAGTATGTTTTTGCAAAAAATTTATTTCCTCTGGCAAATGATTTAATATTTATTTTATGTAAAACCACTTGCTAAAAATATCTTTAAATGTATCGACGATTGGGAAGAAGAGGGGTGAGAAAAATTGACGTTACCGGCCGCATAACATTGGTTATGCGGGTTGCACAACTCCAATATTGCTGCGTGCGGCCGACGCATCGGTGCGTCCTTCGTTTCATTCGTTTAAAATAAAGATAAAAATTTTTAAATTATTTTTTATGGTATCCAGAGAGCCATATCTACCTGGCTATGCACAAAAACTACAGCCACTCACGGCGAAAGTTTTCATCAAAATGGCCTGCAGCGAAAGTGTTAATCTTCAGTGAGACACTGACACCTGGGTAGGGTGTGACACCATCACATTGGGTAGTGAGAGCTCTGTCCAAACAGTTTTTTAATGATTATAGCATTTTCATCTACAGGTCCAATGCAACTTGTAACAATGTAAATTGAGATATACCAGAACCTGGGGAAATACAGTGGAACCTGGTTAGCATGTTTTCGAAGGGGACACAAAAGTAATGTGCAAACCAGGAAAACGTGCCAACCAAAACATTAAATATAGCATTTCAGGGGGTGGCAATCGGAGGAGAAGTCAAAATAATTACAATTACTCTCAGAAGTTCTGATATTAATGCCTTCCATAACTCTTTTCAATCATAAAATTAATGAAAGAAGCTCTAAGTCACTGAGCCAATACAAACCAAATCAAAATCACATTTCATCATCGTATAGTAGCGTTTGTTCACTTATTAGACCAATCAATGTATCCATTACTAACTCAGTGAAATTGAGATGTTTTAATGCATGCAGATTGAAACTATTCTATAGTTCACTCATACAAAAAATTAGTACCAGGTGGTCTGCTTTTTGCTTCTATTACCAAGCTCCAGTCTTTTTCCGTTGATCTTTGCGTGGAGATACGGGAATATACTGACAGAGGAAGAAGACATTGGGGAAAGAAGCAATACATGGAAGGACTCAACTGAGGGATGTCGACACTGGAAGAAAACCTAATAAATGACGAGAGCAAAAGATCGGGGCCCAATCATACTGAGGAGAGAATTTGATGGAGCAGTAGAAGACCTCAAGAAAATCAAAGCACAAAGAGCAGATAACACGGAAAAAGAAATAATCAAAGCGCTCGGAAGTAAAGCGTCCTCAGGCCAGGCTGAAGTGTCCACTTTAGCCTGGCCTGAGGACGCCTACAGCAGAGTAGGTGAAATGTCGCCATCTTTCAAGATGTCAACAAGGAGAAAGCCCAGAAATCTTCCTAATGGAATACTCAATCGCCCACTCCGCTGTACCTAATGCCTCTGCTGTACATCATTTCACAAAATTGGAGACATGCATATGGAAAAGCAATAAAATGCCAAGGGTTGACATAAAATAAATCAACTCAGGAGTTTTGGTTGCTTTTACAACTTAAAATATACTAGAAAAGGACCTCTGGATTTCTTTCAGGCAAGTTACTGTTTATGCAAACCAGGCATGCGCAAGTATTTCGGAAGTAGTAACCAAATAATTTTACTCATATTTTGCCCCAATAGAACCGGGACCATGAGAAATCAATGTGCTAAGGAGGAAAACATGCACAGAAGGAACGTCCTAATCAGATTGCACTGCATTACCATCTCATAACCTTGAAACACTGCATTTAATAACACCACTTTTGTCATATAGGTATTAAAAAAACTTGTAGGATACTTAGGGAGGGGGTATCATCAATTTTCTTCATAACTTCTCAACACATCACTGGAAATTCACAAAATCTTTACCGCAATGATCTGCCAAGCCATAGATCCCAAGGGCATTATGTGATGCTGAGGAAAGTATGGTTAGTTTAAAAGTGATTCATTACAAACAAAGTTTCACCGGAATAATTCAGTTATGTCTCTGTGAATAATGATATGGCTCCAACAAGCCCAAATTTACAATCCAGGTGTTCAGTAGACGCAATAAGACAGCCATTCTTATGTGACATAGAGGCAGTGGCCAAGGGACTACGTAGTCCACTCCATAGCCAATTGCAAAACAACAATAGGGCACTTATTGGAGCCTCCACTCATTGATGACACATGCAGTAGAAGAGAGCCATATAGGATCAATCATTTTGACATACGACTTTAATTCATGACAAAAGGAACTTTGAGCAAGTCCGTAGTCCACTCCATAGCCAATTGCATACCAACAATAGGGCACTTATTGGAGCCTCCACTCATTGATGACACATGCAGTAGAAGAGAGCCATACAGGATCATTTTGACATACGACTTTAATTCATGACAAAAGGAACTTTGAGCAATTAATAATGAAACGGGAAAAAGAGAGAAAATCTACATCCTCTGAGAATGACATTTAATATGGCAATGTCACATGAATGTTAAAGAGAATAAAACTGATAAAAACTTGTCCACTGGATTGGCGATGTCCACTGGATGCGCCATCATCAGGTACATCAGGCTACCTGATGATGGCTCATAAGCGTCGAAACGCGTCGTACCAATAAAAAATCCAGTGTACATTGCCAAGTTTTAATCAGTTTAATTCTCTTTAACAAAAATGTCCCACAACATCTCGCCGGACTTTGTTGAGTTTATCACATGAATGATCAATTTTAAACACATTTTGAGCTAACAATAAGACCTGAATATAGAAAGGACTTACAGCAGAAGAGTGGACTTACCTCGAGACACACCATAAGTAGAGGCATGTGACCAAGGACTAGTTTATGGCTGTCGTTGGTGTTAATTTTTCCTGACAGGCGACCACAAAGGCTGTCTGCACCTGTTAACAAAAGCAACCATTCCTGATGCAATACACACGTGGAATTGAAACATTATTGAATTAAATGGATAATGACTTTCCTTATATTTGGTCTGTGCTATGTACATGGTATACTGAACTGATGTAAATTTATTAAGCATACACATGTCTCACCAGAAAATAAAGAAATTGAATTAAAGAAAAGTACTCCAGACATTGCACAGTGAAATCCTTATTCATACTTCAGATTTAATATTTGACATTACTTTACATAAGATAAATCAAAGTTATTAAATTTTGACTAAAATGATTTTTATCTTCTGCTTATCATAGAGTTACCTTGGGAGTGCATGGCAAAAATTTGCTATCAAAAGAAAGTATCCATAATCTAAAATTGGAAAATGCATCATTTTAAGAATGTATGAATCCAAAGTTATTATTTCTCATAATGGTCATTACGGAAGTACTGACTGAAATGAAGTCCTATGAGCTTGTGTTCACAAAATTGAAGTATTAATGAATATCCATAAAGTTTGCATGCAAGTGTCAAAAATTTTCTTTTCATTATATTTTCACTTAGATATGCACACATTATTAAACATACTGTGGTATTAAAAATATAAAAAAATATTAAAATAAAAAACAATTTAAAATAATATCCACTGGTGATCCACAACATGACTGGTAAAACAATTTTTAAAAGATGCTTCCGATAAAAATTTGAGCAGCAGAAAAATATACACCCAAAACAGACCACCTGGTCAAATATCACTTTTTTTCATTCCGAAGAAGTAGCAAAATTTTCTCCCAACCATTTCTTTTGGCTCCATTGGGCTGAGGTTTTGCACTACAAACATAAGGTTATGTAATAGAAGCATAGTCCTGCATCAAGATTGTTCTGAAACAAATAATTTGCCAGGTCATCTCTAAAGATCTGTAAAGGAGTTACCATGTACTAAGTATTTTAACTCATAGATGTTTTAGGGGCTAAAAGTATAAAAGTGAGGTTTTCCACTCCTTTTTTCGAAAAGGTCATCCAACTCAAAATCTAACCACACAATTGACCTGTATTAGAGACAATTTTTGACACTTCACCACACCATTTTGAGATGAATTTGGATATTTATAGCAGTATCATTTACAATTTACATTTCGTTGGTAAAAATTATCAGCTAATATTTACCAATGCTGTTCAATCATATTATATTCTTACTTTAAGCAAAAAAATGTGAGAATTGAAACCACTTGGGCCATGAGTATCCATGTGTGTAATCTATAATAAGTGAAATTAGACATTCATTACTTTTCAGAGAAAAATGCCATTGTGAAATGTGATTTTCTCCAGTTGCAGCATATTACATTTAACCTGTGATGGTCACTATAAAGCCATGGAAGCGAGTAAAATACTTTCAAATCAGGCCTTAGAAGAAGCATAGGCCAGCATGTAATTAAAAGGTACATGAGAAAAAAATACATATCTACATTAAAGTAGATAACACTCAAAAGTCAACTGCTTTGCTGGTAGAAACACAGTTTGTCATTTAAATCATGTTTTGAGCATAATTCAGGTTTCCCATGAAAAAAAAATTCTCACTGCCAAAATTGAGGGAAAAATCCACATTCACGGAGGCAGAAATTACATTCTAAAACAACAGGGTTGCAACAAACTGGAGACGATGATTAATATTACATTTTATTATTCAAGTATTCTACCAGTAAAGGTAGGTTTTGTTGAACGTCAGAGAATCTCCTCCCGGTGTTCTACAATTTCAGGGGCCTATCTCCCTCCCTTACATAATTTTTTGCCACAACATATGATCTACTCTTCTTCAGCCCGTCCATGAAACCTATTCTCCTTCTTCCCCTATCTGCCTGCCCAACATCCTACCCTCTACGCCTGCACCCTGTGCGTCATATATAAGTTTTGGATTAGTCTCCTGTCTCACCAATCTATTCCCATTTTCCCGAGTATCTCAGTTAGTTTATCCCAATTTACTCTGTCAAAAGCCTTTTCAAAATCAATAACGCATGTGAACATGTCCTGGTTATACTCTATGTTTCTCTCTATAAGCGTTCTCATCACACAATCGCATCCTGAGATGACCTTCCCTTCCGGAACCCAAACTGGTCATCACCTAAATAGTAATTAGCCTTGGTTTCCAACCTTTTATTGATCATTTGAAGTAAAATTTTGGCAACATGCGAAATCAAACTAATTGTTCTCAAGTCCTAGCATTCTGATGCATTCTTCTTTTTCCAGATAAGAATCAAGACAGTTTTCACAACGTGCTATGGCCATACTCTTTCCTACCTTTATTTCCTAAACTCTTTAGCAGCTCCAAAGGTGTAGACTACTCCAACAGCATTTCTTGCCTACGTCTCTTTCAACGCTTTCCCTATTTCACAATCAAGTATCATTGGCCTGAGATTATCTTCATCTAGGGTTCCCTCATCCTCTATATCTAAATTACTTGGTCTACTATTGCTGTTCCATTCCCACAGACTACAACCTTGACATGGTGGAAGGGCTTGCACATTCCAATGACCCCATGAGCTAGACTGGTTGGAGCAATTTCTATTGCTTGCCTGTGGAAAGGTAGTCCCATCATAGTATCACATGAAACACACTGTTGGAAAGTGGGGTGGGATTCCCCTCCCAACTATTATACTACCCATAAAAATGAATGTCACTCAAAGAGAAATGAATCCTGGCAACTACGGGACGCCACCCAATGGGGAAGAAATGGGCAGGTGTTGGGCTCGGCGTCAGGGGAGGCAAGGCCCTCTAGGTTGTCATCTCATGAAATCCTTGCACAACAGTCATCACAGGATACAAGGACCAAGGAAGATAAGAAGGAAAGGAAGAAGATAGAGCAGGATGGGGCAGGCAAGAATGATAGGGCAGGGAAGTTGGAAAATATTAAACGGGCAATGGATAGAGGGAACGTATACATGCGTCGGGGTTGTGCGAGGTGAGATGGAAGGTCAGTGGGGATTACTTGAGTGATAGTTGCAGGGTAATCCATAGTGGTGGGGTTGAGAGTCAATGTGGGGTAGTATTGAACACAAAATTTAGGAGGAGGGTAGTAAATATTGAACAGGTGAGCGACAGGATACTAGTGGTAGAAATAAAAGCACGCCCTACAAATTTTGTATAGGTCCAGGTGTACAAGCACACAAGCAATCATAGGGAAGAAGAGGTGGATGGGGTGTATGAACAGATAGAGGAGATAATCAGAGAAGTCCAGGGCAAGCTAAACCTAATAGTAATGGACGACTGGAATACAGTAGTGGGGGAAGAGAGAGAAGGGTATGAAGTGGGAGGGTTTGCATCAGGAATGAGAAATGATCGCGGAGAGAAGGCAGTTGAATTTTGTAGGAGATATAAATTAGTAGTAACAAACACTTGGTTTAAACACCATCGTAGGAGGAGATACACATGGAAAATGCCGGGAGACACTGGGTGATACAAAATTTACTACATCATGGTTAGGCAAAGATTTAGGAACAGTGTGAAAAACTCACATAGCTATCTGGGGGCTGATGTAGACTTGGACGATAATTTAGAAACATGAATTGTGAGGTCAGATTCAAAATGATGTATAAAAGTAGGAGGATGAAAATATGGAACTTGGAAGCGTCGAAAGGGGAAAATAGAGGGAAGACCAAGAGATAGTGAAAAGGTACAAAGCCAAGGAAAGAGAAACAATTGAGAAAAAATGGGAGAATATAAAAACAGGCATTATGAGATCAGCCAAGAAAACCAATGGAGCAGCGGAAATGAGGAGGGTAAAGAAGCAGTGGGTTACAGAAGAAATGATTAGGAAAGTGGAGAGTAGGAATAGGAAAAACGTCTACACTGACATAGGTTAGGTGAAATACAAGGAGTTAAATAATCAACTACAGCAAATAATCAATAGGGCAAAGGAAAATTGCTAGAAAAGACAATGTGAGGTAATAGAGAAACTGCAAAAGGAAGAGGAACAACTGGACCAATACAAAATTTGTAAGGCGTGCTTTTATTTCTACCACTAGTATCCTCTCGCTCAACTGTTCAGTATTTACTACCCTCGGCCCTCAATTTGGCGTTCAATACTATAGTTACTCCATGTTGAATCTCAACCCCACCAGTATAGATTACTCTGTGACTACCACTCCAGCAGTCCCCCATGTCCTTCCATCTCACCTCGCACAGCCCCAAGGCATCTATGTTCCCCGGAGATTACAATATTCCAGGTCTTTTCTAAATGATTTGGCAAAAATAAATTTTCCAGGAAAGAATACCCATTCACAGGTAAATGTGTACTTTATAGAAGACACGATTATATGAGCAAGATACATCATCACATGTACTAAGGGGAATGAGGTCAGAACATATGGAATACCACCACTACTCTGGCTCTGGGGGAAAATGAGCTTCCTTTCTGATGATGTATGTCCATGTTGATTATGTATTAACCGTCGCTTGCCTTCCCCAAGTACTATTCATGCAGGCCACACCATGGGTGCACAACAGAGAACCTTCTATGCATTTGAAACACCCCATTTACTAGATACAGATATAACTCCACTTTACACCATTAATTGGTTGTGAGGACTGATTTACGCTGAATTTAGCCCAAAGTTAATCCAGCACCAAGATATACTCTGTTTTATATATTAAGAGTATATAATAACCTACAATAGTGTATACACAACAGGTTTAGCTTTAAAATCTTTCTAGTAGGAATATAATATGAATGTACTAGTATACCAAATCAAAATATTAGTCATTGAATGATGACAAGATGGAATTCCAATCCCACAAGACATTGGAAATAGATTTCTGATCACTCAAGTGTCCTGCTCACTTCACAACACAACGGCACAACTTACAAATTCACACAGAGAGAAATATTGCTATGAAAGCCATAGCTTTATTTTTCTAACAAAAGCGTCCTGTAAGTGGAATGGACTCAGATTGCCTCTTACAGAGGTGTAGGAGCCTTCAAATGTATTCCGTCCTTTCATCCTCACTCACATTATCTTCCTCATTCTTCTTGCTACCATTTCATTACATGGTGAGTAAAATGACATTGTTTCTGTCCATCAGCCCAAATATCTAGGTTAATACGTCTTGAAAGGGACAGCTACTGCTACAACCAATTCCATTATTATTTAATCTTGCTTTTTTTGCCTTAATTTGTAGAAGGTCTCATCTAGCAGTGTGTGTGTGTGTGTCTTCCACACCCCTCATTCCCCTCTCTCCTATTAGAAACGGACGGCAATCAAAATCGGAAATATCAGACTGAGCAGAATATTATATATTATAATTTGTCAGTTTCAAATTATGTTTGAAATAAATATTTCTTTAAATTTCAAAATATTTATTATCATAAAATAATATTGCAGCATGCATTCACTGCTCCTGGGCGAAGACCTTTAGTAAACAATGCAAGTCACACCAAATATCTCGGAGTGTCACCTCCGACATGTGTCATAGGTTTGCCATGACCGACATGGACGCTAATTTTCCATTTCTGGGGTTGCTACTGTCTACTATGTGGCTCAAAGATAAAATGAAATACCATCAGTAAAAATTGCATCCAAAATATTCTTCGTCTTTTGAAACTATGGACTGGAGATAATTAACATCAAATTAAGCACTAACTTAAGCAAGGATATGTAATAAGCATTGTGACTAATTATAAATTCAAAGCTATATTTGAAGATTGATTTTCCATCCCTGCAATGAGCGCTCATATAAACAGTATGTAAGTGGCAGAGACCTCACCTAGTGAAGCAATACTGAAGCACGTGGACTTCTGAGTGTAAAACCTGAATCCTAGGGTCTTTCATATCCCTTGGTCATTCTCTTCGATGGTGTTCCTCAAATTCATTACCCCTTCCTGGAGGAGGTGCAGGATGGCTCTTCCCCTTCGTTGGATCCTGGTTACCCCTCCTTCAAATCTCCTACAAGCAGCCTGAGACCCTTCACAAGCTCCCCTGTATTGCCGCTAGAGCCACCTTGTCAGGGTGTTTTTAGTTAATTCTTATTTTACTAAAAACTGGATAATTACTCAGCACTTTGTAATTTTGTGAGTAGATATTTTGAAAGGAACAGTGTGCAGACTTTGCTTGTATTAGTTTTTTGTTAAAAACTATAAATGGGTTTAATTTTAACAATTGCCAAGTCATAATCATATTACATTAAAAATTAAAACGCAAACTAAAAATTTTAACTGATCACAAAGGCAGCAAGTAATATTGATTGTTTAATATCTGCTGGAAGTAAAACGGTTTTTGGGGTCATTTTATATTGCCTTATCAACTTCCACCGGCAGCTTACCAGACATTTCTTCTACGCACACCACTCCATTATCGCCATTCATGTTTGCATGTAATGCAAATGCCAGTCACCACTTACTTAATCTCCACTTACTTCATTATTTTTGTTAATTGGTTATTTCCATAATGTAATTTAATTTGAAGTTGATATTTGTCTTTAAAAAAATTTTAAGTTCATGTTCATGCAATTCCTTATTTCTTTATCATTTGAAGTTAATTTTCAGATAAAAATTTCCACCCTAACTCCGTAAGGCTAGAGTATCTCCACCTATTTTATCACTTAATTAGCCAAAAAACCAATGTAAATGTAGGACTGATGCAAAATGAAGTAAGTAAATGTATACCTGCATACTTGTTTAATAGTCAACTTTAAATGGTCCGACCCCAGAATTTTCAGCCAAAAGTTGTACTTTTTCCTATGTCTCATGAATAGTCTGACCTGGTAAATGACCACTTGAGTTACAACAGCACAAATATTTTTGTGCCTACCAAAATTAGAAGTTTTGCCATCAAATTATGCTCAAATTCTCTGCACACCATGTGCATCCTTACATACCTTTTAATATGGAAACTTAGCTATAATTAAGAGATTAAGAATGAGTCCAATATCATAAATGCACTGTTTGCCCTCCGTCATCTTGAAACAAAGAGACATTTATAATGTTCCTCCACAGACGATGCATTAACTGGGCAGTTGCTCTTCTGTGCAATAACTTTTTACAAAAAATGACACCAACATTCTGTAAGGCTGGGTGACAATCACTCGGGCCACTAGTGTGTTAGTATGTGCACACATTCCACTGAGTGCACTGAGTTTATTCCCTCTCTCTCATCCCTATAATCTCTCATTGTTTTCTGATGATGCCTGATCTAACATGTAATACCTAACCCAGTCTTCTATCACTAACCTCGGTTCTAAGGAATGCAACCAAAAGTCAGCCACGCTGACTCTTATCACAAAATGCAAAAAGCAGGCTGACATTACCAGAAAATCATTCAACAAAAGTTACGAACATTGACTAAAGATAACGTTTTTAACTCATAGCTCCACATATAATTTCAGCAAATTCAAAGATTGGTATATGGCACAGTCTTTCCAGCCTGAGGCCTGGAAAAGATTAACCTGATTTTTTCAAAAGATTGACTCATGTTAAGTCTCACCTGCTAAAGTTTGATCCTAAAAAGTCAGAACATACATATGAGCATATTAAGTAATTAGGTATGTCATTGCTAAACACCAATCAAGAGCTGCAATTTAGACTGAAAACCCCAACTCCACATACATACCAACAGTCAATGCCATACATGGGGTACTCCTGACTTATTGAAAAAAAATTGCATACTAATTGGTAAAAGCTAATTTCCAAGCTATTTTTTCATTTTCTCTGACTTCTCCAGCCTATTCACGCCCATCTACGATTTCTCAGACTATTCTAGGTCTGTAACAACCCTAATGATGATAGAACAACAGGCAGTACAATAAAAAATTATTGAATACATCAACACAGATATAGTACCTACGTCAGGGGCGCAACAACCCCCCGAATCGTGGGGGGGGGGGGGGGGGGGGGGGGGGGGAATAGAGCCTGCAAATAAATTTTCACCCAAATGTGTCTGAGAGTCTGCAAATTTCAGCCCACTAAGGGATGAAGTGCAAATAATTTTGCAAATCGGGCTAGTCCCCACAATCGTGCTTGGGGGGTGCAATACCTCCCCCTTGGCCCCCCAATTGTTGCGCCCCTGACCTACGTAAATTGCAAAATGCATAACTGGATGACTGATAATGGATGGACTGGATGACTGGTACCTAAGGGAACCATTCACATCCAATGGCAGACATTACACTGCTGGATATGTTAGAGCTGCATTTCCAGGATAACTGACAGTTCAGATGAAATTTAATGCAACTACAGCCATTACATCAGGACTAAGGTAAAGTAACTACAGCCATTTGCTCAATCGAATCTTTTTTTGCTCAATTGCTCAAATTGCCCAAAGAAACTAAATTCAAAGCAAATCATAAGGGTTTCACTGTGCAAATCATCGTTAAAATCATACTTATGAAGGCTAATCCTAACAATACACATATTTTCCAAAAATACACACTAAATTCAGTTGTTTGAGTGACTTGAAATTTATTACCCGGCTCCACACACTTCCTGGAGTATCAAATTCACTCCAACTTTGAGGAGCACTAAATCATGCAGTGCACAGAATAACTTGCTTGAGATAAAATTCAAAATTTGAAATTTAACGCAATAATTTCAATAAAGTGAGAAAAAGGGATGGGTCAGTATCACTTTTTTTCAGTTTCTGCTCAGTTCTTGGCTTTGGTTCTCGATTCTGGTTCTTAATTCAATACTTTCTTCGCATTGCTTGATTGATCAATAGCAATATAAGCTTTTTTGTACAGCTCAAACAAATATACACCATTATTTTATATGTAGTTGATTTAATTATATTTCATTTCTTTCATATCGGCTGTCTTTAATATCAGCATTGTTCTGCAGTTTCCTTCTCATTTTTTGTCCACCTTAACAAGAATACCAGTTTTTCGTACACACTCTTAAATAGCATCAGGGAAAGCACAACCACAGATATATTTTTTGGTTTTACAGGTTATGAATATGGTGAACAAGATGTTCCAAGCATTTTTTTCATATTGCACAACATAATATAATTCATAACATTATGTAGCAATTACTTATTCTTTCCGAGAGGTTATTATGTCGTCAATTACAATCCCCGTGATACCCCATTTCCACTACTCTAGATAGGCCTGGCACTGGTTACATTTAGTGATGGAAACACCAGTTTGCATCATCTGCAGTTGAATTTCTAATCACGGCTGGCTGAATCTAGTTAGCCACAATCATGGGCCAAAAATCCTATGGGATTACTAGATCCGCATACATATACAAATGATAAGTATGGAAGTTTTGAATGAAAATTTCAAGGAGAATATATACATGTGTCGTATAACATGTATGTATGAAGTATTCTTGGATAATGTATACAATTGGCCCCAGCAGTCCATTCACTACGTTTCAGTAATTTCCTTTGGGCATGCACATTGGTTAATCAGCCTTCTCTAACCTACGTGACGAAGAGCACAGCAGAAAGGAGGCATGAGAGAAACTGATTTCATACTTTGAGTCACTGATTTTGTTATTGCCGAAATGTTTCCCATAAACAGTTACAGTCACCCTCAAAAAGTAGTAGATATTACCGATATAATGTTTTTAAACATTCACATATGTGTCAGATGAAAACATAGAAACAAAAAGTTTCTTCTTCAGGTTTTGCAATACACAAGTATGGTTAAGATAGACAATTAGTTGTTAATCCAACAACCTTTATCGCAATATTTTATTTGATCGCATATTAGCATTACACAAATAAAGAAAACTGAATGGTCAAAAACTAACATTTGAGCAAATACTCATTGGTTTCTATGCAAACACAGCCCTTGCATTATGGAAAGAAAATCAACATAACTATATAGTTGATCCCCACATTATGATGGGTTCACTTTACGATGGATTCACTTTATGATCGGCATGCGAAAATTAAAAATGGCACAGATTTTGTGCACTTACTTTGTAATTTCCTATTTCAAAGACCTATAACTCCAACCTTAAATGGCAATGGATATCAAGAGAATCTTTGACGCGCTGTCATCTGGGGCCGCTGATGCACTCTACCATTGAGTGAAAAAGAAAGCATCAGTTTTCGAGAGTCTTCTTTGCAAAGTGATATTGCCAGCTAAGGGCGTAGTTCATGTAGTGAACCTTTTCCCTTCAAACAGCATCAGCAATTTCGATAACTAAAATTGCCTGAGGTTGGTGGTTTGTTTTGACTTCGGTTGAACTACAGGTCTTGAGGTTGATATAAATGATATCAAGGAACTCATTGACGACCATGGGAGAAAGCTGACCATGAAAGAGCTCCAAAAACTTAAGAAAATGGTTGAACAAAGTAGCTGCAAGAAAGATACCACCAACAAATGGAAATTCAGTGACGTACAGGGACATAAAAGAATTACCTGTAACTGACCTGGACATGGTCAAAAGGATGGTTAAGAAATATTCTGGCATAGAAAGGACTGAACTTTTATCGTGCGGCAATGAAAATAAATTAACTACAAAAAGACTTCATATAGATAAGGTTCAACAAACCATCTTACATCAGTTTTTCCAGGAAAAACTTAAATGTATTTTTTACAAAGCCTGTATCATCATGGCAAGAGAGGTTACAATTGATAAATATTGAAAGTTCAACTTGTTCTTAGCAAAGCTTCCATCTAAATAGTTGGGGTCCTCCAACTTATTCCCAAGTGTTTGTGCTTTTACACTCATTGCATGGGTGGAGGTACGAAGGTTGTGGGTCCCTGACGTGAACAACCAGCCACTCATAAGTCCCTCAACCGCTAAGGATCAGGTCAGCTGTTCTGAGTAAAGGGCTTTGAATACAGGTTCTCCCCTCTGTTTCTATCACAATTTCTCTTCGGCAGTTGCATCTCCTCAGGATGCCCTTGACCAGGAAAGTGAGTATGATGAACTGTAGAAAGGCTACCGTTTCTACATTGTCGTTTGTTGTCTATATATTACCATAAACTACTTCTTACTCATTTTGTTTCTATCATAACTCAGGGCCTAATTTTGTGTACATACTTCTAATTAGCTTGCAATGGCTTTCTGTGCACACATTTCTCCGGGTATCATTGATGTAATGGCGTGAGACCAAAAGCAAGATGCCTGATAGCTGATGCCAATTGTAAGCAGTAGAAGAAAGGGCAGTCTACTTTCTCTTCCCATTGCTTGAAAATACAATTAAATATTAAGTTGATGAGATCATAGTTAGACCGTGTGTATAGGGTTGAGGCAGTAAATCTTGCATATTCATGCAAGTATATTCAATGTGTTGACAGTTTAATATATCTTACGTAGTTTAAGTATGAATTATATAACGTTTCAAATCATTTGATTTCAGCATATTTCATACCTATATTCAATTTTATATCATTGAACCCACTAGCATTTATGTATTTAAGCCCATCTATCTTCCAGTAATACGCTGATTCACTTTACGATGGAATAAACGTTTTGAATGGTCATGTATATTGTATAAATATTGTAGAGCAAGGGTCTAAGGTCATCCAGATCCCTTAGAGCACCATCTTGCCAGAGCATTCCCTTTGCAGCCACCTTTCCACTCGGGTACATTCCATTTTCCAAAATAGCCAACTGTCGTTGGCCACCAAATGTGAGGTGAAACTGATTAGAGCCCCTTGATCATGAAAGAAAGCTTCTCCCTCATGAGCAAAGTTAGTGATGGAGAACAAATGAAGAGTGTGTGCACATGGAATTAACAAAAGCAATGTGAAATGCAAGAATGACATTTTCTGAATTAAATTGTGATATGGTTAAAAAAAAAAACAACATATAGAGACTTACTTCCGGACAAAGTAAGATGACCTATGACATTTATCATTCAGACAACGCTAAATAACGAGGTATTTTACCACCTACTAAGGTTGAATGTAAAAATATCTATCATAAAGTTGTCTTAACGCATTAATCTCTTAAGTCACAAGAATTTTTAAGCTCCTGAGTAACGCATTTCACCAGCTACAATTTTTACCAATTTAATACCAAGCCTCCACTATCAGTGAGTAAACAGATTTCAAACTGGTTTTCATGCCAATTATTTCAATATTGATTCTTTTCTAAGCTCAAGAACTGGTGGAACCGAGAACCAAAGAACAAAAGTGACCCATCCCTGGCAATAAATATCTTCCGTTTGTCCTGAAATGCATTTGAGCAATGACACCGTTGAGGCATTTACCTCAATGTTCAAAACTGAAACAAAAAAAACAGAAAGAAATAGAAACCAGGCAATGATGTATTAAAAATTCAACAATGTGCCTTTTTCAAAACAGTTGATCAAGCATTTCAAATTCCAAACACAAACCATGCAAGCATGAATAAAATATCCCATGACTGTATATGAGGCATTACCACATTTGTGCACTAAAAAATGACATTATTACCATTCCAGACCATGAACATCATATTGCAATAGTTTATGTGGTTGTATAGGATATATAACTTGATCCATCCAAGTAGAGATGTTACTTAAATGTATACACACTGACTATGATGTTCACAGAAAACTATCTGACCCATATGCCTTTAAATCATTAAAAAGGAGTATGCTTGAACACAAGGAGAAAATGAGAAGTTAGGTGGTTATTTTGAAAATACAGTAGCCATTCAGAAAGGTTCCCAAATTATCAGACGGTATACAATTTCACATGACTCACTTAAAACCACACCTTGCATTAAAAATGGAATGCAATCAAGAAATGGTCAATAAAATTAATATTCCTTGACTAATTCCCCATCAACATCCACAAGAAGGCTTCTTAGTCCACTGGAGGAAAAAACTAAATCAAGATGAATGTGCCAAAATCCATAAGTTTTACTGTGAGTGTATGAGACCATGCACCATTTTTGAGTTTGTAATCAGGATAAAGCAGTCACACTGACTGTTAATAAAATTTCCACACAATGAACTTGAGAGTTTGACTACATAAAATCCTCCATGCAGTGAGTAAAGATAGACAACTTAAAACAGGGCCACCATCTGCAGCAGAATGTAGCCAGTGAATAAGCTTTACCCTGCATCTTCAGAAGCTCAGCAGGGTGAATTGCGATGAGAAGGGATAGCTCCGAGAACAGACTATTTGTTTCATTGACTCCTTCGGCTACAAAACATAATTCTTTCAGATGCATAATCAAGAATGGAAATTCAAAATAAATAAATCCAAATTGATACAAAGAACAGACCACCATCATGTAGTAAAGAGATATGCAAGATAAAAGTTACTGAATGAATACTATGGGATAAAACAACTCAAATTTCGATGCTTTTTCATAAAAATCCTCTTCATTTTGTACTCTGCTATTCCCTTGGCACTGAATATGAAAAATGAGGTAAGCACATGGGTTGCAGGAATACAAGCCCCCCACTGCAGGAATACAAGGGGGGAGGGGGGCGGGAGGGTGGGGGGGGGGAAGAGGGACTCGCACTTTTATGAAATTTTTGTCACTAGCTACTATCACCAATTTAACGACCTATGTTCCAAATATTTCCTCTCTCACTCTCATAGTTTGCAAGATGTGAGGGGTCAAAGTTCGGGAAGTTTGCTCAGAAGTAGTGGGATTCAACTTTCACAGTACAGGGCACAATGTAAAAATTCATAGCTCAGTAACCAATTAACATATCACCATTAAAGTTTTACCTCTTGTCTATCAAAGTACATAGATAACATAGAAATATTTTCTATAACACTTGCATAGCTATGTTATTCACTATAATGTCATTAGTCATTAATTAACTAAGTTTTTGAACTCAAAAACACTACTTCATATTTTCAATCATCACCCTAAAGCAGAGTATTCAACTCATCCCATTTTTTTCAAATTGGACCTAAATATAGTCCTCCCATCACCAAGGGTTCTGTAAGGATTTATTACTACATTATTAAAAGTGAGGCTGACTGTGTTCAATGCCAGTACAGCCAGATACATTTCACCACAGATTAAAAGTAAGTTTCATAATTAAAATAATTTATTTATCATATAATGCATATTATGAGTCTAGTAATTGTTAATTCCACATTTTTCATGAAATTAACACTTTTAAAACTAGGTAAATGCCCAAAAAAGTGCATCATTTCACTGTTGCTGAAACATTGGGGCTCTTTTCCCCTCAGCTGCCATGAGCCAAGTATGATTCTTCAAAAAAAATATATGAACAAGAGGCACTTTCACTAAAACTAGATGTTAGGCCTCTCATTCACTGACCATTATTTCAAATATTCCCTAATGAAGGTATGCATTTGGCTACGGTCACGCTTAGTATCTTTAGAGATTGTATCCAAAATCCCCCCTCACCAAGACAGAAAAAAGTAAAACCTGAAATATTCATAGTGGCAGTCAAAACCACCATTTTTATTTCACAGTCTATTAGAGCATATATTTAGGTCCAATTAAAAAAAATGGGATGAGTTAAACACTCAGGCTTAGGGTGCTAATTGTGAAAATATGAAGTAGTGTTTTTGAGTTCAAAAACTTGGTTAATTAACGACTAATGACATTATAGTGAATAACATAGCTATGCAAGTGTTATAGAAAATATTTCTATGTAATCTATATACTTTGATAGACATGAGATAAGACTTTCATGGTGATATGTTAATTGGTTACTGAGCTATGAATTTTTACATTGTGCCCTGTACTGTGAAGGTTGAATCACACTACTTCTGAGCAAACTTCCCGAACTTTGACCCCCCACATCATGCAAACTATGAGAGTGAGAGAGGAAATATTTGAAACATAGGTCGCTAAATTGGTGATAGTAGTTAGTGACAAAATTTCATAAAAATCAGAGTTGGTAGGTGTCATTTTAAGATTTTTCTGTATGACTTGACATGGAATGACCCTACATGCAGTGATTCATGATACCGTAAGGTTGGATTGGATATAGTAATCTGAAGGTTGAGAGTTGGGCAGGAAGTCCTTGTACCTACAAAACTCATAGATAAAACACCTTCATAAATTCCTGTAGACCACAAAGAAAAACAAAAAACATTGAAAATGAACCACTGAATGCTTTCAAATTTCTAGTGAAACTTACAATACACAGCATGAACCATTAAAACATTACCTGATACCCATAATGAACATCATTTAATGCCAATAAAACTTTCATAGATTCATTAAAAAATATTGCTATTTATTCATTAATAGAAAAACAAATAAATTCATGTAATGAAGTGTATCAGGATGACCAAGGACAAGCTAACTATCATGATAATTATATAAGTCAAATACAATAAATGAAAACACTTTGAAGTTGACACCAAGGCTTACATATAACTCTTCATTAATATTGTCCAAGTTGAAGCATATTCAATGTAATGGATAAACTAAAGTTGAATGCATTCAATATAGAAAACCGTTTACCTCATATAATATACAACATCAAAATGAACAACAGAAAATACCTTCACAAATAGTAGAAAGTAGGTAAAAATATAGTTTCCAATATGTACTAATAAAATATGATTTTAACTAACTTTTTGTGCTACTCCAACACTAATATTTATAAATCAGATAAAACTTATACAAAAAACACAGAATGAAAAACATATTCTACCATGACCCAGGTTACGATGTATAAGTATCATAATCAGGTGAGTGACACAATGCTACCACTCTTCCCATATACAGCAGAAATTCAAAAGTACGAAGTTGATGGGATCTTTCAAGAACATTGTATTGAAGCTATTTTTTTGTTTCCTTACATTATGATGTGCCCTTGCAATGTACTCCCATGATATACGAAGTTATACTTATGAAAGTTTATTTAAATTTGCATTCATGCCAACAGGGTGCACAAAGTTGAACAGTAATAACTTGTCGGAGGCTGATGCTTCCTATTTTCGGGACTTCTGCCCCCTCGTTCCATCTTTTCATGGCAGATAACCCAAAAATTGAAAGATCAACCTCCATCCATGCCCCACAGAAATCTACTTGTAAACCATGAACTTTTTGTTTTTTTTTTAATGTGTAAGAGATTAGGCAATCAAGCATCTTTGCAAAATTTTGGTGCAGTTTGGACTAAGCCTATGAAGCTTCATGGCACATTTTTCTATACCATTTCTTAACCAGAGAACTCATAATTCTGGCATAAGCGATGTATTATGATACCAGTAATATTGATTTATGCGTACACCAAGGAAGTGTGTGACTTGCGAGATGGGTTACATCGGATATAGAAATTTGACGACACAATTTTCGTTACAAGAAGATCATATGCTCCGTATCAGGTTTAATATATGTACCTATATGAAGCTAACAAGGAGACATTGGGTAACGGATGTTAAGGATGCAGACAAAACAAATTTTATCTGAAATCTGTAAAAATGTTGGAAATGTCTCACGGCTTTCTGCTCTTAAGTCCCAGATTCGTGAGAAAATTGGCATCATACTATTCAAATCCCAGTCCCAGTCAAATACATTTCGCACTCTTCGGCAGAAGGTGCAGCGGCCGTGGGGGTCAAAGCATTCGTCCTAAATCTGTTATGACATTTTGGCGTGGGTTTGTGGCTCACGGGCGGCTGATTTTCTTTCGGTTGAATATTATTCAAAAGTCTGGATGACATGGATAACTCTGGACTCGTCGTGACAAAGCTGAATGCATTTTGGTCTGATTGGTGTCACATTTTATGAAAAACTATGCCTTTGATTAAAAGTCGTCCTTAATATTGCAGCATTGAAAAAAGTATTAATCGTTCCTAAAAGCCACATTCAGTGCATAATGTATTCGGCAATACTGATCAATGTCCTCATTCTGATAAGGAGCGCTGCTGTGACCCATCATCATTTGCAAAAACGATCAAATTTTACTTATCGGGACTTAGACCATGGGTTCGTAATTTTAAAACTTTGTTATTTGGTAATGTCACATATAGTTACATGTATTTAGATACCGATATGGTTGGGACCGAAGATTTTGCTTCGTAAAATCAAAATTTCGTAATTTTGTGTTTCATAATTTCGAGTTTATACTGTATATTAACAGTAAGTCAGTAAATTTCAAAATTCCATTACACCTGCATTTCGTTATTCACTAGTGATATTTTGCCAAAAAAATATTTTTAATTAAGTTATTTGTCCATTATCCCTGGTAAGTAACCATTTGCCAAGGCTATATGCTTTATCATTTTCCTATCCATATCAAATTCAGCTTTATTAAGTGGCTCATTTAGTTTCCAGTGAATCAAAGCACAGAATGCTGCCACTTTCTGTGAGTGGCAGTATCTTGGATAGATGGCCAAGTATTTAGTCACTAGTCTATTCAGACAATGTGCCAGCTAATGACTTGGTGCACCAACACCCAAGATAACAGGTCTAATGAGATCTCCGGGCTTGTGTATCTTCATGACTTCATACAAATGTGGTGGCAGTGGATTTGTGGGACAAAAATGGTAAATATCATTTTGACAAAATAACACCTTTGCAGAGAAAAGTAAGGTTTTCACAGAATTCTGAAATTTAGGTGTCTGGTCTTAAGGTAAAAAAATCACTTTCAGGATAATAATGCATAGCTGTTCACCTAAAATAGTTTTAACATGTGAATTGAACAACAATTGTTTCTTTAACTAATTTGATCAGACTATTTCCCTGGTGAATAATCAACATACCTTTTCCATTTATAGAAAATGCCAACATTGCCATACCAGTTGATTCAAGTCAATGCCACCTACAAAAAATGGTAGCATTCAACCATTTGATACATTAGCTACAAAATGTGCTACTTAACATGGCTGAATTTGACAAAGAAAGGAGCATAATTAAGCATAAAGCCTTGGAAAACAGTTACTCACCAGGAATAACACACAAATTAATTAGAAAAAAGGAGAAAAATTTGTAAATCATAAACATTCTGGTAATAACTGTACAATGAATTGTAAAAATGGTGCTCCTTGTTATTTAGTCAAGTAACAGAAAATATGGCCAAGGCATTCCCTTTAAATTATACATCAAATTCATCACAATTTTATGTATCAGTTAAGTCTTGTTCCCTAAAAAACATTCTGGTACATTGTAAAGATAAGGTGGATGCACTGTTCAGAAGTAGGATGCATGAACTTATGTGTAATGACCGAGGGACGGTCTAGGAATGGCAGACATCAAGAAGTTTCCAGACTAGAAGAAAGAAAAACTGCAGTGCTTTTAAAAACAACCCAGCAAAAAGAGTAACTTTGCCCAACATCTTTGAACCTGTGACAACAATATTGATTTTAAAGTGAATACGCTACATTTGACAGATGACTTAGGTGAGGTAAATGCTTTACCCCAGCTCTAAATTTCAAAACGATACCGTACGCTGATTTTAATCTTACTAACCTAAGTTTGCTACTTTCCAAGTCTCCCATCATATCTGCCATTGTATGAGCATTCCCCCCCCTTGTCCTCCCCCAACCCCTTCCATTTTCTGCTAACATACAAGGGAAGAATGGTAACATTGTCAGTCACCTGATGATGACGCTTAAGACATTGAAACCTGGGTTGCAGTGGAACATGTTTTCAATTCTGCCATTTTTCTAAAAGTTTCATCAGGTTAACAATTTTTCCAACATTAGTTACCCCTAACATGGTCATTATCATGATAACTTTAGTCTCGATGAATCACCATATATTATAAATTAACAGACTAATAACTGAAGAGATTAAGTAAAAATGAAAATTCACATCTTTGGAATTTGTATGCATTGTTGCATCTGTAATTTGAAGAAGAATAATAAGTATATGTAATACAAATTCATATCATAACAACCTCTGAGCAACTTTGATTGAATAAACCTTTAAAAAGTGCTGGCACTAACTTTGTGGAAGCTCTCAATTTTAAAAGAGGAAAAGGAAAGCACTGGTACACTACCACACTTTCATTTACAGTAGAAACTCGAAATTACAAACCTCGAAATTATGAAATTTTGAATTTACGAAGCAAAATCTTCGGTCCCAGCCAAAAGGGTATCTAAATGCATGTAACAGTATGCAATATTACGAAATAATGAAGTTTGGAAATTACGAACCTCGGTTCTTGGTCCCAACATGAAAAAGTTACTAATTTTTACGAATGATGACGGGTCACAGGAGCATTTTTTAGGTGCTCCTACTCTGAGTGAAGACATTTATCATCATTGCCAAATACAATAACCACTGAATGTGACTTATATGAACGATAATACTTTTTTCAATGCTGCAATATTAAGGACGACTTTAAATCAAAGGCATATTAGTTCATAAAATATGACACCAATCGGACAAAATTATTTGTTATCATGAGTCCAGAGTTACCGACAACGAGTAAAAACGCATGAATTAAGCAAATACGAACATACTCGCCCACGGGACACTAATTGCTATTACCAGCATTTTACTCTAATGATCCCTTGCACTTTTTCGTACCAGTTTTTCCCAGACATAAATCCATGATGAGTATTCCTATTACAGAAATCGTTTGCTAAGGGTGTGCTCAAAAAACTTAGAGTTTGGAGATGATACCATTGTGTTCGAGGAGCTAATTCAGTCATGCATATCACCCACAGAAGCATTTTCCCTCACAATTTCAGACCGATTATATTCAACTTGCTCCACAGCATAATTATTCCGTCCGGCAATAGTTATCATCGAAAGACTCAGGTTTAATTTATCATCCTCATTGAGCGTTTTGGAGCAGTCATTGAACAATGCTCTTCCTAAGCATTGCCCTTCTCTTCTTCCGTCACCAACAGCCAGGAAAGCCAGAGAAAATACGAGTTCGCTTGGTTCATACGACCACTGAGTTTGACGCACATTGATTCTAAAGTACGACTAGTTCTGGGCACATGTACAATCAATGGGGAAAAACGCTCAAGCACCCATATATATTTATATTGGAAAATGATATACCCTACTCCCCTTTTGCTCCAACCCAGTGATTGAAATAAATATCCTGAAAGAGAGCTCAACTACGTTCCTGCAGATTGATGAAGAATCTGATGTTTTATATCTCTAATCCTTATTAGAGATATTTATAAGAGGAGGATATGCGGAATCATCCTAGGAGACACTAAAAGTCATGCCGTCAGAGAGGAAGCAGAAAGCCTCGTCAGCATCCTAGTCCAATTGGAGGAGCTTTCATTTTTTCCTTTGGTTATCGGATGACACCCCCCGAAGGACATGGAGTGAGGGGGCTAGTTGATACCTAGCCAGTGCGGAAGCAAGATACGAATTGGCTGGCATCTTTGGGTAGGGGCATTGAGGAAAGGAGTTCTGAGTGTTATTATGGTCATTGACATGGAACTATCAAAACTAAAGAGAAAGAGAAGGGGAATATCGTTGGAGGAGAAGGTGAAAACGATAAAACTACCTTAATTGTGAATGAATTCCTGTAAGTGCCAGAAATGAATATGTATCTATTTGTCAATTTTAATGTTTAGAAAAGGTACAGGATGAAATGTCTATCGAGATAAGAGGTTTGGCAAGTGATTTCCAAAATTACTTGTCACACGTTGGCAGTTCATTGGCTGCATCCCCAGTGATCATTTGTCGATGGATGACGATCTCCAAGCTTGAGTAGATTGAAGGCTACAATCGGCAACAGAAGAGCCTGTGGCAGGGCCCAGTAAGGAAAGCAGCGACAAAGACGAAAATGACCAAGTCTTGATCTCTCCCAAAAAGAACGAAATTTTACTCCCTCTCGATACATTACATCAATTCCAAATCATTAATGATGTCGACTCCCAGTTCAGTTTGCATTTATCCAAATTAGAGGCCATTGTGGATGAAAATTCTCCTGGGGATGTACCAGCTAAGCACAGTTAAGCTGTTTTATTTGCTGAACCAGTGAAATTATTTTCCTAAAGTGATAAAGAAACCAAGCAGTGTGCTCCCCTTCACTCCTCTGTGAAGCCATCGGCAACCAACCCTGGTAAAATGATAACATTCAAAAGTGGAGCAAGTGCCTGATGAACAAGTGGAGCAAGTGCTTTTGGTGCCGTGCTCTAGCTTCTGTGATAATCCAAGTTCCAGCACTACTCCCGAAAGTGATAACGCAAATTCCATTGCGTCTGATGATGGGTTCATCTCTGTGTCTCACAAACGGAAATGGCATCATCCTTTGGCCAACGGGAGGTCCACACCGCTCCCATTTGCATGTGTGGAACTTCAAATCGGATACATCAGTGGAATTCCTTAAGGAGTACGTGAAATCTGAAATACCGGCCATCAATGCATCTCGGGACATAGAAATAGAAAATCTTGAGGTAGCCCATGGTAACCATGCATCTTTCCACATCTCTGTAAACTGTGATTTTTGTGAAACTTGGATAGAGCCTTCACTTTGGCCAAAACATGTTCGTGTCGATAATTATTCTTTTCGGAAGCCATGCCCAACAACCTCGGAGGGATATCTTGTAATATTACTTCTAATTTGAATGTTCATTATCAAAATGCCCAACCTCTGTGTAATAAACTTCATGGGCTTAATGTTCTGACTGACTTTTCCAAATTCAATGTTTTGTTTTACGGAACATTGGTTGAAGTCCGATGAGATTAACTTTGCATGTGTTTCTGGTTTTTCTTTTGGAAATTATTCCTGTGGAACTGGGTTTAAAAATGGTGGAACGTGCATATTACTTAGAAATGGTATATTTTTCAAGCAATTAATCTTAAAAATGTGACGCTCACAGACAAACATTTTGAATTCTCAATTGCAAAATTGATTTCCTTCAATATTATTGTTGTCTGCATATATCGTTCTCCAGATAATATATATCTTTGGGGATATTAACCTTTTTGTAAATAATTTAACGATCCTACTTGAAACAGTTATGAACTCTCAAATACCTTTGGTTTTGTGTGGTGCTCTTAACATTGATTTCTCCAACAAAGGATGTCATAAAGTAAGGAAAGTCATTAATCTGATGAACTGTTTTAACTTATCCCACTGCATCATGTCCCCCACCAGAATATCAAAATATAAAGAATCTTTTCAATAAAATAATCAAGTAGATTAAACCAAAATTGCAATCAAGTGACTGCCAGAAGAGTTGAAATATCAAGAGAAATCATGATGACTAATACACCACTGAAAGAGAAGGCAAAGAATGCAAATACCTCAAAGATACCTCAACTTATCAAAATTCAATTCGTTACATGTAACCAAAGTTCATTAATAAACAATTGAAATATTAAGAAATATCTAAAGAAAACACTCACCTGTTTCATCGCCAGTAGCCCAAACAAGGAGATCAACACAAGCTGCATTAGCCATTACATTGACTTTGAATTTGTTAACCATTACATAATTTGCTTCTCTGCATTCTTGTTCACTAGCATCATGGTTACCACTTTGCAGTTCAGTTTGACCAGATAGGAACAGCCCCCTCACAAACTCTTGGACATCTCTCGTAAATGGTAGAGGAAGGTCTAACATCATGGAAATGAAGCACACCAAGGAAAAAATTGGATAATTATGGCTGTAAAAATCGCTGAATGTTATTTGAAGCAAACATCATGCAACAGTTCTCAAAATTTGTGATTTCTATAATGAATTTGCAATAATATCAATCACTTAAATATCCCAAGTGAGAGACATTTTGAATACTAGAAGAACAAATTAAAAAAAAAACAAATTCTATGTTAACTTCAGTTAAAAAGAAATATATATATTTTTTTTGCATAAAAAGATTCAAGTTAATCCAAAATAAATCAATTGTTAGCATCAATCATTTATCTCCATAGGAAGGTAATGCTCACTACCGTCATGGTTAAGGTTTTGCAATGTAAATTGCCCATCGAAGAGAAACTCCAAAACATCATTCGAGAATTCAATAGGTAGGTCTTACTCCCCAGGCAGCAGATTATCATGCATCAGGAGGGAAAGGAGTAAAATAAATTAGAAAGCATTCAAAACAGAAAAAAAATACAATAAAGAACAATGATTGGGTTAGAAGCAACTTAAAGCTAGCCAAGCACAAAAAAATTAATGGAATTATAAATACTTTCCCATGCATACCAAAAAAGCTGCAATGCAAAAATGCAATGCAAAAATGCAAAGTGAAAGCAATAGGCACACCAAATACGAAGCAAAGGAAAAAGGAGTTCTTAATATGTACCATCAATGCCTTTCATAGTGGAGAACAAAACATCCAAATGAATGAGATTTGACAAGTCCTACAATGATTACTACATTGTCTCTGATTCAGTCAATACAATCATCATCACCAATAACTCCAACAAGAAGTGAAAATTATCTTTTTAATAGCACTAATAAATGCACATATAAATTGGTCGATAGGTGTCTCTCAATATGCTTTTCTTCAATATGTTTTTCTGCTTTGAAGAGTTAAAAACATCAATGCCAACATTTTTAGCTAAAACTGACTAAAAAGCAGTATCCAGGGAGCTATTTTAGCTAAAAAGCAGTATCCAGGGAGACAAGTCTGTAACATATCATCTGTAGACTAAAGCCAATATTCCCACCCTAGCAGCCTAAATCTACTTAGGCTAAAGGATAATCGTCATTTTCATGACAGGAACCAATGAGCTCAACTCACAATTTTTGGCTAAGTGACAACTGGCATTTTTTCTCATTGTAGAACTGGTGCGTCAAGTATAAGAGTGTTACCATAAATATTATGTGAACCATAATAAAAATATCACTCACTTTCGTCAGTCTCACTTGGTGGTATTCCATCATTAAAAAATTTAAGATGAACACCATACAGTGTGAAAAAACTGTTAGTGAACTGCAAGGACCCCATTGAACCTCAGAAATTAAGTGGTGTATACTTAATGAAATGTAATGAATGTGGTGGACAGTATGTTGGACAGACCTGTAGAAATTTTGAAATTAGACAAAAGGAGCATAAAAGGGATTTTAGAAATTTTAATCTTAACGGAAGCAACTTCGCCCGACATCTTTTAATCCACGAACATAAAAGTGATTTTACTATGACACCTCTCCATTTTGCAACTGACAGACGTAAGCTGAATACTTTAGAACAACTAGAAATTTGTAAAAATCAAGCTTACTGTGATAAATTTCTTGTTAATGAATGTATGCTCCCTGCCTATTCCCCCATCCTCAAAGCTTTAATCCCCTCCACTTCGTCCTCCTAGCCCCCCTCCCTTCCCCCCCGTGACCACCCTCTTCCTGCATTGTTCTTCCCCCCCCCCTTTTTCCCCACCTGGTAATGTTTACTATATAAGGCCTGCACATCGGCCTCCATTTACCTGAAGATGATGTGAATGCACATTGAAACCTGGGTCGTTGTTTTAATAAATCGAGTGGTTTTGTAAAAGTTGACATCTTAAATTTTTTTTCATAATAAAAATACCACACCACTATAGCCAGAAGTCTGTGTGTGCCAAATGCACACTCCTAACATCATTCTATCAACTGATAACAATTGTGGCAATGTTGGCCAGCAACTTCAAATGCTAATTATGAATCTCTGGATAGGCTGTCCAAAATTCTTAGATAAATGCAATTTGATTAGCTCTCTCATTCAAAGCATGACGGATCAGATTTGAGGCTCTCCTGGATTTGATGTTCACAAAAACCTCTGAATACAGTGTCTATTTATGATGTCATCCTTATCTATATGCCGTTGTTGTATTTGTTTAAGTTTTGATTTTGAAAATGTATCATGTTTGAAGTTATGACATCACACTGGTCTTTATTTTTACTTTCTTTTTATGGCAAGTTTTGATCACTACTGGGAATAATGTTTACATTATGATGTTATCATTCTCCTCTGCGTTACTTTTTTCTTTTATCATTGCACCAAAGTTTGACTATTGCAGGGAATTACTTCTAACATTTGAAGTTATGACATCTTGTTGCTTGTCTTTACTTTTAAATATTTTAGCAAGTTCCCATATTACATTATTACCTTACTAAATTATGCTCACATACAGTGTTCTTTATTTTCCTTTTATCTCTATGGCTCTTTTAATATTCCAATGTATTGAGTAAATTTAAGAGTTCTCACTTCTCACTGGTTCTTTTTCTGTGTGTGTGAATTTTGTTTCCATTATACCCTTTGTACCCCACCAGAATGCAACACACACAGCGATGTAAGGTAGGGGGGATGGGGACTTGAGGGGAAAGCAAATGGATGGGGGAGGGGAGAGAGATAGATTCACTCACACACACACAGAGGCACACGGACACCTGACGTGCTGTCTCTGAATGTCATCTGCTAGACTGTCTACACTTTCTAATAAATTGAATGGCTTGTGGCGTGACTTGTGGAAATTGCTTCATGTTGAAATGGATAACTTTGCCAATTTCACAGAGGTGACTTTAATAACGACCAGTTTCGTCTCTGTGGGACATCATCAGGTACAAATACAGGAAATGCACAACCATAAAATACACTGAGTCAATGGGGGTGGAAGGCTGGGCACAAGGGTGGGGGAGGGGTTGAGCCGGAAGGCCGGGGGGGCGCGGATGTGGGGGTGGGGGGAATTCCCAGGGAAGAGGAAAGCTAGGAAGATGGGTGCGGTGTGTCCGTGGTCACACCATATCGCCATGTGGGAGGGAAGGGTGAGGGTTCGGAGGATGGATAGTGATGACGGGTGGTGGGAGATTAAGTAAAGGGGAATGGGATAGGAAAAGAACATCATTAAGTACAATTCCTTCATCATGATTTACAGCTTTTTAAATTTCCATGGACTCTAGGGCGTCCAGCTTGGGTCCTTTCATCTCTACATGAAGGATCTCTGGTTCAAATGCACTCACTTGCTTGGCTTCCAACAAATGTTTTGCGAACAACGAAGAGGGATTGTTATTTTTAAAACATACTTCGTGTTCTTTTATTCGCGTTTTGAATTTTCTTCCTGTTTGTCCAATGTATATTTTTTTACACGTATTGCACATAAGTTTATATACTCCACTCTTTTGTAGTGGGTCTACCTTGTCTTTGGCATGGCTGATTAAGTTCCTTAATGATTTTTTGTTGTAATAAGCTGGTTTGAATTTATCTGGGGAAAAAATTTTGTTATTTTATTGGAAATGCTTCCAAAGAATTGGATTCTATGCCTTTTTGTGACTTTTTCTTCTGGGAGGAAGGATGGGAAAATGTTTCTCATGGCTAGTTTGCGGCATTTTTTGTTGTATAGGTTGTCAACGAGATTGGTGGAGTATCTGTTGTTAGCTGCTATCAGTTTTATTGTGTTCAGTTCTTTTGTTCTGTTCTGTTTGTGCAAACTTTCTAACGTTGAGTGTTGCCACAGTGGTTCACACAGTGAATAAAAATTGTTCTTCCAGTGCTTCAGCAGTTTACAGCATTTTATTTGTGTTTTGTTCTACCTAATGGATACGTTAAATCAGTTTCCTTACATTTAATGCTAAAAAAATATTCCTGACAAGACAAATAGGTACACAGATTAAATAGTGACAATGTCTGCTGTAGTGCGTGCATGTTCATTTATCGTTTACAAAATGATTAGTCAGAGAATGTGATAAAAATGGTACATTTTCTGTGTAAATGGCAGCTATTACCTATTAACCCCTTCCCTGATGGGGACGAGATATCTTTTCCCAACAAGTCAGGTCAAATCACGTCACGGATGAGTTATCTCGTCCAAAGACGCTTTTTGATCTTCTTTGCTGCCAAGGACAAAGAAACTCGTCCCCTTCGTAGAAGGCGTGTGCGGACACACTGGCCAATTTTTATCCAATTTTTCAGTTCTATTTTGATGCATTTGTGCATGGAAGTTCATCATAATTTTGGCAATTTTTACAGTAGTTTGTTTAGCAAATTCGGCTTGGTAATTCAGCGCATTACCTGTTTGTGTTTTCTATAAATTAACCTTGCATCGGATTCATCTTTGTAGCAACTATATCAAGCCATGATTACAGCTGGCAATTGCAATTGCATATGCATAAATATTGCATTTCTTTTTTACTTATGGGAGTCATAGCACTGAATATAAAAATATTTGATGATCTCGGCAACTAATGGATGCATAAATAACAGCGTTGCGATATAAACATGTTAGTGATACTCTGTTTTAGGATAAGTAAATAAAACCTTTTACTCCAAGAGCTTGTGGCAGGGGGTGTTATGCAGCCAGCCACAAAGAGTACGAGTATAGAATGAAGGAGTATTTGGGCAAGGTGATATCAAATCTATCCATGTTGCAGCAAATATCTGTAATCATTTGCCATCCTTTCTTGCCAATCAAATGTGAAATCGGGGTAAAATATAATTTTATGCACTGACGTGTAGCTCGTTAGATATCTTCTGCAAGTAATGTCAGTTTTGTGAGTAACCTTTTAATCTCAATTGGCATTCAGTCAAAAAGTGGCTTTAGATGTTGAGATATGGACGATGATAGTCGTCCTATACCATATTCCTGTCTAAGTCCTTTCTTGGCCGATTGATAAATTAGAAAAATGTTCAAGAAAGAGACGATTGCTTATTCTTCTTTTCATTACGTTTGTTCGGATTCCCCTTCCTCACTCATGAACTACGCTGCATTTCTATCCTTTCCAAGTCACCCAAGAAAGGGGAAAGAAAAGTCGATGTCTCTGCGGTTTTTCCCAATGTACCCCTAAAATTCTTTTACTGTTATCAAAGTCGTTGGCCTTGAATTATTCCCTCTTTCCAATTTTCAACTGAAGCATACGTTAGTTCCTCGCTGTTCTCCTGAGCATTCAGATCAATAGTCCTTTCTCCACCACCGTTTCACTGAAATCTCTTCTTTTTGGTGATTCGAGATTGAGAGTAATTTTTGATCACCTGAGTGATTTTTTCATTGTTTCGCTTGATTTATTCTGGAATGGAAAGTGACAGTGAAAGCATTTCTGATGCGGAGGTGGAAGAAAGAAATTTAGAAACTTCTGGATCAGCATCAAGCTTCTCCGAGCACACCATATCAGACGCTGAGTGTGAAGACCACCAATGGAGAGAAATGAAAAGTGGCGAAGTTCCCTGGCTTTTAAGGCCATTAAAACTTGTTCCTCTCTCCCGTCTTTTATCTGAATGGGGATTTCCCTTTCAAGTATTTCCATCTTCTCCATTTCCAGGTTACCTCTAACACGTCTTGGGTGGCTATTAGCAGCAGCTTGATTGTTCGAGCCAGGGACAAGACATAAGTCAAAATCAAAGTATGTCGGCCATTCCATTACCATTTCTATATCAGCTCCTCTTTTCTGACGGCCACTTAATACCCTCTGCAGTCAACACATGCCCCAGATAATTCACCCTTGGAGATATGAAGTGATTTTTTCTGTTACTTTTTCAATTGACAAGTTAATCCATGTAAGATGAGTCTTTCTAAAGCCCTAACTAAATGTTCAAAAGGTTCAGCAAGGTGCTTACTACAGTAGAAACTCAATAATATGAAGTTGGCGGGGCCGAAAAATCGGCACTTTGTATTTTCAATTTCCGATTTCATTTTCGAACCTTTTTAATATATAGGGAAAAATATTTACCCTTACCCCTGACTGCTCTGGTCTTGGGAAACATCTGAAAATAATTAATAGCCATTTTTCGTGAAAACATTTGAAATAATGCCTTTATATCATAAGCTGAATGTAAAAACGTTCGTGAAATAACTGCAATGTCTAATTGTAAAGTATTTGTGTGCAATAATTCCTTAAGGAATTGAAAGGAGAAGCAGAGGTTCATTCAATCTCCAGCTAAGAGTGCAGTGCAGGCGAAGTGGATACACGACTGCCAGAGGCGGGACAGTTTTAATGCTGACAACGGTAATATCATTTCTATTATTGTTTTAGCTCTCTGGTAACACATAATTTAGTATCATGAAACACTTTTTTGTCATAACTATAGTGAAAATTCATTCCACCAACATGTGTGTTAGAGTTGAAGTTCATCACGTAAAAACTATGTTAGTTTCCCAAATAATGCTCCTATTTTTTTAAGCACGGATTCGCTCGGCTAATTATTAAGAGGATGATTTCCATAAACGTTTGTGGCAGCAACTTTTAAATTATTTTCAATAGAACTGCAGGAAATTGAAAAAAGACGCTGTGTCCTTGCTGTATTTACCAGCGTCAAAGGGAGAAAAAGGACTTTCTTCTGAGCTGATGGAAATACATGAAGTTACAGTGAAGAGTTTGTATAAATATTTTGTGATGCCCTCATTGACTAGATGTAAATTGGCTACTACCACCTAGTGAGACCAGTGTACAAATACTGTGCTCTTCATAGACCTTCTACTCCATAGATCTTTTACTTCTTCATAGATCCAGCTACTAGGAGCAATCATTCTTCGACACCGAGGATGAAGAGGAGCCCGTGCAGGAAGGACATTATTCCACATAGAGTACTTTGAAGAGCTTAGTGACTCCCCCCACAGAGTCACAAAGTAGCCTCGGACAGCCGAAACCACGATGGGCGGCAGAAATTATTTCTCAATTAATTAAATATCAAATTTCTTTTACCACTGATGTTGTTCACTGTTCAATTATATGAATGGATTCATGTATGAGAAATAAATTTATATTTATACATTCAAGGTGATCTTTACATTTGAGGAGTCTGGCATCTACTGGTCAAAAACCCTTTCAAGTTGTGTCTGACATTACACTGTTTTTTGTACTCCTTTAATTTTGCATTAACGTATTGTTCTACTACTGATAAACAACAGGTCTACCTGCGTAACGTACCCATTTCCGGCAGAGAAGAATGGGTTTCATTAGGATTGACAGATTGGGGGTTGTTAATGAGTAAATTATCCATATTAATTCTCAATAGTAGTAATAGGTAAATATTAATTCTCAATAGAAGTGGGACCGAGGCTCTGAGTAGTCCTACTGTCCAACTCCTGTGTATACTTGTGGTTCAAAGATACATTTAAATCTATAATCAACATGAAGTTTCTAGCCAAACAAAGAGTATTCCCATAAATCTTCTAGTCAACTGATAACATTCTATCTAGGAAGCTTGAGACAAATGAGTAAGTCATTCATTACGAAGGCAGGGAAGAATGAAAAATGTTCCTGACTTTCGTAGCCATTGCTGGAATACGATAACTTATCGCTAATTAATTAATGCTAATTGAGGTTTGATATAACCTTCTATACTCTGGAATCAATTACTTACTGAATGTCAAATATTAGTGTAGGTAATGCTGAAGTTGTTTAAATTACGTACACTACCTGAGATACATTTCAGAACAAGATGCTATGTGATTGAAATGCTAATTTTCTTCAATTTCTCATCACAGGTATAATTGGGATAATAACATTTTCTTACATGTGTAAGTGCGGTAGCTGTTACTGACTACTAGTACGCATTATTCTTTCCTGAGCTTCCTCATTTCTAATCAACAAAGTTCATATTTCTTGCCTTACAAACATGGCTTCTCAGTTTCTTCCGTGGCGTTTGCACATCTGAGTTACTTAACGTAAGGGGCTCATATACTCCATCAGTGGCATTTTGGTAGAGAAATTAACACTGTGCGGTTAGCTAGGTGTATATGCTTGAGCCAACGAAAGATTTTCCACTGATGCTATTGACTTTTTTCCCTGAAAGTTGAAATATACGTAACAGCTTTTCTAGGCTAGGTCCATACGTTTAGCTACTTGCCTTCTGTAGTCCAAGTGACATCATGCACAGAAAGGGCTTATTTTGGTCACGGGAACCTTGTACCTTGTATTCCTACTACCATGATGGAATTGCTCCTCCTTCCCAGTTCAGGCTGAATTTACTTGTCGCTTCGACTGCCAATACTCATAGTTCCCTACTTCAATGCTAGATGTCCTTGGTATGCCGTTCAATGCATCAAGCAAGTTTTTCCAAAGTTATCTTGCAATTGCTAGAGGTAGCAGAAACAGAATTTTCCATTTTTTTCTTTTGTGCACAGCATGTAAAAATCATGGTACTAATACTTAGTACTTATATAAGTAATTGGTATTATGGTAAAAATATAAAGAAATATTTATTTCATAAATTCCTTCTAACGAATCCTCTATTTGGACTGAGACAGCATTCTAGACACTTGTATGTGTGTATCAGTGCTTTACTACATTCTTTTTCTCTCATATTTAGCATATTTTTTCCGAAGTTATCTCACGACTGCCAGAGATAGCAGAAACTGAGTTTTCCATTTTTTCTTTTGTGAGCAGTGCATAAAAATCTCATGGAATAATTACTTCGTTAATTCCTCATACCAAATCTTCTATGTGGCCTAGGACAGCATTGCAGGCATTTATTTTTTATCATCACTGCTTTATCATATTCTTTTTCTCTCAATATGTTATATTTTGTTCTTTATTTGACTTGTCAATTCTGCATGAATTTTACCAGTACATTGCACCATCCATGATTTTTTCCGAAGGAAAGATGAAAATCAATATTTCTCTAAATAGTGATAAAAATTTAGGAATTCTAAAATCAGATTTCTACTTCTTCATGAAATTCTTATATTGTCTTTATCACCATAGAAGCTGCAGGTCATGCAATTAATTGGTGAAATAACTTTTTGTATTGGCTCTATATTTTTCAACTTGTTTTCTGCTGGTTTATTTCTCGTAATCATCTTCTCTCAGGTTGAGGAAGTTTACCATAACGCAAGAAAGTAACTCTTTAGATTTAATTCTCCTTGGCCAGCTTTTTGAGTGTGTGGGAAAATAAAGCGACTCTTCTCTGCCACTAATCAATGGAGTGCCAGGATTTTCTTCTCATCATACGAGAGGGGCATGCCCTCCCTATGCTTCCGTAGGACAACTAACAGAAACTGCCGTGCAATTGTCCTCGACTGGGCCTCCTGCTGACTAGGATTATCCAACCAATTTGAAGCTGAGCATGGATGCACCAAAGGGTACAATACCTTAATATTCTGCTGCTGGCCTCATTGGATCCTTTCTTTCTTGCTTGAGGGCAATTTTCACAATTAGCAGGGGAGAGAATGTCTTAGAATGCACGTGCAGAGGTATGTATACAAGTAGCAGCTGAAACGTCTGGCAATAAATACTCCACGAGTGACCCCTCAACCCAATTTTTTTTATATCTACTGACAATGCACCTAAAGTTTTCCCTAGGCGGCTCTTTGTCCAGTGTTTCCAGGGATCAAACCAACACTGAGACGTCAAAAAATATCAAAAGTAGCTTAGTTATTAGCTGTCTTCTCAAGCGAACACATCAACCTTTCCATAAACTCACATCTTTCACCGAGCGAGCGCACACTACCATCAGAGATTGTTTTCACTCGCTGCCTGCTTTTCTTGATATTTTGTGACAAATTATTTTACCACTTCAGCGATGGCTTGTGATAATGCAAGCAACTTCACTGAAGATGAAGATATTGAAGATTCCAGATCCAAATCCAGCTACTCGGAGCAATCATTCTTCCACACTGAGGATGAAAAGGAGGCCGGGCAGGAAGGACATTGTTATGAAACGGACAAACGGACAGTGCTCAGCCACCTACAACCTCAAGGTTCTCTTTTGAAGGAGAGTCCTCCCTAAATTTTAAGTGTGTTGATGCTGGTGGAAGTTTTTTAAAACTTGTTTCTAATGATGCTGCGGTAGATAAATCACTAATGGGACAAACCAATTGGTGACCCAGTGTCTCCACGATAAACCAATCAGGTTCAAGAAGTCAATGGTAGGACATCAACAGCTCAGAGTAGAGAGTGTTTTTAGCATTAGTGGTACACCAGAGCATTATTCCAAAGCCGGAGGAGAAGATTTTTGGTCAAGTATGCAAATTTTGGCAACACCCTTTCTCGCAGAAACCGTGTCACATAGGTGTTATATCATACAAAAATGTTTACATTTCTATCATGAACAAGACAGCAACCCCAAATCCTGTTGGAATATGCATTTTCTCAGCATCACTTACATTATAAGACCACCGCTATGTGGCAGCACTAGTGAGACAATTTTTAATGTGGTGCGAATGTTTTCCGATAGGAGTGCTAGCTCCAACTCTATGTACTAAAAGTGTTGCTAAGGCCCCAAATATAAAAATAACAACTGTGAATGAATCGAGTACAGTTACTCCAGCTTAATTATTTTACTTAAACCGAAACCCATAACCAGGCACACATCTCAATAGGTTATGGGCCCAGAAATCTGTTGAATCAAGAAAATCTCCGTGAATTAAAGAGCGAAAAAAAAATTAATATATACTTGAATTTGAAATACCGGCGTGTCCGACCTGGACAGAAGGGACACCTTGGTTAAGGACAAGGACGTGGACGCCATAGGTGACATCGAAAAATGATAAGTCATCGAGACACTACAAGGTATGCATGTGTCCGTGAATGTATAGTGACCTTGTTCTATTGGTCAATGGTAATTTATACGACTTCACCATGAATTAACAAAGTGGATTTAATTTGCATATGACTAACGGGACTGGAGTGAAGGAATGATGCAAGAGGTGTGGAATTTTTTTCGGTGCAGTTTAGCTTGCATCGCGTTGAGAAGGATTTCTCCGGCAAGGATTTGCCATGGCTAGAGGGAGGATTCCCGCTGGTGAAAGGATTTTCACCAACCAGCCAAATGCCATTGGGGAGGATTCCCCAGGTGAAGGATTTTACCAAATCACTTGTGTTGAGAAGGATTTCTCCGGCAAGGATTTGCCATGGCTAGAGGGAGGATTCCCGCTGGTGAAAGGATTTTCACCAACCAGCCAAACGCCATCGGGGAGGATTCCCCAGGTGAAGGATTTCACCAAATCACTCGTGTTGAGAAGGATTTCTCCGGCAAGGATTTGCCGTGGCTGGAAGGAGAATTTCCGCTGGTGCAAGGATTTTCACCAACCAGCCATACACAGTCAGGGAGGATTCCCCTGGTGCAGGATTTCCCAGTTGAAAATGTCGGTATAGTGTGTTACTTAGTTCCGTTTATTTTTTCCAGATAAATTCGAGATGGAGGATAAATCTCGTATTGCTCCTCTAGATGGGAAGAATTACCCCGTGTGGAAGCTCAGAATGACCACTGAGCTGCGGGCCCAAGGACTGTCCAAATTCATAACTGAGGGTGTGGACATCCTCCAGCGGAGCTATCTGCCGGTGCCAGGTGACACTGCAAGTGTACTGGAAAGAAAGCAATAGCAGATGGGAGAGTTCGAGAATACTCATGCCGCCAGAGACGAAAAAGGGTCAAATCTTAGAGGCGGGCCCATCCGGACTCCGAACGTGGTGTTCAAGGCATGGCACAGGCCGTACTTTCCCTACCCGTGCCGTGAGTGTGGAAAGAAGGGGCATAAGGCGAGGTACAGCCCCAAGATGATGACAAGGGCGAGCGGCTCGAAGAGTGGACCGCACCATGATCGCGCATGGTCGCAAGGCTGCTGCTCTAGCCACAACAGCTGTAGCTACGGCAGTAACGGCATCTCCGGCCATCTCCGCATAGATGGCCGCAACATCATCGGCAAAGGATGCAAGGCCGCAGCCACAGACACTAAGGAGGTGGTAGCAACCAGCACCGGCAGATGGCAGCTGCTGCATCAGCCGGGAACGAAAGCAACAGCGGAGAGGGATCCCAAGCAGACGAGGCATGTGCTGATGAACAACAGGAGGCATACATTTTGTATCCAAACCGTACAAACCCTAGGTATCCAAAGTAGTTAAAGCCAATGCCATGCTTGTGGATGTAGTTGGTATGGGTCTTTCACTTATGACAGTTGGCCAGGACTGCAGTGTGACTCGAATTGAATTTATCCTAGACTCGGGAGCTTCCTGTCATTTGGTAATGATGGGCGTACCGGTTGTAAATAAAGAAAGCTTGGACATGCCAGTGATGATACAGGTAGCAAAAAGCAGGGTAAAGTTACTAGCTCATTACGAGGCAGAGCTCAACTGTATCATTAAAGTTGGTGGGATTCAAACTTATCTTTTGCTGACAGTGCTGGGTGTGGGAAATCTTTCCCACAACTTGCTATCTATCACAAGTTTGGATAAGAGTGGGTACAAGGTGCATTTTGGGGATTTAAAGGGAATCATTACCACAGATGGTGTGATAATTGCTGAGAGTAGAAATATATCAAATTTGTATAGACTCATGGTGATGATCAAGCCTGATATTGAAGCTGCTATGCTTATGGAAAATGAGGAAATATGGCATGAGCATCTGGGACATCTAGGTAAACGAAACCTAAAGAGGTTAAAGGGCATGGTTGATGGTATAAATTATGTAACAGGTAATGAAGACATGTGTGAAGTATGTGTTCAAGGTAGACAAACCAGGCTGCCATTTCCTGGCACATGTCCCAAAACAACAAGACCATTGGAAAGAATCCACAGTGACTTATGTGATCCAATCTCACCCACTGTCTACAATGGAGTGAGATATATTTGAATTTTTTTGGATGACTATACACATTTCACTGTGGTGTATGGTCTGAAATTTAAATCAGAAGTTAGAGACTATACTAAACTGTACGTGGCCTGTGTAACTAGTCGTTTCTCATTCAAGATCTGTAACTTTAGATGTGACAACGGAACTGAGTATATTAATGAAAGGGTGATTAATTTGTTCAACAAGCTGGGAATTGAGTTTGAGACAACAATTCCAGGTACTCCAGAAAACAATGAAGTGGTGGAAAGGCTGAACAGAACATTAATAGAAATAGCCAGGTGTATGCAAATAGGGAGTAGTGTAAAAAGAAATTTTTGGATATAAGCAATTCTTACTGCTACTTATTTGTTAAACAGGTGTCCCACAAGAAGCATTGCTGAGGAGAAGGTTCTGGCTGAGTTATGGCTTGGGAAGAAGCCCAACCTGTCTGGTTTAAAGGTTTTTGGTTGTATATATTTTTCCCTTAAGAATAAAAATCAAATAGATGGTAAGTTTGACACAAGGAGTAAGAAATGTATTATGCTAGGATCCTGTAGTAATGGCTACAGACTCCTCTCATTGGAGGACAATAAAATAATTGCTACAAGACATGTCACCTTCGATGAGACTAGAAATAGGTTTCTGAGAGACAGATATGAGAATTGGTTTATCTCGCCTGAGACTAGAGAAGATGGTAGTGGTTTTGATGAGGAAGATGAAACAGGTGAGAGTGAGGCATTACGCACAGAAAACCAACTGGTTGATAAAGAGGACCCAGTTTCAGGAGGGGGTGAACAGGGCATAGAATTAGAAGAATTCAATGAACCAGCACATGCACATTTACCAGGTGTAAGGAGGGGCACCAGGGTAAGGCTCAGGCCTGGATATTTGGAAGACTATGCCACAATGGCACTTATTACTAGATTTGTAGATTTAAATAATGCTGAAGACAATGTAAGTAATAGTTCTGTTAAATTTGAAACTGACCCTCTTATGGTAGACATCTGCAATGATGTACCTGCTAGTTTTGAAGATCTTTCTTACAGAAAGGACAAAAACCAATGGTTACGAGCCGTGTCTGAAGAACTTGAAGCACTACATGAAAATGATATGTGAAAATTGGTTAATGCACCAATAGGAAAATGGCTAATCAGTAGTAAATGGGTATTTACCAAGATATTTGATGGTGACGGAAAAATCGACCAGTATAAGGCAAGACTAGAAGTAAAAGGGTGTGCCCAGAAACAAGGTATAGACTTTAATGAAACATATGCTCCAGTGGCACGCATGACATCTGTTAGGATTTTAGTATGTTTAATTAATACGGATAATTCGTTTGTTAATCAACTAGACATAAGAATGCATTTCTCAATGGCATACTCAAGGAGGAAATATACATGCTGCCACCAGAGGGTTTAGAAGTAAAATCCAATCAGGTTTGTAAACTAAAGAAAACACTACAGTAGAACCTAGATCTATCGTTCTCGCATTGATCGTTTTCCCGCTTCTGTCGTTCGCCGCCTTAGGTCCCGAATGTAGATCCATGCTGAAAACCTTAATAATTCCCGCATCCATCATTCCCCGAAGTATCGTTTTCCCGCTTTGATCGTTTCCAAATAATGGTCCCCACATCGCAATTCCTGCATTCATTGTTTGAAAAAGACGAAACCAAAAATTTACACTGAAGTAAGATTTTGGGATTTTTGCGGCGCTCCACTGCGGGAAAGGAGGAGGGGGAGGGAGTTAGGCGACGACGGACGGGTAGCCCTTGCAGTCCGAGTCGCTTCTTATCTTTATGGCCCAAACTCCTTCCTAGAGGACAATTGGCTTTCCTCCTTTCCTACCCAAACCTCGCTCCTTAGCGGCCGCATTCCTTTGCCATGAGCTTCCCTTTCTTCCTATTATCCTCTCAATGCTCTCTTACCAGTAGTTGTCATACGCTCACTCTTGGCACCATATCGAGATCTGATATAACCCATGTGGGTAAATATCAACGAATTTCCTAGGTGTTTGGTATCAAATGTAACAGAAAATAACGGACAAACTTCATATAATTCTTGTTCTGTAGATTTATGCCGATCAAAATCTTTAGCAAAATTAACTGACGTTCCACTAATGCACCCCTCAGTGGGTGGGGCCCTTTCCGCGGAAAGGTTCGTGAGGGCCAAAGGTCTTCCACCTGCCCTGTCCCTCCCGACGGAAAACAGGGTCCCCCAATTACCTGTCTCACCCAATTCTTGTATGTAACCAGTGCATTATTTCAAATGACGTGAGCCACATGGGCTTAAACGGGGGAGTGGCTGAGGGAAGGGAGGGAGGTGGGGTTTCTCGTCATGTGACTCTCGTGGAACCAACTAGAGGGCAGCGGGCGTGGCTTGTAACCTCGGCAATTCAGTCACCCCCTGACCTTCGTCAAGGTCACTTCGAGGGCCCCTAGTAAGTGCGGCCAAACCCTACGTTCTCTGTGCTCTTTCCTTTTTCTATTTTTTCTGTGTTTAGCCAGTTAAAGTAGGTATTTATGTCTATTCATTTTCCTGAAGTATTTATTTCTGAGCCTAAAGCCGAAACTGTTCAAAATAGGTGTTTTAAGACGGCTGAAGGTGACGCAGATGTTTCAACCATTAGTTTGTCGTAGTGGAAGTCCTACGAGCGTGGGCTAATTTCCTTCTCGTCCGTTGTCTGACGTGGGCTTGCATTGCCAGACTTTTTTTTGTTTTTTAGGCACCGTGGCCCATCAAAGTGATTTATTCTTTTGAAATTGGTGTTCATTTAGTAATGCCAAGCCGAACTCCAACCGCCGATATCGGAATTCCTCATTTCAACCCGATTGCCCGATAACTTTTGCCTCTCTGAACCAGATGGCGATAACCTGATACACCTCTCTTGCTCTATACCTCGTGGGTTACGCGATTGCTCCAGATAAACAAGAGTACACTTGGTAGCGTCAAGCTCGCTCCGTCTTTAACGGGTGGCACTCCTCCATCAGTGGAGCACAATGGAAAGCGCGAAAAAAGATTATATCCTCCTTAACAAATTTTAGGTGCGATTCTCACCCTCAAGGATATTTAAAGCGAATAAATTTCTATGCGTGGATAGGTCAGTGCGCGGGCTTGAGGATCATCCAATAACATGATAATGGACCTTGTTTATTTACTTTTATCATCCGAGACACCATTGAGATATGTAATACTAATAAAATATTTTAAACAGTTAGTAGTCACACAAAAAATTAGAGATGCACTAAGTATTTTCATTAAATTTAAAAATTCTTCCGCTTTTAAAAGAAACGCCTTTAAGATTTCCCTCTACTGTGAAAAGATACCATAAAATTCTCGCATTTTCATCTCGTTTTGGCTCCCGGGAAACCTTTTTCCGCATTGTTCGTATTCCCGCATCCATCATTTTTTTTGCCCATCCCCTTGAAAAATGATAGATCGAGGTTCTACTGTATATGGACTCAAACAGGTCCCCATGGAATGGAATAGAAGGCTCGATGAAGTAGCAAAAGGGTTGGCGTTTCTCCAATGCCAGTTTGAAAGGGCGTATGCATTTAATGAAGACTTAAAAGTACATTGTATATTTGTTAATATATGTAGATGATGCACTGTTGTGTAGCAATGATAAATCCCAGCTTGATTCTGGCAAAAGAAAACTAATGAGGAGTTTCAAAATGAGAGACTTGGGGGATGTGTCATATTTCTTAGGTATTGATTTGTCCCATCCAATTCCAGTCTATGAAGACAATGAGTCATGTATAGATGCCCTACAATCCTGGGAGGCCAAACGACTTAAACATGCTGATATAAAATACAACTTTGTTGAAGATTTGCATTTCAGTAATGTAATTATTGTCATTTATATTCCATCAGGTGACCAAAAGGCTGATATTATGACCAAGGGGCTTCCTGTTGCAGTTTTCTTTGAGCACAGAAAGAATCTTGGAATGTGTGAATTAAAATTGGAATGATCCTACAATTTTATTTTGTCCCTCCAGCTTGAGAAACTGAGGAGGGGTGTTGGAATATGCATTTTCTCAGCATCACTTAGATTATAAGACCACCGCTATGTGGCAGCACTAGTGAGGCAATTTTTTATGTGGTGCGAATGCTTTCCGATAGGAGCGCTAGCTCCAACTCTATGTACTAAAAGTGTTGCTAAGGCGCCAAAGATAAAAATAACAACTGTGAATGAATCGAGTACAATTACTCCTGCTTAATTATTTTACTTAAACCAAAACCCATAACCGGGCACACATCTCAATAAATCCTAAGCTAAATAAAATCTGGCCAATCATGTTGCAAGAGAAGTTTAGGAATTTATACATACCAGAGAGGGACATAACAGTGGACAAAATCTTCTCCTGTACAAAGGAATACTTGGTTGGCATCAGTTCATCCCCCAAAAACTTTTGGTAGATTTGGTATAACACATTTATGTTGCGTGAATCAACAAGTGGCTATGTTTGGTCAACAATTGTTTATACTGGAAAAGGGACTATTTTCGACAAAGATTTGGAGAGCATGTAAACGTCCTCACAGGTGGTGCTCTCAATAATGGAACTGCTTAATGACAGAGGATACTGTGTGACCACTGACAACTTTTACACCTCGCCTGAATAGACAGAGGCTCGGATTTCTTGATTCATAGACTTGTGCGGGACTGTGCATCCCACACGAAAGGGATGCCTGATGGACTGAAAGCTAAAAAAAAATGAAGAGGGGTGAGGTGGAGGCTTATTTAAAAGGAAAAATACTAGTGATGTGGTCGAAAGACAAAAAAGAGGTGACACTGTTATCAACAGTTCATGGCAGTGATATGTAGCGAGTAGAAAAAAGAGGACAAGTGTTCTGGAAGCCTAAGCTCATTGTGGACTACAATGAGACGATGGGGGGTATTGATCAAGTGGATCAGCATCTCGCTGATTACCTGATATCCCAGATGTGGGAAAAAAACTATTTTAAGAAAATCTTTTATCATTTGATATGTTCGTGTGTGTGTGTGGAACTCTTTTGTGCTATTTGTGAAAAAATTGTACAGCACATGTTACACTCCATGCTAGACCTAATTGAAAAACTGATAGACAAGTATTACCCTCAAGTGATTTCTCCCAAGGCCGGTCGACCACCCTAAAGACCGCACCCCTACAGCTTGACTGAGAGGCATTTACCGGAAGTGATTACAGGCACAGGGATAAAACAAAATTCTACAAGAAAGTGTGTTGCATGCACAAGAGAAAGGTACTCTACAGGAAAACCTGTAAGAAAGGAGACGAGGTATATTTGCAAAACATGTGATGCTCCTTTGTGCCTTATGTCCTTGTTTCTAAACATATCACATAAAGGTTAGCTTTTGAAAAAATGTATATTTTGTATGATTTTACATTGTAGTTTCATCTTCATTTTACCTCTGATAATTTGCAAATAAGTATAAGGAACTCTCTTCTACTGTCAAAACATAAAATTCAATTCGTAAAAATTAGTGATGGGTCGATTCCAAAATTTTAGCGATTCCGATCCCGATTCTGACATTTCGATTCCGATTCTACCAATACCGATTCCATCGATTCTGATGCCATAGGCTCCATGAAAAATATCACTTAATTCCAGACAACAAGACAACCTCGTAAAAAATTATTCCTTTGTGAAAGAATCAGTTAACAAAAGCATCACTCATATCATCACTATGTAATTAAAATATAATTGTTAATTTCAGAACAGAACATACCTGACAAGTGGTGTTATCTCATAGGTATTACTTAAGAATATTAACACTCATGTTTAAATTTAAAATAAAAGTATCATCTTTAATAGCTATCTTTTATTGAAAATATCTGATCATTATCAATAATGTCTTACAAATTTAGTCTCCCTTTACAGATTTTAAATTTTTGCTCAGAAAGCAAAGCATCTTCACTCTGTCAGGATCAAGCCTGTTGCGTTTTGCATCACATATTTTTCCTGCTGAACTAAAAAGTCTTTCACTGAACACAGTGGATGGCGGTATGGCAAGAAACTTTTTGGCTAATACTTTCAGCCTTGGGTAGGAGAAGCAAGCCTTCCAGTATTCCCCAGGGAAGGAATTTGGTGGTGCATTCATCTCTGATAAATAAGCTTCCACTTCAGCTTCAACAGTATTTGCTATGGTGTCTTTGGGTACCTTTCCAAACACATCACTGTACCTTGACCATATAACTGTCACAGGCTCCCTAGGCTGAATTTGCTCCTCCGGATGTGGTGTGCCACTGCCTTCAATCTAATTTGAAAAAAAAAAATCAGGAAATAATACAATTTTTTTTAATACGAGGCTTCACTAGGTGCAATTACAATCACCTTACCTGCTGAATTTTTTTGGCTTCCTTTATTAGTGTCATCTTTACAGTCTCCAAATGCCTTTGGTTAGAAATTGGCTCCTTCTTCAGCCGGGGATCTAATATTGTTGCAAGAGAACAACAAAAGTCATCTTCTGTATTCATGAAACGTTTGGACAGTGCTGCTAACAGGTCATTTTTTAATCCCTGCAGGCCTGAACCTATTGGAGCGGGCTTCTTCAATTCATGTTCCAGTAAATGCACCAGTGGAATTACCTTTAATCAAAATAACATTCATCTTTTGTGAGGACCAATAATTATACCATAGAATGCAGAATTCAGAAAAAATAAACAAACAAACGAGGTACTTTGAAATTATCAAGGAAATGAACTTACCTCAGACAGGGTTACATTTTCAGAGCTAACTTGCAGAGTTGCTGCATCAAAAACTTCCAGTATAGAAATACTATTCTCGATCATATCCCACTGTCCCTGGGTTAAATCTATTGGTAGTTTGAGCTCACCAGATGCCAGTGCAATTGCTTGTTTTTGTTCCAGAATTCGCTTAAACATATGAAGAGTTGTGTTCCATCTAGTAGGCTCATCCTGAATTAGTCTATGATTGGGAATCTGGGCCAGTTTCTGGTATTTTTTCAAAATTTTAACGTTTTTAGAAGAATGTTTGAAGTGGCCTACAATTCTTCTGCAGGCTGCTGTTAGATTCATTATTGACTTGCAGTTTAAAAATCCTTCTTTTAATACAAGTTGCAATGGATGCGCAAAGCATGAAAAATGCCTAAATGATGATCTTTCTAAAGCAGCAACAACATTGCGTCCATTGTCACGAACAACACATGCTATCTTTTCCTGTAGGCCCCAATCAGATAAAGTCATCTCCAAAACTGTGCGTATATTCACTGCTGAATGCGATATTTCAGGGAATGGGATCACTTCAATGCATAAGTGCTTAAAATTGAATTCCTCATCAAGGAAATGCACCGTTACACTAAGATAGTCATCTTGCGCATTAGAAGTCCACAAATCTGTGGTTATTCGTGCAAATTTTATCATTTTTATCATATCTTCTACCTTTTCTCTGGTTTCGTTGTACATTTTGGGAATAACACAATTCGATAGAGTTTTTATAGATACCATGGTATAGCGAGGTTCCAGTAATTCCATAAGTTTGACAAATCCTACGTTTTCTACAATAGAGAAGGGTTGCAGGTCTACGCAAATCATTTCTCCTATTTTGCGAGTAATCATAGTAGACCTGGCGTCTCCAACCTTAAATTTAGAAGTTTTATCCATAAACTTCTTCAAAGTAGGCTGATTAGGAGATAGAAGTTTGGAGGGGTTACGCTTAACTGCATTACTCGCCGTAATAACTTCGACATCAGGAGATGAGGGAGTAGCTGGTAGAAAAGAAGAACTGAGGCTGCTCTCATCTGTTCTTGAACAGGAACTCACTGAATCACTAAGTACTTCACTTTGAACTGGAGGTGACAATTCAGGTATTTGAATCGTCAATGGTGAAATTTCAAGTGTCCCATCTTTCAGTGATGAAGCCTTTACTAGGGATCTATGTTGTTTATTAAAATGTTTTAATAAATTTGAGGTAGATTTTGAAGTTCCACCACGGGAAATTCTTGCGTGGCAGTGGATACACACGGCAATTTGATCATTTATAGGATCAATATGAAAATGATTCCACACTATCGACATTACAACGCTCAGTAGAAGTCGATGACAATGTCGTGCACCTAGAAAATGTACGTATCTTTAACGTCACTACGGGACTACGGCATGGAAGAAACGGTCACTACGCTGATTCGAATGTGTTTTGTTTTTACGATTACATGGCACGAAAATTCAAATGACTTTTGGAAGCATGGTCGTAAATAAATTTGTGGTTTGAAGTACTACTGGAATCGGAATCGATTTTTCACCTTGGTAAATACTCATTTTCGATTCCGATTCTTGGCATAGAATCGAGGAATCGAAGAATCGAGGAATCGAATCGACCCATCACTAGTAAAAATATTACTCTTCAGTTTTCTGTAAGATTTTCCAATTTTTTTCTGCCCATTTCCGCACATTTGTGGTTATTTCCACCAACCTTGATTTCATATTGAGGATACATAGTTTCATTCCATACAAATGGATCGAAATGTAAACTTAGAAGTAAACAGCACCTGGGTGTGGTTTTCATCCAAGTACCACATACATGTAACTGAGATCATTCATCATCATTGCAGAGTTGAAAGGAGAGAATTCTTGTCAGCCTAAGTATTTATAAGCTAAGTCAATGGCACAGTTATACATAATACTGTTGCCAACTTAATGCCAGTTCTGTGTAAAATAGGAAGGTGGTATGCAATCCGAAACATGCCAAGGCCACTGCCCTTCAAAAAGGATAAGAGGATGGAGAAGAGGGGAAGGCAGAGGAGGGCACAGGTTTCTCACCACCATAGCATGAATGAAATCAGCGAAGTATTATTGAGCGCCACGCAGAAAAAAAAGAGGCAACTGGAATACATTGGTCAAATTTTAAGGAACTAAAGAATGCAATCACTCATTTTGATGTACAAGAGTCATATCAATGACAGAAAATACATAGAGCATGCGTAGAACAAGCTTATTGAACATATTTTATGTAAAATATCTGAAAAAATTTCTATCCAAAACTTGACATTGAGAAACACTTGGCAGGCAAAAAATCATCAATGTTAGCAATACAGCAGACTCTCGTTATTACAAAGTTCAGGGGACCAAAAACTCGGCGCTTCATCATAACGGACTTTGTAACAACATATTTATTTTGTAAACATCGCAAATATCCCATGGCATGTTTTCCTTGTCTCATTTATTTCAAGAGAGGCTCAAATGAATTACTGAATCCTTAAAAACAACTACGAAGTAATCTAAGGAAAAAAAATGAGCCAGCTGACCATCTTGTAATTCTTCAGCAAAACAGGAAACGCTGAAATGAAAAGTACAGAAGACTTTCGTCAATGGAAACCTTAGGATACCCCAGTGATACCCCAGTGATACCGACACAGTTACTGCTGTTACTAACTCAACAGATGCAGATCCCATTAATAATGAAAGCAAATCCGAATAATTAATCCGAATATGTTCATTCATTAATTCTTTATTAACGAATTCCCATCATTTTAAAAATATTATTAGGTTATCAAATACAACGTAGATGTCTATATGTTGGGAAATTACTTAAATCCTTCACCCGGTATAATTTACGATACAGGACAGCAATGGAGCTACTCCATTTAGTACAAACGTTCTAGTACAGAGGGCTCTATTCGCTCTGCTCATCTTTTTCAAAGCAGTTATCGGTGCTATTGGGATACCGTATGAGAGATCACCTCAAAACATGGGGGGGAAACATGTCTACGTAAATGTAAGCATGCATTATATTATAGTGAAAATAAAGTTATGTTAAATTTTACACAATGTTTAGCTGCTCATGAAACCTAACCCCTGGTTCCCCATATAGGTAATGGTTTGCCAACCGCGGGGTTTTTCAAAAACCTAACCCCCGCGGTTGACGAGGGATACTTGTATTCTATTTTGTGATTGCAAAATAGAATAGGAGCTTTTCTTGCCATTTCTTGTCCTAAAAATTGCAAGCCAGGAAATTTATTAAGTCCAGTGATTAATTCCTCGGAAAAACTTCTGCTGCTGCTGCAACAGTTATTATATTGCGAAATGAAAACAGGAGAATCTTGATTTTTGGTTAACCGATTTTATATAAAATTTGATTTCACAAAAGTAAATGAGAGGTCCCAGCTGATTTCTCATACATTCTAATGAAATCGTAACTGGATTTTACATAAATGCGATGTATCCATTTTACACAAGGTCGTCTTGTTCACCAGTGGAGGTATTGTTTTGATTTTATGATATGAAACAACAGAACTTAGAGAAACTTGAGCAAAATCGGCCAAATGCTTTCCCATCATTAATGATAATCTTCAAGTTAATGACTGCACTACCGTGAAATTCAGCAGCAACAAATCATTATGCAGAATTTCTATATAGTGTATATATTATTATTTACTTTCTCTTCTTTCAGAACAGGAAGTTATTGGTTCAATGTGTTCATTCGTTTTCACTCATAGTTGTGCCAGAAACTTGACCTAGTTGACATAGTTGGGCCGCCCTCAAGCAAGCATGTCATTGCACCGGAGTGTGTAGCTGAGCAAAAGTTGATACATGGTTTTGCTTGTCCAAAAATTAAAGAAATTGAATTGAAGAACCAAGCCATATCTAATGACAGGAAACAACGTATTTCTAGACATAAATTGATGATTTTTAATAAATTAAAATTACAAGTGACATTTTCGTAAGCTACCTGCACTTTTTTACCCATTCGAGACACCGGTCCTTGAGTAAAAAATACTACTCTTGTCATAGTGCCCTGAGCATTCTCCGTCGTAAGGAATTCTCCCGTGACAAGGATTTGCACAGAGGTGATCACGACACCCGGAATCGAAAGCAGTGAGGTTGGCAGCAAACGCAGGCAATCTGAGGGAAGTCCCGAGGGAGAATGGTTACTTTCACCCAAACCCCCCTTGCACGAGCCATTCGCAAAATATGAGACTCGTCAGGGTCAGAAAAGAGTTTCTACACGTGGGCGACGAGCTTTCAAATGGAATTGGAAAGGGGTTTGGGAGGAACAGGACAAAAAGAGAGTGGGGGCCGAGAGAGGAGCCTTAGCCTTGACTGGTAACTGGTGGGGGATGGAGGATTAGCTGGGTAGAGTGTACGCAGAACACCCACCCCCATTGTGCTAGTGACCTCGGGAGGGACAAAAGATGACATTGGGGATGGGTGAGATGGGAGAAGAAACAGGATGGCTACTGATATCCAATTTTCAAATTCCCTGACCTTTCCCTGATGGATTTACCAATTTCCCTGACCGATAGCCAAAAGGTCACCTACTATTGGAATGTTTTTCTGCTGAATTAAATTTTCGACGGCAGCTTAAAATTTTATAAATTTCCTAACCATCGTTTCGTATTTTTAGAACTGCAAGCATGTATTTACTCTAAGTTAGTGTGCTCCAGCTACATCTCAACCTGTTCTCGAGTTCTTGAGTTCCAGAAGTTAAAATAAATGTGAGGTATAGGTTTCCGAACAGCATAGCCTTGGATTCCTTGTGATGAGCATAATACATTGTGATTGTCATTTTTAACACAACTAGGCAAATATCGCAACAAGAATATACAAAAGGGATACATTGTACGTCTGATTCACAACTAAATAACTAAGATTCACAACTAATAAGATTCACAACTTAATACCCCACGAATTGATGGTGCCTATTCCATGCACTTCAGCGACGGACGTTAGCAGTAGTTTAGTTGGTGAAATAGAGGGTGGGAAAGACTGGCCGATAGACGTAATGGTAAGAAAATAACAAGGATTCCTATTCCAGTTTCTCCCCAACTGTTACGAGAATTCCCCGACTTTTCCAGAAATTCAAAATTACCCGATAATTCCAGGTTTTCCCTGACGATCGTCACCCTGTCTCATGCTTTAATAGTCCCCGCAAAGTTCTCTAACCCATTGGAAGTTCTGTACCCTCAATACCCAGCTAAATAGCTTATGCAAAGTATCCATTTTTTACATGGTAGTTCTCCAGTTCTCAGCCACAGTAGGGGTGGCAAAGCTTCATTATTTGTAATGTAACATTGACGATATCTGCATGAATGCATTGTATAAGCGTCAAAATTCAGAATAAAGTACTTTTTGTCTCAATGGGGACCGGGACTATGGTTCGTAATTTTGTAATATTGTTTCTTTTACCATGCATTTAAATACCCTTTGAGACCAACAATTTACTTCGTAAAAACAGAAACTTCGTATGAACGTTGTTCGTAAGAATGAGAGTTTGCTGTAAATTTTCAAAATAAATTTTAATACTGAGAATTTCAGTACAATTGACTATATTCTCTTATTTCATTTATATTGAAAATTAAGAAAATAAAATTGAAAAAAGTGACATTTGTGGAAGACAAAATTATCTGTCAGGGAAGGGGTTAAAGCAATATACAAGAGCAGTGCATAATACAAGGCAATTAAATAAAATAGTTCTGTTCAGAATTGAGTAAAACTAGTGTTAAAACATACCATTTTGATGTTGAAGCAACTCCCTCAGAAGAGTGACCATAACAAGGTTAAGAGTTTCACTAAAGGACTGGTAAGGGAATGTCTTAATTTGTCCCGATGCATACACCTCAGCAGCTTGCTCATTCAGAAATGTAAGCATATCCTTCGTCAGAATCTTCTTGGCCACTGAGAGTATACTCTGCAATCCCACAAAAGAGTTTCAATGAGGCAAATGAAATTGTCCACAATAATACATGCAAACAGGACCAAAATACTATGAAAACAATAACACTGGTCTACATGATTTTTGCAAACTGTCAGGTAAAAACTGATGTTAGAGTCGTTCCACTCCACTTCGGGACCAAAGTTGACCCTGGACCTCTCAGATGTTGACAAAAATTTGAGGAAAGATTCATCCAGTGAAATAATAAACACCACTTTGAACATTTTGCCAAAATTCAAAAACAGCTGAATAACATATGTTTTTCAAAATTGCGATTTTCACTGCCATTCGATTTTCGTTATCACTCATCTAAGGGAGGAATCAACGTAGAAAGACATTTAATAGCTTTTTTAAAACAAAGATTTAATCAAACCAAATTTGAATGAAAAATTTCAATTTACCTATTATTTGTTTAAACATTTTAATGATAAACATTTTATAGATTACATTTTTTATGCACATCACGTTATTTCGAGCTCATTTTTTTACATGACATACCTCCTTTAATTTGCATATTATATAAAATTTTTGAAAGGGTGTTCTTCCATTGGAGAGAGATTACATTTTGAAATTTTCTCTGTAACGCCTATTGCATTGTAATAGACAGAGTTATTCAACATTTGCATTGCTTTTTCATCTATTTTTGCATTTTTTAGCTAAACTAAGTACTAAAGGTAATTACACAATCTAGTAAAAAAATATCGAGAAATTCCATAAAAATAATAACTTTTGAAACATTTAAAAAAAGGGACAATGATGTCCACTGAAGAACGATCTCATCATGGATGACGAACTGTGCCCATTACACCGTGATTCATCTCAATCTTGTCTTAAAAATTCAAATTATCTTTCCAAACATTGCATTTAACAAATGATGTGGTACGAAGTCACTCGCACGGGTGCATATACACCAGGTTTGAAATTCGCTCTGAAAAAATCATTTGACTTGACCGGGATTCGAACCCGGATCTCCCAATTGCCGGTCAGGTGCGTTAGCCAGTTACACAACCAAGCCATCTTCCTTCAAGGCGAATTTCGAGGGGGGTTTATGCGAACTAGATTTCTAGGCTAGACTTTCGTCTCATGTGCTACAATGTAGACTTGAGGCCTGAACATCTAGTTCGCATAAACCCCCCTCGAAATTCGCCTTGAAGGAAAATGGCTTGGTGGTGTAACTGGCTAACGCACCTGGCCGGCAATTGGGAGATCCGGGTTTGAATCCCGGTCAAGTCAAATGATTTTTTCATAGCGAATTTCAACCCTGGTGTCAAATTATCTTTTTTAAAGCTTTCTATTGATCACTGCTTCCAGTTTTTTCCTATGGGTAATGCATGTAACTTGAACTATTAGGAAAGATTACATAAATTAGTTGATCAACTATCAAGTGAAAAATTAAAGGAACATTCATTTAAGATGTGAAATTAGCCAATGATGATTTTTTTCACTTTTGGTTTTATGTTATAACTAATGAAACTCTACCTCTTCAAAAGCTATGTCTTAATGGGACACTTGTGTACCGACATTTGTGTCACACCACCGGACACTAGCGTCTCAACAGAGCCGCTCTCGGGGTGTCCGACACTCGCTTTCGAGTGTTGGGAGGGCAGCTCTTGTGAGATCAGTTTCTCACACAGTCTTAACGAGAGCTCTCAGACACTTCTCTCCCGAGAGCTGAAGTATGGCACTCTTACAACTGTACGGCGCTCACTGGCAATTAAATGCACTCCCGTTTGGCAGCGGCCTTATTGGCTTCAATTTTAGCACTGAAATGAAAGAGGAAGAGATAAACCCTTTCACCACAATAGTCGACAGAAGTCGATCTGCAAATATTTATGTTTCGCCGCAATGATTGACTTAAGTCCACGACCCTGAAAACATTTTCTTTGGCCGTGACGGACGCCCTAAGTCTCTCATGCTACGTCCCCAAATTTGAATGCGGCAGTGGTAACCTCTGGTGCGGTACAATTGAACCAAGTGAACGCATGAAGAGAAGCGTGAGTGGTGTGAATCCCTTCAACCAGTCAGTTGATGCACATAAGAAGCCAAGACAGTGCAGTGTTTTAGAGATGTTTACTGTTCTTTTTTATATAAGATTTTATGCTTTCCTGGTGAATGTAAAGCTCTTGGGTTTCCAACCGGGTGATGGAGGTTTGTAGCACCGACATTTCCAAGGTGTAGTCTGCCATTGCCCTCGTCGTGATAATTTTGGCCAGGAGGGTGTCACTTTTTTACGCTCTGCTTGCTTCTGATTGGCCCTCTTTTCCCGCTCTTTCTCTCGCGAGTCTCGTGATTGGTTTCCACACATTGCTTATCTGAAAAAAACTCTGTCTTTGTACATGCTCTCTCTGTGGTTGCTGATTTCCACAGCCTCCTTCACAATCTGGTCCCAATAACTAAGAGCACGGTGAAGGATCTTGGTCACTTTGTAATTGGCCCTGTTCCCATTCTCAAGGCTGTGTCCTGCTACTGCGGATTTCTCAGAGTGGAAGAGCCAGAAGCACCTTTTGTGTTCTTTCAGGCGTTTTCCTATGGTGAGGCCAGTTTTGCCAATGTACACCTTCCCACATTTACATGGGACGTGGTACACGTGTGGTGTTTTCAATCCCAAATCGCCCTTGGCAGTCCCCAGGATGTCTTCAAGTTTTCCCTTTGGCTTGTGTATCGTAGCAATGTCGTGTTTGGCCAGTATTCTGGCAATCTGGGTGGAGATCCTAGGGATGAAAGGAAGGCTGGCTCTACTCTTTGGTTTCTTCTCTTCCGTTGCATCTGCATTCCTCTCCTTGAAGAACCTTTTCAGGGCCATTTGGATATCTCATTCTCCATATCTATAAGCGAGAAAAGTCCTCCTCAAATGCTTGACTTTGGCGTCAAGGTTGTCTATATCTGACACTGCTTTTGCTCTTTGCAACAGGGTGGATTCATAGATGGAAAGATGTTACCTAATGATGACATCAAGGCATTTATGGCAGAGGAAATAGGTATGGGCTTACTTCACAAAGGAAACCTGGAGGATTATTTCAGTGATAACTTTAGGCTAACTCCAGGGTTTTCATCCATTTTTAGCAGGTATCAGTATACATTGAGTCGCTCGTTCATACACTTTGCAAACAACTCTGATAAAAATTTAAATGATAGGTTGTAGAAGATCAGCCCTCTCATAAATTTGGTAAAAGATTTGTACACAAAAATATATGATCCTCATAGAGAAATTAGTGTCAAAGAAACTATGCTGCAATTCAAAGGTAGGCTTCATTTCAAACAGTACCTACTGTCTAAGCCCTCAGCAAAATGGGGTATAAAACTGTGGTCTTTGTGCGACTCCCAAATGTCCTCCTTACTAAAATTCAGCATTTATACAGTAAACTCTCGTTATTACGAAGTTCATGGGGCCAAAAAATCAGCGGTTCATAATAAAGTTGTTCGTATCAACGTAGTTTTTATATAAACATCGAAAAATTATCCATTTGCTCTTTTTTCACCTGTTTTACCTTTTGTATGTTACAACCGTGCTGTGCAATGATATCAAACGTGTAAATAACGATCAAATTATGCGCTAAGATGTAAGATCAAACATTTTAATTTGTTGTTCGAAAATCATGCATCATGATATTTTCTGTAGTGATCGTCGCAAGCCAGGAAATTAATTCAGCTGGGAGATTAATTCCACGGAAAAACTGCTTGGCTGCCTGCACAATTACTATGCGGCAAAATTAATACAGTAAAATTCCGAATTTAAGTATATCGATTTTCTGGAAAATTTGATATCTCGCAAGTTAGTGAGTGGTCCCGCCCGATTCTTTTAGCAATATGCAATTATTATTTGACCTCATTATGAAATCATTATTTGACTTTGCGTAAATGCGATGTTACAATTTTACTCATGGCTGTTTCGGTACCCAGTGGAGGAAACAAACTGATTTTATGAAATTAAATAACAGAACTTAAAGAAATTTCAGCAAAATCGGCCAAATTCCTGCCCGTCTTAAACAAAAATCTTCATGATAATTCCGTACGACCGCGAAATTCAACTGTACCCACGTAATATGTGGCATTTTAATGGTAAAATCTATTATTTTACTCTCCCGTCATTCAGCACGAAAAGTTATGGGTTCAAGGTGTTTACTTATTTACGCTCGGACAGTTGCACTGTAACCTTGACCTTGAAAGATAAACCCCCTCAGCTGTTTCTAGTGAAGAGATAACGCTCGCTTTTGAGTCCTCCAAAAGCAAGCGTGTCATCTCACCGGCGCGCGTCGTTGAGCGGAAGTTGATACACAGTTTGGCTTTACCATTAAATAAATTGAATTGAAGAACCAAGCCAGGTCATAACAACAGCAAACATAATGTACTTCAAAACAAGAATGACGATTTGTAATAAATTATAATTACAATTGATGTTATCGTATGCTACCTGTGTTTTTTTACCCTTTCGCGCTCGGTCCATGCAATGAAAAATTCTACCCTTGTCATGAGCGCCATGAACATATTCCTCCGCATAGAATTATCTCGCGACAAGGAATCGCACAGGCACCAATGCTTTCCATTGTCTTGGAGCACAAGTCAGCAGGACGCCAGACACTTTCCTCGAATGTGTGGCGGAGGCAAAGTACCATCTCCACTCATGTCCCGTGGCCAACTGTGTATTCACTTAACATAATTCGGATTAACGATTGAATTTAACCGAGACAGGTTTCGTTAGCTTTTCAACTTATTTGTTATTTTATTAATTGCCGTAACATTTAACTTTTAATCGATAACACTTTTACTAATGATTAAATTATTCGTTACTAGTAGTTCAAAACGAGAATGACGATTTGTAATAAATTATAATTACAATTGATGTTATCGACTACATTACATGACGTTATGACTGCATTAAGGTAGTAAATTATTACCTTAATGTTACTAGCAATCCTTATGTTTCGCTTTGAATTTACCAATTTTAAACGAAACTTTATCTTTATTGATAACAAAGTTTTTGTATAATGAACATTCAAGAAAATTTATGAGCTTATATTTTTCCAGCCTTCAACATATTGTCTAAATAAATCCACAACGTAAAAAAACAATGGACCATGGACACAGGCTGGTGTACCACATGATGGGGTACCTAGTTACCCCTGGCAATTTATTTTGCTTGCTTGTATTCCGCTCATCCGCAAAGGCGTGTTGGCTTGCTGTTTGTGCATGGCAAAATGTACATCATTTACAAACCACTTTCGTCTGCCTCCGTTGAAAAATCTGAGGCGTGTAAGCTCGGTTGAGTTCGTAGCGAAAGGGAGAAAAGCCAAGTTTTACCCCACTTTCTTAGGCGAGATATTGTAGAACAGCAAAATGAGTAAAAGCTTAAACGATTTTGTACTGTCTACTAGTTTTTTATTTCACCTCTTGCTACACGTGTTTCAACTGAACAACAGTCATCCTCAGGCAAGACAAAAAAAAAACTAGTAGACAGTACGAAATCGTTTGAGCTTTTACCCAAGTTTTACCATTCATAATGTTGCTGGAGTTTATTTGCTATTCTTTCTCACTGACGAAATTTAAGACAAGAATAACAAACTTTTCTCATCTAAACAGAAGAACTGACATCTTTCTCTCCAGACGAGCGAAAGAGTGTCACAATTCCATAACATGTCAATGCCTACGTACGATGTGTAGGGATTTGGAGGCCAGAATTTCATTATGCACCAAGATACTTTTTCAACGATCGAAACATGATGCTGAAACTTCACATGCGGCATAGTCATTCCCACAAGCCCAGGCAGAGAGTTTCGCCAGGTCATTATAAAGCACTGATAACACTTTGCCGATTCAGACTGGAGTGATTGCCCTGCAGATTGATAGTGGTAATGCTAAGCTGCCTATGTCTGAGGGGAAGAGGGACACATTTCGCCCACCGCACAGTCAAATTGGAAAGGGGGTTAGGAGCTAGGGACGGGAAAGGGGAGTGGGTGGAGCCAAGGCCAGGCTGGGAAGCTGGTTGGGGAGGGAGGATTAGCTGGGAATTGTGCCGGACCCCCTTATTGGGTGAGTGACCTTCAGAGGGACAATAGAGGCATGAGATGTTGGGGAGGGGTGAAAGGGAAGAAGAAAAGTCCTTATCTTTCGTTACTTCCCTTTCACCCCTCCTCTACCTCTCATGCTCTCTCCTTTCGAAGTGCAGTAACCCAGTGGGAGTTCTGTACCCTCAACCCAGTTAAGTAGCTTATGCAAAGTATCCATTGCATATATTTTAGTTCTCAAGCTCTTGGGCACAGTATGCGTGGCAAAGCTTCCTGATTTATAATGCAGCATCGTGCATAGCCGAATGAATGACGTTATTTATGCGACAGACTTCGTAATAAAGTATTTTTTTGTTGCTGAGCAGACCGGGAGTAAGGTTCGTTATTTTGTTATTTCGTAATATCATTTCTTTACCATACATTTAGATACCCCTATCATCGGGACCAATGATTTGGTTCGTAAGAACGAAAACTTCGTATAAACGTTGTTTGTAATAGGAGAGTCTACTGTACTGGTAAGGAGCTCTCAAATGTTAAAGAAGTGGAGTTAGGTGCTAGGCGTTGGAGGGATATGAAAATAAAGGGCATATTCTTTTCGTGGACATTTTTTTTCCAGCGTTTCCCTTTTTGAAGCACTTAGACTAAGAGATATTAGTGCATGTGGAACAATGCATTCCAAGAAGGTAGGTTTACCACTTGGTATAAAATCGGGTAAACAGAGGCGAGGTGAACTTCCAACTATCTGGAAAAATGCACAGAGTACTAAGATTGCATGTACCTGGCAAGATACAGGGAAAGTGCTATCATATTACTTACATACTATCCACAATTGTTGATTGTGGTGCAATGAAAATAAAAATTAGGTCAAAGAAAGGTGATAGGTTGGTTGACAAACCAAATATTCAGGTTGTACACAATAAGCATATTGGGGAAGTTGATGAATTTGATCAGCTTCCACATATCCGTTCAATCGGAAATGTCAAAATTGGTACCACCCAATTTGGCATTTTTTGATCGAGGCTGCCCATTGGTGAATTCCAGGATATGCTACAACATTCAAAACTTGACAAAAATGAACCAGAGGCAGTATACGGAACAAGTCATAGTTGGATTGGTGGAAGGTTTTACGAAGAGAAATATTCTGAGAAAACACTTTCACCCACCAATGAAAATAGATTGACTCAACGGCACTTCCCATCACGGTACCAAGAAAAAGTCATTAGCCAAACTGTACTGTTCATTCAGCATTCCCCTCCAAGTGCACTCAAAGAGGAAAAGGTGAATGCAAAAGGAAGCAGACAACATATTATTGTATTTCATGTGAGACCAAGCCTCCCTTGCTTATGCTTCCAAATGTATCACACACAGAAAATGTATAAGAAAGTTTGTAAATGTTAATGATATGTCAATCATTTTATATATGCTAAAATTTATGATGTTAATATTAATTTCTAAAGATATTAGTAATTTAAATACATATATTGGAACATGAAATTGCACATTTTTCTGTAATCTCTGGAAAAATAAACTGTTCAATTGAGAAGTTATGTGCCTTCATATTTGTACAGAATGCGTGTAATATATGTTGTTGTTAAATGAATCGAATTTCATTAAAATATCGTGATGCAGTCAAGAATATGTTAATTTATCGAACAAAAAATGTAGTTTATGCATGAATTCCAAAATCCTCACCTGGCAATGTAGCTCTAATATTCCAAAAATGTTTTATAAAATACATGAACATTTTAAATTATTTTCATAAAAGTTAATATTAAGCAACAAAAAAGGCATAATTTTAATTGTAAAATTCTATTACAGCTGATAACCTCATAACAGATTCAGACTAATAGTTCTGATAAAATAATATGAATATGACATTTGATTTTTCATTGTAAAATTAAATTCTCTAAGAGTGCTTGTTGAAAAGCAGATACACTGTAAAAGGGTTAAGGATAATACAAACACTTTTAGCATGAGACTGAAGACCCATGAGACTGGAATTGCCATGTTATAGCATGAATGAATTTTTTTAAAGTAAAAAAAGTAAAGAAATAAATACCAGTGAATTATGTTAGACTGTACATGATGTACAGATGATCCATTGTCGGCCTTGACTGTATTTTTGTTTTGACAATGGGTGTATTTATATTTTTCTATTCCAAAGAATCCTATATCATTGTAATTTATTTGTACACATGACCTTTGGATAATAAAGGCACTATTTTTAATTGCTACTATAGTAACATTCCTCTCCGAGGCCTTGGCAAGCATCAGGTTTCATTGCCGTCATAATGGCTGAGGACTCGAGAGGGGTTGGGCAGTTATTGCAGCCACTTCTGATGCCCATCTGATGTGTGGCTATGCTGCGGTTGGATCATGCGTACAGAGTAGACGGAGGAAACCAAGCAATGCGGCCTTCTGCATCCAAGCTGCAAGTGACTCTGCCTGTGCCATGCAGGACAGAATGCACTTGATGTTCTCCAGTAGCGAGCCCTCAACTCCACTGAGCACACCTATGATGAGGACTACCAGTTTAACAGAGTGTCCTGGGAACATTTGCCGAAGCTCAAAAAGCAGGTCTTGATATTTGGTCCGTTTCTCCGGCTCCTTTGCATCCATGTACGTTTCAGCCAGAGCCAAAAACTCTATCACGAACATGGAGCGTGAGAGGTGGTCGAGGAGAACGATATCAGGCTTGGTTGCCTCAAAATGCCTGGCGGTGGAGAAGGATTAATTCCACCAGGTGGTGCATTTATCGTTCTCCACGACGGACTCAATATCTCCGGGGGCATAAGGCAGCACAGGAGTATCGCCAATGCCAAAATGGTATGAAAATATAACACCCCCAGGGCCGCATTGAGTCTAGCAATATATGCTGACTTGGCATAATAGCTACAGCCGGAGAGAAGGTGACTCAAAGTCTCCGGCTGGGCTCGGCACGCCCTGCATCTCGTGTTCACACCGTCCACCTTGAATGTAATGCAGCAGTACACAAGTCTGTTTATGACACCATCCTGGCATACAAGGTCGAAACCCTTGGTCTCTGACTTTAGACCAGCAGAGTAGAGGAAGGCACACGTCAGCTCCTTCGACAGCCCATGCTTCTCCATGTTTCAATAGAAACATCCATGCACGGGCTTATCGGCATGTGCCTAGAGCAAGGTTTTCTACTCAGCCTATTTTATTTTAAGCTTGAGGACATCTGCCTTTCATGACAAGATGGACTTGTCATCATCGCTACCATCTGATTTTGAGGTCAAAGTCCATACCGGTTTTGTCCACTGTTCTCTTGGCTGCCTGGAAAAGAAAATTCCAGCACTTTCGTGTCCTCTTACGAGACTGAGCAGGGGGTCTATGCTTTTCAGCACTCAGGATGCTGTGCCCAGGACCACTCTTTTATGGAGACACTCCAGTCTCAACAACCTCTACCACCTACACTGCAAGGGAGATTTCGGATGAAGACTTCAGTAGACGGTCATCATCATCCTCATTCCCCAATCGAGGGTCTGCAACTTGTTGACATTCCATTACATGCATCTGAAGGTGTACAGCAGAGTGGGAACCACGAACATGTTTGTGGCAAGAACCTCGTTCTTGCCACAGCTCAGAACTCCAGATTTTCCTGAGACTCTGTCTGCACTTGGCGGTGACTTTCCTTCACTGCTGCAGCCTCCTGCCTTCAGCTTTGGGGGATGCCGAGGTATTTGTAGCTGTCATTGCCCTTGAGGTGACGAATGACGCTCACGTCAACGAGGTGCATGTCTTCCTTGTTCTCTGAAAATCTTCCTCTCGCCAGGTGGATGTATGCACACTTGTCCATTCTGAACTCCATCCTTATAGCTTCACTGTAGTCTACTGCAGTGTCCAAGGCCACGCAAAGGTCTTCTGCATTGGAATTAGAGCTGTAGGAATGCTTCAAAATCAAATCGAATCAGGCTTAATTTCATTCGGTTAGCTTGTGAATCAGGATGCTTCGAAACCGAATGATTCGTAATATTTGAATCATATAGATTTGTCTACGAATCGTTATATGCATTCAAACAAGGCGCTCATACCCAAATGGCACGCTGTCTGTTTAGAGGATGTTTTCCTCACGGGAAATGAAAATTTGAACGACCGCATGTTATTCTGTACTAGTCATTGTGACACTACAGATGTATAAGCTAATGTAAGGCCCTGGAATATAGTAAAAATCTATATTACTTTAACTCAGCATAAACCTTTGCATTTTATTTATAATTCGAATTCAATTCGTAAGCGATTTTTTTAGGGTGATTTGATTCGCTAACGAATATTTAAAAAAATTTGTTTCGATTCGAAATATCTCTTGGGAGATTCGATTTGGTTCTATTCAACATGAAAATCCCTGATTCGCACAGCACTAGTTGGAAGTGTAGAGCTTCAGGTCATCCATATAAAACTAATGGGTGTCCTTATGCTTCCTGTCACCTGGCACACCGCTCATGAATCCGTTCCCTTGTCATAGCCTTAGCAAGAGAGGCAGGAGGTAAATTCAGAACATCAAGGGGCTCCAGCTATCACCTTGGAATACACCAACTCTGTCGAAACCGACTGCTTGCCTGCGGTCACGACAAAGTGTATTCTCCTGAGTGGTACCAGGCGTTGGATGCAGGACACAACCTCAGGGAGGACTTTCATCAACTTCAACATGCCTATAATGAGCTCATGTGAAGTGGTGACAAATGCCTTCTTGTAGTCCACCCAGGCCATTGATGGGTTACGCTTATGCTGGATAGCTTCCTGGCATATGCACCTATCAATGAGCAGGTTTTCCTTACGATTCCACGCTTTGAGCCCCTCTGTTCGTACACCTCCTCCCAAACCGGCTGGATGTGGTGGAGGATAAGGTCACTCAACATGGAGGTGAACGCCTTGTATACAGTATTGAGGCAGGTTATAGGGCGGTAGTTCTTAGGATCAGACAATTCTCCCTTCTTAGGTATTAGAACCGTGCATCCCTCAGTTAGTCACGGTGGAATTTCTTCTCTAACTGGGAGAAAGGATGTGAAGATTCTGGCGAGGTGTTGGTGAGTGGAAGTGAACTTCTTCCACCAGAAGTTATTCACCGCATCCATTCCTGCAGCCGAGAAATTCTTCTTGCCAGAGAAGGCCTTCTTCACGTCACACTCTGTGACTGAAAGAGGTCCATCCACATCATGTAGGTGGCGGTCACAAAACTTTTTAAAGAGGCCTATGGACGGAGTGTCTCCATTGAATGACCTTGACGTTTCATAAATATCCTTCCAGAAACGTTCGACATCTTGGACGGGTGGCAGAGATTCGACGACAGACTGAGGTGGTCAAAAGAGACGAAATGGGCAAAGGAGGAAGGTTGAGTTCTCCCTCACGGCCTTACTCCTCTTGAGGAGCTTTTTCTGGGCCGTGGTGAGTGCCCTAACTTTATCAACTGCGTTCTGCTTAATGGAAAGCAGCATGTTTTTATTCAGTGAGTGATGCTGAAATCTGCATGCTATGTGCAGGACTTAGGGAGTGAAAGCCCACCCAGATGTGATGTATTCCATCACACACTGAATCCTCGAAGCCTGACGTCGCACCAGCAAGATCTTGGCCTCCAACTATTCCAGCCATTTGGCTGCTTTGTCCTACCAAAGGGGGGGGTTTTGAGAGTGAGCCGCATAGAGCCTATTTTTGGCAGCAGCATAGACCACGCAGTTGACCGTCCAGAGGTCCGATGTCTCCATAAGGATTTCGTCGATAAAGCCATTCAACCTGGTTATTGTTATTACTATTATTATTTTTATATATAGCATCTGTGTCACAATTCAGAGAGGGGCGATATTCACGTTAAACTTTTAAAAATATTCACCATGGGGAGGGAGAAGCATTAACAGATATTTCTCATCAAATTTCATTCTGAAGCTACATTAACCCAAGATGGAGCACGAAAATATTAAAAAACATTGAATTCCAAGGTAACTATGTATTTTATCAGACAATCAGAGGCTAATCATCGAAAAAAAAAAGACAAAATTAGAAAAACAACTATAGTAGAAACTCGAAATTATGAAACTCAGAATTACAAAATTGTGATTTTATGAAGCAAAATCTTCAGTCCTGACCAAAAGGGTATCAAAATGCATATACATAATAGTATGTGATATTACGAAATAATTAAGTTTTGAAATTAGGAACCTCTGGTCTTGGTCTCCACGTGAAACTCGATAACTTGTATCTATAAATGATGACAGGTCACAGCAGCATTTTTTAGGTGCTCCTTTTCAGAGTTAAGACATTGATCATCGTTGCTGAATACTTAAATCACTGAAAGTGACTTATAAGAATGACAATACTTTTTTCAATGCTGCAATAGTAAGGATGACTTTTAATCAAAGGCATAGTAGTTCATAAAATGACAACAATCGGACCAATATGCGTTCTGCTTTGTTACCACGAGTCCAGAGTTATCAACAACGAGTAAAAAAAAAGTAAATTAGTCAAAAAAGAACGTACCTGCCCATGGGAGACTAGGTGCTACTCCCAGCATTTTACTCTCATGTTTTTTCATACCAGTTTTTCCCAAACATAAATCCATGATGAGTATTCCGATTGCACAAATTGTTTGCTGCGCATGTGTGCTCAAAAAACTTAGGGTCCCAAGATAATGCCATGGCGTTTGAGCAGTAAATTCAGTCGTGCATATCACCCAACGGAGCTTTTTTCCTCACAATTTCAGACTGATGACACTCCACATTGCAATTCAACACAGCATAATTGCAACAGCAAAGTGTATTTACTGCATGTAGCCAAAAGACATCAATTTTAATCAATGAGATGTTTTGCAGTAGTAATCGGAATGAACAATTACCTGATAAACGAAATTATATCATAGGAATACGAGTATATTATCTCAATATATGCGAAAGACTTTGAAAATGCTAGACACAGAAGCCAAGGCCACAACTACTAAACAAGTGCACATGCATGAATTATCCATCGCTTCTCACTAGCATGAATAATAATGGGCTGAGCTTTCCCCTTCCATTACCATGGATTATCTGTGCTCAACTATACTTTCCTGCAACATGAAGTAACTGATGAGTACTCTCTATACTCCTTACCATGATGAAAATAAGATCACAGCATGTCTAAGAGCAGGAAATCATGTTTTGCTGGGATTAGGACAATTAACCTTCAAGTGGACTCAAAATGAAATGCATAGCAATTAGAAAGAACAAACCCCCTAAGTTTAAATCTAGGAACACAGAAAAAAATACCTAATCAAATTCAACCTTTTACTAAGTTTATCTTGTTAACTTCAGAAAAATGATTTCCCTGAATGAGCAATCAATTATTGCCAAATAAAGATATCAAAAAGACCACAAAAATTTAACTGCTACAGTAGCATGCATAAGTACACACTCATAAACAACAATCATAATATGAATAACAGTCCTGTTTCCAATAAGTTCAAATATTTGCAATATGTGGCAAAATGAATCACAGAAATGGCAATTTTCCACTAGATAAGGTTTAATACTTATTGTATTAATACTTAATGTTTAATACTTTATGTATAATGTTTAATACTAACTGTATTAAACATTACCTAGTGGAAAATTGCAATTTCTGTGATTCATTATGCTGAACTTCCACTATATCACGCTTGATACTTCTCTTATTGTAATATATGGCAAATAAAATTTAGAAACCATAGTTTTGGCAGCTCTTTAGCTGTGCTAGGCAACTAGAACTACTCTCAACCACAAACTAAAAGACAGGCATTTAAAAATCATGACCCATGTTTTTGAAATGTACAAAACAACAGTATTGAGATATAATTTTCATAGATATGAGCAAAAATAATCTCCGTGTTGACATTCAAAACCTTAATGTGAATTTAAAAAGTCATAAACTTACAAACAAAAAAACGATGCATCATATAGAGGATATGAAAGAAGGAAAATTCAGATACCTGTAAATGAATAATGGAGTACTGCTGGCTAATTTTCTTCTCAGGAGATTCTGTAAATCTCATGTGAGGAAATTGGTTGAAACAGGACCCATAGTGATGGAAAAAATACAATGTTGGATCATGGGGAAGCATCTGTTGCACGACTGTATGTGGCTTCGGATCACTCCTAGAATAGAAGAAGCACGTGTACTGAGAGACTACAGTGAAACCTCTCACTTTCGGACAGTGACGGTTCTAAAACATGTGTCCGTAAGTGAGAGGTGTCCGTAAGTTGGAGGTGACCCAAAGAAAACATAATTTTTACGCTTTATTTTACCACGCAAATATTATACTGTATGAATTTAAGGCTGCTCAAAGAAATCCTTTTATTTCAAATATCACTGCTGAATAATTAAAAATAAATAATATATAATAATGCATAATAAATAATAAATAATAAAATAACGTAATGCATTTACTCACATGCATTTAAAATTCTCGAAGCATTTACACATTTTAATATGTGTACATGCAAATACATGGCTCACTTAGGCATTAAGAAATCATTGATTTTGGTTTGTATATTTCTTTTTGTTACAAATTCTTTTTCAAAATTTAACTGTACATCAATAAGGCTACTTAATGCCTTGCTTTTGCCTTCTGATATGCAAATTTTTTTAACAGTTCAATTTAATGCAACAAACCGGCATACGATATCACAAGCATCTCTTCCACTATAGGCTCAGGCTTACTGTCATCACTTTCACTGATTTCGTCGTCTCCTAAATCAAGAGTACTTTTAATAATTTCTTCCATGTCAACCTCGTGGTCCACGGTCAACAAATTAGAATCAATGCTCACATATTCAGCTCTTTTGCCAGCATCATTTAACAAAATGTCTACCTGCAAGCCATCTGTAACATCTTCCACCTCTGGTGATAATTCAATTTTACAAAACCCCGATTTAACAAAACAATTACACAAGGTTAAACTTTTTATGTTTTTGATCACTTTTTTAACGTTTCCATTATGATTTTCTGTCCACAACTTCATGATGGTCTCCTTCTGCTCAAGAATATTTGAGTCTTACTCACACCAAAATGAACTGCTAATTTACGGACACCACTCTTTTCTTTGTCCGCATGTTCCAACACCTGCACTTTCTCTCGTAAGGAAAGACTTTTACCCTTTGGCATCGCGTATTAAAATCGAGATGCCCCCTAGCACCGAAAACAGTATGAACTGTCACAACGCACAAGTGATGGCAAGGTGGCACAGTTGGAGAGATTCAAAAGGTACTTAAAGTGCATGATCTGTCGAAAGCCCTTAGAGTTCTACATCCAACAGTAGACGACGGCTGGTAATTGGCTGCGTATGAATCATAGGCAGCCGATTGCTTGAGGGCAGCAGTCACCCTACGCGCGTCTTACCGAGGCCTCCTTTGTGGTTGTGTCCAGCTACCCTCGGGGCCAAGGCCTCCGTGAGGTGCTCCTTCGTTTGGGATTAGCATTTCCAAGAATTCATTCCAGGACACCCTTTTGTTTATTCCCCCTCTGCGAGTTGTGTTATCTGTAGACTGCTGCATATAAATCATAGGCAACCCCTTGCTCGAGGGTCCCACGCGCGTCTGGCCGAGGTACTCTTTCGTTTGGGATTAGCATATCCAAGAATGCATTCCAGGACACCCTTTCGTTCATTCCCCCATATGCGCATTCTTGTATCTTCACAGGTTTGACCATTTTCCCTGTCTTCTTTCCCCCAGCTATTCATAAACGCTATTTTTAGAGGAAAAAACTTTCCATTTTTGAGAGATGGGTCAGACAACCCATGGCGATGGTGTCCGTATAAGAGAAAAATTTTGCCCAACAAGGTGTCTGTCCGTAAGTGGGAGTGTCCGTATACTAGAGGTTCGATCCTTATACAAATGAATATCCTTCTGCTGGGGAATTGAATACTGTCCTAAGTCAGAGGTGTCCGTGAACAGAGGTTTCACTGTACTTCATTTTTCGCGACTGCCCTTGGTACAGTTCATTTGCGATAACTTGGCCGACACTCAGTAGTCTACTGCACGGGTCGGCCTGGTCCAACTCAGAAAATAGGGGAAGCAGCGCTTACTGACAGGGGAGCCATGCGCGAACAGTTTTCCCTTCGGTGGAAAGGAAGGGGGAAGGTAGAGGAGGACTCTCTGCCCTTTCAAATCTGAACTCGAGTGGGCTGACTTGCTTACGCCCTCATGTTGTCCAGTAATCGCAACTATGTTGGTGTAATTTTGATTGAGCCGCCAAGGCAAGAACACCATTGGAGTAGAGGTAAACCACATGCGGATAGAAAACCCCACCCCTTGATGGGCCAAAATGTAAGAACTTAGACTAGTCCGAACCAAAATCGCTTACTGCGCATGACATATGGCAGGCAAATACCCCTCCAAATTTCCCCCTCTCCTCCTCCACATATTTCCCCTCTCGCGAGTTGCCATCGGCCAAGTTAACGCAAATGAACTGTACCCTCATCAGCAGCTGCAATTTAACAGATGACCTTCAATGAGACAAGATTCTAAGGAAAAACGGAGCAATATAATGCCACTAGCAATAATGATTTAATCTTTTAACATGATCCTACCAAAAAAAAATCACTCAATCAATCTTGATGTGAAACCATTGCTCATTGAGGCTGTCAAAAGCTCAGTACCTCCAAGGGGTTACAACATACAATATCAACGTTCTATGCATTCTACTTCCATTGTATCCTTAAGGGTGTAATGGAGAGATGATAAGTGGACAACTCAGTCAGGGGTATATTACACCTCTTTCCTTTTTTGGGAATTTTCAACACTCATCATGATAACTATATTGTCAGAGTATGTAACTAAAACAATGGACAACAACCAATATTTGAATTCATTATTGAATCCCTCATCAGCCAGATAGTTGAACAAGACAAGAAGGTGAATAAGAAGGAACAACCTAGCGCAATGGACTAACAGGACAACCTGAGAATGGCCTCCATTAAGATGTAAAAATGTATGACCAAGAGTTGTAGTTTTGCCTAGTAAAATTTTCGATATCGAAATACCACCATTTATTCTACCACAAATGAAGCAAAGTGAAGACAGACTATACCTCCCAGCAACAATTAAAAATGTCACAGGACATTTCATCATCAACAGGTAACAAGACAGTTCGATCTTTTTCCCTTAATCTTTTCAATTAGTCTAATTATTTTCTTCAAAAAAGTAATAAATTGCCTTTTTCATGAGAAAATAAAAAACAAGATCCAATGCTTAGCAAATAAAACTCTGGATCTTTTCCCAGACATGTATTTCAACACCACATCATCTCTCAGCTTCATTTGCATTCCCAGACCCTCTCCCATTTCTGAAGACCCTTTCTCCCATGTTCTCAGTCAATGTCCAAATCATTCCCCTATTAATCAGCCTCCAGAGCAGCGTTTCCCAATCTGTGCTCCACACAGCAATTGGGGCTTCACCACGCTTCTTCAGGGCTCCATCCATGATAGTTTCAAAGCTGACAGAAATTAAAGTCAATTACAGTAAAACCTTGTATATTCGAAATTGAAGGGACCAAAAAAAATGGACTAAATTATCCGGGTTCGAATTAAACATACTTTCCGAAAATAAACAAATATATTCAGAATTTTCTAGAAAATCATTGTTAAACTACATTTTTTATCAACAGGCACAGAATACACGAAATCCAGAGTAGTAGTGATAACCACAAATGTTCAATTTCGTGAGAATAAAATACTTCAAGGTCATCCCACTTAAGATAATTTGGAGTAGTATGCTTTTTTTTAGATGCGATTGCACAAAAAAAATGATCTTCAGGCATGCATCTGCATGCGGTGATTCACCTGTCAATTGTTTCCATCATCAAACAACGGCGCTGCGTGTTGTGTCAGCCCACAGATATTGAAACACCTGCCACGTACGTCCATTATGACAATTTCCTGCCTCACTGAATTTTTCACCCGTCAATCACCTCAATCTTCACACAAATTGAACCACGGGTACAGTTGGCTTGAGTAAATTTGACGAGATAATTTTTCAATGTACCGAAGAGGCAACCTTCTGAGTCCACGTTTCATGCTTTATAATCCAAGTTCTTGGCAAAAGGAGCACCGTGTATCGACCTAATAGCCCAGCTTATCCGTCGTTACCATCGGTGTGATACTCCATGGACCTGTACTGGGTCTCAATCAGTTAAGAAAGGCCCATGCTTTCCGAGAATGCATTACGTGTTCTTCCCTTTTGGATGGAGAGAACGGTAGAGAATCGACTGAAGGTCAGCTAGGGTCTCCCCTCCCTCCATGAGCACGGGGAAACCCAGGAAATAATTATGATGCAGTTTGGGAAACTCTCCCCTCATAAGCAGTCCCTTCTCCCATCTGTACCTAGTGATTCACAAGATATGCGGGGGAAGAGCAAATATATGATAAAAAGAATACAGAGAAAGTTGGCAAGTAAAGCTCTCCAGCGATCAGGGGAAGACACAGGAATCTGAGGATCAAAGCAAAGTAAGTTAGAGGTGGTTTTCCAATAATGCACATGCTTAACCAGGAAAACGGATCGGCTCTCTGGACTACTCCACCACGTCTATTTCACATGAATGGAATGAAAAATTTTACCTAGTCCGTAACATAATACATATGTTGTAAGTCAGCGAAAAATTCAAGTAGAATCCCAAAGATTGGGTTCGATATTCTGTCACAAATGGCATGTATGATTTTGCAAAAAACTTTGTCATATTTCCAAAGAATATATGTATTGAAGATTTTTTTTGGTAAAGTTTTATTGGAAATGAAAATGGTTATAAATATTTGAATGACCGTTCTAGCTACCACCTACCAAAAAACACATTACAAAAGTTATTTTTTGGAAAAAAATGAATCTATAGTTGTTTGTTTTCTTTTCGTAGAGTTCGTGCAGATGTTTACACAGAATGCTCAAGTCTTGGGAAAAATTTTCATTGGAATTTCTCGTAGCGCCATTTCCACCGTCGAGATAGCAAAAAATGCCTCTTTACGATTTGCTCGCATATTTATCAGCTGCTCTTCGGCCTCTTCTTCTCCATCCGAATCACTTACTTCTATCCCGCATCTGTCGCCATCAAATTCATTTGACTTAGCAACTGTGGTCTCTTCTACGGAGCATTCTTTGAGCGTGGTGATCATATTGTCATCGCAACAGACGTATTCCAGAAAATTAGTTGGACACTCAATTTCACCATGTATTTCATGCCAGTTGAAATCTTCACTTGAGTCACTAATTACGGTTAAAGCCATTTCTTCCCCAAAAGCGGCTTTGTGGAAGCAGTTTGCAATAACAGATGACGAAACTTCATTCCAAGACGTGCAGATATTCCTCATTGCATCCAGCACATTCCACTTCCTAATGTCTTGAACCCGAATACTTCTTACAGTCTCTCTGATCATGTACCTCACCAAGTTCTTTCTATACAACCCCTTGAGGCAATAAATAATGCCCTGATCTAGAGGCTGCATGTAGCTAGTGGTGTTAGCAGGAAGGAAAACGACTCTAATATTATTTAGATTGAGCCCTTCAATGCTGTGAGCAGTGCACTGATCTATTAAAAGCAGAATTTTTCGATTCTTGCCAGCTATTCCTCTCTCAAAACTTGTAAGCCACTCATGAAATAAAGCCACAGTCATCCAAATATTTTCCTATCACAATGGGCTGAAGTTTTTTAGTGCCATCGGAATTGCAACACAGGGTGACAGTCAGCCTTTCCTTGCTCTTCTTTCCTCCACAGCATCTTTCTCATTTCGCGGCGAGCGTCCTATCCGGCAGAATGTTATATAAGATTCCACTCTCATCCATAATAAAAATATCTTTTGGAGCCTAATCCTGAAAATTGTGTTTGACATTTTCTTGCCACCTTTCAGCAGCACCTACGTCCACTGATTTGCCTTCTCCAGACGCGCATAAAGACACAATATAATTCCTCTTCTGGAATCTCTGCAGCCACCCATTGGAGCACTTAAATTCTTCGCCTAATTTAAGAGCGATCATTTCGGCCTTCTCTTTTACTAAGGGACCAGATAGGGGGATATTAATTGCCCTACAATGGAAGAACCAATCCAACAACTCGCTCTCTACCTTTTCGTACTAGGCTCCCCAATTCCTTTTCTTCCTCTCGTCGTCCTTCCGCTTTCTGCTGATGATAAAATTGCATCGTGACATTTAATGTAAGTCGACAGCATTGATTGCGGAATACCGTATTGCTTTGCGATTTCCATTTTTGTTTTCACCCCAGTGTCAACCTCACGAAGAGTATTCATCTTCTCCGTAAGAGTCAGTGCGTTATGTTTTCTTTTCAAAGACATATCAGCACCGGTCTTTCGTCAATAAGGGTAATCATTAAGCTATTTAAACCTACAAATGAGGAATAAATGCCAGGCTATTAGTGAGAATGAAGCTAAACCATTTTCTCAGGCGAATAAAACAATTTAACAGAGAAAAACAGTACTGGGCTCAATGAGTATCACCACATTATTATGTTCCTCACGTTCGATACGAGTGCCGCTAACATTAACATGATATAACAGCAGAGTATTAAAATGTTTATTGCTAAAATTACTGTACCTGGTCAATACACGTCTCTGCAGAGGTGGATAGAAATGCTTACTTTTCCTTTCACCTGATAAGTCAAGAGGTCAACGTGACTTCCCTGGAGATGGTCAAGCCGTCAGGTGCAGAGCCCTCCAGTCAGGATCGTCAAGGATTATGACCTCCAATCATCTGCCTTGACAGTCCAGAAAGAAGGGAGGCACCAGAGTGAGAGAGGGAAAGGCAAGTCTATAGGTATTGGGCCAGAGGGGGGAAGGCTGGCGACCCTTAAGAGCAGGCAGGATAGGAAGCTTTTTGCAGCCTTCTCTCAACAGATGCCTCTGTTCGAAGTCTGCAGCATCCGATATAGTTCCCAGAGTTGTCTGTATTGGGCATAACAGTCGCGCCGAGGCTCCGTCCCTTGCGGGTGGAGGGAGGGGTGACGGAGAGGAGGAGAGCCTCCTCTCTCGACTAGAATTAACTGACATTTGTAACTTGATATTCGGGGAAAAAATGAGCCAGCTAATTACCAAGGGTTGCAGCTGCGATGGTATCGTGTTATGCAGAGGGAAGTGAAAAGGAGACTTTGAAGGGGTATGACTCAAGTTCCATTCCTGATATAGGTATGGTTAGGAGACGCTCTCACGGTCTATGACCCTAGCGGAGAAACGGAAGTACCTACTCATGAGATATGTGATATGGGGAGAACAACTTAATTCCAAATAGATAATGTAGTAAAGGTTGGTTTTCAAGTGCAGGACAATGTTAACCACTTCGAAATAAGCACTTCCAACCTAGTAACATGTGCCGCCTCCAACGACTTCGAATTAACCGATAAAATCGGGAGTCACGGGACGAAATGTGACTTCGAATTACATGTTAAGCGGTATTTCGAATTATCCGTACCATATAGCACGCAATTCCCTATACCGTTTGCCGGGGACAGCTCACAACTTCGAATTAAGTGGTATTTCGAATTAAGCTGGATCGAATTAACAAGGTTTTACTGTCATTTCATTTTTTCATTCACAAATACATTTCATTTCATTTTTAAAACATCGAAACCATTTTTTATATCATTTTGGTGATTTTAATAATAAACAACTCTATCTGCCCAGCTCATTTTTGCCACTATTCATAATACCTTATTTAGTGAGATACGCCTCATAAAACATAGACTGATAGAACTTAATAATTAACAGATCTTGGAGATGCGCATGGCACTTTCACTTCAAAAGGGGCTCTATGGCTGATAATGTTTGGATACTGCACTAGAGGATAATCACATCATAAAATGGCCAAACTAATAGTTAATTCCTATCTGTAATGATCAGTTCATATTTTCTTCACCATATAAATCTGGTCAGTTTACAAGAAGTCCTCAGACGATTCTACAATCTTATATACAGTATGTGCAGTGCAGAGTATTGTTTCTTCCAGCCTATCTCCTAGGAAACATTCAACAACAAACAAAAAATTTCACTGGAATCTCAATAATTCTTGCTGGATCCTCCTGAATGCACACATATGCTCCATCTTTTTGCGCGTCCCAATATAGCCAGCCTACCAGCAATGAGTAATTAAAGAGCTGATTGACTTACTGGCTGCAATGCAAAGAGTGGGTGCAGAGTAAATAAAGGGATGCCTTGAATATATTTCAAAACTGGATGGATGGACAAAATCTCACATATTTTGTTGCACACGACATAATGTTATGATACATTGTATATAGTAATTGAAAATCATTGAACGGAAACATCATTGAGGCACTATGTTGTGCAGAAAACGTTACAGGCGGGGACCCAGCTTGAGAACATCTATGCTTGAAAATGCACTGACGGGGGAGACAGTCAAAACATATACTCAAAATAAACGATTGAGAGCAACTGCCATTGCAGTAGAAAATAGTAAAAAAATGAAGCAATCAGCATTATCATTAGCCAATTAAGTGCTGATTACAATGCATCCTGAGAGTAACAATTCCACTAATGCAATAATTACTGTGGGAGTATATAACAAGGAAAATTAATATTTGAATAAAAAGTAATGATCATAAAAGTCAACTGTCAATGTAAACAGGAACAGGATAAATAGTAATCAGTTACTTTCCATCACTCCTCTCGTCCTTGCTCATTTTCCAGCCTGAGACCAAATCCCTCAACCAGAAAAAAAAATCCCTCAGCAAATCCAAATCTTTTCTCTCCATAGGTCTCCACTGCAGCAAGGAAAGAGGCTTCTTCAACGTGTTCCAAGAGCTTACAGATCTCCAGCATTGGGCTATTGTACATGTAAGCCTCATATTATTATCAATGTGCTACTTTGAAACTTGTTTGACCCCAAAAGGATGGTATCTTGACACAAAAATGCACTTCAACTTCAGCATGTATTTTCCTTGATGACACAGACAGTAATGTACTTCAATATCACACTGGGCAATCGCAAAACAGCAGCTGTACAAATTGTCAGCATTTTCAATGCCTAAAAAATACATATATCATGGAGATTTTATGTTTAGATTTGGTGAAATTCTGAACTTCAGGTTCTTCCCACTCTACTTGACAACTAAGGGAGCGTTTAAGTATTACGTAAGCACATTTTTGCCCATTTTCGACCCCTCTCCCCGCCCCCCCTCCCCCCACTCTTGTAAGCAAAAATAAGCATTTGCCAAACCACTCCCCCACCACTTGATTACCTAAGATTTTTCAATTTTTTATTATTGCTTTATATAAAGAAAACCAAATATTTTATACTATTTTTGAAGTCTTTTTTCAGCAATGTCAGTTGAGTACCATAAAAAAGCGTGTTATTAAAGTACTTTTGTAGTATTTATTAGTAAATTAAATTTATTAAAGTCTTCATTAATAAATTATTATTAGTACGCGTAACGCTATATACTATCTGGGCGCTCTGTATAGTGAGGAAAAAATTACATTGAGCGTAAAACCAACTGAACAGTGAAAGCAAACACGCACGCACATGGGCAAACACATCACTCCACATTTAACAGAGAGAGAAGCACTCCAATACTTTATTCAAGCATCCAAAGTTTCACTTGTCATGCGTAACTGCGATACGTAATTTTTTTAATCATAGTAATCTAATGTTTATGGCTACATACATACATGTAAATTTGAAGGAGGAAGTTCCCACAAGTAAAATCACTAAATGCTGACGAGCAATAAATTCTGATTAAATGAACTATTATATACTGGAATACATGAAGATGTAACGAAATTTGCCATTTTACTGATGCATGAGCTGTGGGAGAGCAACCCATTTGCTCTTTGGGAGTAATCCCTTCACCCCTTTACTCCTCTAATAAGTGGCAATGTATTCAACCATTTATTCCATATACATTGCGCTCTTCTACTGGCCTTAGAACCTCCTAGGTGACATGCTACGACTACATGATGCCACATTATTCTTTTCAATCATCCTTCTGATGACTCGCAACCTCTGCCGTTTTCAATTTAGTAGATACTATTTTGGAATCTGTTAGAGCAACCAGAAGAACTCCGAAGATACACAATACGCTCTACTCGACCCCTCCCACTTTCCTCACTAAAGAGTAACACCTTCCTGTCTTCTTACGTAAGCAATGCTATAACCCCCCTCCCTTCCCACTTGTCAGCAAAAGTAGTAAGCAAACTCGTAACCCCCCTCCCCTAGGGGTGCTTTCGAAAGACTTGAACATCCCCTAAACTCTAGATTAGGGTACCTGACTATGTCCAGCTTTGCTCCGGGTCCCTACAAAAGATATCATTGATACTTACAATGTGTCAATCGCAGATGAATCTGATGAGTTTCCACCCATTTTCTCCAACGTAGGAAAATTACCCGACAAAGATCTTGGTATTATAGGCCTGAAAAATATAATGAAAGCATTCACATATTAGTAACCTTGAGTTTCTAGGCTTCAGAAAGATATTTCAATAATTAAGTAAACGTATCCATGTATTCAGAGCAATGTGGGGCACATAAAAGCCTAATGAAGAGGAGGGAGCAAGGAGAGACAAGAAATACATATGTAAGAAGAGGATTGAAGAGAACCAAAGAGTACCTAGAGCCAATTTATGGCCTCCTATTGCAGAAGATTTATGCATCATTATTTTGCCTGAGGCCATATTAAAACTTTCATGAATAAAAAACCATTTTCATGAAATGATACTGGAGAATATAGCTAGATATCAAATCATGTAAAATGATAAGTAGATGTAACTTCAAAGTGACAGCCCAAATGATCTTGGGAATTCCATACCGAACAAATACTTGGGATAGGCAAAGATGCTCTCCATGGCAAGTGAAAGTGAGTTCAGTCTGAAGATCCATTCATATGAATGAAGTACTGACACACATTTCTCCAAATCAGAATCAAGTGTGCTACAGACCAGATATTACAAAATTACAGGACTTTTTCAGTTTTACCAGGCCAAATTATCATTTTAAAAGGAGAAAATTCCCTTTCCATGGAGTGCGGCTGCTTAACCCTTTCGCGCCTACCATCTGCCATAGCCGACATGAATTTTCCTTCACAAACAAAAGAATGTCAGCTATGGCCGACGGAGAAACACCAACGCAAAAGACCTCCTGTCGGGTATAGCCGAAGCGAGGGAAGGGAAGCGACCAATACGGGAGCAATAATCCTAGTTATGCAGTAAACCCTTCGAGACCCGGCTTAGGGACAGCCGAGAGCGACCCTTTCCTCGGCAAGTGACCTCGACCCTCCGCATCATTAGTAGCCCTCCTTGCTGCATTAATCCACGGTTAATTTATTGTATTTGCAATGGTTTTTTGAGGCAATTATTTTTTCACTCTACAAAATTTTGAACTTTGTGAAGTGAATTATTTGTTTTTTGTTGAGTCTTTGCAAATTTCAAACAAAATTCTAGCGTCGATAGTAACAGAGTTCTTGTGTGGAACTCTCAATGGCTTGAGCTCTAAATAGAACTACATTTGTTAATATTAACACTAGAATTTTGTTTAAAATTGTAAAACGCTCCTAACAACATTAGAAATTCATTTACAGGTATAAGTATTTGAAGCATACAGCAAAGAATTATTTTTAAACAAACAACGTTAATGCAGCAAATTGACAGCGGCCTCCCATTTAGAGGGGGGCTGCTAAGGGTTGGGGGGTGGAGCCGAGTGCCCGGGGGTAGGGCATGGCGTCCCACTGAGTGGGGTTCCAAAATGGACAAAAGTCATACCTGAGCGATTCATCGCCACGAGAGAGCTCCTTAGAGAGGAGTACAGATAATTCTCATGCTACTCATAGCAGGGAAAGCATTTCCCTTCGAGAGACTGCGGCGCAAAAGGGTTAAGATGGTATGAGCAGGGATGTTAAACGAAACCGGAACCAAGCATATAGTTTCGTTCTGGAATGAAACTATAGGCTTCCTTTTTGACTATAGTTTCAGTTTGGAATGAAACTTTATGTACAGCTTGACTTTAGTTTCGTTAACGGAACGAAAGTAGAATTTTGAACGAAATATAACATTCCTGAACTGTTCCTTCTTTTGAATAGTTTCAGTGCAAGTGAAGTGGCGGATGGACTTTAGGTCCGCACTGGTGGTTCCAGGCCCGATCGGGTCTTATTTCAGGGAATCATCGTCATTACTTGCTCGGCAACAGAGTAAATGATGGGAATCCTTATGGTACACCTACAAAGTAGGCTTGGAAACAGCGCAGCAATGAAGCTATTGGAATACCATAACAGCGAACATCTTACGCATCTCAAAAACAAATTAATTACTAACGGCAACATCAGAAACTTGGATCAACTGGAAACAATGTAAAATATAATAATTTCACAGATGGCAATGAGTGTAATATTTGAAATTAAACCTTTCTGCGATCTCCGTAATTGGAGAAATAGAGGATATTTTAAAATAAAAGTTTGTTAACTTAGTTTGTGTCTTGACAGTTGGGGACGGGGATGTAAGGGAGGGGCTGCGCAGTGGCTAAAGGTAGGCGCCGCAGGCCCACCGGGCACTCTTCCCACCTTCTCTCCTTCACCCAGTTATAGGGGTGGAGGAGGAAGAAAGGGATCGCCTTCTCACCCCCAATCCCTCCTCTGGCTGGAATTCCCTGGCAGGGGTTTGGCGGTCACCCTTGTTGAGTTAGCGAAAGCGTGAGGGATTTTTCCCGGCGTATGAGCCGTGTTATAAGGACACTGACCTTATTGAAACTGTTAAGAAGGGTTTATGGCAGAAGGGTTGTAAAACAAAATGGGGGAAAAGATGTCACGGCACAGATACTAAGAGTTTGAGGACACAATGCTGGCTACTGGTGCACAGGGATGGAGGTCTCTTCCGAAGAAGGAGGGGAGATGGGAAAAACCGTGACCCTTTGTAAGATATGCATCAGCCAAAGAGGACAAGGGTGCCCAATAGACCACAGGCTGGGCTCTCATACAGTGATGGAAAAACAAAAATTCCCATCCCCTATTCTTCTCTCCCTGTCTTTTGCTTTGCGTGAAGCCTTTTACAAATATTCCATCTGCATGTATATACTTAAGAGGATGATAAGCTCTGCATTTCCCCTGGTGATCCTTTGGGCGCGATCTTGACAGTGAGGGATGGAGAGTTGAGGTGGGGGAGGGTGGCGGCGCAGTAGCTTATGGTAGGCTCTGCATTCCCACCAAACACATGCTGGGACACATAGTATGTTAGCTGTTCAGATATCCGAGAGTTTCATTTTTCCGCTGATTTCAAGATTAATCTGCTGGTCGTTTACACTGCTGCTGTGCAAGTACGTGAAGGGACATTCGTCGACGTTTCCTTGAGATCAACCCCGAGCAAGCTGTCGTACATCCCCTCCATACCGTTTGAGAGATTGTATAGTTCTGTACAGAATACAGTATAACCAACAATTCCTCCTTAGGCTAAAATTTTTTGCTATTGATTGCATAAAAAATGCTGGTTTCTTTCCATTTTCTTCCATTGTTATCAAACAAGATGAAACACCTTGAATGGCACCCCAAACTATACCTATATAAGTGGAGGCACTACATCACATGACAGCAGGTCATTTTGAAAATTCAAAGTACACTTTTAAAATTCCTCGGAACGAAAGCTGGTACCATAGGGGGGAAGGTGGGAACGAAACTTTTCCTAGCCCAAACCAAAATCGGAACGGTTCCTCTTTCGTTCTGAGTTTTTCGTTCCTACTTTCGGTTTGGTTCCGCGAACCAAAACTATATCTGAACCCACTCTGAACCGTTCCGGAACCATGACTTTAGTTTCCTTTAACATCCCTGGGTATGAGCAATTTTTCTTCATGTTCATATTTGTGTGACTCTTTGCACATGAGTCCCTACTAGTGACAAATGGAGATAAAAGTGAAGATAATTGGTCGTAACCAATTTGGTTTATTGGCATTAGACATATTTTGAAATAATGCAATAATATGTGTACATATTCTTCCATAATTGCAAATTTATCTGTTTCATGTTCTTATAATAAAGGCCAGCAAATACTGAGGTATCATGCAGAGTAGAAAACACCATTTTAGATATGATTTTTCCTTAAATTTTGAATTATACGATGGAAACTCAAGTCCCAGTAATGCTTTAATTCAGACAAATATTTTAAAATATATGATTCTTACATCATTTATATTGATACACGCTCACTTATAGCCACAGCATAATAAACAGGTGTGTACTTATGTGAAGTGTGGACCAAGAATTTTGTCCACTTACTTGAAATGTTAAAAAATTTCTCAACTACAACAAAATTACTCATTGTCGAGGGGACCAAGTGGGTGTGATGATTTAAGTATTTGCATCCCAACCCAATTGATCAAGGTTCAAATCCTGGCAGTGGTTTTTCATCGTAATCACAATTGCACCCTGGTGTTTAGCCTTAGAGTGGGATATTTCAAGGGCAGTATTAAGTCTGTCATAAGGGACGTATTGCTGTGATCCCCTCAACACCTTTAGTTAAGACTGGGCTTATGCTGTAGCCAGATTTCTCCCTTCCCTTTATGACTTTTCCAAATGATGTATGAATAACAATCCTCCCACGTGTCTTCAAATGGATCATTGACCTTAGCTGTTGAAATTCCATCAAATAATCAAACCATGCCTGTCATAGATTTAGGGCAAACCCAAGATTGAGTCCCTCGTTGAAAATTTGAATCAATTTTCTAAAGCCGTTTGCCTTTTTCACTTTGATTCATTTTGTTTTGATTCATTGAACACTAACCTTTTAAGTCCAGAGATGCCAATAATGGCCACGAGCTGACAACATGATGCACTACAACATCCTTACAGGATAGACCAATTAATATCCAGATACATACATGTGCCTGTTGTTGTGGCCTGGCTGCATGGTCCTCATGGGCTCACTCAAGGGGCAATATCTCGGGAACTACATACCAGGTCAACATTGAAAATATTCCACAGGGAACACACCAAATGTATGAGGAGTCTTTGGTAATTACATTAAAGCAACTTACAATGCAGAGTTCTGTCATTGTCATGATTGGCTGAAAAACAGTAAAAAAAAGTGAAATTTGAACTTTTTAGGTGTGCTTTGGTGCATCTCTCTGTTATTCAATGGAGAACTTGCAGACTTTTTTTAAAAAATAGAGGTAATAGAGAATGATGAATTGTGCCCAACGCAAAAAACCTGAGGCGAGAGTAACGCTTAGTTTCTGAGATATAAATTCTCAAAGTTATCGAAATTCCAACGGCACTAAAAGGGGGGCGTGGTCAGATCGGGCAGGTCTGACGTCACACCTGTCGTTTGGAGGCCGCAGCGGTGGCAGGCCCGGCGTTGTCTCGGGGACTCCGGGCGGCGTCACCGGGGACTAAGGGATGGAGCGCTACGCCTAGAACGGTGGAGTATTCCATGGATGCAAGCGCGCAAACATCTACGCTGCTATCTACGATGGAAATTCCGCTCCCAAAGTAACTAAACCGAAGCGAAGTTTAACCATATACATTAATTTAAAGTCGCATGTCATCGGCATTGTCAGAACTTATTACACTGTAGAGACTGGTTTAGGCTGCTAACGACACAACTTTTTACTGAAACAGGAGAGAAAAGAGGAAAAAGTGTACGATTTTTTTCCCATATGCCTGGGTTCGCGATAAAATTGCTACTATAGGATTTCTTTCCACTATTTTACCTGTCATTGCATTTATTTTTGTACCATTTTGAGGAATCGAAACGGGGACCTCGGGAGAGAGAAAGTTAATAGACTCCAGTTCATTACAATTGTAGGGCATGATAACACAGTATTTTCTTTACCTTGTTATGCATATTGCAACTCCAGGGATTTCATCTTACGTTCACGGCGTAATACGGCATGATTTCAAATGATATCACATAGGCATGTTAAGTAAAAAATGACTCCACAATAAGCGCATTTAATAAAGTTATCACCAGATGCTATGCATCTGCACGAACGCAGTTCGTGTGGGTAACATATTTTACGTAACATAAAATTTACGACCTGTTTTGTACGTTGTCAAACATTAAGGTTTTCCAGGTTTTCAACCGCGTTGGTTGATTGTGCAAGGAAAACACTCCATGATCCTTCGATCCACGTTTCGCTTACATTAAATACGCCGTTTTAAATGAACTTCTTCACAAACCTCTGCTTTTACATACCCTGTTATTAACTCTCTCACGTCAGAAAATTCTTCACGGTGAGCGAAAAGTTGATTAACAAATATCAGCATTCGAGTATAATTGCTAGGAAATTCAAAGTGAATACGTCGCTTTCCGATAAAAATTACATCTTTGTCTATTGTTTTGACCGATCGGAGCTCTCTCTCTTCCCTAAAATGTATCCTCGGATTACAAAATGTGCGGCCAACTACACACCTTCCACCTATGAAGTGTAAATCCAGGCGAATTATAGAATCCCAAAATTTGCTACTACATAGTTGTACTCTCTTTGAAGGGTTAGTTGAAGATCCAAGTAATAGTCAGAAAGTTAAAAATGATGCAGTGACAGTTGTGCCTGTTCGGGATTGGGAATTCTACTTTATTTCTGAAACATATTAAACCGAAAAATAAATTACGCAGCATGGCCACGATCCTGTACTACACTGGAGTCCTGTGCACCCAATGCCTCAACCCACACCACCTCGGCAAATAATTATGTTACGAGCGGAAACTGGTATTAATTACGCATGAGCAGATGTGTACCTAGTCACCATTAAAATTGCATCGTATTTACACCCAAAATTGAGCCAATGCATGAACTCGTGAACATAAAAAAGCTCCTGTTATGATACGGATAATTTTTCCATGCATCTATCTATCAACATATATACTTGCAAGGACATGCATCGTGTGACCATGTCTTAATACGACGAATTGAAGATGAGTCAAATTCTCGAGTTACCTACAATTTTCTCGCGAACCCAGGCCTATGGGAGGAAAAGCAGTGACCCTTTTTCTACATCTATCCCCAGTCGCAAAAAAATTAAATCTTTGGCATCACCTCACCTCACCGTAGGTCTCGCGATGTCTCCTCGTGAGACTCTTCGCTGATTATAAGGCTAGACTCACATTTTTTGCCGTTACTTTATGTTCTGGGAACATTTCGCACTTGACTGTGCATACATTTTTCAATATTTGCTATCAAACGCGTCCTATTGCACTATCGATGTCATACTTCCCCATGGAACTGCAATAAAATTTTACAATGGAACTATTCGAAAATGTCACATTTCTAATAATGTCGAAATACTGCAATAGAAATTTCAAACAATTTATATATTAATTTATCGGGAAAATCACAGTAAATAATTAACGAAGCGATTTAACAGTTTGTATTTCCGACTATGTCTACATGTCGCATCTCATTGTAAGTATTCCATCATCACTAGAGCATCGACTTCATAGGCAGATTATCTGAGTTGGCACAAACTAAACACTAATAAATCATTAAAGTATTGCACACCAGAATACATATATACTTTCCAAAAATCAGACGCAATATTTCAACGAAATATCACGAGGCTAAAGATAAATGAACGATAAGTGAACGGTGATACTCGCCGACCTATTCGCCGGTATGTCGTATGTCTCGTACGGTGGATGGCAGGTGTGACATCACGTGTATCACTTCCAAATTGACACACAAAAAGCTGCGTTTGAAATGACATCATCTTTTCCATTGACTGTAGTTCAATAAATATGGGTCGCTCAGATGAAAGGAAAGAATATGTAGGAAACATTTCTGGTTATCTATATGATGCATGAGTTATAACAGCTGTAAAAAAAACCTTGCAAGTTCTCCATTACAAATATCTTTGCCACTGCCAAGATTTGAACTCCAGTCCATTGAGTTGAGATGCCAGTATATACTTTCATCACCACACCCACCCATTCCCTTGACAATAGGCTGTGGATTGACTTTTCAACCTGCCTTGAGGATGATCATTGTGAAGACCATCATGATAATTGAAAAATTACATCGTGCATAACTGATAATGATGTGAAACCATCAACACCAGCCAGGTCATACAAATCTGTGTGGAAAGGAAAACTAACAAGTATTTTATAACCCTATGATAAGTTTCAGCCCAAGATAAAGGGTCTGGGCTTTGAGGCATTAATGCCTTTATCCATTTATCTGAGAATAATTTACAAACTACATCACATTGGTAATGGTAACAAGGGCGGGCATTTTCAGGTCTATTTCCACCTTATGACACCGACTGGAATGGAGGAGGAACATTTGTCATCAGAACAACATAATGAAGTGAAAACCAGAAGCATTCAGCTCTGAGTTAGCTTTACTTGGTCAGTCCAACAAAAATACACTTTACTTCTAAAGCTAAGTCAGAATAATACGTTAAGAGCACCTGAAATTTGAAAAGCTCGATTTCTTGCCCAGTTTCGGAGTACCAGGTGTTGATGGTGCAGGTGGTGTTGGTCTTGGAAATAACCGGCTGAGCAATGGGGGATCACTGGTACAAAACCTTCCCATAGACCTCGCCAGACCAATGAGAATGGGAACCGTTGACTTGCATAATGTCACTGCAAGAAATTTCAGGAGAGGTCGAGTGAATTAGTCAACTTCTACTCTGCACAAATGAAAAATAAAATACCCAACATTCCATGGCAAAAGATAGTAAAGCATATACTCTCCTCTTAAGAGAGGGCCAAGATGATGCATTAAACAACAGTTGCATGGCCGTGAGTGAACGGATATGCTTCTGGGGTTTTCACCCCACTATTGATCATTATAATCAATCAGAAATAAATCCAATTTCAGGTCATGGCGAATGCTAACCAGATACATAAAATGTTGTAGCATATTAGTTGTAGGAAGTAAACATTAAATAAAAGAGTGAACTCAAGTAGGAAGATCATTTGATTAACTGCAGCAGTTTATCAATGTAAGTGGAACAAAACTCATGTTGTATAGAGAAGAGTTGGAATGGGGTAATTAGCAACTACATACAATGAAACATATACTAAGAGGAAAGAAAATAAATAATGCATAACTTAAACATGTGGCACTGGATGGCTCTTAGACTTGTAGTTTGAGGGAAACATGTAAATAACTGTGTCTAGTAGGCATCTAAAATTTAAGTACACATTGATCAAAATAGATATCCCAATGCATCCTGAACTGTCTTTGAAGTAAGTAAGATGCATTCACAATGCTATAGCCAAATTATCAGTGTATATTATTTCTCAAAGGTGTTTTTTTGTGGATAGGCCATAACTCCCATAATTCTTCATCAAAATTAATGATTCAAAAATCATTTTAAAGCTTAGGTTCCCCGATTTTGACGAAAATTAAAAAAATTATAATGAATGTATTTGTTTAAAAAATTGATAATCATATATGCTATTTCAGTCCCCTGGAGGTTCAGCAACTAACGCATCTGTACTGATGTGCGGGTTGCGTGAGAGCAAGGGTAGTCGTTCCTCCAGAATCCGTATATATTGTTTCTCAAAGGTGTTTTTTTTGTCACAACGCCATAACTCCCATAATTATTCATCAAAATTCAAACATCAAAATTCAAACATCGTTTTAAAGCTTATGTTCCCCGATATTGATGAAAAAAGACAAATTGCATAAAATTAAAGTTTTTGTTAAAAAAATGATTCAACGTCATCTGCTGACAATATAATCAACTAATATGTTGGCAATGGTTGCATGCTTAAAAGACTGTAGGAGGCGCCATCAATTAACACATCGTTTCGTTAGATTGTTTACATTCTACATGCAATCAGTGTGGCCATTTACAGTTTACGCTTACGTTATGTATCTCTAACACAAACATAAATAACATATAATTGTCCATGGGAAGAAACAGGTAAAAGAACAGGAAGAAAGAAGGAAGAAACAGGAAGAAGCTGCATACTGTGCGAAATATTCAACAGGTAGAAGAACAGGAAGAAAGAAGGAAGAAACAGGAACAGGCTGCATGCTGTGCGAAATATTCGCTCGGGTCATCTAGTCACTAAATATTTGAAAAAGATTCCATCATAGCAAAGTTCAGGAAGATTCAAATCAAAGGTTGAAGTATTGTCACCCAATAAACACGGCAGTAAGGATACTATACAAAGTTCTCCACATAGAAGCCATCACACAAAAGTGACTTTTTTCCGCTTACCTATCTAGTGATTCGAGAGTTACGTCTTTCGATTCTGAGGAATGATTGTGGTGCATCTTGACCCAATTCTACAATTAATTTTTAGCTATATATATCCATATAGAAAGATTGCATTGAGTGGCTGCCTCAACTGACGTTTGCCTCATCTGTTTTTGCCTTCCTTCTCAGTCCTCTATAACCTTGCGAACAAGGTAATATATTTCGGCGGACACAACCGCCTTCGTCAGAATATTAGTAGGTAGTGGTGGGTAAAGGATAGAAGGGAGGGAAAGGTGGGGGGTGGGGTGGAAGGGGAAGGGAAGGAGAGGGGGATTAGTGAAAGACATTGATGCCGGGGGGGAGGAACGTGTGATAGAGCCAAATTAATGAGAGCTCTACAGAATTAAGATCACGAGTGGAAGCAGATGGTGGAAAGGTGTACAGAACTGAAACAATGTAGCAATTGTCGAAAGATTTCTTGTGATGAGAGGCATGGATCGCCACGGAAAGGGAAGCAGATTGAGATGGGTTTTTACAATTGGCTCCGTGATTATTGATAAGTATGTTAAGCGGCGTAGAGCTCTTTCCGACGTAGAAGCTTGGGCATAGCTTACATTGTCGGTGGTAAATGACATTGCCGGTGACGCAAGAGGAGGGAAGAGGGTTGGGGAAGGAGGCGATGGAGGGGTTAGGAGGAGGGGAGGAACTGAAGATAGGACATAATTTGCATCTGGGACGATGACAAAGGGAGGAGATGGGTTTTGAGGCAACAGGGATTTTGGAAAGAGGCTTCGTGGATTTGAATATATCGGACAAGTTAGGAGGACACTTGTATGTGATTGAGGGTGGCTGGGAGAAAACTTTTGAAGTGGAGGAGTGGTTTTTCATAATGGGATAGAGATCTTTAAGAATAAAATTGATAGACTGTACACCTGGGAAATATGTTGTGCAAATAGAAAGGATGCGGGAGTCTTTAGTAGGAGGAGGTTTGGTGGAGGGAGAATGTTTCCAGATTTTTTTAACGAGGTAATCGTCCTAGATGCAAATTATGTCCACCGGTAGAGAAGAATGTCAAACACAGAAGGTGAAATGAAAGAATAACACAAGCACACAGACAGTGGTGAAAGAAATACAACAGGCATTTCGGGGAATGTAGATCCCAAGTAGGAAATGAGCCGTTCAGGCCATACAATCGTTCGTTCATTCACTCAGACTGCTCAGCAGCAAATACACACATATAAATGTTTATACAGAAAGGTAGAAATAAAGTGGATATAAACACACAAAAGCTTCTGCACCTCTCATGCCCTATTATATCACGGCCTTGGAGATTCTTCCTTTTCTTTATCAGTAGCACTTGAGTACAAATTTGGGAAGATTTGCTTGACCATGTTGGTATGTTACCAGAGCTCAATGGAAATATTCACGTGCCAGCACTCTGCACTGCAATGCACTCTGGGGTGTGTCAGCATAGAAACCAGTGCTGCACAGTTGGAAACCAAGACTTTCTAATTACCAGTTTTAGTTGAATAATCACCTCAAGTGTACTTTTTAGAGACACACAGGTGGGCAGCAAATCCAAACTACCCTCACCCCTATCTCTGCACCTATCTCTGAAAATATAAATGGCAACCCCATTCCACACAATAATTGTTCTTCCTTTTTGGGTGTCACTCTAGACAGTCATGTGTCTTGGGATGGTCAGATTCAGAAACTCCGAAGCAAACTGAGCTCTCTCTGTTTCTTAATTCAATCGATCAGACAAACTGTAAATAATGATGTGCTATTGTCAATTTATTATGGTAAGTTTAACTAACAGGTAATGTTCCGTATTCTCTTCTGGGGCCCTACACCCAATGCCAAATTAATATTCAAAATTCAAATGAGATGTCTGAGGCTGATAGGTTAAGCTTCTCTCCATGCCCCATGTTGCCCTCTCTTTCAGAAATTTGGTATTTTACCCCTTCCCTGTACATACATGATTGCTGCAATTATTTGTGCCAAGAAAAATCTTTCCAATTATGCCTTTAATAATGACATTCATAGTTATCATACAAGGAGCTCTGCTGACCTCCACCAAATGCAGGTTAGAACAAGAAACTCAAGTTCTACCTTATTAATATTATTATTACCCAGCTGTGAGCAAAAGATAGAGAGGCACTCTTTCCCCTTCCCCTTCTAAGAGCGGCAAAGAGGGCAAAATGGATGGGAGGAAGGAATAGAGGTGATCCAACCGTGGGCGTACCGACCCCTAGCCAGGCGGCCATCTTTCAAATTTCAACAGCAATGCCACCACTTTTCTTGACCAACCACAAAGGCCTCTTTCTGAAAGATCCCTCCTCTTGTGTCAGCAAGACAACAGACAATCAGGCAAACTGGCATGGATAGGCACACAGGCTTGGGCGGACATGGGCATGGGCAATGAACAGACACGGGTGTGAGTTGCCCAGGTTTTCTGACTGCCTGCAACTCTCATGTATTGTGTTATATCATTCAATTTAATTGGCTGAACTAATGGATATTAACTGATAATCTTTTTACTCCCTGCACAAAACTTGGACGAAAACAGACCAATCATACAGATCTCTGAAGTATTAACATGGAATATTTTAAAAGAACAATATCATACTGCTACAGCAAATATAGTGACATGAGGGGGCAATCTGAATTTGCCAATAATCTCAGAAACTGAGAAAAAATAATCTGACGACCCTATTTTCAAACTGAAACAGTGATTACTTTCAGTGCTATACTATCAGAAACCAACTCATTGATTAAAAGCATACAAAATGGAATTTCCATGGGTTGCCAAAAGCGAAACGATTGCATGAATGACTGGCAACATAGCACGTACCCCCTCCAGTCTTTTAGTGAAGAAGAGTGAGAGAACGGTACCTAGGGTAACCACTATTCATACCACATCAAAGGAGAATTTAACCTTCTGAGTACCAAATGCAATATATTACATTATACCGGCGCCCATCACTTTACAGAATAGGTATCATAAGTTTTTATCCACTTACGCTTTGCAGTTGACCCACGAGGAGTAGTTTGATCCTTGTAAGAATGGCAAATGTTCGTGAGAACTCCAAGAAAGTCAACCTGAGCTGATACAATCTCATCCCTCAAAGTGTCACATTTACTAGCTATGTCGGCCAATAAAGTGTTCAGACAAAAGCTGAACCTTTCAGCGACAGGTATTCCTGTAGAAAAAATATGAAGAAGAGGAGTTATTACTCACACATCAATATGGAGGCTGGCCAAATCGGATACGAGTGCCCATGCAAATACAACATGCTTCCACCTACTTTCATAAGGAGACAATGGAACATCATCCAGCCAAATAGCTTTGGCCAAACCTCGAAGTAGTCTCAACAGGTATGGGAATATTCTATCTTTGTGCTGAAGTCCTGATTCAAGAAAATAAAGTCCAAGCGCTATGACAGCATCCTGATTTCGTTGATTAAGACGAAATATTCCCTGAGGAGTTTCTTGCGGACATAGCGCGAACAACGTCGCCACCTAATTAAGAAAGCTTCATCAGGACAATTTACTTCGGAAAATAAATGTACATCTACAACTGACAGGATATTATACCTTATCCCAAGGAGTTGGATTGATTGCAGCCAGCGATCTTGCTAAATGCTGAACGGTCTTGGTGAAGAAATCCTTTTTATCGTTCGCCATGGGAAAGGCACTCAGTACGCTGATGTTTCCCAACTAATGACGTTACTTAAAACGTACACGCAAAATTAATACCCATATCATACAAACATTAGGCTAAAATTAATTTTTCGAGGAGTACAGGGTCCAGGAGGCTTGAGGAAACCATCCATTCTACCGATAACGGACGGGCAAATTAATTTTACCTTCGTATGGTTAATCAAATTAATTCAAGATAAATAGTTGCAAAACATGTCACTGAAAAACAATAAAATAATACGCAACCACCTAGATATATGTTCCCTAGCCTGTTCACCGAACATCGAATTTTGACAACCGATCATCTGCAAATAAAGATTCGGAAACCCTCAGTCATTTGTTGTGGATTTCTTCCTGTATACCAAGGAGTATAGAGACGCATGCATACTCCTTGATGTATACAAAACCCGAGACATGGGGGCGTGACGTCAGCGTTGGCACGATTTCAAAAACGTCATTCGTAATACATAACGACATAAACGCAGACAATTCGGTCTACGACGAGCGCTTGTATACCTAAATACAAACGGACTGGCAATGAATAGATAGCTCATAGCAAAATATTATTATTGATGCAGGAATTGTAACTATTGATTATTAGGATCAACTTAAACGTCCGCAACTCATTTCCACACTTTTCAGCTACTACAAGTTGACCTGCTTACAGAGGACAACTCGAACTGTGGAGAATTAACAGAAATTACGTTAAATTTGTGATAACTTGCTATTGAAAAATCTGCGAGTGCCTAATCAACGACAAGTTTTCAAGTGAACGATTAAAAAATTACGAGCGTCACGCTGGAAGGTATTTTACTGCGATGAAACTTGGTGTGGCGCTCGCCAAACAGTACATACGCATTGCAGAAGAAAGTCAACTACGGGAACGGAGGAATTGACATCGACTGTGGAATAATTCAAGAGGTAAAGAGTTGCTATTTTTTTCAAAATTAACTTCGTAGAATAATGGAAAATTTTTCTACGTGTATCATGGTTTTACTCTTACAGTAATGAACGAACGCGAGTATGAGAAATACACACGGAGTTGGTTGTCCACTATATTGCGTGCGCTGCAATATGACAGGAGGAGTCGACGGGCTTTGTCACCTTCCCCCGCTGAACGGCCTTAAGGCCGTTTGGGGCATCCAATAGTTGCGTTTAGGGGGGGGGGGGGGAGGCGAGCCGAATCTCACCCAGTCTCACGAGGAAAGCAGGGGGGTCTCGGCAAATATCACGTAATTTTTTTCCGCTAGAAACAGTGTAAAATTGTGAGAAAACTGGGTTAAATTAAGTACAACATGTTTCTCCAATAAAATATGGCTAAATCCTACACAATATTTATCGCGGTTATGCGAATGCCACAAGTTTATGTGAACGCCTTCATCAGCATGCCCTATGACCGCTATTGTCCAAGTGTACGAGGTGATCTAGAAAAGAGATGCTGCAGTACATGCGGTATCTACTTTCCATCCATCACAAGAGCTGCAGAGCACCGTCGTGCGGTCCACAGTGCACCAACGCGCAAAGTGCGACCCTCACGGATTGTCACACGTCGAGCTACTGAGCATTGTGTGCAAGCGTCAACGGTTTAGAATGGCTAAATCAGAGCGAGGTTGAAGGAGCAGATGATTTGACTGAAAATCACAGGGACATGTTGGTTCCAGTAGTCACTCTTGAGACCACATATGAGTCCCCGTGGACTTAATTAGAATGAGTATTCTTTGACGAATTTTAGTGGCTCCTATTTAAGTATTTTATTGTTCGATTTTCTCACTGTAATTCTAGACAACGTTCTCAGTAGTCTAAATACTAGTATTAACTAGTCTTAAACAAAAATAATTAAGCAAATTATGTTTTTTTAAACAAATCCAACGCAATCAAGCACAGATTAACGTATTTACACTAAAAATACGCATATTGAAAAAACTCACGTGAGATTATGGGGAGGGCGGGACGAGTCAAATCTCATGACATCTCACTAAGGGGGGTGGGGGGGTCGAAAAATCGCCTCACGTAATTAATGCCCCCTTTAGGAAATTTCGGCCTTAAGAAATTTCCTCTGTCAGATCGGTCGCCGTGCGGGGCCGTCCAGTTAGGCAACGTGGTGTCAATTGAAATTATTAATATTAACAAATAATAACATTTTTACATATCATGCATCACAGGAAAACAACAAATAAATTAACAAGTTTTTCCTTGGCTTTAATTTTTTCATTCTGTGCAAATTGTAGGACTGGATGTTTAAACATTTTCATTCATTAACAACAAAATATGCTATTTAAAATTTTCGCTTGCCATTTCATATCCTTATCAACTCTCGCAACCTTTGGTGAGACGTCAATGCTGTAGATTTCGCAGATTTTCCTAGGCTGAGTTACAAAGTTCATGAAGTTGACAAAACTGCTAAGTTTAGGTAGTGCGGCGTCGATATTGCAGTAACGTGTCTCCATTTTTGGTTATATCATATTAAAAAAATATTGATGAAATTAAAATAATCTTAAAAGTGGTGCATAGAGTATTGCACTAGCACTTACACGGACCAACATATAAAAAATAAATAAAATTCTCCAAGTACAGCGGCACATCATTTTAACGCCGACCCTCGTGGCGAACGAGGACGTAGTCCAATCTTTGAAGTTAAATATCTCCGTTGTCTATGAACTGCCCACGACAAAATTTGTTTCTGAGGTAAGACAATAGACTAACGTGTCAAACTAGAAAAAAAATTCAAATTTAAAAGTGGCTTTACTTTTGTTATTAAAATTTAAACAATTAAAATAAACTTAACTTTATCCACAAAACTGATAACACATTGTTGCTGTACATTCTTTTGCAAACATAATAAAATGTCAACCGTTTCTCTAGCTATTTATGCTTAGGAGATATAGCAAAAAGAAAAAAGGTCTAAGCGCAAAATGGTCGAAACTTTGATCGTCTCTAGATCTTACAAAAATTTTTTTCCAAAAACGCTTCCACACTTTTTTATTAAACGCCAGATGAAACCCACACAAAAATTTTGGTTCGAATCGGACACACCAAGGGTCAACTCACCGCTGATATTACCAACGTTATTTACCCACGCCCGCCTGGATCACGATTTTGTTTTCATTTAGTTATCTGACTGCTGTTTATAATTGACCCTCGCCCACCTGGTCTACAATTTTACTTTCATTTAGATTTCTATTTCATTTGGAATTGAGAAGTAACATCACTTTTGATGCATAAATAGTTGAAGATGGCATATGATTCACATTTTTGTCTTTCATGGTGGTGTAGAATTTTCTTTTCAAACGTTACAATGCAATGTTGTGACAACGTGCATGCGATGTTACTGTAACGTTGTAGCAACATTAAGGCAGCGTTGTCAGGTGGAAACTTCAACGTTGTGGCAATATTGTGAAACGTTGTGACAAAATTTTGGTTTTTCCATTGTAACGTTGCTAAAACGTTGTGACAATGTTCTCTGCTACTGGGGGTATGATGGAGTCATTCTTGTGCCCATAGTAGTACATATGATTTGAAGAAAAATTTTATCATTGAAGGAGAGGGAATTTTTGTCCAGGACATGTTCTGAAAGCTTCAGAAGGAAGTCAGTCGAGGGGACTTGAGGGATAGGGCTGAGGGAAAGAAAGTGCTTTAAGGCATTGAGGCCTTCACTGTGGGGTATTGAGGTGTAGGGGGAGGTGACGTCAACAGTGGCCATTAAAATACTACTCTGGAGGGGAATTTGGAGGCTGTGAAGGCGTTCTAAAAAGTGGTACGTGTCACGATTAAAGGAAGGGAATGAAGATACTATGGGGCGAAGGGCGGAGTCGACGAAGGCAGAGATTCTTTCAGTGGTTGAGTTGATATTGCTGACTACAGGTCGGCAGGGATTGTTGGGCTTATGAATTTTTGGGAGGAGGTAAAATCTAGGTGTGCTGGGGTTGGAGGGAGAAAGAATGGCAATGTCTGATTGTTAAAGTCCTGCCTTGGGGCCATGAGTTTTGAGGAAGGACGAAATGACTTTTTGAAACGTGGGATTCGGGTCATAAGGGAGAGACACATAAAACGTGGGGTCGTTGATTTGCCGATAGGCTTTTGCGTTGTAGTCACCGACGTCCATGATTACCTCACATGAGCCATTGTCTGCAGGTGAGATGAGGCTCGGGTCTAAACGGAGTATACAGAGTGGAGCAATTTCACAGTGGGACAGATTAATTTAGGGTTTTATGGTGTTGAGAAACTGGTGATCAGAAATTTTGCTTAGGAATTGCTTAGTGAATACTTCAACTGGGTGGGTTTTGTGGAGGGATTTTGGTTCATAACCGGATGGTTGTCTGAATTTTTGAAGGGCCATATGAATTGAGGATTGGGAAGGTCCGTGTGTTTCCCAAAAAGCATGCCATCTTAAATTTCTGCAAAAATTAAGGGAAACCACCAGGAAGGACACTGGATTGAATTTCGGGGTAGGTGAAAAAGAAAGGCCTTTGGAGAGTAGACAAAGTTGGTCTTGGCTCAGGACGCGGGAAGAGAGGTTAACAACTTCATGGGACGGGGGGCTTGGGGGAGGATGAGGTTGGCACTTAGGTAAGATGGGTATGGTCTTCAAGGGTGGTGGGAGGTTGTTAAGGCTGGCAAGATCAGGTTTATCAGAGATAAGGGGTATTTTGGGAGGAGGCGAATCGAAGTAAGGGGGCAAGCTAAGGTCATATGAGAGATGACTTTTATATAAGGTTGACGATTTTCTCAGGAGTTCCAGGCGTCGAAAACACAGTTTTTCATAGGAATCCGAGAGTATACGGTTGACAAGGGGAAATTTATTGGGGGAAAACAAAAATATCATTTCAATAAAAAAGGAGAGGTTTTTGATGGCGGGAGTTGAGTAAGGCGACATACTGACCGAGTACTAGCCGGGTGAGTTCAACAGAAAATTTTTGACGAATGTTGTATAAAGAAGGATGAAGGGAAAATCAAACAAGGGAAGGTGTATAATGAGACCGTTAGGTAAAACTCCCATCGAAAGGCATTTGGTTAAAAATTCAACATGAGCGGTGAATTGAACGGTCATTCTAGGGTAAAAGCGGATATTTCTCAGCCACGCTTCAACATAAGGAGGCATATTGGGAATAGATGTAGGAAAACAATGGACAAGGTAGGGAATGAGTGGATAAGAAACGAGGAGAGAAGAGTAAGGAAAACAGGTGGTAAAGAAACAGAGCAGTACACTCACGGATGTGGCACATCAATGATGAGAAGATCTCCGACAGAGGCACGAAGATAAGAAGGAAAGCAGCAATGCAGCAGAATACACAAATTGAAAACTTTGCCAAATGGCCACAAACACAATATTAAAGAGAACTTACAGGGGGGGTAAAGAGACGAGAATAGAGTCTAGTTTTAAAGTAATAGTCTTACTTTAAAAGTTTCGGGTCTTAGCCCTTCCTCAGTCGGAGAGAGAATGTACTGCTCCAATGAGGGTAAGAGAGGGGAGGTTATGAAAAGGGGAGGTTAATGATACTGGGCCTGGCTGACGGGGCAGGGGGAAGTGAAAACTAAGGGTAGGCCAGCCCTGGCAAATTGTGTTCAGTGTTTCACTTCCATAATGGTGTGCCGAACGATGAAGAAACTTTTAAGAGCCAGTGAGATGTCTTTCTTACTAAAGCCATTTTGTTGGAAAGTCTTTTTGAGGTGTGGTAGCTCTTTGGGAAGACTTCGAGTCAGCCTGGACAGGATTGCTGTTCTCCGGGAAGGGTGAAGAAATTACAGTGGAGCTTTGCAGAGGAAGTCCAAGAATGTGATACAATAGGTAAATCATGAAGGACATCTAAGTCAATACATAATTAGAAGCTGTGGGTGAAGAGGAGAGTACCACAAACAATTCTCTGGATCGATGACTACTGACGATGATATTTTATTGAGCAAACACAACTGGCGAGATATGGCATTACCTATGACAAGTGAAGATCACATACTTTTTGGTAACCAAGGTGGAGTACAAGGGAATATTTCCTGAGGAGACAGTCACAGAGATCACTGCAATCAATATTAATTAATACTAACAAGGGTCAGTGAATATGTTTTGGAATCTAGATCCATGAGAAGACAGTGAAGGTGATGTGATTCTCCACAATTGTTGGAAGGGTAGCATTTGGGGTAACAAAGGTTTTCATATGAGCATCAGGAAAGCACTAGGAATTAGTCCATGCAGGCAAGTAGAGAGCCATCAGGTAAAAAATAACTTCAGGTTTCACAAGGTGAACAACATGATAGAATAACACGTCACGAAGGTCATTCAATCTGTAGCAGATGAATAAGCAGTAGTCAGTCTACTCAGTAGACAGTTAATGAGACTTGGGTGTTAGAATTTTTACAACAATGTAAGATGGGGGAGGAAGGTTGTTTAGTGTCAAGGCTCAGCTAAACGACCCTATCTAATAGTTTGCAGGCCCAGCATCATTTACCTTCCCTTTTCATAACCTTCCCTCTCCCACCCGCATTGGAGAAGTACATTCTCTCTACAACTGAGGACAGGCTAAGACCCAAAACGTTTGAAGTAAGACTTTCTATTCTTGTCTCTTAACCCCCCCCCTTTAAGTCCACAAATGGACGAGTCACTTTTACCCGGCATCTACTTAGAAGTCATACGAGACCTCAAGATAGGATTTCTAAAGAAATGTAACATTTTTATCCTAAATGGATTGGTTCCTTGGTAGCTTATTGCTCCTGTCTTTATTCCATTACATATTCAGAAAATGTAGGCGGCAACATGCATACTTTTAGGCCCTAGGATTTTCAGAAATAGTACATAAATTCTCCTATTTCATAAGACAAGAGCGCTGAATATTGCTCGAATCCAAGGGGTTTGGAAGTTTATGGATAACATAATATGTGAATGTCTTCTTCATAGAGTTTTTGTGCATCGCACACCTGCCTGAACTTCTTGGCAGTGAAGTATTTTTCAGAGGAATTTAAATAAAAATTACGTGCCTTCTCAATATATGTCTTTTCATTCGATACTATTGTCATTATAATGCCTTACCCTGACTAGGAGTTTTCGTTTAATTTGCACTGCAACAAAACTACTCATTTGAAATATTTAAATTATTGCCATCCAAGTAATAAAAATATTTTACATTGTAGCTGCAATGCATTCCAGTACCTACGGTTAGTTAAGACATTTGAGAATCCCAACTTCTATCTTTTTTTAAGTTAACTCTTAACATAAGAGGGAATACCATTTGAAATCCCACTTTTTATGCATTGACTATGTCTGAGAGTAGAGGGATAGTAATTGTCCTCTCTCTCATGTCAGCCCCAATCTGGTAGTCAGATATTTCCCTCTTTCCCAGGCCTGACATGAGAGTTAAATCTGGCCAAAATCTCTTCCCAGCACTTTGTCAGGCAAAGTATGAGAAGGCTATGTTTGGCCCATCAAGGCCTACTACTCATCGGACAACAGTGGGCTCAGTCAAATATAAATATTGGGCTTGGGTTGTAGGAGATTGTAAATCACCCTATGTGCAACCCAGCCGATATTTGGGGAACAATAGCTTATTAACTGTGAATGCTTGAGAGCCATGGGAGAACAAGACAGCAGAATTACAGGAGACTGCTCACAATACCTTTAAAATTGTGTGATGGATGCAGAAATTTTCAAGGATTTATTGTTATCAACTTCACCTGAACTCAACAACACTTAAGAGCATTTGGTAGACCAATAACATTAAACTGAAGGAAAAGATAAGGAGGCTGCATAAGTAATGAAATGCCTACATGCAATACAAAATGTATACAAAAATGTTTTGCTTTGTGATGATTCAAGAAATACGAAATCAGGTTATATCACATATTAACTAGTAAGAGCCTAAACTTTATACTTCTAGAGCATGAAATGTGAATGCAACTTTATTGGGACACCTTCAGTGAAAACATTACTTCAGCCTTTATTTAGGAAACTTTGTCATCATTATCATAAGTTCACTGGTAAACTGAATACTTGAGTAATTTCTACAACTGAAATTGCCTGGAGTAAACACATTAAGAAGTAGAAAAGGTCATCCTGACATTTGTCGCAATAGCAAACTGACCCATATAACATAATGTTTTTTAACTGGTGAAATACAGTAACAATGGTAAGATCATCACAATCTGCATAATAATAGAAGTAGCTACTAATGTTATTATCGTTCATTGAACTAGAATATTCTTAGATTTACCAGTGACAAATTTTTTATGATCTTATGTTCAAAATTTTCCAAGGCTGAGAGAAAATGTAATATATATACTTCTTTTGAGCCCCCACTTCACTAGCCTCAACTAGCATTTACTGACTGAATATTTCACTTAGTTGCATCATCACTGGGGGGTGAGAGTCCATCGACTTTATTGAGCAGCCATTTGAAGTAGCTATAATAGGTAACCATCACTTTAATATTTACCAATACCAACATTTTTTATATTGCATGTAGATATTATTTAGATATTAAAATACTTATGCAGAGAAAAATGAGGTTGACATACTCTCAACATTGATAACAGCCACCTAAGAGAAGTTTTGTCAACAGGGGACAGCAGTTACAGTGGCAAGTTCTGATCAGGACTAGGGCTTTACCCAAAGCAAGACATGGCTATCAATTCTAAAAGAATTGAAATGTAAGAGAGATAATTGGCACCAAAACTAAATGATTGGAGGACGTCTGAATGGAACTGGTGCTGCACACTGTGATTCAATCAAGGCATCAGCTTCCCTGATGATGAGGGCCATCTTGGATCATGAAATGCTGGAAACAACAGAACCACTCACCTGGACTGAAACCTGAGAAAACCAAATTACGAGTTACGCACATGTACCTCCGAGAGTAACTTTGACAGGTTTTTTCCACCTCATTGAAGAATAAACATTGCAGTATCCAAAAACTTAAGTGAACCCTTTTCTTAAAACAAAATAAGTTTTTTCTTTGTTAATATCACTAGTACAAGAATGTCTTAGATCAACTTTGTTCCGGTAACAAGGAACATTTGAAAGTACTAAGAGTTGAAAACTAGTAGGTAATTAAGGTCCTCTCATGCCTATAATCAAAACTGCACATTAAAATTACCTAAGAACACTTCATGCTGGACTGAAAAAAAGCCACACCTACAGAATTTCTTCTGCAGAAGAGCACAAGAAATTTACCCTGCAAGTGTCCTGAGCCAAATGATTTGTTCATATTAGTGAATAATCTCATTTACAGGAGTGTAGGATAATGATTTACAATAAGTTATTCCCCAAAAATCCAATGCATTTGAGAAATATATTACTTTAATTAATAATTACAGTTCTTTTCTGGTACTTCAGTAACGAGAGAATTGTGAGTCAGTTGGTTAATGAAAACATCATGTTATGGGAGCTATGATGCATGATATAAAAAATCAACAAGGACATTTTGGTTATTTTAACAACTAGGATTTAGGAAAGGGAACAGAAGCCATGAAATAACACAAGGTCGAATTAACATTAGCAAAGATACACAGGTGAAAAGTCATTTAAATGTTAATTACTCTGGAAAGCTTTTGAACCCTGTTCAATAATATGTCCCCTTGCTTAATTGTTGACTGATATTGTGAATTTTTTGCATCTGGTCGATTGGTTTCCACCACACCACCAACTTTGTCAACTTTGCAATGAAGTCGACCAGCAGCAATGAATCTAGACAACTCTTGGTCCATGAAATCAACACTCACACCAAAGGCTGTAGCCATATACTGCAAAGTTAAGCTTCTATAAGACTCAAGGAGTTGTGAGTAAGCCATTATTCTCATTTCGCGAACATAATATCGATAATGAGGACTGAGGAGATAATCTGTTTTGAAAAAGTTTTCAACAGCCACTAGATTCTTGAAAAAATCAGAATATTGACAGTTGTACAAAGAGAAAAGATAATTCTTCACACCTAAATTAGAATGCAGGACTTCCAAAATCTCTGAACCCTTGATAATTTTGTCTCTCAATTCATTCCTAGGCAATGAGATCATGCTGACATACACTGTGTACTTGACAAATTTTGTATAATCCATTAGTTCGTAAGAAGTGAACGTGGATATAGTATCAAGGAAAAAATTGGCTGCACCTTTGAAATCCCTAATAGCAAGAGAGTAGGTTCCCTGGTATACTTTAAGACGATTTCTCCTGTCCCAGTCCCCACCTTCTTCAATTAACTTCTTTGCTTGATTAATACTTTTAGTAATGAGGTCATGATCCAAGTAAAACAGCCCAATTCGTATTTTGTGGAACACAATATCCAACCGGTGCCCCAATGATACAGTTTTATCATAAGTTTTATTAAATGCTGTAAGACATTTACTCTTATCTCCAATCCTGCACAAGTATTCGGCTTTGGCCAAATAGGCATCTCGCACTTCAACATCGCCAAGATTCTTCTCTGCATCCAAAATGGCATCCTCCAATTCCTCTAACTTCTTCTTATTTGCTTCTTTCATTGAATCCAGGAGTTCGGTATCACACGCCCATCCCAGTTCTGCGACCACCTCTTCATAGAAAGGTGCCATGTTATCCGTTCGAATAGCCTCCATGAGAGTGTCTCGCGTACTCTTATCATCACGATATTGAGGTAGCGTTAGCAGAAATTTCATCTGCGCAATTTGAAGATTAGGGTTCTTCTCAAGACCCTGCTCTTCCAGATTTTCCAATGGCATATTGGTATCTGAAAGCAAAGAAATGAATAGATCCTAAACAAATGCTTTTCACAATTGGTGACAATACCATTCAGAAAATAATCACGGAACGCATTTCACCAACATCCTAACTATTAAAGCCAAGAGCAGAAAACAATGAGTAACAGACAATTATAACGGGAGGAGTTACATTCAGGCCAAATTACATATGCTCGTCACATTACGTCTTAAGTTTCTGAACTTAAACATAATTGTTTCTCGTGGGAATGAGACAACAAATCAACAGTAATATACACATTATTAGGAATTTGGGGCTTAGAGCCCTTACTGGATATAATTTTACTAATTACTACCGTCACGAGCATTTAATGAATGGCTGGTTATCAACACAATTTAGTTATTACGGTTAATATTCATACACAAGATGTACACAAGGACTCACCGAATTGATTGCAATGGGAAATCGAGGAATTATTCGTTTCAAACGAACTGTTAGCTCTTCAATTATAGAAAGCCCAAATGCCGAGTTGATGCCGAGTAATGCACAGGCACAGTGACAAACAACATCCATGAAACAATTGAAAGCGCGCTACGGTGCGCTGAAAATAAGACACATGTATGATATGGGTGAATTCAATTATTTATGGAATATCAGGGGTAATTTTTATCGATAAAATTAACAGTCTATCAACAGGTAAATAATTAAATCGGATTCCAACATATTAAAGACGTTGAGAGGGTTGCCAACTTTTCATGACGATGCGGAAAACAATTGCGAAAATGCACGCGTATATCTTCCCTGAGAGCCTGTGAGCAAGAGTGGACACCAAAGTCTCTGTGATCAATTCAAGGGAAGTAGCTATGGCTGGTTTGTCTACCAAAGTCTATAATACTCTCTTTAAACGGACATCTACTTACGCAATGACAATAATCCTAAGTGCATTCTTCTTCGAGAGAACTTTCGAATTGGCTTCAGATCAAATCTTCAACTCCATGAATAAGGGCGTAAGTTGCAAACGGTGTGAAATTCCCCAGCAAGTTCTATAATTGTTATGACCTAGGGTCTCATTTGGCTGATAAGTGCCCAAATATATTTATACTGTTTTACTATTAAACATATTCCTTTCTTTTCAGAAACTGTGGAAGGATATTAAGCATAAATACGAGTGAGTGATATGAAGAGAAGTTTTGGTAGACATTTTCCCCAGTGCGGTGTGTTATCATTTTAACAGACATGTAGAATGCCATTAAATATTGTGAAAAGATATTTATTGGTCTTTGTTATTATATGTAATCAAACATTCCAGTAATGCTATGTGCGAACAAGTTAGTTATTCAGTTAGTTCTCACAAGTGATTGAAAAATGACATCGATGGCTCAAGTAACATTGTATTTCCATGGCCTGATTTGTGAGAATTTAAGGATCCTCCAGAATAGAAAACTTGGAAATGATTTCATAATTGAATGCTCTCACCAATGAGATAGATAAAAATGAAATTCTCCAATAGCCGTAAAAAATGGCACCACTCGTCAAACATGTACCACAAAATTCACTTACTGTGTTGGTTTGCGGGAAAGGGGATTCCACAGCAGGGACCAACCACAGCCTCTCCACCAGAATACCCTCCTGTGATGGTTTACGGGAATGTTACTTCCTCGCCAGTGACCAACACAGACACACACACTCAACCCAGTTTGGGATCCTTTTCGAGGGCTAATGGGACCCTGATCGAACTACGAACTACGAGGACCCTGATCGAACGAACTTTCGAGGGCTAATGGGACCCTGATGAACGTATCAGGGTCCCATTAGCCCTCGAAAAGGATCCCAAACTGGGTTGAGTGTCTGTGTTGGTCACTGGCGAGGAAGTAACATTCCCGTAAACCATCACAGGAGGGTATTCTGGTGGAGAGGCTGTGGTTGGTCCCTGCTGTGGAATCCCCTTTCCCGCAAACCAACACAGTAAGTGAATTTTGTGGTACATGTTTGACGAGTGGTGCCATTTTTTACGGCTATTGGAGAATTTCATTTTTATCTATCTAGAGAGGCCGTAGAGCTCAATTTCCTTTGATTTAACTCACCAATGAGCTTCACCGACGCTTACGTGTAATATGAAGAACAAAGTTCATCACAGGCATTTTTGGGGGCTCCTGATGTACACATAAACGAAACAGTCTACTTACATTTCCATCATACAGAAGGAGAAGCCTTAGCGATCGTGATGTAGCACTATTTGTTGCAGATTTTAGAACAATGAAATGAATGCAATGGAAACTATGATACTGATGAATGCCATAACCGCTACATCTATTCAGAATTTTCTTTCTGATGAACTTTAACTATCAGTCCTGCTGTTAACACTCACTTGACTGTAGCCCAAGTTTACAACTCGAGGAAGCATTTCACACTCCCCTCAAACTATATTATGCTGTCTTTCCCTGTGTGTGACACTTAATCTAAACAGAAACAAGTCTTGCAGTTTGAACATCAAATTTATTAATTCACATTAACATAACATTAGAACAATACAAATGCCTTTCATAAGATGTAACTATTCAGTATGAACTCAGTATTTATGAAACATTCAGTTTGGCTGTAAAGGGAGTGATCACTTGCTAGGGGGTGGAGGAGCTGGATACTTCTTTATCGACTTAGTCTGAAAAGAAAAGAGTCACCACTTGTAATCTAACAAAAGAATGCAGGAACTACTGTTAGAACTTTAACACTATTTAGCTGCGTGAGAAACTGAAGGATTTGATATAAAGTGGATACCAACGTCAGTCAAGAGTAAATTATGTACTCAATTACTTAGGTAAATGACTCAACTCCAACATACTGGATGAACCACTGAACTTAAATAAAGACACCTAGTGCAGCTTTATGAGGGCTTCTGAAATGTATGCTGTTTATATCAAAAGGTCAAATTCAACTTGAGGTAGAAAATAGAGCATCATTCACTATATATTCTGCAACAGCATCCCTGCATCTCTTTTTTTAGCACAAGCCTGATCTGAATACATTTTTTACATGGAAGATTAAAAGCTATACAAATTCACAAAGGTTAGCAAATCTCAGCATCCATTATCCTTGATAATCCATTACACACTAAATGTGCTCACTTCTAAGTGCAAAGCCTGAGAATAAGTTCCTTGAACAATGCATACTCCATTGCAATTTACTCATAAACAAATGCTCTCACACAGGCCGAATGGAAGTAATCACATTCAAGATACAATACTCAGAATGAAGATGGAGAAAAAAATCTATAGCACACCATTAGGAATCTCAAGATAACAGAAGTTAGAGGAATTTAATGATAGTCATTCAAAAACCAGAATTAAAAATGAATGCCCTAAGAGGGTTAGCGTGTGGAATAAAATCATCTGTTGCTCATTTGAAAGTTTGTGTCACTGACTTAGATTGGTAGCCATTTTGGAGAACAAAAGTGACTCCAATACTCAAAACTATCTGTCGTCACTCCACAATAAAATGTCTAAGTTACAATTACAAAGACTTAAAATGGTCATCATGCATAAATAAAATTGTAAGAAAATAGCCAGTGGTATCTTACTGATAAAATATCTGGTCAACGTAACTTCTATAGGTACACTCAAGATGTTTTACTATATCAAACTTTATATCCTAGGACACTGATAGAAGTCTCTGGGATAATGCCTCTTTTTGCTCTCACATTTCTTCTTTACACAAATGGGCTCTTAAAGCCATGTCTGATGGCACCCTTAAGAACATCAAGTACAAGATGGCTACGTCAGTTACTTTTTGCCTACAAGGGACTTTCTACCCTGATTCTTATAAAGATAAACTACCTGCAAATATCAAATGCCCAATACTCAAAGTGGTGAGGTAGTTATTTTTGGTGAGCGAAAATACATAAATAGAAAAATTCTGTAATTAATTCAAGGCTTGAAACAATTGACTAAGGACAGAAGCATTGTCATGATGATTGAAATGTTACACCTGTTCTTCGGTTGGCATCCTTATGCCAGGCTGGGATGGAGATCGCTCCCATTAGGCCATAAATTAAACAAGGATTTCTCGACAGCAATCTCTACTTCAGCCTGATCCAAGGACACCTGAAGCAGAGCAGGTGAAACATCACCATTATCATAATGCCAACACAGTTAAAACCCACCTAATTCATAAGAATTCATCAAAAACCTTCATTGCATTTCTGCAATAAAAATATATGGATTTCAACACAAATAATTCAAGGCAATGAAAATACATCAACACTTAAATAATAAGTCACAGAAATGAGAACCAGGAGTTCTGCCAGCAGGAAATGTCTCTTGGCAGATCAAAATCATCCTTGTTCCCTCTCACCAGAAGTGAGGGAAGATTTTTTGAACAGGACTGAACAAAATAACTTACCTTTTTTTTGCATAGCTTTGAGAATAACTCCAACCCAAGGTTCACTCACTCCAATTTATAGATATTGTAACCACATTTTCAACTGTCAGCTATATTTTGATATTCTTATTCTAGGCATATTAAAAAATAGTTCCACTTCTTATCCATAATCACTGAATGACATTTGGTGAAAAATTTATGGATTTGGTTTAATTTAAAAAAATTAACTATTTGGGTCCAAAACTATGTATAATTTATACTGGGGATGCACTGATATGAACAAGAGATTATGAAGTTCTATTCCAGGAAGCTATCATGCTTTTTATGAGAAGAGTGCTTCGAATGGAAAGAGGGGAAGATGTGGCCAGCATAGGCCACGAAACGTCATCTGAATAAAACTTGATGCAGCTATCCCGAAAAAAACAATGGAGAGAACTGCAATCCAGCGCTGCGAAAGCCTCAAACAGGAAAGAGGGGAGTTGGTCTCAATACTGTGAGTCCACATAGCAAGAATTTCATGGGATATTTTCATTGGTGAGAAATGCAAAGGAAATCTACGGGACTGACAGATGACAGAAGGATTTCTCTGAACTCAATCCAGTCAGCAAAATGATGCTGAGGGTTTGAAGCCAATACAATGGAATATGCCCAACGCATTCCATAAGGACATTCCCGGAACATCAACTAAAGGGGCTGTTAAGTAGATACATGCTTGGGAATTGTGCAGAGGATATGCTATGAATTAACTTAGCACAGGTGATACCAATAATGTCTGGCTATATCATGATACAACAATGAAGAGTATCAGCACATGTGTAATTAAAAAAAAAATCATTCATTTCCAGAAGACAGAACAAGTCTGTAGGTACTTATTTTAAAAAAATTGCCTGTTAAGTCTCAAATATTTTTGACAAAAGTCAAAAAGGAGTCCCCAGCATTTATGTGAGTATGTTCCACATATAATTAAAAAATGTAAGAAAAAGATCTGATAATTAGTTTTGTAGCTAGTTTGCAAATATCACAAGATTATTTTCTAAAAAGTAAAGATTTTTCAGATTTCAAGTAAGGATTTGAATAAAGACACTGAACATTAAGGATTTTAGGAGAAAAATGTGGGTAATATTTTCAAAATGTTCCGCGTACATTTATAATAAGACTTCAGAATTTGGCACAACAGGTAAGGCAAAAAAATTAACCCCAATCATTCTTTCAATCACTGAAGCTGTTGAAACTATAATTTTTAGCAACACATAATTCAAATCACATTAAAGGGGAGTTGGTGGTTGTGGTCTCATGTGTACATACAGAACTTAATGGAGGGGAACAAACTTTCAACCCAACCCAATGTTACCAAACTTGTATTGCCTACCAAAAGTTCACAGTTGATAGCCCCTTTCCAAATCTTCAGACTAGGAATAGTAACAAACTCTCCTATGACGTTTACCGCACGCCTATGCACACGAATAATTATATTCACCATGATTCATTTGTGTATAACAGCAATAAACTTGCTTCCTTTCATGCTCTTGTCCACAAATTGGTAAATATCCCACTTGATAAATGTAATTATTTGAATGAGTTAAATAATATTAAACATATCACTAAACAGAATGGCTTTAAGGAGTCTGTTATTGATAATATACTCAAGAAGCACACATTCAAGAGACTCATCCAGAACTCAAACACCCTCACTGAAGACAAGTCCCCACGCTTCATTAAGCTTTCTTACCACCCACCACTCACTAAAGGCCTAGAAAAGTTAATCAAAACTGTAAACACAAAGATTTCATACAGTAATAACAACAAACTTAAAACAATCGGGGAACATGAAAGATAAGATCAACACATCCAATGAGTCAGGATTACATCAAATATCTTGTTCCTCATGTAATTTTGCTTAAGTCAGATAAACATGGAGAAACATAAAGACTAGATTCAAGGAACACATGGCCCATTTTAAACATAACAGCCTGAAAAATCCAGCATTGCTCTACAAAGGACACCCAATCTCAGAAAACAACTTTCGTCTTATCAAACAAACATCTAATTATTTACTTGATGCTCACGAGTCTCTTATGTACACAAATTCATAACAAACACTGTGAACAGCGAGAGTTTTTATTTAGAGTTAGGCATTTCTTTTCCTTCAAATCACCAATGGCCATATTTTAAATGAACCCCTTTCTCCCCCTCCCACTTCAACGGTCATGGACTTCACTTCCTTTCACTCCCCTTCACTTCTCTCCCATCGCCCCTCCCTTCCCACCAATGACTTCAACACACCCTACAGTCCCACACCCCTCCCCTCATTCCTTCCCCTTCCCTCTCCCCTTTACTTAATTTTCGTACTTATTCAACGTCTGTCCTCATCCCGATTCTCTTACAACCTTGTGGCTGAAATACGCCTATCTGACGTACACCCTCATCCTTTCCTGCCTTGTCTTCCTTGGTCCAAGCTCATCTCGAGAGTCTGATTCTCTCCGAAGTTGGGCCAAATTGAATGTGTGAGTGATTGTCTGAGTCCTTGAGAGTGTGATTGAGCTGTGTGTGTCCCTGGCGAGGAATTTAATCCCAGTAAACATTCACAGATGGTGTATTTGAGGTTATAACTCGGGCATCCTTAACAGGGTCCCTTTAGCCCTTTGAAGGATTCCATTTTGGGTTGAGTGTGTGTCTGTGAGTGGTCACTGGCGAGGAATTAACATTCCTGTAAACCACCACAAAGGAGGAAGTCTTCTCGGATATTCCACCAGGATAAGTTTTTTACTGCCGACATTTTGAAGCCCGACTCGTACTCCATTCTCAAGGCAAATTATGATGTTTACCATAGACTCCAACGGTCGCTATTGTTGTTATCCCTTTTAGAAGGAATTTAGGAGGAGACTTCAAAAATTACAGCCTTGATCATATGCAATTTTATATGAGGTTCTCACAAGCTATGCAGATGCTGTCCCAGGGTTGATATTGTCCATGGAAACAATACAGCCTTGGCATTTTACATTTTAGTATTATTCCCTTATTATTAGTATTATGTGGTATTATTCCCTTAGTGGTGCATGGAAGCCGTTATTAAAAAGGTTGGGAAATACAAATCCGAACGATCTGCCGGTTACTGACCATTCGAGTCTCTTCTATACCCATGCTCAACAATAGCGACTGTTGAAGTCTACTGTAAACATCATCATTTGCCTTGAGAATGGAGTATGAGTTGGACTCTGAAACGTTGGCAGTAAAAAAACTTATCCTGGTGGAAGACCCGAGAAGACTTACTCCATATTATTTGCCGGGAAAAAACAAAATCATACTTCACCACAAGGGGGGTTTTCTGGTTGAGAGGTTGTTGTGACAAGTGGTTGGTCACTGAAGTTTCCATTGAACCAACACAGCAAAAATTATTTTTCCTTCCTTTTGAAAAGTGTAGCCAATTTATTATGCCCATTGGAGATGCTTCCTAAATTTGCTACATTATGAGGTTGCAGAGCTCAAGTTACCTTGATTTCAAGTTCCGCACAGAATGTCATCATTTAATGCATGCAAGTACTTGTGAAGCATATGCAGTTAGTTTGGCTCCTGATGACATCCTGACCTTTCATCTTAAATATTATCTCGTCCATATTCTCGACCAATTCCAATGATGCTTTGTCATATACGGCCTCAATAACACGATACTTGACCTTGTACAAGTCCAAGGATGCTAGTGAGTACTGGATTTCTAGTACGAAACCTAGCACGCTTGAAACATTCCTAGGAGCTATCACACGATACTTGAACTTGCACAAGGTCTGTTTAATAGATCTTCGATCTAGTACAGTCTCGGAAAGAGTTAGACGAGCAAAATGGTTGATTTCAAACAAAGACAAAGGCTTTTAGCTGCTGCAACTTCCGTAATAGCATGAGTAGGGGCAAGAATGCTTCAATAATGTTAATTATCGATTAAAACCTCACTTGCCTCAGGTACCCAAGCCATTGTATATTGTTGTGAGGTTGAGTTGTTTATTTGATTGCGAGAAATTGTAATTGTCATGAGGCACTATGGAGGCGCTGACATAAAAAATTGACGACCGCATTGCAAAGGTGATTGGTTGGCGGCTACTAGGTCATACTAGGAGCAAGTATCAAACTAGTACCGCACCAATTACGAAAACAAGGATACCAGCTAGTATGCTAGCGATCATGCAGTATTTCCAGTATGCTTGGTCAGTATCACACGATACTTGATCTTGCACAAGTCCTAGTATGCTAGCTAGCATCCTCGGACTTGTACAAGGACAAGTATCGTGTGATTCAGGCTTAAGAAAATGATATGGACTTAACGTGGCTTGCTGGCATAAAAAGAAAATGACGTGTGCATGCAGTCTGCATATGCTGTGGGTCTTTCTTAATCCTTCATTAGTCCTCTAAAATGTGAAATGCCACGGCCGTATTGTTTCCATGGATAATATTAACCCTGGGACAGCATCTGCATAGCTCGCCAGAACCTCATACAAAATTGCATATGATCAAGGCTGTAATAGTTGAAATCTTCTCCTAAATTCCTTCTAAAAGGGACAAGCAAGACGTACAGCACTCAGCTTTTCAACAGAATGCCAAGGTTGAAATAAATTAGGTGTATTTGACCAGCAACCCTTGACGCATTGAGGAGTCCATGAAGAAATATTTACTTCATCCCACAAACGGAATTATTCATTATTTGCATTTTTGAGAAGTTTCAGATTTTCCATATAAAATTGTCAGATATATAGTTTTTAGAGACTACATATATTTATGGGGAGCATCAAAATCCTCTCTGATGATCACTGGAATTTTGTGGAGAACCAGTTAAGAAACACCAGAAGATGTAGGCAAAATCCAATCCAACAAAGTGTTTGTGATTGCCGTTTTGTGTTGCTGGGTCATTCCATTATAAATTGACAATTTTTTTGAAAACTAGTTGCCATACCATTGCAGATTCCAATTAAATTTGGTGAGAGAGTAGTGCAACTCCAAATAATAACAAAAAGCCCCTGAGATATAGGAATCCACAGTCCATGATGACTCAAAATAATGTCACACCCTTTTTCTACGGGCTCCAGTGGGTATATTTTACCCTTTACAGAAGTATCAACGATATCAATAGAAAGTACAAAGACTGTGCTTGGGTTTAATGACCTTTCTGCAAGATTTATTGTTTCTCGACCCACTCTTTGGCGAAACTTAAAAATGTACTTTTTTGTAAATTTAGACAAAAAAAACAAGGATGATGCCGATTACCATGCAACATTTTTCTTGTTATTATTCATGCATACGGAGTGAATGAATAGAAAATGTGCGTTTTGATCATCCAGAACAGAAAAAATAACCCGAGAACTACAGACATTTACAAAAAATTGTTTTTTTTAGAGCAAAAGAAAGATGTTTTCACATCACGAACATCTACTTCGCATAAACCCCTCTCGCAATTCGCCTTGATGGAAGATGGCTTGGTGGTGTAACTGCTAACACACCCAACCGGCAATTGGGAGATCCAGGTTCGAATCCTGGTCAAGTCAAATGATTTTTTCATGGTGAATTTCAACCTTGGGGTAAAATAAGCCATAATATTTTTGGGTCATGGGACATGTTTGGTTATGTCTCAGGTACGAAATTTATTCAGTGAAATCAGTCGATGGGTTTGGGGGTCACAAACGTGGGCACCACTGTAACACCAAATTTTATTGAAATCTGTGATGGGGAGGCAACAACCATTTGCCCACTCGTTTGAACCCACTGCATTTGTCCCTCCTCAATTACATCTCTCTATCTCCCCCCCACTTTGAGAGTAAACCATGTTTTTCTCTTCATGGGTGTCAGGCATGTTTTCTACAACTTGAGTAGGACAGTAATCTGAGACTCTCCGACCCAATCCCAGTCACTTCCCAAACCCATTTCCAATACATTGCTTAAGGTCTGACCCTCCCCCCTTCCGCCCACAAATCAATTTCCATGGAATAATTGTAAGCTAATATTTTCTTTAGTTAGGTAATCATCTAAAATCTTAAAAGTGATATCATTGAACTGAATCCCACAAAATTTCACCATATCAAATTTTTCTCAAGAAAAGCAAACATAGGCCCACCTCGCACATATCAATAAATTGAAAATTTCATATTAAAGGGAAAGTAAAGTGTTCAGGCTAAATGCATGCAACTGGTAGTAGAGTTATGCAGTTAGTACACACAGGTAATGGAACTTTTGCCAGTTCCTGCCTTCTGTTTTGGAATGGCTCCTGTAGTGCGGCCGCCACCTCTGCCCGATTGTGAGTAGCTAGCTGATGAACCTAAATGGTGAGAACTGGAGAAGAATAATGAGTTTTTTATACACACTGCCATGTTTTCCACTACTGAGTCATTGCAGGAAAAAATCATTAGCTAAGTTTTTCACGACACTGACCTGCTAGGAGGACTGGAGAAATGGTTAGGCTGCTTCCGCGTACGTGGCACATAGGCTGGCAATTCCGAATAGACGTGGTCTACAAAAAGAACAATTTACAATGCACTGATCAATTTAAAACGAAAATGTTCATAGGAATCAACCAAAGAATGGGAGAAAACTTTTCAATTTCTAACCATGAGTTCATTTCTAAATTTTTGCTTAACAAGTCATTAAAAATCTAGGAGCAAAATCAAGTACCTAATATGATGTACTTCAAGCAATGACAGGAGGAAGCTGATACCATGATTTCAAGTGAATGAACCACATTTTTCCACCATTGATCAGGGCCATGAGCCATCATTCATCAAAACCACTCTCCTCTGCCAAAAATCCATTTTACAATGTTTGATAATTACAATCAATTATTTTTTTAATGATAGAATAATTCTCTTTTATCAAATAAGGTTCAGTTCTAACAATGGTTCTTGAAATTATTGTTATAAAAATCAAACTTTCTCTGGGTGCATGCCCACAAATTCCCATTCCATAAAGAAATACATGTATTGAGTTCATTTTATAGTCTTCTTTTCTTTTGCATATACAGTGAAAGCTCGCTTTCACACTTTTGAGGGGACGAAGAAACCAAATGTAAATAGTAGGAAATTGTAAATCGAGGAAAATCTTAATTTGTTGGAAACTGACGCAGAATCATGACCAAATGTTCCATATTTAATGTGAATGGATTATATTAGATATCTAATCTAGTGGCTGCCTCTAGCTGGTGCAATTGGCATAGAAAAATAAAATTTCCTTTCATCTTAATTTTAAGTGAACACGGTGTGCAGGGCACTGATCCAATAACAAAAGGATTTCACTCTTTGGGCCCCAAGTCTTTGCATCAAGGGCATGCATTTGTCCTCCAAAAATAATAGAAGTCGGCCATACCTTAGTATGTATTGGCCTTAGCATAGGTTATAGACCATAAATTCCTAATCTTGTTAAACCCATTGCCTTACAAAGACGGCAATATACAGGTACATACTTTTCAGTTCTTTTTTTAGCTGAGTGATTTGAACAGCTTCATTAATAATTTGTTAGAATTATTTCACCACTTTTAGCAATACACCTCTTTCTTTTAGAGTTCATCATACACCATATTACATATAATCACTTCCTTTGTGTCGTCATGAGGCTTTGTGAAAATAAACCTAACTCAGTGCTTCTTATTCAATACCAATTTTCTCTACCATCTCCAAATTTTTATATGCATATGACAGCTGATTTGGCAACTTTGTGCCAAACAAACAAGGCTTTGGCACCATTTGCTTACTATGATAAGGTGAACAAATATGGCTTTGGCTCAATTTGCTTACTTTGATAAGGTGATAAGCCAAACAAGGGCAAGAAAATGAAAGACTACAACATTGTGATGTGCTATGCAGGCAAATAAGCAAAGGAATCAGATTATCTCTTAGTATGTTTTGCCATGGATCCGATTTTCTTTCATTTCCTTTTCCACATTACAATGTCATCACTTCAGTTTCCTCAGTCAGCTATCAAATACTCTGATGATATATGTACGTTAGTTCATAGTCACTCATGGTCGTATGCCCATATCCTCGCCCTTCTCTCCTTTACAATGGCCGGTAACACGAGGAATACCTTAATGGAGGAAGGTGTAGAAAAGTCTCTTTTTGATAGAGATGATACAATTAGTGATATGACTGAAGACAGTGACTGTGATATTAGTGATTCTACAGATAACATGGATAGTGATGCGAGCACAGAATTTTCCACTGACATTGAAGAAGGTCTGTTGTTCCAAAGAAAGACCGAATTGTGAAAGAGGCTGCGGAAATCAACAACCACAGAGACGGCATGTACAAAGATAGAGGTTTTTCAGATAAGCAATACGTGGAAACCAATCACGAGACTCACAAGAGAAAGGGCGGGAAAAGAGGGCCAATCAGAAGCAAGCTGAGTCCATCCACAGAGCATATAGAAAGTGACACCCTCCTGGCCAAAATTATCACCCTGAGGGCAATGGCAGACTACACCTTCAAAACGTCGGTGCCACAAACCACCATCAGCCGGTTGGAAACCTGAGAGCTTTACATTCTAAGTCCAAAAGTTGGTTACATAACATTGAAGACATTAGATTCCAGAATATCTAGAACCGGTACTCTGCACCAGTACCACTGAATACACAACCGCTGATGTAATAAAGGCAATCCTGCAGCAGGTGGAACACTGGTTCACTTTACGACAGAATTCACTTTACGAACGGTCCCATGGAACGGAAAAATATCGTACAGGGGGAGGGGAGGGTGTACTGTATATAGAGATTGCTCAAGTGATAAAAACTCTTTCCAAATGATACCAAGAGAAGAGGAGAGGAAGAAAAGAAGAGAGAAGAAGAAGACTCAGCCGAAGAAGGCACGCCAGAGTGTGGCCCTACAACTATGGCTGAAAAAACATTTATAAAATACACAAATCACTAAGAGATGAAAGTAAACAGATTTGGGTTACTGTAAAAACAAAACTGAAATGTGAAAGTTTAGGTAGTGAATTAAATGTAGTGAAGGGGGCACAGCATTGTAGAGATCCTCATTACTGTGAATTCCCAAAGGCCAGTTCAGGTTTGAGAGGTGAGGGGAGAAGGGGAGGGGAGGGGAGGGGAAGCTGGGACTTCACATTCCAGTTTCCAATCACTCCACCTATTAAGCTTTGTCAACAGATAACACTGAACACAGTAGTAACCATAAAAACCACGGAATATTCTCATCATACACACAGCAGAGGGCTGCACATTAATTTCCATCACTCTCTTGGTTTAAACAATTGGCAAAAGATCCTGTTTGTTTTAACTACTTTACTACAAATTCTAGGTCATGCACTCACACAAGGAGTGAAAAAATTTATCAGGTGCACACTACAAGATAATCCAATAATATAAGCCAATACCTACTTGGGACATAAGAAAATTCTCAAGAAAATATTTTTTTTTACAATTTATAGAAAGATAGAAAATTAAAGTGGAAATAGTTTTCTGTTCCCAGTCACTTTCTCAGGGGGAAAGCTTACTACACAAGCTACAGCCAAACAAAAGACAATAACACATCTACATCCTCAAAACAGCAAAACCAGGAAGAGGACTGAACATTTTTAATGACAAGAGACATTGGCCATATATAACAGATTTCTTTTGACCAGCAATTGTGTGTACGAGAATAATTCCACTAAGGAAAAATCGTGCTTAGAATGGCTAAAACCCCTAAAGGCCCTTGATATCATGCAGAGAGTTATAGTTGGTTATCATCTATCTCCTCAGGTTTTTTAGGGTTTTTGAAGGAGTAATGTCATGCACACCTTGTTCACAACTGTCAAACATACAATGCCAAAAAGCAGTGTAACTGAGAGATCAGAGCCACTGTCAACAAGGATATGGCAAAATTTTAAACTCTTAGGAGTTAACTTTGACTAAATTTGAGGATACTGTGAACAAGTCACAGTAGTTTCTTTTTCACAAAAATCAATAGGGCTTAGCACTCGGCATAACATCAAGGGACCTGGGTTTTGTCCAGGTCTAGGTAGATGATTTTTCCTCCGAGGAATTTTCACCAGTATCTGCAATAGCAAGTAATTCCATTAAGGAAATGGCATGACTGGTTTCCAGTTTCCTGGAAATTAGCACTTACTTCTCGGAGAGGTGGAAGTTTCTTTTCTCAACCCAAGTTGGGTATTGATTCTGTCCATCACTTGAGCTTGTTTGAGCAAAGCCTGTCTCCCCTCATCACCTTCAAATTCATTCATATCAGAATTTGCTGGATACAAAACGGTAGAGGATGATGCTGAAGGCTGAACATTGCCCCTAGACTGCACAGGCAGGGCCCACTCCTTTTCCAAGGAATGTCTCCTCCAATCCTTGCCTCTCCTCTGGTCAGTCTTCACTTCATTTGGTAGCCTATTCTGCCGAGCAGCATTTACCTTAACATCTTCCTTAAATGCTTCCATCCTCCTTTTGTAAGCTCCTGACTCCACATTTTTGACACTGCCTTTATACTCTGAAAAGTAGAAGGGGAAAACACATGCGGCATTTCATAAAGGTAAAAAAAAGGTCACTGGCAATCTTTTCAGTTGACTTTCATTTCAGCTAAATTAAATCCTAAGGCATGATTCTAAGCGAAGCCTTTTAATTTGAGAAATTTCTGTAGCAACCCCCCATACTCCTACAAAAGAGAAGAACGAAAACTGAAAATCCTTAAGACAATCAGACCACAATTTTCATTGATCCTCCTTGAGAGGCATCCAATTGAAGATGAGGGGTATTGTGGGAAGACAGAGAAAGGCTAGAACCTGCTGTATCAATAAGTTCAAACAATAGCCAAAAAGAGAGAAAGAGGTGAAGCAATGAGCTTTCATAAATAAAAGATATCATTAAGTCAATAATTAGTTGCAGCATAGAACTATTATGTGCATCACATCCATTCAATGGGAACACAAGAGATTCAAAATATTATTGCAAGATGATGTAATAATCAACTAGCAATTTCTGTGGGGGAAATGAGGGAGAGGGCAGAGGTAAATTTTATGTTTCTACAACATCGCTTATGTTAGTGTTTGGCTGCATTTGTTATAATCATTAGTGGCACATAGAAAGAAAGAATTATTGAACCTGTTAGTTTGGCAGTGTATCTATCTTTTTTGAGCTCTTCTCTCAGTTAATATACAGTAGAACCTCGATCTATCGTTCTCGCATTGATCATTTTCCCGCTTCTATCGTTCGCCGTCTTTGGTCCCGAATGTAGATCCATGCTGATAACGTTAATAATTCCCGCATCCATCGTTCCCCGAAGTATCGTTTTCCCGCTTCGATCGTTTTGAAATCACGGTCCCTACATCGTACTCCCGCATTCATTGTTTGAAAAAGACAAAACCAAAAATATACACCGAAGTAAGATTTTTGGATTTTTGAGGCTCTCCGCAGTGGGAAAGGAGGAGGGGGAGGGAGTTAAGTGACACGCCGTGCAGGACGGACGGGTAGCCCTTGCCGTCCGAGTCCCTTCTTATCTTTATGGCCCAAACTCCTTCCTAGAGGACAATTGACATTCCTCCTTTCCTAGTCAAACGAGTCCCCACCTCGCTCTTTAGCGGCCGCATTCCTTCGCCGTGAGCTTCTAACCTTTCTTCCTATTATCCTCTCAATGCTCTTCTACCAGTAGTTGTCATAAGCTCGCTCTCAGCACCATATCGAGATCTGATATAACCCATGTGGGTAAATATCAACGAATTTCCTTGGTGTTTGGTATCAAATGTAACAGAAAATAACGGACAAACTTCATATAATACTTGTTCTGTAGATTTATGCCAATTAAAAACTAGCAAAATTAACTGACGCTCCACTAATGCGCCCCTCAGTGGGTGGGGCCCTTTCCGGGGACAGGTTCAGGAGGGTCAAAGGTCTTCAACCTGCCCTGTCCCTCCCGGTGGAAAACAGGGTCCCGCAATTACCTGTCTCACCCAATTCTTGTATGTAACCAGTGCATTATTTCAAATGACGTGGGCCACATGGGCTTAAACGGGGGAGTGGCTGAGGGAAGGGAGGGAGGTGGGGTTTCTCATCATGTGACTCTCATGGAACCAACTAGAGGGCAGCTGGCGTGGCTTGTAACCTCGGCAATTCAGTCACTCCCTGACCCATGGACCTTCGTCATGGTCACTTTGCGGGCCCCTAGTAAGTGCGGCCAAAGCCTACGTGCACCGTGCTCTTTCTATTTTTTCCGTGTTTAGCCAGTTAAAGTAGGTATTTATGTCTATTCATTTTCCTGAAGTATTTATTTCTGAGCCTAAAGCCGAAACTGTTCAAAATAGGTGCTTTAAGACGGCTGAAGGTGACGCAGATGTTTCAACCATTAGTTTGTCGTAGTGGAAGTCCTGCAAGCGTGGGCTAAGTTCCTTCTCGTCCGTCGTCTGACGTGGGCTTGCATTGCCAGAAATGGTTTTTTTTGTATTTTAGGCACCGTGGCCCATCAAAATGATTTATTATTTAGAAATTGGTGTTCATTTAGTAATGCCAAGCCAAACTCCAACCACCGATATCGGAATTCCTCATTTCAACCCGATTGCCCGCTAACTTTTGCCTCTCTGAACCAGATGGCGATAACCTGCTACACCTCTCTTGCTCTATACCTCGTGGGTTATGCGATTGCTCCAGGTAAACAAGAGTACACTTGGTAGCGTCAAGCTCGCTCCATCTTTAACGGGTGGCACTCCTCCATCAGCGGAGCACAATGGAAAGCGCGAAAAAAAATTACATCCTCCCAAACAAATTTTAGGCACGATTCTCACCCTCAAGGATATTGGAAACGAATAAATTTCTATGCATGGATACATCGGTGTGCGGACTTGAGGATCATCCAATAACATGATAATGGACCTTGTTTATTTACTTTTATCATCCAAGACACCATTGGGATATGTAATACTAATAAGATATTTTAAACAGTTAGTAGTCAAACGAAAAATTAGAGATACACTAAGTATTTTCATTAAATTTAAAAATTCTCCCGCTTTTAAGAGAAATTCCTTTAAGATTCCCCTCTTCTGTGAAAAGTTACCATAAAATTCTCGCATTTTCATCTCGTTTTGGCTCCCGGGAAATCTTTTCCCGCATTGTTCGTTTTCCCGCATCCATCGTTTTTTTACCCATCCCCTTGAAAAACGATAGATCGAGATTCTATCATACTATCCTCCATTTTGTACTGAAACTTGCCTGATCTGAAATTTCCAAGTCTCTGAGTAACCAATGGTGTCCAGCAAAGTCCTTCCATCAGCTATGTGTAACACTTTCTGTTCACTATTAGCAGTCTTTCATGAAGAGTGCAGTTTTCCTTTACATTATATTTACATCATGAACTGAATCACTTTATGCTGGGTCTCAAATGTTCGCTGTGTTTTCAAATTCTGGTTTAAACAGAGTAAATTACCATCTCTCCAGCACGTTTTCACCAGAAAACCTCTCATTACTCACTTGATAAATTCTATAGATTCTTGGATGCAAACGTATCATAAGCATTTTTCCCTCATTAGGTCTGAATCCAAGATGATTCCCAGATATTTGACTTCACCTGACTCCTTAGTTTCCCCTCCCACTTTCACGATATCATGATTAGTGTTAATTCTTTTGGAAGAAGCATACTGCAGAGCATTTACAGAGGCTAAGTCCATGCCGCGACTCAGAACACCCAGAGTTGATGCTGTTGAGGTCTGATGAGAGAGTTTAAGTCAGCACTCATGGAAATTTCTCGACAGATGACAGCATCAGCTTCAAACAATCTAATTTCGCTCCTTGTGAGTAAACTCATGGACATAAGTATGGGGTAAAAGGGGGATGATCACTCTATCTGGTGAGATGCCAGATTAACTATCACCAAGCTGGAACAAATGCTGTTGATTACTACTTTGTGTTTGCAGTTGGTCAGAGAATGAATGTCCACATCGATGGGAACGAGTTACCCTTGACCTCTACGACTTTGACCATAATTTACCGTATATATTGTTTCACAACATTGCCGAGTATTCTTATTTGTTAAGAAAAATATAATCTATTGTATAATAACAGGTGTATGAAAAATTGAGCTTCTCATAAATTGACTGTACAGTCACTTGAACAGTGCTTTTTTGTGAAGTGGTTTTATCACTTTTTACCAATGCTCTTAATGGATACTGTGCAATTAGATGAAGGCATAATTTATTTTTTTATTTGAGCTAGAAAATTATCATTTACCTTAAAAAAAAAGTCTTTTTACTACTATTCCATTCCTGATATCATTTTTACCCTTTCTCGAGTGTTTAAATGAGTGAAAGTTACTTATTTTGCCTTTTCCCACTTTTTACACTATGGAAGGAGTGTGCTTCGTTGGTTTGGCCATGTGGAGAGAATGGATGAGAGTCGAATAATGAAACAGATATATGAGAGTAGAATGAATGGTGTGAGAGGTAGAGGTAGGCCGAGAAAGTTGTGGTTGAATGTGGTGGGGGAAATTCTTAGGAGGATTATGAGGAGTTTTAAAAACAGGAGGGCACGTATGAAACAGTGTATGGGGGTAAATGAGGCAAAAGAGGTTTGCAAGGATAGGTCAGAATGGAGGAAATTATTGAAGCAGAGTTAGGTGTACAATTATGTATAAATGAGTGAAACATTTTGACTGTGCCTACCCCGGAAGGGAATGGCGTGATGGGTATGTATGTATGATGTACTTTATGCACTTTTTTTTAAGGTCCCTTGAAAAGTTCAAAAAAGGGGTTTTACTGTACTTTGAAAGGAGGTACACATTTCACTGGACACTTGATAAGCTCTTCTTTCAGCTCCATCATTCATCATCCGAGGGAGAAATATGATTGTTATTTCGCAAAATTAACGGGAATGTCATTTTTTGTACAAAATACATAACATGCATGCATGGCATAGAACCCGAGAGAGAATCTTTTCATTGTCTTCGCTTAATATAGGAACATATGTTATGCCTGACACGGAGCATACGATCTCCTTCTATCAAAAATATATTCCTCTACTTTCTATATCCGGAGCAAATGATCGCACAATCCACACACTACCTAATTGTATGCATGAATCAATATTACTGGTATCGTAATACATCGCTCATGCCAGAGTTGTGAGTTCTCTAGTTAAGAAATGACATAGAAAAATACGCTATGAAGCTTTCTAGGCCTAGTCCAAACTGTGAGAAAATTTTGCAAAGATGCTTGATTGCCTAATCTCTTTGAATACTCATTGAAAAAAAATGAAAAGTTAGTTGATTAGATGCAGATTTCTGCACTGCATGATTGGAGGTTGATTATTCCGATTTTTGGGATTTCCACTGCGAAAAGATGGAAATCCCAAAAATCAGAAGCGTTAACCTCCGAGAAGTTAGCTGTGTTCAACTTTATGCACCCTCTTGACATGAATACAAATTTAAATTAACTTTCATAAATTATTACTTCTTAAATTATGTGAGTACATCATGAGAGTATGTCGTAATTTAAAGAAACAAAAAAAAATTAGCATCATCACGATCCTCTTGAAAGATAATCGTTCAAACGAAACTTGATATTATGAAGTGCCGATTTTTCTGGTCCCATCCACTTCATAATTTCGAGTTTCTACTGTATTTACTCAGCCACCCAATAAATTTCCCCACAATTCCATCTCGTCATCTAAAAATGCATGCACAGCACATACACAGGGTTTATAGGAGTTTTTCATTTTCCTTTTCTCTGACTTTTGAGCGCCTGAAAACACCAAGGTTTTGGTCATTTATAGAGATAAAAGTGGTATTGAGGAAGCAAAGATGGCTAAACTTACGAAAAATTGTAGGTTTATTTTCATATTAATTATATGAACTTCCAGTAATAAGAGATCGACAACTTTAAGTCAACAAAATAAAAATTATCGTTATTAGGAAATAAAACTTGAAGTATTGCCAGTTTTGCATAACAATAGATATTGTTACTATCTTTGGGTAGATTATTATTAGAATGTTAGTGGGGGAAATGAAAAACTAAAAATGGAAATAGAAATATGGTCATATACTTTGGTAATTGTGGCAGTATATGCTCCAAATGATGATGTAAATGCAACAAAAAAAGATGAATTTTTGGAAGAATTGTCTAGTATACTCATGAAAATCCCGGACAGAAAAGTGGTAATCCTAGGAGATATGAATGCTAGGACAGGGAAAAAACAGGGAAATCAGGTAATAGGAAGGTATGGAGAAGAGACGGTGAATAATAATGGAGAACGTCTGATAGAGTTATGTGAGGCAAATTCTCTCCGTATGAATGGATTTTTCCAACACCGGGACAATCATAAATACACCTGGATACAACCAACGAAAAACCTGAAATCCATTATAGATTACCTGATACTAAGACAAAATACCAACTTAAAAACAGAAGATGTAAGAGTTCAGAGAGGGGCAGAAATAGGAAGCGACCATTTCTTGCTTAGAGCAAAAATATATGTGAAATACAGGAAAACAGTACCAATAGGAAAAATCATGAAAACAATAGAAGACAGAAAAGAATAGGAAAGAAAATACAATATCGAATCATTAAAGGAAGAATCTATAAAAGGTCTATTCGAGCAAAGACTGGCAAATAAAATTGGACAAAACATAGATGGAAATATAGAAGGAAACGTCGAGGAGATGTACAGGTTCTTGACAACAGCCATTCATGAAGCAGCTTTTGAATCACTTGGCGAAAAAGAAGCTAGGACCAGAAAGTCTCTGGATTATTGGTGGACAGATGACCCAGCAAAACTGGTGGAACAAAAGAAGGATTTATATAACAAATGGTTATCAACCAATGATCCTGTAGACCGTAAGGAATATGCAAGAAAAAGATACGAAGTAAAAAGGGAAATAAGCAAAGCAAAAAATGAAGCATGGGAAAACAAATGCCTAGCAATCGAAAGATTTATAGGTGGGACAAGGACCAAGATGGCCTGGAAAACCGTAAGCGAATTAAAAAAGGAATATAAAACAAAAATTAACATTGATATGATTAAGATGGATGAATGGGTAAAATATTACCAAAATATGTTCTTAGAGGACAGAACAGAATTCATGAATATACAAACTGAAACAATTTTAGGAAACGTAGGAATACCAGAAATAAAGATACAAGAAGTTAAAGAATCACTTTAAAAAATGAAAAATGGTAAATCCCCAGGTCCGGGAGGTATTCCAGTAGAGTTGTTAAAAAATGCTCCTGAAAGAGTATTAGAAATATTGACGACAATCTTCAATAGGTGTTTAATTCACGGAGAGGACCCACCAAATGAGTGGAAGTTGGCTTACTTGACATCAATTCATAAAAAAGGTTCAAAAAAGGAATGTAAAAATTATAGAGGCATTAGTATGACGGCTACTTGTGGAAGACTGTATGGACGAATTATTAAAGAGAGGTTAGAGGATGAAATAACTATCGGGGAAGAGCAAAGTGGAATCACAGCAGGACGATCCTGTGTAGATAACATATTTACATTAAAACAACTAACAGAAAAAATAAGAATAAGAAACGGTGGTATTCATAGATTTAGAAAAGGCCTACGACACAGTTCCTATCAAAAATCTTATATTACTAACATTAGAATGACTAGGAATTAGGGCTGGATCACAAAATGTGACACTCTCACATGACTTGTACTTAACAGGTGACTTGTAGATTAAAGTGGCTAGTGCTGTGCGAATCAGGGATTTTCATTTCGAATCGAACCGAATCTCCCACATAACTGCCGAATCGAATCGAAACAAATTTTTGTGAAATATTCGTTAGCGAATCGAATCACCCTAAAAAAAATTGTTTGCGAATCGAATACGAATTCTAAATAAAATGCAAAAGATTTTGCGCAGTTAATGTAATAAAGATTTTTACAATATTTCAGGGCCTTACACTAATCCTATATCTATACATATATATTAATATATATAAAGCTACAAAACTAACTGACTGACTGACTGACTGACTGACTCATCAAAATTCCTGGGCATTTCTAAACGAGCTAGGTGGGTGAAATTTTCAGGATAGAGTTGGAGTGATGTGTCGAGTTGGGAAAAAATCGAAAAAGTTAAAAAAGTCGATTAGGCTTCGATTTATTGCAATCGAAAGCTTTACATCGGATTATACGGGAAAAACGAAAAATTTCAGTGTAGACTATTATTCTTTCGTTCATTAAAATATGAAATAATTAAGTTGCAGGACTGATTCTTTCACAAATATGAGGCTGAATGTTTGAAGAATCTTATTCTTTCAATCGATTTTTTCCTACCTACCGTAAAACTGATATTTTTAAACTTTTATTTGGAATTTTAGAAATTTTTTCACTTTCGTTGCTATGGATTTATTCCATTGTCGCCTAGCCGAGTGTCGACTCAGGTTTGGAACTAAGCTAGGCGGGCCAGTTTCAGGGGAGGGTTATATTTATGTGTTGATTTTGGGTAAAATCGGAAAAGTTAAAAAAGTCGATTTGGCTTCGAGATATTGCAATCGATAGCTTTACATACATGAGTTAGGTATCCTAAATGCATGTAATTTACTCTTCTCTATGCCATTTTTCGCACTGCTAAATACTGGGTATAATTTCTTCAAACTTTTCCTGGCCTCTACCATACCTTTGATGGCCAATTTCCATCAACCAAGCTTCATGATATTGTCGTTTTCATTAAAAAAATATGCAGTCCATGCAGAAGATTGAAAGAGAAAAAAAATTGAATATGAAAATTAGTATAATAAAAATATAGATTCCGATCGAATATATATAGTAATATTCTTCATGTGAGCTCTAATTAAGCATGCTGTACTGAAATGAAATATCTAACGTAGAAGAACGTCTTATATGCCGTCAAATGAGGTTGTGATAATCTTTCAGTAGTTCCACGTTCGTTTCGGTGTACTGATTATAGTATTTTGAAAAGTCGCTAATAACCGGATGACATGCAATATAAGTTTGTACTAGAACTGTCTGGTATCCATACCTCATGAGACGCGTATTTCATTTTCGAGAATTATATTTTTCTTTGCTTGCATGTAGCCCGCAGACTTGAGAGCTTTCATTTTTTTTCCTTATTTAAAGAGTATCATCATCTAGCATTCCCCCAACCCTTGCTTGCAAATTTCAAGCACCCATATAGGCATCATTAAATGGACAGGTGCTATTAATACATTGCTGCTAAGTACTGGGTATAATTTCTTCAACTTTTTCCTAACCTGTACCGTAGGTTTGATGACCAAATTTAACCAACCAATCTTCATGATATTTTAGTTTTCATTCTAAAGCATGTGCAATTCATGTAGAAGATTGAAATAGAAAAATTTAACATAAAATTTAGCATATTAAAATTGTCGAGTCGGATCGAAGATATATTATAAAGTTTTCATGTTAGATCTTATTAAGTATGCTGTACTGAAAGGTATATCTAACGTAGAAAGGCCATCTAATAAAGTTATGTTGAACTTGCAGTGGTTCCACGTTCCTTTCATTTCACTGACTATAGTACTTTGAAATGTCGTTAAATACCGGATGAGATATAATATGATTTGCACTAGAACTGTCAGGTATCCTTACCTCATGGACCGTGAAATTCATTTCGAGAATTCCATAATATTTTTCTTTGCCTGCATGTAGCACGCAGACTTGAGAGCGTTCATTGGTTTTGTAAGGATGATGCATTCATTTTTCGATACTTAAAGTGTAAAATAATGTACAAACCCCCCTTGCTTGCTAACAGCAAGCACCAATTTACTCGTATATATATATAGCTACAGAACTGACTGACTGACTCATCAAAATTCCTGGGCATTTCTAAACGAGCTAGGTGGGTGAAATTTTCAGGGTTGAGTTAGAATCATGTGTCGAGTTGGGGAAAAATCGAAAAAGTTCAAAAAGTCGATTAGGCTTCGATTTATTGCAATCGATAGCTTTACATGGGATTATATGGGAAAAATGAAAATTTTTAGTGTGGATCTTTTTTCTTTCGTTCATTAAAATATGAAAGAATTGAGCTACAAGATTGATTCTTTCACTTATATGAGGCTAAATGTTTGAAGCATTTTATTCTTGCAATAGATTTTTCCCTACCTACCGTAAAACTGAAATTTTTAAACTTTTATCTGGAGTTTAAGGAATTTTTTCACTTTCGTTGCTATGGATATATTTCTCCATTGTCGCTGGGCCGAGTGTCGATTCGAGGTTTGGAACTCAAGAGTGGCAGGCCAGTTTCAGGGGAGGGTTAGATTTATGTGTCGATTTGGGGTAAAATCGGAAAAGTTAAAAAAGTCAATTAGGCTTCGAGATATTGCAATCGATAGCTTTACATATATGAGTTAGGTATCCCAAGTGCATGTTATTTAGTCTTCTTTATACCATTTTTCGCACTCCTAAGTACTGGGTATAATTTCTTCAACTTTGTCCTGGCCTCTACCGTAGCTTTGATGATCAATTTCAACCAACCAAGCTTCATGATATTGTAGTTTTCATTTAAAAAAACATGCAGTCCATGTAGAAGATTGGAAGAGAGAAATTGAATATGAAAATTAGTATATGAAAAATCTCAATTCCGATCGAATTTATACAGTTAAATTCTTCATGTGAACTCTTAATAAGTATGCTGTACTGAAATGAAATATCTAACGTAGAAGAGTGTCTTATATGCTGTCAAATGAGGTTATGATGATCTTCCAGTGGTTCCTGGTTCATTTCGGTATTCTGATTATAGTATTTTTTAAAGTCATTAATGACTGGATGACATACAATATTAGTTTGTACTAGAACTGTCTGGTATCCATACCTCATAATTCATTTTTGCGCTTATTTCATTTTCGAGAATTATACTTTGCTTGCATGTAGCACGCAGACTTGAGAGCTTTCATTGTTTTTTTTCCTTATTTAGAGAGTATCATCATATAACACTCCCCTGCTTGCAAATTGCAAGCACCCATTTACTTGTCTAGGTATAATATATACAGCTGCCCGCTTGTGTAATTGACTCACTCACTGACTCATGTATACAAATTCCCGACCACTTCTAGACATGGTAGGAACTCGAAATTTGGCACGACATTCTATGGAAGAATTCATCGGAGGAAAAATTCCGAAAACCGGGAATATCTAACCGGAACCCGCCGAAAAAAAAATCAAAATGGCGGTTTTTTGATGTTTTCGAAATTGAGACTTTCGGTTCTCGCTTTATATCTTCTGAACTATAGTTCGGATCTCGAATCTGACGAAAAATTTATGAAGCCAAATCGATCTATCTACAATACGCGACTAGCCTCGTGTTTCTACGCCTAATACTTTTCTCACCAGAGGTCTCTATACACGAAAATTAGTTAAAAATTTATCGGTTTTTGTGCTCTAGCGTCTAAACGGTCGATCTGATCTGAAAATGGAGGTTAGGTTTTTCGTAGGAAACTAAATGATATAAACAATGACGTAAATTGTTTGCTTCTACGTTTGTTAGTTTCGGAGTTAGATGGCGCCAAAGTCGGAATTTGTCGGACTTTTGAAAATTTCAAAAATGTTTCGAGCCGTCACGTCCTCAATAGTGAGATATTACCTTGAAATTTGGCATACGTATGGTACGTTACATGATCCTTACAGATATTAAGTGAAAACGCCGACTTTTTATTAACAAAACGACGAAAAAAATAAAAAATGGTGGATTTTTCGCTCAGTTGCAGCGTAGGTCTCTGGAATTCATTGTGTTGCCTCTGAACGGTAAGACATTTTACCAATGTTATGAATTCTTGTTGTAGCTCATTAAATGACGTATTTAGTTTATTCCTATATCTCAAGGATATCTGACAACAATCCCCCAAAATCTCACTTCATGAAAATGATACCCCATTTAATCACGGTAAAATGCCAGTCACGTCTCTAATATTGAACATATGGCCTTGAAAGTTGGCATGATTTAGCAGCATCATATAAAATTGAAGGAAATATAGTTAAATTACCCACTATATCTACAAATTGCCAAAAAAATTTTTAATGGTGGATTTTTCGCTCAGTTGCGGCATAGGTCTCAAGTATTCAGTGTGTTGTATCTGAATGATAAAGACATTTTACCAATGTTAGCTAATGTAGCTAATAAAATGACTTACATGAAAATACCTTTAGTTTTTTCCGATCACCCATGGATATTTCACAACAATCCCCCAAAATCTGACTTCATGAAATTGATACCCTATTAAATCACGGTAAAATGCGTCACATCTCTACTATTGCACATATGGCCTTGAAAGTTGGCATGCATAAGCACCAATGCATGATTTTGAAGGCTAAATAGTTAACACACCAACCTTGTATCTACAAATGGTCGCAAAAAATTAAAAATGGCAGATTTTTCTCTTAGTTGTGACGCCGGCTTCTGAATTTCGGTTTGTTGCCTCTGAACGGTTAAACATTTTACCATTGTTATAATTTTTTATTGTAGACAATGAGAGGGCATAAATGGCAATACCACTTTTTTAAATCTATTGTCTATGATTATCTCACAACAATCCCCCAAATTCTGACTTTATGAAAATGAATACCCTAATATTCCTTATGAAATGCCCGTTTTGTCGCTATTAGCGCATATTTGAACTTGGAATTTGGCATGCATGTGCTACTTGGCATGTCCGTTATGGACTAATAGTGAAGACACCCACTTTCAAACTACAAAATGCCAAACAAAATTTAAAATTGCAAATTTTTTGTTCGGTTGTCGCGCAAGCTTCAGGTATTTAGTGTGTTGCTTGTGTAAGATTTAATATTTAACTGAGGTTAGAAATTTCTCTTTTTGCTATTAAAATGGTGAATATGAAGACACCATTACCTTTTCCCTATCTCTCATGTTTATTTCATAACAATCCCCCAAAATGGGACATTATGAAAATGATACCATATTTAATCCCTGCGAAATGCCCGTCATGTCTTTACTACTGCATACATGGCCTTCAAAGTTTACAATTGTATGCGCTTTAAACATGCACGTAGCAGATAATATATAAGTAGCGAAAATTTTGAGTTTTTATATAAAAGCCTCAGAAAAAAGTAATAATGCGCACTTTTCGACAATAATCGACGGCGCAGGCCTGTTTTTTCTTCTATTTCTTTTGAACGGTAAATAACTGTTCTTCTTTGACAATTTCAGTTTATTACTACTAAAATTGCCTAAAGAACAATACCTATCTCCTCTACCAAGCCCTAACAGTTAACTCACAGCTATCGCTTAAACTCAGAATTTTGAAACAATCAGATGAAAGCCATTTAAATCCAATAGACTGCCCTCACCACTACCCGAGCGGTATGCGAGGCTGGGCGAGGTGCTTGGCTGGGAATACGAAGGCTGGAAGTTCGATGCTATTGCATGGAATGTTTTTTTATGCTTTTTCCATAGTTTTTGTCACCTATATCTTTAAAAAATTTTGTTTTCATAATTGTAACTTGCTTTGAGAATATTCCCTACCCCCAAAAATTTTAAATTGCGGATTTCCCTGTTTTTCATGGTTTTTTCATTCTGGCTCCTGTGTTTACTGCCTGAAACGACTGCTTTTCACAAGTTTAGCTAAAGAATGAATGTTCTTAATTAGGTCGTTGACTTTCTGTCGTTATCGTTATTGCTTGCTTCGATATGAGCCCTAGAAATCGAATTTTAGGTGAAATTTGGGACTTTTCGGCGGTTTTCCAGCTCTAGCGACTGAACGGTCGATCGGATATAATTCTCACGCTCAATTTTTCTTTTTAGTTTCCTTCGAGCAGTTCCCCTGGCCTACTGCGTAGTCAAGGGAAAACAGGTAGTTTTGTTTCGCAAAACAACAAATATAACCCCTAGAACCACCCATGATATCAAGCTAGGAATCACACACCCTGGGATTGAATATGGTGCTTTCTGCACCCCGTAATTTCAACATTACATCTGGTTAAATTGGGAAAGTTTGTTTTCACAGTCTGTACTCTAAATTTAATAACCATGACGCCTAGGTTTTTCAAAATGGTGGATGCTCAAATGTGACACCAAAATAAAACTTTTCAAAATGAATTTTGAGACTAAAACCCTTAAAAATAAATTGATTTTTGAAGAAATTTATTCATACCCAATTTAAATGGCGAAGCCGTTCTGGGGGTGTAGGGGGCAGAGCCCCTACCAAGCGAAGCGAGTTAATATATATAAAGCTACAGAACTGACTGACTGACTCATCAAAACTGTTAGGGCATTTCTAAACGAGCTAGGTGGGTGAAATTTTCAGGGTAGAGTTAGAATCATGTGTCGAGTGGGGAAAAAATCGAAAAAGTTAAAAAAAGTCGATTAGGCTTCGAGATATTGCAATCGATAGCTTTACATATATGAGTTAGGTATCCCAAGTGCATGTTATTTAGTCTTCTTTATACCATTTTTCGCACTCCTAAGTACTGGGTATAATTTCTTCAACTTTGTCCTGGCCTCTACCGTAGCTTTGATGATCAATTTCAACCAACCAAGCTTCATGATATTGTAGTTTTCATTAAAAAAACATGCAGTCCATGTAGAAGATTGGAAGAGAGAAATTGAATATGAAAATTAGTATATGAAAAATTTTGATTCGGATCGAATTGCTATAGTAAAATTCTACATGGAAGCTCTTAATAAGTATGCTTTACTGAAATGGAATATCTAACGTAGAAGAGCGTCTTATAGGCCGTCAAATAGGGTTATGATGAACTTGAAGTGGTTCCACGTTAATTTCAGTATACTGATTATAGTATTATGAAAAGTCGTTAATAACCTGATGAGATACAATATGTCATTGTCGCCGGGCTGAGTCTCGATTCGATGTTAGGAACTCGGCAATGTGGGCCAGCTCTCTGTTTGATTATAGTATTTTGAGAAGTCGTTGATAACCAGAGGAGATATAATATGATATGTACTATAACTGTCTGGTATCCATACCTCATGGACCGTGTAATTCATTTGGAGATCTCCATAATTCTTTTCTTTGCTCGCATGTAGCACATATACTTGAGAGCTTTTATTGGTTTTGTAATGATGATGCATTCATTTTTCGTTATTTAAAGAGTATCATCATATGCCAACTCCCCCCTTGCTTGAAAATTGCAAGCACCCATTTACTCGTTAGCTTATATATCCGTAGTGACAATAGTAAGAATAGCACAGAATGACGTGTGGTCCTTTAAATTTTCGTTTCGCGTGTGGAAAACATCGTGTAAATGGACGGCACACCATTTTTGGATTGAGCGCCATGTTTGCATGCATGCAGCGATTCGAAGACGAATCTATCAGATTCAAATATTTCCAATAATTTGGTTTCGAAGCATCCCGATTCGCAGGCGAATCGATTCGAATTAAGCCTGATTCGAGTCGATTCGAATCGATATCGAAGCATTCGCACAGCTCTACGTTTGGCATAATTTAAGCAACACATCTTTGCAATCAGTTTTGAATTTCTTTAACTTCTCTGCACTCAATTTAAGTTTCCACAGCCCGGCTTTAATGGCAGTTCCTAACTTCAAATGCTTGTATTCTGTTTTCTTGAGATCGACATCAACTACTGACTTAGCCTTATCTAAGATGTCACCTTTGATGAAGAGAGACATAAGGTCTCTAATCAGAGAAGACAGGTCTGTATACAGGAATGGAATCATTGGTTCCTTACATTGATATGCCTTCAGAAAGGGTTTTAATTGCTGACAAACATGCAAAGAAGGCTAACCTGGCAGGCAATAGCTTTTCCTTCAAAGCTGATGTCATGTTAAAGTAGCTCTTTGAATCAATCTTGATTTTTCTTCCTCACATCCTTCTGCAAATTTGGCTAAGTTCGAAAGTGATTTAAAAGCAGTTACAGCCACTTCCTCATTTTCTAGCCATCTTACTGCGCAGAATTTAGCAGGAAAAACAGACTACTACTACTACTAAACAAACACTATCTTCACTGAACCTAATATAACCACTTCTTCTAGCAGGTACATCTTTGAACACACAGTAAATTCCAAGCAAGAATTCAACCAGTTTCCAATCAACAGCCTTAAATCCACCCTTGAAACTATTATTGGCAGTATGAAGGCCACAGGATCCCATGTAAAGAAAAATAGGGCTCTTTGGTCCATTTGGTTCAAGTAAGTAAGCCTGAAGCTCTTTGAGAAAAGCCAAGTTGACATTAGGGCCATCTATTGAAGTCTGAAGCATTTTGGTAAGTGAGAGCTCTTTCAGCTCTTGTTGAAAGGCCTTGCGTAGATCTACCACCCGGGAATGACCAGGGAACGCTGAGGAATAATAATGTGTCAGCACATCATGTGTAGCTTTGCTCCAAAATGTGATTTCTACGTCCATTTGCAGAAGCTTAGATTTCTTGTTCAGACTCTCATCATATGAAGCCACAAATGCGTCTGGCTTCACGGGCAATGTTTAGTATTTTTTGAAAGAAATGTGAACCTAATTTAAAGGTAAGAGAATAGCCAACTTTATCTTTGCCCAATCTCATTTTCTTCGCTATGTTGCAGTCTGGGAACCTTCGCTCGAACAGAGACGCCTGTTCATTCAAATGCCAACACACTTCTATTCTCCTTTACTTAACTACATAGCATGACAAGACGAGTAAAGCAACACACAGGTTTTATGCCAGACATTTTCATTAAAATTAAACTAAGTGGGATCAAAAATGTAACATTATAATGGTGTATAGCGGTTGTTAAATCGTGAGTTGGGGACTCGTCAATTCTTTCGTTAGCAAAAGTCTCTCTTGGCGAATGTTTACATTTGCTATTTGCTTGCCAGACAGAACGAGAATAACTTTTTCGTAGCCAGAGGGACAGAGCGAAGCATTCCAGGCGAAATCACTAGTGAATGAAAATGAGAATGCGCACACCGTTTTCCAATCTTTTCACCAAATCGTGCAGGCTATATTCAGAAAGAACCAGAATAGGGCACCTGGGCTGCCACCATAGCAGAACTGGCCTGAGGCCAGTCGTCCCCTCCTTCACCTTGCCCTCCGCTCATATGTGCAGTTTTTAATCTCTTGGCATTTTCAGGTGATAAATTCCTAAATTTGACCGTTTTACATTTTTTTCCCTGACCCCATGTATAATTCCCTGACTTTTCCAGGATTTCTATGACAGTTTTCATTTTCCCAGACTTTTCCAGGTTTTCCAGGTTCCTATAAACCCTGATACAAATGGTTCGATATGCATTTTGTCTCCCACTGTGCATACACAAAGAAATGCTTTGCTGGATCAATTACAGGCATAAAATTAAGAAGGTCAGTTTGCTCCAGCAGAGTGGGCAGCCCGCTAAAAATGCTTAATTGTCAATTTGTATCTCCAGAGGACAAAACCTAACTCAGGCTCAGTCTGTTGAAACTTGAGAGTGCATATGAAGTCCCAGTGGTTTTCTAAGTGATGCCTTTTCATTTTACATGAGATGTAATGGAGTCGAAGCGTAAATCAAGTGAGGAGAAAAGCAGTTTCGTAAAACGGGAGAGACATGTAATGATACTGCATAAAAAATTGGAAGTGCTCGACAGACTTACTTCTAAAGAATCCTGTACTTCTGTTGCTAGGTTGCTGAGAGAGAACAAATCCACTTTTAGGACAATTAAAAAATGTGAGTCGTCAATATGAAGTAGTGATGAAAGTGGAACTAGTGCAAGTGTAAAAGTGTCCTACATGCCGTAAGATTGCAATGTGGAAATAACAAAAAAAGCATTGAATATTTGGATTGAATCTCAGACACAAAACAAGGTGTGATTAAGCAAACTTATCTGTGAAAAAGCCATGCGATTACAGAAACATTTCACGTCATCTGGTGAATGCAGTGGTAACAGAGTAAAGGTACTGCAAGTAAAGGTTGTTTCGAGAATTTTAAGAAGAGACATAAACTCCATAATGAGAAGATTTCTGGTGAAACCGCCTCGGCGGACCACATTGCTGCAAATGAGTATCCTGATAATTTTAGGAAGCTCATTGAAGAGAAGGGTTACACAAGAGAGCAAGTCTTCAATGCTGATGAAATGGGACTTTTTTAGAAGAGAATGCCTTGGCAGACTTTTATCTCAAAGTCCGGCAGAACTGCTCCCGGATTCACCGTCAGCATTACCTTCCCTTTATGTTCTTATGCAGCACACAATTTTCGTGTGAAACCTATGCCGATTGATCGCTCCCAGAACTCACCACCTCTGTCCAGGAAAATTAAAAATCACCTGCTTGTGTTTTCACGGTTCAACCAAAAGGCTAGAGTAAGTCGCAATCTTTTCATGGACTGGTTTCAGCACTGTTTTGTTGCCAAAGTTGAAAGGTACTCAGCCTAAAAAAAATTGACTTTCAAAGTGCTTCTCGTTTTGGACAATGCTCCAGGTCATCCTAGGAAACTCAAATCTGCACATCCAAACATACTAGTTTTATTCCTCCCACAATACATGACATCCCTCCTCCAGCCTCTAGATCCGGGTATCATCTCTACCTTCCAAAGTTATTATATTTGGAGCACCTTCTCTTCCTTAATAGAAATGATTGAGGAAAACAATTCTTTCTCTGTAATGGATTGCTGGAAAAAGTTCAGCATTGGTGCCTGCATACCAGATATGCGATGAACAAGAAGGTGCTTTCTGATTTGCTAGTTCTCACGGAGTCTCTGATTGGCCCTTTTTGTTTTCAAAACTGCAAAATCCCGCAAAATAGAAAAAATGAACAATTTTTAGGGCAAAATACGAAAAGAAGAGGAAACTATAACGAGTCAGGGCCAATCTTTCATTTAGTTAATCGGGAGTTTTCGTAAAGTACAAGTTTGTTCATTAGAGGTGTTTACTAATGCTTTTACATAGGAATTGGGCGGGACCACTGGCATTTGTTCGTTCATTGGAGTCTTTCGTTTAGTGGGAGTTCGTAAGGTAGAGGTTCTACTGTAGTAATTATAGAAATTTATTAAGCAAAGAAATACACTTTCAACACAAATGAAAAACAACACTTTCTACCATGTAAAGGCAAGGCACCCAACAGTAGCCTGTGTATCATAATCAACTTTCATCGGGTGAAGTAAATAGAAAATTCCTCAGACATGTATAATTGGTTAATCAGACATCAGTCCCTTGCTTCAGAAATATTTACAATACAAAATGTTTAAGACCATAACACTACAAAGCCCAATGTACACACTTCTGCACTTTTGATGCGTCCTGATTTAAATTCCATCAGGTCAAGTCATAGTGTACAGGGCTTGTTATATTTAATCAATTTTGCATGTAAAAAACATCATTCACATTAATAAAATGTGCATATGTAGTGTAAAATAATGCTACTCTTGAAAGTTGATTTCAAGTTATAGTTAAGTGCATTTTACATATAATAAGATACTGCCTTTATAGATAGAAGGGCTAATTATTGTATCTCAAAGAAATAAGAGCAAATACATCATATTAATAAAAAAATGTGAGTGTCAAACATGAGTCTTTTTCCACCTTGAAATGGAACTCTTTTATCTCCATTAGACTAATGCATAAATTAAAATGAGGATTTGCAAAACATGACATTATCACAGAATGTAATCCTTGCATTTGGGGAGGTTCACGGTATTTGATTTACATATGTCATAAGGTCCAACCCCCGAACAGCAGTTAAAATCATGCAAGGAGCTACATACATTTTCTACCTCAAATATCTCCAAAACAAGAGCTTAATGGATGCTTTACCAAAAATATGAGTCCATTGTTTCCTTTCACCCAAAGAAGACTGATCACAATCCCCAGCTGGGTGGCTTCCCTTGTTAGATGAGTATTGAAATATTGAACATTACTCACCAGCAACAGATTTTGGGAGGGAGTGTAAAGGAGCTTGATCAATTAACTCAGGCTGTCCATTGAAACTGTAGGCCAAGTCCATTTTTCCATTGATACCATCTGGCCAAGTTTGAGTGCACTGGGTCTGACAGTTAAAGCAATAAAATAGCAATCATTTTAAAACGCCTTCATAGGATATCAATTACCACAAGAAATACATTTCAAGCTATACTCTACAGCTTAAATCGAACATTCCAGATAAAAAACAAGATTCCTTGGTTTAGTCTAACTACTTCCCATGTAATGCAAAATCACATCCTATTAGTTTTCCTGATACTGAGAAACAAAATGTTGGGACCAGAAATATTATCTTCCACATGAGTTTAAAAAAATAAAATAAGAAGACATTGTCTGAGGGGAACTTTAGGGCAGAATTAGAAATGAAGATGCAAATTGCAGAGCCAGAACACACACAGTGATATACATTAATATAACATCTAAAACATGAATATTCACCCATGAATGAAAAATAGGTGATGGGATGGTACTGAGTAAAATTAAGCTTCCTATAAATCTACCAGATGGAGTTAACTAATAAGAAGGCTCCCATTACAAATAATATAGAAATCAACTAGCGGATTGACAGACAGAAGGTTAAGGGAACTTTTTTTATGGCACAAAAATTAAACAATTTCATTTATCAACTGTCCCTAAACTTTGCAATAGTAATCCATTCTAAAGGATCATTTCAAAGTGAATTCCATGCAGAGAGAACCAACATATTACAAGACAAGGGATTGGTTTAAATACATCAATGCCATTGTATTCAGTGGTGCACAATTGAGTATAGATATGAAATATGCAGGAAACAAATGATTAAAAATGTTATTTAACTAATATCAAAACTTCACATCAGATAGAGTATACTGCCTACAATCCGAATTTCCTTGAATTAGTGAATTGTACTACCTCATCCCTAGACTGGCGGTCTAACTGAGATCTCAACCACTTCACATTTAATCACATCTTCAAGCAATGGGAAGAGAGCATGGACTAGAAATTATTCAAATCTCACTTCACCTCTAACCACTCGGGGGTCAGTAATCGGGCATCTTTCTCTTGGTCTCATGCCATCATCATCTCTGCATCAAAATTACCTCTATGATACCCAAAAATATGCATGCATAGAAAGAGGAGTTGAGAGCAAATTAGAAGTACATACACAAAATTGGGCATTTAGTCATGATAGAAAAAGCCTAAGGATGAGTGAGTAGTAGTATGTCGCAATATATGCACAACAGATAGAGAAATAGTCAGCAACCTTTGCATCAAGTATAAAAATAAGAAACACTTATAAATAATACGGAGGATGTAAGAACAATATTTGATTAAATGGTTGATTATCTGTGCTAAGGGTTGGGGGAGGATGCTTGAATGATCCGAAAACACGGAAAATCTAAACTTAAACTTATCTTTCTGAAAAATGTTCATAATATATGTAAATACACATGTTATTTTTATTTATGCACTAAGTCCATTATTTTAGTCCCTTAAGTGGACTCATTACTAGTTGTGTTCACCAGATCGCAGATTTTATTAACAGCAAATAAGTTATCATACTCAAGTTCCCATTGCTCCATATACTGTACCAAAATCACCTGCATAGTTTAACACCTGACTGTGACTAATGCGTTTGTCGGTCCCCTTCCCCTCCCTTGGTCCAATCTCCCCACCCTGTTCCTCTTCACCTTCACCTCGACTGATGGCAGCATAAACAATTTCGCTACTGGTCATACTTTGGAAGCCTAGTTTGCTTTCACCCCTCTTGAGTCATTCATTTAAGTTTTCTGCATCAACATTTCCAAATCATTTCATTGTTTTCACCATGTCTGCCAACTCAGAATCATTCAGTTCAGATTTCAAAAATCCTTTGAAATTAACTCTGATATCCACCATAAGTTTTACCCAGGAATGAACTAGTGTCAAAGGTTTCACTGAGGACCAGGCCTGCCACACACCATAAATTACATCCAATATTGTTTTTTATTCCAAAGGTTCAATAAGCTTTCATCTTCATTGGCTAGCGTTCTGAGGAGATGGATTCAGTAAATCCTTTTCAATGAAGCAATGATGCCTTGATCAATTGATTGAAGTATAGAATTGATGTTTGGGGGAAAACTTGGTCACAATTAAACCATCATTTGATGTTAATATTCTCTCATTGGGATGGGAAGGATCACTGCCTAACAGTAGCAATGCTTTCTGAGGCAATTCCTTGTCTTGTTCAGAGAAGAATGAATTAGAGGCACACCCAATAGAATCAATTTTCCAAAATCTCTCCATCCATCCAAGCTCCATTTTGACTGTAGTAATCCACAGGAAGAGCACTTGCGTCTGGGCCCTTAAATGATCTCAAACTTTTTGATTTCCCAATGACCAACAGTTTCATTTTATGTTGCCCAGATGATTTTCTATGGCACAACACTGTCAATCATTCTTCTGAGGATTTGTGATCAGGAGCATGCATTCCTTGCACAAATGCAAGGGTTCTTGATGGCAAACATTTGCAATACAACCAACTCTCATTGGCATCGTAAATCTGGTAAGATTCACAATGCTCCTAATAAAACAAATTTCTGAAATTCCTCCTGAAATGCATTGGGAGTGGCAGTGCTGGCAATCTGTAATAGATTACTCAAGATTTTTATTCCAGAAAACAAGTATCCTAACACTGAAATTTGGGGTCTATTGAAAAGGCAGAAATATTAGTTTTAATAAGAGATTGCACAAAATTTGAATGTACCTTCAAGTTCTCTTGAGTTATGAATCAAACATTAAAATATTTAAGCATTTGAATGGTATAAGTAATATAATAATGATTTCAAATAAGTAATTTTCTGCAAATATTAAACTCAGAATAATTGACCACAGATTCGACAAAATGAACTAAATTAACACTATTAAAAGGTGAAAATTTTGCAGGTAAATTAGACACATTTCAGTAAAGATCTAGCACACAGTAAGGTAGCCAGGCAGTTTGCCCGGCACAACCACTCAGAAACATTTGAGGTGAAGTCATAAGCCAATTGTGAAACTAGTCCAGATTTAGCAGAGATAATGCTTTGCGTCATTTTACTAAATCGAAGGAGATAAAACATAAGAAAAGAAAAGCTTTTATTCACAATCAAGGCTTGTACCAAGCAGCAACCATTGACGATATGTACCGTCTTCAACTTAGCTTTACGACATGAGTAGACTGAAATATTTTGGCACAGAGACAAGATTCTCTTGCAATAGAAGTATCTTAGAATTAAGTAAGTGATGATTCATCCATGAACAAAAACTACACTAAAAATAGATTTTACCAAATGGAATGGAATGTCCTCGTGGATCTTGCTGTGTAGGCAAAAATTCCATGTAATTAGTTTTCCCATTTAAATTTTATTCCTATTTGGAACACCCATACTCAGTGGCATAAAAGAATAATTTTCATGACACAAACGTTTTAGCCATAAAGATGACACTGGAATATGAGTATACTTCTTTGCAGACTATATCAGCTGACTTTGTGTGCCCGAAGTTACTTGCTAAGAAGAAACAGAGAAGACAGCTTTCCTTTATTGGGGACATATCTACCCACAAACAGGGCAAGAGTGCTGACTACCCACTGACAGGGTAGGTGCATGCATATACCATGGCTCCTGGGTGCATTGAATGTTTCATACGATACCACATAATTTACATCAGTTTCCAAGTCATCTTTAAACCCTAGAAAGAAAGAATTTCAACTTTCTTTTCACAAGAAAAACAATGCCAAGATAAAGAGTAGAAGTTCTGTTTTCGCTGTTATTTTACCATTACACCACTAGCCAAAGATGAAAACAGCAATTGTACTTTTTACAAGTGTCAATACCAAGGTAGCATCAATTTCTCGGTTTATACCTGTGAGAACTCTCTCTATGCATTCATAACTCTAAACATGGACCAAAGAAATATTTTAAAAACAAACCTGATGCTCATAGAGCTTACTGACAGAAAAGCTCTCATTACAGAATTCGCACGGCAGCAAAGCGTCATCCATAGCACTGGAACTGAAATCTCTTCGTGGAAATTGAATGGGTGGCAATGATGACAAGGCAGATGATAAATTATTGTGGATTTTGTTACTAGGCACTAAGGAATTCAATCTGGAGTGCTTAGCAAGAAAACTGGAAGTGCCAGAGGATTGAGCATTCAATGGGCTGGCTGCAGCAGGCACCTCATATCTTGCCAAATCTGGTCTACATGCTGTCTGAACAACCAAGAGAAAAAAATAACGGAGTCAACAGACACAGCCAATATCTAAATGCATAACAGAATGTCCTCTAAATGTGTAATAAAACATTCTCATTCTGAGTGCCTTTGTAATAATGACCACCAGAATAATCCAAATGCAAAAAATAATCATGCATCACTTAAGGTTTCTCACAAAAGCATTATACAGCAATCAACACATACATACACTGATCACCAGTGGACCACTTGCATCATTGTTTTACATGCCTAATTAAAAAATACTGTTGGAAAAAGTAAAATGCATATATCAATGGATACAGGGAGAAACTTCTAAAATTTTTTCAAGAGTGTGACAGGTTTTCAGTGATAGCGCTCACAAATTTGGAAAACAGATCCAAAGAGTAGAGTGGGCATGAAGCAGCTGCAGTTTTTATGCACGCATCATATGCCACCCCTCCAAACTCCCTTCACCCTACAGTGATGGCACTAATATTGAAGCCACCATATTCAAATCAAATTATCAGCCGAATAGGACATTATAAAGGTAAAGTAATTAATAACACTATTGAATTACTTTTTTGGAGTAGTTAAAGTAATCTTCCCAAACGAAATATGTATTTTTTTGTAATTCACCTAAAACTGACCGTAATATTGTCCAATATAAACTTCACAGTTTTTAAAAAGTATTTTTTATTGCCTCTCTCCTTATATTTTTCCAACTCTTCAGTGGTAAAATACCACATAATAAGCTTCTGCTGAGGTAAAACATATATCTCTCTGGTGAATGCATGCAATAATACAGTAAAACCTTGACTTTACAGAGTTGGGGGAACCAAAAAATGGGCAGAATATGAAATCCAAGGGTGTAAAATAAAGAGGGGGCAAAGAGGTGACAACAATGCAAATGGAATTTATTAGGGCTGTCTCACACATTATATTTTCAATAAGCCCTTCTATGCACAATTTAAAATGTTAATGAGAAATAAGTAAATAAAGAGAATTCATTTTGGGTGACAGTTATCACCTATATTATCCTGACTAGTGCGTACTGAAGATCTTATCAAGATGCTAATTCTAGCATAAATAGTTATTTGTCAGCCAAATTTGTGAATGTACAGTGCCTATGAAATAAAATTTCTCAACTCGAGGTTAGTTTGATGGATTCGGAGCCCCACTAATTGTGCATTTGTGAACATTGGTTGACTAAAGAAGAGATAAATGTGATCAAACTCCAAAATTACAACTGTGTCGTGTCTTTTTGCCGGAGTGATTACAAAAATGGCGGTTTAGTTATCTATTCACACGAACGTTTAAAATATGACATCAAAGTCATAAAGGTCCGAATGGTGAATTTGTATTAACTACAGTGTATCGTTTGCCTTCACGTGATTTAAGAGAGTTCATAAAAAACTGGATGAGTTTTTATACTCTTTGTTTAATCGTAACAGAACAATTATTTTAACAGGAGATTTCAATTGTGATTTTAATTGTGACTCTGTGCAAACCAGTGATCTAAGAAACATCTTTGTTTCGTATGACTGACAGTGCTTAACACATGTTCCCACCCGAATCACTAGCTCATCTTCAACTGCGCTGGATAACATAATTACGAACTATGATGTATCAAACACTGCATCATCTGTGACAGACATGGGATTATCCAACCATTGTGCTATAGAAACAAATTTCAATCTTGGTGTGAATTCAGACGATCCTGTATACGTATCTAAAAAATTTTTCTCAAATAACAATGTTCAGTACCTGAATTTCCTGCTCTCCAAGGAAAACTTGGTTGACGTTTGCCTTGCAGACTCAATGGACTCTAGTTTTGACAACTTCTACAACAAATTCTGTTACTTATTCAAGTGCGTAATTCCTACAATGACTACGTTAAGTGTTAAGAAACGTAAAAAGGAATGGATAACGCCAGAAATAATTGAACCTTTGAGGGTAATGAAAGAAATGACTTCATTTTATAAATTTAACAAATCTCCTGAAACACATTCTAGCTTTTTATTCGCTAAAAATCATACAATTACATCATAAAAGAAGCTAAGAAGTCTCATAATAATAAGAGGATTGCAACTACTACCAACAAAACAAAAGAAACCTGGATGTTTATTAAAGAGACTCTAGGCAGAATGCCACCAAGGTCCCTACCCAACCTTTACGATGGAAAAAGAAGTCTCATAACTAGTGGTAAAACTATTTCTAATGCAATCTATGAAGTATTCTCAAGTGTTGTAAAGTTATCAATTTCTAATAATTATTGAATGGGGCAAAATAAGTGTCCTGAAGGTAACGTAAGAAGTTCATTATACCTTTATCCCTGTGACGAAAGTGAGATTTTGTCATATCTAAAAAAGGTAGGACAAAATTTCACTCGGGGCATGGATGGTATACCAGAAACAGTTCTAATTGACTGTAGCAGGTACATTGTTAAACCTCTAATGTTTTTAATTATTGAATCCCTTAGCAATGGGATATTTCCGCAGGCTTTGAAAATAAGCGAAGTAGTCCCTATTTACAAGAAAAAAGGTGACAAAAATAACATAGAAAATTATAGGCCAATTTCACTCCTGCCACAATTTTCCAAACTATTTGAATTCATATACTTAACATCGATTCTACGTTTACTTAGAGAAACATAACATTTTGTCCAACTCTCAATGGGAATATCGGAAAGGTTGATCCACACAAGCTGCACTACTAGATGCCTTTCATTTTATATCTGATTCCTTGGATATGAATCACAAAGTACGTGCTCTATTTTTGGATTTTTCAAAAGCATTTGATATGGTCGATCACCCCATCTTTTATCATAAGTGTTATAAATTTTAAATCAGAGGAGTTGCATTGCACTGGCTGATCTCCTATTTTACAGGAATATCGCAAAGAGAGTGGAAATTACTCTGAGGAATGAAAAATATATCTCTGACCCATGCAAACTCACAACAGGAGTACCTCAAGGATCAACTTTAGGTCCTATCCTATTCCTGTTACTTGTCAATGATTTACCTTCTATCATTGAGAGCACCAATGTAAAATCTAATCTGTATGCCGATGATACGAATGTCATAATCTCAGACAAGAGCTTGGACTCCCTCTTGTATAATTCGCAACAATTAATGGACAAAATCTGGAACTGGTGTGGTGACAATAAACTGAAACTTAATTGTATCAAAACTCAAGCTCTCATCTTCAACCAACCCAGAACACAAAATTTTCAAAATTTGTCACTGAATAACATTGCCATATCTTTCACACCACATACTAAATTTTTGGGATTACACATTCAACATACTGGCAGCTGGTCTCTCCATGTAATTAATTTAAATACCAAGTTGAATTCTGTCATTTACCAGGTCAAATTTCTGCGTAACCCTATCTCCTTCTACATTAAAAAATCCATCTATTACTCCAATTTTCACTCCAAAGTGTCATATGGGATTATAATTTGGGGAGCATCTGTGAGTCTACTCCAGAAAGTCTTTATGACTTTCAATGTCCAATGTCCAGTCCAATGCAGACTTAATCGAACCCGAAGCCTAAGTAATACTTAGTTCCTGAGGTGTAAATTCTCAAAGTTGTTGAAATTCCAATGGAGCGAAAAATGACTGAAAATAGGGGCGTGGTCAGATTGGACGTATCTGATATCACTCCTGTCATTCTAAGGCCACAGTGGTGGCAGGCCCGGTGTCTTTCTCGGAGACTCCGGGTGGCATTGCCGGGGAACTGTGGGCAGGAGCACTACGCCTAGAATGGTGGAAAATACAAAGGATGCAAGTATGCAAACATATACGCAGCTAATAAACGATTTAAGATTTTCCCGGTGTATTATGTTTAACTATCTTTCTTGGGCTTTCGCGCTGGGTAATGTTTTCAAAATCCGCTGTCGTTTTCCGTCATTCCGTCGTTTCCGACATTTTCAAAATTGAAAATGGAAAACAAGTCATTTCCAATTTCAAATTTTGAAAGTGGAAAACAAATCGTTTCCAATTTCAAATTTTGAAAGTGGAGTGGAAAGTCGTTTCCGACGTCGGCGGATTTTGAAAACATTATCCGGTGCGAAGCCCGAGAAAGATATTTAAATATACGCAGCTATCAACGATGGAAATTTCACTTCTAAAGGAACGGAACCAAAGCGAAATTTAACCATAGGTATTAATTTAAAGTCATATGTCATTGGCATTGACAGAACTTCTTACTCAGTAGAGACTGGTTTTGTGAATGAATTTGTGGGTATAATTCATCGACAGCTCATCCGTAAGTCCCTACTTACCAGGCAACATCACGAAACCTGTGTTGAGGCCGCTAATGGCACAATTTTTTTCTGAAACAGGAGAGAAACGTGGGGAAAGTGTAATGGTTTTCTCTCCCATATGCCTAGGTTTGCGATAAAATTGCAACAATAGGATTCCATTCCACTTTTTTACCTGGCATTGCATTTATTTTTGTAACATTTTGAGGAATCGTAATGGGGATCTAGGGAGAGAGAACGTTAATACACTCCAGCTCATTACAAATGTAGGGCATGAGAACACAGTATTTTCTTTTCCTTATTATGTGTATTGTAGGAATTCCATCTTTAGTTCTCGGCGTTATGCGACTTGATTTAAAATGATATCGCATAGGCATGTAAAGCAAAAAATGGCTCCACAATAAGAGCATTTAATAAAGTTATCACCAGATGCTTTGCATCTGCATGAATGCCGTTTGTGTGGGTAACATAACTTAAAACTATTTTTGTATGTTGTCGAACATTGAAGTCTTCCAGGTTTCCCACCACGTTGGTTCATTGTGCAAGGAAAGCACTCCACAATCCAACAATCCACATTTCACTTACATAAATTACGCTGTTTTAAATGAACCCCATCACAAACCTCTGCTTTTACATACTGTGGGCACCTGTTATCAACTCTCTCATGTCAGAAAATTCTTCACGGTGGGCGAACAGTTGATCAACAAATATCAACCTTTGTGTATAATTGCCAAGAAATTCAAAGTGCATACATTGCTTTACAATAAAAATTTACATCTTTGTCTATTGCTAACATTCTTCAAAAAGACTCGTGACCTATAAGAGCTCTCTCTCTTCCTCGAAAAGTACCCTCGGATTTCAAAATGTGAAAATGTTCGGCCAGCGACTCACCTTCCACCTGTGAAATGTAAATCTAGGCGAAGCATAGAATACCAAAATTTGCTACTACATAGTTGTACTCTCTTTGAAGGGTTAGTTGAAGATCCAAGTAATAGTTTGAAAGTTAAAAATGATGCAGTTATGGTTGTACATGTTCGGGGATTCGGAATCTTATGTTGTTTCTGAAACATTTTTGACTGAAAAAAAATTGTGCAAAGCGCCTTGATCCTGTACTTCACTTGAGTTCTACACACTCAATACCTTAACCCACACCACCACGGCAAATAATTATAATACGAGCATAAAGCCGTTATTACTTACCCAAGAGCAGATGCATAAACAGTCACCATTCAAATTGTACCGAATTTACACCCTAAATTGCGCAAATACATGAACTTGTGGACATAAAATAGCTCCTGATATATCTGTACATATTATTTCTCAAAGGTGTTTTGTTGTGGATAGGCCATAACTCCCATAATTCTTCATCAAAATTAATGATCCAAACATCGTTTTAAAGCTTATGTTCCCCGCTTTTGAGGAAAAATAAAAAAGTTTATAATTAATGTATTTGTTTAAAAAATTGATAATCCTATGTATTATTTCGTTCCTGGAAGTTTGGCAATTAACGCATCTGTACTGATGTGCGGGTTGCGTGAGAGCAAGGGTAGTCGTTCCTCCAGAATCCGTATATATTATTTCTCAAAGGTGTTTTTTTGTCGCAATGCCATAACTCCCATAATTATTCATCAAAATTAACGATTCAAACATCATTTTCAAGCTTATGTTCCCCGATATTGATGAAAAATAGACAAATTGTTTAAAAAGTTTTTGTTAAAAAATTGATACAACGCTTTCCGCTAACAATATAATAAACTAATACGCTGGCAATGGTTACATGCTTAAAAGACTGTAGGGGGCGCCATCTATTAACACATCGTTTAGTTAGATTGCTTTCATTCTACATGCAATCAATGTGACCATTTACTGTTTACGTTATGTATCTCTAACACAAACATAAATAACATATAGTTGTCCATGGGAAGAAACAGGTAAAAGAACAGGAAGAAAGAAGGAAGAAACAGGAAGAAGCTGCATACAGTGCAAAATATTTGAAAGGTAGAAGAACAGGAAGAAACAGGAAGAAGCTGCATACTGTGCAAAATATTCGCTCGGATCATCTAGTAACAGATAATTTGTCCACACATCTATCTATCAATGTATATACTTGCAAGAACATGCATTGTTTGAACATGTCCTAATGGAAAGTAATGAAGAGGAGCGATATTCTGGAGTTACAATCTACATCTCTCCCCAGTCGCAAAAAAATTAAATCATTGGCATCACCTCACCTCACCCTAGGTCTCGTAATGTCTCCTCGTTAGACTCTTTGTTGATCACAATGCTGGACTCACAATTTTTTGCCATTACTTTAAGTTCCCGGAATATCTCGCACTACACTGTACATACATTTTGCAATATTTGCTATCGCATGCATCCTATTGCATTATCGATGCAATCTTTCCTCATGGAACTGCAATAAAGTTTTAAAATTGAACTTCTTGAAAAGATCACACCTGGGCTTTACATTGCTAAGAATGTCCAAATACTGAAATATAATTGCAAGCAATTACTGTACTAATTTATTGGGTAAATCACAGTAAATGCTTAACAAAGTGATTTAACAGTCTGTATTTCTGACTATGTCAACACGTCGCATCTCATTATAAGTACTCCATCATCACCAGAGCGTCAATTTCAGTCAGATTATCTGACTCTGCATGTACGTTCATGTAGATGAAACACTTAGAAATCATTACACTATTGAAGATGGTCTTGCCACCCTGAGCTCTGAAGATGGTCTTGCTACCCTGGAAGTTGGGGTTTAACTATAAAAAATGAGTTTTTTTCCACTTATATGACATTATTCTCTCTACAGTGGAATAACAAAATAACCCCCCAGGTCTCCGCATCTTGTATGAACTGTAATGAAGTTGTTCCGCGAAATAAACAACAGCCCTATAACGAATGAAGGAATAAAAGCGAAACTTACAAAAATCAATTACAGAGATAGAATGTTGCATTAAATTCTGAAGGCAAATGAACCAAAAATTAATTATGCAGTGATCTGGCAAATTTCGGAATTTCTGCAAGAGGCTCGAAAAATGCACTCTTTCATCATTGTCACACCTGTGACAGAATTACAACTGAAATTAAATATAATTAAATGCACCAATCCAACAGAAAATAAAACAGGTTATGGGTGGACATTCGTTTCATTACAATAGGCCTAGGCATTCACTTTATGCTAATGCTAAGACTTCAAACTTTGGGTCGGTTATCAATTGGTACGTGTTCAATGCACTGGCAGCCATCTTGATCCGAGCCAGTTGTCGTAAATTGCAGGATATTTCTTAAAGTTTGAAAGCATAAATAGTGGGACAGGATGGCATCGCAAGAATACCAAATTGTTGGGGTCTCAATCAAATGTTTTAAATCAAAAGGGAAAACTTAAATCCCTGGGGCATGAAGTGATGCTTCCCTGTACTTGAAGAGACACCTTCATACATAAATCGACCAGTGTGATCAGAAAGTGTGTGAGAGTAAGAGGGAAGTTTAGGAGAAAAATGGAGGAAAGAGAAATAACCAGAAGGATACTACAGCCAGACCGAGTGTTTCAATGAAACATTTCAAATACATACCAGGATGTTTTATTGCAGGCATTACAAATGTTCATGCTTTATAAATTAAATTAAGGTAAATTGAAACCAGTAAGATGAACATTTTGTGATTTGGGATAAGGCTGATGAAATTTTGTCAACATTGTATCTGCAGCTACAGAGGAGAGATGAGTGTCGCTCACATAAATCCTGGCTATGCCCATCAACTGTAGATAACGAAAAATTGCATTAAAATTAAGGGTGTGATCCTGACTGGATTGATCTAATTGGTAGTGCAGTAAAACCCCATTAATTCGAACCCACTTACTTCGAAATACCGCTTAATTCGCAGTTGTGAGCTCTCCAGTAATTCGAAGTCACATTTCACCCTGTGACTGCCGATTTTATCGGTTAATTCGAAGTCGTCCTCGGAGACGACGGCGCATTTTACTAGGCTTTACTTTACTAGACGTAGACCGTGAGAGCATCTCCTAACCATACCTATATTAGGAATGGAACTTGAGTCATACCCCTTCAAAGTCTTCTTTTCACTTTCCCCTGCGTAACACGATACCATCGCGGCTGCAACCCTTGGTAATTTAGCCGGCTCATTTATTCCCCGAATATCAAGTTACAAATGTCAGTTAATTCTAGTTGAGAGAGGAGGCTCTCCTCCTCTCCGTCACCCCTCCCTCCACCCGCAAGGGACGGAGCCTCGGCGCGACTGTTGCGCCCAATACAGACAACTCCGGGAACTACATCGGTGTGCCGCGGGCTGCGAACAGAGACATCTGTTGAGAGGAGGCTGTGAAAAGCTTCCTATCCTGCCTGCTCTTAAGGATCGTCAGCCTTCCCCTCTGGCCCAATCCCAATAGACTGTTGCCTGTCCCTCTCTCACTCTGGTGCCTCCCTTCTCTCCAAACTGTCAAGGCAGATGATTGGAGGTCATAATCCTTGACGATCCTGACTGAAGGGCTCTGCACCTGACGGCTTGACCATCTCCAGGGAAGTCACGTTGACCTCTTGACTTATCAGGTGAAAGGAAAAGTAAGCATTTCTATCCACCTCTGCAGAGACGTGTATTGACCAAGTACAGTAATTTTAGCAATAAACATTTTAATACTCTGCTGTTATATCATGTTAATGTTAGCGGCACTCGTATCGAACGTGAGGAACATAATAATGTGGTGATACTCATTAGGCCAGTACTGTTTTTCTCTGTTAAATTGTTTTATTCGCCTGAGAAAATGGTTTAGCTTCATTCTCACTAATAGCCAGTTTTCAGGCTAAGGGTTCGTATGTGGAGAGTCTTTCCGAGTGTGACGTAGGGTATTGTGGCTTCGGAAATAGGGGTGCCGAGTGGTCACTCTAAGGGAGGGTCATATTCTCTGGAACTACGCAGTAAAACATTCTAGAAGAGGGGAGGGACCCTCTCCCCTCTTGGATCCCCCTTCCCCTGGGCCCGGAGAACCATATATAAAGGGCCGCGGAACAAGCAGAAATCATCAGTTCATGTCAACCCCTAGCGGTAACAACGCTCATGTTGCAGGGCACAGGGCAGCAGACTTCATATGACATCCCAAGCACGGTGTGCACAGGCAGAAGTCAAGCAACGCCCGCCACGGCGAAGACATCAATTCATCGGGTCAAACCCTTGCAGGAACATCGCCCTTGTTGCAGTGCTCTCAGCAGCAGACTTCGTGTGCCATTCCAAGCATGGTGTGCACAGGCAGAAGTCAACCAACACCCGCCACGGCGAAGACATCAGAGAGCGATTTGCTGGATTGGTTCTTCCAATGTGGGGCAAATAATACCCCTCTGTCTGCTCCCTTAGTAAAAGAGAAGGCCGAAATGATCGCTCTTAATTTAGGTGAAGAATTTAAGTGCTCCAATGGGTGACTGCAGAGATTCCAGAAGAGGAATAATATTGTGTCTTTGTGCGTGTCTGGAGAAGGCAGATCAGTGGACAAAACCGGCTTCCACAAAGCCGCTTTTGGTGAAGAAATGGCTTTAACCGTAATTAGTGACTCAAGTGAAGATTTCGACTGGCATGAACTTCATGGTGCAATTGAGTGTCCAACTAATTTTCCGGAATACGTCTGTTGCGATGACAATATGATCACCACGCTCAAAGAATGCTCCGTAGAAGAGACCACAGTTGCTAAGTCAAATGAATTCGATGGCGACAGATGCAGGATAGAAGTGATTCGGATGGAGAAGAAGAGGCTGAAGAGCAGCTGATAAATACGCAAGTCACTTGTATAGAGGTATTTTCTGCTATCTTGACGGTGGAAATGGCGCTATGAGAAAGACTAAATTCCGATGAATATCTTTCCCAAGCCTTGAGCATTCTGTGTAAAAATTTGCACGAACTCTACGAAAAGAAAAGTAAACAAACGTATAGATTAATTTTTTTCCAAAAAATAACTTTTGTAATGTGTTTTTAGGTAGGTGGTAGCTAGAATGGTCATTCAAACATTTATAACCATTTTCATTTCCGATAAAACTTTACCAAAAAAATCTTCAATACATATATTCTTTGGAAATATGACAAAGTTTTTTGCAAAATCATACATGCCATTTGTGACAGAATATCGAATCCAATCTTTGGGATTCTACTTGAATTTTTCGCTGACTTACAACATATGTATTATGTTACGGACTAGGTAAAATTTTTCATTCCATTCATGTGAAATAGACGTGGTGGAGTAGTCCAGAGAGCCGATCCGTTTTCCTGGTTAAGCATGTGCATTATTGGAAAACCACCTCTAACTTACTTTGCTTTGATCCTCAGATTCCTGTGTCTTCCCCTGATCGCTGGAGAGCTTTACTTGCCAACTTTCTCTGTATTCTTTTTATCATATATTTGCTCTTCCCCCGCATATCTTGTGAAGCACTAGGTACAGATGGGAGAAGGGACTGCTTATGAGGGGAGAGTTCCCCAAACTGCGTCATAATTATTTCCTGGGTTTCCCCGTGCTCAGGGAGGGAGGGGAGACCCTAGCTGACCCTCAGTCGATTCTCTACCGTTCTCTCCATCCAAAAGGGAAGAACACGTAATGCATTCTCGGAAAGCATGGGCCTTTCTTAACTGATTGAGACCCAGTACAGGTCCATGGAGTATCACACCGATGGTAACGACGGATAAGCTGGGCTATTAGGTCGATTACACGGTGCTCCTTTTGCCAAGAACTTGGATTATGAAGCATGAAACGTGGACTCAGAAGGTTGCCTCTTCGGTACATTGAAAAATTATCTCGTCAAATTTACTCAAGCCAACTGTACCCGTGGTTCAATTTGTGTGAAGATTGAGGTGATTGACGGGTGAAAAATTCAGTGAGGCAGGAAATTGTCATAATGGATGTACGTGGCAGGCGTTCAATATCTGCGGGCTGTCAAAACATGCAGCACCGTTGTTCGATGATGGAAACAATTGACAGGTGAATCACCGCATGCAGATGCATGCCTGAAGATCATTTTTTTTGTGCAATCGCGTCTAAAAAAAAAGCATACTACTCCAAATTATCCAAGTCGGATAACCTCGAAATATTAAATTCTAACAAAAACTGAAGAATTTTGGTCATCAACTACTCCATATAGCGTGTATTCTGTACCTACCTGTTGATAAAAAATGTAGTTTAACAATGATTTTCTAGAATATTCGGATAATATTTGTTTATTTTCGGAAAGTACGTTTAATTCGAACCCGGATAATTCAAAGTCCAATTTTTTTGGTCCCTTCAATTTTGAATTAACGAGGTTTTACCGTAATTGGTAATAGACAAAACTAACAAGAGTTCCTGACATTGATCTGAATCTAATCAAGTTTGCAGATAAGGGGGCTCTACACTTCCGAGCCTCTTCAATTTTAACGGTTGCCGCCAAGGGTCGCATCCCAGTGCGGAAGAAGTTCCAGGAAAAACCGCAGATAACAGCGCTGACAGAAATGGAGTGGGGAACGACAATCCAGGAGTGGGGATGAAAGGGGTCTACTCAGTTGCCTATGGTTTGTGATGGTCGGTTCAGATAAAACGGTCATCTCAGATTACAGAGTAAGCTTAGAGTTGGTGTGTTGTTTACGCCTTCAATGACCGAAGGCGATGGAGTATTTTTCGTGCATAGCCAGTCCATCGCGATCTCGATCCCTACGAAACCTCCTTCACCATTGAAACTGGATTGTGTTGACAATAATGCAAAAACTTATACAAATCAACGAAAGTTTTACCTGAAATGTTTCCAATGACAAATTATTACGAATTTGTTTCTTATTCTTGTTGTCTAAATACGTCATATAAGGTTAAGTATATACTCTGGAAATTTTGATGAATCTCTTCATGAAGATCCAGAAAATGATGTGTGAAGCTGCAGAAGTGGTGATTATTAAGTGTATGTGAGTATAGTCACGATCAATGCAGAGTCAGTAATCACACAATTACAATTACAGAAACAATTATGCAATTATAACAATGGTACAATCACTTCTATCCACCTCTCATCACCATATAAGATTATTAGTCAGAATTGGTTGACTGAGGCCCTCACTGGGCTGCTGCAGAAGAAGATGGTGATGGAGAAGTTGAACTGTCATTTGATATACCATTACTTTCTTTCGTCCTACGATCCACCATTCCCTACAGCTACTCTAAAGACACTCAAGAATTTCTGACAGGAAGATATCATCTACACGTGAAACCGTAACCTACTGCAATAACAATTTTAATCTGCGATTTATGCCAACTTAACCCTCGATAATGCATGAAATGAAAATATTCATTATTGGTAGCATTAGGAAAACCCATTAGAGTTATTGGCATCCAAGGACAATGAATAAATACTCAATGGAAAAAATGAAATGGTAAAAAGGTAGGCGTGCGCATTGCATTTTTGAGCGTATGAAGGGAGATAAACGCTCATCAGAGAAGGACACATCCAGACGGTGGTTGCTCATGACAAGAACCGATGGAAAAATTGTTCCCTCCATATCTATATACCATTGATACCTTTCTTATTCAATTGGAACGGCGTGCCGTGGTGGACAATCTCATAAAAGTAGTGCTTATGCAGAAACCCTAGCGTGGAAACGCCTCAGATATTCTTGATACTACACTTTGAGGGTGAGAAACAGATGGGACATAACATACAAGGTTACTCATTGCAAGTGCTCAATCAGCTGGTCGCGACTTGAGCCCGGTGAGGATAATCACAGCTTGAAAAAGGTTTAACCGGTATGCACCGCAAGAGTCAAGAAAATGAAAGTAAATAGGCAGGAGGTTTCAACACAATTGATAAGTAGCCTAAATAATGAACATATAACTTTTGAAACAATGAGGTGATATTGCACGGGCTCCCATACAATACTCGTTAGATCGTTCGTGAGAACCTGGTAAATAATCTGACACGGTGGTAAGGGGTTTGCAGCCATATAAACTTTAACGAGTCCTTATAAGTTACGGATAAATCGCAAAATCAAAGGACGTGGATATCAATTGCCCCAATTTTATGAGACTCTATAACATACATGGTCTCTGGCTTTGCCCAGAAACTCGAGAGTTTTCGTCATTTTTACCATCGTAGAATTTGAAAGAGAAGGTAGCTGGGTTATCCTACACTGAATGAAAAATAGCTTGCTTTCTTTTACTCAGTAAACATTTACTTATATTTCAGTATTTCGGGGAGTATATGCTCCATTTAAAATGTGGTTAACTGCTCCTTCATTTTACCTTCCCAAAATTAATCATCCCTGCCAATTTTTTGATAAACTATGTCATTGGCACTCCATATCACAAACATACAATATTTCTTTTTGGTTATATGCATTTGTCCCTGAATTTGATAAAAGTAATCACTGCTCTTTTTTAATCGCAGCTCACCTTCCCGAATATCTGCTTACTTTATCTTCCTGTTCCTTATACCCTCTTGGAGGGTTATGTCCCAACAGTTATACGGGCATTAAATTTCCAGAAACCCCTCCCAGTCGGCAATCACTCCATCAGGCGACGCTGCGAGGAATCCCTCAACAAAAAGTCCTGCCGGTAACACTTTCATTCCACTTACTTTCTGAAGAGTCTCCACGGCTAGAGTTTCGGAGGCAATTTCGTACTCCGTGGCCTATTTTCCACGAAATGAGGGATATAAAATATCTTGTACAACTTACTCGCGATAAGTTGCCGCACGTAGTTTACGCAACCATCCAAATAGAGACATGGTCAGTCTTTCTGCTCTCTGCCGCCCATGTAGGACTAAGGCGCTGCCCCCTAGTAGACACTTCGAGATTTCTTTTTTCAGCCTCCCTAAGCATTGGGGTTTGGATGAACGCTTCCTTTGCATGACAGTTAGCTACCCTGGTGCTCTCTGTGCTTTCCAAGGTATTTCGTCCATAATGCTCATCCGGCCCACATGCATGACTGCATGCCTGCTGGGGAATTCTTCTGAAAACCAAGCGGTGCTTTCTTCTGGTTATCTTCCTCTCTTGACATTCAGATTTATACTTCTTCATATAAAACCTTGGGCTTTTTTGTTATTTTTTGTGGATCATGGTGCATTCTGAGTAGCGGTGTTCCGTAGGTGACGCAGGTGGTCGGTGCGGTGGTCTGGGGCACGAAGTGCTTAAGCCTGCAGATTGTGGCCCATGTTGGTATCAACTACGCCATGGACCGTGGATCCGAGGAGATCCTGCGTTCCTTCAGGGAATTGGACTCCGAGGTGAAGCGGGTAAGTCGCGACGAAGGGGTTGACATGACGCTTGCAACTTGTACTCTTGTCCCGAGGATCGATCGTGGACCCCCGGTTTGGAGCCGAGTGGAAGGCATAAACCAGAGGCTGCATCGCTTCTGCACGGACATTGGAGCCTCCTTCGTCGACCTTCAGCCGGCAATCTGATCATGTAGGAACCCTCTAAACCGTTCTGTGTCCATTTCACAGCCGAGGCAGCTAGCTGTGTAGCGAGTGGCATATTCAAGCACTGTAGACCTTTTTTAGGATAGAGGGTAGGGCAGAGAGTAAGCCAGCTAGTGGGTCGAATCGATAACCATCGCAAAAAACATTTAATAAAAGAAATATCCAAGAAAGTGATGAGTCTAACGAGATAATTAAGAGGCCAGTTTCGAAAAATAGCAGTAATTCAACTTACACAGCAATATACCAAAGAAAGCTAGTTGTAATGAGAATACACTTTCCGGGAATACGCTCATCGATAAATCCTTTCCTGTCGCGGTTGTAAATTGCCGTAGCTTAAGAAATAAAGTAGCTGACTTCTCCCATCTAATTGAAACTACTGACGCAGACTTAATTATAGGGACGAAAAGTTGGTTGTGTAATGAAATCGCAGATAATGAAGTATTCTCGAAGAATTTACAGTTTATAGAAAAGGTAGAGTCGAAAGAACCGGGGGAGGAGATTTATTGCAGTGAAGGAATGTTATATTAGTAGGAGGGAGTCATTTTCTGACGATCAGGTAGAAAGCATATGGTGCTTCATTCAAAATCCTAAAGCGAAAACAATCTGTGTGCGCATATGATAGACCACCAGATGCCAATGTAAGCTCAATACTAGGACTCGAAAGTCAACTCAGTAAGTTAACCACTCAAAAAAATGACTGCCATATCATAATCGGTGGGGATTTCTATCTTCCGTCCCTAAGACTGGGACACGTACAGTTTTATCACTGGGGGAAAAGTCAAAGACCTTTGTGAGTCACTTTGTATACATTCACATCTCACTCACTGCATCAATTAGTCATTGCACCAACTAGAGGGAAAAATACACTTGATCTTTTAGCGACAAATATTCCACACATGGTTGTAAACATAGGTACTGATAAGGAATTACGACCACAAGATAGTTAAAGCTAATTTTTCCGTGAGCATGATCAAGATCATAATCCACAAAGAAAAATCTACTTGTTTGATAAGGCTGACTACGAAGGTATGAAACAATAGTTGCAAAATTTATAAACTAATTTTCAAGAAATAAGTATCAACAGTAATACTGAGGTTTTGTGTAATACTTTCCTCGATGTTACACGATCAATAGTCAGCAAATACATACCAAGTAAATGGAAAAGAGCCAATGCAGAGCCTAGGTGGTATAACGCGGAGGTTAGGAAAACATTAAAGCACCAGAGAACATGTCATGCTAGGTTAAAAAGGGCAAAAATAAACAAATCCTCTGAAGAACTATACACAGTCACTGAAAATGACAAAATATCTTAACTCTAAGCAAAAAAAGGCGTGCAGAAGGGCGTTAGCTGATTCAAAAGTAAAATACTGGGAGAACACTTGAACGATAATCCCAAGGCATTTTGTCGTATGTTAGGGACACTCAAGGAAATAAATCGCAGTACACACACTTAAGAACATCAAAGGGGAAAAGCTGACCAAAAGTCTCCAAAAAGCCAATTCGTTGAAGTCATTCTTCCAAAGCATTTTCTCTACTTGCACACCACATCTTTTGATCAGCAGCCAGTTCATTCCCAAACATTTATGCTTGAAATTATTATAAATTGTCGCGGCATAGAACATCAGCTAAAAAATATCAAACCCAACAAATCCCCCGGTCCAAATCAAATTCCTGCTCGCGTACATAAAACATTGGCATCATACATAGCGCCTTACTTAGAATTAATATTTACCAAATCATTAGTAGATCACATAGTGCCTAAGGACTGGAGAGTAGCAAATGTCACACCTATATTCAAAAGCGGCGACAGGGAAGACCCTAGTAACTATAGGCCTATTTCTCTCACATCCATTTCGTGTAAGGTATTTGAACACAATCGTAAGCTCAATTATGAGTCATGTAGAAAGGGAGGAATTATTAATAAACTAGGGAAAGGTACCTGTTGAAATTCAGCGGGAGTAATGCATTAAAGAAACTTAAAGAAATTTCTATTTATTCCGCTGATCTCATCTTCCTCCTTAACTGGTGTTTCATGGAGACGAAGAGGATAAGATTTCTTGAGGAAACTTGATTTTTAACATTAGGAAACCTGCTGATGGGAAATTAGATTAAAAAATGATGGAGTAGCTCTATAAATATTCATAATAATCAGGGTATTTGTTTTTCACTGTATAGACACAGGAAGAGACATCACAATTACAGTCTCATTCACTCTGTTCTGGGGCCCATGGTCAATAAGGGTCACACCTGTGTATGTGAGCGGTCAAGAATCCAATCATCCTTTACCAAGAATAATCCACGAGTCTCTTCTATTGTGTTTGGGATCAAAATCTATCTAAAATCTAGCAATATTAAAAAAAGTCCTATTTTCTGACCACAACCATGATCATTTAGGTTTATCAATGGTACATGGGCATTCGAAACCAGGAAATTTTAGGCTAATGACTTTCGTCAAATGGGGTTTTCCATTTCCCTTGGTAGTTTGGCATAGTATTAAGATATAATTACAATGATATAAATTCCTTTACGCCGAATCAGCTCCTCATTTATCGATCATTGCTAGCGAAGGGTAGGTACCCATTGAAATCCAACGGGGAGTGAGAGAAAGACATAAACTGATAAAATTCATTGAATTCTTTGCATTTACTCATATGGTTTGTAATCAACTGTTGTTCCGTGGAGACGACGAAGAAGAGTTTTTTTGGTATAATCATGCGGGAAAAGGGCTTAAGCAAAAGTCTTCATAATTTTACATAGTAGTAACCAAAAAAGTAACTGACATGAGTTCTTTAACGCCATATCCGCGTTTATCAACCCTACGCTTCTCAAGCACCTGAAACAAACCAAAACGGCGCAGCGTGGGGAATGCTATTGTTTTTCCCCCTAAACAAAATAAGTCTATTTGAATACCATTATAAGTAGTAGATCACAATTAGGCCAAAAATCATACAATGATACTTGTGTATTGATAATTTTCTAAAACTGTGAAACTTAGGCTAATGACCTCATCAAATAGGGTTTTCTACATCCCTTAATAATTTGGTACGGTACAAACACAGAAGTTCATTGACATAAGTTCTTTTACACTGGATCAGCTCCTCATTTATCGACCATTGCAGACGATATTTACCCATTGAAATCCAATGGGGAGTGAGAGAAAGACGCTAACTACCAAAATTATTTGAATAAATCTCTTAATTTTTGCTCTTATGGTTGGCAACCAACAGCAGTTTCGTGGAGAAGACGGAGAAGAGTTTTGAGGCATCCTGAATGTAAAAATGCGGAACCTCATGGTGGAAAAGGGTTGTAGCAAAAGTGTTAATAATTTTACATATTATTAACCTAAAAAGTAAATGACATGAGTCCTTTATCGCCATATATGCTCCTCATTTATTGACTGTATGCTTCTCAAGCACCTGAAAGAAACCAAAACGGCGAGGCTTGGGAAATTCTATTGAGTATTTCTTATAGGCAAAATAATTTAGCTATTTGAGTACCATTACCAGTATATAGTAGATAACAGGTAAATCAAAAATCCTATGTTAATACTTATTTATTGATAGTTGTTATGATACCTTGGAATTATCCAGCCGTTTTGCGCATTCCGGCAGACGTGTCCGCGTTCATTCAGAGCTCAACTATGGGAATAATATCAAAGATAGAGGCCTGCAGTTTCCTGAAATTGATAAAAGGCAAGACTCTATATGATGAATGAAAATAAATATTTTTAAATCCCCTGATTTGAGAGAAAAAACACTCAAACTTTGCCTTAACATTCCTCCCAGGTAAGCAGGAAATCGAAAATTTGGCATCTAGGAAATTGTAGCCACGTTCTTTGCCTACTAGGTCAATTACAATGAATGGGCTTTAATTTATTTTTGAAGCCATCAGCTTTAAAACTGTGGAACCTTGCAGGCCTAAAATCATGCCTAAAGTCCCCATTCATGCATGAGAAATCATTAGTTACCAAGTAAATAAGCTCTTGTTGAAATAGGAGAAAAATGTGTTATTTTGGCATTAAAACTGCAATTATCAAGTGAAATATAATCGTAGATGAAAATCGATTGAAAGAATAAGAAACTTCATTCTTTTTTCCACATAACTGCGAGAATTACAACCGAATACCTCAAGTAAAAGTTATTTAACTAAGCAAATAAAGAAACCTCGGCATCTATTCCTATGATTATTTAATTATATAACTATTTTGGGGCCCTAAATGGCCCTTGTTATATAGCCTATGTGTGAATCAGATACATCAGCTATCTTCCTGCCAAATTTTGTTTCAATCGGTTCCATGGTTTTTGAGTGATTGAGTAACAGACAGACAGACACCACTAGATTTTTATATATTAGTAAGATAACCAACACGGATTTCAAAAGGGTAGATCTTGCGAAACCCAAATGGTTCTCTTCTTTCATGACATCTTACTCTCAGGTGAAAATAATGTTCAAGTTGACGCGATATTCCTCGATTTCAAGAAACCTTTCGATAAGGTACCTCACATTAAGTTACTCTCAAAACTAGAAGCATATGGGACAGATAAAAACATTACTAGTTGGATTAATCAGTTCTTACATGGGCGATAACAAAGGGTCGTCATAGATGGTATTATGTCAAACACGGCGTCACATCAGGTGTTCCTCAGGGAAGTGTCATTGGTCCTTTTTTATTTCTCTAATACATAAATGATATTAGCAATGTCGTTAAAGTAAGCTTAGACTCTTTGCAGACGATGCGGTTGTGTAGAGGGATATTACCAATTCCGAAGATAGTGACTCGTTAACAATCGACCTACTTGCTATTCACGCTTGGTGCGAAAAGTGACCGATGGAACTAAACATAAAAAAGTGCATAGCAGTCAGCTTTTGGAAAAATAAAAATAGGCCAGGTAGGACTTAAATAATGAATAATATGGACATAACTAACGCCGAATCTTTTAAGTACTTGGGGGTCACAATTACTCACGACATATCTTGGGGGAAACATATTCGGGAAATATGCGCTCAAGCATACAGGAAGCTAGGCTTTATCAAGAGAGTACTCAGAAAATGTGATGAGAAAGTGAAAGAACGTTGTTATTTTTCAATCGTTAGGCCTCATCTGGAATATGCTGCCAGTATATGGGATCCGTATGAAGCGGGGTTGTTATCGGAATTAGATCACGTGCAGCGAAGAGGAGCTAGGTTTGTAAAACGATGCTACGATAAGTTTGCTAGTGTGTCTGGATCGTTGGAAGAATTGGGATGGGAATTGCTACCACAGCGTAGATTAAATTACAGGCTTAACTTCTTAGCTAAATTTCAGGAAAAAATTGCTCTGACGACGTAAAAAAACATACTAGTAACGCCCTCGTACTGCGGCAGATTAGATCGCGCCAATAAAATTATAGAGATAGATTGTAGAACCGATAGGTATAAAATGTCACATTTTCCGCGTACCTTTCCGTACCAGGGGGAAGTACCCCCTGCCACACACCCTTTGGGTGGCTTTCAGGGTATGACGTAGATGTAGATCACCGAGTACAAATTAGGCCCAACTTTGAAAGCAGCAGCGGCCAATTCGCATCTCATTCCATATGAACCTCGAAGAGCAAAGTTCACTCTTTTCCCTCCAATGTACTTTGCGACGTACGAATTATATAATTCAGCCAGATTGTTGTTAACATAATAAATAAAACTAGATGAATGTCTTGCCAGGAGGAAATTGGCAGACATATTCTCATCCCAAAGGCTGCAGCTCTGTGATTGAGGTACCAAATTCACTTTGCCATGCTTGGCTCCCTCACAAAAGCAGGAATCGCATTGCCTATGCACTCCAAATACACGATACGGCCCATTCCTAATGTCCTTTTGTAGCACGGCAACCTTGGTGGTTTGGTCACTTTTAGAGCAGTGTTTTATAGCCGACGTTACAGCTGTGCGAAGTCAAAGCAAGTTATCTCCTACAGCTTTCCTCAGGTATATCGGCACACGCCCGTGGATATTCCTCGACCTCCTCACTGTCTCTTCCAGGCAATGGCAATAATTCTGCAACTGGTGATTTGTGCACTCAACTTTTTGTATGGGTGCTCAATACCATACGGCATTGCTCTGGAAAGTCTTTCCATTACACTGCTATTACCGTCACCTGTAGTGACATACCTATATAAAATTTTTATCTGTGAAAGGGAAATATTTAATTTTTCAAGCATCATCTGCAGTGATTAGTTTAGGTATGAGATAATTGCTTCCGAATGTATAGGTTGGTCCTGGTAGAATGGCAATTTCACCTGCTCCCCCATCTAACGTTACTTCCTCAAAAGAGACTCGCCCAGGCCGAGAAGCGACTTCCGTGCATGGGCCATGACGTTTCTATTGCACTTTCCCTTTCGAAAGAAGCACGGCTGTCAGAATACAATGGTTCAGCAGATTTGAGTCCAATGCGGGGACCGAGTGCCCCGACCCCTCTCCGTGGTGATAAACAAGAGGGGTGGAGAGGACGGGAGGCAGGAGTGGGGGTAGAAGGACGAAGGATGATGGCAGCCATATCTTTGCTCACCAGCCACTCTCGGATCATGCATAAGGAAAGCAGTGCAGGCTTCAGCGATTAACATTACTGTAGCCTTAATACCATAACAGCATCAAGAGTTTATATATATGTTATTAATGAAGGATCATTCTTTGCCTCAAGTGAATTAAAAATTCGCATTCAAGAATATACCCTTCGCAACATTTGCCGAAACATTGCCAAAAAATGGGAAGTTTCGCTATTTTTTTATAAAAAAGGCGACCACTTTATGAGAATACAATTCCACTTAAGGCATAAAATAACTCTTCTTCTGTAGAGAAAAAAATATTGCAAGTCTCTAGCTATCACGGTATAATCGCAGAGGGAAGCGACTGAAACGAGTTTTTTGGTCCCGGTATAGAGCCCCCTTAATATAACAATTGAATGATATTTACAATCCAATTTAAGGAAATTGTAACCATAACAGTGTGATCATTACTGAATTGATCCACGTAATCTAGGGTAAGCTAAGATACAGGTGTAATGTTGCTCTAAATCCGATTAATTGTTGGAGTTCATTCAACCTTTTTACAATCAAATGCATTATAACCATAAGGCCATGGATCTGCTTGCATTTCCTCCCTGTTTCCATTGCTGTGACAAATGTGTGAGGCACAAAAAGTGAAATGCATACAATAGCGTATGATTTCTCAATCTGCTATGCTCGTAGGTATTGAAGGATGAATACACTCAATATTGGTGATCTTAGGTCAGAATTGAGGTATGGGCACTGCCTTCTCAGAGGGCATAGGTATGGGTCATGTTGGGCACTGGCAACAACAACAAAGGGTAAAACACTGCATATTGCCTTTATAGTGCAAAACAACAGAGCCACTGATGGACGCTCCTCATTGCTTCAAAAGGCATTTGCCTCTACCTCTGTGAGTAAGGAGAAGATTATCACTCACCAAACTCATACTGCTGACTACGCTAATCATTCAGAGCACTCACAGTCACTGCTACAAATAGGTGGCGACATTCGTGCTTTAGGCATGTCATGAGAAAGCCACTGATGGACGCTCCTAATTGTTTCTACAGGTGCTTACCGCTGCCTCCGAGCACTAGAAGATTATATATTCCCAAAATCATAAAGTTGACTACACTGATTGTTACAATGAGCACTCACCCCGTGCCACAGTTTACTTTCATAGTGACAGACACGTGGAGGTAATGCAAGCAAGACAGCATTAATACCCTCAATAATTGAACTGTGCTAGCATTGTTGCTGTTTATATCGTGATGGCATTGATGCTTTCTACAATCAAATTTAGGTAAATTGTCATCATGAGGGTGTGATCATTTCTGTATTGATCCATCTAATCAATGGAAAACTAAGACACATTTGTAACAGCACTCTGAATCCAATTTGTTGACATTATTGCTGAGTATACTGAAATGGCATAAATGCTTTCTAAATCAAATTTTGATCGGTAAGATGAACATTATGTGACTTGGGATGAGGCTGATGAAACTTTATCTAAAACAGAATTTTACTATGTAAGTACCTATTCTGGCGAGCGTAAACATCTAGATTTTGCTGGCAGACAAGAGGAAATTGATTCACTCCACTCTTCTTCATAATTCTGAAAGGCAAAACAATTGTCCAATATTTGGGCTATTATGGTACACTATTTTCCCAACAACTTAAAAATTACCATTGAAAAAACACTCAGCTCAAATTCCAAGATGCACAGACATCCCAATGAGACAGATTTCCTGCATGAAAATTATTTCTTCATTATCTGGGACTACTTTGTTTCTGAATGGAAGCAGTGAAAAGAGTGAAAGATTCCAATGTAATCATTTGTCATTTGAGGCAGCATAATTAACAGCATTCCCAACCCAGTGGTAGAAATTATTCCCCAAAATGTACTTATGTACCCATACACGTTCGCTCCTTCGTATGTTTTGGGGGACACTTGAGAAACAAAAGGAAATTTACTGTTGTTTCTGAAGTGATTACAACTAACGAGGTTTTATTTCAATAACTGCAATATTTATATCCAATAACAGCATGTTTTTCATTGCCTAATATGCTCATTATTAACATTTATGATGTTCTTTCATCAATGAAAGCTACAATATTGTAATATAATTGGTCCATATACAGATAACAATGAGCGAAATATAACCTCACTGTTAACTTTCATTTTACTGTAATGCTTATTTTCATTCTGGTTTGTCATCATCATGGAGATAGTTTCTCATTCAGGGTGGCTACTGATATCCAATTTTCAAAATCCCTGATCTTTCCCTGACGGATTTACCAATTTCCCTGACTGATCGCCAAAAGGTCAGCTATTATTGGAATATTTTTTTCTTCTTAATTAAATCTTCTACAGCAGCTTTAAATTTTCTGGACTTTCTAATCATTGTCTCGTATTTTTAGAACTGCAAGCATGTATTTACTTTAAGCTAGTGTGCTCCAGATTCCACTCGACCTGAGTTTTGGAAGTAAAAAAAAAACGCAAGGTAAAATTTTCCGAACGACATAGCCTTGGATTCCTTGTGCCGAGCATAATACATTGTGATCATGATTTTAACACAACTAGGCAAATATTGCAACAAGGATATACAGAAGGGATACATTGTACGACTGATTCACAACTAAATAACAAAGAGTCACAACAAATAAGATTCACAACTGAATACTCCACAAATTGATGGTGCTTATTCCATGCACGTCTGCGACGGACGTTAGTTTTAGTTGGTGAAATAAGGGCGGGAAAGAATGGCTGATTAATTTAATGGTAGAAAAAAACAAGGATTCCTATTCCAGTTTCTCCCTGACTGTTACGAGAATTCCCTGACTTTTCCAGAAATTCAAAATTCCCTGACAATTTCCTTGACGATCGCCACCCCCCCAATGCATGGGTATGACAATTAAAGACATCACAGATGCCCCACCAACAGTACAATGATTGTAGGCTGTTTAAGAATTTTGTTACCATCACCTTTGGACATGCATCTTGGTCTCAGCTTCTTTGTTGTGTTGCCATTATTTTACCTCCCCCCTCCAGCATTTTAGCCCACCATGCTCTGTTTCCATTCAAATCTATTGCCCTCAAATTCAGAGCGACAATTGAGCCTGCCTGAACTATACCATTACTGTTCATTTCTTGCCTGGACTGATTCGTGGATATGCATGTAAGTTCTCACACAGAAAATAAAGTGCTGTAAAAGCAAATGCATTCAAAAGTCTCTTGGTGACAGTCTAACCAGCAGAATCTTGCAAGAGAAAAAGTTTAGGGTTTGAATTTTCCTCTTTTGTGGCCAAGACCCAAGAATAATATTCCATCAGAGAGGAAGGTCATTTTTCTCCATAGCAATATGTAGTGGCATCACTCCATTTGTTGGGAAACTTCTTCCCCCCATAATACGATCACCTTGCTCTTGAATGGGCCTCCTGTCAAAAGTGGGCATTTAGTGCCATATTTTGTTTACAGGAGGCATGGAAATGCAGTGATCAGATGTGCTTGCTTGTCTGATGGAGTTGGCTCTACTTTCCCGAAGTTCTATGAGTATTATGGACAGATATGCTGGATAACCTACATATCAAGACTTTTGCTCTGAGGGACTGAAGTGGTACAGCATAACATGAAAAACAGCATAAAATTGCAAAACTCTGTATAATCAAGGATTTACCATTGAAATTCCCATAGTTCCCAGCCACACTCAACTGTAACTGTGCAGTATTGCTGATAAAGCAAAATCAAGGTATGTAAAATCAAGGTTTTACTATACTCGGAATGTAATATTGTATAAACGTGGGTAGTGATACCCTGCTATTTTAACCAGTGGCAGTCACCATGTTCCGGCTTTTCCTAAGTTTTCCAAGTCAAATTGTTAGTCATGCGGCTACAGCTCCCTTGTATTTGTTTTGCACTCAACCCAATGGCAACAGCATGAAACATCATAAGGAACAATTAGAACTTATACAAGCTTATCACGAATTTGGTACAATTGTCAGAGAAATGATGATACTTTAGTGTGTAAATATCTAATTTCGAGGATAAAAAAAGCTGTAGACAAATTACACAAAAGACATGCAAACAAATCAACTAAGTATTTTCCATCAGAAATAAGGGAGCCAAACTATAAACAAGGGTGCACGGTAAATTTTCCAGAGTTAATCCCAGCATTTAGGGTATGGGAAGACATTTAATCCTTAATTGGCCACCACCACCATGAGATGCAGCAATGTGACTCTAGCTGATCAATAGATGCTGCCCTCTGTGGCAGTAGTCCAACAGCCAAATCATATGCATGTCAGCCATTGAGAACATTTAACCCAGAATGCATAACAGTGCGCCACCTTTTACAATAGGTTAATCTATATTTTATGTTTAAAATAAACTTTTAAAATATCATGTTTCTCACACAAAGAAACAAAGCACCCAGGGTGCATAAATGAACATAAATATGCACGGGCAGTCCAATGGTTTATCTAAAAGAAAATCACAGAAATGAGTATTACAAATTATTTTTTCTTAATTTAAAAAGAGTGAATTTACATGGGTTGAGAAAACATATAAACAATATGAAAAGAGGTGTCAAGAACAGAGAAAAAGTAGCACTTATGCCTTAAAACCAGGGATGTGAAACGTAACCGAACCTCTGAGGCGTTACGGTTCCACATGTACCGAACCTTTACCACGGTAAGAAAGGGGTTCGCTCCGAACCTAACCGCTTCTGTTAAAGTGAAGCGGTTCGGTCCAAGCTGTAACGGAAACGACTGTAGCATTTTGGACCGCTTTTTGAAACGCTTTTCCGTCTGTTCGGTTACAGTTACGGTACAGCCAATGATACTCCTTCTCGCGCATAATATTCCAGGTATTCATTATGTGTTCTCTCGAACAATGAACAATAGGAAACCTGGGTGGGTTTTTCATGAGGTAACTTCCTAACATCGCGAAACCGGTCGGGAGACATTGCGAAAGAACAATGAGTAAGCATAGTCCGGCCGGAATTTAGATGCCACTGATGACTTGATCCTCTGGAATTTTTACTGGGATAGATAATTTACATCGTTAATAAAATTAATATACGTTTCTAACATTTGATTTCAAATGTAATGAATTCGCACGAAAGTATGTGCATAGAAACAGCATAAAATAGCTAATTCCACTTGCAAATCTACAGTGATAAGCCTCAGTCAATACAACAAGGGACTCACAGAAACATTCACATTGAAGTCCTCCCTACCCTACTATAATTTCTTAATACTTTAGCTACGGTAATGTGTAGAAAATTCAAACAATGCAATGTATCATTATTAATTATATTATTCCCAGAGTCAGCATCATATTTCTCTACGCTACTCCCGAACGGTTCTTTTGATTGATATGAAACTTTTTTAAACGAGCCAGTAAGTGGCAAATGTGTTTAATTTTGGTCCTTTCACAGTTATACATATCAGCCATTTCCTAAACTGATATTCCTTACTCACTCTCTAAAATTACACTCTTTAATTTATTCCAGAGTAACGCCAACTTTGCTCTTGCCTTCACTCATTTTATTGGTTTCTCTGAAACAAATTAAGTATACACCTCAACTGCAATGAGAAAATAACCCGGGAAGATACCATACTATGTTCCCGACATGCTGTTGTCTGATGCCAGGAGTGTAAAAATAACCAAGTTTGGGTATCTGGAATTCCCCACAGCATCGTCAATAGTGAGCCGAAAGAATGACAAAAGATTCCCGAAAGCAGTGTACAACAGATAGTGCCCTTGCACCAACCCTGGTTTACCGAGAAGGTCTCACTTAAAGAAGCAATTAAGGCTGGCCCAAAGACTCGCCCTCCGCGCAGGTGGCCACACATGAGGACGGTCGGCTCAACCCAGAAGCACAATGGAGTGTTTATGACCACCCGGATTATGGGAACGAGAAGAGGATTTCTTGAGCAAATTCCATAAAAAGGGCATAGACACCCCTTAAGCCACGTTTAGCGGGATCCTCTGATGATTTTGTGAAAAATAAACAGAATTCCCGAACAAGGAAGCGAACAGCGAGGGAATATTTGGACTACGATATACTGCCCAGACACTCCAGCTTGCAGTCAATCATGCTCTCAAAGAGCAGAATGTTATGGAGCTCCTGAATAAAGCCCGGAAGGTTGGAGAAAATTTAGAACGACGACAATTTCAAGGTATTTATCGAGGTTGAGATGCAAGAAACCTATCATTGACTGTCCCACCAGATGGCATTCAACCATAGACATGGTGGAAAGTTTACTACAGCTACGCGGAGTATTCTGCGATGAATGTGAAAACATACCGAGGAAAGACGGTGGTAATACTGATTTCTCTGATGGTGGTAATACTGATTTCAAACATGAAAGGGATACAAAGACTACTACTATAGATTTAAAATACCATGCATAAATAAGAATATCAATATTTACATCATGCATAAATAAGACTGTAGAGAATATAAAGAGAAAGATCTACAGTCTAGCTAATGTTACTATTCGCACTATTCATGGTGACGATCACAATTGTTTTGGTCACGAAAGGTACGCGGAAAATGTGACATTTTATACCTATCGGTTCTACAATCTATCTCTATAATTTTATTGGCGCGATCTAATCTGCCGCAGTATGAGGGCGTTACTAGTATGTTTTTTTACGTCGTCAGAGCAATTTTTTCCTGAAATTTAGCTAAGAAGTTAAGCCTGTAATTTAATCTACGCTGTGATAGCGATTCCCATCCTAATTCTTCTAACAGTCCAGACACACTAGCAAACTTATCGTAGCATCGTTTCACAAACCTAGCTCCTCTTCGCTGCACGCGATCTAATTCCAATAACAACCCCGCTTCATACGGATCCCATATACTGGCAGCATATTCCAGATGAGGCCTAACGATTGAAAAATAACAACGTTCTTTCACTTTCTCGTCACATTTTCTGAGTACTCTCTTGATAAAGCCTAGCTTCCTGTATGCTTGAGCGCATATTTCCCGAATATGTTTCCCCCAAGATATGTCGTGAGTAATTGTGACCCCCAAGTACTTAAAAGATTCGGCGTTAGTTATGTCCATATTATTCATTATTTAAGTCCTACCTGGCCTATTTTTATTTTTCCAAAAGCTGACTGCTATGCACTTTTTTATGTTTAGTTCCATCGGTCACTTTTCGCACCAAGCGTGAATAGCAAGTAGGTCGATTGTTAACGAGTCACTATCTTCGGAATTGGTAATATCCCTCTACACAACCGCATCGTCTGCAAAGAGTCTAAGCTTACTTTAACGACATTGCTAATATCATTTATGTATTAGAGAAATAAAAAAGGACCAATGACACTTCCCTGAGGAACACCTGATGTGACGCCGTGTTTGACATAATACCATCTATGACGACCCTTTGTTATCGCCCATGTAAGAACTGATTAATCCAACTAGTAATGTTTTTATCTGTCCCATATGCTTCTAGTTTTGAGAGTAACTTAATGTGAGGTACCTTATCGAAAGGTTTCTTGAAATCGAGGAATATCGCATCAACTTGAACATTATTTTCACCCGAGAGCAAGATGTCATGAACGAAGAGGGCCAATTGGGTTTCGCAAGATCTACCCTTTCGAAATCCGTGTTGGTTCTTTATTAATAATTCCTCCCTATCTAAATGACTCTTAATGGAGCTTACGATTATGTGTTCAAATACCTTACAGGAAATGGATGTGAGAGAAATAGGCCTGTAGTTACTAGGGTCTTCCCTGTCGCCACTTTTGAATATAGGTGTGACATTTGCTACTCTCCAGTCCTTAGGCACAACGTGATCTACTAATGATTTGGTGAATATTAATTTTAAGTAAGGCGCTATGTCTGATGCTAATGTTAGTTACTAGCCACTAAGTGGTTAGGACCACTAATGTAGTTTCTTGTATCTCGTATTTTACAATTACTAATAATTCATTTTTTACGCAAAAATCAGTTCAAAAAGAAGAGAGGCAGTATTATTGGTCGTTTTCTTGCAGAGGTTTCAAGGGTGGGAATGTATGCCGCCATCCAAAAATATTACTTCAATCCTCTTCATTTTTGATCTAACTGCAGTCTCAGGAAATTTTTTCATAAATTTGCCAAGCATTCCCTCTCATTTATCGTTAAGATTTTCTTGAGGGAGTCAGACATATAGGGCGGGGGCTTTTTCCTGGGAAATAAGCGGAGAGAGACGTAGGTACGGCGCGGCGAAGGACAATAGGAAGGGACGGGTAGGAGGATGGGAAAAACTGAGACTCTTTGAAAGCAAGCATCCCCTCGATACAAAAGAGAAGGGTGTCGTGCGGTAGGGTCAACTCGATGACCGTTTCTATAACATGAGTGTGGGTGGGTAAGTGTGCTGGGAGTAATGGTAAGGCGGGTGGTAGGGACCAGGGTCGGGGCCCTCCCACCGCGTGTGAGCCTCCCACCGCGTGTGAGCCTCCCACCGCGTGTGAGCCTCCCACCGCGTGTTAACCTCCCACCCAGAGGTGCCTCCTCAAAAAGGTGTTAAAAAACGGACGAAAACAGAATATTGTATGATGATTTGAGTTTGGTGTCAACATTTTATCTTCTAGTGTATTTACCTATCTTCCGTACCAAACTGTTTTCTTTGCTTACGAACCGTAACTGAAACGATTTTTTTGGTTTCTGTAACAAAATTCTCAAGAACGGTTCGGTTACACATTTGTGACGAAACATTTTTCGTTACAAGCGTTTCGTTACAGAAGAGGTTCGGTTACACGCACCGTTTCTCTGGACCGAACCCTTCCCGAAGCGGTTCGTGGAACGAAATTTCGTTACGTTTCACAACCCTGCTTAAAACTCTCATTTGAGAGCAGTTAATGCAGGAATGGTGATTAACCTCACAATACGCTTGAATGCTTTGAGAAATATTACCTGGTGTATAATGAGCTGATTTGCAGGTACAAGAGCTTCACAAAATTCACAAGGAAGGGCAACCAGATCTTCCTCTCCCATGGACTGGCCACAAGACGATCGGCTGGTGTAAGAGGGGAGATTCGTTAGGTGGAGGCTGTCACTGAAAAGGGCAGCCACATCACTGTCAATGTTATCTCCTGCAGCGTGATTCCTTGAAGGCTTGTCCATTCCATCTGTGAACAAGAAATTACCAATAAATCAGATGCTGTGTTTGACAACATACGGATGCATGGGAGCATAGAATGCACTCCATTTTCACTGGGGCCTATGCCTTTAGCAATAGAAGATAAATTTAAGAGTCCACACAAAAGCAAGGCTCAGGAAAAATAGCAGTAGAGACCTTTGGGATTAGAAAGGTCGACGGAAAAACTGTGTGAATGGGAAAACTATGGATGGGTCAATTGCGATTCCACTGATTCTCACAGCAATCAAGAATCAAAGTCTTCAAAGCTGTTTTTGAATGAAAGAAAACCTACAGAAATAGAATATTGTAAATTCTGTTCTCCACAATTATAAATATCCAAGGTTTTGCAACATGATTTTAAAAGTAATTTTTATGACTTTGCAAACAACAGTCGAGTTACTGAAAAACCTAAACTAGTCAACTTATTTGAAAAATATGATTACATAAAATTTAGAGAGACATTAGAATCTTCATTCAAGAAATATGTTGTCATAATAAAAGATGAGAGCACTGAAGTATCATGGAGATATGTTTTAGAAATACAAAGTAAATGAAACAATGAATATATTCCACACAAATTCAAATGGGAGAGTAAAGAACATCATTGGTAAAAGATCAAAGCAAGGCGGGAGCTCAGGAGACAAAGGCAATTTTTTACATTACACAACCTATATAAAAATTCTTTTAAATCAAGTAATAAAACAATGGAACCTGCGATGAAGGGAAATTCACCTTGCTCAACGCTCAAAATCTAAGAAAATAAAGCATCCTACTCCACGAAACTTCAAGAAAAAAATCCTAGGTGAATTTCTAGATGAAAACCCAAAGTCATTTGAGTCCTATGCGAGGTTGCTCCAGGGTGAATCTTTGACAGAAGAGTCATTATTGGATATAAAGAGCAAAGTGGTCACCAACAGCATCGACAAAGCCAATATATTAAACCACTACTTTGAAAGCGTATTCACTAAGGATAATGCAATACACAATTTAGACAATCCTGACTTTAATGAGGTGATGGCTGACATAACAATTCAATGAGATGGAATAACTAAACAACTGCATTCGATTAAAAGTAACAAGTCCCCAGGTCCAAATGGATTACCTGCACACGTGCTCAAGGAGTTACTGCCACAGATTGCACCTTTCTTAGAAATTATATTTAGCAAATCATTTTCCGAAGCCAAGGTGCCCCAAGACTGGAAAATGTCATACCTATATTTAAAAAAGGAAATAGAAGTGACCCAGGAATTACCGGCTTATATCGCTAACATCACTTTTATGCAAGTTTCTCGAACACATTGTTGTTAGCAATATTATCACATTCCTAGATAATCTTAACTCCTTAAATAGCAGTCAGCAAGGCTTCCATAGGGGCAGGTCCTGCAAATCACAGCTAGAAAAAGCACGTCGACGCGATATTCCTTGATTTCAAGAAGGCATTCGACAAGATTCCTCACAAAAACCTGAAGTATGAATTGCAACCATGCAAAGTAAACAAGAAATAGTGGATTGGATAAGGGACTTTCTCAGTGATTGAAACAAAAAGTAGTTATTGATGGTTTCAGCTCTGGTATGGTCCAAGTCACATCCGGTGTTCCTCAAGGAAGTGTGATCGGCCCTCTTTTCTTCATTATTTATATTAATGACCGAAGTTCACGAGTTAGCAGTAAATTAAGAGTTTTTGCAGACGATACAGTTATCTACTGTGAAATAAGGGAAACGTGGACTTTGAAGTTCTGTCATCTGACCTTAACAACGTTCATTCGGTGGTGTGATCGGGCAAGGAGATACCCGTTGGTGCTGGTTGGCTGGCTGGTTGGCCATCCAGCACATATCAAAGGAGTGATGACCACAATGATCCACCGATCCATCACTCTCACTGACGAAGACCATAGGGACGGAGAGTTAAACAAATTGACGGAAATTCTAATGAAGAATGGATATGGAAGAAGAGAAATCAGGATGACCATCTCCCATAAACTAAGACGACGAGAATCGAGACAACTTGACGAAGAGAAGACCGAGGAGCGGAAAGAAGCCTTCCTGCCATATATCAGAGGAGTCACGGACAAAATATCCAGAATATTACAAAGGCATCAAATAAGCACCATCTTTAAGCCACGCACACAAATAAGGGATATTATCAGAAATGTGAAAGAAAAAGATCAAATGGAAACAGAGGGAGTATACCAATTGAACTGCAGCTCATGTGATCAAGTGTACATCGGTGAAACTGGTAGCACAATAAAGACAAGAGTCAAAGAGCACAGTGCGGCAATTTGACTGGGCTACACCGATAAATCAGCAGTTGCAGATCATGCCGGCCTAGGGCACACCAATGACGTCACGAACCCAAAAATTCTCGCCAGAGAAAAACATTTCAAGACAATAATCTTCCGGGAGGCATTAGAAATTAAAAAGCATAACAAGAATTTCAATAGAGACCATGGACAAAAAATAAGTGATCATGGCTTCCAGTAATTTCCAGAAAGAAGAGCGACGTCCAGAAGACTCTCCACCAACACCCACCCTCTCCCCCTCTTGCACCACCGTGGCGATATAAATTGATGCAAAATAAAGGCAATTAGGTCATTCAGCCCTGATGAGGTCTCCAGCAAAGGAGAAGAAACTTTGGCTTTTTTAAATCTTGACGTGGGTTATCCCAAAAAAAAAACCATCACTGCTTGCCGAACATAGACCGCGACAGTTTTAATAATTTGACACATACAAAACATATGCGGCACAGCAGTAAAGAAGCTAGGCTTCGTTAAGTGTATAATAGGAAGATCCTCCAATGAAAAAGGAAAAGAGAGATGATACTTCACTCTGGTTAGGCCACCTTGGTAATAAAGATTTAACCATAAAATTAACAATACAAAAAGCTGCACACTTAGTTAAAAACTGCTACTGGTGAACATAAGTGTGTTTCACAGCTTTTAGAGGGATTAAGGTGGGAGCCCCTAAGGACTTGGAGGCTACAAGCTAGGCTAAGGTTGCTTGAGAAATTCACAACTGGTGGGTTTCAGAGCTACAAACAGAATATTATCATGATGCCTCACTACATCTCAAGGTCTGACAGAAGTGATAAAATAAGAAAGATACATTGCCAAACAGATACAGTAAACCCTCACACAGCACGGCCTCACATAAAGCGATTTCATTAAGATATGGTTGTGGTTATGTACCTGATTTCTCAAGACACGATCGTTCTTCTAGGTAAGATGTAGTTTCAGATGTCACAATCAGAACAAACTCAGGAATCACTCCTAATCATTATTTTCTACATTGTTGCAAGGATGTAGAGTAATGTTTTAATGTAGTTCACCTGCCGAATCAAACCACATTGCGAGTAGAGAACATCTTAATACATGACATTTACCATGCACTCTTCATTTCATTATGATAAACTAACATTTTGCACAATATGCATTTGACATTACATTGCACATGTTCTGCGAGCCTTAGATCCTTTTCCTCCAGGGTTTTGTGGGAGGAGATATCAGCGGTGGAATAAAGTGTTGCTGAAGTGAAACGGCTGCAGCTGCAACAATTTCGGTCAGACAAATGTTTTGAATGACTATTATAAACAAAAAGTTAGTTTCGTGATTGCATCGCAGCCACGTCGTGATTCTACCACAACCGCCCTTGTGACGGCCTTCAAGGCCATCGATGACTACCGTGGAGGAGTGAAGCAACTGTTGGCAGTGGTCGAGTTGTGTATGGCAGCAACACAGAATAGGGCCCAAGAAAGAGAGAGTCCCCTTCACTCCCTCCAAGCGGTCCTAGACGTTTACTGCATCTCACTATTAGGTCTCTTGGATGACCTGGGATGCATATGAGAGATCGGTATGACATGGCAGTACCGCTTCTATGTTTCTTTCATTCACAACAAGTGCATTGTTTTCCCGGGCAAAAACTAAAACACACTCTTAGTGTCTTTGGTTTCTGTGAGTTCTGATTTAGAAGATAAGTAACTACTGATGGAGTCAAAATGAAAATGGGAGGACTTTACGGGCAAGAAGAAAAAATTGCTGTGCACGGCCATTATACTGGGCTAGAAAATTGAAATATTATAGCAACTGAAATGGGGCGAAAAAAGCTCATCTCGAAGGAGAAAATATGGGGTTAACGACTCAATAATACGTACCACAATAAAAAAAATGAAAGAAAAATAAGAGCTGAGGTTAGTGCAGGAACTTCTAGTGGCGAGAGAATGAAGAGCATGTTCAAAAGAAATGTGAATTTGAGTGCGGAGGAAAAAAGTCAGTGCCTGTGGATTGAAGACCAAAATCAAAGAAGGGCACTGTTGAGTTCATCTGTACTACATGATAAGGCAATGGCTCTATACAACGCCCTATCTAGACAAAATCTGGAGTCATCCACCAGTGCAACTTTCACTGCGAGTTCAGGATGGTTTGAAGGGTTTTAAAAATGTTACAATTACCATAACATAAAATTAACCAGGAGGAGAGCGCCTGCCGATCATCAGGAAGTCCAAAGTTTCATCCCTAAGTTTTCTGCCCTGAGGAAGGAGAAAGGTTACCTGTCTCAACAAATTTTCAACGCCGATGAGACAACCTTGTTCTGGAAAAAGACACCGGTGAGAACTTACATTTCGAAGGAAGAACGATCAGCACCAGGATTTAAGGCCACAAAAGATCGCCTTATCATGCTTTATTGTTTAAATGCCTCAGGTGACTCTAAGTGTAAGCTGATGCTTGTTTATCGTGCTGAAAACCCTCATGCTTTAAAGGTAAAAAACAAAGTGCACCTACCTGTGTTTGGAAATCAAATCAAAAGGCGCGGGTGAGCACAGCTTTGTTTGCAGACTGGTTCAAATTTTGCTTTGTACCCTAGGTCAAAGACTATCTAAAAAAGAAGAACTTGGATTTTAAGATCCTGCAAACTGCAAACTCACTCTGCAAAATGCTGACAAAAACATTGTAGTACTGTCCCTTCCTCCAAATACGACATCCATTTTACAACCGCTGGATCAATGAGTTATGAAAACTTTTAAATCTTATTACACTAGGTGCACTTTCAAAAGACTGCTGCAGGCATGGGAGGATAAACCCCAAAGCTCGATCGTGGATTTCTGACATTCATTTAACATCATGAATGCAATTGAAATCATAGTAGATTCATGGCATGAAGTGAAGGAGTCTACATTGAACGCTTGCTGGAAAAGCCTTTGTCCTGAGCTGGTGGATATTTGCCTCGGATTTTCCTCAGTCGTAGAAGAAATCAGCGACATCATAAACCTGGCAAAAGCTGTTGGGGGGAAGGATTTGATGGAATGCAGGGGAAAGAAGTGGAAGTATTGTTGGAATCACATCAAAAGGAGTTGGGGGAAGAGGACTTACTGGAATTGAGTCAGCCCAACGAAAATATAGACATCAGTGATGAGGAGTTAGTGAAGCCAGATGAAAGTGAGCGTCCTAATTTGACCATGAAATCTCGTGAGTGATTTTAGTGCAATCGACAAAGTTCAAGAAAAATTACTAAGACTTGATCCGTGCATAGAGAGAAGCTTGAAATGAAAACGTAAATTTCAGGAAGCTCTATCACCTTACCGTGAGCTCTACAAAAGCATGAAGAGCCGGGCAAAACCAAGCTACATTACATCATTCTTAGAGGTTACAACTCAAGACTTTTCCCCCCAAAGAATCCCTGGGCTCTGCTACATTCTCTACAGAGATCGACTTGGAACACACAGATATTGACGCTCAACTCAGCGGGAATTCCTAGCGTGCATCGACAGCCAGAATAAACAGCACTGATTTCTTCATTTTAAAAAGATAAGTAATATTATTCTTAGGATCCATGAAAATTCTAAATTTGATTCTCATGATGCACAACCTTGTTCACCAATGATGCTGCCATGAAATTATTCTATGATGAGCGTTTTCATTTTCAGAACCTTACAAGCTGTTTGTGGAAAACCAAATCAGCCTGGATTTAGTTACACTTTTAACTAAGAGATGGCATGGTTAGCAGCAACAGCTGATTTTCCTATCCTCCATGGAGCATAAAATATCATGCAAAAGTTTATTTATTCAAATTTTTTGTTGAAGTAATTTCAGTTATTCTTGTGGATGCCTCCGAGTGCTAACGCAGTCTATAACATAAAAGTGAAGAACAAACCTCTTGTATTTTGATTTAACTGGACGCTTAGAGTGTCCCAATTTGCATTGATATCTGAAATGAATCATGGGCCTTATGGTGTCAGGTGGTGACATTTGATGAGAAAATGAGGAGTGCAAAAAATTTCTGAAATCTGATTATATTTAGGGGTCACGCATGCAGCTTTTCGTTTAACAAGGGGGCACCCATAAGCGCGTGCTGCCCGTTTGAAAAGCCCGCACTCCCGGGCCTCCCCCCACCTATCGAAGGTTCTGATATGATATGTACGCTTGTATTGGTTAACACTTGGGGGATGGGGGGGGGGTGGGGGTGAGAATGGTATGTGAAGAACAAAGCCTTGTATTTAGAGCATTCACTAATGTAAAGGAAATAAGAAGCTCAATGGTCGGGACGAGAACTAAATTCTAACTCACTCTTTTTGAGAATCTTGATTACATTTGGTGCACAAAATATTAACGTTGAAGACTGTGAGTGCCTTTTTGGTCATTTTTGTCTAAACCAAAAGGAAAACCAGAGGGCCACCCACAACCGGCGCGGCCACCGAGGGCCACCCACAACCGGCACAACAGATGCGGCCTGGACTGATGGAGCCTACTGATCCAGGGAACTGGTTGTCCTAATCACAGGTGCCGTCGGGGGAGTTAAGGGCCCACTGCTGGAGAGCATGAAGTGTAATCTGTCCTGCGTGGCAAAGGCTGAATCACTTACATGCTGCTCGCATGCAGTCATCCTGGGGTCACTCATCTACTCTGCATGCAAGACCCGACTGCAGCATACCCGCTGGGTAGTGGATGTGGCGACATTTTCGCCCAGTTTAGATAACGAATAGAACAAGTTCTGTATTTGTATGATATTCTAGCTTTCTTAATCTGCAGCTAATCAGGACGTGCAACTGGTATGGGCGTTTAAATGAGACATTTGTTTCTAACATCTACAAAGTTAAGACGGTAGCTGGCTGACCGGGCTTCTGATCACCCTTTCTTTATCACTCAATAATAGGGAAAATGAGCAAAGGACTCAGTCCATTAAAAAAATCCTCCTCAGGTCATAATTTGTGGGTTCTTCCATATTGCCTGCAGGATACACGAACTTGAGAAGAAATATTATTTCGTTCCAAGCCAAACAGTTTCACTGTTCTCTGAAGGTCGAGGAAGATACATTAACTCATGACCAAGTCCCTTTTCACGATGATGATTCATTCTTATATTTCTATTCTGCAAAACAATTATCCAGTAAATAAATTTAGCGATTACTTTCTTATCCTCCTATGCACAATCTCTTCGCATCGCTGGTGTTACGCTGAGCAACATTTTATCCAATGTCGTCCTTATATGCTAACTTCGGTAAGCTAAAACATAGAAGCTAATGAAATTCCTTACATTCAAAAAGTGATTACCGAATCACACCACTATTTACAGAACTTTTTATCCAAAATAGTGTGAAAGAGAAACTTCTTCCCAAATGGGCATCAAGGAGATATTCCAGATCCAGCGTTCTCCATTCTATTATTTACTTATTTTCTTTCCCCTCTGAGACTTATGCCTTCTACACTTGTCTGAGCTTTGCAGCATAAACACGAAAACGAGATAAAATTAACTGTTTGAAGCGTAACTTTGTAAAACTACTCAAAAACTCAAGGGGACCCTGTGCCATACACCCTAGTGGTGGCTTGCACAGTACTACGTAGATGTGAATGGACACCATGTAGATGTCACAACGTGAAAAAATGTGGATAGTAGCATAGAGTAATATAGAGGTCTCGCCCCCGTGCTAAAGAGCGTATGCGTTTTTGAAGAAGTTCAGGAACCGATCGCTAGAGTGGTCTCTGTGGTCAATCATTTCCATAGTAGAGCGGCCAATTTGAATTCGTTCCGAGCCACAGCCTGCTCTGACTGGGCGCGTGAGAAGTCGGGCGTTCTCGTGAGCGCCCACTGGCTTTCGATTGAGAGGGGAAATTTGAGGAATGGGCGAGGTAGAGGAGGGACGAGGGATAGGGAAAGGTCTCCTCACAAACGTCTCGGTACTCAGTAGCCACGTGCTTTTTGCGTCTTGTGGGGGCCAGATGATTCCGGGAGATTAGGCCGGGGCTGCCATAAAATAACTTGTTATGGGAGGGGCCCCAGTTCCGTAGAAGTGTTAACGAATAAGTTCTGGGGGAAGGATTTGCGCCTCTTGAAGGCGGCCAAGACCATCGTCTTTGCTGCCCAGTGTTGTCGGGAAAGGGAATATACACCCTTACCATTAAACAGTCCACGTCACGTTGGTGGTTCAAGACCTACTGTCGGCGCAGAAATTATGTGCACTCGAGTTTGGTTACAAATAAAAAGTTAACGAAAAGGCTTACAGAAAACCTAACGACACCATCATTTTTCTCGTTTATTTCTACGTTTTGTAATGGCAAATTTTAATTTTTTGATCAATTTTTATATTTTTTGCTACAGTTATAACGCAAAAAGTACCGGTTATTTACGGCGCGCGGGAAAAAAGCTCCGACTTTGACACCTTGTAACTCAAACACAAGTTCTTCAATGACAACTATATTTCTTTAAATGGAGGATAGATATGTTTGCTATAGATTTTGTGAGTTTCAGCTTTGTACGTTACATAGAAATAAAGTTATTATTAATTATTTAAAATTATTGCATTTCAAAACTGGGGCATCGTAAGATTTCGTTCTTCGTCTCGTTGAAATTGGCATGCCTTGAACGTTTCCAATATGTTATTGTCCAAAACATCTATAAGCGCGTTTAATTTAAATCGAGTGATATTTATAATGGACGAAATGAGAGGTCCCGTTAGGCGAAACGCCTAGCCGAATCGGTGCTGTGTTGCCGCGTACACCCGCTCGGGCCCCCAGCGCCGGCGCCTGCCCAAGCCGGCCTGGAAGTCGGCCCTGGTTAACAATGTAATCGCATTCCTTACCCTACCTTAAAGGTGCGTTTACACTAGCAAGAAAAATGGAGCGAGTTGCTCCCTGATAGCTACTCTCTCGGTGTAAACACCCAGGCGACCTCTCTCTCGGGAAGTCGGGAGGGATCGCAGGTAGCGCTCCCTGCTGTGAGAGCGAAGCCAGTGTAGACACCCTCATAAAGACTTGAGGGAGTCGCTCGCTGCCCTCCGACGATGCCGGAAGTTTTTTGGCGCTCGCTGGAGAGTTTTCACTGGGGAAACATGTCACGCAAGCTCGTTTGGACGAAAGAGGAGACAATGGAATTGATTCAAAGGGTTGACTGTCTTCCCGAACTGTGGGACATTAAGTCCACCATTTATAGGGTAAGAAAAAATATAGAGCTGGCAATACTAGGGTACTTGTACTGGTTCTAGAGTATGCCAAAGGAAGAGCCAAATTTCGCAAGATTTCCTCTCTGGAAGAAGCCATACTGGCAGCTATTAATGAAGTTATGATTATCCTGAAATTATTTAGGCTTCGAATTTACTTGTTATATTTAATGACTGATTCCCATTCTAGTTGCTTACGAGCGTCGAATGATTGATAAAATTATCGTGACGACCATTTAAATACGCTGCCGGTCTCCGCTGCACATTTTGCTTCCCTCTGCTACCAGTGCAATTTTCCACTCCTCTATTATACTTTCCCTGATTTCCCGCTCGGTGCATTTTCCAGACTTTTCATTTCAAGTCCCACACACTTACCAATGATATACTAACTGTGTGTTTAAAATAGTCGCTTGTCATGTCCCGTTTGTCCCTTCTCCCGGCAGATTAGATCGCGCCAATAAAATTAGAGAGATATATTGTAGAACCGATAGGTATAAAATGTCGTTTTTTCAGCGTACCATTCAGGACCATAACAGCTGTGATCGTCATCATGAATAGTGCAAATAGCGACATTAGCTAGACTGTAGATCTTTCTTTCTATATTCTCTAAGTTCTTGTTTTTGCGTGATGTAAATATTGATGTTCTTCTTTATGCATGATATTTTGAATCTGTAGTATTAGTCCTTGTACCTCTTGTATGTTGGAACGATTTACGATGGAATGTTTCTCGGTTAGTAGATTTTAATGGGCGTGTTGCATGTGTGGTACGCGGGTTTCAATGTAGTTTCGGTATTCTGCCGTATAATTCATGCATGCCTGGTGTGGAAGCACCCCCTGCCACACACCCTTTGGGTGGCTTGCAGGGTACGACGTAGATGTTGATGTACTATTTCAAGGGTTTCTAATCTTGTGTGTTCTTTTTCTAGATGTAGGATTTTCTGCATAAAATTAGTGATGGTTGTTGTCTCTGAGGTGGATCGCAAACATAGACTCGTTTCATTTTCTCGAGGCACTTTTTTTGTTCATTGACTCTTATGTATACTTCTTCTTGTCTTGCCAATGTCTTGTATTGGAGAGTCGTCTCACTGTAAACAGTATACTCCACTTAAACAAATAATCTTGTCTATTTATCTGTAACAAACTCTGCATTTTCAACCTGAAAATGACACAAAGAGTCGAAACCTGGGTCGTGTTAATATCTTCATAAATGGAATTCACAAAGTATTTTGTCATTTTTCCTAATATTTTTTGATTATTGCATTGACGCTCGCATTGATGACACGCTCGAAGGCTCGTTGTATGAATGCTGAAATGCATTTGTGTTGAGCTATTTTTTGCGTTGATTTTTAAGAACTATTCTCGTGTAATTTTTTAAAATCCCGAGGAAAAACTAACATAAGGCTACAGTTTAAATCTCCTTTTTCCTGAAAACAAAAAAGTTTAATATTAGTCGAAGAACGATAACTTACAGAATAAATTATTTTGTGCTCGTTCTTTCCGAGATTCTAATGAGAAAAAGAGCTAAAAACTATGTTCTAAAAATATGAACGAAAAACAGTTGTTACAAGGTGCATACGTGGAAAATAATAGTACTGCACGGCAGTTTAAACACAGTCATAAAATTATTTGTGAGATTTCAAGAAAAATTCTTTGGAATAGCGACTCGTCATCCCGTCCCTTCCTCAACAGAATGAATAACATATCACCCCGCGTAAAATTTGGCATAGGTTCAATTCTGAAGGCTCTATAGTCTTGTAAACCTTTTCATTCAATATCGTCAGCATAGAATTACTCTTGAACTAGTATAATCTCATGTGTTGTATTCTAAATAAATCCTTACCTTAAAGTAATCGGCCATTAAAACTTCAGTTCATTAATCAGGTCTAACATGGGCGGGAACAAAGGGTTGACAGAGATATCTCTCTAATTAAATTAGAGAGATAGATTGTAGAATCGATAGGTATAAAATGTCATTTATTCCGCGTACCATTCGGGACCATAACAGCTGTGATCGTCGTCATGAATAGTGCAATAGTGACATAAGCTAGACTGTAGATCTTTTTCTTTATATTTTCTACGTTCTTACTGATACATGATGTAAAAATTGCAAATGGATCCTTCAGAGGAAAAGGTCGAGTCATGATAAGATAAGGATTTTGTCACACAAGTGATCAATGCATGAATGTGTATGGACTTTGGTAAATTATTATATAATATGAACCATATAAAAATTTTGGTCTTTGGAAACTTGTTTACAGTTCTTTTCATTCAATACAAGGATATTTACTTTCCAGTCATCGATAGTGGACAGAGAGAAGGGTTAGTCTACTCGAAGGTAAGAAAAGTTTGTCCTTAATTATTATAGTGATGTATATCCCCATGTCATTGGTAAAACAGTCCTAAATTCTCAGTGAGTTATCTCCGCGGTTATCCTTCTCGGGGCATCGAACCTGGTGCAGAGTGAGATATACGGGATGAATATGAAGTATTAGAAGACAATAGTGATGAGTTTCTCTAGAAGTAAGACGGCACATTGAAGATGCCGGTTGGAGGGCACAAAATAGAGGAAGTCAAGCAGTTTACGTACCTGGGAAGTATTTTATAAGAGTAAGGATTTAGAGGTGAGAATATAAGACGTAGAATTTCCCAAGTTAAGGAAATATTTTAGAGATAAGGGATTATATGCTCTAAGGGTCAACACTAGTGTTCGTCCGAGACAAATTGCGGAAGATTTGAAACGTTCGCGTTGCGTCAAAAATCGAGGATCATTTGTTGCACTCACGGCCGCGTCGGGTCAAAACCTCACCAGCGAACGGTCTCAATATAAAGCGACACAGTGTAGGAGACCAGACGGAAAAACAAAGCAATATGAATATATTTTATTGAAAATGTTATCATATTGCTTTTTTACTCCGTACAACTTCCTTTTCTTGCCACTTTATCATTCCAGAAAGTTTTACTCCAAACGGCTAAATGATTTCTTTGTAAGCGAGAGTTTGACGCGACACGACCGCCAGTGAACGATAGAATTCCTGCGTTTGACCCGACACGACCTTGAGTTTCTTGTGCCAATTTCGACCCATGACGTACACGTTTGTGGCACCTTCAAGCTAGTCCTTTGCTCAATGTAACCTCTTTGGATATGCTTAGCCAAAATTTGGCATTGTTGAGGTGTAAATAGCAATCTAATTGTAAATTAATATTGCCTATAAATTGGCCATTTTGTCCAATACAGAGGCCATAGCGAAAGAATCATTGCATCAAAGCTTGAGATCCAAAAACCAAAAATACGCACAATGGAGTAAGTGAAACAAGAGGATAATTTATGACTAATAAACTCAGGCTTCACTTTGTGGAACCTCTCCATATAGGAAATGAAAACATTCAAGTAATGGTCCACTAATATTTTTATTATTGACGACCCGGGTTTCGTCACGTTCGGACCTGAAGATGTCATTATGTGACGAAACTCGGGTCGTGAATAGTAAAAATATTAGTGGACAATTACTTGAATGTTTTGATTTCCGAAGAGCATACTTATTTTTCACAAAAAAATTAAGTGCTTTCCGAATAAGGTGTGACACAGTTAAGTTCGGATGAAGATATTGAGGCGTCATACCCAGACGGGACGCCTTGAGAGATAGACCAGATTTACCCGAAAGAAAGAAGATTGTTGACACCTAGAGTAATTATATTTAAAATAGTGAAATAATAAAACAGCCTTGAGTCTTACTACAAGACGTTGCATGAGACAACGAGACGCACACCTTTTGCCACTCCTGGATTTTTTTCGCAGTAAACCAAAGCTCTGATTTCAATTTTCGCAATTTGCTCATCTTTAGAGGTTTTTGAATTAGAAATATATTATCTTATTCGTGTATAAGTAAGGAAGAGAATTTGAGCCGTGGAAGTCTTTCCTTCTTGCTGTTCATTTGTGTTTTCTTTGAAATGTTCTAGTAATAAAATTAAATGCTCCATTCCTGGCTCGCTTAAGCCATTAATCCGATGCTCTACATTTTCCTCTTCCCGTAAGTTTTTGATTTTTCCTAATTCGTAATGAACAGACTCAATCGTCGTTACTTTTAAGTGTCACACTTTAGGTGTAATGTTATTTTCAGTCCAGACTTCTTTTGAGTTACAGACCAAAGATTTGGTTGAATGAAACTGGTTGACAACTATTGGCCCGCTGACCTCAATCACCCAATGTCGTTCGTCAAAAGAGTTCCTAAGAACAGCGACAAGTCAGGGGTCATTTTCGTTATTTTACAAAACTTTCACAATGTTTGCTCCCTCGTCTGACTCGAAACTAATTTTATTGAAATGTTTTTAATGGATAGCCAATCCGGTACATTGCCTCCTCAATTCGTTCCAAATGTTGGTCCCCGTCTGTCGCATATCATCAGGAAATTCAAAGGTAAAAAGCACCCTACTAATATCCAGTTTAAAATATTATGCACCGTGAGGGTTTGAAAGTGAAATTTCATCATGCAATTCTTCCACTCGTCAGTAGTTGCCGCACATGCCCCTCTACCAAACGGTTATCTAGGCTCTAGTAAGGAGCACCTTTTTGACAAAGGTCTCGATAGTAAAGGACAACAGCTAGCATCGATATCCACTGCTTTTGGTATGAAATTTGAAATCAATAGACTATCCGGTATATGAAAGGAACGGGTATCAAGGGAACTATTCGATATATTCTTGAATAAGCCATTCCTCTGCTTCCAGTGTGCTCAGATATACACAACAGAATAAAACAAAGAATTAGTTTCAGCTCAGAATAATAATTTGCTGCGAGAAATACCGTGCATAAATCCTTAACTTATGCTTCAGTTGGTGACAATGTTTTTAGACTGTACCTCTAAATTTTTCTTGACTTCACCCTGTAGATTCCGACGAGATCGATGTTGAAAATTCACAGGTAGCTTATTGTCAGTGATAGAGAGATAGAGCTAACGAGGGCACTTGGTGAAAAGTAAATATTTAATTTGATAATGATTGAATTCGGGGTTAAATCGGTGAGAGACAAAACAAAATTTTTCCGAAATATATGGGCGGATTGTGACCCGAAACAATGTATTGCGACTCGTAACACTGCTGTCCACTAGTCGTAAGATGAAAATAAGGCCGGTCGAACTGTACAAGCAGTAAATTTTTCTCTTACTCTAAGGAAACGGGTATTTGTAACCAATAGATGATTCTTGAAAACCTCGGACTACATGCATAGTTGATAATCATCCCTTTTGGAAAGAGCAAGCGACCTTCATTTCTGTTTTTACAGCATATGTTAATGTTGGAATTACACGTATATCCATATGGTCCTCGGGTCAATTCTATCAAAATTACATTCTCACACTCAGGCAACCGTCTTAATAGCGATATTATTAAACATTGCTTTGCGCAGTAGATCGTGGATAGACTTGACCGATCGTTTGTCGAATCCCAAGGAAAGTTGTGATATACCGTTTGACCGTTCACATCCGAATCGGCCGGTGCGGGACCTTACTATAACTCCGAGGTAGCTTAGCATCCGAAGTCCTCCTGAGCTTTGCTAGGCCAAGCGTCAGGCAGGTTCAGAGATGATTTTCAAGCACTGTTAGGACTCAGAACACCCATCCAAAAGCCCTCCCCTACCTCGCCCATTCCACCAATTTCCCCTCTTGCGCGCATGTTTGCCGCGCATGGGTAGGGGGGGGGGAAGTCCTTGAGAGAACCAGTGGAAACCTTTTTAGAACATCACTGACATCTAGCAGAGAATATCAGAAAGAAAAAAGCCATATCATAACTCCCATAAGGGCGAGCCCTCTGTATACTCTGTGGTAGTAGTAAATAACATCAAAGTGGATAACCAATTTTCTCTCCTTTTAATTCTCATGAAAATGAAAGAAATTCCTCCAGCGGTTACCTGGCAGGAAACTTCTGTTGTACAGATTACTAAGCCGGGCGTTTCTGGGACTTAACATCAACTCGCTTTGATATCTCAACCAAGGGGAGATCCCAGGCCACTCGTATGTTGTTTGGACACTAGCAACAGGGCTTCCACACACTTTTTGACACAGAAAAGTAAGAAAGTGAAGGATTTTTGCCAAAAAAGTGAGAGAAAAATGTGGAAAAGTGAGGTAAAGTGACAAATTAATGAGAAAATTGGTGACTTTTACCCCATGTTAGACTTCTGGTAATGTCAACAGATTCAGGCAAGATATGGTGGAAGTAAATCATATTAAAACAGAAACAACAATCCACTAAAAGAACCTGGATCCAACAGGAGCTGAGAGACTGGTACAGCAAGAGAGATGCCTACTCCCACCATGCCATGTCAGAGAAGTGTTGTTTTAGAGCTGTTTCCAATCATTTGGGTTGTTTTGGACTTCTGTTTCCTTATTAGTGAAGTAGAAAGGGGGCAGATCTGCTAAGTTAGATAATGTCAATGGATCCATATCGCTATGGGTGAAGCAGTGATCGATAAATTCAAAAATACGAAACATCTCTGCGTGCTGACTAAGAACTTGGTTAGCCACGGACTCGACTCCTATATGCCATTGTAATTGACATTTTCTGATAATATTTATATTTCAACATCGTTTTTTATTCAATTAGATTCTCCCTTAACAAATTTGAAATGACCCACATATCTCAAGATGCCTCATTCGCAACAATTTGAAGGCACAGAGAGGATATGTCCATTCAAGGTGATAGAATACTGCTCCATGTTGGCTATCTCACATTACGCCCCGTGACTCCCGATTTTATCGGTTAATTCAAAGTCATCCTCGGCAGCGGCAGCGCATTTTACTAGGTTGGAAGCACTTATTTCAAAGTGATTAACACGTTGAACGCTGACCGACGACAGTTGTCGTCCGCCGGGTGCTATGCGGTGACTGCGGACGACAATTGTCGTCCATCCTCGCTTTGCCTTCTCAAGGCCGTTTCGGAGCTGCGACGCTCCCTAGCACTTCCGTTTTTCTCGTCAGTCACTCGATAGACATCGGAGCGTAAGCAGTACCCTTAGCCCGAGTTGCCTGTGTCTTGAAGCGATGCTGCAGTGGTTTAACTTTGCGAGGTAAGTTTGTTTTTTTTTAACGTATATTCTCCGCGTAGTTATAATTTTTATGGGTTTTAGCCAACATTTATGAGCAACTCAGCATTCTTATGAACATGAAATACTTTGCGTGCCTTTTCGAAGTTTTTATTCATTAATTGGACCACCTCCAATCCCCCCCACCCCCTCCCCCCGCAGTACAATTGCAATGACGATTTTCTTATTTTTACTATTTCTTGTATTTTTCCTTAAACATTCTTTCTCTTATTATTTGATGCTGTATTAGTTTTCTATCATAAACGTAAGCTCTGTCTCTGTCGTAGTGTTTATTTAATAAGAGTGCAATAGCCCTAGGGTCGCGGGTTCGAGTCCCGCCTGGGTAGAATATTATCTGCCCAGGACATGGGTGTTTGTGTATCGTCCGTTGTTACTGTTATCCACCCGACGAAAATTGGCACGTGCTGTATTCGGGGAAGTGAAGATAAAATAAAAATAAATAAAGAAATAAATCATTAAAATGACTGTTTGCGCGTGAAGGAACAATTGCTTTCCTTATTTTCAGATACTATGCCTATCATTTTCATTAGCGATTGATGACATTTTATTTTATTTGCCTTAGTTATCATAAATGTGGTGTTGGCTAATTCTCTGAATAATAAACAATTTAAATGAAATATTTATATTTGCTAATTACAATTAAATTAGTTATAATGTATTCGTGAAAATTGATATATTATTTATAATTTATAATTGTCTGTGGAATGTATTCGTCCTAGTTATTGCATACATCCTTCGCATGATGCCATTCTTGTTTGTATTATCCACGATTATCGACTGACGGAAAATGCACTAATTTGGCATTTGACTATTTTTTATTATTTTTTCATGATTATATTTTAATATGGCCAATTATTGTTTTTATGTAGAAACCCGAGGATTGAAGGATTTCATCTCGTACGTGAATTCATATCTCGTCCATCAGGAGTAAGGTGCGTGAATGTTAAAATTTACCTATGTTTTTTACTTATTATTCATGCAAATAGTTATCTGGAAATTTGCTCAAATATATTACTTATAGTAGTGACTTCACATTTTTTCACAGAAAATGGTTAACACTCGCGGAGGAGATGGAAAAAAGGAAGGGAAGGGGAAGGGATTACCGGGGAAGGGTGTTCCGAGAAAGGGTATAAGGGGTGGTAAAACACCCGTTATTGCCCCAACACCCCCGGTGTCCCAAGTCTCCTCCCACCCTACTCTCCATGCCTTGGAAGGAAACACTAAATGCAGTAGGAGTAGCTGCCGCCAGACCCCGGGCCTTTTACGAAGGGATCCAAGTCCCCAGCCGTCGACCTCCCGGCCACTCGCTCCACCGACACAGAGGAAGAGAAGAGTGGAAGAAAGAAGTTCCGCTACTCGAAGGATATTATCCTCTGAGTCGGAACTATTAGCAGAGCTTCTGTCGCTGGAGGATGAGGACAGTGAGGGCTCATCCTTCGGCGACACTGAGTGGGGTTCTTCGGACGATGAGGAGGAAACACAAGAGGTGGGTGATCTCTCCTCAGCTGGGGCGGAAAATGCTTCTCCTAGCCCTCTAGACAATACTAAACCCCCTCCCCTGACGACAAGGACTGCGACCAAAACATACACTTGGACTGACAAAAGACCAGAAAACCCTGCTTTCCCCTTCACTGACTCCCCGGGACTAAAAATACAAGACCCTGGAGATGACGCTAGAAAATATTTTGATCTTATTTTGACAGAAGACATGATGGACTTGATTGTGACTGAGACGAATAAACAAGCAGACGTTTTAGTCTCGGCTAATGCATTTCCTAAGGCAAGGATAAGTAAATGGAAGCCGCTCACATCGGTGGAATTTTTGACGTTTTTGGGCATTCTGTATCATATGGGCTCATGCCCGTTGAGCAGGATATCAGAATATTGGAATAAAGACCCTATATTCAACTTTCCTTGCTTTAGGAAATGTATTAGTCGGGACAGGTTCGCCGCGATCATGCAAGCTCTGCATTTTGCAAGTAATCCTGGTCACGGTGAGCCGCAACCGTCTGACAGACTGTATAAAATAAGGCCCCTTATTGACTTATTCCACCAGACAATGGACGACATAGTAACTCCGACACAACGACTGTGCATTGATGAATCCATGGTTCTTTGGAGGGGTCGGCTTATCTTTCGTATGTATATGAAAGGTAAGCGACACAGGTACGGTATCAAACTATATATGCTCACCGAACCATCCGGATTAGTTCTAAGATTTCTTGTTTACACTGGGTCCTCTGACTGTGATGTAGGTGGGGTTGGCCATGTCAACAATGTTGTGTGGAAGTTGATGGAAGGAAAATTAGACTCTGGGCGATCTCTTTTCATGGACAATTATTATAACAGTGTTGACCTGGCCCACCGCTTACTTGAGCGAAGAACCTATTGTACTGGAACTCTTAGAGCTAACCGGAGGGGAAATCCACCGAACGTCCTGGCAAAAAAACTAAAACGGGGTGAGGTAGTGAGTGTTTTCAGCACCGAAGGAGTCGGTGTAATGAAGTGGAAGGATAAGCGGGACGTACTGATGATCAGCTCCGAATTCGGGGGTGACATGGTCGATGTCCGTCGACGGCGAGGTAGTGGTGTCACTTCCAAACCGGAGGCCATTGCTCGCTACAATGAGTCAATGAGTGGCATCGATCACTATGATCAAATGATGTCATATTATCCCATAGAGCGTAAGTCTCTAAAATGGTACAAGAAACTGGGAATTCACATACTTCACCTTGTTTTAGTAAATAGCTACTTCCTCTTCCGTAAAACCCATCCCAAAGTATCCCTTCACGATTTCAGACTTTGTGTTATCAGATCCCTCCTCAGTCCTTCCTACTCTGAACCCATCCCTCGTTCCTCACCCGGCCTGCCTTCAAGGAACCTTGGATTGTCTAGGCACTTCCCTGAGACACATGACGTTGACGTAAAGAGAAAACGTGTCCTCCAACGACGCTGTACGTATTGTGCATCTAGAGGGTTTAGGAAGGACACAAAATATTTCTGCCCTGCCTGTGAGGGATGCCCTTATCTTTGTCTCAAGACGTGTTTCGTAGAATTCCATAAAAATGTACGATGTTAATAAAAATGAACTTCTTTCATGCATTTTATAATTGTTTTGTGTACTACCTATTTTAAATTGCATATTATGGCTTGTATATTATATATTTTGTATTGTATATTTTATTATTCCTTATTGTATATTTCATATTTTGTATAGTGTATTTTATATTTCCGTATATTTCATATTTTGTATTGTATATTTTATTATTCCTTATTGTATATTTCATATTTTGTAGTGTATTTTACATTTCCGTATATTTCATATTTTGTATTGTATATTTTATTATTCCTTATTGTATATTTCATATTTTGTATAGTGTATTTTATATTTCCGTATATTTCATATTTTATATTGTGTATTTTATATTTTCCTATTGTGTATCGTGTGTTTTCTATTGTGTATTTAATGTTTATTCTATGGAAATATATTTTTTTTTGGGTTTTTTCCATAATGATTTGGGTTTCTTATTGTTTGTTTGTGACTCAAGATATGGGTGTAAAACTATAAATTATATAAATTAATTTCATAATTTTCATTTCTAGTACAAAATAACATACGGTCACCTCATGATGAAAGAAGATAATTAATGTATACTCATGTTCATTGGCGGGTTAGGTGATGTAAAAGTGTCTTAAGTATGAATTTTATCAAATAACTTATCATATTTGAAATAAATAGATCGTAAAAAGTAAAAGTCGTAATTTCGAAAAATTCGCGAATTTATTTGTGAGTATGCAACCACGCACGACAAGCTCCTTAGCTCTATCCGGTGGCGGCGAACGACAATTGTCGTCAATTTTAAAATTTTCAATTTCAAATTAAAATTTTTTTTTTCAAAATTTTCATTGTTCAAATAATTATCGCTGAGGTAAAAACTATCCGAAACTGCAAAAAAAAATTTCAGTCATCGGCAAAACTCGAAAAAAATGCCGCCGCGTTGAAAGTGTTAACGTTGTCCCGCTCTTGAAAACCAACCTTTACTACATTATCTTTTGAAATTCAGCTGTTCTCCATATATCTCATGAGCAGGTACTTCCATTTCTCTGCAAGGGTCGTAGACCGTGAGAGCATCTCCTAAACATACCTATATCAGGAATGAAACCTGAGTCATATCCCTTCTAAGTCTTCTTTTCACTTTCCCCTGCGTAACACAATACCATCGCAGCTGCAACCCTTGGTAATTTAGCCGGCTCATTAATTCCCCGAATATCAAGTTACAAATGTCAGTTAATTCTAGTTGAGAGAGGAGGCTCTCCTCTTCTCCATCACCCCTCCCTCCACCTGTAAGGGACGGAGCCTCGGCGCGACTGTTAGGCCCAATACAGACGGCTCCGGGAACTACATTGGACGCCGCGGGCTGCGAACAGAGGCATCTGTTGAGAGGAGGCTGTGAAAAGCTTCCTATCCTGCCGGCTCTTAAGGGTCACCAGCCTTCCCCTCTCTTGCCCAAGCCCAATAGACGGTTGCCTTCCCCTCTCTCACTCTGGTGCCTCCCTTCTCTCCAAACTGTCAAGGCAGATGATTGGAGGTCATAATCCTTGATGACCCTGACTGAAGGGCTCTGCACCTGACGGCTTGACCATCTCCAGGAAAGTCACGTTGACCTCTTGATTTATCAGGTGAAAGGAAAAGTAAGCATTTTTATCCACCTCTGCAGAGACGTGAATTGACCAGGTACAGTAATTTTAGCACTTAACATTTTAATACTCTGCTGTCATATCATGTTAATTTTGGCGGCACTCGTATCAAACGTTAGGAACTTAATATGTGGCGATAACGATTGAGCCCAGTACTGTTTTTCTCTGTTGAATTGTTTTATTCGCCTAAGAAAATGCTATAGATTCATTCTCATTAATAGCCAGGCATTTATTCCTCCATTGTAGGTTTAAATAGTTTTGACGATTACCCTTGTTGACGAAAGACAGTTGCAAATGTCTTCGAAAAGAAAACACAATGCACAGACTCTTACGGAGATGATGAATATTCTTCGTGAGGTGGAAACTGGGGTGAAAACAAAAATGGAAATCGCAAAGCAATAAGGTATTCCGCAATCAATGCTGTCAACTTACATTAAAAATCATGATGCAATTGAATCACATGCAGAAAGCGGAAAGGACAACGGCAGGAAGAAAAGAAATCGGGGAGCCAAGCACGAAAAGGTAGAGAGCGAGTTGTTGGATTGGTTCTTCCATTGTAGGGCAATTAATACCCCTCTGTCTGCTCCCTTAGTAAAAGAGAAGGCCGAAATGATCGCTCTTAATTTAGGTGAAGAATTTAAGTGCTCCAATGGGTGACTGCAGAGATTCCAGAAGAGGAATAATATTGTGTCTTTGTGTGTGTCTGGAGAAGGCAGATCAGTGGACATAGGTGCTGCTGAAAGGTGGCGAGAAAATGTCAAACACATTTTTCAGGACTACGCTCCAAAAGATATTTTTATTATGGATGAGAGTGGAATCTTATATAACATTCTGCCGGATAGGACGCTCACCACGAAAGGAGAGAGATGCTGTGGAGGGAAGAAAAGCAAGGAAAGGCTGACTGTCACACTGTGTTGCAACTCCAATGGTACCGAAGAACTTCAACCTATGGTGATAGGAAAATACGCCCACCCTAAGTGTTTCAATAATATTTGAGTCGTTTTCCTTCCTGCTAACACCACTATCTACATGCAGCCTCTTGATCAGGGCATTATTTATTGCCTCAAGGGATCGTGTAGAAAGAACTTGGTGAGGTACATGATCAGGGAGACCGTAAGAAATATTCCCGTTCAAGACATTAGGAAGTGGAATGTGCTGGATGCGATGAGGAATATCTGCGCGTCTTGGAATGAAGTTACCTCATCTGTTATTGCAAACTGCTTCCACAAAGCTGGTTTTGGGGAAGAAATGGCTTTAACCGTAATTAGTGACTCAAGTGAAGATTTCGACTGGCATGAAATACATGATGAAATTGAGTGTCCAACTAATTTTCCGGAATACGTCTGTTGCGATGACAATATGATCACCACGTTCAAAGAATGCTCTGTAGAAGAGACCACGGTTGCTAAGTCAAATGAATTCGATGGCGACAGATGCGGGATAGAAGTAAGTGATTCGGATGGAGAAGAAGAGGCCGAAGAGCAGCTGATAAATACGCAAGTCACTTGTATAGAGGTATTTTCTGCTATCTTGACGGTGGAAATGGCGCTATGAGAAAGACTAAATTCCGATGAATATCTTTCCCAAGCCTTGAGCATTCTGTGTAAAAATTTGCACGAACTCTACGAAAAGAAAAGTAAACAAACGTATAGATTAATTTTTTTCCAAAAAATAACTTTTGTAATGTGTTTTTAGGTAGGTGGTAGCTAGAATGGTCATTCAAACATTTATAACCATTTTCATTTCCGATAAAACTTTACCAAAAAAATCTTCAATACATATATTCTTTGGAAATATGACAAAGTTTTTTGCAAAATCATACATGCCATTTGTGACAGAATATCGAACCCAATCTTTGGGATTCTACTTGAATTTTTCGCTGACTTACAACATATGTATTATGTTACGGACTAGGTAAAATTTTTCATTCCATTCATGTGAAATAGACGTGGTGGAGTAGTCCAGAGAGCCGATCCGTTTTCCTGGTTAAGCATGTGCATTATTGGAAAACCACCTCTAACTTACTTTGCTTTGATCCTCAGATTCCTGTGTCTTCCCCTGATCGCTGGAGAGCTTTACTTGCCAACTTTCTCTGTATTCTTTTTATCATATATTTGCTCTTCCCCCGCATATCTTGTGAATCACTAGGTACAGATGGGAGAAGGGACTGCTTATGAGGGGAGAGTTTCCCAAACTGCATCATAATTATTTCCTGGGTTTCCCCGTGCTCATGGAGGGAGGGGAGACCCTAGCTGACCTTCAGTCGATTCTCTACCGTTCTCTCCATCCAAAAGGGAAGGACACATAATGCATTCTCGGAAAGCATGGGCACTTCCTTGACCGATTGAGGCCCAGTAATTGGTTGTTGATGAGAGGAGAGGGGGGATTGTTGAGAGAGAGAAGAAAAGGGAAGGTGGCTCGAAGTAATGAGGCAAAAAGAAACTGTCTTTAAGAAAATAAAGAGGATTTGGAACAAAACAAACGTCAGACATTACAGACGTAGACGCGAACCCACTTTTCTGGTGACGAGGATGGGATATTCATCCATGGGTTTGCAAAAATAGCCCGTGGAATGTGAAAAGACGCAGGGGACGGATTGAGCGTCGTGAATCGGAATCGGAGAGCGACATCCTTTTGGGAACGGATTAATTGTATCAACGGTTGCCGGTTCGAGGAAGCTGACTGGAGGCAGTATTTGCTTCAAGGAGAGTTGCAGAAAGGCGCCACGTTGTGTGACGAAGTTGGAGCTGTGAGCTGAGACGTCATGGTTTTTTTTCCGTCGACGGCTGGAAGTCGAGTTGCGGAAGAAGTGAACGGTCTGCAGTTGATCGCGTTGGTGTGGCGTTTTGCTGCGGAATACGTGAGTACCCTTTTTTGCCGGATGATTGAGCATACTGGGTGCTGTTTCTGACTTCCACATATTAGTGAGTTGTTTAGGTGATAGATTTGCAAAAAAAAAAAAAAACTGGAATGACGTCGTATTTGGCCAGAGCCCCTAAAGATATTTTGTGCAAAATCGCGTATGAAGTAGGAGCTGATGTGGGGAGGGAAGCTAGAGTCGTAGAGTACAAACAAGCGAAAATAAAAAGTAAAGATTATAATGAGGAATTTGTTAAAGAGATGCTGAAGTTTTTGACAGAAAAGATTAGAACAGGAGGCAGAAGAGAGAAGATTGGAACGGGAGGCGGAAGAGAAAAGATTGGAACGGGAGGCAGACGAGAAAAGATTAGAATGAGAAGACGCTGAAAGACAGAGAAGATTTCAGTTAGAAATGGAGAAACTAAAATTTTCCCAAACCAACTTAAACCGCGAGTGTGATGGATTGGAAACAGAGACCGCTCAGAGGATATTGCCAAAAATAGATTTAACTCGGCATATGGATAATTTTGACCCTCACGGGGAAAACATTAGTTTATACCTTTAATGTTTTGAAAGGCAGGCTGATAGGGTGGGTATCCCAGAACACCAATTAGTATTTTACTTGATGGGGTTACTACCAAACAAGATGAACGATATAATTTCCAGAGAACCTAGAGAAAAAGCTGATAGTAATGAATTCGTGAAAAATTTACTGCATAAGAAATACAAATTGAGTTCAGAAATGTTAAGACAGTTATTTTACAAGCAGTCTAAATCAAATGGTACGGCGTGGAGTGATGTAGTATATAAATTGACTAATTATTTCCAAGGATGGATTGAAGGCATGAATGTGAATTCTTTTGAGGAGTTAAAAAGACTGATGGTGACTGATCAAATCAAAAGAAAAGTACCCATAGAGGTGCGAGATCACCTGATAGACGAATGGCCAAATTTCAAGGATCCGAATGTGTTGGCTGAGAAACTGGATAGTTTTGATGCAATTAGAGAAAGCATGGGACGGAAAACCACGGATCATTACATTAAGGATCAACAAAATAAAAGGATCCAGTTCACAAAGCCAAAGACTGTTTCTATAAATTCTGATGAAGAAAGAGGCGGCTTGGGTATGGAAAAGATGTCTAAACCTTCGCCTTCGGGACTTAATTTCGAAAAGGGGTTTCAACCCAAGTGCTACCAGTGAGGTACCACTCAACATTTCCTTGCAAATTGCCCAAAGGAAAAAAATGAAGGATAATGAAGAAAAAGAATTCGTTGGTTCTTTAAAATATGAAAATAATGAAAAGATGTTCGGCAAATACTTGACAGAGGGAATGGTAAATGGATATCCAATGAAGACATTACGAGATACAGGTGCAACAATCGCACACATGTATATGGGAGAAACTGTGTGGATACAGCAAGCTTTAGAAGTACGCGATCGTTATCTTCCGATAGCAGAAGTAGAAGTAATTGTAGAGTTCAGTCGAGTATTTGGGAAGGCTGTGGTAGTACAGAATGATTTGGATTGTGGTGTATACATTTTGGGAAATACAACCACAGGACTAATTGAAAAATGTCAATCGGAGCAACAAGAAAAGCATTGGATAAATACGGTGCAGACTCGAGTGGCAAAGAGAAGAGATGAATTAGAAGCAGAACGAAGAAAACATGGAAGAAGAAGGGAAAAATAAAGGAACTTCAGGAAAGAAAGGCAAGATAGAGTGGACTGAGGAATGCAATCAAGCATTTAATAAGTTGAAGGAGATGCTGGTGGCGGAACCGGTGCTTAGTGCACCAGATTTTTCCAGAGAGTTCGTGCTGCAAATGGATGCGTCGAATTTGGGAATTGGCGTGATTCTTAGTCAAGCAGATAACCATGGACATGAACACCCCATTTTATACATGAGTAAGAAGTTCAATGAAACAGAACGTAAGTTTAGCAACATCGAAAAGGAATGTGCTACAATGGTTTGGGGGGTGAAAAAGCTTCATGTTAATCCAGATGGCCCCAGACCATTTAAAGTAGTGTCGGATCACAATCCTTTACGATGGCTAGATAGAACGTCAGGAAGTAATCCAAGGCAGTTGAGATGGTCATTTATGCTTCAACAATATGATTTTGAGATCGTACATCGGCCAGGGTCAGCTCACAAGAACGAGGATGCGCTAAGCAGGGCAATAGGCAACATCAGATAGTTTGGGAGTCGGGAACCGTGTTCGGGTGTGGCGCCGTGTGGCAAAGGGCACTGCAACCGGATCTGTGGGATTTTGTCCGCTGATGTAGGTGCTAAAACATCCCTGGACAAAATTCTTCAAAGGGTGGAGGAAGACTGTAACGCTTGATATTTAATTATTGATGTTTATGTTGTTAGGGGGTTGTTGATGAGAGGAGAGGGGGGATTGTTGAGAGAGAGAAGAAAAGGGAAGGTGGCTCGAAGTAGTGAGGCAAAAAGAAACAATTTTTAAGAAAATAAAGAGGATTTGGAACAAAACAAACGTCTGACGTTACAACGGATAAGCTGTTCTATTAGGTTGATGCATGGTGCTCCTTTTGCCAAGAACTTGGATTATGAAGCATGAAACGTGGATGCAGAAGATCGCCTCTTCTGTATGGTGAAAAATTATCTTGTCAAATGTACTCAAGCCGACTGTACCCGCGGTTCAATTTGTGAGAAGATTGAGTAGATTGAGGGGTGAAAAATTCAGTGAGGCAGGAAATTGTCGTAATGGACGTACGTCGCAGGCGTTCAATATCTGTGAGTGGACACAACACGCAGCGCCGTGGTTGGATGTTGGAAACAATTGACAGGTTAATCACTGCATGCAGATTCATGGCCGAAGATCATTTTTTTCATGCAATCGCGTCTAAAAAAAGCATACTACTCCAAATTATCCTAACTTGGATAACCTCAAAATATTTTCTCACGAAACTGAAGAATTGTGGTCATCAATTGCTCCAAATAGGGTGTATTCTGTACCTACCTGTTGATAAAAAATGTAGTTTAAAAATGATTTCCTAGTAAATTCGGAATATATTTGTTAATTTTCGGAAAGTACGTTTGATTCAAACCCGGATAATTCGAAGTTCAATTTTTTGGTCACTTCAATTTCGAATTAATGAGGTTTTACTGTATTATATTTTTCAAAGCATATCTCCATAAAATCTCCATTATCTAATTAGGACTTAACCATGACTCATAGTATGTCAACACTAAATTCCAACTGTCATGTTTCCCTTGGAAAATCGTAAGGACGCGACAAAGGCTCTACGCAATGCAGATGGTAATGATGAATATAGAAGACTATTATTGGGGTGGATAGCATACTTTCCAATCTCTGCTTATCTAAAAATTCCAGAGGCAATATTGAGAACCCCCAACCTCGTTCCCCTGAGGGAACCCTTGCTGTCACGAACCTTGGGTGAAAGAGCCCAACCGGCCACTAAAACACTCCTTCTCCCATACTCCAATCTGAAAACAATGTCACTGCCTCCTTCCCTAGCAATTCAGGCCTTGCTATGAAGACGAGCGAAGGTGGTGAAGAGGCTTTCTTTCGTTTTGGTGTGTTTACAGTTCACACGGTTAAGTTGGTGAACTGGAGGTAGTGTATGTTCATTCTACGTTTAATCAGCAGAGGGTACCATTGAAATTCAGCAAGGGAGGATAAAATATTGAACATGACTTGGAGGATACAACTAATATCCTCTCAATTCCCTGCTCAAAGCATATAATCAGGCGTGAAGCAATTCAGGGGACTCAGCAAGACAAATGTTGATTAGAACTTGAATGACAAATAAATTAATGTGAATTCATTATTGTATCTATTTTTAGCTACTTTATTCTTATTTACAAAAAGTTTGTCCAGTACGACAAAAAATACTGACAAATGATTTCCTTGAGGGCCATACTGTGTGGTTAACAAGTTTTTAACGTCTCGGACGTCAACGATGTGATATATAACATATTAACCCTCTGGTTACCGAGCGGGGTCCTTCAAGGACCCCACACTCAAAAAATTTTGAATAAATTTCATAATTTTTTTCTCACGTTCATGGGTCTCTTGGTATGTGAACAACTTTTTAATTCCTTTTTAGTGGCCAAAGTAGGATCAAAAATACGTTCATTTGGATTCTATATCAATTAAAATATGGATGGGGTCCTAGAAGGACCCCACTGGATAACCAACGTCCTAGACTGAATGTTTGACTGTTTTGCAAATGTGTGCGTGTATAACTGATTATTTCATCAATTATTCTTAATATATCTTACTATTGTTTAAATAATTAATATAATTATAAAAAAACTCTTATTACTATGTATTATTATTGTTAGCTAATGTTAGCTAATCCCCACTTTTCTATCATTATTCTGGGCCTCTGTCCTGCTTTACGTTCCTTCACTTGACGTCTTTAGCACATCATGTCATCAGCACATATAATCCATACATATTCCCTGTGAAATATTGTTTTGTCGTTCCTGACTGGACAGTCTAAATATGGTGAAAGTCTAAAATATATCTGTGATTGAGAGTGATTTATCTTCACATTGGTAGTTCTCTGCTCGTTTTGGTTACATCCACTATTATGGGTAATTCGCATTCGAAATTTTTCGTCTTCATTTTACGTTTTGAATCTGTAGTGGTGGTCTTTGTATCCCTTGCATGTTGGAGCGATTGAGGATAGAATGTTTCTTGGGTATTAGATTTTTGATTGGCGCTTTGCATGTGTGGTTCGCGGGTTTTAGTGTAATGTCGGTGTTCTACCATATCATTCATGCATGCCTGGTGCGAAAGCACCCCCTGCCACACACCCTTTGGGTGGCTTGCAGGGTATGACGTAGATGTAGATGTACGTTTCAACTAATTTGCTAACTGGTAAATAGCTTCGGTTCATCGTCCCAACTTGGCGTCGTAATATCATTTACGCATCGAAATATTGTCTTTGTTCATCGATCATAAGTTCAGATTTGGCACTGCTCTCCGTAGCGAAAATAGAGATCAAACTTTGTGATTGACCACTAACCGAGTTATTTATTCACGACCCGGGTTTTGCATCATTTCACGTTAGAATATATACAAATTCAGTTGCCTACCGGTAATAGAGGGAGTGGACACCGGGCGTCGAAGGGTGGGGTTGAGGGTTGGGAGGCAGATGGGGTATGGGAGGGAGAAAGGGTTGGGAGATGTAAAGGGGCTGCGTTTGGCTGGCCGGGGTTTTCCTGCGTTGAGGGCCTTCGGGCAGCGGGAGGTGTAGCAGTTGAGAAGAGAAAAGGGAAGGATTAGCAAGGAACACATCAATTCGGTGTATATTCTGAGAATTTCTATGCACAAGGGTCGATGGTGATCAGCAAGTACAGGCTATTGTTGTGAAAGCTCCCTGTGGAGCACCACCGCCGAGCAAGTGATAGGGTACGCCAGGGCCACGTTGTTTCCTCACTTGCTTGGGCGTGGATCTCACTTCCCCTTATTCTCCATCTCACTCAACGAACTATTCCACTTGTGATAATATCTCCAGTGCCTCCTTTTTCTAACCCCTCCCTTTTTACCAAAATTTCTGGTGACTGAACCATTAGTGAGCCATTAACGGATTCCAAGAAATAGTTATCCCGATCCCCAGTGCCATTCCACTCCCTCGCTCAATCCTCCCTCCAAATCACCTGCTTTCTCATCAATAGCCTGCACTTGCTCATAACCATCGACTATTGTGCATAGAAATTCTCAAAATTAACACCGAATTGATGTGTTCCTTGCTAATCCTTCCCTTTCCTCTTCTCAACTGCTTCACCCCCCGCTGCCCGAAGGCCCTGAGCGCAGCAAAACCCCGGCTAGCCTAACGCAGCCCCATTATCTTCCCCAACCCTTTCTTCCTCCCACACTCCCTCTGCCTCCTACCCTCAACACCACTCTTCGACGCCCGGTGTCCACTCCCTCTCTTACCGGAACGCACCTGAATTCGTATATATACCAATGTAAAATGAGCATATTCAACAGTCCAATATTTATCTGAGGGGGTGTGTTCTTCACATGCAAAGCTCAGTGCCCGTTCCGGTAACATCCGTTGCTACAGAGATACTTGTGCGCTACAGCTGCTTCAATCAACCTGTGCAGTCAACCGATGGAAGAAAATTCTCCGTTTGCAACACCTATAAAAGTAAGTACATAAATTTATAGATAAAAAATGTACAGGTGTCACTCACAACTATGTTGCGTGTACTGAAGTTTAACTAATTTACATTAACACCTATTGGTAAATTAGTAAAATTTATTCTACCTACAAGTATCATAAGAGAAATAAATATTTTTAAAAATTGAAAGCTTTATTAAATTTTTTTACCCTTTCAATGAAATATTTGCAATAATTTAAATATTGTGGCCTTTCTAATGTTTCCTAATGCCTAATGACTTACAATTATATTCATACTGTGATAAAATTATTTTTTATCTAGAAATGACTTCCAAAAGACACCTAACGGAGGAAGAAATTGAAAGAATCGCAGAGGAAAGTGACTGCAATGATTTTTGTGACAAAGACAGTGATAGTGAATTCCTCCCAGCAGAGTGTACATCTGAATCTGAAGATGATTTGGAAGAAGTAGAAGAGGAGCCATTTGACCAACTGCCTACTGAAGAAGAAATTGACAGTGATGTGGAGGTAAATAAAAGTATAACTAACTTTGACGTTTTTAAGTCAAAATCAGGGCGTATATGGGAAAAAAATCCTCCAAAAATTACAAAAACTTTACAACGAAACATTCTTAACTGTAAACCAGGTCCTACAAAACATTCAAGCTGTGCAAGGTCCATTCGAGAAACTTTTAATTTGTTTATAAACAACGATGTCAAAATTATTATAGTTGAATGCACTAATTTGTACGCCCAAAAATTCTACAATGAGTTGTTAGTGAAGCACCCTAAATTTGAAAATAACTGGACTAATGTGAACATTGATGAACTGGATGCATTTATTGGTATATTATTGACTGCAGGTGCTCTTCGTTGTGGAAAAGAAAATGTCAAAGAATTGTGGTCAACTGATACTAGCATTCGTAGAGCTTTTTTTACAGCATCTATGTCCCGCACAAGATTTCAACAAATCATGAGATTCATACGCTTTGATGACAAAGATACTAGGGCCCAAAGAAAAGAAAGTGACAAATTAGCCGCTATCCGTAATGTTTGGGATATTTTCGTTGAAAACTGCCAAAAAAACTTTGAACCGTTTGAATGTGTTACTGTTGATGAACAACTGGTATCGTTCAGAGGAAAGTGTCCATTTAGGCAATATATTAAATCCAAACCCGGGAGATATGGGATAAAAATATGGGCTGCAGCTGATGTCAAAACTTCGTACCTCTTCAATTTGCAAGTTTATACAGGGAAATTACCTGGGCAGCGAGCTGAAAAGAACCAAGGGACTAGAGTGGTCAAAGATCTTATTGAGCCTCTATATAACACCGGCCGCAACGTCACAACAGACAATTTTTTCACTTCCGTGGAGTTGGCACTCTTTTTGGCATCGAAAAACATAACTCTTCTAGGAACAGTGAGAAAGAATAAGCCGGACACTCCTTATGACTTGAATAGCACCAAAGATCGTGAGACTTTTTCTTCTACGTTTGCTTTCTTACATAAAGAAGGCTTGGCTATGGTCTCGTATATGCCAAAGAAAAATAAAATGGTACACTTGCTAACTTCGCAATACTTAGATAACAAAATATCTGAGAGTGAATGTAAGAAACCTAAAATGATATTAGAATATAATAGAACAAAAGGAGCTGTAGACAATGCAGACAAACTAATAAGAGAGTATACATGCGCAAGAAAAACTTACAGATGGCCATTCAGGCTGTTCATGAATATAATCGATATAGCAGCTAGTAATGCATTTGCCATATTTATGTGCAAAAATCCAGAATGGAATGCCAAGACTTCGTTTAGAAGAAGAGTCTTTCTCAAGACTCTAGGGCATGAACTTGCCCTACCAAGTATGATAAAACGCGCAGAAACAACGAATAGTCGACTAGTTACTTCTGCTCTTTTGGCATGTGGAGTAAAAAAGGCTAATTCAGAAATGGCCGAATCTGAACCAAGTGACAGTAAATCTAAAAGGGGCAGATGCCATATTTGCCCACGAAATATTGACTTAAAGGTAAATGTAAGATGTTCCGTGTGTAAAGCATTTGTTTGTTCAGAACATCGCAACAAGAATGTCATAATAACATGTAAAAATGAAGGGTGTAATTGAATTTTCCTCTTTTTTTTGCAAACAATTTTTTGTTTACTTATAAATATTTGCATGTAAACATTGTTTACTTTTCTGTATTATTATTTTGTGGGATGATCTTTCATAAAAAAATCACTAATTGAATTTTGAAATTAAATTTTCCTCTTTTTTGTAAACAATTATTTATTGTTTATTAATAAATATTTTCCTGCAAAAATTGTTTAATGTTTGATATTATAATGGCTTATTAAGATGTTTTCTAAATAAAATCAATGTACTGAGGTTAAAAACATTTTTCATTTCCTCAGTATATAAATAAATACAATGGGGTCCCTAAAGGACCCCAACGGTAATCAACGTAATAAAATGAGGGTCGGTAACCAGAGGGTTAAACTCAAATCAAAACTTTTTAAGTGTAATAGAATGATTTTTTATCCAATGCGACGCAATTTAAACCCTCCGAGCGATGACAATCTGCCTAGATAATGGAACCTCTATCGTTTGTTAGACAATGACTTATTGCTATAAGAAATTTAAGCATAAAAATTAATTTCTACATTTGATTTGACCCAATTTAACCTTTTATCGCAACGGTAATAAGACTTTCTGTGGCCTTATACAAGGAAGACCCATCAATTTAATCAAAGGTTTCCTATGCACCAATGAAGACATGCTGTCTTATATACCTATAGCTTCCAAAAACAAGGACGATTATGCGACTACGTCTTCCGACCGACCTTTCTCTCCATGTCTCCCCACCCCGACACTGACGCAAGGGGGCGTGGTTAGGCATTGTCACATCGACATCAACTCGGGATTTAAAATTATTCGGCTCCGAGGCGGTAAGTTTTTTTTTACAGGAGTATACATAGCATAGGCTTTTCCTCGGGACTAACAGTTTTGCTTCGTAAAAGCGAAACTTTGTATTTTTGTCTTCGTATTATCGAGTTTCAACTGTAATGATGTTTTTGTTTCTTGCTCTTGATGTAAGCTGGTCTAGCCTTTGGATATGGAGGTGCTTTAGCTTTGTTTCCCTGAGATCTTATTTTCATTCCACAAAAATGCCTTCCAATGGGGGCATCTTCCAATACGTATTCATAACATATTAGAATATGCTTACAAAAGGGAGAGAGACATTTGGGAGAGGTAGAGGCTAAATCAAAGGCTCCCAAATCGCTCATCCTTCATCAATGGTCCCAATGCTTATGCTTATATATGCTTCGAGGAAGTCAATGCGGGTTTTCCACCGGGTCAGGTTGTCCATGTCTGCCGACGTTTCGATGACCGAGTTGCTCATCGTCTTCAGGGCATGTCAATTTTCGGAAGTGGTCCACAGTATATAGGGTCCATTTAGCGCGTCAGCCTGGGCAGGTGTCACCTGATTGGCTGGATTTTTCCCGCCTTTTTTCTCGGGCTTCTCGGATGCTTCTCAGTACTGGCTTCCAAGAATTACTGAGTGAGTATCCCGCGTCTCGGTTCATAGTTGTTTCTCTCATCCTGATTTCGATCGCTTCCCTCGTCAGCCTTTGCCAAAACTTGTCGATGCGGGAAAGAACTTTCGTTTCTTCCCAGCAGATGACATGGTTTCGGGAGATGCTGTGTTCGGCCACGGCGGACTTTTCCGGTTGGCAGAGTCTGAAGTGCCGTTGGTGTTCTTTGATCCTTGTGGCGATGGTCCTCCCTGTCTCTCCCACATACACAAGGCCGCATGTGCATGGTATCTCGTATATCCCGGGGGTCTGGAAGCCGCAAGGGTCCTTGGCCGTCACAAGTTGGTTCCTAAGCTTGGAGGGAGGGCGAAAATATGCGTCAATGTTATATCTCCTCAGTATTCGGCCGATTTTTCCCGAAATTGTGGAGACAAAAGGTAGTTCGGCCCTGGCCAGTGGTTTCTGGCAATCTTCCTTTTCCTTTGTCTTATCGTCACGGGTAGTCACGGAGACGGAGAGGGACAAAAAGATTCCTTTCCTGGACATCCTCATCCACCGCAAGGAAGATGGAAGCTTGGGCCATAGCGTCTACAGGAAGCCAACGCACACAGACCTCTATCTGAATGGACGAAGCCATCACCACCCCTCTCAGAGATCGGCAGTTTTGTCGACACTCATCCACCGGGCGAAAACCATTTCCGACTCGGAGAGTCTTCCCAAGGAGATAAGGTACCTCAAGAAGACGTTCCAACACAACGGATACAACGGCAAGGAAATTTCCATGGCCCTGAAAAGGGCCTTCACTACCCGTGACGATAAGACAAAGGAAAAGGAAGATTGCCAGAAACCACTGGCCAGGGCCGAACTACCTTTTGTCTCCACAATTTCGGGAAAAATCGGCCGAATACTGAGGAGATATAACATTGACGCATATTTTCGCCCTCCCTCCAAGCTTAGGAACCAACTTGTGACGGCCAAGGACCCTTGCGGCTTCCAGACCCCCGGGATATACGAGATACCATGCACATGCGGCCTTGTGTATGTGGGAGAGACAGGGAGGACCATCGCCACAAGGATCAAAGAACACCAACGGCACTTCAGACTCTGCCAACCGGAAAAGTCCGCCGTGGCCGAACACAGCATCTCCCGAAACCATGTCATCTGCTGGGAAGAAACGAAAGTTCTTTCCCGCATCGACAAGTTTTGGCAAAGGCTGACGAGGGAAGCGATCGAAATCAGGATGAGAGAAACAACTATGAACCGAGACGCGGGATACTCACTCAGTAATTCTTGGAAGCCAGTACTGAGAAGCATCCGAGAAGCCCGAGAAAAAAAAGGGGAAAAATCCAGCCAATCAGGTGACACCTGCCCAGGCTGACGCGCCAAATGGACCCTATATAAGGTGGACCACTTCCGAAAATTGACATGCCCTGAAGACGATGAGCAACTCGGTCATCGAAACGTCGGCAGACATGGACAACCTGACCCGGTGGAAAACCCACATTGACTTCCTCGATACCATACGCCGGGAAAGCCTTCGATCTTTCTTATATATGCTTATTTATGTAACACTACTTTTGTACAATGGGTTAACACCCGTAGAATAAACAATTATTATTATTATTATATATTATAATGGGCTCTGGAAAAAAACCCTTTCGACCCTTCTCGCTCTGCTGGCTGCCGGCCGCATTTCCACGACCATGCATAGTATGGGAAATGTGAGAGAAAGGCCCAGCCCTTAAATTCACCATTATATTGCCCATCAAAATTTAGTGGAAAATGAATCTAAACTTCATTCTTAACTCTCAGTTTTTTGATCAGTGCACTTTAGAGTCAAGGTTTGTCTGCCAGGTATTGTGGATTTCATTCGAGGAATTAGAATTTTTGTAGGAAATAGTGATTTTTATGGTAAGAATCTAAGTTCATTTCCAGAGTTTATCCACAGTCACTGTTTTCTTCATCACATAATTTTACATAGGTGTGTGAAATATTATCACATAGCCATAGCTCCCATGAAGAAATATTACAGGATACAGACGGGGCAGAAAGACTTTTGCTTTCCAACTCCGATGCGTTGGAGTCCAGAGGTTTGGTCGGAAGATGAGGGTGTTTATCCCCCAACATTGGAAGAAGCGGTGGTGACTTCACCCTCCTCCTATACGTCACTGCACTCAACAGCCACGTGTTTTTTTTTACAGCCACCAGTTTTATGTCTTGTGGGGGACAAATAACTCGCTGGGACATAAGGCTGACTGTAACTTGTCAAGAAAGGGGTCCCAATGCTTATACTGCAGCATTCACCAAATAGACCCAGGGGATGGACTGTGCCACTTGAAAGCCAAGGACAATGGGCACCGGCCAGTGAAAGGGAACCACCATAGGTGATGAGTGTGTTTGGAAAAGGGATTATACGCCTATACGATTACTACACTCCACGTCATGTGTGAAGATCAAGACCTAGATCAAGTGCTAAGAAGATATATGCATGTACAACTGTTTTCATGAGTACCACACTAAATTAACTGTAATTTAAAGCTGATATTATACTCATTTTATGAATAAATTAATAGGTTATACTCCATGTATCCATATCTATGATTAATCTTTGCTTTCCTATGTAGAAAAATCAATTTGCTTCCAAATACTTCCCAAAAAGAAGCATTTCAGAAGGGCTTAAATTGCTAATTATGTTGCTATTAATTAAATTATTGTTGCTATTAATTAATTAAATTGCTAATGGCAACTAAATTAAAGCACAAATGTAGCAAACATTATGCGAACTAACATTTCCTATTTGAACTATTTATCTTAACAGTTTTGGAGATATTCAAGTTTACTGCTTAGGGAACAAAAACTTTAAAGATTCAGATTTACTTTGAGCAGTGAAGGGCAACTCTTGGACATTTAAATCTGGCATTTTAAGGTTGCAATGTTCATCTTAAGGTATAGGTTTTTCCTAAAACAGATAGCAAATAAGTTTTCAGTTTAATATTTCATAAATTATTGGTAAATATGTTATTTGATATTCAAGGCATTTGATTATATTTGATATTATAATTCAAGAAAACTGCAATCCGGTCCATCTCAATCCACAACAATGGATAGAGAAGAGGATGAGACGGCTACATACATATATATATATATATATATATATCACTTCACTCAATTCTATACTAAGGCTAGAAAATGCATCTTTCGACCTCCCACAGTCTCCAATGTCTCTATTAAATAACAAAATTATAAAAAATTTTTTAAGTGAAATGATAGGGCAATAGTATTGAATAGTAACAATGAATCATGCATCCATCATTAAGTAAGCAATGAGAACCTGATGAAAACTTACCCATGATTAATGGTTTGTGTACAGATTTGGATGCATGTGGTGGTGGGATAGAATTAACTTGAGGCATATCATTTGTTCTCTTGCTAGATGATGGGGAAATAAAATTTGGCACCCGGGCAGCTGCAAATGCAGCATTATTCGGTGGTTTCCAAGAGGAATGAAGATCATTATTGAAGGTTCCATTAACAGCTACTCTCTCACTGCTCTGCCAGGATGGAGTAGGGCCAGGCTCTGTAAGCAGTATTCCACAAAGAAATGGAATGTAAAATGAATCAAGGTTTCACAATAACAAGACTTCAAAACCTATGTACCTTTACATGCATAAAAAAATAGCTGCTTTGAAAGGGTCATAAATAACTTATCATGGAAGGCATACAGATCACAGTGAAGGGAGCTTTCGCCTTGACTAGGATTCAAACTCATATTCCACTGAATTCACACCTAAGAGAACATCCACCACTTCAGATTCCCACCCACCCATGAATTCTCATCTTTCACCCTGAATTTCAGAGATTCTTAAATGGACCTAACCAGATGTTACTTCGGAGGTTATTTACTTCACAGATTTCGATTTCAAAGATTCTTTAATGGACTTAACTGGGTATTAGGAAATAATTATGGATGATGCACTTGTTATTCCGTTAAACCACCCCTTGATGAACCTCACACATTACTCACTGGAGACCAGTTCTGATAATGTGAAGGTTCAGAAGAGTTCATTAGTGTTTATACAACCTCTGATCAGGTCAAATGACTTACCATCGTCCAGTTTTAGGAATCCATGGTTGGACTCCAAGTGAAGTTTCTGATATTTCAGCATAACATATTCTCCACAATCCTTACAGTGTTCTGTGCGGCTTCCACAGTAATTTTCATGCTCATTGATCTCCGAAGCAGCCAATTCAAGCTCACAAATAGAACAGTTTACCATTCTCATGGGACATGAGTTGACCTAGAGGTAAAAGACATCCAATTTAGGTTAAATAAACGTTTTAAGACTCTCTGCCTCTGGAATTTGCACGTGTGCATTCTTTCAGCCCAGCGATTTGATATATGAAATTGGTAGTTTCTGTAGTATTAGAAGAAATTGGCGTAACTTGGTGGAATTTGTTAACATTATAATGATAACTTTGTGATTCCACATATCTTTATATGGAATGACCCGGGATTTTCCGTTCAATGTCATCTTCAGGTAAATACTCTGCAATAGCCATCAAGATATATGTATACACACTTCAGGTGAGGTAGGAGGTACATATGTTTGGGAGAGGATCAGAGGTAAGGCGCGAAGGAGGAGGAAAGGGTAGAGAGGAGGAGAAGGGATGCCCTGATTAGATGCACTCACTCGAACGTTGAAGAAGGAGGGGGGAAGGATAAGCTCTACAATGACAGCCAGGAACACTCAAAGGTCAAGAGAGAGGGTGAGGGGAAGGGAGGGAGGAAGCTCAAAGCTACTGTGTCATAAATTGAAATGCATATGAATATAGATCTAGAGCTATTTAAGTTTTTCAATATTTTTCCCAGTTTATTTGACATCATACTTATGTCCTGCATAGAAATAGAAAGCCATCCAGGGATAAAATTAAGTGATGCACAAGAGGCAGCATTGAAGGGGTTAACTTGGGCTTCCTCTTGTCCCTCATTCGCAGTGCGACATCTTGCCTCTTGCATGATTGGTATATAATTATTCAGTTAGGTATATTGATAAATTTTGAGTTTTTCCCACAGCCTGAATTTCTTGTTTCACCCAGCACTGTCAAGTCCATGAACGCCACCACATATGCCATATTATATATGCTATATTCCATACTTTTCCATTCAGAAGGAGTTTCCATACTTCTCCATTCTTTTCTCAACCTTTTGCTGCACTAGATTTTTATTACAGGGAGAGAAGAAGAACGACAGTAAAACTGATGATGAGACATCCTCCCTCGTCATGTGCAGATAAAGGGTTAAGGTGCAAATCTAAGACTGTAAACATTGATGCCTGAGAAGAGCACTTATACTTAGATCCAATGACAGTGTTCCTGCAGCCTTAAACAAATGACTCTTATGTCCCAATACAATTTCACATGCTTGGATATGATGGTATTCTTACGTAGGGAGCATGTGTTCCTCAAGAGACTATGTAGAGTAAAATGGATTCCTCTCAACTATTACTGCCCTCAACTCTATAAACGATGAGCAGCTTTACTGACCAGTGAATTAGAGTCACTTATAAGCAGTATTTAATAATGAGAATATGTTAGGTAGTTGGTTACAGACAGTAGACATAAGTAATACTATTATCACTTGTTTTATTTAAATGAGATTTTGAGAAGATAACCATACACTTGTAAATATTGGCAAATAATCAGTAAATACATATCACCAGGTATATATTGACCCAGTAATTATTTTTCACCCATAAATTCTTGTTCACCGTTCTTGAAACCAGCAATATGACTTTCACGCAATTTCGAACTGTTGACTCAGCGTCGCGATTCATGAAAGGTTCAATATTATCTAAGCCAACATGTTTCAAATCAGTACAAGATCTAAACAGCTCGCGCTGACATCACTCATATTACAGCTAATAATAGCGCTACAGCAATCATCACTGCAAGTAGGCTTACAACGCAACGGTGTCATCCCTTTACACCGTATCATTAAGCCCAAAAATCTTGATTTCCATAGCAGCATAAATTACAGAACAGGTGCTTAAAATTTATTCACGAAAATGTTTCCATCCCGGGATATCGACACAAAATAATGAAATATACTAAAACAGTTCCCCACGATCACATGCATTTTACCTTGTGCTCCTTTAGTTGGCTGACATCGAGTTTTTCCCCACATGATTCACAATCTTTGAGCGAATGAAACTCGGCTTGATGAGCATCCATTTCTGAGCGAGGGACAGGTTCTTCACATAAGGTACAGAGAGTAATATTTCTGGCACAGTGCATGCTATGCATGACAAAATTAACCGATGGAATTTCCCTTTTGCTGTAAACCATAACATCGGTAGATTAGGCACAAGAATGACAGCACAACGCGCCAACAGACAGTATTTTTGTTAACCCATAAAAAATGTATAACACGACACCATAGAATATCAACCACGGTGATATAAGTGATAGGTTTAACTAACCAATTAGCGCAAAAAGCATTAGCCTCCGCCATAATGATACCAGTTATTACAATACCCTCAAGCAATCAACGTTATCAAATCCTACGATAAACCTGTCACAAATGCATAACTCAGATAAGCATGTAACATGGTACATGTATGAGATTGTCGTGAACGTAATCCAAAATATGGTTGAACCTAGCACAATAATTGAATAAACTGCAGGATAACAAGCCCAGCCACGAGTGTGCTGGAAAATGATTGACAAATATTATCCACCACTTACTTTTTATACAATATTATTACTTGAAGATAGATAAATTAACATGAAAACTATCGTATTGCTGAAGAGAAGAGCCTCGCTCGCATCTAGAAAAGGCTAGAACAAAGTCCGACAGGTATTGTGCGGTGGAAAATATTGAAGAAGTTGCTCATTCAGAATGAAAATCTGAGAATCCCTATAGTTGTTACCGAACTAAATAATATATACTATCTTTTTCCGATATAAATGTCAGTAATCATGTTCAAAAATTGACTCGCAATCTCGTCATAAGCTAGATACGCCCGCGATGGCAGTGCTACAGTCGCGGCCATGAATGGAAACAAAATATTTTGTGCGTCATCAGTGTATCCCTTCTCCTATGTAATATTTTCTCGGGTTTTCGGTTTGTCCATATTCCTCCGCTAACCGCTTGCGCCTAATTGGTTGATCTCTCGTTTACAGCGCTTAGCAACAACCTCAGAAGCTCCTAAGGATTGGACGCCATTTACTGGTGTTTGTAAACAACTCTGTCGCAGTGGAAGTGCAAGAGGAAAATCAAGCCTAAAGCGACTCAAACCCCAGCTAAGACGTGTAATTTATTTTTAGTTGCGTTCTGAATGAAGAGAATCATTGACTCTGACCCTGTGATGTTTATCTTCGACAAGAGAAAAGAGACAGTTTTGAAGGCCAGCGAACTGATGCCTCAAAGATCCAGTCTCATAGCTTCGAGACAAAAAGGGGCCGTGTTATTTTCGAGAAGAATGCACAGAAACTTTGCATACTGCATACATCAATCGGAGTTTACAAAATATTGCATATATTGATCCCGTTGTTGAGTGATTACTGAATTCAAAACATCGAGCAATTTTTAGAGCGCTGTTATTTCATTGAACGTGTGTCTATTTTCTTAAGCAAAATTGACTAAGAACTCAAAAAAAGTTTCAGTTTGAATTACACTATTGGTGTTTTGCTGGAATTTTGAAGTGAATTTCAGCCTCGAGTTTTGTCAGTTAAAGTCGGAGTCAGGTATGAAGCTCCTGGAAAGTACAAGATTCGAAGCTATTAATTCAGCTTTGTCCATAGAGACGGGAGACAGTAAAATATGTGGAAGGTAATTATGGCTTAATCAAGTCACTGATCCCGCCCCTCCGTATTTTTTTATGTAATTCAAGGCTTGGTATGTCAGTGGTATTTTCGCAGATGAACCTTTTGAGTTTCAATGCCTCTCATTCTATATCGTCGTGGTTACGATGTACAAGGAATGATACTGGTAAAGGAAGCAAGGAAATTTTAACATCCATTGGGTTGCTTTGCTATGAAGAAATTTCGCTTTTTCTGTATCTTGTTAATTTGTAAGATGGTGACGTTTATTTTGAGAATTGGATGGGTTGGAGTGTTCGTATTGGGGGATACTAATACTTATGTGAATGAACTTATCATGTAAGTATTTGAAACCAAGGGTTCATTTATGGCCTTGTGTTTGATATAGATGTTAGACTGTTAGTTGGGGGAGCCTTCGACAGGAGCTGGGGCACCTAGATTTTCAGTGGTTCATTGTGCTAACCCCATGTTTTAACTGCCTGCTACTTGCAGACAGAGGACAAGAGCGCCACGGTGAAGGTATAAATGGGAAGGTATGGTCGCCCATCCAATCCTCGTCCGGGTCCAACATTGCTTAACTTTTGTGGTCTCACTGGAACTGGTGTCTCAATGAGGCTAGGCACTTGCCCTTTAGTGAATGAAGTTCCCACGATGATGGTGATATGTTTGGTAGAGCCCATTCTTTTCCAAAGCCCTTGCTAAGGGATCGATTTCTGTGCGTAAATTTTGGCTGACTGTGGGTAATTATTTCGCGGATCCACGGTGAGAATGAGAGACATGCTGGCAAGAACTTTGTCTATATGTTTAATTTGATTGGTACCCCATGTGTACCGATGTTATGTTTAGACATCTTTGGCCATTTTATTCTTGTTAATGAAAATTATATTGGAGAACCAAGTTTAAGGTCTACGAATTTATGCTCTTAAAGCTACGGTTTTTCCTCGCTCGATGGTAAGGTATGGATTTTATTTAGTGCAAGCCTTTGCAAAATGCTGTCTATTCCTGGAGAGCTTTCTTACAACTTTTCTTGTCTGAATTGCATGACAGGAAAGTGATAGTGGTTGCTTGCTGATTGTACAGAAATGTCGGATTGCTTGTGCTCGGGTTTATTGTCTTGCCTTGTGGGGTAGATTGTTAGTTGGGGGAGCCTTCGACAGGAGCTCTGGCACCTAGACCTTGAGTGGTCCATTGTGCCAACCCCATATTTAACCTGCCTGCCACATGCAGGCAGGGGACAAGAGCGCCACGGTGAAGGTATGAATGGTCACCCATCCAACGCTCGTCCAGGCTCAACATTGCTTAACTTCAGTGATCTTACGGGAACTGGTGTTTCAATGAGGCTAGGCCCTTGCCCTATGTGCCTTTTGGAGTATATTTCTCGGCACCGAATTAAGTTTATTTTGACCTAAATTTTGTCAAGTGATATTCTTAGGTTTTCTCTTGGTCATTGGTTAGAGTTCTCTCATGTTTTTACTTTTCAGCGAAGGAGAGTGTTAGAAATGAAATACAATTCCTTGCTCCTATTCATATATAGCCACGCTCATACTCTACCCCAGAAAGCACTCAAGTGTCACTACAGGAGACAAATAAGTCATCCATTGCCCTCTGGTAGATTCTTTTGAGAAAGTCTTCCTGGATGGATGGAGCTCATTGGATGAAATGAGCATTACTTATATCAGAGGAGGTTGAAAATCTCATGGCCTTATGTGTGTGAAAGGATTTGTGGTGAGATAAGACCAGAGATTAAATAAATAATAATTTTTATTCTCCCAGAGACATACAATGCATGTAAAGGACAAGTCAAGCAGTTCAAAGAATAAAATACACAATCACATTATTCTTCCAGAAAATCTGAGGCATAGTAAAAGCATGTATCAAGAAGGTACTTATAAGTTTTTTTTTAATTTATTTATAATTGTAATATCTTGAATTCTTTTGGGAAACTTGTTGTAGATGTTTATGGCCATTGTCTTTGGCCCCTTGTAGTGGAGGTTAATGAGAGATCTCCATATATAAATCTCCCTTTCTTCTAGTATCATGAAGATGATAGGAGTCATTTCATCGAAAATTACTGGTTTTACTGTTTTCAAATGCTAGTATGTGGAGTAGATATAGCAAGGTAAGGTGAGGATTTTAAATTTCTTCAATATTGGCATACAGGTTTGCCTAAAAGGGACATTTCCAACTTTGGTTTGAGAAACTGTGCGCGAACAGTGCAGTTCAGTTCTAGGATCCCAAATTATATGTGTTATCCACCAGAAGCCTCTAATTTTGGTTCTTCTTTTATTTGAAGGTAGTGCGAGCGAGATAGTTCCCATTGTCATAAAGGAAACCATATTCGATAAATACGTTTTAATTTCACCAGCTGTGAGACTCACAAATTAAATATTGCATTATTAATGGTGCAATAATCTAGTTTTATATGACAAAAATTGTAAGTAATTATTAAATGAAAATATCTAAATGAGCCTTGAACTTGACTCATTTTTCTCACGCAGTACGTTTGAACCCCAAGAACCTACTGTGGTGACAATATGATTAATTTTCAAATATAGTTGAGAAAACATACAAACTACACATTGTTGATTTTTTGATGAGATCTAGGTGTTAGAAATTCCTCATTTGTTAAATAAGGTGTCTCAAGAGTACATAAACGTATCATATAAAAGGGAAGATACTCTCTGGCAAATATCTCAGAAAGTAGTGTGGTAAGGGGCTGAATTTTTGTTGTCAATGGAAGGGTAATATACTTTTCTTTAAAATGAGATGAAATTCATTGATTTCTAGGTAAAATGATATTTTGCTCAGACTACCTTAAGTTCATTTTTCTTGTAATGTTATTTTCAGGATTGAGAGTTACTCATGTAAAATGGCTGGGAGTGAGAAGCAGTTGTACAAAAGATTTAATGCTGAGCAAGGGATGGCACCGACTGATCTTCAGGCTCTTTCTCCTCCCCAGACTGCTCTTGGCGTGTCACCTCACTTTGGGTAGGTATGGTTTTCATGAATAGCATTCTGCATGCGGAGTCGTAGATTGCTGAGTAACTTGTTTAATTCGGTGCGTCTTACATGGCTTCTAGAAAATGACTGACTTTGTACACTCTGTGCGAGCTGTTAAATACAAAGATAAAACAAATGAATTCTGTTGTCCACAACACTGCATTTAGCCCCTAAATCCTTAAATTGGGCTATTTATGCCAAGGAGGAAGTTTCATATTTAAACATTTGACCATGCTTTTATGCTAATTCAATGTAAGTTAGTGTTTCAGGCAGAAATTTGTAGGTCTGTCACACGTTAAATGATTTCTCACATTATAAATGCCATGCTTTTTAATTTTTGCTGACCATGGCTGTGATATCTAATATGTTGAGTTTCTACTCATTTGAGTGAGAAAGCTGAGAGGGTCAGGTCTTTTTTCTTGTGCCGTGGTTTGTTTTTAATGGTTTGTGAGTGGAGGGGCGGGACGAGGAGAGGAAGCCTACAGGATAACAACAGTTTATATGGCTAATAGAAAAAGATAATGGACAATGGCCCACCTCGATGGAAACACTGGTTCCAAAACAGCACAAACAACCAAACCGCTCTGGCCGCTACAGTGGTAGCCCTGCCAGCCTGGCCCATGGGTAGTCAACTGTGGTTCGTTGCTACAAATTACTCAAACGGAATTCCAGAACAATTACGCAATAATAATGCCCGCAGCTTAAATTCTGGCTTAGCGAAAGGACTGCCCGAAGGTTCCTTGTAAGCATGGAGGGATTACCTCCATGGTTGTGCGGCGATGTGGAATGCTGCAGGCAAATAAGAAACTATGCATGCACTGTCGTCAAACAGTCAACCATAAACATTAAAGTTGAGCGTGGTTGAACTCTCTTGTTATCGATTTATGTAAGCAGTGGTCACTTTCACGCAATCATTAAATCTATTAAAAACTGGACAAAACTGGACTGGAATTGAAGTAAATGTTGATGCCAATCATAAACTGGGCTTCAATTTCTCAAATTTCTTTCAATGAGAACTGTTGGGAGAAACGTTTGCACCTCTGCGGAAATTTTACTTTTAATTGAGTTTTGCAAACCACTTCCCCTGGAATTTACTTTGGGATATTTAATTTGCCCATACGTGATGCAACATGCGACTCACCTCGGAGGTACGTATTTCCGATTCACAAACTGGCTAAAATTTCGGTCCCTTGAATTTCCTTATTAAGAGGTTCTGCCATATCAGAGTTTGGTATGGTACTAATTATTTTAAAACTAGTCTTTTACTACAAATGGTTTCATTTGATTAAAGAGTAATGCTGAAATAAACGTGGTGGTACATAGTTGGATTGGATGTTGGATATTTGGGGAGGCGACCGACGGCTAAGGTCATTTGCGCCATAAGGGATAGGTAAGGGAGGAAGGGGGGGTAGAGACCCGGCGTTGGCATTAGCCTGCTCTTAACGAAAGTCGCCAAGGGGACCACGGTTTAACGTCTCGTCCGACAGACGGAGTACTGTACTTGAAGTGCCCTCCACGAGACACTCGGGTAGGGATCAGGTTTCCTCTGAAATACATCCTCCTCTGCAGGGATTTGAACCCTGGCCGCCCGTGTGGTAGGCGAGTACTCTAGCCACCACACCAACCCGATCCCCGTGGTACATAGTGACAGAATGCATGAAGGTTCCAGAATGTTTGGAAAAGAGGCCATTGCATTGTAAATTTTGGGGTCCGACTTTAGTGAGTTCCTTTACTGATTTCAAATATTTGTGGTTGGTGATGAGTTCCCCAGTGTTGCAAGTCTTTCTGCATGTGTGTTGTGTGCCTGCTCCAATAACTTCCCAAGAAAGCCACATTTGCAAAAAATTTTGTGTTAATTTCTTCAATCACTGTACATTAACACAGTATTTTCGAAATTCGAAATAATGCTTGGAACAGACTTCTTTTGAAAGGCTTGGCACCTGCATCTTTAACATAGCAATACATTTTACTGTGTATTGTGCCTTTTTTGAATTAAAGAACTCATGAGAATCTCTATATGTATGCAGGAGACAATTGAATTGCAAATTATATTGTTTCCTGCATTCATATAGTACTGTATAGTGACCTCTGTATAAGCACCTGTGTCTTTTGATGCTAATTATAACACTATAGCTTGTTATTCTTGTGATGCATTATTAAATGCTCTTTATGAGGGTGTAGATGCTCTTTCTTGGTGCTGCATTTTTAAAATCCTACTATTATTATAAATGTGAAAGTTTGTGTTTGGATGTTTGTTACTCAATCACACCAAAACTATTGGACCAATTGAACTAAAATTTGGTATGTTGATTAAAAAACTCTCAGGGTCCCCTAAGGCCCCCCAAAGGCCCCTCTGGTGGTCCATGCTTATCATTGGGTTCTGTGCAGTGGTTTTATTTTTTTCTTTTTTAAAGTACTTTCACTCAAGATAGAGGGCTGGAATTTTTTTTTATAGGATAGCTGCATAAATGAAAGTTCTTATTCTTGCAATCGATTTTCTATTACGTTTCGTATTCGTGTGAAAGTCTGGTTTTTAGCGGAAAAATCTCACATTTTCTCTGAAATCAACAATATCATATTTCCTTGGCAACCAGAGATTTAGATGCCTCTACCATTTAAATATCATGTTTTCTTGCAGGCCAATGATAGCACGTAGAAAGAAATTCTGTAAAAGAAGGGCCCGCAGTCCCGAGGGCCCCATGATTGATTGCTTCTAGGGATAATCGATAAACTTATGTATATTTACAACAAGTATACTCTTCAATGTCTATTCTCAAAGTACCTCTCATAGGGGCACTGAGGCCGGTATTCATAGACGGGATGAATAATCAATGATTGCAGAATCAACGATTATTCGTCAATCATTGATTATTTGATTTATGTATTCATAGACAGAAAACAATCTCCAATTCATGAATCTCTAATTATTTGGGATAATCTGTAATTGGTGAATTACAGATTGGATGTATGTTTATTTTTGAGTGGTATGAGAAATTGAAGAGGCAAAACATTTTGTGGGTATCGTTAAATTTTTATTCAAGTTGAGTATATAGTTTTATTAATTGCATATTGAAAAAGAAAATAAAAAATGGATTGGCAATGTTTTTTTGATAAAAATGAATTAGCCGTGACTACATTAGAATTATTTCTTATGATTATTCAACGTTCATAAAGGCGTTGCTAGGGAAAATCAACAAACAGTAATCTCGTATTCCGGCAAGTGTTGATGATGTAGCGTGTGCTGTTTAACGTCAGGAATTGTCCGACCATAAGTGTGGTCTCTTCTTTTTTCTATTCTCACAAAGAGACACCTGAGGCACCGATTCGTTGCCTGAACATCATAAGAAACAGACGGTCTGATGGTGTCAGCTATTTGGACGGCCAAAAGATTAGTTATATGTTTCACAGTTCTGGACACCGTTGGCTGCGAAACAACTAGCAATCCCTACATATGTACGTAAAACACTAAAGAAGACGAAGAGTAGCAGTAGCAGCATTTACATCTGATCATTACCGATAAAGAAAATTTGAAATATGTAATTAGTAGCAATTGATGATAGCTTACGAGTAAAACATTCATGGCAATTTCGGCCGAGGTTAAACTCAGCATGAAGATTTTTTAAAATACTGCGTGATTAAAAACCGCTGTCATATATTTTTTTAAATTTTTAATATGATTTCAACAATTCAATATTGATGCCTAAGCGTAAAATCTCAAAGCAGTGAGCCACAGTAGCACAAGAGGAACTGTCAGTCCTCGCGGAAAGTGTCGATATATGAACATTAGTTCTAAGAAGAATATACTCGAACACTACGGGTTTTGAGAATCGGTATCCTCTATTAAACTCTTCGTCTGTCAACACTCAAGTCTATTGTTACAGCAAGTTAGATTACGGATTTTAAACAGAGATTGACGTATATAATAAGCGGTCCATCACCAGACCCCAGTGAGGCCATTGACATTAAAGATTCATCTTGGAGTACGAATTTCGTGGAAAGTATCACGATAAAAAAGGCGAAGTCATATGATGTGACATGTAACTCGGAGGAAAAAAATTCTCCCTAGTCGTGAATATAGAGATGGAAAAAAAAACGGCCACCGAGAGCCTCGAACTGCCTGACTCTCCCGTACGAACCCGCGACGCTCACCACTACACCATACGAACCTATGTTAAAGGTAGGCAATAATAATACTAATACTGAAAGTCGCTTTGAGGCTGATAGAGATGGGTGATGTGAGGCTCCGGAACAACCTAGCGAGAGTAACTTTTCCCAGCTTTTTTATACTAAGGGCGGATATTTCTGATTATAAACTGATTAATTACAATACAACTAGGATACGTTTGACGAAGTCCAAGGCGAACTAGCCTTTGACCTCGTGCACGACATAGTAAATACGGCATTCAAATCGGCGAGTCAGGGTACGTAGCTGTGTATATAATCTTTGGTACGTAGTCTCCCCATGTGAGTAATTTGGATTTGTTGGATCCCTAATGTGTGTTTTTCACAGCCTTTAGTGATACGCTGGTACATCGTCATCGGCAATCACATACACCAATATATATCCGAACGAATTTCCATTGCACGGAAATCCTAATCAATTCAAGGTAATCAATAATCCTAATCAATTCAAGACGTTCATATAGAGTATTCTATGCCTTTAGCACCGTATAAAATTGTAAATTTGGAACGTAAAGACATGAATATGTCGTAAACAATCACAGAACTACCGACGTCCCACAAATCTCTAATTAATTACGGTCGAGAGCTTAATTCACGAATCAATGATTATTTGGCCAAATAATTACAGTTTGCTTGACTATGAATACTAGAACTATAAACAATGATTATTTGACGACTATGAATACATAATAATCAGAGATTGATGAATCTCTGATTCAAGAATCATCGATTGACGAATCACTGATTCTTTGACGACTATGAATAAGAAACAGTAATTAATTAGAGATATAATCATAGATTGAAACGAATCTGTAATTATTGAGGACTATGAATACCGGCCTGAATGTGTATAATAGATCATTATGTAGTAAACGATACAAATAAAGTAATTAAATAGACTATACACACGATTAATTGTGCAAGAATACTTACGCGCAGCAAATAGTAATGAAGGACATCCATGAATGAAAATTGGCAATTGCTCTAAGAATCACCATAGATTTTTGATGCAGTAACCAAAACCAATGATTATGGCTATCCTTTACGCCAAATGCACTGTCCTGGTGACGTAGGTTTCATGGGAAAATAAACATGGCTGCTGCAGCAAATGCTCCTTTTGACGTTGTCAACTGCTGGATTGTACCCTACTCTCCGATCCTGATAAAAATACTCAACGCTCATATCAACATTGTATAACGCAACTCAATTAGGTCATTGAATGCCAATATATGTATGTACACGAGGGAAGCGATCAAGCTGTCATTCACTCTGGAGACAGCTCAAGAGAACCGGGGAGCAAGGTGACAATCTCTGAACCTGGGTGCTATTTAAGTAGTAATGAGTCAGCTTGGCCCATTTTTTTGTTTTCTGTGCATGAAAGAGGACCAGCAGTCACTCATCTCTGCGTGCACCTGAAAAACAGTCACCGTGTCTACTACAACGAACACAAAGTACAAGATATGTTACTCCTCTCCTCAAATTACCACGCTGACTGTATTCTTCAGGGTTTGTGGTTTTCTAATAAAATAAGTTCAATTTTTTTCACATCTGTTGAATTTCAAAAGGCTCCTTCGGCTACTCCATAATAAATTTCTTAATCACTAACGGCCGTGGTAATTTCATTAATAGTTTGATCATTTTTTCTTTTCACCCTCTTCCATAATCGGAATCCTACCTCCCTCTACGATCTATTTACCCCCAGAAAAAGACTTTCTCAAATAATTAACTCCATCTGATCCTACCTTTCTTCACATTCCCCAAGCCCTTACTTACCTATATCTACTTCAATTCCTTCCTCGCCAATGCTTTCAAGTTTTGGAATTCGCTATACCCTCCCATGTCAAGTCTTCTTCATCCCTTCAATCATTTAAAGTCAAATTATTTTGTTGTTTAAAAACTGATGAATAAATTTGTAAAAGCTTACTTTATGTCTAACTATAAATATTACTGTAATATTTATTGTTATGTAAATTTACTTTTCCTTTCCTAATGTGTGTATTATGTTTTACGAGCAGAACATGCAAATTGTATAATTTACTTGCTCTATTGGGTTACCCCAGAGCATAAATAAAGTTTCATTCATTCATCATAGCAGTGGTTGGATCTGACAGTTAGTCTCCTAGCATTCAGAACCCAATCACCCAAATATTCGGTAACCCCCAGCTTACATAAGGTCCAAGGTTAACCGGCCGAGTGGTGTTGAGTGGGGAGGAGAGTGAAATTGGAGGGTCTGAAAGGAAACAGTGATCGGTCGGAGGAGACGTTGGGCGGGAGAGGAGGAGGAGTTTAATATGGCAGGCCATGGAAGGGTGTTGGGGGAGGAGGAGTTGCACCAAAACAAGAGAGCAGCGGAGTTTGCTTTCCTCGCACAAACAGTCTGGGGGAGAGGGCAAACGGACCATCCCTCCTCCCCCATCCCTCTCATCTCGCCTCCACCCCCTCTCTCCCGCCTATTCATGACTTCAATCGCCGCCGCCATTTTGAGGCCTTCGTCCCTTTTTGAAGTACCTCGGGCTTACTTCCCACATGTGTGTCTCCATCTCTCGCGAGCTCTCATTCACTCGGCTCACTCTTGCCTCCTCCCTCCCCCTCCCTCCCTCTCTCCTCCTTCCATTCCCACCCCACCCACATCCCCCCCCCTCTTCCTCCTCCCCACCCTCCTCCACCGATTTCTCGCCGGGGCGACCGATCCTCATCGTTTTGAGTGTACGCTGCGGCCCCACCCAGTTGCGAATCGATTGTGGGAGAACACTGGTGTACAGATATGCACTCCAGAAGGTGGGAATTAATCATTACACACGATATCCTGGCGGTTTTCATCACACTGGGTGAAATAGTGGAGAAGTTGAAGTGCAACTGATGTATGTTTATTGGGTTTACAACGACGGGAAATATGAGAATGTGATAGAAAGAATAAGGTAATTATTAGCATTTATTTGTGAAGTTCCTTCGGAATTCACATCGGGTTAAATTTTTGGCTGCTGCCAACGTTTCCATGGATAACACTTCCATGACCCTAAAAGTGTTATCCATCAAAACGTTGGCAGCAGCCAAAAATTTACCCCGGTGTATATCCTGAGAGAATTTCACGCATAACATTCGCCGGGAAAGCACAAAATCATTTATTAGCATTTATTTGTCTTCCATAAGTTGAGAATGAATGCTAGTGTTACATGAATGATTTATTTCCGTGCTCCGCAGCGATGGGGTCCTGATTTGATAGATTTATCCCAGGAAATGCAAAGATGACTTAACAAACCATGCACGGTTTTTGAGGACAGATTGAGAGGACAGAGGACAGACAATCACTGATATGGATTTCTTCTTTCATTCTCTCCATTGAAAATTGAGCAATAATGTAAATTTGGATCGAAATGAGGAAGAGTTATATAAAGGAAAATACTTAGAGCTTTACATAGTTTAAATTTTTTATGCTATGAGTGGAAAATTGAGTTCCGTATTCTTTTTCTCCATATAAAATTTAAAAACAGTACTGCTGAAAAGTAGAAACATTAATGCAAAGTTCTTCATTTGTCAGATCAGATCATTGGTTGTCCAATCCTAAGATTGGTTTTTAGGAAAAATAAAGCAATGACAGCTTCAATATTGAGCCTCTCTTTTTATGAAGCACAATTTTCTTGTAATTTAGTCATTTGTCATTGAAATTGGACTCCTTTAGGTTATCTGCCTGCCTTCCTCTTATCTCCGTGAGTATGTATTGGGGGAGACCTCTGTTTGTGTCACAAAACCCAATTATAAATTTGTCATTTCCATCAGACGGAGTGCTTCGGGTGATGAAGAAGGACCATTGTGTGATACAATAAGCAGAAAGCGTCTCTTCAACCTGATAGCCACTCTAAATGCTGCCTTCCACCCGGACTACGACTTCTCTGATGCTAGGAGTCATGAATTCAGTAAAGAGCCCAGCCCTCAGGTAACTTTCTTTTTTTTTTAAGGATTATGACATAATATTATATCTTGTTTGCTCTGTAAAATCTGGTTATCTACTTATACCTAAAGTTAACATGATAACAGTGTTGTTTAATCCTGGAGAGCCATGTATATATTTTTTGAAGAACTCATCTTTATCAGATCTTTCATGAAATCATTCATGTAGTAATTCAGAACATTTGATGCTGCCTAAATTGATGGTTGGACATAGTGGACTCTCATTCGGATCAATTCTGTCATTTTATTGCTCTCCTCCCTCCCCCCCCCCCCCCTACCTCAAACCCACCTCCACCCCCCTTGACTTCCCTGGTCTTTGGGAGCATTTTAAAACGATTAATAGATGTTATTCGGGAAAGAATTCAAAATTATGCTTTTATATCATAAGCTAAATGTCACCAACAATCGTGAAGTAACTGTCACCTCTTAGTTCCCTATGCAAATGACTTTTAGTTGTTGATGTTTTTCTTTGCAAAATTTTTGACAAGTTTAGATAATGTTTAGTTCTGCATTTTGTATGAGACTCCAGCTTTCTTAATCTGTGGCTAATCAGGACGTGCAACTGGTAAGGGCGTTTAACAACTTGCCTGGGAATGATGAGATATCTTGTCATGTAGAAGTGACATTTCATGTGGGGATGACGAGATATTTCATAGTGGGAGTTTCTCATGTTCCTTCCTTCATCCTTCAAGTACGCTCTTTGGCCAGCAGATGGCATCTCCAGGGAATATTTCATCAGAAATACGCACTCTCGTCGGATCCCGCACGTGTATATATGGGTTGCATAACCCCTACTTTTTTTGTCGTCTTTCGTTATTTCCGTAAAAAACATTTTTACCATTTCTGAATCAAAGGCAATCATTGTGATTCATTTCTCCCTAAAGAGCAGTATGCATATACTACTCATTTATTTATTATAAAGTGTTTTCCATAGGTATTTTGTAATTCCGTGTCATTTCACAGCTCGAGTTAGCAGTTTGCTAATATATTCGAAAACCAAAGCATGCGTACTCTGCGTTCAATGTCATGTCTGCAGCAAATTGATTCAGTGCTCGTCATTCCATCTTTATTCACATTTTTGAATCACCACTTTTTCTTTTTCGGGAAAATACGAGTTTGGAAGCCATATCTAGTGGCCCGCCCACAGTCATAAATTTCAAGGGAATTTCCTAATGCCTGGAGTCTAGCCTGAAAGTACCCCTACACTGCCTACATCATTTTCTCCTCCAGTTGTGTGAACTAGACTTCTGTTTGCCGCGGTTGTTTACTTCCTGTTAGGAATTGGTTCCTGCCGTGCGATCCCCAGTTCCCACTGTATTTGAGACAGAGAAGGGCAGTGAAGGGACAGTAAAAAGGGGATAAAGATTCTCTGAGGAGCCTTGCTCCAAGAGAGAGCTGTTGTGTAGCAGCAAGGGGTATGAGATATAGAACTACGATGCCGATTGCTCATGAGTGAGCCAGTCATGGCCAGGCGAGGGAATTCCCCAGATGGCACGGATGGATGTTGGTCGCCCACATCAAATCGCCTAATTCCAGAATCCCCACAGGGAAAGGGTAACCATTCTATCCGTTTGGCAAGAGTGAAAATTGTGCGAATTTAGTGTGTACGGTCAGTGTGAATCGCCCAAGTTTTGTGGGTAGACAGTAATGAGAGAGTGCACGAAACTGTTGAGATAGGTGCAAACTAGTATTGGATCTTTCCATTCCTGGGGAAAGCTCAACTTCGAATTGATTTGGAGTGTTCCATCTGTAATTGCAAAGTAGTAATAGAGGGAGGTACAATTCTTTCTCTATGGACACCATTCGTGAACTTTTGAAAGAAAGCTAGGAAAGTGAAGTGTTGAGGAGAGCGACAACATTTTTATGCTTACCAACGTAAGTTCCTCTGAATCAGCAGTAATTGAGGAATCAGAGGAAGAAGAAGTGGAGTGAACACCATCCTCTGTCATGAAGCTTGCTCAAAGCTGTGCATATTCGATTTTGATGGCACCAGTGGCATAATGGTACATTTGGAGAATTAGGAGGATATTTCAAAACTTTGTGGATGATGATATCCGAGATGCAAAACCTCCACTCAAATCATTTTCTGGACAGTAGTAAAAAGTCAGCTATTGCGAAATGACCGCTAGAGTTGCTGTTTTGACCCATTTCTGCAATACATTCTCAATTCCTGATCAAGTTACCTTGATATCCTAATTTTTATATCAGTAACGATTAAGCACTACTTACGAGTTCATTAGTCACATTTTTCTCATTCACTATTATCCTCCAGGATTGAAACCATTTCCGTGTGCTACCTTCGACTATAATATACACATATGTTCAATTCTATTTCATTGAGATATGCCATGTTTGTCCAGCTAGAGTTGATTTGGAATTTCTGCCAAATTTCGCAGTGCATTGCAAATTCGGAATACCAATAAATTCGATATTGCAGTGCATGGAAAATTAGGAATACAAATAAATCGGATACGAGTTGACAATTTTTGGCCTGGTTAACTTTGAAATTTTGTTAGTGTATTGTCACATTTGCAAAAACATTTCTCCTAATGCCCAGATTGATCTTCTCCCAAAATTCATGTTAGGCGGTTGGCGGTACAAAAATAGGCTCTGCATGGCTAAAATGAGGACGGGTTGTAAAAATCAATGTTTCGAATTTTGTGCGAACTCACTAATGTCTATTGTCTTTACATAATTTGCGTATTTGCTAATGCATGCCCATGGCGTTATGCATGTGCTCTCATGTGTATGCTGACATGAGGAGAAATTTGAGGAAAGTCTTGAGGCCATTTATGTTTTGACATGAAAGTACATATGGAATTTCAGATGAAAATCTCTCAATAGCTTGAACTGAACAGCAATTACTAGCACGAAATTAGTAATTCCACTTTAAGCTTCAGTCATGGCGAAGAAAATATATTTGCAGTAGCAATAGTACATTGCGATACTAGGGGCTTAAAGTGGCTCATCATTACATGTCATGAAGTTAGCGCCTGAGTGAAGCGAGTGCAATAATACATTGTGTGATTTGAGCCACTTAGGTCACCATAAGCTTCGATAAAGAATCTTAAGTCAACATTCAATACATTAGACGGGTCTGTCCTTCCCTGCAGTCCGTATTGTGAGAGGAGTCTTCATACTTAAAATGGTAGCTCTTCAAGCTTATGGTCAGAAGTGAGTGCCATTCACGGCAACTGTGACATTGATGAATTGGTGATGAAATCAATTTTAATTTCACTCATTTTATTACATATCAATGCTGGCATGTTGAAATAATTTCTGGCAACTAATACTTAATATTTTTGACCTTTTAATCTTACTTATTGTTTCTTGCTTTAGTGGGTGATGAACTGTGTGGACAGCAACTTGAATGCCACAGCTGGTGAGCAGTTCAGATCCTTGAGAGGCCAATTATGGGCAGCGCTTGATGATGAGATATGCCTCTCAGATTGTGACATCTACAGGTAATAATTAATTTCTCTATATGATCAATCTTCATTCTGCCTTTGTGCGTCAGCATTTTGCAAAATTGGCCATCGAGTTACTTTTAACTGCTTCCCAGACGTGCCTGAGAAAACTCAGGCACTGAAGATGAGCAAATTCTGACGCACCCATGCATTCTTAGGCAAGCCTGAAAAGTTCATCTCTTTCTCTTCATGCCCGAATATTCTCGACTGCTGCTAGTAGTTCATTTTTCCCTAATCCAGAAGGAATACCTGCAGGAATGCTCAAGGAGTTGGCGCCACAGATTGCACCATTCTTAGAAATTATATTTAGTAAAACATTATCCAAAGGCTAGGTGCCCCAAGACTGGAACATAGCCAATGTCACACCGATATTTAAAAAAGGAAATCAAAGTGACCCTGGAAATTACATCACTTTTATGCAAGATCCTCGAGTACATTGTCGTTAGCAATATTATGACATTCCTGACTATCTTAACGTTTTGCATAACAGTCCGCATGGCTTCCGTAAGGGTAAGTCCTGCAAAACACAGCTTGTGCTCTTCCTTCATGATATCCTAAAATCAGGTGAATTGAAAAAGCAAGTCGACACAATATTCCTTGATTTCAAGAAGGCATTCAACAAGGTTCCTCACAGAAAACTCTTATATAAATTGTAATCATACTGAGTAAACAAAAAATAGTGAATTGGATAAGGGACTTTCTCAATGATTGAAAACAAAAAGTAGTTATTGATGGTTTCAGCTCTGATGTGGTCGAAGTCATATCCTGTGTTCCTCGAGGAATCGTGATCAGCCCTCTTTTATTCATTATTTATACTAATGACCTAAGTTCTCGAGTTTGTAATAAATTAAGATTATATGCAAATGATACAGTTATCTACCATGAAATTATTGAAGACCTAGTTTCCATGAGCGTCATGTTTTCGTATATAACTCCAGAATTAATGGCTTTTGGAGTTTTTGAACATTATTTCCTTACAAATGAAAAAACGACTTCGTTTCCTTCCACTGATTTATTTTCTTGGTACGACATGTTTCGACACATAGAGGTCATTTTCAAGTACAAAAAATTTTAAAATTCAAGCAAATATATACCTGGAAGGGTCTTGGGGGAGGTTGGAGAGGGGTGGAAGAATGGGTGCTAGGAGGGGGGGGGGAAGGGGGAAACCCGGAGAGAGGTGAGGGGTGGCGGTTATGGTGAGAATTAGGGAAAACCCTTAGGAGGACCGTGTTGGTGAGAAAGGTGGGGGCGGGGGATGGAAGGTAGAGGGAGGGGTGGGTTAACTTGGAAAGGGTCGTTAAGGTGGAGGTGGGTTATCAGCGGGTGTGGAGTTGGGCGGGAGGGATCTGGGTGTTCGTCTTTCGGTGAGGTTTAGAGAGACTTGTAGGAGGGGGGAAATTTTTTCAAAAAGGATGTCGTTTAGTAATTTACATTTACTCATGTTCCTCCTTATTTCTAGCTCCTCCTTCTTGTCCATCTTCCTCCCTTTTATCTCAAAGTGTTGTATCTCCGGTTTGAAGTCGCTCTCGTGGTTCTCTTCCCAGAGATGTTTGGCGAAATGGGACTGCGACAGATTGCAGTTCCGGTAACATCTCGTATGTTCCTCGATTCTTCTCTCGACTGTACGCCCTGTCTGCCCAACATATGCAGCACCACAGTCGTTGCACTTTAATTTGTAAATGCCACTTCTTTCGAAAGGTTGCACTTGGTCTTTTGTGTTACCCAGGAATTCTTTGAGGTTTTCACCGTTATAAAATGTCACTCTATACTGTTGTTTTGGAAAGAGGTTTCCTATTTTTTCAGAGATCATGCCATAATATGGCAATTTACACCATCGGATCTTTTCCTTTTCCATTATTACTGGAGTGAAGAGCAATTGCTGTGCTTTGAAAGAACGTTTTTTTTGGAGCATTTTGTCTATTATGTTTATGTTGTAACCATTTGACATGGCTCTTGATTTTATTGTTTCTAATTCTTTGTTGAATGTGTTCTTGGAGAGAGGGATACTCATTAGCCTGTTTAAAAGAAAGTGAAACACGGATAGCTTTTGAGAAATGTGATGGCGGGAGTCTGAGGGGATGACATGGTCCGTTGCGGAGGCTTTGCGGAAAATTTCAAATTCAAAACTCTTGTTCATTTTCGACACAGTCACATCCAGGAAATTCAGTTTTCCTTCTTTCTCTTTCTCACAGGTAAATTTCACGTTTTTGTGTTGTGTATTCAGAATTTTAAGAAAATTGTCCAATTGTCTATCCGTGCCAGTCCATATTGCAAACACATCATCAACGTATCGGAACCAGCAATAAATGTTGGTGCACACTGAGTTACAATTGAACAATTTTTCCTCCAAGTTGTCCATAAACAGTTCGGCCAATAGTGGAGATAAGGGGGAACCCATCGCCAAACCTTCACTTTGTTTATAATATTCACCATTGAATTTGAAATAGTTTTGCTCCACGCACACTTTTAATAGAGAAATAAAATCCATGATGATTTTCGTATCCGTACCCGCATTTCTTAGAACTTTTTCCGCAACACTCACTGCTTCTAATGCTGGGATACTAGTAAAAAGATTCTCTACGTCAAACGACACTAATAGGTATTTGCTGGATGGAGGAGTTTCTTTTATTAGTCGGTCACAAAAGTCTTTCGTGTTCTTTACTCCAAACCTTGGCTGGAAATTTGTGAACTCCCTAAATTGAGAATTCAACAGGGCCGCTAGTTTTCTGGATGGGGCTGCTATGCTGGAAACGACTGGGCGAACAGGGACGGACTCTTTGTGAATTGTGACAATTGTGACTCAGTGTGCACCAACATTTATTGCTGGTTCCGATACGTTGATGATGTGTTTGCGATATGGACTGGCACGGATAGACAATTAGACAATTTTCTTAAAATTCTGAATACACAACACAAAAACGTGAAATTTACCTGTGAGAAAGAGAAAGAAGGAAAACTGAATTTCCTGGATGTGACTGTGTCGAAAATGAACAAGAGTTTTGAATTTGAAATTTTCCGCAAAGCCTCCGCAACGGACCATGTCATCCCCTCAGACTCCCGCCATCACATTTCTCAAAAGCTATCCGTGTTTCACTTTCTTTTAAACAGGCTAATGAGTATCCCTCTCTCCAAGAACACATTCAACAAAGAATTAGAAACAATAAAATCAAGAGCCATGTCAAATGGTTACAACATAAACATAATAGACAAAATGCTCCAAAAAAAACGTTCTTTCAAAGCACAGCAATTGCTCTTCACTCCAGCAGTAATGGAAAAGGAAAAGATTCGATGGTGTAAATTGCCATATTATGGCATGATCTCTGAAAAAATAGGAAACCTCTTTCCAAAACAACAGTATAGAGTGACATTTTATAACGGTGAAAACCTCAAAAAATTCCTGGGTAACACAAAAGACCAAGTGCAACCTTTCGAAAGAAGTGGCATTTACAAATTAAAGTGCAACGACTGTGGTGCTGCATATGTTGGGCAGACAGGGCGTACAGTCGAGAGAAGAATCGAGGAACATAAGAGATGTTACCGGAACTGCAATCTGTCGCAGTCCCATTTCGCCAAACATCTCTGGGAAGAGAACCACGAGAGCGACTTCAAACCGGAGATACAACACTTTGAGATAAAAGGGAGGAAGATGGACAAGAAGGAGGAGCTAGAAATAAGGAGGAACATGAGTAAATGTAAATTACTAAACGACATCCTTTTTGAAAAAATTTCCCCCCTCCTACAAGTCTCTCTAAACCTCACCGAAAGACGAACACCCAGATCCCTCCCGCCCAACTCCACACCCGCTGATAACCCACCTCCACCTTAACGACCCTTTCCAAGTTAACCCACCCCTCCCTCTACCTTCCATCCCCCGCCCCCACCTTTCTCACCAACACGGTCCTCCCAAGGGTTTTCCCTAATTCTCACCATAACCGCCACCCCTCACCTCTCTCCGGGTTTCCCCCTTCCCCCCCCCCTCCTAGCACCCATTCTTCCACCCCTCTCCAACCTCCCCCAAGACCCTTCCAGGTATATATTTGCTTGAATTTTAAAATTTTTTGTACTTGAAAATGACCTCTATGTGTCGAAACATGTCGTACCAAGAAAATAAATCAGTGGAAGGAAACGAAGTCGTTTTTTCATTTGTGAATATCAACTTCCACATAGTTGAGCCTGATACCATTGAACGTATTATTTCCTTATATTTTAGAGGACTTACTTTTGTTTTTTTATGTGTCAATGATAAATAAGAGCTTGTTTTCTGTTTTATTATTCGTATTGCATTTATTTTCAGTTGAGAAATGATTTATGCCCCAAAGTCGTGCAGAAAGTATTGTAAGATACACAGTAATACACCCATCACAGAAAAACAATGCCCAATTTCAGCTTTCCACTGTATTGTGTGGAAATGTATTGCTTTCTTGGTATATTGTACCTGACATGAAATGTACTACTGCCATGTAGACACATGTACTGGGAATCTTATGATGATGTTCAAAATGCTTTAGTATCCAAATCCATGCGTAGAAATAGATTTTTTGAAATACTTAAATATCTACAGTTGTGCGATAACGATAATCTTCCGCCTAATGACCGAATGGGTAAAATTAGACCCCTTATTGATGCGCTAAACAATCCTTTTCTTGCAAATTCCCCAAATGAAAAAAAATTATCAGCAAGTGAATCTATGATCCCATACTTCAGTCGGCATGGATGTAAGCAGTATATCAGAGGAAAACCACCACTATTAAGATTCAAGGCTTGGGTTCTCGCTCAGAAACAGTGCTACTGCTTGAAGACGGTTGTGTATCAAGGGCGACATGGAAGAGAAGAATGAAGATGTGGTGTGGGTTTGGGAGAATCAGATGTAATGGGCTTCTGTGATGATGTTATTTAAGCGTACCCAGGGGTGCAATTTTGCTTCCCCTTTCATAACTTTTTTATGTGTGTCAAACTCATTGATTCTCTAACCGCTAAAGGTATGCATTAGACAGGGACGGTCAGAGCTAATCATATGGAATCCTGCCCCTTGGCTTGTAAGGCAGTTATGTTCAAGAGACAAAGAGGTGCATACGAGGCAATGGTGGACCAAAAATCAAAGATGATTGCAGTTACTTGGAAAGACAACAATGTTGTAAATATGTTATCAAACCATTTCCATCAAACCATGCGGCATTCAGCCAATCCAAGAGCTACAAGTATTCCCTAAAAGACAAGAAAAAAAATCGCGATACCTAAGCCAAAATGCATCGCCGAGTACAACAACAATATGAGTGGAGTTGACCTAGTGGATAATTTTCTACTACGCTACTACGGCATAGGGCTTTGGGTGAAAAAATGGTACATTCCTATCCCATTTTGGCTATTTGATGTTTGCATGAACAATGCATGGCTTCTGGCACATAACTCAGGATTAACAATTAACGCTCTCGCATTCTGAAGGACCATTGTTTGCAGTATCCTCAAAAAGTACAGTACTGCCCCTTGCAACATTGGTAGCCGTGCTCCTATTTCCCAGACCTTGCGTCTTCACCATGAAGGGCATTTAATTTCTAGAGGGCAGGTTAGGTGTCGATACACTGTGCAGAAGCAAAACTGTTAAGTGTTGCCGTCATTGCAATGTGCCTGTGGACTTTGAGGACTTCCACACAAAAAAATGACGTTTGGCGAATATTTTATATTCCTCGTGAAAATTTGAATAAGATGATTGTTTAAACAATTTGAGTTTTAATGATTGAGAAAAATAAGTGAAAGGGAGTTGTTCTAAAGCACTGTTGGTATAATTTTCATTCATGGTTAGATAGTACTTATTTTTTCCCAATTTTAAAATATTTATAATTGTAATTTTTAAATGTTGACTGATTATTTAACTTTATTTCATAAATAAACACCTTTCCAAAGTATTTGAATAAATGTGTTACCCATAATTGTTCTTATTGTGATAATTTTGGCTACTGTCTACTAGTAATAATATTTTTCCCTGTTGATGAGGTTTGCGAACAGTGGGTTGTTATCGACCCACCCTTTTATTATTAACAAATTCATGCCGGAATTCAATATTTCTCTCTGACTGCTGGGTCGATTCTGGTACCCAAGAAATAAAAATATCTGAATTTTGAGAGAAAAAAATTCTTGGTTGCTAATGGGTTAAGGACAGGATTCAAATATCCATTTCAAGTTTTCATCGGCACGCAGGAAACTTTTGCAGAAAGTAATGGGCCTTCCTCTTTATAAGTCGCAGAAAGTCTATTAAAGTTGCTATAAGAGGTTGAATCCTGTCAAATCGAATTTAAAAACTATTCCTTGACTTCAACATTTTGGTAGCTACAAGTTCTTGTCCAACAAACGATAGTGATTCCTTCATCTATGCGTTTGCGTATCTCAGATTTACGTCGCTCAGAGTGGTTGAGTCAGAAATATTTTCCACGGAAATGTCAGCCTAATCAACATTATCCATATTCAGAGTGCTTTTTTTGGCACAAATTACAAATGGTTGGAGTGAAGACAACACAGAATGGGCAATATTTGCAAGCGTTCTTTCTCTAGTCATGTGAGAACAATGAAATATTGTCTTACTGTAAATTTATTCCATACAATTACCTAAAATATGATTGTATACCAAGCTGAGAGCGTCAAATGTCCTCCCTTTTGAAGCCTATCTCGAAGGTGAATGATGGCACCATGAATGAACGTTGATAAGGTCCGATGACATAACTTCAAAGTCCACGTCTTCAATAATTTCAAGGTAGATAACTGTATCATCTGCAAATAATCTTAATTTACTGCTAACTCGAGAACATAGGTCAATAGTATAACTAATGAATAAAAGAGGGCCGATCACACTTCCTTGAGGAACACCCGATGTGACTCCAACCATACCAGAGCTGAAACCATCAATAACTACTTTTTGTTTTCGATCACTGAGAAATTCCCATATCCAATTCACTATTTAGGAACCTTGTTGAATACCTTCTTGAAATCAAGGAATATTGTGTCGACTTGCTTTTTCAGTTCACCTGATTTTAGGATATCATGAAGGAAGAGCACAAGCTGTGTTTTGCAGGACCTGCCCTTTTGGAAGCCATGCTGACTGCTATGCGAAAAGTTAAGATAATCTGGAATGTCATATTATTGCTAATGACACTGTATTTAAGGATCTTGCATAAAAGTGATGTTAGAAATATAGGCTGGTAATTTATTGGGTCACTTTTATTTCCTTTTTTAAATATGGATGTGACGTTGGCCATTTTCTAGTCTTGGGGCACCTTGCCTTCGCATAATGTTTTGCTAAATATAATTTCTGAGAAAGGTGCAGTGTGTAGTACCAACTCCTTGAGCACGCGTGCAGGTATTCCTTCTGGATCCAGGGTCCAGAAGGAATATTATAATAATATACAATTACATATATAACTATCAAATCTCCTTTTGAGTAATGCACCGCTTGTCTGGAGTGAGTTACAAAGCCTAACATGTTCCTTTCACGGCAGAAAAATGAACTACTAGCAGCAGTCAAGAATATTCAGGCGTGAGGAGATAGAGACGAACTTTCCAGGCTGGCCTGAGTATACTTGGGTGCAATTGGGTAAATAAATAGGGTATTCCCAAAAGTAAGTCTCCAAAGCAGTGGGAGCGGAGAGAAACTGTTTGTGCGGCTGTTGGCCACACTGTTGTGATTGTTGCCTCCCACACTCCCATACAGCATGTGTGTGCCTCGCTCGGACGTCCAAGCTTTGCTTGGCAGCCGTTGAGTACGATGCTCACGTTGGATGCTACCACCGAGTGCAAAGTTCACGCAGAGATTCAGTTTTTAATGCAAAAGGTGTTGAACGGATTAAAATTCATCGGTTATTGAAGTTTATGGAGAGTCGTGCATTGAAGTCAAAAATGTTCGCAAGTGGTGCAGAAAGTTTACAGCTGGTCGTACTAAAATTCACGACGAGCAAAGGACATCAGCATTCTCCATGACAATGCTCGCCCACACGTTGCTCTTCAAAAAGTCGCTCTCCTGCAAGAGTTAAAATGGAACATCATCACCCATCCACCTTATAGTCTGGACTTGGCACCCTGTGACCACCTCCAGTTCCAAGTTGAAAGAATAATTGGCCAGAAGGCAATTCAGCTCAGACGACGTGGTGAAAGATGAGGTTGAATGCTTTCTCATGGACATTACGGCTAGCTATTAAGACATGGGCATACAAACACTGTCACAGCATCCACAAAAATGCACCGACCGAAATTACAATTGTTACGGGAAAACGAGGGGCGGCGTATTACACGCAGCATGACGCTCAAGGCGGGGGTCGAGGGAACAGCCACGAGGGGGGGAAGCAGCGACGGCGACGGGAGAGGGGAGTGGATGTGACGGGAGAGGGGAGTGGATGTGATGGGAGAGGGGAGTGGATGTGATGGGAGAGGGGAGTGGACATGAGGGGAAGGACGGTGCGCTGTAGGGGAAGGACGGTGCGCTGTAGGGGAAGGACGGTGGACTGGAGGGGAGAGCAGTGGGAGAGGACAGGTGGTAGCGCGAGGTTACTGTGTACGTTGAGTTGTTGAATAAAGTGAGAATTGAAGAGTGAATTCTCTTATTATTGTGCCCGGTAACACAATTATGTGGAAAAATAGAAAAATGTTCAACCAAATGATGTAAAGATTATTGAAATTAAACAGATTTTTAAATTTCTAAAAAGTAGGAGACCTTATTTTTAGGATTACCCTCATATAATTTCTAAGAATGGTGCAATCTGTGGCGCTAACTCCTTGAGCACGCGTGCAGGTATTCCTTCTGGACCTGGGGACTTGTTACTTTTAATCGCACGCAGTTGTTTAATTATTCCATCTTGCTGAATTATTATGTCAGCCATCGGTTCATTAAAGTCACGAATGTCTAAATTGTGAATTGTATCATCCTTAGTGAATACACTTTCGAAGTAGTGGTTAAATACATTGGTTTTGTCGATGCTGTTGGATACCACTTTGCCGTTTGTGTCCAATAAAGACACTACTGTCGAAGATTCGTATTGGAGCAACCAGAATCGCTTGGAGTTTTCATCTAGTAATTCACTGAGGATTTTTTTCTTGAAGTTTTGAAGAGTAGTGGGCATTATTTTCTTAGTTTTTGAGCGTTGAGCAACCTATATTTCTCTCGCCGCGAGCTCCGTTGTTTTGTTACTTAATAGAATTTGTACATAGATTGTGTAGTTTCCTTTGTCTCCTGAGCTCCTGCCTTATTTCGTGGTTATACCAACGAGGCTCTTTACTCTCTCATTTGAATTTGTATGGAATATATTCATCGATTCCTTTATTTAGTATTTCCAAAAAATATCTTCATGATACTTGGTGATCTCATCTTTCATTGTAGCTATGTATTTTGTAAATGAAGCTTCTAATGTCTGTAAGATTTAAGGCTTTCCCAGTGAATACATATAATGTATAGCTCTCGGGTTTTCATCACCCGGTTGGAAAGGCGAGAGATATACATTCTCCTAATGTCTCTCTAATTTTATGTAATCCTGTTTTTCAAATGGTAGACTTTATGTTAAGGTTTTACAGTGGATCTACTGTTGTTTTCAAAGTCGTAAGAATTACTTTATGATCACTGATACCTTCGAGGATATCGACGTGTTTAATCATTGTACGGTGACTAACCACTAAAAAATCTTATATTTTATTACCTCTCGTAGGTTCGTTAACTACTTGAGTAAGGGAGTGGTGTGTAAGTGTTTTAATTAAGGCTTCGCTTATATCTCGCCTCCTAGAATGTGTTTCAATGCTATTGGTTTTCCAAGTTATAGCCAGGAGGTTGAAATCTCCACCGGTAATTATGTATCACGCTTTTGTTATCAAGTTTAATGATGATATTTGAGTTTCTAATTTGTACAGTCATTTCTGAATTGCTCTATGTAATCTGTGGAAAACTAAAATGTGGTCGTAATGCTGCTCTGAATTCTATGCACTGACAATATTGCAGTTTACGCCATGACCGCATCATTGTTTTTTACTATCCAATTTAGGTGAATTGTAACCCAAGTTGTGACAATATTGAATTTCCTCTTCGTTCTTGTCTCTGCGACAAATATGCAGTGGTAATGTGTATTTGTAGGCATTGGAGGAGATGAATGCAATTGATATTGAACAGCCTTGGGTCACGTTCACGACTAGTGGCAAATTATAAGATACAAATCTTATGTTTTGTTGTTGTTGATTGTTTCAAGAGGTGCTTGCCAGTGCATACATGTGCTACGAGAAGATCATCACTTACTGAACTCATAATGCCGATTAAACATCATTCAGAATGCCTGAAGTTTGGCTTCACCTTGTTCATGACTATGTTGCAGACCCCTCATCTGGGATATTTTTCATGGCGTCAGAAAGTGGAGGAAACATAGGCGGGATGGCATTTATGCTTTTTACAATCCAATTTAGGTAATTTGTAACCATAAGGGTGTGATCAGCCCAGTGCAACTCCCCTACCTCGGCAATGCTAGCCGATGTCGCCGTTATTGTCGCCCAGCGATAATTCCAAGGGGTAGGTGGCAGCACTGAAGCGCGCCCGTTGTGCCCTTAGTGTGTACATGGTGAAAACACTGTCTAAGAGGCTTTAAATGGAAAGTTAGAGCTTTTTAATTTAGAATCAATGAATAAAGCAATATGTGATCAATTCCCCAATTATTTTCTGTGACTGGAATGCGTGGAAAACAAAAGTGTTGATCTACAAACTTCAAAACAACTGTCTCATTATGAGTCGTCTGCTAGGCTTTCAGTTGATCAACCAGCAATGTTAATTTAGTTAAAGAAAAACAGAACTCAATCATATATTCTGCAGATAACTTCTTTCAGCGGTATATCGTTAAAAGGGTAATAATTTTTATATTTCAACACTTTTATTACTTAAATGTTATAACTTCATATCGGTGGAATTCAGTTCACAAGAATTGTAAACACCTTGAACTCTAATTGAAAAGAGAAGTTTTCGATATAATTAAACTTAAAGTTAGACTATAATCAATAGCGTTTCATGAAATACTATTACAGGAGTCAAAGAAGTCGGATATTGCAATTTTAAATCCCTCTGGTTTCAACTATCTGACGGCTCTGTATATGTAAAATAAAATGTGACGATTACAAGCGATGCCGCAGCGGCAGTAAAATTGGTTTCAGAGGATACATTTTGGAAACCGATTAACTCGCAATGAAAGCAAATGCTTCCCTAAAGTTTCATCCTTTCTTGAATTTGGCCAAATATTTCCCAGTGGACGACGCATATGGTATTATACGACTAAGTGCATGACCAATCATTTCTTCACCTTTTATCCAGATGATTTCTTTCAATTCTGTCTTAAATGGAAGCACAAATATCACAATAATTGGAATTAAATTAGCATACACAAATATACCTGAATTTCTTTAATTATATTTATATTTTTCTATGCTGAGGAGAGCTTAGATAATTTCCTCTTTCTCCTATTCTCCTCATCCGCCTCTTTGTTTTCAAAGGCAGTGAATTGCCTCATTCTCATGTGGGTATGATGGTGCACCACATAAGTTACTACAAAATTCCCATGCTCCAAACGTGGAAATGTAATTGTGGACCATTCCCACAACTCTGAAATGACATTTTTAATAGCATGTAATGTCCTGCACTGTTTCTTGAAGAGCTCATCCAACTTGAAGTGAAATTTGTAGAGGTTAACATTAGGGAGAGTTAATCCCCCACGAGTTTTCATATTCAGTAAAGGAGCCCCTGGTTGGCAATAAATTGTACTTGGATTCGCAAAGGCAGCCCTACAAATTTCGCACTGCGTGCACTTCAGTATTTGCCGGCTCAAGTACCCTGCAACGCAGTACGACACACATTTAAGTGTTCCAAAAAGCCCCTAGAAAGTATGCTCTTATTTTCCCCAGCCGACAATGAATGCCCATTTTGAACAACGAATATGGCATTTTTAAGATTGATAAGACTGCTTATTTCTTGATTTTTTAGGAAACTGAAGGCGAGGACTAGACCATTTTTGAGTGAGCTCTATGTTAGGAATTCATATTTTTTCTGTAAAATATCCCTCGAGTAAGTTAGTGATTGCAAGCGTTAATGTTGTAGCCGTGGCAAGGTAAAAACATGTATTTCTCAGAAAAAAATCCCTCGAGTAAGTTTATTAACACAAGCCAATTTGTTTTACCGACGGCAATTTAGGAACGTATATTTTTAGAAAAAAAATTTCCCTCGAATAATTTGGTGATTACAAGTGTAAATTTTGTACCGACGACCATGTAGGAAAGTGTACGGTTGTATAAAGCGGCAGCAACATTTAAGATTCTAATGACCGAATTACTCGATGTATATTTCTTTTTTTATTTCAAATAGTGGGCAGTGGATGGGCAGGTATGGAATGTTAGCCGAGTTGAAATTGTTAATAAAATGTATGAAGATGACATAGTCGGATTAATCATAGTTGTGAAATGCTGAGGAAAGAGGTAAAGTGACTTCAAAGTGTATTGAAATTAGTGTTCAAACGTGGAAGTGTTTTCGTTGGAATGAAGTGTGTTTTGCAGGATATCGTAGATACGCTGCTCAATGGTCCATCGCAGCGCCACACGTCGAGGGCAGAAGAGGATAAGTTGTAATCGCAGACCGGGAAAAACGCACTTCTCAGGTTTGAATGCTTCCTATTTCTGGTAAAATTTAGATATCAGCATAGTATAAATACTTTACAAATGCACAAGGTTTGCTTGTAATGTGACGTAAACGTCATGGTGGTGAAATAATTAAAAGTGGGCGAGAAAAATGTTTTTTGCTGGTGTGCAGGAAGCGGCACTACCTAAAGCCAAATATTTCTTGTCTGGTGTGGTATTTTCAGGGATGAACATTTCCTTCATCTTCTTCAAGACGACCAGAGATAAACCTCGCTCTCTTGGTGGTTTTCTCTTCATTATTTGGGGTACCTGAAAAATGGTTGGGGCAATTTGGAAATTGTGGTGGCTCAGGATCCGCCAGTAGTTGTAGCTGCTAATATAATTGCTGCAAAATTATGCGTCAAACGTTGGTTGGCTTAACATGCTGATGAACAAGGTAAATTTTACAATTTCCAAGCATTCAATCTATCCGAGCCAATGATATAAAATAAGAACTGTGAATAATTTTGCATCAGTTATTAACTTCATAATAATAGGACAGAGAATTAACAAATAGTAATCGAGCGAACTGCTATGAAACTATATTGAAACGGTACAAACCTCACATATCTTTTTCCCATTCTAATCGTATAAGGGCTTCTTCCATATAATGTCTTCGGGCAAAAAATGCTTCCGGCACATTCTCTGCCCTGGCTCATTGTCAAAATCTCTCCTGGGAATTGCATTTGCTCATTTCTTTAGCTTGTCCTAGTCCTAGGGGGATTTTAAAAAATCACACCTTCTCTGGATTACTTTCGAAACCAAAAGTGCATCTCGGTTCAATGCAACGATGACCAGGCATCCTTCTACTATCCTCTTAACCCTTCAACTAAAACTTACCCTTAGAAACTGCTAATATTCACAATAAAAAAACGGAATACCGATCGCTAATGCGTCTTCACCATGCAAAATCCAAGGTTGCTAGGGCGAGCTATGGTGCTTCCATCTACGTGGAGAGTAGCCTCGCGGCGACAATAACATCAACACATCCGAGTGGGGAGTGTCCAGTCCTGTATATTCTAAGTCCGTGGGTGTGATAAAACAGAATTAATCAATGTAATTGGCAGTAATCTAAGACATGGAGGTAACATTCTCCAAATCCTTGGTGCTGACATTTTTGCAGTTTGCGGAGTGATGGTGCCGATGCTGTGCACTCTCTCGTTTTGGGAAGTGCTTACCTATTATGTGAACATTTTGTGAATTGAGATAATGTTGATGAAACTTCAACTTGAACAGAATTTTACTATGCATGTACCTACATTGGAAAGTGTAAATATTTAGATTATTCATCCAATTGAAGTAAAGAATATTGCTTCCGATTGGAAGGTGAACCCTCTTTTTAGGGAAGTCAGGAAGGAAAAAAAAACCTTGTCTTCATCTGGCAAATATGGCATACCATTTTTTCTTCAATGTAAAAATTGCTGTAGAAAAAAACTCGTCTCGAGCATTTTTATGAAGTTAGAGTTGAGTCTAGAATTTTTAGAAACTTCATTCGAATCTTGAGTTGCTCACACATTTCTACTAAATACCGTATTTGTCCAAATATAGTCCTCCCTTTTTTTCCTAAAATTCCCGTGAAAAAAGTTAGGGGGGGACTCTATTCGAGCATAAGCATTCGAGCAAAAGGAAAACTCACCACCAAGTTATAAATAACGGCGCAACGGATGATAGTGTTCTCGTATAGTCTTTCTAGTGAATTATATTTATGAGTATTACTGATATAATCGGAGAAATGAGTAAATATTGCTATGCTTTACTAAAAATTAAGAAAATTTTACCACCACCGTTGAAAAGACGATTCTTCCGATTCAAATAGCATGTAGAACACACGTATTCAAAGACTTCATCGAATTGCTGTTAATATCTCTTAGTAAAATATTACTAAAATAATTAAATCGATACTGATGACTTAATAACACAGAACAAGAAATACATAAAATCAAAAGTAAACAAACAATATTACTAAATTAATCGAATGCATATGTACCCACTGCAAATTTAGAACTCATTTTATAGTTATATGTTTCAAAACATTGTGAAAAATAAACTGGTAAATGAAAATGAACCTTTCGTGACGATTTAACGTCTTATTGCGTCCAAATCTGCGTTTATGTGCCCATGTTTTTGAACACTGACCGCTTCCATTGCCAAACAAGAATGTGCAGTAATCGATGCTTTTGTTTATGAAAAAGCGCAATAAACGACGGCTTTAAACCATAGTTTGTTCATAACCATTGTGTTCAATAATTAGAAGCAACGGCATTACTGTATTTGATCGAAATTCAGCGCCTCCATCAAGCATCAAAGGTGTGATCATATTTATTGAGCAATACATATCTTCATTTCACTTAGGTAAGTAGAATTAATAAGTTGTGATACATAATGCTTCGCAATTATTTCCGCGATGTTTACTTTCTGAAGCATAATTTTATGTTTAACAGTGGGGTGATGGATCAAGTGGAAAGACGAGGATCAACGCTGCAGCAGATCAGAAGCCATCAAAGACGGAGTTTTGATGCCAATTTCAAAATAGCCTTAGCAGAATACGGTATAAATCATAATATTCACATGGCGGCTGAAAAATTTGGCGTGGAACGAAAGTCAGTGCGACTTTGGAAAGAGCAGTTACCTCGATTGCGAAGCACTAATACATCACGGCAGTCATTTCGGGGGCCTATGAGCGGCAGATTTAAAGAATTAGAAGAAAATGTCATCAAATTTGTGCGCAAATGCAGAGCAGAAGCTGTATGCGTAACTTACAGAATGATTTGCAACGAGGCATTGAAAATTGCCCTGGACAGCGGAATTCCAAGGGATCAGTTCAGAGCAAGTTGAGGCTGGCTAAGAAGAATGAAGAAGCGGAATGGGTTCACTCTGAGAAGACGAACATCGCTAGCACAGCGCCTTCCAGCTTCTTATGAGGAGAAAATAATTGCCTACCAAAGGTATGTCATCCAGCTGCGGCAGAGGCAAGGATATTTATTGGGGCAAATGGGAAATGCTGACCAGACACCTATTTTTATTGACATGCCGAGTTCAACAACAGTGGAAGAAAAGGGAGCTAAGTCAGTGCTGGTAAAAACGTCTGGACACGAAAAGAGTAGAGTAACGTGCATGCATGCTATTACTGCTGATGGTAGAAAATTACCACCATACATTATTTTTAAAAGAAAAACTATGCCAAAGGAAAAATTTCCTCCAGGAAGCCACATAAGGGTTCAAGAAAATGGATGGATGAATGAAGAATTGGTCCAGGATTGGATCAAAGTTGTTTGGAAAAAGAGGCCAGGTGCCCTTCTAAATATGCCATCCATGCTGGTACTTGATTCATTTAGAGGCCACATTACCGAAAGTGTGAAGATTGAGCTGGCAAAAGGTAAAACGGATCTGGTTATTATCCCAGGGGGTTTAACTAGCCAACTACAACCTTTAGATGTATCAGTTAACAAGCCTTTCAAAGGTAAATTAAAAGAAAATTATGGTGAGTGGATGATAACAGGCCCAAAAGAATACACCAACACAGGCAAATTAAGGAGGCCTTCTCTGGCAATGGTTGCCCAGTGGATTCTAGGAGCATGGAATTCTGTGAAAGAAACTGTGATAACTAAGAGTTTAAAAAAATGCTGTATATCAAACAAACTTGATGGTTCAGAAGATGATATAGTGTGGCAAACATCAGATTCTGAAGACAGTGATCAGGATTGGAATCCAGACACAGAAAGTGATTCCTATGATGAGCCTGGGAGCAGTATTTCTGATGAAAAAGATGATTGAGTAATCAAAAAGTTTATTCTATTTTAGTAATTAAGGGGATACCATATTTTTCAGTTTAAACGTTTGTTGGAAAAAGTTTATTTCTTAATTTGATTACTTTGGTGCCAATAGTAAGACCTGTTGTTCAATTTTTTTGCTTAGCAGGTATTTGATGGCTATATTTTTATAATATTCATAATTTATAATCTCAATTTTATTTATTTTTCCTCAATTCCACTAATCACTTTGATTTGTAGTGACCTAGTGGTGTATGTGTTGTACTGGATCACTATAGGTTTCTGGGCCAAATGTGATATTCCTATTTATAATATGAGCTTTAAGTTAAAGTTAATATTGACTATGCCTATAGTCATTTGTAAGTCAAAAGTATTAATTTGTGAATATTTAACAAAAATACATTAATATTGAATACTTTTAGAATTGTCTCATTTCACCATTATTATATCTGATTAAGGAACTATAAATTACCCATACATACAATGCATAACAACATGTTTTTAGGCATAAATATTTTGGTGTGATGGAAAATATGTTAACAGATGTGTTCTCAATGGTCACAGAAATAAGTTTTTATTGACTCTGGAGTCCCAAGTTATTAACCTCAAAAAAATTACCTACTTAGGCTTCCTTTGCATTTTCAAAATTTTTTCCCAAAACTGAAGCCTCAAAATTAGGGGGGGGAACTATATTCGGACAAATACAGTACTAATGAGTGCTGGCAGTAGCTCCAATTTAACTGTTCCATTTAAGTTGAATGAATGTTTATAAAAACTTGGTTTAAGGTGATTTTTGCTTTTATTATGATCATGGAAAGATGGTGGATACTCTAAAAACATAGTAACGTTGTGGGACATTTGGGTGTCTAATATGCTAGTGCATAGGGTAAAATAATATTTGATGGCAAAAGCTATCACGAGTGCAAAGTGGCTTCCTAAGCCAATGTTTAATTGAAATGTAGACTCAATGGTTTCTTTCATACTTGTTAAAATACAAAAGTGCACTCAACAGACTTACGAGGGGCAACTTGGTGAAATGAAGAAAGAAAGATATTTATTGTTCTAGGATTCTTGTCCTCTAAGAACAAATACAATTTACTGATACAAATTCTTAGAGTAGATTTAAACATGGAATTAATTAAACATAAAATCATGAAATCAACTCAACTTACTCATTGTGAGCGATAAACTAACAGGAAAATATAACAAAAGAGTTCCATTTTACAAAGAAATCATATCATCACTACACTACTACAACAACAACAACATTATACAAAGAAAAGCATATGATACACAACGTTCCAGTGACAAATCACAGAACCAACGAGGAAGAAGTTTTAGGAATAGCAATAAGTAACATGATGAAAAGAACAAACAACCAAAGAAATATAAGAGATACACATTTTTCTTCAATTAACAACCAAAGAAATATAAGAGATACACATTTTTCTTCAATTAACCAATAAGTTATTATGGGGCAGTAAGTAATAAGTTATAGACTTTTGCCTTGATCGATTTCAAAAACCGAGTATTTTCAACATCATCTGGAAGATTATTCCAGAGATTGGATGCTACAACCTGGAATGACTTTTGGAAAGGAGTTGTGCGATGAGCGGGATAGTAGATTAAGTTAGCATCTGATCTTGTAGTCATAATAGTATTTTTAGGCTTAGTTTTAAAAAAGTTATGTAAATATTCTGGATTTTTATAAAGAAACAATACGTAAAGGAACGCAGCGAGGAAATATTTTCGTCGTTTTTTAGTGGAAAGCCATCCGATTTCATTGAGGTATGGCTATATATATGTACATGTCTTCGAAGGTTGAACACAAAAATGAGGACTGGAAGGACCGCCAAAGGGAAGGAATCATTAAACTCAACATGAAAGAGAATGAAAGGAAAGGAGTCTGAGAACGGAACATAACTGCCCATCACTAGTCGGTGGGCAAAACCTCGGAGATTTGCAGTGTAATAATGTAATAGAAATTGTTTTTTGCCATTTGCTTAAAATTGTTACAGAAAATATAAATAACTGGAAATTAAGCAATGCATAATTTTAATTACCAGCTATCTTTACTGCTTCACTTAAAGTAGTATTTTTTTGGCAGACCAGTAGCTTAACATTGTGGGATATAGTATAGGTTACATTAAGAAGTGCTCCACTCATCTTAAATTCCCCATCAATTATCCCTGGATGTTTTTGTCAAGTTTCATACATTTGAGAAGCTAGGGTTCATGAGTTAACTCTTGGTCATGAGACAACTTTCATGATTGCATAACGAGAATGTAAATTATTCTGGGAAAATTTTCGAATTGACCTCAAAAAGTCATGAAATGGAAAAGCTTGAATCTTGGAGACACCCTAGTTAGACATGAGTTATACTTGTGTTCCATGAGTTGCTTAGGAGAACGGACAGAAAGTGGTACTTTGATAGTGCTGTGTGGCAAAAGAGCACCTGTATAATATGTGTACTGGTTGAGGATGTTATCATTGACTTGTAATTTTGTATCACTATTTTTTGTTCCAGTTACAATCCAGATCTTGCATCGGATCCATTTGGAGAAGATGGCTGCCTTTGGTCATTCAATTATTTCTTCTATAACAGGAAACTGAAAAGAATAGTTTTCTTCACATGCAGAGCCATCAAGTAGGTGGTCTATTGACATTTTGTATTTCACTTTTTAAGTCATTAATCGCGGTTGAAATTCTAAAGGGGTGCATGTATTCCCGATGGCCGTGAATTGTTGTGACTTGTTCCATGTCATTCTCAGTTTCACCCCATAACAGACATCTATATGTTACACGAGTCAAATCCTTCATTTTTTGTTTCAGCTGTCAGGTATACCTCAAATTATGTGCTTTTGAGTCATGCCAATCATGCAGAGAAGTATTTTTTCTGGTGTACCATTGTATAAAATTGGCTAAGATGCATCGGCATCGTGGAGTGCTGACAATTGGGTATTTTCCAAAAATGTAGTTGTAAGAATGCGGGTCTTAATTAGTTACTTTCACTCTTAAAAACATATGGAGTGAAAATACTTTTAAAATCCATTCAATATTCACGGAGATATATAAGATTTAAATAGTCAGAATTTCATATTTTTCCATGTGACAGCGAAACAAAATCTGATTGGTGTGACATCATTTTCGCCTGGTGAGAGAGGAAAGATGATATAGCACAGGAAGAATGGTAGAAGATACTGTATTTTAAGATGTTTTATAGTCAACAAAGAATATGGGGTGTAGTAGTTTTACTAAAACCACATCAGACAATTTATCCAAAGAAGAAATGTAATTGGTAGCGTTTTTATGAAGAAGGACGAGCGAATTAAGTGCTGCCGAAATTTGTGGAGCCAAAGTCCGTAAAATATAAATACACAATTTGCCTGATAAGACCTCACTTTATGTTGTTTATTATTTTTTATGCATATCACTTCCGATACTGTAATTCACAATTTAGGTAGGTTTGCTTCATAATTATGAACACGTGAAACTTTCCTGTAACTGTAGCAGAGAACATCGTGTTATGAAATACACCACGTTTTGTCCGAATTCTTGCCTACATTTATTGGTGTTTCATTTTACACTGTTACGACTATTGTAATGGTGTCTCGAATTTATTTGTACTACTTTACCTCTGTATTTTAAGTTATATTCACTTTAAATTCAGCCCTCGTTAATAAAGCGCACATCTGAAGCTCATCAAAATTTTCAACGATGGCATTATATCTAAATAAACATTCACACTAACTTAAGACTTGAACATTCTTCCCAGATTATCAATCGTGTTTCATCCGTAAAAGACCTAGGTGTTTTGATGGACCAAAAACTCAACTACTGTGACCATATTCTGGCAGTTAAAAATAAAGCTATGTCTCTCTTTGGCCTCCTCTACCGCTACACAGAAATCACAGATCCACTTTGTGTTATGCTCATACTTTTCAACTATTGTCCTTCCACTCATAAATTATTGCTCCCCCATATGGTCCATCTTGGATCCATCTAATATTTTAACTCTTAAGAGTGTTACTAATTTTTTCTGCAAGATAGTAAAATACAGTGTGCCCCATTTTCACAATATGGCAACTGATACCATTTTGTCTACAGTCTCCTTACCTGATCTCCCGAAACTAATGCTCAAAACTGACCTTAAGCTCATTCATAGCATTAGCAACTCAACTGCAGACTGCCCTGAACTGATCTCTAGCATCAGTTTTCGAATCCCATCTAGACCCACCCGCACGCACTCTCTACTCCACCTGCCCATTCCCAGGTTATCCATTGACCAAACGCTCCCTCCACTTCCGCCTCTCCTCCCTCATAAATTCCCTCTCTTCCTACCAACATTGATCCATTTTTGCTTTCATCCAACACTTTTACACAACGTGCTCTTTCTCATTTCGCTAGCAATATTTAATCGCTTCTCTCCGCTGGTCCCTTAAAAAAAAAGTTAATGAATTGTTATTGATCTTAGTTTTGTTTGAATTGTATGTGTCTATCTTCTGTGTTTGTTATATTGGGCCACTGTAAATTGGCAAGTATGCTGTATGTGGACAAATTAAGTAAATAAATAAATAAATAAATTCTTAAATTTTAGTGAAATGTTCGTCACTTTAAGAGTTAATCAGAAATTACCCGTAAAGGAGGTGTAGAAGTGTATTCTCTCGTTCATTGTTTCTACTGATGTATTTGATCGTTGTGGCATAAAATACAATCTATATCCCTTAGCTCTCATTACAAAGGCACTTCAAATAACAGGAAAATAGCTGTAAGGAATTTCACCACGCTCGATTCCACCGTAAGCATGAGAAAACATTTGGGTCTGCATGGAAACAGTGAATGTGACGTCACTGGTCATTTGGTTGTTTTCAGAGCGTGCTCGGGAACATTCATAACAGTCAATCTTCTTTAGCTTATGAAAACAAAAATATGAAAACCATTTGATGAGAAAATTGTTAACCGATAGAATAAGATAAAGTAACAGAATACTGAAAGATTGAAATACGTGGAAAATACCCAATTGTACTTAAATTGAAAAAACTCTCCTAAGTTATAAAAATGTTATCAATCAAACTGAAATGAAATTTTAAAAACTCTTACTATAGCTAACTATTCAAAGTTAATTACATAAAAAAATTAGCAAAGTAATTAATTTTAAGGAATTGAGTACAGATTGAAATACATTGGGGAGCATGAACTGATGAATGGAGTGATATAGAAGGAAGAAGGGTTTGTTAACCTGCCGGCAGGTAGTAAGTAGTTGTTCCTATAGTGATGGCTGAATGTTTTGTGTATCATTATTGAACTTATTCAAATGCAGGGTGAAAATCAAACTTTTTACCTCACTGTATTGAAAAACTTGACATAACCCATGTGTGAGTTCTGTTAAGTTTTGTTTTTACTTTGTGATTAGTGTTTACCCAGTGGTGTAATTATGTGTTATATACTCAGTAAAAGGTGCATTTTTATTCTTCAATGTGCTTTGGTTCCATTGTGTCATGTCTTACAGTACCGTAGAACCTCAATCTATCGTTTTTCAAGGGAATGAGCAAAAAAAACTATTAATGTGGGAAAACGAACAATGCAGGAAAAGATTTCCTGGGAGCCCAAGAGAGATGAAAATGCGAGAATTACGGTAATTTTTCTTAGTAGAGGGGAATCTTAATGGAATTTCCCTTAAAAACGGGAGAATTTATAAATTTTATGAAAATACTTAGTGCATCTCTAATTTTTCATTTGACTACTAACTGTTTAAAATATTTAATTAGTATTACATATCCCAATGGTGTCTTCGATGAGAGAAGTAAATAAAAACGGTCCATTATCATGTTATTAGATAATCCTCAAGCCCCCACACCAACCTATCCATGCTTAGAAATTTATTCATTTCAAATATCCTTGAGGGTGAGAAGCGTGCCTAAAATTTGTGGGGGAGGATGTAATGTAGTCGCACTTTCCATGGTGCTGTGCTGATGGAGGAGTGCCACCCTTGAAAGACGGAGCGAGCTTGACGCTACCTAGTGTACTCTTGTTTATCTGGAGCAATCGCGTAACCCACGAGGCATAGAGCAAGAGAGGTGTAGCAGGTTATCGCCATCTGGTTCAGAGAGGCAAAGTTAGTGGGCATTTGGGTTAAAATGAGGAAGTCCGATATCGGCGGTTGCAGTTCGGCTTGGCAATACTAAATGAATACCAATTCCAAAAGAAAAAATCATTTTGATGGGTCATGGTGCCTAAAAAAAAAAATTTCTGGCAATGCTAGCCCACGACAGACAACGGACGAGAAAGAACTTAGCCCACGCTCGCAGGACTTCCAGTATGACAAATTAATGGTTGAAACATCTGCGTTACCTTCAGCCATCTTAAAACACCTATTTTGAACAGTTTTGGCTTTAGGCTCGGAAGTAAATACTTCAGGAAAATAAATAGACATAAATACCTACTTTAACTGGCTAAACACGGAAAAAACAGGAAAAGGAAAGAGCACAGAGAACGTAGGGTTTGACTGGATTTACTAGAGGCCCACGAAGTGACCATGACGAAGGTCAGGGAGCGACTGAATTGCCGAGGTTACCAGCCATGCCCGCTGCCCTCAGCTTGGTTCCGTGAGATTCACATAATGAGAAACCCCACCTCCCTCCCTTCCCTCAGCCCTTCCTCTGTTGAAGCCCACGTCTTTTGAAATAATGCGCTGGTTACAAGAATTGGGTGAAACAGGTAATTGGGGGAAACCCAATTTCACTCATAGGCTGCTATTCTGAATGAAATAGCTGTACAGCTATATGCCAAAAATGGCTCTTGTTGCGATTTTGTTCCGAAGAATTTCTAACATGTAGACATTTGCGAGAGATGGATATAAATGTCTACCGGAAGTAGACATTTACGTATATGTTGAGATGAAAGCGATGCTTTCTGCGATTCTGAATGCGGGATGACGCCTTTTTAGGCGACAGTCTGATCACCGTGTCATTTATTTCTGTCTGCCACCTGATTCATTATCACATGTTATCTAACGAGGTTTCAGCAAAATATGCATTGAAAAGTGTCCAAAAAATATAAAAATGATTGCAGGATTGACTTTGAGACTGAGGCCAGACCCTGTTTTCCGCCGGGAGGGACAGGGCAGGTGGAAAACCTTTGACCCTCCCGACCCTTTCCACAGAAAGGGCCCCACCCACTGAGGGGCACATGTCACATCTTCATATGGTGCCGAGAGTGAGCGTATGACAACTACTGGTAAGAGAGCATTGTGAGGATAATAGGAAGAAAGGTTAGAAGCTCATGGCGAAGGAATGGCGCTAACGAGTGAGGTCGGGACTCGTTCGGGTAGGGAAGGAGGAATGCCAATTGTCTTCCAGGAAGGAGTTTGGGCCATTAAGATAAGAAGGGATTTGGATGGCAAGGGCTACCCCTCCGTCCTACGCGGCGCATTGCCAAACTCCCTCCCCCTCCTCCTTTCCCACTGTGGAGCACAGACCGCGGCACGCCGTAAAAATCCCAAAATCTTACTTTTGTGTAAATTTTTGGTTTCGTTCTTTTCAAACAATGAATGCAGGAATTGCGATGTGGGGACCGTGATTTGGAAATGATAGAAGCGGGAAAACGATACTTTGGGGAATGATGGATGCGGGAATTAATAATGTCATCTGCATGGAACTATATTAGGGACCAAAGACGGCGAATGATAGAAGTGGGAAAACGATCAATGCGAGAACGATAGATCAAGGTTCTACTGTATTCAATTTAAAAAAATTGATTTCATTTATGCAATTAAATAAGCTGGTATAGGAAAAACCTTTGTTGGGGTTAAAATATTTACGGGATAATTTCAATTTGCTACTGGCTGAGTAAGCAAAAAGAAAATCAAATGTGGATACCAGTGAGTCCATTACAATTCAGTTTCCACATCTGTATTTTCTTAAATTGATGGCTGAGAGTGATGAAGTTGAAATGCCAGGGGCAACAGTTCATCATGTTAATAATACTCCTCTCTTTCTTCTTAACGTATGTCACTGGCAGTGAGCCTGTTAGGACCTTCTTTAGTCATTAATGTTCTCTCCATAAGCACATTTATGACTTCCATGCCACGTGTAAGCATCAGTGAGGCAAGGGGGGAGTGCTCCAATTGTGCATGGTAGGAGACTGCCCCAACTGTGGGAACATGTCTTTAGCATGAGTGCTGACAGGATGGATTGGATCCTGGTTGTTGTGTAAACTACAGGTTAAAAATAGGAGAAAGCATGATTGGTGTGACACGGCCAGACTCTACCTAAGAATGGATGAATGTGGGTGGTTGGAGGAGTTGTATTCCACTCATTGCTGGTGTGGTCCATCTTCCCTGGGAATGTAAACAGTTAGATCCTCCACACTGGGATCCTCAATAATTGTCCCGTAGAGGGAGGAAGATGGTGAAATGAATGATGCCCTTCTTATGTTTTTTCTTGGATAGAATTCTCCTGCTATTTTTTCAACATTAATTTTTTTTATTAACACTGACTGTGTATGTTTTTTGATTCTGCCATTGTGGATGATTTTTGTCCTACAATTCCATTTACAGTCCGAACTATTCAATACACACTTTGGATTCTGGTATTGGCAGTGAATTGGCTATGGACGAGGATTTTTGAGTGATGAGTATGGAAAGCCTTCACTTGGCAGTCATCTAAATCTCCTAAGACACAAGGTACGTTTATTTTCTCTCTTTGAGCTAGACTGTTTTCCCTGTAAAGTTGGGTACCATTGCATTGATTCAAATGCATAGTACCTTTTGTTTTAAGCACCGAATGGCTCGAGTCGTTAACACCCTTGATTCTCTTAGTCATTGCAGTGTAACTAGAGCAGATATTGGATTTAAGTTAATGTAGTTAAGTGGCATTCTTCCTGTGGTGTCTTATTAACTTTTACATTTAGTTGCAGGTGTTGTACTGCAGCGACCAGTAATGAAAGAAGTGGAATAGCAGATGTCTGACTTAAATTCTACAAATGTGAAATGCTGTGAGAATTAGATAACCTCCTTATTTCGTAGATTTAATGGTTGCATTGGTAAATTGGATGGCTATTTTCTCTAACACCTATGCATCCAAAGAATCTACTTAATAATTTATATTTCAGTGATCAAGTGATAATTGTTTTCTATGTATCATCATTTTCATTAGGTAGAACTTTCATTTCACCATTGATAGAGTAAATTATTTTATTTTTCAAAGTAGCCTTAACAATGGATATGTATTGTGAATTTTAATTGTGTGCTGTTTATTATGTACTTGTTTCATTGCCATTGCATTGTTGTGATCTATTTTATTATTACCTTCTTGTCAACCACCTGAAGACTTGTCATAATTCCTGTATTTTACTCACGGATGGTTGGCATTTCCTTTAAGATAAGATACTAAAAGTCATTATTCTTATTCACTTTAACTTTGATTAGAATAAAACTAGAATTCTATTTTATTATAACTACTGTATAGTTGTACAAAGTGAAGTTTATCTACTGTTACCTTTGTATAAACAGTGTGCTGTTATTTGTGTTTGTACTGATGTAAATATGCTAAATCATTCATATAGGTTAAAAGAACTCAACCTTGTTTGAGTTTGAATGCAGCATTGAATAATGTTATTTGTGTGTTTCTAATTTTAGCTCTCTGATAAGAGAAGTCTGTCACCTGGGAAAGAATCTTTTGTCCCCATAATGCATGGCTGAAGTGTCATTAATGTTAATAATTATTAATCATCACTTCACTATGAAACTTAATGCATAGTATTAGTTTAATAGCTGTTAAAAAGTTCAATTGAAGTAATTATCAATTTAAAAATTATTTAATCATAGTAGTTTTGTTTTCAAAACTTCATAAGCATTATTCTTTTATTGAAGCAGGAACTTTCTTTTCCATCATTTCATTCTTTCAATTGCACAACACTCGTAAGAGGTTTTAATATGGTGAAACAGTCTGTATAGTTTTATATCTCATGTGTCTGTATTTATTGCTCACGTGTAACTATGCACAATTGCAAGTTTTATGTAGTGTTTGAATTATATGCTTGTGTGAAGTATTTCCTATTGTAAATTTTCCCCAAATGTTGATGAGAGTAAATTAATTATGGAAATGTTTTTACATAGTTTGTTTTCAACTGGTGCCAAAGCTCTTTGTAAATGTAGCCTGAACGACAAGTTTGAACAAAAATCCTCATGAGAGAGACGCCTGTTGCTTCCCTTGTGCTTTGAATTAAGGAGCCCTCATCGTCAGATACATGTGAAACCTCTCTTTTACACTTTTAAGGAAGCCCTTTAAGGGATGAAAGGGCAGATAATTGTGGGAAAATGTAAATTGAGAGAAATCTTAATTTGCTGGAAATTGAAGCAAAATCATGACCATATGTTTTTGTAATTTTATTTAACTGGAATAAATTATACCTGAAACCTTTTGGGTGCAGCTAGCTGGTGCAATTGGTATGGAAAAATCATAATTTTGTAATCTTAATTTCAAGTTAACAGGGTGTGCAGGGTACTGATCCAATAACAAAAGGATTTTTCTGTTTGGGCCCTGTGTCTGTGTCTTTTAAGAGACATACATTTGATCTCCAAAAATTATAGTAGTCGGCAATGCCTTAGTATTGGCTACTTAAGTTGTAGACAATTATTCTTAATTTTTTTTTCAGTCCCTCACTGCCGTCTGCACTAGCTATGAACAAAACAGTGAGGCAAGCTTTGCTGTATTTGTCCCCATGTTAAGAATTCCCTTTGCTGTCTTGTGTGGCAGTGTTGTTGTGGTATTTTAAGTTACATACCACTAGTCTTTTAACACATTCGTCATCCTCTTAACGCTCTTTTTATCCTTTTAATGCATTCAGCATCGCTACAGTTATAAGATCTAACTGGTATGACCGAATAGAAATGTTATAATACTTCTTCAGTAACTCATTTTACAGCTCTTATAGGTGTGTTTTAAAGTTTTAGTGATATTATTAGCAACAGTTCAGTGTTAAATTATGTGTGTTCACTCTGTGTTGTAATCGACTCCGTAGCTCTGTCTTTACAAAATTACAAAAGAATTAATAACCCATAACTCGGAAGTGAAATATGTTGAGTTCAGGTTTTCATAGTCTTGCAACATTTAAGTTGAACAATAATGGTCCAAATATTTATAAATGCATATGTATACATCTACAATAGTATAATGTAGCAAAGTTCTGCCAACATTGATGTGGAAATAATGGACGAGATTGTGCACTTTTGCTGTTTTTCCACGAAGTACTAATTTTTTCCTTTTCATCCTTTTGCTAGTAATATCCTCAACCATCTGGATTTTCCTTACTTTTAACGAAGTATCTCGTTGAGTGGCATCAATCCTATGTGGAATGTATGGTACAGAGAAATGAGACTTCATATTTTCTTAATAACTCCCCCCCTCTGAGTAAGTATTCACATGGCTTGGCATGGGATGGAAGTGTCCGCTAAGTGATTGCTTTTCATCCAGGAAAGCCCAGGTCTTTTAAAGGACCATAAGTGCCCTTGACCAATCCTATATCAAAGATCATCAGCCAAGGGCCAAATTTTCCACACGAGTGTGCCACCCCAACAACCCAGAGGCTGATCTTCAATAAGGATAAGTGATGAAGGCATTTGGATGGCTGTGTACAAAAAGCTTGCACACTCACCTTTATGTTAAGCCGCCTATGGAAAATCCATCAATTTCGAAGGCATATCCAGAGAGCTCCAACTCTACTCATATCTCATTCACACACATAAATAAGTAGAAACAAACTTATGTTTTAGATCAATTTTGATTTCCCATGGTATTTCCGAAAACATTGATCCTAACAAAGTCAAGGCTCTCCATCACACTCCTTTCCATTATACAAGGATTCTATTCTCCTCCCTTCATCTTATCTCATTTAACACCTTTGGCATACAGATCTGTTTCTCATTTTTTGGAACTCTACTTGGCGAATGAACAACATTGCAGTTTTTTTAGAGCTTGTAGCAAAAGAACTTTAGATCTAATGACTTATAAGCAAAAATTGTACAGACTTATTTTTTTACAATGCAGTCGAGCCTTTTGTGTTGTGTGTAATTGTTGCCCGTTCGTAAATTGGGAGTTCATCCCTCAGAGGTGATTTGCACATTGCATCGCTGCCGGGACAAATGAAATTTTCCGGGGAAGTGGTTTGCAAAACTCAATGAAAGGTAAAATATCCACAGAGGACCGCAAAATATTATTCCTGCTGCACTCATAGAAAAATTCGTGAAATTGAAGCCCAGTTTACGATTGGCGTCAACATAATCTTCGATTCAGAATTCAAGAAGAATATACAGGTTGTAATGGATGCTTTAATGATTTTGTGAAAATACCCGCCGCTTAATTAAACGGAGAATAAGGAAGTTCAACTACGCTCAACTTAAACGTTTACGCCGTTTACGGTTGACTGTTTGACGCCAGCGCACTCGCAGTTTCTTATTTGCCCGCAGCATTCCACTTCGCCGCATAGCCATTGAGGTAATCCTTCCATGCTCACGAAGAACCTTATGGCAGTCCTTTCGCTAGGCCAGAAATAAGCTACGGACATTAGTATTACGTAATTCTGGAAGTCTGGAATTCCGTTCGAGTTACTTGTATAGCAACGAATCACAGGACGAACCACAGTTGACAGCCCAAAGGCCAGGGTGGCAGGGCTACCACTGTGGCAGCTACTGCGGCTGGATTGTTTCTGTTTCACCATTCTTCCGTGAGAAGTCGCCATGTGGCCGCTACGGAAAACGGCGGGTTGGCAGATGTCTGTATCACTACGCGCTTGAGTAACTCGATGAGGAAAAAGGAGGCCCGGCTATGCCGCCATGATGGCTATAAATAATGAATTGAGTTTAGAGAATTTCGCCTTCTCATTCGTTCAGTGCCTCCTAAACTGTTGTCCTCGACGTGATAGAAAGCTTTTTGTGGACTAATTGAACGCGAGTGATTTTTACCACCACTGTGCCTGAAGGAATTGCTGCCGTTTTATTTAAATATTATTTTTATGAGTTTGTGTTCGGATGGATGCCGAAAATAGTGCAGTAAACCACATAAATGCCTCCCCTTTTGGCTCTAGCTATCGGACCGGAGGTTTGTCCTGTTAGAGGGGCAATTCCATTTAAGTGAAGTTACCAAGGATAACATGAAGTTTTTCCTTGTCATTAGCCAGCTCAACAGTTGGTACGTGGCCGAGGACATTGTTATTAACCCACCGGAGGAAGGAAAGTTCGCGAAAATTAAGGAGAAACTAATGCGGTGGCTTTCCATGTCGCGCAAGTAGAGAATCCGGCAGTTCCACGAACAAGACAAAGTTTCACTCACAAACACATTTGTACACCTAACTCTGCTTCAATAATTTACTCCATACTGACCTAACCTTGCAAACCTCTTTGCCTCACCCCCATACACTGCTTCATACGCGCCCTCCTGTTTTTAAGACTCCTAATATCCCTCCTAAGAATTTCCTCTACCACATTCAACCACAACTTTCTCAGCCTACCTCTACCTCTCGCACCATTCATTTCACTCATATATATGTTTCGTTATTCGACTCTCATCCATTCTCTCGACATGGCCAAACCAATGAAGCACACTCCTTTCATACACGTTCATTACTGGAGCATTTAACCCACATTCATTCATGACCCACTCATTCCTGACCCTATCCATCCTACTTTTGCCGCAAATACTCCTCAGATAACTCATACCCACGGCGTTTAGTATACTGTTATGTCTATCCTGACATACCCATGTTTCATTACCATATAGCAAAGTGGGAAGAAGTACACTTTTGTACACGGCAATTTTCGCTTCCATAGACAAGCACTCATTCCTTGATATGCTCCACATGCTACCTACCACTATCCTTCCAGCATTCGCACGTCTCTTTATCTCCTCATCTATCTATCCATCTTTCGTAAACATCTTACCTAAGTACACAAAATCATCCACTTGTTCAATAAATTCACCATTCGCCCTCATCATACAGTTATTCTCCCCATTCTCCTTATCAAAAACTACTACTTAGTCTTGCATGCATTTACCTTCAATTCCATTCTCTCTGTTGATTAACAAAACTTATCTAGGAGCTTCTGTAATCCCTGTTGGCTCTCTGACATCAAAACAGCATCATCCGCATATAGTAAAACTCGCACGTTTACATTTCCAATTAAAACACAGTCGTTTTCACTACATGCGTCTCTAACACATTTATCCATAAATACATTAAACAGTCATGGTGACATTACGCATCCTTGCTTTACGCCCTGAATTATTGCAAACCAATCACTCAGAACCCTGTTAACTCTCACACTTGCCTTACTATTATTATACATACATAACATTCAATAAATGCCCATGCACTCCATATTCCTTCAAAACCTTCCACAACTTCTTTCCTTTTACCCTTTCATATGCCTTCTCTAAATCAACAAATGCACAATACACTTTCTTTCGGACGCCCATATATTTTTCTATCACTAGCTGAAATTGCTGGTCATTACAACCTCTCCCAGGCATAAACCCACGCTGCACACCCCATATTCTCTCAGAGGTACCTAATATTCCTCACTCTGTCGATTAAAATTTTGCTGGACACCTTTCCCAGAATGCTCAATAAACTAATGGCCCGATATTGCTATATCCGTATCTTGATGGACCAACGTTATTCATCTTACGCAGCCCATCATGGTTTCGGCCATCTGAGGCTACTCTGTGACTGTTTTGAGTAAGGATTAATAGAGTAAGCAAGGTTACCAGCCTTTGCAGGACCCACACCACGTACAGCTTACCCTGCTAACGGTTACGGTGCTCTACCAGTCAGTTTTGACATATTTCCGCCAGTATGCCACAAGAGAAACCAAAGCATAGTAAAACCCTAGGCCCGCTTTCACTATTCTGCTCAAGCTAGGATCCCTTCTGAGAGGACTGCCTTGAGAGCCAGCATACCATCGCCCACGACCCACCACTCGGAGATATATGTAGCGCTCATGAAATAAATTTGGGAAGATGGGAAATTTTAAATATTCCATTATCAAATAATCCTGCCGTCTGTTCATTCTCATAGTTCCACTGTGGAACAGCTGTCCAATAAAATTTGAAATTTGTCTTGAGTAAACGGTTTCCATGGCCCGCCTATAAAAGTTCTTCCACCACATTGATTTGAATATTTTACGATCGATATATAAAATTCCCTATTAGCCGACAAAATGAAATAGGCAATTGTCTCAGTGCCAGTCTCTCACTTTCAAGCCAGCTTCACCAGAGTAAGCAAATGGTGTATTCCCTGCTGGATGTTCCTTCCAGTCTTCTTCAGTATCTCCTTGTGTTGAGCCTGATTTTTTTTCACCCTCTTGAGGAAGTAGGCTTTGGTTGCTGATAGCTTGACATGTAAGATTTATTAAAGGTTATTCAAGCTCTCGACCAGGTCAATCTCTCCATTTTAGCCGATGTTTCGATGAATGAGTCGTCCATTGTCATCAGGGCATGTTTTGCATCGTCAACTGGTCTGGAATATATATCATTCGGCATGCGGTCAGGTGTCTCGTGATTGGTCCGCTAGTTCCCACCTTATATCCATAATCTCTCGGATGTATTACAGCACTGGTTTCCATGACTGGCTGAGGGAGTAACCAGCGTCGCAATTCATGGTGTTATTTCTCATCCGGATTTTGATCGCTTCCCTCGTCAGTCTTTCCCAGAACTTGTCCACGGGGCAGAGGACCTTTGTCTTCTCCCAGCAAATGGCATGTTCCTTGGAAATGCCGTGCCATGGCAGATTTTTTCAGCTGGCCAAGCCTAAAGTGCCGCTGGTGTTCCTTGATCCTTGTGGCGATCGTCCTGCCTAGGGCTGGGCGGTTTTCCGGTGCATCGGTTCGGTTTTTTTCAGAACCGGCAGGCCGGTTCAGTTTAAAAAAAAAAAAACGGTGCACTGGGGAAGCGGTTCTGAACCAGCGCACCGGGGAATCAGTTGTGAACCGGTGCACCTGGAAAGCGGTTCTAAACCGGGACACTGGGGCATCGGTTCTGAACCGGCGCACCGAGGAATCAGTGTGAATCGGTGCACTGGGGAAGCGGTACTGAAACACCGATGATCGTTCGCTGCTCGTCTTTCACGCCGCCGCCTCCCTACCCGTAGCAGCCAGGCTGGCTGGCGACCACGCCTGTGAACTTTCCTATCCCCTCTGTGTTATAGGTTGCCCGCCTGACTGTCGTCTTACAAATAATCGGTCGTTAGAGTGCAGAGCACCCATGTTAAGCATTGTCACATACGTACATCAATGGGATTTTGCTTATTTTTCATGTTATTTTGTTTTGTCGACGATTAAAACGAAAAAAAGAGTTCATAATCCTTCAAGTAAGTGCAGTAGCTATTTCTATTAAACCAATGCTGGTGGTTTTGGGAGACTTTGTGGTGGAAGGACCATTGGTTCAAATTCCTATCTAAAAGAGGTGGTTGGTAGTTGAACTTAGTGTGGTATTCCTCGAAACAGGGGTCTAGGCAGAGTGACGATGTGCCTTTCCGTTCTTTTACTACACAACACACTTTCACATGGTGACTTCCAGTTTTGGATTTTATTGCTGGCTTGTCAATTTCTTAAATTCCATTTCGGTATTTGAAGGTTGCCCTTTGAGCTTTTCCAATACCCACCGTTCCTATCAGTTAATTTCAGCAACCTTAATTGAAATAAAACCGTCATCAAAAATAACTCGAAATATTTCAGGACACTGAAACGGCACTATTTATTTACCAACTAAATCACACGAGAGAGGTAAAGGATGATGAGACCTATCGATCTCTTCCCAATTATTTTCTTAATATTAAAAATTAACTGAGGAAGCTTTCCTTTTCCTCCTAGGAACAAGAATCCAGAGTGTCCAAGAATCCAATTGAATCCTTGGAAATTGTATCTGAACTGACTTCACTTCTCTCTACCAGAGCGTCTTGCAGTTGTTTGTCGGACAACTCATTAGAGCTAGAAGTCATGGCCAACTAGATTCAGCGAAGAGGTGATCCCGCGGCGGAAAAAAATAAAGCCACCAAAGAAACACAAGGCGTCAGAGTCAGACCCTCGTCTCCTAATCGTTGCTATGATGAAAGAGAAAGGAAATGTCGACTAAGAAAGGCAGATAACTATGAACCACATACAAAAGCAATTAGCCTCTCCACACATGTAAGCTATCTGAAAGCACGTGAATCAGATCTTTAGTGGAGAGGTTTCGTCCGTATGCAGACACCAGTCGCTCGCCTCTACGGAGCTTTTCATTCACCAGGAATGAGTTATTAACTCAGGACGACGCATTTTGTTGTTACAACAGCATTATCATCAAGGCACCACTTGCTAATGATGTTTTAAGGCCTGGTTACACGATACATTAACCCGTACGTGTTCATGTACAAGTTCATGAACCGAATAGAACAGGTTCTATTTTCCTGTTCACGCGTTCATGCATTCGTACAAGTTGGTGTGGTTACACGATGAATTTTCGCCTTCATTCACGCGGTCATGCATTCGTACATTAACTCGTACGGGTTAATGTATCGTGTAACCAGGGCTTTAAAAACGAAACGCGTCGCTCTAAGTAAATATATACCTATCTGTGGAAATTTCGAAATGTCTCCCTTTTACAATAATGTGAATTTCATCGCCGTTCACGCGGCAGGTTCGAATTCGGAAGATCAACACATTTAGGTGCATTTTTTTACACTTAAAAATGCCAATTTATATGTACGCCTAGGCCTCGCATAAAAACCATTGGCTCTCGCAAACAATCTCACTTTATACCTACTGTTCAGTTTAGGAAAGCATACCCACGTTATTAAGCAGTATCTTCTTTAAGGAAAAAAGCTCACCTTCAAAAAAACAGGTAAATAAAAAATTTGGCAAAAACCTTCTGGATGACAAAAAACGCGGATCACTAGAAAAAAAGTTCAGCAGAAAAAAACCGGTTTATAAAAAACCAGTTCAGTAGAAAACACCGGTTCAGAAGAAAACACCGGTTCAGTAGAAAACACCAGTTGAAGAGAAAACACCGGTTCTGTAGAAAACGCCGATTCAGAAGAAAAAAACCGGTGCGATCTGTTGAACCGGTGCACCGCCGTCGCAAACGGTTTTTTCCGAACCGAGAACCGGTTCAGTGTTTCCTGCACCGCCCAGCCCTAGTCCTGCCCGTCTCTCCCATGTACACCTGGCCGCATGCACATGATGTTTTTTAGATTCCAGCCCTGGGTCAAAGGGCTGGTAATTGGTCCTCTTCCTCGGTAGTGGTGTCTCGGATTGTGAAGGCTCTTTTCCGGGCCTCACAGATGTCCTTGTCACTATAGCCGTTTTGTCGGAATGTCTTCTGTAGGTGTTGTAATTCATTGCAAAGACTCTTCGAATCGGATATAGTTTTTGCCCAACATATCAGGGTTGACAGGACCGCCACTCTCTGGGAAGGATAATGGTGACTCCGTCCATTTAGATAGAGGTCGGTGTTTGTTGGCTTCTGGTAGACGATCTGGTACCTTAAATTTTACAAATTAAAAATAGACAGGGTAGCTCTGCGCTATTCACAACTTTTTCCATTTCTTGTTTTAAATGATTCCTCAGATTCTCTAAACTCAATATATGATTAGCGACATCATCAGCAGAATTTTTCTTATATCGAGAAAAAATGTATCATAGAATAAACTTAACACCTTCAGGAGTCACTTTGTGGAAGTATTTTATTATGTAATGACTACACTCCGTGATGGCTACAGGCATGATTGAGCTGGGAGCATCACACCGCATTCATTGCGCCAAAAAACAAGTGAATATCAAAATACAACCATTTGCTAGACAAATGAATAACACAAAACAACATCAAGCAGAAACTTAAGTATTGCCCGAACCAATTTCAGAAAATACATTGCATCCCTCCCCAACACATTTAGCATGGACTTATTGCTAACATTGCCCATGGGAAAACGCTGATCAATCCTTATCTCCCACCCTGTATCCCCAACAAAAAAATTAATATATTCATAGGGTGTCGCTTCATTGTAATGCAGGACTTTTTTCAACTCACAAATACATTTAATTATAACTATAAAACTTGTTACTTATTGTTAGCTGTAAAATATGTATTAATGCACAAACCCATATATTCTGATAAATGGTTGACGAAATTAATTCGGCGGAACGGTGAATGTAAATATGCAAGCGTGAGCCTATTGATGGTGTGTGATTGGCATTAAAATTTACGTTTTTTACGTTAATTATGCCTGCTATCCGTATGATTAAATAGCATATGTAGAGATCCCCTCCTGTGTCAGTTTTGGGAAAGCAGTGTCCCTTATTAAAACCTTTCGAGGCGTCGACATCTTCACTTTATCCACAGACACAGTTTTACATGCAAATTCGTCAGTTTTCCTTCGAAAGAGGACTACCAGTATTGCAATGTACATTATTCCACTCAGTGATTATGTTTTTTGTGGGCAGTAATGGGCTGGGAGGTCTCACTGTATATTGTTTAAGGTTAAAATGGAATGACCACTGGACGTCAATCACTACGTCGAATCGTACCAATCGAAGTCAGGTCGATATGATCTCGGACCGATCTGAACATTCTAAGCCATCCAACTCGTCTTCCAACGCAAAATCCATCGAAATATCGATTTGAATCAGTTCATAGTGGTTTGAAATCTCAGACTGGCAGAGAAAGCGGGCCGAGTTAGCCTGCTTGTCATATCGATCTCGCTGGCTCGTTGCGTTTACCATACCGAGCCAAACCGGCCTAATCGATCTGAGTTCGATTGGTAAACGTAGTGAATGAGAGCGAGAGGTGTGCATAGAAAATTTTTATCTTCGGCTTCATTTAGAATGGGAGAGAAACCAATATACTGCATTTTTAACTGTAATAAGAGATTGGCTATTTAGTAAATTCCAAAAGTATTTGTATTGAATGACACTATATGATTCATATGACATGACGGGTAACGTTATTTTTCGTGACTTTTGACGTCTTGCAGGGCTACATTGTACTTGTTACATGTTGTATTTACTCACGGTTATCATTAAAATGCGTGGTTAGCACATTTAAGTTCATCTGAATTGGAGTACTCCATGTAATTCAACCCTTGTATATTTCTTGTGCGTACATGCGTGCTTGTAAATATTTAGCATATAGCCGAGATCCAAGAATTGAAGGCATTTACTAATATGACTAGCTGTTTGTAGTGGATGACAGTATATGATTTATATGATATTATGGATGACATTTTTGTGACTATTTTACGTCTCGCAGGGATACATTGTACTTATTATTTAGTGATTTTACTCACCGTTATCACTAAAATACGTGGTTAGCACTGTAAGTTCATCTGAATTGGAATACTCCTTGAAATTCAACCCTTGTATATTTATTGTGCGTACATACGTGCTTGTAAATATCTAGCGTATAATCGAGATCCAAGAATTGTAGCTATTTACTTACATGGCTAGCTATGTTATACTTGCTCTTTGCAAGCAAATTTCATAAGAGTATGAAATAATTACTTTTTAAAGTGATATTAACCAGTGGCCAGAGGAAAATAATTGATTTAGTTAATTTTTTGTATGACACGCATCTAATTGGCATATAAACGATTGTGATCTCAATTACATATCATAATGGTGCCGTGGAAGCGATTTTGGGTCCTTAATTAATTGAAAGCTTTTAATTTAAACGATGAAAAATGCTTGAAATCATTACGAAATGAGGATATTCTACCGAGTGCATGAGAACTAGCCGTCGCTATTGAGGATAGCCCGGTCCAAGTGGAATGATTGCGCCGGAGACGCGACAACTAGACCGTGCCGGTGAGAGGAACTCACCACAACCGGTTTCATGACAAAATGGTGCATAGCGGGGGATTTTTATTTAGAGTGCGATGTGTGGTTTGTGTGAAATTTGAAATATAAACACTATTTTTGTCATGATGAATAAACTAACCTAATGGGGGAAATACAAATGGGGCGATGATGAAACAATTTTATGTACAAAGCATTATTATAGTATTATTATTATAAATAAATTTATTTTTTTGTTCATTTTTTTGAATGGAGTATGTGTGTGTATATATATTGTGACGGTATGCCCCGCACAAGTCACGTTTCATTTTTTTATTCCATTTTTCGTTTCGGACGTTCCCTGTCTCGAGCTTTTGCTCGTTCATATTTCGCGGGCACAGCATTAGACGAGCGGCCTCACTTTCAACTACAATAGGGGTTTCGCATGTCATTTTGTGTTTGTGTCACGTGAACGACCGTATAAAACGGGCCCGGCGCAAGGCGTCTGGGAGTTATGTTGGTGGAAGGTGCGAGGAGGCAGTCCCATGTACTCCGTAGACTGGCAGCAAGGTTCAGCAGAGCACCGGGGAGCAAGACAGAGAGAGAGAGAAAAGAGGGCCGAGGTGCAGTGTCAAGGAAATTCCTCACGTCGTCTAACGCCAATACGCCGAGCATCCAGAAAACCTCAGGCAACCAAAGACCTGTGGGTTGATGACGCGCCCAGCGGTGAATTCGACGTGGAGCCACAGCTTGACACAGAAGTACTCTACAAATCCCCTTCTCCCTGGATAGTGAATTATCCACTCTTCCTGCTCCAACCAGCATTTCTCCACCGAAGAAGACACCTCGAGTGGAGGTGATCGCATGAAATAGTGACTCAGGAACAATTCCACTTAACGTTACTAAGCTTGTCACAAAGCAAAAATCTGTATAATTATTCTCCCGTCCTTGTGATTTGTGTTGTAGATCCTAATAGTGCTGGACACTTTCGCACGATCGGACGCGGAGCATGTAAAATTCAAGGTGGACAATCAACTCGACAATAAGAATTGTAGTAGAGATTCTTACAGAGGCCATTGTGAATTTTGTTATGTGTTCGTATTAGTTTTTTTTGCTGGGTTATTGCGTTTTTGAGTTCTCTTTCCATCAGTGTGTCATTCAAACAGATAATCATTTCATCCCTCATTAGATTTAAGGAGAAATTTACTTGTGTTTATTTTTTGTTTTGCCAATAAATGCCTAAAACCATTCACAATCTGAACGAGGTCGTTTCGTCTTTGCTGTGCTACGCACTGAGCTCCAAAATTCCCGTATTCTCCTTCTCTTTCGTGATCGCGTGCCGTAGAACCCACGTGGTTTTCCTTTCAGTAAGACCCGTCCGCCGTCGACCCGTTGTGGGTGAGTCAGTGGACTACGTGAAGGTATGCACTATCGCAGCTGGTTTCTAACCAGTGGGGCCGGGGATCGAAATCGTCCAACATCAGAGTTGGCGAGCTCGTCCGATGGTACGAATCGTCACATCTGGCGCCCAACGTGGGGCCCACAATCCCGTCCGATGGTGCGTATCGTCACAATATATATATATATATATTTATTTATTTTTTTTTCTCCATTTAGCTTTTTTCCATTGATATATATTTTTTGTTTTATCTCTTTTCTCTTTTTTTGTTATTATTTTATGAATATGTATTGTATCTATACATTTTTTTCAATTTATGATACATTTTTTTCATTTAAGATTGACACACTTTTCCCACAAGAAACCTAAGACATAGGAAAGACTCATAGGAGAGTGATATGTTGAGGCAGTGTATATGTGGTGGGGTTAATGGGATAATTACAAATGTTAGAGAGAAGGGGATTGTTAGTTTTCTTAAGACGGTATTTAAATTTAGTGACTATTGATTGGATATATTCTTTGATGGTTGGCAGGGAGTAGTAGCGACGTACCTCTTTCATATTGACCACTTTACTTAATTTCAGTAGACCGCGGATGCTTTTATTTTGGAAAATTTCAAGTTGGTCAATAATGGTTCTGCGGCAGGCAAAGACCTCACAGCCGTACTGAAGTATTGGTCTCACTATGGAGGAGTATAATCTCGAGCGCGCTTTGTGGGAGAGCGGAGAATTTCGTTGGCAGGGCGATGCTAGTGCTACTCGAGCGGAAAGAGCCTTACGTTTGCACTCGGTAAGATGGTTGGCGTAAGTTAGTTTGGCGTCTAAGTGGAAGCCGAGGAACCGATGGACAGAGGATCTTGGGATCGGTTTTTTGTTGAAGGCTGGGCGGATTTGGGGTTCGTGCTTGCGTCTGCGTGTAAAGTGTATGTGTGTGCTTTTGTTTGCGTTGATTGATATTTTCCATGTTTGCGTCCATATGTGTAATTGGTGTGAGAATAGCCCGGCCTCTGAGACCGCGCTATATAATTGCGACCCGGCGGGTCGCTATTCACCGTTCAGAATACCGAATAGCGACCGCGCTCATAATTTCGACTTCCGGTGGCTATTATAAATATTCAGAACACCGAATAGCGACTGGGTCGAAATTACCATGGAAACAGCGCGGAGGGTCGAAATTCTGGCGTATAGCGCGGTCGCAACTCCGTTCAGAATAAGGCTCTAAGTATCATACAATCGGACAAGTTGAACAATCACACTTTCGTGTAAAATGAACACCAAGACCATCTAGTATTGGCCAAAATGCACCACTCCTTAAAAGTATATACTCACTGGGATATGTCCAAGTAATCATAAATTCCATTGATCGATGACTTCCGTCGGAGAAGCCTTTTCTCTATCAGATCTATCTCCTTCGATGTCCAGTTCAAATTCTGAAGTAAAACAAAACAACTTGAAAGCTGACGCAAGCTCAGAATATCGCGTAATTATTTTCGCCATAAGTAAACATGGCAAGAACACTGATGCATGAGGTGACACTTCATCAACATTCCATCATTTCCAAACTAGGGTGAACTTATTCCAGTCCTCCGCTTATCACTCAACTGGTGCATATGGGTGCGCATTTGTTTATTTAGATTATTAGTTCTTCGCATCGCCGGAGAAAATTGGCACTGCTATCACAACAGACGAGTTGCCGGTTATTTTGAACGCTAGGACCTCACCAGCTTGATTTTTTAAGTAGGGAAATTTCGTGGGGACACATACCCGCTGGAAATCTTGTTTATTACATAATACCGATATTTTAATTACTTAGCACATTTCTCTTAACCCTTAGTAAAAAAATAAATCAGGTCCCACGTAGCAAACGGCCGTATGCAACCTAGCCCACATACCATGCAAGGTTGCTGCTATATTGCATAATTCTTGCATAGAGCTTGCCAATATTACCAATCTTGCAGCAAGCTTGCTGTAACCATGCCAACATTGGCAATAGCTGTGCAACACAGTGCAACATACGCTGTGCAGGACAAGCCTGCTGCAGGCTTGTTTTCCTATCTGAAGCGTTTCAATATTGTCATGACAAGTTTAGGCAAGCTTTCTGCAAAGTTCAACCTTGCAGGAAACTTGCACAGAGCTTGCATGAAACTTGCACAGAGCTTGCATGAAGCTTGCAGTGCAACCTTGCAGCAAGCTTAATTCATGGGTATTAGTGAGCTTGCAACAGGCTTGCAGCAAGGTTTAAGCTTTCAATTGAAATCTTGCTGCAAGCTTCCAGCCTTGTCCAGACAACCTTGCTGCAGGCTTGTTTTGCTATCTGGGGGACTATTACCAAATGCACCGCAGTTCACTTTATGCGAAAGTCGTCACAAAAATGCCATGCCTATACTGTGGGTGGAGTAAACATAAAATCTTCAGATATAGTAAAATATCTTGGAATTACCGTAACTTCTGATATATCGTGGGGATTACACGTACAGAACATGTGTGGCTCAGCAAAAACTGGTTTGTATGAGCGGATTACTGGGCAGTGTCTACGGTGATGGAAACACTTTTCCAATGAGTGACAAAGCTTGAGCATCGTGAAATTTGGAGGGTGGTTGATCCTCCTGTTCACACGAATACTTGCGACGAACGTCGCGTAAAAACGAATTGACAGGGTGGGAAAGGAGTCAAAATGACCAATACGGAATGATGGAACCAACAGTCACACTATATTTAACATAGTAAATTACAATTAGGATTACACAACAACGCCCGCAGGCTAGCTGCCGAAACTTGACGAACGACGGGTGCTGTCGAGGTTCACACTCCGGTAGTCGGCAGGAGAGGGACCCGCTGCGACGAAGCGCCCGGTGACCGCCGTCAAAGGAGGGGAGGTAGCTCTGGATCAGTGGAGAAGGGGGAAGTAGGGGAGCTGTTCGTCCAGCCATTGGTTGGGACGGCGGCGTAGAGGATCACTCTTGCCATAAAGTTCCGAAAAGAGGCCGCTAGATGCGAGTTCACTATAAAAGTAGGGCACCTTGTTCTTGTCGCGCAATATCGCCGACAGTGCGCACTTTGTAATCTCCCTACCGCACTTAGAACATCTCGCGTTATGTCCGGCTCGCGACGATGTCCGCGAGCGAAAATGTCCGCGGCGAAATTATAGCCAAATTTGCGCTGAAAATTCGGCACATACTGTTGCCTCTGTTTGTACGTAAGTGTGTGGAGGCTTCTGTATGAGGCCAATTTGTATGTAGGGAGGACAAAGAACAAAATATTTTTGTTTCAGTGCCGTATTTCTTTGAATGTATTATGTTTTAGTCTGTTGTGACAACAATTTCTGTTGGGAATAGTTAAATAAATATTCTAATGCATTTAATATTTGTGTATTCCTGTGTTCACTTTCCTGTCATGTTTACAGAGCTTCATTCTTCCCCATCTCGGCGTAGAAAACCTATCAAGGGATGAAGATTTCTAGGCATCAGCTTAAAGCGCGACGTAGAACAGTGACAAGAACAGTGCATTTCGTGCAATTAGCCTTCTTTGCGTGAGATTCCTTTGAATTGAATGGACCACAACTTTCATGGGTTGCATTTTCAGTATTCAGTCGCAATTCATGCTCACGAATCTACCTTATTTATTTCAATGTGAATGAATTTCACTGGTTCTCGAAATGTTCTGCCTCGCGCACAAGGCTGAAATAGCAGAAGCCAATGACGTAAATAGACCAAGGAAACATAAAAAAATAAGAAACCATTAAAATCTTGATGTGCCCTGCCACCTGGCGACCGCCGCGTAAATCATTTCTTGAAAAGATGCGTGTAGTTCGCGGGTGTCAAAACCAGATGCGGTAGTAGTAAAAGTTTCATATCTTTTGTAAACACGATCGAAATTTTAAATCATTGAGATAACCTGCCATGTTTCAGACAAAGAGTCGCAAAAGCGAGATCCTCAGCCAATCAGAAGCTCGGATTTCTTCGCGTGAGTTCGCGCATGTTCGCGTCGCCCGAGTGGAAATATTTTCAACTTTCGACGCGTGGAAAGCGTAGAATCAGAAACATGGCAGACCGGCGAAGTGTAGGTTCTATGCACGGAGTAGGATAAGGAGTACGATCGGGATAGGGAAAAAGGGGAGGAAAAGAGCCCGGATGGTAAGCAAGGGAAGAGGTTTTCAACTTTCCGATAGAGGCGCTGTAAGTAGCCGGAAGTCTCTCTTTCCTGAAGTTAGCGTGTGGAGAAAGGAGGTGAATTCGGAACTGTGTCGATTTTGACTGCGAAGAGTTTAAGTCTTTGATGTAAACATTGAAGATTTAAACATTGAAATGACTAGTACTTGTTTTTTGCCGGGATGTACCAGTGGATACCGATAATCATTTTCTTCTTTTCCAAAACAAGTTAAATATATTAACTTATAATATAATTAACTACATAAGGGTATATCCATTTCAATTCGGATATTACCGTTAGCTCTTCTTTCCGAGTGGATCAATAGGCGGCAGTGTTTGTATATTTGTATCTGTGACTACTTAATCCCACAGTTTTACATTGTATTCGCATTTATCTGCCCAGATATGTCAGCTTCTTTGGTGTCCATTATGTTCCTTTAGAGCCAGTGTCGTCCGGGTGGGCGTGGCACATTTGTTATGGGAATGTATTCCTGCGACAGCTACCTTTTCCTGCATTTAAATTCGTAGACATCTTCGGAGTTTGTTTTTCAATGGTCTATGGTGATTCTACCGAGCGAAAATTTCGTTTCCCCTGGTCTGGTGCATAGAAATCGGTGATATAATTATTATAGGTACAGCACGGCCCAATGCCTTGCTGGGACCGCCCGCCGCACAGTGGCGTCGCGTTGCGGATTTTTTGAGAATCTGTTCCTTGCTGATCCCCCGTCCCAAAATTTCACTATGGCGATCGCCCTCCTATATCCTACTCCGTGGTTCTATGGATGAAACGATCATCTCCGAGTTTCGAGAGAAGTACACGTTTCTGTACAATTATAAGGACTATCGATACAGGGATAGAAACCTAAGGGAGAAGGCGTGGAGGGAAATGGGATTCAATGGTGCCACTGCATCCATTTCTTTCTTTAAAAAACAATAGCCGTTGCACTTGGATGGAGCTAGATGACTATCAATACACAATTATCAACAATTGGCTGTAGAGCGATAAACACACGCGGTCGTCACGTATCTTTTCTTAACCATTTCTTCTCTGCTGTAGATGGCGCGTAGGTTCGCTTGCATGCGAACAGTTAACGCGAAGAAATGACCCGTCTCGTCGCGCGCGTGCGCGTCTGACGCGTCCGTGGAAACGTAGCTTAACCTCTGCGAGGACAGAGCGTAGTGGAGACCCATTCGACAGGGTTCATAGCTTAGCTGGGACGACGAGCAGGAGTCCGCCCGTCCCATTCGACTACTCTCTCTCCCGCGAGGAGAGGGATAGAGAAGACTCTCCTTCACCATCGCCTCCTCCCCCAATCAACCCTCTCCCCACAATCTCACCCCCATCCCCTTAAGCCCCGATGCGCCCCCTCTTGTCAACCGGGACAGCGCCGCACCCCAGCTCCCTTCCCTCCCCCCGCACCAAACATGCACCACACCCCCCTCGCCTCGCCCCTCCTTCCCCGTCGCCGCCTATTCCTGCCGAACTTTCTTCCCCTCCCCCCCGTGCCTCCTCCCATTTGGGACTATTCCTGGCAGTCGCCACTCCGCCGTCTGGGAGGCTGCGCCGTCGCGAAGTCTTCTCTCCCGATCACCTCAGATGTCTACTATGGTGAGTCCCCTTTTTTTTACACACTCTCATATCTCACTCACTCACTCGCCGCCAATATCCAAAGGCGCGATATGTCTCTCTCACACACACCCGCGAATTGATTTCGTCCCAATCACCCAACTGCAGTGCACGCCAGAGAGAGAGAGAGAGAGATTAACAGAAGATGATTCCTACTTATGTGTGTGTTATAGTGTTCCTAGTTTCGTCCAAGTCGAGAGCCCGACGACGCGTGTCCTTCCGCATTTGTTTCTCTTTTTGGGGTTCTTTTAAATCGTTCCCTCGGAGATGTCGTCGGCTCCGCGGCCGCCTCTTCCACCGTACGACTTCCAAAGGTAAAAATATCCGTGATGCCGGAAAGCCGCCACCGCCGCGCCTCGCTCCGAGGTGTGCGGAACACTCGACTGCGTCCAAGAATCATCGACGGGAGAGGACGCAAGACTGCGTGCCAACCGCCCAGAGAGGGAACACGATTGAGTCTCAAATTCGCGGGAACATCTCCTTCCGGATTGGATATCAGGGGGAGGAGACCGACGGCTTAAGTCATTTGCGCCATAGGAGATAGGGAAGGGAGGAAGGGTGGATAGAAACCCGGCGTCGGCATTAGCCTTCTTTTAACGTAAGGCGCCAAGGGGACCACGGCTTAACGTCTCATCCGACAGACGGAGTGCTTGTACTTGAAGTGCCCTCCACAAGACACTCAAGTAGGGATCGGGTGTCCTCTGAAAAACTTTCCCCCTCTGCAGGGATTTGAACCCTGGCCATCCGTGTGCTTAGCCAGTACTCGATCAATACCACCACAACAACCCTTTGCCCCCACATCTCGTTCCGATTTCGGAATGAGAATTCATGACACGAGTGGACGACGACCCATCGTCTTACGCGATCGACGCCACGTGTCCTCATCCTCTCGCGGTCACCTCTCGCTGCTGGGCTCGCCTCTTCTTGGACCGATTCGGGGCATTTGAATATCGACGGTTCGACACCAAGCGTGCCCGCTTCTCTGAGCTCCATTCGGGTGCGGATTGGTTGTGGGCGATGTGGAGCGGAATTGTGTCGAATCGGAAATGTTGGCGCGCCCACGCGATTCACGAGGCCGCCATTGCGATCGCCCTCTGTTGGCAAAAAGAGTCGCACCCGCGAGCACGTCTCTAGTTGAATGCAAAAGGAAAATACATTGCTCGCGTCCCATTCTTAGATATGTCCCTGTCCCTGCTATTCATTACTATTTTGGAAGAATAGTTTCTCTTCCATTTTTTTTTCTCAATCACCGAAGGAGATTTCCCAGAGCACCCGGTGTGGTTTATGCTTTGACACCGTTTGCTTATGTGACACCGTTACTGTATTGCGTATTGTTATTGATATATATGTGGAGCTCATCCGTTGGAAATTGTTCCAAGTCCAATGACACCGCTTGATAGATATCTATTCTATAACTGTAGGCCAAATATTTCCTTCGCCAAAAATACCCTCTGCCCTCGGTACCCAGAATACTCTACGTTCCTTCTCTTCCTTAGCTCAATTTACAAAGTGATACATTGTAATGACTGACGAACGGATTGCGGGCGCCTTTCTCCAGAAGTGATGGTTCTCAGTGTCGAAGCTGCTTCTCCGGCTGCCTTCGGAACGAAGGGAAACGCGACTGCCTTCAAAGATCGAGATAATTTGTGCCTCGCGAATTTCCCTGAGGCGCGTTTGAGGAGAGGAAACTGTTTTATCAGTTGAGGCGGTTTCGGCACATTCCGTTTCGGGGGCCTCGATTCGAGCTTGTTTCCTCCACTACTGAAGAGCACGCACTACTATTTTTTGGTTGTTTTCCGTGAGGTCCATGAGAATTTCTCTCTGTTGATCAGTTCTTTAGGGAGTTGAACGACAAATATTGTCACCTTGGCCAATAAGGGTGGTGAGAAAGAGGATGAGGGAGTGGATGGGTGGCGAGGGAAACCCGGCGCTTGGCCACACTCAACGAAGTGGACCGCAGTATACTACCGTCCCATCCGAAGGACGAGGTAAAACAATTGATGTGCTCTCCACGTGACATCCATTGAGGGTTGCGGGATTGAAAGAGTCCGTCTCTGGCGGGGTTCGAATCGGAGCCATCGAGATGGGAGGCAATTCCTTACCCTAGCCATCTCGCCAACCCAATCTCCAACGAGACTGTGATCACGAGCGTCTCTTCGTCTTGAACAACGAAAAGGGAAAGTTTAACCTCCAGTATAATAATGAATTATCATTGAACAGGTGCATCCCTCGGGGTAATTGGCAAGCGGATAGCATTCGAAGGAGGTGATGGCATTGGCCGTCTATATCCGAGTGAGGCTGCGTGGCTCCCAAAAGAATTGGCGGTCGCGGACGAAACCTCCCCCCCCCCCCTCTAAGTTGACAGACCTCACTCGCGCACACTTATCTCCATCTACATAATACCCCGCGAGCCGCCGCATGGGCGTGTGGCGGGGGGGTGTTAGAACACCAGCCGTGTAAAGGTATAAGTTTTTGGAAATGAAATGGAGGCATGTATTGTAGGAGTGTATTTAGTGAGCCTGATTTTTATTGTGATCGCTTATTGTTTGCGGAGAGAACGAGTTTTTGTACCTATCTGTTCGGCAGTGTATCTCTCTTCTTTTATTGCATCTGTCAGACCTAGAGATGTAGTGAGGAGTCATGATAATATTCTCTGTGTCGCTCTGAAAAATATCAGTTCTGAATTAATCAAGCAACCTAAGCCTAGCGTGTAGCCTCCGAGTCTCTAGGGGCTCCCACCTTGATCCCTATAAAAGTTGTGAGACACTATATGTTCGCTCGTAGCAGTTTTTAACGAAGCGTGCTGATTTCCTTTGTATTTTATAAATTTTTTTGGTTAAATCTATTTGACCAGGGTCCCAAATGCTCGCGGCGTATTCGAGGTATGGCCTAACCAGAACGAAGTAGAATCTCTCTTTGACTTTTTCATCCGAGGACCTTCCTATTATACGCATAACAAAACCTAGTTCCTTTAATGCTGCGCCACATATATTCTCTATGTGTAATCCCCACTATATATCAGAAGTTAAGGTAATTCCAAGATATTTTCCTGTAACTGAAGATTTTATGTTCACTGCACCCACAGTATGGGTATGGCCTTTCTGTGATGACTTTCGCCGGAAGTGGACTGTGGTGCATTCGCTGACATTTAATTCTAACCCCCACTCCTGGTACCACGAATGAACGTTGTTAAGGTCCGATGACAGAGCTTATGGTGCATGTTTCCCGTAGTCGCATAATCGCTCATCCTCTGGCTGCTCGAGATTGAAGCAGTTGAGATGGAGGTTTTTAAAGAAATGTCTCTCTGGATTCCATTTTGCTGAATTTGGCAAAAATGACAAAGCGGAGAGGATAGACGGATCATAAAAATGAGTGAGGTCGCCGCCTTTTTCTTATTCCGCTGAATTCCGAAAGATCCTGCCAAGAATACGTCTAAAATGTCTCTTAATTTTATATTTTCCGCATCCACTACTGTACATGACACATTCATAAGCGATGGCGGTGACCTCTACCGGTCACTCGTGAGTGATGATGACTTCTGTCGTTCACTCATCAAATCTAGCTCGTTGTCAGAAATTTACTCGCGAGAAGCAGGCGACTGAATATTTTTTTAGTATTGTCCATTTATTGCCATAGAAAGCCGATGAGCGTAATGTAACTGCGATATTTGTGAAGATCGAAATCAGCTCCGACATTTGAACTATCTTTTTCCTGATGATTAGGAATACACTCGCTGCACATCTTACCTAAGGTAGGCCGAGCAAAAAATCGTTTTACTTAGAAATCTATGAATTTGAACTCTTTTTTAAAGAAAAACATCTCACCCTTCTAATGACACCAAAAATTCAACCCCTTACCTCATTACTTTCCTAGATATTTGCCAAAAAAATACCCTTGCCCTTTAACATGGGAAATGGTACGTGTATGAACTCCAGAGAGACATTGTTTACAAAATAAAGTATTTCCAAGGCTTAGATGTCGTAAAGAAACTGACAGTGTGTAGTTGGTATATTTTCTCAACTATTTTTGCAAATTAATCATGTTGTCACGACAGTAAATTCTTCTTCTTCGAAAAAAAACCTTCCGTTTTAAAGGAGTTTCAAACGCACCGCGCGATAAAAATGAGTCAAGCTAAAGACTTATTTAGATATTTTCATTTAATTACTTACAAATTCTGTCAAATAAAACTCTATTATTGCACTATTGATAATGCGATATTTTATTGATGTGTCCTACAGCTGGTGAAATTAAAACTTATAATTCGAATATGGTCTCCATTATGACTAGGGAACTATCTCGCTCGGACTACCTTAACTCGGCAAAGATTCAAATCGCAAGTAAAGGAAAGAATGTCGCGGCCAACCTGCATTCCGTTGAGATCGAGAGGCGCTAATAATGGAGTGGTGGGCACTTTGCGCTCTGGACGGGAGCACCACCGCCTTACTCCTTCCTACTAGGTACTGTTTTTACCCGGAGGAATTTCCGATTGGGTTCCTATGGGTCCGCTCGAACAACGCTAACCTTTCGCCTGACGTCGGACAAGCACGCTTCGTCCACACGGCTTTTCAAGCCAGAGAGGAAACTACTTCGCTTCCCTGATGCTTTTAACTTGCCTAGCTAGACTACTGCCCGTTATATTATCTTAAAGAGGAATGACTTGGATTCGCTTAACGAGCTCCGGTGAAAGGTTTTCGTGGACAATTTGAATATTTACCAAATTACTCATGTGACGCTCGAAACTTTGGAGTAAGTTACTGTCAACATTTATAACATCAGTGAATCTTGATTGAATGGACGTATGATCTGTGTTCGGGAGGATCTGGGGTATTTATTAAGGAATTGTCGTATTATTGGGGAAGTAGTAGACAGTAAACTCCGACTACTTGCTGACGAAGCCGTGGTGTACAAGGAAATCCGTAACGACAATGATAAGGAAGCGTTAACGAAGGATTTCATAGCAATGCAAGCGTGGTGCGATTAGAGATGGGCGCCAGCATTGTTCATTTGTTTTTGTAAGACAGACGAAGAAGGAGAGGGAGAAAGGCGGGTGATTGAATTCTGATTTGGCGAACACGAATTACTTTCGTCGCTCACAATCATAGATTTAGCAATACAGGTTTGAACAAAATCCTCGTCGTCCGTAGAAAATTGGTCGTTTAAATCGTAGCACGTAGGATCCTTATCGCAGGTGTCCTATTTGTGGGAAAAAGAATGCACTCAATTCGGACAGGAAGTGAAAGAAAAGCCATTTGGATGAATAGAAATTGAGGCCTTCTTCATGAAATCTTGTCCTAAAAGACACGGGATCGGAAAAGAAGAGAGAGAAAAATAATGCTGCCACGACGAAGCCTAAATTTTAATACGAAGCCAAACCCTAGTAGTAAGAACAATGTTTTCCCCGGAGACAGAACGCAATGCTACAGGGCAACCCACCTTTCTACTGCTTCTCGGCTTGTGAGCGAGGTTATTCCAAAAGGCTTCGTCAAGTAAGGAGTAGAGATGGGCGCCGCGCCGCCGGCCATGAAAGGCACGCCGCAGGCACCGAGGTAAAAACTACGGCGCGGCGCGACTTGGATTTTAATACATAGTCCCACAGTCGAACACAGCATGCTCAATAGAGTTGAGCTACAGTAGTCTGCTCAGAAAGAGGCGTTGACATCATGCTCAATAGAGTTCACCTGCAGAGCTTCTCGTAAGGATTCGTCAAACAGCAGGTAGCGTACGGAATAAACTTAAATAAGTATCACAAAGGAAATGGTTCCAGGCTTGACTCTGTGGAAGTAATTCATAGTAACTTAAATAAGTATGTTAGCTCGATTCTATTCCGATGGGAAATTATTCATGCATTCTTTGCCAATTCATGTGATGGGTTACGATTCTATGGAAAATAAAAATGGAAAGCTGTTTTATTCACATGCATTTCTATGGACACGTGACTTTCAATGAAGTGAAAATTTTAGTTCGAAATGGGAAATTTATTCTTAAGTTTAGAGTCGAATATTGGGCATACCATCAGCCTGAGGTTCATATAGACGTGTAATCTAAAATAAATCCAAATATTATGTCTCTTTAAGTATTGTTTTCCATTATCTTTGGCATTCAAAGTAAATTTAGATGAATTTGTAAGAAAATTGGAAGAAGGAGAGAGAGAATAAGGAGATTATAAATATCAATGGATATTTTTCAGGCACGTCTTCTTACATGCATATGTATGTACGTACGTAGACTACAATGCATATGTTGAGGGAAGGGTGGTTGAAGAGAGGAAGGGGAGAGTGAAAACATTATCTAGTAGGAAATGGGAACTTGAAATGCCAATTAGTATGTATAGCTCTCGGGTTACCGGGCGGGTGGTGGTTGTTTTTGCCACCAAATAAAACCACCATCACCCGTGTGCCAAGAACCACCATCACCCGTGTGCCAAGAACCACCATCACCCGGTTGGAAACCCGAGAGCTGTACATTCTAAGAATTCGCCGGGAAATCCTGAAATCTTACATATGCCAAGAAATGTAGAGAAACCGTCCTCTGAATACAAAATAAAGATGGGAGAGGTTATTCTAACATTTATGGAAGGAATTGAGGGAAATATGTTCACTTTATGTGAGTGCTATGAGGATTGCCTAATACAAACTTACCACGAAATATTTCGGTGACTAACTCTATGTCTAGGGTCACTCAACCTCAATAAGAATAAGAAACAGGACTAAGCTTTCTAGAGTGGTAAGTTGATAAGGTCTAAGCCCGTTAATCACTGGTAGTCTCAAGGCAGTATTCTGATGCAAATGCATCCAAAAGCTGTATCTTATCACATTTTATGATCTTTTAAGTTTTCATCCTTAATTGCCTTGAAGAATGGTGAAAATTTCTTAGCATTGAAACTATTGAGAGATCTTTGCTCCGAGTTCCGCCGTATTCGCGGAGGGTCGACTCGCAATATGAGGCTTGCCATATGCCGCTTGGTACCAAGGACGGATCGGGGTTCGATCGTTTGGAGCCGAGTGGAAGGCATAAACCAGAGACGCCGTGAAGTCTGTGGGAGCGAGGGAGCGGAGTTCTTAGATCTCAGGCCGGTGCTGAATTCGTGTCGGGTGCCAGTAGATCGTTCAGGTGTCCACTATACGAATGAGGCATCGCAGGAGGTAGCGAGCAGGATATTGGAGCATACTCGTAGGCCTTCTTTAGGACAGAGAGTAGGGCAGTGAGTAGGCCAAATAGTGGGCCATTAAATAACTTGCCATTCACCAGGATAGCAAAGAATAACGAGTTGATCAGACAACACAGAATAGGTTTTAGCGGGACGGAAGAAAGCACAGAAAAAGGAAAAACATATAAATCAAAACAACACCCATGAATCTCCAAACTGTAACTTTCCCAATAATTTAGAAAACAGGAACTCCACAAATACAATAGGTAGACATATGAAAGTAGAGGAATTTTCAGTAGTGGTAGTTAATTGTCGTAGTTTAAGAAGCAAGATACCTGAATTCCATCACCTTATAGAGAGTACTAATTCTGACATAATTATAGGAACCGAAAGTTGGTTAACAAGCGATATTGCTGGTAGTGAAATTTTTCCATTAAATTTTAGGGTATACAGGAGAGATCGAGAGGGTCGACCGGGAGGGGGAGTATTTATCGCAGTTAAGAACACAATAGTCAGCAAAATAGAAGTGATTCCCGATAATATAATAGAAAGTGCATGGTGTTCCATTCAATGTGCTAATTAGAAAGTAATATAAGTTTGTGCCAACTATAGACCTTACTTTCCCCTTTCCAGTGCAGGAAGTGATTAAAATATAAGGTTTACTCCGATTAGGATGCTGTGAATACAAAAAGGGTGGCAATAAAAGGGTACTAATATCCTTTATATCCTCGAGCATTATCAAAAATAAACATGCTCCTTCTTCCCGCAACAAAAGTATATATCTCTTCAACAATATTTTTTATCGCCTTTGTGCTTCCACGCTCATCTGTAGCAGAAATCCCTAGCCTTTTATCTTCAGCTAGCTCCAAGAAAGACTCTTTTATACTTTTAGAGTCCCTAGCATCTATAAATATAACATTGCCATCGTAACATTCCTTATGGTCGTAAGCATATTTTTTTTACAAGTTCAGTTTTACCACTTGGACCTCTTATAACAATTATCTGTCTCGCACTTTTTTGAAGTCCACAATGTACAGCATTTAATTTTTCACCCCTCCCAACCTCCAACCTTATCTATTGGGTCCATCACGTTATGCCAAACGGGTGTTTTTAAGACTTCCTCTGTTATTTCTTCTTCAAGAAGAGCTTTTGCTTTCTCATATGATAGAAACTCTTCTTCTTTTTGTTCCAGCAAAATCAGCACTTGTTCCCGGTAACGGCTGTAAAAGTGACTTTCATCAGTATTGCTGGATTCCTTGCCTAATTCACTCTTAATAATTTCACTAAGTTCAGTTCCGCTTGGCAAATTGACTGCAAATGCTAATTTATTTAAAAAGTCTTCTATTTATTTATCGCTGACTTCTCTACCTACCTCACGCTTTATGATTCCCACGTACACTCAGCATTAGAATTCGAGAAACAGATCAGGTCCATTAATTCCCATAGTAACGAACGACAGATTATTGTAGGTGGAGATTCCAATACACCATCGGTAGACTGGAAAACATGTGGTCATATGTCTGGGGGTAGGGACAAAGAAATCTGCGAGTCATTGCTTAACCTGTTCGCATCACACGCACTACATCAAATAGTAAATTTGCCTATTAGAGGGGAGAATGTTCTCGATTTACTTGCCACAAACATCCCTGAAAAAGTTATTAAAGTTGAAAATGTCGATGGAATAAGCAACCACAAGGTAGTACACGTAAACTTTCCCTCAATACCGAAAAAATTTTTAAATTAGATTAGAAAGATTTACCTTTTTAGCATTAGCAGATTTTAACGGATTTAGGCAAGACTTCGTTTGAAAAATTCGTGAACATTTGCAAAAATAGTGATACAGACAATACATGGAAAGGGTTCCTCCAGATTACGCGGTCACTTGTCAACAGATATATACCTCATAAGTATAAGAGTGAGAATAGAGAACCAAGGTGGTACAACGCGGAGGTTAGAAAATGTTTAAAACGTCAACGAGTTAGCCACGCGAAACTAAGAAAAATGTTGCTAATAGCGATCTAAAAAATACTATCAAACATTATAAAATTTGTAACGCAGCGGCAAAAACAGCCCTTAGAAAAGCATTTGGTTAATTCAAGAGAAAAGTACTCGGAGATCAACTAGAGGGAAATCCGAAAGCATTTTGGTCATATGTTAGGGAAGTACAGGGGACTAAAAAGTCAACGGTTAATTCCTTGAAAAACGATAGGGGCGAAATAGCAACTTCCAGTTTAGATAAGGCTAATTTGTTGAATTATTTTTTTCAGAGTGTTTTTAATCAATCTAAGCGTAGTTTGCACGAAACCATACCAGACCGATTTCGGCAACCAATGCCCCCGATCGATATATCTCGTAGCGGAATCGTATCCTTACTAAATGACATTAGCCCGAACAAGTCCTCAGGTCCTGATGAAATTCCAGCTCGTGTGTATAAAGAATTAGGTCTCGAAATGGCTCCGTATATTAAAGTAATATTTAATAAATCCCTCGAAGAACACGCGGTTCCCAAAGAATGGAAGATAGCAATCGTGACCCCAATTTTTAAAAGCGGAGATAGGGAACAGCCATGTAATTATAGACCAATGTCATTAACGTCACTATCATGTAAAATTATAGAGCATATAATAGTTACATCAATAATGGGACACCTAGACAGCCAGGATTTATTGATAAAAAACCAGCAAGGGTTCAGAAATGGACAGTCTTGCGAAACTCAATTAGGTCTTTTTGTTCATGATATTTTAGTTTCCGGAGAAAGTAACGTACAGGTAGACGCAGCGTTTCTTGACTTCAGAAAAGCGTTTGACAAGGTTCCCCACTGTAAGTTACTCGCGAAGTTAGCATCATACGGGATAGACAGTAATATAGTAGGCTGGATAGGAGACTTCTTACATGAACGCGTTCAAAGGGTGGTATTAGATGGTGTCAGCTCAGGCGACGTAAAAGTTACATCGGGTGTTCCCCAGGGAAGCGTGATAGGCCCAATTTCATTTGTTCTCTACGTAAATGACTTGAATGCAGTAGTAAAAAATAGCAAGCTCCGTCATTTTGCCGATGATGCAGTATTGTATAAGGAAATTAAAAATGAAGAGAACAGTCAGTCTTTAGCTAAGGATTTAGATGCGATTGATGATTGGTGTGATAGTTGGAAGCTAGAATTAAATTTGAAGAAATGCGCGATAATGAACATTTTGGAAAAACAATGGCTTTCCCCGGAATAATTATTGCATCAAAGAAAAGAAAATATCTAACGTAGAACTTATTAAATACTTAAGCGTCACCATCACTGAAGACATGTCATGGGGGAAACACATCAGGGAAATAACTAGTGTAGCAAACCGTAGATTAGGATTCGTAAAAAGGGTTCTAGGCAAATGCGATGAGAGAGTTCGAGAAAGAAGTTATTTTACACTTGTAAGGCCTCATTTATAATATGCCGCTGGTATATGGGATCCGTACGAGGAAGGTATGATAAAAGAATTAGAGCGTGTGCAAAGGAGATCCGCTAGGTTTGTTAAAGGCCGTTATGATAAAATTGTATAAGTGCTACGAGTTTAACGGAAGAACTCGGATGGGAATTACCATCAGAACGCAGGTTAGAATTTAGGTTAAACCTTTTTAGTAAATTCGAAACCGATTTGTTCACAAATGACGTTAGATATATATTAAGAACCCCTGCGTATTATGCTAGGTTTGATCAGATTAACAAGATTAGAGAGATAGATTGTCGTACCGATAGATTTAAAATGTCATTTTTCCCGCGTACCATAAGAGAGAACAATAGGCAGCGTAGCAAAGGGATAGGTAGGTGAAATATAGTTAGTCTGTAGTGCATGATGCTTGTAATAACAACCAATAATCCATTTCTTATTATGTAGATACCAACCATTTAGCTGCATATGACCCTATTATCTAGCATGTCTCCATTAAATATCCTAGTTGCATGTCAATAGCGCATATTTGGTGATCTTCACCCCCTGCCACACACCCTCGTGGTGGCTCGCAGGGTATTACGTAGATGTAGATGTATTTAGTAACATGACTGAGGTGATAGGCATACCTGGAACTTATTATGCCCAGTGTGAAACTTAACATTCATCTGCCATCAAGACCTAGCTAAAAGTGCTGCTTTAAATGTTCAAACTTCACTGAAGCATAGCAAGCAAAATTTATCCCATAGAATGAAAAAGTGAAATGTACCAAATGAAGTGATTTATGTAAGCATTTGTCAGCAATTATGGACATATATGGAGTTAAATCACAGTTCCTACAATGTACATTTACAACAAATAATTCTGAAAGGTTGAGGTAGAGAACGTGTTTCCGGACTCATTCCTTAAATTTATACTGCATTTTTCTATGAAAATTCATTAGGTTAGTTCTGTACCAGTAAAAAAACCTTTTACAGAATCAGTTTCTAATACACCTCATGCAAGACCTTTAACTGTGAGAGGCAGCCAATTTTTTGGAAAAAACACTGTTTTTATGAGGTTGATTTGATAACCAGGCATACCAATAAGCCACTCAGAAAAATGCAATGTCATCAATTTAGCCCATTTCCACTATTTCCACTTATTTTGAACATCAGTTAATCGACCAAGGTAACCAGTTAACATTAATTTCACTCGAGGGTACTCGAGGGTAATAGTGAAAGAATCTTAGGAAATGAACTCTTAATTCGTTGAAAGCCTACTTTTAATTGTCATGAACATTGACAATATTAATCCATCATTGCATTATTAATGAACACATCAGTACAGGGCATCACTCTTCAAGATAAATTCTGGGTTTGTAGAATTAAATTAGTGCAATGTACCACTAACACCTCAAGAATCAACTAATACACTCATATATATAATTATAATTACTAATACATAAGTTATTTGTCGGAGTTTGTTTAGGCAGTAATAGACATTAAGATGTCCAGCTCTGTTTACATTGACTTTTTAGCGTTTTTACGAACCTTAAGTACTCTTAGGACTGTTCGTTGTTAACTAAAATTAATGGATACTATGGCAGTTGTCTGAATATAAAATAATTTGCCACAAAAGTTCTCCGCGTCGCTTTGTTTGTTGACATGTGTGACTGCTGAGCATTTGTGAGCGAAATTCGCAGTTGTTGAGGGATTGTTTAATTTGAATCATGAAGCCGGAAAGTTACATCCCTTCACGTAACGATTTGATTGCGCTAAACTAATAAACTAAAGACTTTAAGTATTAAACAAGCCAAAATAGTGTTCTAGAAGACCATAAAGTGAATGTATTCATACCGTAAGTCGGTGACCATTATTGGGCATTCCCAAATTTTTCAGGGGCTTCACGATGATTTCGGCCGATTACGTCATCTTAAATCGACTTAAAAATGAATTTTGATGTATCAATTTATTTAAACGAAAAGAACCAAGAGCATTCCATTCATTAAATATTCAAATTCCTTTTCATTTGGTAGTATTTTAAACAGGTGACATGATAAATTTGAAAGGATATATAATTTAAAAAATTACGGCGGTTGGTACCACGAATTTCTCTCAGAGCAGTCACACCACCAATAACTAGGATTACCGAAAAAGAATTACACGAGTAAATATATTGTTGACTCCAAAATAACATTTTAAATATGCCAGGTGATTGCGGCAGACATCTTGTAAAAAATTTATCCTGAGGAAGAAGTAGCGGGTAAATTTATTCGGCTGATAAAGCTTAAACGACGGTGGATAAACGCTTTCCATAAGTTTATCCGGAGGATAAGATAGCCGCCGGATAAAATCGCGTTACCCGGAGATGGATAAACCGGCCCTAAGACAGCGGAAACTAAAGTATTCCACACTACAGGTTTTTTCAGTATTCTTATGCTTTACAATTAATCGAAAGTATCATCCATCCTGAACAGCAAATAACGAAAAGCCATTTATCATCGTGTACTTCGCTAAATGAAGCTGTCAATGCATTCATTCTTCTGCATTTAAATACAAAAGTTACTAATCGGCGGAGACAAAGAAAATTCGAAACCAAGAGACTGATTATTCTTACTCAGAGTGCCTGGACTGCTTGGAGTTAGCACCGCGAGCGTTCGAGCATAAGTATTTTCTCAGTTCTCATTGCCCTCACAGCCGCAGCGACGTATATTCCATGAAGACATTTCAGTGGAGAGAGAACTGCCGTGTCATTTCTGCACATTAAATTCTATAGCTTTGTGGTAGAAGGCTGTTTTCTAATTATTATCATTTTTTATGTCATCTACTCTTTAACTGATTTATTTTCGTGACTTGGAGCCGAGAAGAGAACTTTTTGTGGAGTCATCAATATTGTATTCTCTGCACGAAAAGAACAAGCAGAGAAGATACTTTTGCGGGACCTATGAGACATCATATGGAATAGCACACACCTATTGTTGTAATTACCCGAGATTTACGTTTGCCATGCGTATAAACTGAAGGAATTGCAAGAACAAGCATGCTTTCTCAGGATGGAACACGTCAGAATCCCTATGTAGCAGTTCCCCAGCCCAAAGTCACCGAAACTATCTTCACCCCAGAAAAAGTCCGAAACTAGAAATAGAAATAACGATCTGATAAGACTATCCATCCACTGTGTAAGAAAATATTACTATTACTGAATTTTTTAAAAAACGTTGTGACATGAAAAAAAAAATTGTTCACCAAAAAGCTAACCAATGGAGAACCGAAATCACGATCCTTCACGCGCAAGGCGAGCGCGCTCTTCACCAGACTACCATGAAGTAAGGAAGAGTCGGCGAAACATGGCGTGAGGTCCCCAACTCATGGTATGGCCTACTGATACTTTCCTCAAATTCCAGTTATTTTTACGCGCAATACTCTTTATATTACTCCTAATGTTCATATTTATTCGCGAAAACTATTATATTTTACCTGTGTCTGGCCGAGCTTCATATTTTTGGAGGTAGTTCGGTCAGATATCGTAACTTATAAAGAAATCAGGTGTAATCCTCTCGCACTGTAAGTCTCTGAGTGAAGCAACGAATGTACTTAGCGAACAATTGACGCTTGTTAAATATCAATCACGGAACCAATTTTATATATTAATACATGAATCATCAATCTATGCCAAAGAAATCTCAAATAAAGTTATTTAGAAAATACGAAGTGAGGGATTTCCCTCTCGTCGATAAAAAAATATTTTATCGTAAATTTTGACCATAATATATCTCGCATAGTTTACAATTCCCTTACTTAATTTAAAGCAAAAAGGCAAGAGTAGGTCGAGAAGCGCAGTTCCAACGTCAAACAATTACCTATTTATTAAATAATAGTATAGTTTTTGAGGTGCGAGATCCTGCGAGAACGTGATGGTGGTAGTCGAAGCGCATGCGCGCAGAAAAGCCTATCAGTGACCGAGTTTCATTAAGAATTTACAGAGTTTTCGTATTTACAGAAATTTTCCGGATATTGGCGTGCTCTAGCGCAGTGTAAAACTGAAAGTATTCATGAATTATTCATGAATAAATTTACGAAAAATTACCGTGGGACACCGGCTTTAGAAATAATGTATCATCCTCCCAACCGTGTTGTTCTTCCTCATCGCCATTTTCTCTGTCATCTCCAGTTTCAGCGAAACCAAGAAAAGTGTTGACGGTGTGCTCTCTGCAAATGCATTTTGAAAATATTTCGCTGATTGTTCTGCTTTTCCCATTCTTTCTCATTAGCAATACGCACATCATCTTCGTGGGCCCATGTCTCTTAAGTGTAATGCACTGAGTCATGCTGTTCCTCATTGTCACCTTCACTCTCTTCGGGAGATTCCTCGCGTATCGTATTCGCTGCCGGCAAAACACGAATAGAGTCAATGTAGCGTCAATCGATAGGAAAATTGGCGATGTACAAAAACAATTTTAAGTACCTTCCTATTTTTCAGAAAAGATGATTGCATTTGTACGAGATGGTTCCATAAATTACGAGAGAAATTCACATTCTGGATTTCATTCACTGAGTTACCACGTAACACATATATAAAATCCATCAAAGTAGTTATGGTTGTAAATGAACCCCTTGAAGACGCAGTATTTAAGATAGCCCTTTACATTTTTGCCGGTTGTAGTAAAATTCTCTGAGATTTTCCAGTTATTCGCAATTTCCCTCTCGTATACGATATGACGTCAACATGCCGCGCCGCCGATCAAACGCTCGGCGTTCGCGCCGTCACGCCGCCGCCGTCGGCCAAAATCAAGACGGCGCTCATCTCTAGGTGCGATGCAACTAGAATATTCATCTTGGAAACGTGTGTTGCAATGAACTTCTGGAAAAGGAAAAACTCTCCTCAGTCCAGTTATTACGTACAAAATACCCAATTAGAGACTGTATAATGTGTTAGGAGTTAAACCAACTATTGATCTCTCGTGGAGCAAACATATTCGCTAAATAATTGATCAGGCTAATCGTAAATTTGGATTTGTTAAAAGAGTACTTGGAAAGTGCGACGATAGAGTCTAGCTACTTCTCCCTTGTTAGACCCCACTTATATAACGCTGCCACTGTTTGGAATCCTCATGAGTTAGACCTACAAACGGAGTTGGAACGCGTACAGAGAAGATCAGAAAAATACGCGAAAGGCCGGTAAGATAGTCTCGTTAGTGCCACTGACATCCTACACATTCATCACATACATTTATATGTATTTATTCATAAAATTCAGACTCTTATCTGTCATGCAAAAGATTGTAGTCACGCTGATTCAAAATATATGGTAGTAAATAATATTTGATCGAGCCATGAACAAATTTAATCTAAACAAAAGAACAATCTACACTTTCACCATTCTCCAAAAACAGTCTGTTATATTTTAAGAAACAAATAAATTTTTCTTCGTTCTCTTTTATGTACATACTATATGAAGAATCTTTTTCATCTTCACTACCTGAGCTCAGCAAATGTTTTTCACTCGGTAACAACATATCCATTACCTCTTCCGGCAAGCTAGATGATTTCCCCAGTGGAACTGGCGAGGAGTTCGAAATTACAGGATACGTGGAGTTATTTTTTAATTCCACTTAGCTACGTGAGAATGACGTCATAATAATATGGAATAGACGCCATTTGTCGTAGTTCAGCTCCAAAAATCCAGGGCGGCGTGACCATCTTCGGATCACCTCGCGGTGATTTTACGGGTCTTTTCCAAGAGTCAACGGCTCTTTCACTTGATTTGCCGACTCTTTCCGGTGACCCACTAGCTCCTTCGACACTTGATCCGTATCTTGTGACTCTAGATCGTATCACTTATTCCACCTTGTGTCAGTTCCAAAACACCTGTTATTGGGCACGTAAGCTGTCGCCACTATCGTTACACTTTGCTCGAGTAGAAAACCGCGGAAGCGCGGGAATTTGGTTCATATAAACATACGAACGGCTGCGATACGCACGTGAAATTCTTTAAGTGCCCGGATATATTTGCCACTGGTTGGTATTTTTTGCTTGAAAAGGTCATATTATTTATGTTTGTGTATGCCTATGTATTCTTACAGCATGGGAAAGTGCGTTTGGGTATTAATATTATCAATTTAGTCGTGAGCATAACAAGGAGTCATTGTTAACCATTTACCTTGGGAATGCACCGGACACAGTGTAAAGGTATTGAATGATTGCTCACATTTCGTGTTGTCCCTTCAGTGAGTGGTGCTGGTATCTTCGCCACGTTATGCAAAATACACAGTCCAAAAGAAGAAAATTTTTTGCCTTCGGGATTTGTTACTACAAATTTTGCATCTTTCAAAACACTGCCATTGTGTCCGAAGTTATATAGGCCCAGTAATGAACCACAGAAGGACATAATTTTGCAAGTAACGGAAGCCTCTAGGTCATTTGCGAAGCCAACTGCGATCTGTCAGCGTCTGTTAATCAGCGAGGGAGGGGGATCAAACGTTGAACATGATTTATACGATATACAAACGATATCCTTTCAATTTCCTGTTCAAAGCGTATAAGCAGGCGTGAAGCAGTTCAGAACACTTGGCAAGACTAAAATTAGGACGTGAATAAAAAATAAATTAATGTGAGTTCATAATTGTGCCTATTTTAAGCTACTATCTTCTAAATAACAATGAATTTTGCCCCATACGTCAAAGAAAAACCTTTATACCATCAAAATTATTTACTTGAGGGCTGCATTGCGTGTTTTACAGATTCTAATACCTCAAACGTCAAGTATGTGTCACATAACATGCATAAGTCGTTGAAATAAATATATCAAATAAGTAAGTGATGAACTGTAGAATTTTATATAACCAAAAAATTATTACGTATTAATTGGAAGGGACTTATTGATATGAAAACTGTTTAACTGTTTAATGGGAATGATTTTTGTATTCAATTCAATTCGATTAAACCTCAATGAGCGACGAAAGTCTGCGACATATGTCCGTTAAATGGATCGCTATCGTTTGTTGTGAAAGGATTTGTTGCTACGTAAAATTAAAACATAGAAGAACAATTTTTTTTACTAGTTCTAATACGGTTCAACCTCTTTTAGCGATGGTAATAGCCTCTCTGCGACTTAATAAAAGGAAGACCCATCACTTTCAGCAAAGGTTTCCTGTATGACATTGGAGACCAGGAGTGGATATTTGACTCCTACTTCAAATCTTGCAGCTTCCGAAAACAAGGACGATTTTGCCATTCGCCTTTCCGCTATTCTTTGTTCGCCGACCAACCTTTCTTATCCCCAAGCTTCCCTACCCGTAAGCGTGCGGTTAGAGCCCGGATCAGGCAGACACAATTGACCCAATCCACCCCTATTCCCCACAGAAATAATGCACTCGCAGGTCAAAATTTTTCGCCAAAGGTGTTCTCCCTCTCGCCAAGTGAGTTCCGAAGAAGGTTCCTTTTGCTCCCTCCCAATGCGTTAATTGCTTTCCATCGCAAGGGGGCGTCGTTCGGCGTTGTCACATTGACGCCAACTCGGGATGTAGAAATTTTTTGCCTCCGAGGTGATATGTTTTTTCGGACAGAAGTATACATTTAATTAGGATAAAAAAGCATCCAAACGACGTGATTAGCATGGCATTATGACGAAGTTCCTTAAATGCTTTTTCATTTCTATATCATCCTGATCGGTTGTTCAATTCTAAGATTGGTAAACTGCAGTCTTCCACCCTTATCCTGTCCATCCTAGATCCCTAACTTCTAGGCAGTTCTTCTTCTGTACTCTCTGTGGAGCATTAATTTTACCCTTCTTTATGGGACTTTTCCTTCTATTTCTTTTAAAGTAAAAGTTCTCGCAAGCCTAGTGTGTTTCAGTGTTATCCATTTGGTTCTTCTTTTCTGGATGGCGTTCTATATTGCCGCCTCATTTTTACAGAATTCTCCTGCAGAGGTGCGCGAAATAGTATAATTCTTTTCCAAAATGAATTGAATGTCAATCACTTTTAAGGCAGTTAAATAAAGCGAAACTAACAATCGCTAAATTAAAACATAAGTCTGTCAAATGAAACGATTTAACGAAATCCTACTAATAAAGGTAAATGTAAAGTGGTTCTACTTTGTTAATATATCAGTTAGTTGAATAGAGAAACAACATTGCAACTATGCTGTCAGAGCTATAAAATTCTACTCGGGAGAAATAAACCTTTGAATATTTTGCTAAACCAAATTTTTTTAATGACTTTATAATCAAAACTAAAATTACCCGAAAATAGAGCATCCCTATTCACTTACTTATTACTAATTAATGATTACTTATTAGATTTTACAATGTAGGAAACCCTGGTAATTATTATAACAAATCGGAAGCAGCATTATCCTTGGCACACTGAGTCAATTACGACAAATGGTTCTGGGGCCTTGTCTTATTAAAATATACAAGACTTATTGTTATGATAGAAACAATAATTCCGATTTACTTTTTTACTAATAAGGGAGGTTGATTTTTTGTTAGAACGAACGATTTCTTTCGACAACAGAGGCCGAGAAAGTGGGAATAACAGTCTTTAACCATCAAACACGAATCGCCCAGTACGCAAAGAGAGAAGCGCTGAAAAGAAATTAGCGATTTCGTGGTGTTTATCCTTATGAATCAATACCACAGCGAGCCTAACAGTTCTCACTTTGTAATTAATAAACCAATTCTGTGTTACCGCGATCAGACGAACGCAGTAAAAGTTAGTTTAGTAATTATGCATTTGAGAAATCACCACCGAAAAATCAGAACATTCGAATCGATTGGGATTGTGAAATGCTGACAGGGGTTATAATTTAATGATGTTTAAGTTCACGCAGAACTCCTGGTTGCTATTCATCTTACTTTAACGGGTCACTTTTTTGCGTGACTTTTTCTCGTCATAATACTTTTAGTGCTGTTCCCTAAGTGAATATAGACATGATGGTATTTCCTCACATTCATTGCGATAAATAAAGCTTCCCTAATGTGAAGGTTTCATAGATTTTTGCTACTCAATAGTGGCGTGTTCCTCCTAATTGTTACTTTCCTTTAGAGAGAAATCAAAGATATTATATTCATCCTTGTAGCAGAGTGAATAATTATAAATAGAACAATGCTACAGCCGCACGACTGATATAGAAAACCATTTGGAGAGTTGTATTTTCATGCGAGTAAGTTAAACAAAATGAGGCAGGGTGACAGGCTTTTCCTTACAAAATGTGGATTTTCACTTGTCTTATACTGAATTGCACGATAACTTTTACTTTGCAGGAGTGTAAGATTTAGCCGATCATTTCGCCTTTCAGATCATAAGTGAAGATCAATAAGGTAAATCAAAGTAAGATTATAACGAAAATAGTGATGGAGCTTATGCAAAATTTTAATGAGGATGATGAATAACTTAAATGGTATTATTCAACCCACCCGGAAATAATTATGTGGGCATATTAAGATGTAATTAGTGAAATCATTCGAGTTGAAAATATATACCTCTTAATATTTTTATTTAATACTTTATTACATCCCCTCCTGCATCTAGCACTTCCTGAAGGCGGGGGTTCTCATTGAGCCAATCGATTTCTCGAATAGTCGAGGACGACGACCAAGGAAATTCCATCTCTCCCTCACGTCGGCATCCAGCTCCTCGACTGTCGTGATGTTGTCATCCGCCCTCTCCTGTTGAATTAATCCCCACACATTCTCAATGGGATTGAGGTCCGGTGACCGAGCTGGCCACTTGATAACATCTATATTTTTATGCTGGGCGGAGAAATTCCGGGCCGCATTGCCTGCGTGAACCGGTGAATTTTCGTTCACGAACATGCTATAGATTATCTTTTTTCGGTTTGGAATTGAAGATCCAAGGTAATAATATGAGTGAGCCTAAAAGACAGCAAATGCTAAAAATACTGGAAAGTGAGAGTGAAGAGGATAATGTGGAGTGAGAGTGACGAGGAGGAATGTAACACCATAACGTATCGCTCTGATCACGACTCACATACTGAAGAAAGTGAGAATAAGCATTTGAAAACAATCAGCTCATTTGTTGGAAAAACCGGAGTGACGGAGTTGTCTGTTGTAATACCATGAAAAAGATCTTGGATTGAAAAATTCAATATACTGAAATATTCTCCTGGGCCAGTTGGGAAACCGCGCAGAGTTACGGATGCTTTGGGTTCTCGGCAACTTTCTTCTCTGATTTTTCTTTTGCTAGATATTGTATCTTTCACGAGCATAAAAATAAAACGGTGCAGAGTAGTTTTCAGCATCAGTGGGATACTAAATAAATTAACCGAACGGAATTGAAGGTGCTATTGGGATTACTTTACCCAGCTGGGGTGCAAAAATCGGGTCATAAAAATGTTTTTGATGCTTGGAAAGAAGATGGTGGAGGGACTGAATATTTTTGACTTGTCATGAGCATTACTAGGTGCAAATATTTGCTACGAATGTTGAGATTTGGCAACATTCACGACAGAAGCGAACCCAGGAGAATCGACATATTCTCAGATTATAGGGCTAATTTCACTGAACTTGTAAAAAAACTACCGGAAAAATTACAGCTTGAGTGAGGTGGGTTCAGTAGATGAGACTCTCCCACAATTCCGCGGAGAATGCAATTTTTATGTTCACATGCCTAACAAGCTCGCAATATACGCGATAAAAATATTTATCTGTAGTGATGCAAAAACATTTTACGATAGTAATATGGATGTGTATTTTGGAAAGCAAAATCACAGTCAAAATCACAAAATATCAGAAGTTGATTACAGGCCAGATTCTATAGTGAAAAAAATGGCTCAGCATATTTATAAAACTGAAGAGAATGTCACCCTTGATAACTGGTTAATGCCCTATCCGTTTGCACTTGAACTCCTAAAAAATCGGTCTAACCAGTGGTAAAAATAAGGGCTACTGTCGGCGCAGAAATTATGTGCACTCGAGTTTGGGTACAAATAAAAAGTTAATGAAAAGACTTACAGAGAAACTAATGACACCATCATTTTTCTCATTCATTTCTACGTTATGTAATAGTAAATTTTAATTTTTTGATGAATTTTTATATTTTTTATTGCAATTATAACGTAAAAAGTACCGGTTATTTACGGCGCGCGGGAAAAGCTCCGACGTTGATACTTTGTAACTCAAACACAAGATCTTCAATGTCAACTATATTTATGTAAATGGAGGATAGATATGTTTGCTATAGATTGTGCGAGTTGAAGCTATGTATGTTTCATAGAAATAAGGTTATTATTAATTTTTTAAAGTTATTGCATTTCAAAACTCGGGCATCGTAAGATTTTGTTCTTGGTCTCGTTGCAATTCGCATGCCTTGAACGTTTCCAATATGTTATTGTCCAAAACATCGATAAGCGCGTTTAATTTAAATCGAGTGATATTTATAATGGACGAAGTGAGAGGTCCCATTAGGCGAAACGCCTAGCCGAATCGGTGCTGTGTTGCCGCGTACACCCGCTCGGGCCCTGGTTAACAATGTAATCGCATTCCTTAACCTTTTGCTCATTCACATTTGCAAGTTGTTTTTGGCCATGATTCACGTGAGGTATTTAGTAATGCGGTAGCGGTAATGTGGTGATAAAGGTTTGCATTAGAATAAAGCTCTGTGTACAAACAAAGTACGGAGAAATAAAATTACTTGTTAAATCCACCTGACATTTAATAACAAGACGCAAGTTTCGACACAGATTCTGACGATGGCACGAGGTGTCAAAACCCGGGTCTTGCTAATGCATCCCAAGTGGATTCAAAAAATTAATTTCATTTCACCGTTATGGATAACTTGCGCAAATTAAAGCCTGCAAACCTTTCCTTTCCTAACACGGAGCTCGAGGCTGCGCCGAGCGCGGGGGCCCGAGCGGGTGTACGCGGCAACACAGCACCGATTCGGCTAGGCGTTTCGCCTAATGGGACCTCTCACTTCGTCCATTATAAATATCACTCGATTTAAATTAAACGCGCTTATCGATGTTTTGGACAATAACATATTGGAAACGTTCAAGGCATGCGAATTGCAACGAGACCAAGAACAAAATCTTACGATGCCCGAGTTTTGAAATGCAATAACTTTAAAAAATTAATAATAACCTTATTTCTATGAAATATACATAGCTTCAACTCGCACAATCTATAGCAAACATATCTATCCTCCATTTACATAAATATAGTTGACATTGAAGATCTTATGTTTGAGTTACAAAGTATCAAAGTCGAAGCTCTTCCCGCGCGCCGTAAATAACCAGTACTTTTTACGTTATAATTGCAATAAAAAATATAAAAATTCATCAAAAAAATTAAAATTTACTATTATATAACGTAGAAATGAATGAGAAAAATGATGGTGTCATTAGTTTCTCTGTAAGTCTTTTCATTAACTTTTTATTTGTACCCAAACTCGAGTGCACATAATTTCTGCGCCGACAGTAGATACCACCTTTTTTATCACCAAGTCGAAAGACAAGGTTGTTGGACACAGCATTTTTGGTTTCCAGAATAAAATTACGCTTGTGCCGTATACACCCAAAAGTCATAAGTGTCTTACTTTTATCATAAATGCAGCGAGATGATAATGTGGATCCTCAGACGAATAAGCCAGAAATTGTTATGTTGTATAACTCCAAAAATAGGGGGAAGAGATGTTTCAGATCGTTTGCAATCCACTTACTCTCTCTCCACTCTCATATTTCCCTTTCGATGACCCTTCATTATTTTTTTCACCCTATTGCATATGAAAGTATCGTTATTTACAAAGCAAACACGGGAAAATCCAGTGGAAGGGAGTATCTCGCTAATATTGCTGACCTATTGACTAGGGACTATATACTCAGAATGGAGAAACAACAAAACATTCGATTTTCCTTGCAACACCGGCTACGGGAAATATTAGGTCTTCCTGAGAAATGCGAAAAAGACACTATTTTTGTTGATGGTAGTTGTGCTTACTGCCCATCTAAAAATAGGAAGACAAAGACTGTGTGCAAGACATGTAATAGACTAATGTGCCGTGAGCACTGCGTATTCACTTCTATAAAGCCAATACAGACGAGTAAAACAAAAATGCATCGCATAGAAAATCAGAAAATGTTTTATACTTCATGATCTCCATGATAAATTTGGTAACTTTGTTGCTTCAATTTAAGCATAGTTTATCAGTTAAGAATTTTTTTATTCCAAAAAAGTCCAATAAAGATTCTTTAAATTATGTATCACTGCTTGATTAACTTCATACGACTCGTCGGTCTTTTCCCCGCCCCACGTGCTATCGCGTCACAAAAAAGCGCATGCCATCGCGCGTTAGGCGTTGTTATTAAAAAAATACTAATTCTCAAAAAGACGTTATTTAGCGCCGCATCTAAGTTTATCAATCATACGATGTGGATATCCCATTTAATTAACTTCTTCGATCATTTCACCTCTATTCTTGTGGGGAGTTCTCCCTTAAGACATGTGGAAGAAGCATTCCGCAGGGCACAGAGAAAAATATCTTCCCATGCTCGAGTAAAATACTAAAAGATGAGCTGGTGTTTTGGAAAGGCAACCCAGTTCAGAAGTTGATTCAGGCTAATTTTTTTGTTGGACACAGCATTATTTTGATAAACACCAGTTTGAGCTTTTAAGCTCATATTTTTCCTATATAAAGCTGGAAGAGTCATAAACCTTCATTAGTACCTTATAGATTCCATTGGCGTGTTCGCTTGCTTCTTCCCTCCGCTGTTTCCGGATTTTTACTGTCTTGAGTACGCACCGTCTGGCTTATCTACGATCCTGATTAACCAACGCACCGCTTTGGACACTGCCTTTTGGATTGCAACCAGCATCTGGTGACCTCTTCGCCGATTTATCGGCTTAGCCCGCGAAAATGCCGAGAGGAAATCTGAGCGAAACCTCGGTATCTTTAAGGGGGCAAATGGTTGGGGTGGTAACAGCCAGCCATTCCATATCATATGTTGCCAGGAATTTTGGAGTTAATCCAAATACCGTTTCTAAATGGGTGCAGCGAGAAATAGAAAATGCAGAGGACCTCGGCAGTAGAGCAAGAAGTGGAAGACCTCGCTGCACAACTATCAAGGATGACGACAGAATTCACAAGGCCCTTGTGGAGGGGGCATTTAGAGCTGGAAGGCGCCGCTTAGGTGGTTGCTAGAGAGCTGTAAATAGCTGCAGCATTAGAGGAGAATTGCGGGTCCGGGACCAACACATTTCTGCCTAACTTCAAGGAGCAAGGAATCCATCTTTAAAAATATCGATATATCGCAAAAGTCGCACTCTGATTGGTGAACGTGACCACGAAAGTGGCGCCGAGAAGTGGTGGAAAGGGTGAAGTGAGGTAAGATTGGGTCATCCATCTTGAAAATATCGATATATATCTCCGGGGGTGAGTCGTCCATCTTGAAAACTATCGTAATATCGCAAGTCGCACTCTGATTGGCGCACGTGTTCAAGATAGTGGCGCCACGCGGCGGAGTAAAAAATAGATGAGATTGGGTAGTCCATATCGAAACAAATATCGATATATCACAAGAGTCGCACCCCGATTGGTGCACGTGACCGCGAAGTGGCGAAGGGGGTGGCGAGATCCGGATCCGTCTTGGTGGCGCCGCGAAGTGGCGAGAAGAGGAAGGATTGGGGCGAGGTGCGTCGCGACGGTCAACGAACGAAATGCGTCCGGCGAGAGGGGATGGGAAACAATTTTTTTCAGGGAAAACCGACGGGTGTGGGGGGAGGGGTCGGATCCGGTTCAGTTAAAATTACCAACATTGCGTGTTTTTTTTCTTTAAAATAAACCTTTTCATGGGAATATAATAAGAAATGAGATCAAAAGAAAGAACTTTTTTTTATTTCCGAACATGTGTATACAGGCATTTCACTACACTCACATTTCGTCTTCAATTTTAAGCACAAACTTTATCACTCGTAGACGGGTACCCTTGATATAGCCCGTGGTACCGTATCTCACTTCAGATTCTTTATGGTCCGTGTAGCACACTGGTTTCCTTCCGTCAACCTCCATGATCTCACCTCCACCACCTTTTGATATCAAGATCCCACCGCCGCCTTTTGATACAACACCCTTGACAATAACCTTGGACCCTCCATCGACTTCGGTTCTCTCTGGAACACATCCTCCGAACGCGGGTTGTGGAACAGGCCTGTGAGCCTCGTTAATATCCAGCCAGATAATAGGAAGCTGCTCCTCGGCCGCGTGTCTTTTTTCCGGATCGGGTGATATCAGACGTCAGGGTAATGTTGAATCGCTCCACCGTCCCGTTTCCATCTGGGAAGCCGGAGAATGTCACTTTCTGTCCGACCACCTAAAACTCTCGTTTTTGATGTCTAAACACGCAGTAGTAAGTCGTTTAAAAGTAAACAGTCAACATGAAATCGGTGTTGGAAACCTTTAAAAGATTTCGAGGAATAAAAGCGTCAAAGGTGTCCCCGTCGGGCTGACTCTACACCCGCAAGTATGCATTTACCAGGCGAGCTGTGGGGATCTTTTGTAAAGCTGCGACTTTAGAATTCATTTTTGCTGCGTGTTTACTCCTCTTTTAGGACGTATAATGAGCTCGCAGTCATCTGCAGGCTCTTATATATCGTGGAGAGGGGAATGATGGCTGTGAGGAAGGGGAAGGAGGGAACACTGCGAGCTCAGCTTCGCAGTTGCCGTCTCGTGGAAATCTTATCTTAACCACAGGTTAACGGAAATGGTAATCTTATCTTGACCGGATGTAGGTATCTTAACCGCAGACCGGAAATCTTTTCTTAACCACAGGTTGACGGAAATGGAAATGATGCGGTTAAGACTCAAGCGAGACAAGAGTATCTGGTGACAAGTCGAGACTTGTTCTCGAGGGTAAAAAAATTTAGTAAATGAAACGCATGGATGAAATAGCAAATGTTCAATTTATTAACACGTGAGATATACAGAAAATAGAAAAAAAGCACTCTTCTTATTGACAATATTGAGATTTCATTCAACATTTTTAAATAGTTATAAATCTTCTTTTTCTTCCGCTTTGAATTTTAACATCTTTCTGCTCTGAGAAACATTACTGCAAATCCATATTTTCAATCTAGAACAGTTTTTTAAGTGAAAACTTCTTATGTCGCGTTGAGCACTTTTGTAGATGGATAAAAGACATTGGACTCGCGTCACCGTCACCGTCACCGCTACTACATATATGTATAATTATGTATATTCTGTATATACACAGTATACTCGCTATATACACAGTACTTGTGGATGGGTACAAACCATTGGACTCGCATCACCGTCACCATCACCGCTACTAAATATATGTGTAATTGTATATTCTGTATATTCACTTTTGTGGATGGGTAAAAGCCATTGAACTCGCGTCACCGTCACCGTCACTGCTGCTAAATATATGTATAATTATATATATTCTGTATATACACAGTATACTCGCTATATACACAGTACTTGTGGATGAGTAAAAACCATTGGACTCGCGTCACCGTCACCCATACCCATATGAGTGACGCAAGTCACTCATATGGGTAATGATGAAATAATTGATATTCCAAATTTGAACTTTGTTGCAAGTTTCAGAAGAAATAATCGTCCAGCAGGAGGAGTAGCTATTTATCAAAATATGAACACAGTTCATTATTGCTCAAATTATATGGATGTGCATGCGAAATTCACCAGCATGTTTAATACTACTGCTTCTGATATTGGCGATATGTGTATATGTCGTTGCCACTCTGAGAATAATCAGTTCATTATTATGGTTGCCATTTATATTTCTCCGGATAAGTCATTGAGGGCGATACGAGACTTCTTGTATGAAAATTTATTCATTTATTCTCATGATGCATCTGCATTGCTTTAACTAAAAATTGGGAAAAGATTTGATGATTTGCCAATGATTTTGAATGGAGATTTCAACATAAACTTTGCAGACGATAAAAATCTACCATTGGTTGAATTTTTAAATAGTGAGTTTGGTTTAACGATGTCTAATGATCGCAATCTTGGCACAACGAAATATAAAACTACTATTGATGCAGTATTTACAAGACATTTAAGCAAATTCGAATCAAAATTATTCGTTTCTTACTTTAGTTACCATAAGCCTATTGTATCAGTTTTAGATATTGCCGATGATGATGGCGGTGATGATGAAAGAGTTGTTGAAATAATGGATGAAAGTTGATTATTCTGAAGTGTACAATTTTTATGTAAAATAATTGTGTATAATAGCGCAATAAATGAATGTTTAATTTATTATATACATGAAACTACATTCTACTGATTAATAAAACACTTCATTAGAAATTATTCCCTACATTCAAAAATGCTCACGTTATTTCAAGTTTTCACTTCTGTCGGCACTCCCGGAGTGCCTCTATTATTTTTTACTGCGCCCGCGAACTTATCCGTCTCGTGATATGCTAATGAGCAATTACTCCCTATGGTTTAAGAAACTTCAAAGAGGGTACATTTAAAAATTTACATTTTTCAACGCCCTTTGCAAATAGATGGTTATAAGCCTAGGTTTCATTTTTAAGAATATTATGCAATTCATCATACGGTATGTCTCCCACATCAGTGGGTATTCCGTGGTGATGCTTTTGCACCCAAGTATTTTCATAGTTCTCAGCCATGTCAGGAGGTAGCTGGAACACCCTCGACTCGCGCCGGTCATGTTCGAGATCCTCAATGGCCAGTTCTCTGACTTTACCATTCGCACCACCATTCTTCTTTACTAGAGCTTGAAAGCCTAACATTTATGTGTTGACCATGACGGGACCGAGCGGGTAAACTCTGGGACGGTGGTGCATTATATCCTGGGAATCTCATTCTCAAGACGTTGGATTGTTCGTCACCGAAAGTGATTCACACCTTTTGGATTCCCGAATCTTTCAACGCCTGAATAATCTTGTTCAGATGACCGACTACCAAATCACCCGATTGGGTGACTGCATCAAAAGCCGAATCAATCTGATCAAAAGAATTTACTAATGCCTTCCAATCGCTAGCTTTTAATGATACGCGAGTATTCTTACTCCCAAATTTACGTGGGGTTTACTAAAATATTTCACAAATTGAACGGATGAATCCACGTACGACGGAATCACTGATGTTTCAAAATAGGCAGTAACGGAGGCAGCGAAGTTTTCTAGGCTAGTCCACTGTTCCGGGCTGAGTCTCGCTGTTTTGCTCGAAAAGGAAATCTCCACGCACGGTGTAGCCGACTCCGTCAACCAACCGATGTGCACGCTCTTGGTCTTGCTCAGCTCCAGGGATGTCCGGAGTAAGGGTATGATAGAGGATGAAGATCTCGTAGGGCTGGAGGATGAAGATCGCCTCCTCTTCTTCACTTGAGACTGCTGCATTCTTACTGATGTTCGTGAGACTTTTGCCGTGCTTATATAGTAGTGGGCGGTGAAAGGGAGGGGGAAGTAGATTATATTGAACTATGTTCTACAAGAGCACAGCACTTTTGCGACGCTGGATGAGATCTTCTTCTCTTGCGTCCGCCCCCAAACTCTCGCTGGAAGAGTTTTACAGCGATGCAGTCGTTAAGTGCAGGTTGGTGAATTAGAGATGGGAATTTAAAAATAGGTTTGAGAGTGACGGACTTGAAGAGTGCATACAGACATCAATATTCCCCGCAAAGATCTGATTTATAATTTTGCAGCCGAACTGAATTTGAAATCACGGTGAAGGGTTTCAGGAAGGTGATAATGTCTTTGACTGACGGAGGAAAAGCATAAGAGTCGAAATACTGTGCACGTTTTCTAAATATACATAGTGCAACCCAGTGGGTTCCCGGCTCGTGTGAAGGGTCGAAATTGACTATGTAAATTCCACGTTTAGGACTACTTGGAAGTTGATCCGATGGGAATACCCCTCTAAATCTGTGTTTAGTGCGAGGATCCTGTGATAAAACGTCATAGATATCATCCGTTTGCATGTTGAATGACTACTTAACTATCCACGACTGCCATCCTTTTACAATCGATCGTGAGTTTTGAATTATACTCGGCATAGGTGATGATGGTCACGGCATTTTGTAGAGGAGCTTCAAATCTCACGTTTCCTGCAACCGGCTTGGACACGTGAGTATCCTCACCACATCGATCTGGAGTGAGATCTCACGCTAATACAGTGTATCCGTGTTTGAACATATCCAACGAGACTCGATTACCCCAATCACTATGGTGAGCACCCAAAGCGGAAAAAAGCTGACGGTAGGCGCGAGTGGCAAACTATTTTTATCGCTACTGAAATCCATTTCCAATCCACAGGGTTAGGGGAGCCGTTCACGTAGATACAGCAATGATGCATCGAGTAATGCTTAAAACTGAAGGGATTTTTATCATTTTTACCCTGAAATGCTTCATCATCTGCCATAACCACTAATAAAGTCTTAGGAATTCCACCGACTTTTAAGTTCTCATTGTTGATCATAGTGACGTTAGATGGTACGGTAAAAGTTTTAACTTCGGCTCGTGTATACGGGTATATGGCATCCTTCGTCCTCAACACTCGTTCAACAGCTAACAAAGCTGAAGAATTGATTTAATAATGTGGAACGAAGAGTGTAGCCTGCATAATTTTTAGCATGGATAGACCAGGCGTCTTTTCCTTGATGTAAAACGCAGGTTTGGCCAACTTCAGAACGACATCCATGTCCACACCATATAAAAGATAGCGTGATTGATGGAATAAAAATCAACGTGAAGTTTCCCTTCCAATTCCACAACATTACTATTCGCGAACCATCCCTTCCTCTCCTCGAATCCTGTTTTCAGACGTCTGTTTGTCTAAATCGTTACCGGTATCCAAGGCCCATCCATCAAACACAAGGTGCGTGCGCGAATCATCATAGCCGTAATTTAGCAAGGTTTCCAAATAGGATCGATAATGGTAATTATCAGAGGAAGACATCCGATTTCCATTGAAATTTACATGACACTGCTCGAACATTGAGTGCAGCAAGTTATTAACTACTCCAGGCTGTTCCGTATCTGATCCTTGGTAATCCACACCATTGCCTTTGCACAACTTAACTCTAATGTTCAAAATTATTCCATTCAAATCTCTGTATCGATCGCCACTATCTTTGATAGAGAATCATAATTCGGTAGCGTTATCGATGGATGCAATCGGTTGATAGTTCGCGATTGTGCATCCGTACACGCTCAATTGAAGACTTGGATCTTTAAGCAGGTCTAAACATTCTGGGACGTACTCCACGACCTCCATGATGTTATTACTTTGGTGACAATATTTTCAATAAATCTTACGCTTCCTTTCACGAGGTATTTATGCAAATACATCCTTAAGACGCTTTCGAGACTTCTTTCGTTTTTTTCGCCTACCTCCTATTTGCTTCCGTTTTATTATTCTCCTGATGTAACGACCCACCCTAGCTCGCTATGGAGCTGGTAAACCTGCTCCAGCCATCCTAGCCATCTTATCCGCAGCTTTTCTTTTCAAATTATCGACGGCCTCCAGCGAGCGCGTTTACAGAATTTCCGTGATTGGTTTCCCAGTACCGATATCTGATAGGACTCGTATACCCGAATCTCTCACCTCTTTGCCTACTGCCTTTATTCCTTTTGTAGCCAAAGGTTTCACGAATTTCCAGTCCTCTAAAAAAATTACCCAATCCTCTACCGCGCTGTCTATAATGACTCGATCGGTACACCGGTCCGATATCTCCACCGATCTGTGAAAAGCATCGACAATAACGATCTACATCTTCCGACATCCCGTCGATGACAGCAATGCACGTACTCCACCTGCGTTTTTATTGCTTAATAAAATGTAAAACGACAGTTGATGGGTTTATGCTATCGGGGAATGGATATAGCTCACCCATCTTATTCAACAATTTAATTTTTACAGTATCCAAGTCGTGTTTATCGAGTTGCATATAATAGGGTTGGGTAAAAATTTGATGATTATCCCTATCACCCATCACAACCCTTAAACATTTTGACATGACATCACCAAGTATTTAAGGTGCTAAAAGGTCTAGGTAAACAAACACTTTACTCGTTAAAGGTTCTGGTTCTGAGATTTCATTTGCAGTTTTCTTTTTTTTCTTCTTAGCTTATACGGGTAACGAACATCAGTGAGGTTCCCATATGCAGTTAAAAATTCCCCATCAAACCAAGCTATGTCATCCGGCATACTCTCTCTGAGCGAACTTAATAATTCCCTCAGGGTATACTTGATAAAATTTAACCGGAAAGGAGGATAACGATTTGTTAGCACACCTACGTACGCATAAGAGCACTCGTCGGGTATTGAATATTTAGTGGGTGGTATAGCTGTACTAGCTATGGACATTTTCTCCTGGTACCAAGTAAACAAAATTCCGTGGAATTCCCATTTCTTATCTTCCGGTAGGGCATTGTGTAATGTATATAATAAGCTTTGCAGGGTATAAGTTTTACTTTCTAATTTAATTGAAACATCTGGTATAATCTCAACCTCGACGGTGGGACATTCTACCTTTGGAGCAGAACTCTCTGCGGGAGGTAATGGAATATCAAGCTGGGGAAAATAAATTTCTGCGAGGCCTACCCTCTACGATTCCCCTGCAGTTATGCGCTGAGGTAATTTCGCTCGAAAGTGAGCGATCATGTTATCGGGAAAATATAACCCCGAGCTATCTCTTAAAAGAGTTACGAATAAATCTTTTGTCATCGCAATCTTTTCACGGTGAAAGCTCGGATCCAAGTGTTGAAATCATCACCGTACCCTTTCCATTTAACCAAATATTCCAAGTTATTGCCCTTTCCCCTACGGCTTAAAATATTCTCAATTTGAAATTCTGTATTTCTACTAACGGATGTCTTGGTAAGTTCCTCGCCGTAAAGCGATCCCTGTATACGTTCACCATTTAGATCCTCTAGACGATAGGTGGGAATTGGCGTTCTATCAATTTTCCAAACTTTAAAAATTTCATTGGAAAAATTTTGCTTCATCCATGGAGATTGATCAAACTCGATTGTTCTATGGATCTTTTTCAATCCTAAGCCCGCTGCTAATGCCTGTTTAAGTGCTCTGTAATGGATGACGTAACGCTCCTTATCATCCAGGGTAGTCAATAATTTTGAATGTTTTCCACCTGGCGGTGTCTTTTTCTGAGGGCAAAAGGTAGGTCCGAGTGCGAATCGTGCAGTTTAGTTGGATATTCTAGATCTACTTCCAACACGTAACCTTTTGGAGAATCATCGGGAATCGTCATCACATCAACATGTTCTACCCATCTAAAACCTTCCTTTGGAAGAGACGCGGTCAATGCCCAACCATATAAGTTATTTGCTTGTACATAAGCTAAATATGTAGACTCCTGTTCCGGGTCGAAGCCTTCCACATACTTGTTGTTAGCCTCAGCATATCGATTCATACACTGACTGATTCCCCCACGAATACCCTTTTCAAACATCAGGACCATGTCATACTCCGTCGAGAGCTCGAGCGTAATCCCTGTATGTTTTAGCATAGCGTCGAAAGAAAGGCCAGGTACGGTAAAATACCATGCGGGGTCTAATCCATATGTATCCATGCATGAATTTCTAAAATTTTAAAAAACTTCAGCCAAAAGAAGAACATCCGTTTTCAAATAAAGATCCGAATATTCACCCAACGTTTTACAATAGAATTCGGTTCACACCTTTTGAGCGAATTCGAAATCTTCGCTCGTAATAGTACTCTCTGTCAGAGTGTTAAAGAATTGCTCCATGGAAGGAACACTTGCATCATTCAACTTTTCGCACGCGTCCATATAGTCATAGGGAAAAACACCCTTACGCGTAACTAGATCTAGTTTATCCCTGAAGATGCGGGCTTTTTGTCTGAATGTGTCCTTAGGGAGGGTGTCGACCAATTTTGAAAGAGAGGTGGGGAGAAATCGAAAGCTGTCGATGAAGCGGTAAGAGAAGTAGGAATCTACATATTTAGAAAAGGAGATATACTTCTCCTCGTTGTTCGGGATGCATGTGATCTTCATATCATTGCATCCCAAGTGAGGGACAATGAGGTGTGCGTCATAGTTGGATAGATTATGGATGAAAACTGGAAGAAAGTTGGGGACTTTGTAATTTACATTGCAAGCTAGGTGAGCTGCACCTCTGAATTTACCCGATAGATGATTATGGTCCTTCACACGATCCTCACCTAACTCGCAGCCGCAGATGTGACAAAAGGAAGCTTCATTAAAAGCGAGAATTACCTCCTCACTCATTGCCTGCACAGAAATAGTGTTTTTATAGACCCTCCGCACAAAAAGTGACATTTCCTTAAGTTTTTTGAGGAATACTTCCACTGCATTTCTACCTCTGTATAGAATAGGCTCAAAAACTTCGCCGGTGTTTGCCACCAAAAGACGACAGAAAGATATCACCTCGTGCTGCTGTCGCGCTTCAGTATATGAATGCTCGCTCTGAGGAGAACAACCTGTGATATTCGATAGAACGCACTCAAAGTCTGCATGTGCGACGTATGGAAGGTAGGCTGTGTTTGAAAAGTTTTTGAATTTTAAATAAGCATCATCACCTTCGGGAGAATAATTTTGCTAGGTGAATTTCGCGCAGTCCTCGTTATGTTGAACAAGGGATTTCGCTGAAAAGCAAAGCTTTAAACAGCGTTTGCAAATATATAATTTTGATTTATGTTTACTCATCAGTTTATTAAAGTTTTTTATATAAGAAAAGTGTGAATTCTTTCCTTTAACTAGGTAAATAAGATCGCGGTGGTCCTCAAGCTCTTTATCCACAATTTTGATGGCATAAACGTTATTCCTTTAATCCAAGCCGAAGACATTGATGGAAATATTATTTTTTCACTCAAATGTTGCAATTTGGGAAATATCCACCGGATAACCTATGCAATTCCAATCGTACCTTCTGCGGAATTCATCCATAGTGTATTTTTAGACTGTGAACATGATGGTCGACATTATTAGCCCAAATTGCATATTTAAAACAGAAATAATCCTTATGTTGAACATTTATGACGCTGAATGTTCGTACAATTCTAGCCGGTAGGTCTATATAGGAGGGTCCTCTAGGTGGTTGGTAACGATTGACCCTCAGTTCTAATCCCGAAATTTCACTAAGGGACCAACCGGAACCTTTAGCGGAGCAATCGGATTTTTCCTTTAATATTTTTGGAAACAACCTGTCCAAAATTTCACCTACATTTTCTGCTTCCAAAACCCGAGCATTTTTCGTTTTAAAACACCGATCCTGTTCCTCCTCAACGTTTTGAAATTTAGCCTTCACCAAGATGTTAATTTTCAGAGCTGTATTTTCCAAACAATCACGAATTTTACCAATTAACAGACGTTCGATCCCATCCAAAAAATTGACCATGTCCGTATGCACTCTCCCACCACTCACCCAATAGGTTTTTAAGCGGTTGCGGACTGCAGACTCCAACTCTAGAATCGTGGGCTCTCCTACTCCTATGGTCTGAACCCCGCGAATAGCATGACGGTGATGTACCTCCGACATCTCGTGAGCAGCCAAGTATCTAGCCTGATAGTATACGTAGCACGTTTGACAAAGAAACAACTTCTCCATGGCTAGCAAATTCAGGAATAAAGTTTTTCGGCTGAAATTCTGCATTTATTCAAAAAGTGGCGGGGCTAAAGCGCCAGCTCAGTTTGTTATCTTTCTTTCTCCCTCCAGTTGTCCTTATTTAAACTCTTATCTCTATTACTCATCAATTAGATAACTCAGCTCTTTTTTAAAACATTTTATAACCTGTCTCACCTTATCTTTCTTTATACATATTCTTATTCTTTTTACCATCTTTTTTTAAACCTGTTTCACTTTATTATTCTTCGTAAATTTTTCTTACTTTTTAAAAATTTATTTATAATTTGTTCATTATTAGTGACGATATAGAAAAAATCAAAAAACCATTCAGAGCTAAGCATTTATTGTACATTCAAGTAATCGTTTACTTTGGCAATATTTACATTATGACTCCAGGGCTCTTTATTGAAGTTTTCAATCTCATCTTCTGGTTATTTTAGGTATTTAGGTAAATATAATTTTCTTGTTTTGCCCTAAAAATTTGTGTGCTATCAGCACCTTCCCATAACGTGTTGTTGTTTTCTTCCGTTTTTCAATTGGAAATATCGTGCCCTCCTCCAATTGATCCTTCCTCAATACGGCAACTTCCTCCTGCTGTCTCAAAAGTTTTCCTTTCATGGTCGCCATCTGAAAAGAAAGAATATATCATACATCAAATACGTGTTTTGTTAAACATAAAAAAATAGGACTTATAAAAAAATATCGAAGAATCATACTCACTTCTCAAGATTTACCTAATTTGCGTTACTTCAGCCTGTTGTCTATTTGTCACTTGTCACTCTCTCCGTCAAACTGTCAGCGCTAAGTGTCTGCAAGTGCTATAGATTCTTCCCTCTCGTGGCTATATATTCTCTTCCCTTCACCCCACTTCCCGACATCGACCACAGGCTAGATATTACCACAACTCTGATTGGTTAGCTCCGTTAGCTCCTCCTCTCGTATCTTTACCCTCCACACGCTGATTGGATAGCTCCGTCTTTCGTATCTTTCAAGGCTATAGAAGACTCTTAAACCGGCTTTCTCACGACATAGCAGAAACACGTGCAAAGATATCACTTTCCCACTGTAAGTGTATTGCGTAATCATACTAATCATATGTTGATGAGGAAACTGCGCATTTCGTATCTTTCAAGGCTATCGACGACTCTGAAACCGGCTTTCTCACGGCATAGCAGATGCACGTTCAAAGATATCACTTTACCATGCGCATTTCGTATCTTTCAAGGCTATCGACGACTCTAAAACCGGCTTTTTCACGGCATAGCAAATACTCGTGTAAAGATATCACTTTCCCACGGAGAGCTTTCTCACAGCAAGTGTATTGCGTAATCATACTAACCACATGTTGTTTAGTAAGCTACGCATTTCGTATCTCTCACGGCTATCCCACGCTGCGTGAGGGACCTCGCTAAAACCAGCTTTCTCACACAAAAAAGGCGTATAACGATCCCGCACTACGATTGCTGGAGTATCATTTTTGTAAAACCTCACTCACCACATGATATCTGTCATATCTTTTTTCTCACAAGCTATTACGATCCCTATGGTGACACTACAATAAGTTTTCCCACGGAAAACAGCCGGCACTCGGATCTTTTAAGGTTATCCACATGCCGATTGCTGGCATATATTTTTTCTCACCCAAGAAAGACGTACAACGATCCCACACTCCACGACATGACGCTCAAGTCAGGTGATGGTTCTGGCTTATAAAGCTTCGCACGCTGGGGAAGAGCTCAAATTAGACATCATGGAGCCCACTTGTGTAACTATAGTTGTGCTACACACGAGAAAACAATTTCCTCTGCTTGGAGTGCGCGACGAGGGAGGCTTTCGTGGTGAAGGTGTGGCGACATGTCTCCGCCAATGCTCCGCTGTCGCTGAGCAATTGCCATCTTTGCGGCGGAAGCATTGCGACGTGCATGCGACCGACGGTGCAGTGCTTGGTGTGCGGCCAAAATCGGGAGTTCAATCTCGGGTTCGCCGCCTTGGCCCGAGCCCCATTGGACCTCTCCACAACCGCTCCCTCAACCCACTCCCAAATAGAGCCCTTAGACCTCTCCTCCTCCGCTCACCCGTCAACAGCTGCAGCTGTCGACGTCACTCCTCATCCTTCCCCACCCCCCTCCCGAGGTTGGCAACTGTTGCCGTCGCTCTCCATGGAGCGTCCCCCACCGCAGCCGCCGACATCTCCAACATGGGCTGAAACAGCTGCCGTCAGCGAGAAGGAGTGGATCATCCCGTTACCCTTGCCCGGACCTTCCATAGAGGACGGGTGGGAGAGGCGGGTTGAGTGGGTGGTCCCATCTCCGTCTCCGGAGCCCCTCGTTTCCGAGAGGCGGGTCAGGTGGGCCAAAGCGGAAGATCTGCGGACCGCGGAGGTTTTACCGCCGTCACCTCCGCGCGGTGGAAGGAAGTTGAGAACTACCATTCAGCTTTTCCCTGTGAGCTGATAAGCTACGTTGCATATAAGAAGGAACGCTAATGCTATGTGATTCATTCTGCCATCACCATGAATTCGGATAGTCCACTGTACTTGTACGTAAGGTGCATCATGTTCCGCGTGCATGGCAGGTTCCTGAGGAAGAAGTATAGGCAGCTCTTCCCGAGAGTCGTGTTGGTCTGCGATAGCTGTTTCGAACAGCTGAACATACCCTTCGTTTCGGTATTGCAGGAACATGAGATGGTGAGGAATGGCGCTGATATTCCGCACATTTCTACCAGTCAGCTCTGCCGTCACATTCCATCTTCGAATTCGAGGTCTGCCAAAGATTGTAGAAGGTGTGCAAAGTTGGTCCCTTCCAAGGAAGAGTATGTGGTGTGCACGGTGTTGTCCAAATACGGAGCATTAGAATTCGAAGACGAAGACGCCCTCTCCGACGGCTCCATCTGCCAATCTCGGGACGAGGACGAGGACTTTGTCAGCACTTTAGGCAACCTGTAGGATTCCTTATGTTGATTGACGACCCATGAATACTTGAAGTTGTAAACTTTTGATTTTATTTACAATAAAATGTTTTATTCGAAATTACTAATTTTTTGTCTCTCTCGCTCTTCACCTTGATCTCACTCCTCCACTTCAGGCTCCAATGTAAACCAATGGCTCACACCATCCTGCTTCCCCTCCAACCTAAGACTGCGACGCCTGAGCATGCGAGCGATAGCAACTTTTTTTCTCCATCCATTTATCATAAATTTTCCAAAATTCTTCCCAATCTTTCGCCGTCATCTTCTTCTCGTCTCCCATCTCGCACTTGATGGCTTGGATGATGATGGAATGAAGTGTAACTGATAGGTCACCTCTCGAGGTCACGAATAAGTTGCGACTTGTTCCTCAGATGTTGGAAATCTAATCTTTAGAGAATGTTGAAAGTTTTTACAACCATCATTCGAAAGAATAGTAATGCAGAGTATATTGATCACATTTTCTTTATTTGCAAACATAATATTAAAAACAATTTAATATCAGGTGATTCAAAAACAGTCAAAATACACGTAAACGTTTCCAATAGTTCCCCTCGTTTATCACGAACTGCACGATATTTGAGTCTAGACTTTTAACCCATTGTAAATATTACTGGGTGCACACAATCTGGTTCGTCGCAGGTCAATCCGAGGATCAGATGGATAACTTTCGTTCCTTTCGATACACGAGCACCACCATCTGCTCTTTTTGTTGAATCCCAGGTTCAGAACGAGATCAATCGTTTCTATATTGCCCAATACCGACTAGTCCAATATTGATGCGAGGAAGAACAATTCGTACACCACGCCCAATTTAACTTTCACCTTGTGGACGACTAGCGGGTGCTCATCGCCGAGTTTGGCAGTAACTGGCTGTAGCACGCACATGTTCATGCAGCAGATTCAAGATGATGAATAGCGTCGGGAGGGCTAACAACGAGCTTAAATTTGTAGGATTTAATGAACTTACCTCTCCCATAATACGCATCCTTGTAGTCGTATCTCGATTTAAAACCTCGCCATTCTTCTTGGTCTAAAGTCGACCCATACACACCACCCGGTGGTTCACCTCCTTCGCTTAACATTTCAAAGCAGCGATCTTGCCGACTACATTCTTAAAAACACCCTTCTCGTGAACGGGCTCTATACCTTACCTCATAATCGCCTATTTCGTACACTTTGATTTGACATCGAAAAAATCATCTGGCCAATATTTTCTTCCTCGTTCGTCTACGTTCAGCCCCTTCAAATTCTTCAATAACGGAAAAAAGCAACGGCGAAATACCGTCTCTTCATTCCACGGATATCCCGAGGATACAATTCTCTCTCCAGCGAGGTTGACTACAGGATATTCATATTCCACTTCGATGAAGCATTTCCTATCGAAGTTCTGATGCAGGGCGAGGTCCCACAAGCTCTACACGCATTTTCCGTAAACCTTCGTTTTCATCTCGTCCTTTTCGTTGACCATGAACTCGCGAAGCAGCACTTCGTAACAATCATCACCGGTCTTGAAGAATGGAACGGGATGGACGACGAGAGGAATCCCTCCGCCGACTTCGGCTGTTACTGTTAGTAGAGACATCTCAACACTGCGGATGGCGTTAGGTCATACGCATATATACCTTGAGAGTGTGGGGGAGATCTCCTGCGAATCGTTGAGAAATATATATTAACTGAAGGTTCGCCGGATCCGACCGCTCCCCCCATACCCGTAGGTTTCCCCCGAAAAATATTGTTTCCCATCCCCTCTCGCTGGACGCATTTCGTTCGTCGACCGTCGCGACGCACCTCGCCCCAATCCTTCCTCTTCTCGCCACTTCGCGGCGCCACTGAGACGGATCCGGATCTCGTCACTTCGCGGTTACGTGCACCGATCGGGGTGCGACTCTTGCGATATATCGATATTTGTTTCGATATAGATTACCCAATCTCACCTCTTTTTTCACCGCCGCGCGGCGCCACTTTCTTGGCCACGTGCGACAATCAGAGTGTGACTTCTGCGATATATAGATAGTTTTCAAGATGGACGACTCGCCCCCGGAGGTATATGTCGATATTTTCAAGATGGATGACCCAATTTTACCTCACTTCACCCTTTTCACCACTTCGCGGCGCCACTTTCATGGTCACGTGCACCAATCAGAGTGCGAGTTTTGCGATATATCGATAATTTTAAAGATGGATGCCTTGCCCCTTGAAGTTAGGCACAAATGTGGTGGTCTCGGACACGCCATTCTCCTTTACTTGCAGCAATGACACTGAGGCGTCGCCTTGGAGAGAGGGTCGCTCTTCAACAGACAGCCGGCAAGGAAGCCACTGTTTATCGAGGAGCACAAAGCTCGCCGTATGCATTTCTCAGCTTTGCCTTTAGACATGCCCCAAGTATATTGGGATCTTGTCATTTTCTCCGATGAGAGGACATTCTGTTGGGACGAAGATGGAATGGTTTGCCTTTGTCACTCACCCCAAACAAGGTAAATTGGCGGAAATTGAACGATATTTATTGAATAAGTTAACGGGTAATCCTATAACCCAGAAGCCTCTCAGAAGACGAATATTTTAGGTTAACACTAGTTTAACCTTTGAAGCAATAAAAACAGTCATTCGTTACTTTAAAGCAGTGACCTCTCATGATAATTTATCCTATTCATTCATCATTTTGATACGAACCGATCGACATACTTCGACAGCGAAGGTCTGGGCGCATCTACTTAAGTGTCTGGGGAGTAATAACCACCGCTGGTCCAGGGCCATCGGTGAGGACCCAGACCAAGTTGACAGCGCTAATCTACGCGCGCATTTTAGAGGGATATTTGTAGAACATGCAGCGGAGATAGTGCCTGAACGTGAGGCAGTGGCATTCGTGCACATAATTCACCGGTTCACGCAGGCAATGCGGCCCGGAATTTCTCCGCCCAGCATAAAAATATAGATGTTATCAAGTGGCCAGCTCGGTCACCGGACCTCAATCCCATTGAGAATGTTTGGGGATTAATTCAACAGGAGAGGGCGGATGACAACATCACGACAGTCGAGGAGCTGGATGCCGACGTGAGGGAGAGATGGAATTTCCTTGGTCGTCGTCCTCGACTATTCGAGAAATCGATTGGCTCAATGAGAACCCCCGCCTTCAGGAAGTGCTAGATGCAGGAGGGGATGTAATAAAGTATTAAATAAAAATATTAAGAGGTATATATTTTCAACTCGAATGATTTCACTAATTACATCTTAATATGCCCACATAATTATTTCCGGGTGGGTTGAATAATACCATTTAAGTTATTCATCATCCTCATTAAAATTTTGCATAAGCTCCATCACTATTTTCGTTATAATCTTACTTTGATTTACCTTATTGATCTTCACTTATGATCTGAAAGGCGAAATGATCGGCTAAATCTTACACTCCTGCAAAGTAAAAGTTATCGTGCAATTCAGTATAAGACAAGTGAAAATCCACATTTTGTAAGGAAAAGCCTGTCACCCTGCCTCATTTTGTTTAACTTACTCGCATGAAAATACAACTCTCCAAATGGTTTTCTATATCAGTCGTGCGGCTGTAGCATTGTTCTATTTATAATTATTCACTCTGCTACAAGGATGAATATAATATCTTTGATTTCTCTCTAAAGGAAAGTAACAATTAGGAGGAACACGCCACTATTGAGTAGCAAAAATCTATGAAACCTTCACATTAGGGAAGCTTTATTTATCGCAATGAATGTGAGGAAATACCATCATGTCTATATTCACTTAGGGAACAGCACTAAAAGTATTATGACGAGAAAAAGTCACGCAAAAAAGTGACCCGTTAAAGTAAGATGAATAGCAACCAGGAGTTCTGCGTGAACTTAAACATCATTAAATTATAACCCCTGTCAGCATTTCACAATCCCAATCGATTCGAATGTTCTGATTTTTCGGTGGTGATTTCTCAAATGCATAATTACTAAACTAACTTTTACTGCGTTCGTCTGATCGCGGTAACACAGAATTGGTTTATTAATTACAAAGTGAGAACTGTTAGGCTCGCTGTGGTATTGATTCATAAGGATAAACACCACGAAATCGCTAATTTCTTTTCAGCGCTTCTCTCTTTGCGTACTGGGCGATTCGTGTTTGATGGTTAAAGACTGTTATTCCCACTTTCTCGACCTCTGTTGTCGAAAGAAATTTTTTCGTGCTTCAAGCTGTTTGGAAGGCCGCAGACCCATTCAATCCGCTCTTTACGATGATCCCCTCTCGCGTAATATGGTATCGCAATGTTGCACATGTCAAATGGAATTCGGAAAAAAATAAAATACGTGCGTCCAATACATCGGACGTTATGTAGAAGTGGGTTAATAGAACACTCTTAATTTCAGGATTGATAACGTACTTAGTATCCGTACTGACATGTAAAATCCTTACAGAGGTGTTGTAAGATGTGGTGATCCGCTCCATGAGTGCCGAGTTTAAATCAAATGTATCACACAACTTGTTAAGATTGAAACTGATTGAAACTTTCGCGGACCATTGACTACGTAAAATATTCTTTTTTTGGTATATTTCCGAGTATTTTTACGCGTAAAATACGCGGAAATATACCAAAAAAAGAATGTTTAACGTATTGTTAAGGGATGGCACCGATCTCTGTTGATGTTGCCAAGGAACTGTATATTGTTTCCATGACAACTGCAGGCTCCAGTGATTAGTTGAGTGCAGCACAAAAGGTTGCATAACTATCAGACTATAATTTGATGCAGCTTCTGCTTTAATTACACGACGAGTGATAAATGAGCATAGTTGATTGGCACTCGGAGTGATGTAGTTGTCTCTTAAATACCGGAACCCTCAGGATATCCCTTTATGTCAATAAATTTACTCATTGTGATGGAAAACAATTATCTAGATTCCACATACGAGACATCACTGACTAGAGAATCTACTTGCATTACTTGGAATTTAATTCCATAGTTTCTGAACAGTGGCTGTCAGCTACTAAGTTGGGAAGTTGTTTGAAGTTTGCAAACAGTAATTAAAAATTTTCCTGGCACCCCAAGGCATAGAGAACTCTGAATGCAATGCATACTAAGCTGGTCTCACCTAAGGTAAAATGATGAACAATAAGTGTGTTGTAGCACTGCTAAATGCAGTTGAGAATGGTGAGTAGAAAGTAGACCTACTTGAAAACAGTGGTGCCCTAAAACACCGGTTGGCAAATGGAAATAGTAGATGAAATTTTCAGCAGCTTAAAAATGTACTCATTGATCTGGGTTTGGACAGTGAGGAAAAATGAAATGAACTTGCATTTGGTGTCTCTTTAGCAGGAGAGATGGAGGAAACCAGTGCCAGGTCGCCCTCGCCCTACGAGGCCAATGCCACACTGGATGGTAGCAGCCTCTGCAGCTGGGGTTAGTATGGTCACTTCCTTTCATTGGCTCTTCTGTTCAGTTCCAACACCCTTCTGTGAAACTGCTTCCATTTGCAATTCAACAAATTTTTAATGCCTGTTTCATATTTTCCAATTCTTTCATACCCCTCATGTTAGAAGTGTTTACTATATAATTTCAAAATTTTGGTCCTTTGAATCATTCTTTCAAACCTTAGAGTATATAGTTCAACAGAGGTGGCGTTACGAATATCATGTGCAGCCACGGTGAAAGTTTTCCGCCATATTGAGTGACCGTAAGAACACTGATTTCCGTCAGAGATCGTGAGACGGGACGATTATTCTTTTACCAAGCCAAAAGTCCATTGTACAATGAACCTTTGATGTCAAATACAGAACAACAAACGGAATAGCTATTTGAATGGAAGTTCTATGCGCATAACGATGCGTCAGTGACCCTATTATGAATTATAAATCATCACTCATTAACGTTTATTGATATATTTTTTACTTTATAGCTGTCCAAAATGATGAAAATCTTCTTTAAGTCTGCCTCTTTTGCCAATTGATAGGTATCTATAGCAAACTAAGAAAGCCGTAATTTACGCGTTTTTGCCCAACGGCCAGTAAATTTTTTATTAAAAACCATTTGCGTTAATTATTATTTTAAATATATTTCCTTACCTCTTCCGGTGTTTCTTTCCTTTTTATTCGGGAGACACTAAACACATACCATCAAGAGCAGACGACATGATTTTCATTGTTCCTACCTGCCTGTTTCTCCATGAGATACGTCGGAGGAGTTGACAATATATTCTGTGTTATCTGCCTAACCGATACTAACCCCATTTCTCATAATTCAACATTTTCATGAACATAAAGGTGTAAATAGCTAGGTTTACGCCTTTTACGCTAATAGTATATCAGGGACACTCAATATGGCGGACGGTTACGCCCACCCGGCTTCACCTTCGCTTACGACCGAGTATAGGTAGCGCCACCTCTTCTACCTTAATAACTCTATGTTTCAAACGACACTTCAACACGTTGTCTCAAAACAGGTGAAGGTGGGTGGCGACAGCCCGCCGAGAATGCCTCCACCGCCCCCTCCTGATGACCCAGAATATGAAGTGATCGAAGTGAATACAGCATCCTACATGAATGGACCACCTCGTCCACCTCCGTTTGGTAAGCGTGAAATTTTTCAATGCGTCATTTCTGCGTGTCTTAATTTCGATTCATTTATTCTCCAACGAATCTTATTTAATGATTAATTTTCATGGCACTTTCAATGAGAATATATTCTTTGTGTTTTTTTTCATTTTCAGTGGAGTGACAAGGTTATTCTTTTAATCTCATTGTTTTTCTTTTTATGTATATTATTTGTCCCAGAGCGTGTTGTCATCAATGAATTCCAACGATTAGATATTTCCCTGTTCATATTCTTAAACAATTGTTTTGCACAAAACCATAATTGATTAATTATTATTTTATCTACTTACTTCAATCTTGGTTTAGGTTTAACTTAAGTAATACTTTCGCGGCATAACATTAAAAGTATTCTTTTGTGTGTATTTTGGCAATTTTGATAATGACAACAAGTATCATGGATTTACATTTTAGCTTAACGTAGTCTTAATTAATTGCCTTAATCGCCATAATTTTTGGCATATTCTTATTTTAGATCGAAGGAAAAATTATCAAGTTTTCAAGTTGTCATACAACGAAAAAAATAAGTGACTGTCTTAAAACTGTTGTAGTCGATGAATCAGATTTAATTCCTTCCATATGTCTCACAGATGTTAGTGAGTAATTCAGTCGTTCTCACGTTATAAATGCAATAAGGGTTAAGAATGTGAAATTAATTATTTAGCTCAGCTGAAAAGGGTGACTGAAATTAATTTTGTATTATCATTTTCTCCGTAAGGAGTCAGGAAAGGGACTGGACGCCATTGTGACCTCTGTGGTGGATCCACCCCTGCCGTGCGCTGTGATCTGTGCTCTGGTCAGATCTTCTGTTCATCCTGCGATGACATGTACCATCGTCATCCGAAACGACAGGCACACGTGAGAAAGGTGTGTCCATGTTCAGCAGAAGCCGAAGCGCACACGAAAAAAATGAACACGAGTGGGCGTCCATTGGCTACCAGGAGATGCCTTTTTGTCAAAAAAATAGTTGTTTTAAACGAAATTGCGTTACGCGAACATGTTAAAGTCATTAGAAAATTCACTTAATCATGTCAGGGATAAGTGATTGGAATGGACCGTCCGAATCCCTTTTCTGAACATTATTATGATTTCGGGGGTTAAGGGTCGTGAACAGTCGCTTCTATTGCTGCAGTTGCTCACGTCTTTCACTTTGTAAAAGACTTTCGATGGCTCACTTGAAGTACCTGCATTTCATAATACTCGAAGCTCAAGGCAAAGGTATTTTGAGCTCGCTCAAGCCTCAGAAATGGTGTTTACATAGAGAAATTTAGTTGGGCTATAAATATATTCACAATTGCTATTTCGTGTAATAGCGGTAATTGTGTCGTTCGCATTCGTATGAATCATTCACATGATACATACAGATGTATTCCCTGCTTTAGTCATGAATACGTTTGAGTAATTGCTGGAAAGGAGATTTGATAAAAGTGATTTTGAAAATATACCTAATATACACGAATACTTCAGTTCTGCTTCTATTCAAATTACGTATGTACTCACGGAAGTAAGGAAGCAAATGAAATAGACCATTAAAATGTTTAAGAAAAGCGAACCTAAAGTAATTAATGGATTCAGTCAGTGGTTGAGAACAGACTAACGAAGAAGTAGAAAAAAGGTCACAACGGCACCAGAGAACAGAAACCACTCTCAATTTCGATATTTCCCAATCCTCGTTTTAATATGATGTTAACAATTAGAATACCTGGATGAAACAGAGAACAGTCATACCTAGTTAATATATGGCGTCAAATCCAAACAAACACCTCTCCCAATGATTCATTTAATAATATAATGAAAATATATTTTAATTATTTGTACAGATTCAGGGGAGGGATTAACAGTGGAACCTCGCTCGCTTTTTCGCCCCACCATGGAATTTGGGTTTGTCCGTCATTGACGACAGTTTCCTTTTCAGGTCCCGAGAACGTGGGGCTGCTTTTAATGCGCAATCTCATCCCTTTATTTGCATTTTCAAATTTAAGAATATCCCGCGATTTAAGACAATTGATGAGAAGTGACATGGTGGCTGGCGCACTTTAAGCTGTCGGTGCGAAATCATGGTACCCTGAGTTTGTGGCCGAATCACGGAGTTGGAGGATTCTTTCACTATTCCGATCGCACTCCTGTATCTTTAGATTTCATGAAAGCTTTCGATAAAGTTCTGCATTCAAAATTAATGGTTAAGCTACAAACCTATGGAATAAATCCCGATATAATATGCTGGATTGAAGATTTCTTAAGTAACTGTGAACAGAGGGTAGTTCTAGATGGCGTTAGTTCAGATACAGTTAAAGTCACATCCGGTGTACCCCAGGGAAATGTCATCGGTCCCTTATTATTCCTTTTGTATATTAACGATATCACCACCGTCGTTACGAGTAAAATTCGTATTTTCGCGGACGAAGCAGTATTGTACAGGGATATTAACACAGAGTCTGATAGAATTGCGTTGAAGAAAGTCCTGGGAGCTATAAACGAATGGTGCGACACTTGGCAATTGGAATTAAATTTTAACAAGTGCGTTGTTATGAATTTTTGGAGGAAGAGCAGCTTAACCAACGAGATGTACGCAATTAATCACACCGAACTAATATATGTAGAGTCAGTTAAGTACTTATGAGTGACCCTTACTCAGGACTTGTCGCGGGGGAAATATATGCGAGAAATTTGTGGACAGGCAAGTCGTAAATTAGGATTTATTAAAAGAATACTAGGAAAGTGTGACGAGAAAGTAAAGGAGCGATGTTTATTTTTCTCTCGTGAGACCCCACTTGGAGTGCGCCGCTAGCATATGGGACCCTTATGAAGTAGGACTCGTTTCAGACATGGATCGCATACAGCGGAGGGCAGCTAGATTCGTTAAACATTGTTATGATAAACATAGTAGTGTTACAGAATTGCATAGGGAATTGGGGTGGAAACCTCTATCCAGTCGATTGGAAAAATATAGGTTAAATCTTTTACGAAAGTTTGATGTAGACTATTTGTTGCCCAAAGTTGGAAATATTTTGCCAGAGCCAAACTATTATGGTAGGAACGATCACAGAAATAAGATTAAGGAAATAGACTGCAGAACCAATAGATTTAAGATGTCATTTTTTTCACGTACAATAAGGGACCATAATAGTTGTGATAGATCAGTTCTAGGATACTGACTAGGTTAAATAGGTTTTATCAGTGGTGCTCAATATCTTAACATGAATTGTAGATACTAACTGCGCATGCAATCTCCGGCATGATATACTCGTGCATGTCTTAGTACTTTGTAGTGCTATTTATTTGTCACATTAATAATACTAACCAGTAGTTCAATCTTGAGTAGTACCTATGCTGCACGGTAGCATGTTATTCTTCGTATCACTCTCCTGATTTCTGGTCTGACTGCGTACCGTTGTCCAGACTGCTTATTGCCTGCGCCTGGCAATCGGAGGAACGTGTGCGGTTCTGATTTGAACTGGGATGAGTGCTGCATGCCTGGTGTGGAATCACCCCGTTCCACACACCCTAGTTGTGGCTTTCACGGTATTCCGTAGATGTATATGTAGAGGTAGAATTAAGAATTTGCATGAGGTCATAGTTGCACTAATTTCGCAAAAATGGTCTGAACTCAATTTTCTCGCAAAGTCTTCAAAATTAAGCCCTTCCTACACCTTTATGGGTAAAGAATTGGAATAAAAAGTGATGTAATTAAATGAAAAAGTTTTTTGTCTTTGTTTTATTGTAGTCTTTTTACATTTTTGTAATTATTTACCAAAGATATTGAACAATAGGGCGGACCCTCATTTTTGGTTATTTTTTAAATATGTATATGTAGAGGAATAGTTAATTGCATCGCCGGACATCACAAAGTAACTTATACTATGGGGAAACTCTACAAAGCCTCCACAGTGCGAATCCGATGAGTTATGGTGCGACCGTTTGCGACGCCGAATGTCACATCAGTTTTTCGATCGCGCGGTGGAGTCTGGTCGTATCCCGCCTGCAACCCGTATGGGAGTGTAAGGTGGCGCCGCAAGTTTGTGGATGATGGATTGTATAACCGCATTCACTCCGCTATGGAGATTTTCGAGATGCAAACATTGAAAAGAGTCTCCATGTATTATATTTTGGTGAAATTGCGGAATTAAGTTCGCATTGTACCACATGGGGTAGAGGTCTAGGAGGTACTGAAAGACTGCTTTCTTCGGGTGAAGTTCAGTTACCAACTTGTCATCGCCTACTGACGAATACGTACACTTTTAACGGAGACAGCACGTAAGCCACCCAGGATTATTGTCTCTTCGAGGCCACCGACCCACTGAGGGTGTCCCACGGCTGCAACTCCCCCGCCCCCTGCACTGCATCGGGCGTACGGCGAAGGGTCGTTTTATGGCACCGCGGGACGTTTTCGGGTAGCCTGGGGGGTTACAATCCCGATACATAATTATTTTATGTAATTCTTGTCATTCCGTGTCATTTTTCATTCAGTACGAGCGAGAAATACTGTGGAGGGAAATTATTTGCTATACCCGTTTACATCATGATTACGTAAATTTACTTTTTCTTAAAATGTAACAATTTATGCCTTACAAAATTAATTTTTTGCTTGTATTTCTACCATTCACTATCTGAATATTCACTATCATCACTCCCTCAATATTTTAGGTCTTTTTCTGTTTCACTCAATAAGAGTAGCTCTTTTACTTCTTTTGGCAAGCCTGTGGATTACTTAGGAAGAACTGGAGTGTAGCTGGAAATTAGAGGATCCAATGTACGGAGGAGTCTCTGAAATAAATCCTGATTGGTGGCCACTCTGGATGTTTTTCTGGAGAAATCCTCACAAAAGTTTCTAATTTCTTTATTCCGCGTTTCTATATATCTTCTTCGTGTATCTGTGTACGCCTGTGACCTATACACACACACACGCACACACAGAGTAAGTCCTCGATTTACGTCGGGGATGCATGTTGAAGACGAGCGACGTAAGTCGAAACAACGTTAAACGGATCCTGATATTCGTCACCACTTCAATCCCAAGATAAATGGAGGGCGTTAATTTCAAAATTCGTTTTTTACCTTTATCCAGGAAGATATAGCAATTTCAGATGGGACGATTATGTCTCAATCATCAAAAAACGCAAACAGATGCACACGCGGTCAATTTTGTTAGCATTAAAGAGGGAAACATTTTCCGACGACCCTCGTCAGCATGGACGTAACATCGATTCAGGGGTAAATCGAAACGACGCATACCGAGGACTTACTGCATCATGATCAACAATAAAGAGTAGTGTTAAACGATAATCGTGAAAAACAGTAGTAAACAATTATATACTTAAAATCAAAAATGGATATTCTTCAGTTATTTTGGAACTGTGACTTAATAGTTTCGTACTATATTTTATCATGTGTTTATTTTGCTCTATATTTATGTTGTGACCGGCTGGCAAATGGTGACAACTTTCATTGACTACATTTGCGTTTGAACACCGCTTTACGTCACTATCAGTACCAAGAGTATCCACAATCGACGAAGTCAATCGTTTTGTTGACGTGCCGAATTCTAGGCAAAACTTTTTGGTGAGGAGTTAACAATCCATATGTATTCATGGACATGGCCGTAACAACGTTTTTCCGTCTTGTATTCAATATTACTATCCCAATATTTGCGAAAACATTAAACCTAAGGGATGATTTGTAATGATTTGTACTAAATCACGTTTTATCCAGGATTGTGTACACATTCTCCGCAGTGCGCTCTGCGATTCCTCATCGCTGTGAAACATCATTTCGGTCCTCCCTCAGTGGGTTGGTGGCCTCGAAGAGACAATAATCCTGGGTGGCTTACGTGCTGTCTCCGTTAAAAGTGTACGTATTCGTCAGTAGGCGATGACAAGTTGGTAACTGAACTTCACCCGAAGAAAGCAGTCTTTCAGTACCTCCTAGACCTCTACCCCATGTGATACAATGCGAACTTAATTCCCAGAGAGAATGCACTGCTCCAATGAGGGTAGGAGAGGGGAGGTTATGAGAGGGGGGACTGGGAAGGTTAATAATGCTGGGCCTGGCTGATGGGGCAGGGGGAAGGTTGATACAAAGTTATGATAACAGGGGACTGGGAAGCGCCCAGAACTGGAAAGGCACGGGGAGGGGGGGTAGAAGCAACAAAGTAACAGAGTGATCAGGGAGGTTAATGATCCTGGGCCTGGCTAACTGAACAGAGGGAAAAGTTGCAACAAAGTAATGAAAGGGGACTGGGAGGTGACTAGAACAGGGTAGGATCGGGAGTAGCAACAATGTAATGGAGGGGTGGTGACAGGTAAGGGGAGGGAAAGACAGGCTGATTCAGGTGAGGGGAAGTGAGTGGGCCGGTTGGTTGATGTTGGGAATGGGGGGGGGGGCAGGAAACAGAGAGGAGTCAATGAGAAAATAAAGTAGCGGAGAGTTAATGGACAATATTGAGTCCAGGGGGGGAGAAAGCTTTGTAGAACCAGATTGTTGGCATCTCAGTAGTTCTTAGTTCCGTATTGGAGGCATCAGCGGGGAGGGCGTGGAGGATGGTGAGGTGGAAACAGGAGTCGAAGTGAAGATTTTGGATAGAGGGGTCACATGAATATTGCGCCAACAGCACAGAGAGCTTCAGCATGATATGTGAATGTTGAATTACTTGATCCTCTTATAGGACTTAATGATTTTCTTGATCAAAGTGCATAACATCACTAGCTTTGCTAAAATTATATTTGCCAAACATCGCCATGGATGCGTTTCAAATTATTTTTGGATGGAACAATTTCGTCGATAGGTCTGCATGTGCCATTCTAGTTTAGGTGATTCCAAGAAGATACGAGGGTTGTTTTTTAATTAAGTACCGCTTTACAATAATAAAAAAGCAAGTATATCTTTCGTTACAATTTTTTTTGCATGAACACCTGTACCTTAATGTACTTTCCTACATCATTTCCACTAATATTATGGCACACATCGCATCGTGGAACCAGTTTTTGAATCCCATCCTCACGGAAGTCTGCCGCCTGACTTGAGTACCACTGTAAAACGGTCGTTTTGACCTCATCATCGACATCGTGGCGCTGACCACTTCCAGATGCATCTTCAAATGCAAAATCAGGTTGTAGTCAATGGACGCTGGATCGGAACTGTTCGGAAGAGTGATCAAGTTGTTCTCAGCCAAATGATCCGATGAGATTTTGAGTTTGATTAGCCGTGTCTGGACGGGCATTGTCATGGAGCAAAACGATCCCTTTACTCGGCACGCCACGACTTTTGTTTTGGATTCTCTAAAAGCTAAAACCCATTTCCGTACCATTACATCGCTCATAAGTTTTTTCCATGATCTTCACTGATGTGACGTTGAATTTTAGCCACTTTGACGCCTTTAGCTCTGTGAAAACGAATCACAGCGCGTATTTCACAGTCGGCGGGACTCTCAGTCAGCGGAGGCATTTTAAATACCCACATTCAAACGTAAACACGATCGAATGTTTCAGTAATGGCGTATGTGGCTTCCTAACAGATGTAGGTGTACAGCACGCATGCACCAAATGTCAACCGCGGTACTGCAGTGACCGAATTTCAAAACGGCACTTACTTAAAAAACACGCCTCGTATTTAATAATGAGATATTTGGCCATTTTCCACATCCACTCCCTTGTCTTCTCCTGACATTCCGATCTATACTTTGTTAAGATTTGAAAACCCACTACATGCAGCAGCAAAATTTGGCATAGCAGACTTCAATGCAGCACGACATTGCTGGATAGTCCGTTTCTAAATTAAATGTTTATTATTAAAGATCCTTATTTGGCATAGTCATATCGATGGATATACCCTTGAAGATATTTTAAACGATGACGAGTTGACTGTCCGCGGGCATTTAAGTGATTTCCTGTCACACAAGACCGTGGACTTCAGAAGGGGGTCGTTGCCTTGACCCAATTACCTACGCTCGCCTCCTCTGTTTCAACGGGAGCCATTGCAAATGGCGGTAAAAGACTGCAGCCCTTTAATTTAAGGAAAATCGAGTAAATTCACATTGTTTAAAAAGCATTAAGAACGGAGTCTAAGACTGTTATGCAGGCAACGCAAAGGCATAGTTGACATCTAGTTATGTTGAAGGGCTAATGCATGCGTACATGGCCTTGATTCAAAGATTGGAAGTTGACAAATGAAAAAGTCACTTGGTTTTCTTCCACAGATTTATTTTCTTGGTACAACATGTTTCGACACAGCGGTGTCATCATCAGGTACAAACTCAATAAAGTTTTTCGGATGTATATATATCATGAAGGGTTTGGGGGGAAGGTAGGAAGGGGGGAGTAAGGGATGGTGGTTGGGCCAGGAATCTGGAAAACCCGTGAGAAACCACGTGAGTGGGGTGGGTGGGGTGGTTTGGGTGGGGTGGGTTGGGGTGGGTGGGATTTTAATAAGGCGGTGGCGGTGGGTTATCAGCATATGTGGTGAATGGGGTGGGAGGGTCAGAGGTTTCCGTTTTTTCCACGAGGGATAGACACACTTCCAGGAGGGGGGGGGAAAGTTTTTCAAAAAGGATATCGCTTAGTAAACGACCCTTCTTCAATTTCCTTCTCATTTCCATCTCCTCCTTTTTGTACATCTTCCTCCCTTTCCTCTCTATGTGTAGTATAACTGGTAAGATATCGCTGCTGTGATTTTCTTCCCACAGGTGTTTGGCAAAGTGGGACTGGGAAAGATTGCATTTCCGGAAACACCTCTTGTGCTCTGCTATCCTTTTCTGGAAGCTGCGCCCTGTCTGTCCCACATACGCCGCACTGCAGACGTTGCACTGTAATTTGTAAATACCACTATTTTCCAATGGATGAACTTTGTCTTTCGAGTTATTCAGGAAACTTCTAAGGTTTTTATTGTTCTAAAATGCAATTCTAAATTGGTCTTTTGGGAATAGGTTGCCTATTTTTTTTCTGAAGTTAACCCGTAATATGGTAATTTGCACCACCGAATATTTTCACTCTCCACTTTCGTTGGAGTGAAGAGTATTTGTTTTGCTCTGGTGGAGCGTTTTTCAAGGAGCATTTTGTCGATAATGATCTCGTTGTAAACATTAGAAATGGCTATTGATTTCATAATTTCTAATTCTTGTATAAATGTTTCTTTAGAAAGAGGGATGTCCATTAGTCTGTTTAAAAGGAAGTGAAAGGCGGACATGCGATATGTGATGTCGGGAATCAGAGGATCAGATGATGTGGTCCAGTGGTGGTGGGTTTGCGGAAGATTGCAAAATCAAATTTATTGTCTATTTTCGTTACTGCCACATCTAGGAAATTCAGTTTTCCCTCTTTTTCTTTCTCACTAGTAAACTTTATGCTTTTGCACTGGGTATTCAGAATCGTCAGAAAGTTAACCAATTGTCTGTCCGTGCCAGTCCATGCTGCAAAAATGTCGTCCACGTAACGGAACCAGCGATATTCTTGGTGCACCCTGAGTTACCACTGAATAATTTTTCCTCAAAGTCGTTCATAAACAGTTCGGCTAAGAGTGGTGATAACGGGGAACCCATTGCTAACCCCTCACTTTGTAATATTCACCATTAAATTAAAAATAATTCTGGTCTACACACACTTTCCATAGTGACTCAAATTCTTTTAGGACGGTCGCTTCGGCCCCCTGCGTTTTCCATCACTTTTCATGCCACATTCACTGCATCAGATGCTGGTATGCTTTTAAACAGGTTCTCCACGTCAAAGGACACTAGTAGGCATTTGGAGGAGGGTGGAGGAGTTTTCTCTGATAGTTGGTCACAGAATTCTTTTGTATTCTTCACTGCAAACCTTGGTTGGAACTTTGTTAACTCTCTCAATTGAGAATTCAACCGGGCCGCTAGTTTTATGGATGGGGATGTTACACTGGACACAACTGGGCGAATGGGAATATTCTTTGTGAATTTTGGGGAGACCGAAGAAACTGGGTGCTCTTGGGTTCATGATTGTGACTTTATATAGCTCGACAGATTTGAATATGTTGGGGGAGTTGTTAAGGGATTTCTTCACGATTTCTTGAAACTTTTTGGTGGGGTCTGTTGATAGTTTAACTATTTGATTGTTCTTAATGAAGTCATAGCACTTATTCAAGTAGTCGTCCTTATTCATTATCACCACTGTGTTCCCTTTATCTGCTTTTTCCACGGTTATATCGTTGTGCCTCAATCTTTTCGTATAGAGTTTATGGATTTTAGGTCTGAATGACGGGTTATCTGATGTTTTACTTGGCTTTTAACTAAGCCCGGTATTTTCTGAGCAATAACTGTTTTTATACCAATGTCCTTCTAATCTAGGGTCACTTCACAGTCTAAAATTAAATTCTCTACTTCTTTTGACCTCGTTGGGATATTAGGCACATATTTCAGACCTTTCTGTAATAATGCTAATTCCTGAGTCTCAAACTCGGTATCTGAAAGATTAATTACTCTGTCGTGGAAGCACAAGGGGGATATCTTCCTTTGGGAACTACGGAACGTATTGGAAGTTCAAATCAGAAAATCGTTTTCTTACCGAATAAAAGCCCTGCACAACCAGTAAACTTGAAACTCAGGGACAAAAATTAGTGTTTTCCCTTTCCAATTGCCCCAGCTCTCAGCCACTCGATGTGGGCAATCCTTCAATGCTCGAATGCAATGTAATGGTGAGACTTCTGGTGATGATTTTGCTTCCATTTCCTGCGAGTTGAGATTTCCCTCGAATGACATATTTTCGCGATTAGCACTTTTTTTTCTTTCTGGCCCCTCCCACAATAGTGTATAATAGAAAGAGAGATAGAGAGAGGGAGGGAGGGGTGGAGAGGGGGAGGGTCGGAGAGGGGGGAGGGGGATAGGGAGAGGGGATTTTCACTG